>JAJVHD010000008.1:0-2400000 GCA_022207745.1 Brachionus rubens | reverse complement strand
TTTTAAAGAATTTCAAGAGATTTCAAAATCAAATTTTATTTTTTGTTTTCAATATTAATTCTAACCGGTTTATTGAATACTCAACAACTACACTAACTACACAAAAATATGTCTTTTGTTATTAATAACACATTCAACTAAAAATTGATCTATTGATTCGTAAATAAAAAAAATCAATAATACGAAACGAATTAAAACAAAAAATCGATAATAAAAATTTTTTTATTTTTTTTTTCTTCGTTAAACTTTTCAAGTTCATCCATTTTTATTTTCTTCGTTTTTTTTTGTTCGTTAAAAAAAAATGCACACATGCATTCATTCGAGGGGGATTAAAAAAAAATTTTCAATAAAAAAATATAATAAAACATGTCCATTATCCGATCTAATTTCTCTCTCTTTTTTTTTTAGAATAAAAATCTCTCAAAAAAATATGATGTAAATTATCTCTTGACAATCATCTAAAAACCGAAAAAAAAAATGTTGTTAAAAATTTTAATTTTTATAAATTTAATTTTTTTTATTACACCATCGCCGACTAATTTACAAAATTTTAATCAATTAAACGCACGTCTTCAATGTGAATATAAAGACAAAGACGGTGATAGTTTAATACTTAATTGTACATTAACAAACGGTATTGCATCGAATGGTCAAGACCAAGGCGTCTTGATAAACAGTGATTCACCTCAATCGATAGGACCTACGTCCGTGCAAAGTTTAAACATACGAGTCGGTTTGGACGAAAATTGGCGCACACCATGGGAATCGTTGTCAATAAACCCAAACATAATACGCACAATCATATGGAGAAGCTCAAAGTTAAGCGAAATGGGCGAATTTTCTTTCAAAGATCTCAGATATTTACAAAAAATTGATCTCAGTTTTAACAAATTAACACAATTGGGTGCAAGCTTGTTCAATGGTTTTGAACTAGACCTCACTGATTTGGATCTATCGCACAATTTGTTTCAACAAGTACCGAGTGATATATTCGAAAATCAGAGGCTACAGAATCTTGAGTCTTTACGACTTAATGAAAATCCGATTGTTCATTTGTCTAAAAAATCATTTGATAAAATACGCTCGAGTGTCAAAACAATCGAATTAAACTACTGTAAAATTCGTTCTATTGAACCGAGTACATTCGATCACATGAAACAGTTGGACTCGTTGTCTCTAATCGGGAATCATTTACGATCTTTAAACTATTTTACATTCAAAGACTTGACTTTACGTTCGTTTTACGTGCACGAAAATCCATTCAATTGTGATTGTAATTTAAGATGGTTAATCGAGTATTTGAAAAATGTTGATTATCAACAACAAATGTATGAAACACCATCGATACAACCTAAGACTAAACAACCATTTTCGCCTTATAATTACATACCGCAATTATCAGTTGGATCAGCAGCGCAACAATATTTAAAATGTGACCAACCAAATTCGTTAAAATCGAAAACAAACTTTTTGGATATAAACCCGGACTCGTTTATGTGTGACATTCAAATTGAATTTCGTGATCAAATTGGCGAAGCAACGTATGAAATTGGAGATGATGCATTGTTAATTTGTGATGTTTATGGTGACCCTGAACCCGATGTCTATTGGAGTTATGGTCAAAAACCGATAGGCAAAGGCCTTCAAAATGATGATGACAAATACTATGTTAACGAAGTTCGATTAATACCTAACCCTAGAAACTCGAACATGTACTCGTTCACGAATAAAACAAGTGAACTTAGAGTTAAAGATTTACAAGCAAACGATTTTGGAATTTACACATGTACAGCCGAAATCAAGGGTTCTAATAATCGTAAACAAATTGGGTTCAGTTTGAAACAAGTTCGATCAGGACCGGCTAGTAGTCTCTCATCAGCTGGAGATTTGTTAATCTCGAATTTAAGAAAAATCACTATTGATCTCAAATTAAATGAATTCAAGAGCTTAAATTCACTTTCAAACTCGAGTTTGTTGATTCTATTTACAATTTTTATGAGTCTAATCCTTTTTGTTTTGATAATTTTAATGTTCATTTGTTGGAAGTGTTGTTGTTGTAAGAGTAAAAAAAAATCGGATAAAAAAATGATTTATAAACCGGGAGTACTCGCTAAGGAAAAAGAAATGGCCAACTTGATTAGTCATTCGAACGATTGTTTGGACAGTCAAAATTCTAACATGCAACAAAATTACTCTCAACTTGCCAATGACAGCTCGGCAACGTTGCTTTCGACTAATAAAATATCAAATAGCATTCGCATGGCCTACCCTAACTATAATGATATTTACGCTAATCATTCTTTGTTGACAACCACTTCGACTACCACTGGCTCGACTTATCCGACTAATCACATCGCCATTGATACCTCAAATCAAACCCCAAAGTATCATTTATTACCTCAACAGAATATGGATAGTTATTATGATGATTTGAGATATAACTCTGAGGAGAATCATCAAAATTATTCTTCACCGTTTAGACAACAAAATTCGTACTCTCCGATCGTCCGTCGTGATGATCCAACAGTGCCGCTTTACGCTACTTTGAAGCCTAAGATGGGAAATCCTCAACATCAAAGACAGTATAGCAGTAATTATGTACAGTATACAACGTTACATAGGTCGACTCCACCATTGCCGGCACCTCGACGTGGTAATAGTTATTACACTGGTCAGGTTCAGTTACCTCCACCACCACCACCGCCGCCGCCACCACCGCCAGTCATGCCACCAGTCAAACCAAAACGAACGTTTGAATACTCCAAAGATTTACACTCAGAAAGTGGTGCTTTTCTATTAGAAGAAGAAAAGATCGAATGCGATCAAAGCGATTGTGATATTAATTATCAAACATATAAACGTATCAAACGTAAACCGACAAAGGGTAATTTACAAAAAGTTATGAATTCGAATGCAATTCCGAATAGTTCGACTACATCGTTAGACGAAGAGGATTTAGATTTGAATGATTTAAAAGACTTTGAAGATGTTACATTTGATAATTTGAGTAAACCAAATGAAAATGAGCCTAAAAGTGGCACTAATCGATTTAAACAACACATGAGTATTAAAAAAAATCAACTCATGATTTTACAACAAGGTATTAAAAATAATGCTAAACAGCTACTTGACGGTGGTATTGCTACTAATAGCGAACAGTCATTATTACTTAAGTCATCGTCATCATCATCCGATAAATCATCGTCTAGTAATTTAAATCAAAATAATGAATCGCCGAATACTGTGATTACGTCAGCTATGTCATCACAAGATAAATTGGAGGATAAAGAGAATGTAGTTGACACTAGTTTAGATGATAAAAATAAAATATACGAAGAAACTGAAATTTAAAATTGTGTATGCGGATTTTTATGTTGTTGATTTTTAAAAAAAAAAAAATTTTCTTTTTTTTTTTGGTTTAATTTTGTTGATAAAATGTTTAATGACCTCGACCGGAGCATAAAAAAGGTGGCTATTAAGAGGATAAGTAAAAGAGGCTCGGTGAGACGAGGTAGTTGTTGTTGATAAGATTTTTTTTTTCTCCTTCTTTTGCAAAAAATAATTTATATCGATCACTTTTTGGTAGTTCGTTTAAAAAAATTTTGATCTTTTTTTTTTTATTAGGGATTGTTTTGTACTCTGTTTTTCTTTTTGTTTAGAAATTTTCATGAGGATTTTTTTTTACTTTTTTTTTTTTACTGTAAAAATTTTATAAAAAAGTTTATCTTTTTTTATGTAACTATTAACACAAATAATTTTAAAAATAAATATTATAAAATTAAAATTTATTTTTTTTAAATACTGCACTTCCACCGAATTAATGGCGTACCCGTACCGTACCCGAACCGTACCGTACCCGAACCGTACCCGTACCGTACCGTACTCAAACCGTACCCGTACCCGAACCGTATTTTCGAAAAATAGAAAAAAAATTTAACTTTTGAAATTATTTTTTAATTAAATGATAATGTATGGGTACGGTTTGAGTACGGTACGGGTACGGCAAAATTTAATTCGGTGGAAGTGCAGTATACTTCGGAAAAAATATATTTCGGTCATTACACATTCTATTTATTTATTTATTTAAAAAATGATTCAGATACATTTTTCCCACTTTTTTTATCCCCGCAATTCCCCATAATCAAAGTTCCCATTTAAGATTTTTCCGATGTAACAAAGCTCCCATAATAAAAAAATAAAAAATTAGCCAATCAAAAAATTTTAAAACTTGCGATTACTCATTAATTTTACATAATTTCTTTTTACGATACCGTAGTAGCTTTTCCGGCATACCGCTGAATTTTATGAACTTACTAAATCGGGCTTACAGACCATACTTTATGTAACACAAAGTCGGAAAACCAACATAGAAACTAAATTTTAAGACTCTTAGCTCTTGTTGGATTTTATGTACTTTATGAGCCCTCGTTAATCTGATTCTGTAGCCTAGTCAATAGCTTCCGTGATTTTATTGATACCTTTGTGTAAAGGACATAAGGTGCATAAAAATCAAAATAGTCTTTTATTTAGGAAAGAATTCTCTTAAAGTTAAAAAAGGCTCCATAAGTGATTTTTATGCGGTCGTTGACAATAGATGCAATCTTTAAATTTGCAGGTATTTTAAATTGGAAAATATTAAGTGGAAAGAGCTGAATATCTTGATCCAGAACATACAAAATATTGATTAAATACTTTTATTGGTTTCTTCTAGCTCCACCTTGAAAGTGGGGAAAATGATAAACGGGGGAAAAATTTAAGGGAAAGTTGTACTGCGTGTTAAATAAATAGTGGGACAAATGTCAGAAGTGAAATAAAAAAAATAGGGAAAAAATTGTGGGAAAAATGTACGTTGACCTTAAAAAATACTTAAGGGAAGAACCCAGGGCTCGTCCGAATGGCTAGCGCCTTCGTTTAAACCCACTTGATTGTGCGAAATTGAATATAAAAAAAAATTGCGTGAATAAAAATCAGAAAAAATTACATGTTGTGAAAAGAGTTTAGTAAAATAGAATAAAAATTATCAGTCTGTGTTTAAAAGTTATTTTAAGAGGATATTGTTCTTCCTTACAGCTTGAAGTAGTTGTTTAGTGGGGTTTTAAAACGTTTTGTAGTTGGCGTGGACTCACTAAACTCTCTGATTTCATTGGCAATCAATTCTTGTTTTGACTTGTTTGTGATGAACTTCATGAAAAGGTGATTTGCTCTTTCTTCGAGTTTTAGTACCTTGTGAATGGTGTTGATTAATGCCTTCGATTTATGTGACAATTCTAAGTAGTTTGTTTTGTAATTTTTGAAGGGTTGACTTGATTTGTTCGGTACTGGTGTTCAGGATTATAAAACAATAATCGATTATTGATCTTATTAGTGACTTGTATAAAGTGATATTTAGCGATAACGAGTTTGACCATTTGAAGTCTTTGATACGTCTGAGTTGATTTTTTTTGGATATTATTTTTTTGTCTAGAGTCTCGAGGTCTGATTTGAAGCACAATTTAGGGTCGAGTTTTATACCGAGAAAGGTTGGCGTGGATTTGAGTAGGATTGCTTCGTCGCCTTTTTTTAGGTTAAGTTTTTACTTGATTTCATAGTTTTTTCTTTGACCCACTGTTGTGAAGGTGGTGTAACATGTTTAGGAAAGATTAACGCTGAAGCCCCAAGTTGTACAGAATTCGATGAGCTTTTCGATTGCCTGTATAATATCAAAAATCTTATTGCACTGAGTTGTTTCCTTTGGATTTGAACTGTTTGAAAAAAAATGGTGTGATATCGGTGATGAGTAAATTAAAAATATTCATAGGCAATTTGAAGTTTCCGAAACGTTTTTTCCAGAGCCTGCGGTCGCTTGCGAGATTCTCAACTTCTGCTCTTGTCATCTCTACACGTTTCGAAAATAGTAGTTCTGTGATCTTTTTGGTTTACGACCTCGTTTGTTCTAAAAGAGTCCACTTTCGGGTTCAAAAAACGCAAAAGTCTTGACTGGTTCGCTTTCTGGTTTTCTTAGTGCCACATTCATATAGCATGTTGTTGTCTTTCATTTCTCTAGAGACAATACACGTCTCACTGCCATATAGGAGAATGGGAACTTCAGTGGCTTCAAATATGTTGGCTTACAGTTTGATTGGTATATGCTTTGCTTTCCAGATATTTTCCATCTTCCAATACGCTGCCCAAGCAAGTGATCTTCGTTGTACGAAGTCCGCTTCTGGGGAGCTTAGCTTTGAACCAAGATACTTAAACTTGTCAGCATGTTTGATTTCGTCGTTATTAAATTTCACTCCAGTCACACTCGGTTGCTCATTAATACTCAAGTATTCGGTCTTAACTTTGTTGATATTGAGACTTACGTTCTTTGTTTCTTCACTTAGACTCACAAGTTGTTATGTATCAGAATCTATGAACGATTCAAGGAGAGCTATGTCGTCGGCGTACTCCAGGTCGCTGACGATCTGGTCAGGAGATGTTCTGTGCTTGTAAATTAACCCGTAGCTCTTAGTGCCTCGACACATGACGAAGTCGATTACTATGATGAATAAATAAGGGGCAAGAACATCGCCTGAAGGACTCCTGTACTGATCTTAAATTCATCAAACAATGTGTTTCCTACAGAGACGACTGCTTTCGAATTAGAGTAGAAGGTAGAAATTGCGTTAACAATTACCAATGGAATTCCATAGGATCTTAAAATTTCGAATAACATCTAACGTTCTGCCTAGTAAAAAGCTTTGAGAAAGTCAACAAAAATAATCACCAGAAGTTGATTTGTGCAATGAGCACCTTCAATCAGACCTCTAAAGCAGTTGATTAGTTCAATTTTACCTCGCCCGGGTCTAAACCCTGATCGATTTTAACTAAAAAACAAAACATTTTGATCCTTTCGACCCTCAAAAAATGTAAGATTACAAACTTTAGCTTCTTCAACAAACAATGTTTCGTGGATACTTTTAATTGGTATTACTAGTATCACGAATGGAACGCGATGATTTCTCATCAAATCGAATTTACTTCATCAATTTGAAAAACTTATCTCTCGGCATGATTTTAGAAATGATTGGAATATCATCTAGTTTAGACCACATTGATTTGATTGGAATAGATGGACAAGTTAGACCACTGTAATATAATACTCCATAAGATATCATCTTTAGTAAAATTTAGTAAAAGTAAAGTTGGAAAGTAAAGAATGGTAAAGCAGTAAATTTATCCGATAGGAACTCAATAATTCATAAGTCCAAGTAAAGAAGCCAAGCTCATTTGATTTATCGGTTCAAACATCAAAAGTAAAGTAAATAGTCCAGCCCTAATTCAGATTTTCAAAAAGAATAATCAAGGCATGTTGATAAAATCTTTTATATGACTTCCCCATCGTTTAGCCCAAAATCTTATCTTAATACAAGTCTAAGGAAATTCTTCTTTATTCTCAAGAAAATATGTGAATCTTGTTCGCCTTCTAAATAGAAAAGTAGCTTTTTGAAAAGATTTCACATATGTTTTCCAAAAATATCAAAGTTTGCACAATGCAAAATTTAAAATGTTAATTTAGCATTTATACGAGTCTAAAGAGTACATAAATTTGCTTTAATTATTTTGAAAAAAAATATAATTTACAACGCTAACTAAAATAAACTCAAAATACTTTGAAAACTCAGCCACCAAGTGTTGAAAAATGAATGCCAATTTTTTCACCAAAGTAACCTTTGAATCTTTTTCAAGTTTAAGATCAATTTTTTAATCGTATTATCTTTCTAGATTATACAAATTAATCCAAGCCGATCGTTAACATCAGTTCGCGCTTTATCTCAAAAAGCAACCGATACGAACCAAAAAAAAGCCGATAAATCTAATCAAGCCTATCAAACTCAAGAATTATTCAAATACGACCAATACAGTTACTTTGATATTGAAAAAGAAATGGTCAAGTACAGATTACCGCAACCATCAGCCCTACCCATCAAAGAAAACGTTTGGTCTCAAAAACAACCAAAACAAAATTAAAAATTCGATACTCTTAAGGTTAAATTTGACGTTAAACAAAAAAGATTCATAAGAAAATTTTATTTTCAAAATAAATTAAAATTAAAAACAATGAGCAAAAATATTTTTTTACTTAACTTTAGTCTTTACAAGTCACCAGAATTATTTAGATAAAAACAAAACAAATTTTGATTATTTTGTTGAAATTTTAAAATTACAACGCATTGAATTTATACAAATGATAACCGTCAAAAAAGTGTCGTTTATGCGTAACATGACTGATTACTCGACAGTCGAGGAGTTTTTTTCCTATGTCTTCGCCTTGACTCCGATTCGTAACTAGTTTTTTTTTGACTAACCAATCAATCAAGTCACTTCCTTTGAATACGTTTCGATAAAATTTGTAATGAAATCTCAAGTCTCTAACTATTTTGTCTGTACATTTTGCTCTGTATTTGAGTTCAAATTTTTTGCACATGTCAACTGTCTCTTGAGGTAAATTATCCAAATCGGGTAATTTAAAAGGTTCAATAAGACCCATCATTTCTTTAATTCTGTCAAATTTTGATTTAAAAATTAATTATTTTGAATTTTATTTTTTGTTTAAAAATAAATTACTTGAATGCCATAGGTGCAAAAATGTAATGATTATCAAAGCCAAATGATAGAAGTGTGAAAAATCCCTTGAGAAATTTTTTTTTTTTTAAAAAATACTTAAAAAATTTATTCTTTATTTAAATTACTTGTCCAAAAAGTAGAGTTGTATCTATTAGTTGAAGTTCATAAAAAATACCACTTTTGTTTTCATCAAATAAAATCCATAATTCAAAAAATAATGACTTAAAATTTAAATATATTTTAAAATTCTAATCAAGAACCAGACTTTTCTAATTTTATAAAGCAGATCAAATATTAAATCATCTCATTTCAATGTCTCAATAAAGAGACGCAAAATTACTTAGAAACATTTTTAGTTTAAGTTTTTTGAATCAAAACTTAGATTAAAATTAGAAAGGTGTTTAGAAACATGAAAGGAATTTTTAAATGCTGTAAAAAATATCTATGTTAGTCTGATTTACTCTTTTAAAGACTTGGACTCTAAATTACCGCCCAGTTTATGGTCCAAGTCGTTGAAAAAATCAATTAGAAAAAATTAAAGCCTACTATTCACTAAAATTATTTCTATCAAAAGTTATTCAAGAAGTCAAGCTCTACTTTAAGTCAGCTGATTGAATAAGAACTTAAAATTAGAGGGTCCAGAATCAATTGCATTAAAGAATTTGTCTGATGACAAACCCTTACTTATCTCCAGAGACAATTATGATAGAGAGATGCTAAGACACTTTTTAACTTGGATTTATTCGCAACCGTACTGGACCGTACCAAAACTTAGTCAGAATCGTGGTGTTTTTTTCATAAATGGGTACATTACCGAAAAATATTCCAATAATTTGTTTTTTCATTTATTAAAGTAACTGGCGTCAAATTCAGTCAACACACGGTTATGTCTCGTTACAAGGCTTTGTGAATTTTTAAACGAAAAACAATTTGTACAAAAAATAATTTTAAAAAAGTGTTAATTTTTCTTACAGATAATATTTTGAGTTAAAATTTTATGAAAATGTGATACAACTTTTGTATCACTTGAAGGTAAATTCCTTTTAAGCGGAAGTGGAATCGTTTAAGAAAAATCCGTTTTAATAGCAAAAAAATAAGTAAATATCAAAACAAACTTAACCAAAACCAAATTAAAAGTAAAGCTTTTTAAGCATTTTTATGTAATGCAAATGCATGTACTAATTATAAAAGGATTTTTTCCAAATAATTCCAAAGCCATAAGGTTTATCAGAATTTAAAAAAAGCCATCAGGTGATACAATAGTTGTACCACAGTTTTATAAAATTTCAACTCATAAATATGACCAGAAAGAAGATTAAAGGCTAGGATGTAATTATTTTTTGTACAATTTGTATTTTTGTCTAAACAATTCACAAAGCCCGTTACAATTACAGCTCCTCCTGTCCGAATAATCGCTGAATTTGCATTCTACAGAATTATTAATTAGGTTGTGGATAATTTAATTTTCTTTTGCAGTTCCAAAATATACAATGCCCAGAGTTTGTAAATAAATTTTGTGTTTGATATTTTTTTGATGTTTTATTTAAGACTCAATTTGTTTTTTCCCATTTTTGACGAGAACAGATTGGGTAATAAAAATGCGATCTGACGGTATTAAATGTGAATTTACAACACTTATCCACTTAATCTCGAATTTTAACTACTGAAAATCAAATTGTGATTTCTGATTAAAAATGTGAAAAAATTTTGATCTTTTATAAATCTCGGAGTCCCATGCATTGCGCCATATAGTAATTTTTGAAAAGAGTTTTCTTCCTTATTAATACTTCTATTCATCAAGATTGATTTTAGTCTGAAAAAGATAAGATTTTTTCAACGCAGCTGATTTGCAATGTTGAACATTTTGCATAAACAATACTTTAAAAAGCTTTTACAAAAATTTACAAAATAAATTAAAACTTACCATTAAGGAATTGAATGTAAGAATAATAATAAGTGACAAATGTTGCATTATTTGATGTTCCTCATTCAACATTTGCAAATCTTAAAACCAGATCGAATTTTTTTTTTGCAAAATTTTAATTAAATTTTTTTTTTTATTGTAAAATTACCGTATTCAGATAATTCAAGGCGATTATTTCCACTAGTCAATTTTGAATCTTCCAATTCACTTTCCATATCAATTTCACTTGCCGAATTCCTAGTTGTCGATGTCAAAGAACCCGTTGAATTCTTTCGTTTCGAATTAACCAACGAAAAAAAACTATTATTTTCATTTTTCGCTCGTACAAATATTAACAAACAACAAAATAAAACACATATAACTACTAACAATAAAACATTTGATACTATCATTTGAGATTTTCCTAATTGTATTATCATAGACTGATTTTGTGGCATTACACCAATTGACAAACATATTATAGTTATTATCAATGGTAAAACAAAACCAACAAAATATAAAAATAAATCACTGTCAGCCAAACGAACTAGAATCATTAACGATCCATTTTTGTTTATTTTGTGCACATTGCTCAACGATATAATGCTTAACATGATCGAAAGAGGTAAACATCGGGTCAAAAATTCAGCAAATATACCAAAACCAACGTGAATTAGACCATACACTGGATCCAAATTTGATACATTAGTTGTTAAATTAGACCATATAACGTGAATTAATGCATTCATCATTTGTGAAATAACCAAATAAAATGTGAATAAATAAGGTTTTTTGAACACCCTACCGGATGCTACGAATACATACAGCACCCATATACAACAAAACCATGTCAAAAAGCTGAAACCATACGCTGTTTTACAAGAAATATCCTCAAAATTTGAGACCGATGAACTGTTGTATTTGAGGGATATCATTTTTCCAGATACCATCATTAACGGAGCACTAGCTATTGTGCCAAATACAAGAGCAGCTGAAATTAAATCTTCACTTAACGATTTGTATCGGGTTGTGTACACGAATAAAGACGGTGCTGTCGGAAATGTTCCGTACAAAAATCCGAAACTACTCAATGAGTCAACGTCCGAACTATTCCTTTGATTAAAATTAAAATTTTCGTTCAAATGGATTATAGTTTCTCGGTTTATCAAAGGATAAATTAAACCTTTTGTCAAAACTAGGATCATAATAATAACGACGGATGAAAATGTTAAATTTTTAATCTTTCCGACCATTGTGTACCCTAAATAAAACAAAGCCAATGCACTAAAAGAATTAGCTACTGCAGTGAGAATAGGATCGATTAATCGTGGGATATGTTGTTTTAGAATTACGTTCGCTATTAAACCAATAACTGTCATAAAAACGATTGGATTCGATACGGTTGACCAAATTGTTGATTTGATCAAGTCGATTGATGTGAGCTCTTTTGATTGAGTTTTATTTTTTTTAATTTCACTACTAGATCTTACGACTTGGATGTCTTCAAGTCCATCACTTTCAGCGGCACTTTGAGAGTCCGAATCGATGGCTAAACAATTGTTTTTATTTCGTTTTCTTCTTTCAATAATGATTTCATTGGCCTCCATTAACAAAAATGCAATCGGATTTAAAATTACTAAAGATATGGGTGCTAGTAAATAAATGTAGTCAAGGTAATCTGGGTGTGTTTGCGTATAAACAGCTTGTAAGATTGGATAGCCTAGGGCAAAGTCGTTCGATTGAGATACAAATATACCAAAAACAGCTGCCATGCCAATGTTAATCGGTCTTAGAGCGAATAGAGTCACTGAAAATGCGAGCAAAAAAATTAAAGTTTTTGACACAAAAACACTTGTTAAGAACAACCAATTGACCGAGCTAAATTTAACAACAGCCAAGTTTTTGAATAAAAGACATGGCAGCGAGAATGTGCTCACAAATTTATTTAATCCAAGCACTTGTTCACGTGAGATTATTTCAAAACAACCAGCCAAATAACCGATTAGAATAATTGCGAATACTTGTATAAGAGCTGGATATAAATTGTAATCTATTTCATCCGATTCATTTAAATTTGGATGCATTTTTTTTTGTATCCTATTACGAGTTAAAACCCACTGTTAATCGTCACTGTACAAAGGTTTATTGACGATACAAAATTTAAAGGAAAATTTTCATCTGAAACTAATTTAATGTTTTTTTATTTTAATTTCGAAAAAAAATTTTTTATGTAAATTTTTCAACTAAATATTAAAAAAAAAATGCAAATTTCATAGTTTCAAAAGGCAAATAGAAGAAAATTTTTTGCTTTTGTTTTTCGTTTTAATTTGTATTGTGGAAGTTGCAAAATTTTTTGGAATTTTTTTGAAACAAATTCTAAAAAAAAATCTTAAGCTATTTTAATTATAAAGTAATGAGAATATTCATTTGAATGTCGCAAAATTGTGTTTTTAGGTTAACTTTAATAAAATGGGATTAGGATCTTGATTTCGTTAATGATTGTAATAATTTTAATTTTTGTTGAGGCCATTTGTTGAATCATTCAAATTTTTGATATATTTCAATTGGGACAATCTCAATTGTTTTTCTAAAATTTTTGTTACACTTGAGTTAGTAACGCCTCTCCTTTTTAAATATAGATATTTATTCAAATTTAAATAAAGAGATTTTTATTGAAATTTATTTGTAATTTCAAACAGATTACTCTTTTAAAAGTTACAGTCCGGGAAATTAACTTGTCACATGATGTTATATTATATCAGCTGATGCCAGTTCGTATCAGAATTTATGACCTGTGGTGTTGCAACCACAAGAGCAAACTAAGATTTGCTTGTGTTAACTAAACTTCTATTTATTTTATTTTATAACATCATGTAAAGAAAACATTTTATTCATTTTTATTTTACAAGTACAATGCTGCCTTTAAAATATTAAAGACAATGCGGCTATAATATGCTGATCATGCAAAGGTAAAGAGACAAGCCAACAAGGGAACATATTATAACCCTTCCAATTGATAAAATTAAATTGAATGAAATAACGTAAAATCTCACTAACTGGATTTCTCTGAAATTTTCAAAATGAATTCTTTATTCGAAAAGTTCAATTTCCAAGAAGAACCGGGCTTAAATGCTAAATTAAAATTTTCGCTTTTTATGGCATGTCATTAATAGCGAATTCACAGATTTTGAAAACTCAGTGTCCGTTAATATATGACAAATCACTAAACTCAAGCACTCAACTTTAGTGGCATGTCATGTTTATCGAGCATGACGTTATTTAATTGAGAAATTAAAATTAATGAATTACAATTGGAAGGGTTATAATATGTTCCCTTGTTGGCTTGTCTCTTTACCTTTGCATGATCAGCATATTATAGCCGCATTGTCTTTAATATTTTAAAGGCAGCATTGTACTTGTCTCTCTCCCATTGAATCTTTTTTTAAAAAAAGATTAATTAATCTATTTATTTATTTTACCAATGTCCTGTAATTAATTAAGAAAATAAGCCAATAAGTTGAAAATAAAAAAAAGAAATTTTTCAGATTAAAAAAAAGCAATTTCATTGCACTTAGTTACTAAAGCTCTAAATTTATGCTTCCGAAAGTATACGTGATTTACCTATATTTTTTCGATGGATCTACGCCTTCTATTTAATATAAGATAAGTCATTTGAAAAAATTATTATTTTGTTTATAACTCTTCAAATAAAAATTTAAAGAAACAATTTTTTCCCCATTTCTATCTCTACACGTTAGTATGTACTGTTGTGTCCATTCACGTGTTACTGTAATGAATTTTCATGAACCTTTTTAATCTCATCGAAGTACCCTAAAGCTAACCGAAATTCACTGTAGTTTCCCATAGTTCTGCACTCTAAATATCAATTTCCTTTTAAAATATCGAAATCCGAAATTAGAATTTAAAATTAAACCAAGTCTATCAATAGCATAAAAAAAAAACTATATTCGTTTTTTAAAGTTTAAAGTGTCATTTGAAAATTTCTTGATATCTATGACCCCGATAAAAAACAAAAATAATTTTCTAATGAACTATAGGAAACTTCGGTGAACTCTGAAGAATTACGGTTAAATTCGGTGAACTATGGGAAAATTAAAAAGACGGGGAAGGTAAGTGAACGTTCGTTCCGTTACACAATAGTAATATAGATACATTTTCTAGTTAAAATTTGAATTTTTTGAATGAACGAATACACAATTTTGTTCCTTTTTTTATTTGCTACAAGCTGATGTAAATTTTGATAGGACTTCCTAAATCAGGGAATTTTCAAATTTGCAAAAATCAAAAATTTGACTTTTTGCTTATCTTTGAGGGCTATGTACTAGTTAATGAATTGGTAAATATGAAAAAGTGAATTCACCATCTTGTTCCTCTTGAAATTTCCTGCAAGCTAGTATATTTTTTAATGGTACTTTCTTACTCAGGGAATTTTCAAATTTGCAAAAATCAAAAATTTGACTTTTTGCTTATCTTTGAGGGCTATGTACTAGTTAATGAATTGGTAAATATGAAAAAGTGAATTCACCATCTTGTTCCTCTTGAAATTTCCTGCAAGCTAGTATATTTTTTAATGGTACTTTCTTACTCAGGGAATTTTCAAATTTGCAAAAATCAAAAATTTGACTTTTTGCTTATCTTTGAGGGCTATGTACTAGTTAATGAATTGGTAAATATGAAAAAGTGAATTCACCATCTTGTTCCTCTTGAAATTTCCTGCAAGCTAGTATATTTTTTAATGGTACTTTCTTACTCAGGGAATTTTCAAATTTGCAAAAATCAAAAATTTGACTTTTTGCTTATCTTTGAGGGCTATGTACTAGTTAATGAATTGGTAAATATGAAAAAGTGAATTCACCATCTTGTTCCTCTTGAAATTTCCTGCAAGCTAGTATATTTTTTAATGGTACTTTCTTACTCAGGGAATTTTCAAATTTGCAAAAATCAAAAATTTGACTTTTTGCTTATCTTTGAGGGCTATGTACTAGTTAATGAATTGGTAAATATGAAAAAGTGAATTCACCATCTTGTTCCTCTTGAAATTTCCTGCAAGCTAGTATATTTTTTAATGGTACTTTCTTACTCAGGGAATTTTCAAATTTGCAAAAATCAAAAATTTGACTTTTTGCTTATCTTTGAGGGCTATGTACTAGTTAATGAATTGGTAAATATGAAAAAGTGAATTCACCATCTTGTTCCTCTTGAAATTTCCTGCAAGCTAGTATATTTTTTAATGGTACTTTCTTACTCAGGGAATTTTCAAATTTGCAAAAATCAAAAATTTGACTTTTTGCTTATCTTTGAGGGCTATGTACTAGTTAATGAATTGGTAAATATGAAAAAGTGAATTCACCATCTTGTTCCTCTTGAAATTTCCTGCAAGCTAGTATATTTTTTAATGGTACTTTCTTACTCAGGGAATTTTCAAATTTGCAAAAATCAAAAATTTGACTTTTTGCTTATCTTTGAGGGCTATGTACTAGTTAATGAATTGGTAAATATGAAAAAGTGAATTCACCATCTTGTTCCTCTTGAAATTTCCTGCAAGCTAGTATATTTTTTAATGGTACTTTCTTACTCAGGGAATTTTCAAATTTGCAAAAATCAAAAATTTGACTTTTTGCTTATCTTTGAGGGCTATGTACTAGTTAATGAATTGGTAAATATGAAAAAGTGAATTCACCATCTTGTTCCTCTTGAAATTTCCTGCAAGCTAGTATATTTTTTAATGGTACTTTCTTACTCAGGGAATTTTCAAATTTGCAAAAATCAAAAATTTGACTTTTTGCTTATCTTTGAGGGCTATGTACTAGTTAATGAATTGGTAAATATGAAAAAGTGAATTCACCATCTTGTTCCTCTTGAAATTTCCTGCAAGCTAGTATATTTTTTAATGGTACTTTCTTACTCAGGGAATTTTCAAATTTGCAAAAATCAAAAATTTGACTTTTTGCTTATCTTTGAGGGCTATGTACTAGTTAATGAATTGGTAAATATGAAAAAGTGAATTCACCATCTTGTTCCTCTTGAAATTTCCTGCAAGCTAGTATATTTTTTAATGGTACTTTCTTACTCAGGGAATTTTCAAATTTGCAAAAATCAAAAATTTGACTTTTTGATTATCTTTGAGGGCTATGTACTAGTTAATGAATTGGTAAATATGAAAAAGTGAATTCACCATCTTGTTCCTCTTGAAATTTCCTGCAAGCTAGTATATTTTTTAATGGTACTTTCTTACTCAGGGAATTTTCAAATTTGCAAAAATCAAAAATTTGACTTTTTGCTTATCTTTGAGGGCTATGTACTAGTTAATGAATTGGTAAATATGAAAAAGTGAATTCACCATCTTGTTCCTCTTGAAATTTCCTGCAAGCTAGTATATTTTTTAATGGTACTTTCTTACTCAGGGAATTTTCAAATTTGCAAAAATCAAAAATTTGACTTTTTGCTTATCTTTGAGGGCTATGTACTAGTTAATGAATTGGTAAATATGAAAAAGTGAATTCACCATCTTGTTCCTCTTGAAATTTCCTGCAAGCTAGTATATTTTTTAATGGTACTTTCTTACTCAGGGAATTTTCAAATTTGCAAAAATCAAAAATTTGACTTTTTGCTTATCTTTGAGGGCTATGTACTAGTTAATGAATTGGTAAATATGAAAAAGTGAATTCACCATCTTGTTCCTCTTGAAATTTCCTGCAAGCTAGTATATTTTTTAATGGTACTTTCTTACTCAGGGAATTTTCAAATTTGCAAAAATCAAAAATTTGACTTTTTGCTTATCTTTGAGGGCTATGTACTAGTTAATGAATTGGTAAATATGAAAAAGTGAATTCACCATCTTGTTCCTCTTGAAATTTCCTGCAAGCTAGTTTATTTTTTAATGGTACTTTCTTACTCAGGGAATTTTCAAATTTGCAAAAATCAAAAATTTGACTTTTTGCTTATCTTTGAGGGCTATGTACTAGTTAATGAATTGGTAAATATGAAAAAGTGAATTCACCATCTTGTTCCTCTTGAAATTTCCTGCAAGCTAGTATATTTTTTAATGGTACTTTCTTACTCAGGGAATTTTCAAATTTGCAAAAATCAAAAATTTGACTTTTTGCTTATCTTTGAGGGCTATGTACTAGTTAATGAATTGGTAAATATGAAAAAGTGAATTCACCATCTTGTTCCTCTTGAAATTTCCTGCAAGCTAGTATATTTTTTAATGGTACTTTCTTACTCAGGGAATTTTCAAATTTGCAAAAATCAAAAATTTGACTTTTTGCTTATCTTTGAGGGCTATGTACTAGTTAATGAATTGGTAAATATGAAAAAGTGAATTCACCATCTTGTTCCTCTTGAAATTTCCTGCAAGCTAGTATATTTTTTAATGGTACTTTCTTACTCAGGGAATTTTCAAATTTGCAAAAATCAAAAATTTGACTTTTTGCTTATCTTTGAGGGCTATGTACTAGTTAATGAATTGGTAAATATGAAAAAGTGAATTCACCATCTTGTTCCTCTTGAAATTTCCTGCAAGCTAGTATATTTTTTAATGGTACTTTCTTACTCAGGGAATTTTCAAATTTGCAAAAATCAAAAATTTGACTTTTTGCTTATCTTTGAGGGCTATGTACTAGTTAATGAATTGGTAAATATGAAAAAGTGAATTCACCATCTTGTTCCTCTTGAAATTTCCTGCAAGCTAGTATATTTTTTAATGGTACTTTCTTACTCAGGGAATTTTCAAATTTGCAAAAATCAAAAATTTGACTTTTTGCTTATCTTTGAGGGCTATGTACTAGTTAATGAATTGGTAAATATGAAAAAGTGAATTCACCATCTTGTTCCTCTTGAAATTTCCTGCAAGCTAGTATATTTTTTAATGGTACTTTCTTACTCAGGGAATTTTCAAATTTGCAAAAATCAAAAATTTGACTTTTTGCTTATCTTTGAGGGCTATGTACTAGTTAATGAATTGGTAAATATGAAAAAGTGAATTCACCATCTTGTTCCTCTTGAAATTTCCTGCAAGCTAGTATATTTTTTAATGGTACTTTCTTACTCAGGGAATTTTCAAATTCGCAAAAACACGTTTGAATTAACGCACTAACGCTTCGCGAAACATATTATAGGGAACGCACATTCGTGCGTTCCTATAATTTACAAACTTTTGTTTAGTCTTTCTTACTTCTTAAACGCTTCTTAATCGATCGGCTTACAGTGGTGCTATGATATTTGTATTTTACTAAATTTTACGTAAATTATTATAAATTTACTATTTTTTCCGTAAAATCAGGTAAATTTACCTAATTTTACCAAAGTAAAAAGTGGTAAATTGACTAATTTTGACGTAAAAAATGATAATTTAAAGGTAAATATTAAAATGTCCAAAAGAAATTCTGACTAATTTAACAACAATTGTTGATAAAAACTTAATAAGTAACTCACTTAGAAAAAAATCGATATTTACTGATACATCAACCTTTATACTACCAACAAAAAAACTCATTACTAATTCAGTGTTTTTTTTTGCGATTTATGTCACTAAAAGACTTATAAAGGGTCGAAAATTTTTTTGGACATTTTAATATTTACCAAAATTTACGTAAAATTATCATTTTTTACGTCAAAATTAGTCAATTTACCACTTTTTACTTTGGTTAAATTACGTAAATTTACCTGATTTTACCAAAAAAATAGTAAATTTACAATAATTTACGTAAAATTTAGTAAAATACAAATATCGTAGCAGCACTGTAGAACGGCCGTTTTCATTCCCAATTTTTAGATTAATAAAAACCCCATTGTTTTGACCCCGCTCTGATTTTACCCAAACATCACATGACCAAACGACATCATCTCCTATCAGCTCTGATCAGCTGAAATCACATGATATCAGATGATACCAGATGACATAAGATGAGGTCAGCTTATGATATCATGTGACAAGTTAATTTCCGCGACTGTAAAAATGGCAGAGAAAAAAATGTATGCATGCAGGTAAAATTGTTAATGTTACTGTCTTTTGGAATCGAAGATGATTCAATTGAAATTTGAGTAGATGAGATTTTATTTTCAAACACTCGTGACAAATGTTGGGCAGAGAGATGGGAGCATTACTTCGTTTAACTACTTTTTGAGTTGATTTAGTTATGAATGTTTCATTTTTTGAATTATAATTTAAATCACAAACTTTCAATTAATCTATTTTTTCTGAATCGTATGGTTATTCGGAAAATCGGATTAAGGATATTACTATTAATTGTGTTGCCGGGTTATTTATCAATACGCATACTCGGACTTTTCATACTTGTTGATATGTGTTACTAGTTAGTTGCAATATTAATGAACATAACTTGATTGTTTCTGGCTCCTAATTTATAAAACACGGAATTCAATTATGGAACTCCGGAACGGAACGGAATTAGACCCTAAAATATGGAATTTTCCAATACTAAAATAGGGAATGTAGTATAAATACGGATTATTTTTTACGGGATTCCTACTAAATTATGAAAAGGACATATAAAAATTGTTGATTTATTACTGACAGAGAAAAAAACGTCATAATAAAATTAGTCATTCATTCGTTAAATTTTTAGGCTTTCGACCTCTTATTGATTTATGGCCAAGAACAGCACATTCATGCTGTTTGTCTTGATCATCGTTGTGCAATACTAAATATTTTCTATTAAAAATTAAAACCTTTGTTTGATTTCCCGTTCTTGTTTAAATGGTAAGATATCACCTCACAATGAGCGGCCCATTTTTTGGAAAGGGTTTAAAAGAACTTTGGTTGAACCATTTTACACTATCGACCGACCAATCGTAAATTAAAGAGGATAAATTTTAGATAAAAGAAAAAAAATTATTGCCTGAAAGAATTTAACCTACCATAAAAGATGGGATAATCATGGTTAAATAATTATGCTTCTCCTGCTTTAGGGGATAAAAATCTAAAAGTATTGACGTGGACGTGTAGATCAAATTTTTTTAAATATTTTAAGCCTCAGAAGATGAGAAAATCATTTCTAATATTTGATCTTTGACGGGAGACTAAACTCTCAAAAATACATTGATATTCTTGATAATACCTTGGTCCCTTCAGTAGATCTACTTCGACAACCGTTTGTTTTCCAGCGGGACAATGTTGCATGCCATCGACCCGAAATAGTCACCAAATGGCTTGAGGATTATACATAGACCTTTTACCTTGGCCTGCAAACAGTTCTGATCTAAGTTTTATCGGAAAATTATGAAGTTAGTTGGACAAAGTGATCGGCAAACAGGAACTAAGGTCATTGAACCAATTGAAAGCAATTGTACCAAATATCCTCAATAACGTCCCGAAAACAATCTTAAAGAACTTAGTAGACTCAATGCCTAAAATAGAGTTACCTAACTTTTTCACAATTTTTTTTTGAAAAATTTCAGAGTTTATTTTGTTAATCGAATTGTGTCTTTGAGAAAAAACTTTTTTTTCGAAAATATGATTTTTTTTATAGCCTAATATTTGTTCTTTTTGTAATATACCACTTTTTTTAATGTTTCCTTTTTGCGTATTCAATAAACCACCAATTTAAAATAAAACTAATCGAAAAATTTTCAAAAGTTTCCTAACTTTTTCACGATGCTGTAGATTAAGAATTGGTTCAAGTTAGCTTTTTCAGATAGCAAAAATTTGCACTTGAACAAGTTTTTTTTTATGTCCGTTCCGTATCTGTACCATATTTTTTTAAAAAATCATTCCGTTTCGTAATTTAGTAGTTGTTCCGTAAAAAAAATTCCGTATTTAAGTAATTTCCGTTTTATGGGTTCCGTATTTTAGTGTCTAATTCCCTTCCATTCCTGCATTCCCTAATTGAATTCCATGTTTTAGGTACAATCAAAATTATGTTACAGTGGTTCTTGCGAAAATGTAATGTTCCGTTCGCAACCACAAAAGGGAACGGGGATTTAAAAGGGTTCCGTCCAAATAACCGGTTATTTGAAACGGAACGGTTATCTGGAAAGGAACCCTTACTTTGAATGGAACGGTTTCTTGGAACGGAACCTTTATGGAACGGAAAGGAACCCTTTTAAATCCCCGTTCCGTTTTCTGAACGGTTGCGAACGGAACATTACATTTTCGCAAGAACCATTGTAAATTATAATTTTTTTTTGAACAAGCATGGTAAAGCTCTTAATTAAAAACACAATTTAGACGTCTCTCTTGAATGTCTTATCGTGTTTTTTTATCCAATCTTTCAAAATTTGTTCTTATTTGAATAAACCTTACTATTATTTAAAAAAGTTCATAATCATCTTTATAAAATTCAACCTTAATCTCACTTGAAAACATAAATTTTTGTGGCTAAACTCTTTTCAAAGGATTAAGCTTCAAATTTTTTTTTGAACAAAATTATTTTAGTGGTTGGTTTTCTCATAAATTAATTGAATTTTTTTAAAATACAAAATGAATGAATGAATGGTTAATTTAAACTACATAAACCTTTAAAATACAAAAACTAAATTTAATCAAGAATCATTTGTACCGTTAGTTTTCTCATTTGTGTTACAAAAATCAATACACTCTCTTTCTTTCTATTTTCACAAATTTGCTTCATTACACTCATAATTTCAAGCGAAATCAAAAAATTAAATTTTAATGAAAATTTTGCATTCCCGACAAAGACATAAAATTTTGTTTGTTGAAAAATAGCATCAACAAAACAAGAACAGAAGCTAATTCAAATACTGGACTTGAAATTTAAGTGCTTTGAATTTTATGTTTCTTTTTTTTATTATTTTCTTTCTTAAATCTTAATTATAGAAAATTTGTTAAATATTTACGTTTGGAATAATTTTAGTAATAATGAAATATAGCAGTACGAATTGAATAGCCACAGGCAAAATGGCTAAAAAATCGTCCAACGACAAACCAATTAAATTGTCTAAAATACGTAACATTTTTACCGCAATTGTCGTTTTGAATATTGTGAGTATCCTTAATTACTTGACCTCTTAAACTTTCGTCATTCTTAATAGTTCAACTTCGTCATGATAAACGTCAATTAACGTTTTTCAATCGATAAAAAGCGGTCTTTTTAATGTTTGTTTTTTTATCACATGTTTGAGTTATTAGATTAAGGATTGATTAAAATTCAACTCTTAATACAAGGACCTACTCAAAAATATCAAAGGACAAGATTAGCTGTTTATTTTTTGGTGAGTTATGATTATTCACAGTCAAAATTGTAAATTTTGTTTATTCAGGTCTGGGTTGGGTAATCCATAAAATTCGGGTATTTTATATTTTTTTAATTTTTTTCGACAACAATTGGGTTTTGGGTATATATACCTAAATTTTATGGATTACTCAAGCAGATATGCATATTTTATATCTTACACTAATCGATGATAGGGTTTTTTAATTGGACCAATCCTTAAGGAGAAAATTGAGATTTATTTGAAACTTTCAGATGTTTTAGAAGCTCAAGGATTATATCAAGATTTCTGGAAGGTGTGTTGTTTGGTCTTGAGGCCTTAAGTTCGACAAATACAAACACACTTGATCGACCCAAAGTTATTCTTGAAATTCCAATAAATTTAAAAACTTCAAAAGCAAAACATGAGAATATACCACTGGACAGTTAAGTAACAAATTAAGTCATTTGTAAAAAGATAATAATTATTTTTTGTATAAAATTGTTCATTCTAATAGGAGTAGTTGTATTACAGTATAGAAAACTATACCTGCTCTTGATGCGCTTTGCCCGTAACGAGCCATTGTAGTCGTTTCTTTCTTTGACTCCAAAAAATTACTTGTCGATTCTTGATTTGAAGCTATAAACTGAATTTGTTGCAACCAGACTCACCCTAAACAGATACCACGATGATCTTCTATTGTGTTCTCTTCTCAGATTTAACGATAGACTCCTAGCATAATTAATTCCATTCACTGGGTCTATTTGTTCAATTCAGTTAACCAGCTTTTACATTTGCAGTAAAACGCCTCTAATTCTAGGGCTTATTTGCCCAATTGAGTCCAGTCTTGCTTCGTAAGACTTATTTTTCAATTTTCGCACGTCTCTGAACTCTTTCTAGAATCGATTTACGAATACCAAATACTTATTACGTATTCAGAATGCGGTCAATTAAACAAAGGTTAACGGCTTTTTTCTTCGGTTGTGTCTTTTAAAGGAAACTCACCATCAGCATTTGAATATTGAGCTCAATAGACCCCAGCTTTGTCCACTATGATAAGAGTATTTTTCAATATTCTCCTGCAAGTCATAGAGACTTTGATTTTTATAAGCCCTTGCTGATACAATAGATATTGGAATTTGGACTATCCCTAAAGGTTTATCTCAATTAAAATTTAATGTTTCAACGTCTAGTATATCAAATTAAAATTATTTCAACATAAAATGAGCTTGTTATCCAAGTTTCAGACGCACATATTTTTGGGGTAGTTTTATTTCATAAAAAATGCATTCTTAAACCGGTTTTATGAAACTTTTGATTCACATTGTAGTGCTTTATGCATTTATTTAAGATAGTACTTAAAAACGTAAGATCCGTTGAGAAAAAAAAACAAACCTGTTTTTATAGTAAAAAAATTAATTTGAAAAATAGTACAATATGTTTTTATAAGGTATTTGAGTAAACATTTTCTAAAAATAATAACAACATTACTGGATTCTGTGACGAAAATGGAGGATGAGTCCTCAAAAGCTAAATTAATCAATTTTTTCATATAGATCGCCTTATTGGAAAGATCAGCGTTCGATTTTCTTGGATTTATGTTTAACATGATAATTGCAGACATTTTTTACTTATTATTTTTAATAATTGGTCTCTTTGGTGTTTATCAATTTAGAATCAATTACGTTGTTTCTGTAAGTAGTTTTGAACCCATTTAAATGACTAACTTTAATTTAAACAAGTTCTTAGCTTACAGTTACATCTTTAATTTGGATTATTTGGCAAATTTTTATAATATGTGTGTACTTAAACATCGGAAGTCTTAACAGAGTAATTTCAATATTTTTAATGTTTGAGATCATTCGTTTTTTTTTTTCAAGTTTTTTTATTTTAAAAGTATGACCCTATATATCTGAATTTAAACACTGGCAAAACAAGTTGGTGGTTAACATCAAGTTTTGCTTGTAAGACTGAAATTTCAAATGAACTCGAAAAAATTCAAATACAAGAGCAGCTAAACGCATTCAATTTTGTGAATCCTACAACTCTTATAACAACCATAGGTCAAACAAATATGGCTCGAATGTTCGATAATCTAGTCCTATTTAATCAAGATCCACGATACAAGCATCTAAATAAACTAGTTCAAACAAATTGTCTTATCCCTTTTTATTTCATCGAAATAATTCACTCGGGGGTCTTGATTTTTTTTGCAGTAAGTATTTCAATATTTTCAAAATGGCCTAAAATGTTTAATTTGGTTTTGTTAAAAGATTTTAGTTATAATTTTTGGGTTGTTAGTTTCAAATGCTTTAAATGAAGAAACCGATTCGTGTAAGTAGAACTAAATTAAAATTTTAAAAGAAAATATTTATTTAATTTCAATTACTCAATATTACATAACTTGAAAAGTTTCTATTATTATTTTTTTTGTTAAAAGTTGATTACATTGGAGGCTTTGATACAGCTCAAATAAAAACACAAAATAATTTCAATATAGAAAATCAACCGACGTTACCAAGAAACGGACATATTAGATTAGAACCTCTTTATGCGTATGTTTACCTTTAAGTTATAATTTTTTTAAAAACAAAATTAAAAATTTTTAATTAAAGAGTGAACTAAAAAATCTGTTTTTGTGTTTGTTGTTGTTTATGTTAGAAAGACAAATTTTTCAATTGGTTTCATAACTCAATTTATTTGTTTTTATATGACAATTTTTTTTCAATGTAAACGTGTATGGTAAGGTGTATTTTGGTGTTTTTTTTAAATAAATCTTATTTAAATAAAAACTTTTTTTCTCAAAACCTCATTCTTTCGAGCAATAAAAAAAGTGAAAATAATTGGCTTCTGTTAGTATTTGAGACTCTCTAAAAACCTTAAAAAACATGTTAGAGCTTGCTCTAATTACAAGTGCTTACATTTTTGTTAATTGAGTCTTGGAAACTAAATGTCTTTAACAAACAATCCAAAATTGTAAACATTAACTTATTTCTCAAGTACTTCAAGAATCTGGTTGAAAAGAAATGTTTTTTTTCCAAGTATTAAAATTACAAAAAATAAATCAAACAAAACTTTTTATTAAAATGAATAGCGGAAAACTTTTATGAAAAAAAAAACAAATTATTGATTTAAAAAAAGAAGAAATTTTACAAAATTAATAAACTATAAATAATTCTCGCTGAAAAAAAAAAAAATTTTTGGATTAAATTGCTTTGATTGTCTATTTGATTAAATTTCCACAAAGACCACATGATTTTTTGCACAAATTAGGGTCTCTAGCGTTGATAAGACTGCATAGATTTAAATTAGCCCAGAAAACACAATTTGGTTGTGAGTCTGTACATGAACTAACAGATCTACAAACATTACATGAAGTTGGACAATAAATTGGTACTGGAACTGAATTATAAGTATAAATCCATTGACAGAAATTAAAAGCACTCCATATTGGACAGTATAATGAGCTTCTATCACCAGTTGAGCATATTTGTGTTGTTACAACATACTCACAATTTCTACCATAAACGTTTGCTGGACATAGACATTCGAAATTGCTGCCTTGTAAATTACAAGTACCACCGTTTTGACATCCGCCGGAAATACCGCAATTTGAAGCTGTTTGACAAAATGTACCAGTAAATCCTGACCGACAAGCACATACCGCTTGGCCAAAGCTATTTACTGAGCAAACACCTCCGTTGAGACATGGATTCGATGCACATGCGCTGGCTTAAAAAATCGAAAAATTTTCATAAAAGTTTGATTAAGAGTAATATAAAATTTGTTTACAGAATTGACAATTTGATCCAGAGAATCCAGATGTACATGAACAAAAGTATGAAGATCCAGTACTGGTACAAATGGCTCCGTTTAGACATGGACTGCTAAAACATGGATTGAGTATTTGACAGTTTGTTCCTGAATAGCCTTGAAGACATGAACAAAAATAACCGTTGGCTAAATTTGTGCATGCAGCTCCATTCAAACATGGATTACTTGCGCAAGCACTCGACACTTGACAATTAGATCCAGTAAATCCCGCTTTTAGACGAAAATTAAATTACACAGAAACGTTTTTATTTCAAATTTAACTTACGTAAACATGAGCATGTATAACCTCCAGTTGAAAGAGCAATACATAAACCATTGTTAAAACATGGATTTGAAGCACAACCAGTCGGTTGGAATGATTCACAATTTGTTCCGAAAAAATTTAAGGGACATGAACAGAAATAGCCGTTTGCAAATTGGTTACAGATTCCACCATTTCTACATGGATTCGACCCACATGGCGAATTTGAGATCTGGCAATTAGTGCCCGAAAAACCCGGAGGACATTGACAAGTATAAGTAACGTCCTCATCTGTTGTTGGAAGACATAGAGCGTTATTTAAACAAGGCGAACTTAGACACGGATTTGTTCTTTGACAATAAGCACCAGCAAGATTAGCAGGACATGTACATCTAATAGTTTGCACACCAAATAGCGTAACTGATGAACACGTACCAGAACCACAGTTTTGAGTTAAAAAAGTACATGTCAAACTAGCAAGTGTCGAACAATATCCGCATGTTTTTCTACAATAAAATTGTACAGTGTTAAAATCGGCGAGTTGATTTGAACACAAGCCTTGTTGTAACTTGAGTTGACAGTCAGGGGTATAAGCTCTATCGACACAATTTTCGATAATGTCTTTATTAATAAATTTTTAGGATCATTTTTTAATATTCTATGAATCAAAAGTTTACTTTTGCAAGTATTGCAGCATTTTCTTGCTCCAGTAGTTGAACACCAATTTTGTATATTTTGTCCTGTACTTTGTAAATAAGCCAACCATGAAGGACAATCGGTAACTCCTGAAATAGTAGGATCTGCTACACCACTATTTGGACATTCTAAATTTAAATCTCTAATTAGATTGTATAAAAGAATAAGGGTTTTATTGAAGTTTATTTTAACCTGAAAATCCCAACGAATGATCTACAAAATTGTATAGGAATAATGCTATCAGAAATTTGGCTGCAATCATTGTCTAAATCTTAATTGAAAAAAAATTTAAGAAATTTAAAATTTTTAATTTTTTTTTTTGTTAAAATTTAAATTAACTAAAATGTTTCTAGCTTTTTATATGCCCAAAAATATAAATTTTTTTTTTCGAATGTTTGAAAAATAAAGCTCAAAAAGGCTTAAAAATAATAAAAAGAAAACCGAAAAGCAATCAACATAACATAATAATTCAAATTTTTTTTAAAACGTAATTTTTTGTTATTTTTGAAAATTGACATTTTTAGTGTTCAACTCCTGTTTTCCAGAAAATAATTTTAGCTTAAACAAAATTAAACAATAAAATTCAAATGCTTCTTAACAAAAAAAAAAAAAAAACTTCTATTTTCTTAATAAGAGAAGGCACCTCTACCAATTGAATTGAGAAATTTCTCAATAGTACGGCTTTCAAATATTATACAATAATATACATGCCAACTGATTTTTTTTTTTTTTCTAGTTGTTGTGTTCTTTAAAATTACAATTAAGTTTACTTTTAGGAAAACAAATTCTTACGTAATATTTTATTTTTGCCTCTATCTTTGCAATCATTATTTGAATCACATTCATTTCATGTATATAATCAAAATCACTAGGTAAAAACAAAAATCAAATAAAATGTTCTTAAAGTAGTATTTTCAAGTGCTTTAAATGTTTAAATAAGTTTTTTGTTTTTTCTTTTTCGGAAAAAACAGAGAAAATATTCAAATGTACTGGGAGATCGTTTATCAAGTGTTGTTTTTTTCTAGCTAAAACGAACTAAATCACTTTGGACGAAAAGATATCTTTAAGTATTCTATAAACTATAAAACAAATTGTTTAGATGTAACATGTTTGTTGTAAAATGTAGCTACTTAGACAAGCTTTTTTTCTGTTGATGTTATTAAAAATTGGCTCCAAGCTTGAATTTTAAAAAATTTTTCTTTCTTTCATATTACTTCAAGCGTTCCTGGTTAGGTAACTTTTAATGAAAATTGAGTCTAAAACTGATTAGAGTTCTAATTATTATACCACCCCATAAAATATCAATTTAAATAATTAAGCACTTATACATGAACACCAAAATTGAAGTCAAAATTGATCTCGTGATGTTTTAGATTTTAATTTTTTTGTCGGCAAAAAAAAATTGGCAATTTGCTAGAAGAACGATTGGATTGATAAGTTTTGTTCTTTTTTAGAATCAGAGACAAGTACAAAGCAGATGCTTCCAACCAGTCCGTCTAAACCCCCACGCTTATAAATTCCTCATGTCTTATTTTGACCAGCCTTCAATCCACTTAATACATGATCGAGCAATAAGACTAGTAGACAGGAAAAGTGAAGGTCAAAGTTTTTGCAGACGTTGAATTTAGATTAAATAAATTTTGTTTCGATTTGAACAACTTTGTCTTTCGTCATAGAGACAATGGAAAAATTTGTATAATACTTCTGCAAGATTGCTCCTGTTCCATTACTCTAAACTCATTTTTCCAGTAGACAAAGTATACCAAGACAAAAATTGTTGGCGAGACATAGAAGACGGGCTCAAAAAAGCCGATGATCATCTGGACTGAGTCCGTTTTTAAATTTTTAAGAATTAATCATTTAATTTCAATTTTAATGTATAAAAATTGAAACAGAGATTCTTTAAGAGAAATTAATGGTCGATACTTACCATCAGCTTGTCAGCACAACGATCAGATTTCTCTTAAAATACTTTATTAATAAAAAGACTCACCAAGTTTCACTAATCAAAGGTTGTGCCTAAATTAAAGAATTTGGAAAATCCACATTGAATAGAAAACGGTAAAAATGCTTTTATTTGTTTGAAACCCAGGTAAAATTTCTACGTTAATTGATATCTCAAAAAATATTGGCGGATTTTTCAATTCCGCAATTAATTTTGAAATTTTTTCAAAAACTTAAACTAAAAGTAAATATTTAAATAACTATTATCAGACATAGAGATTTTTGCAGAAAAGTATTTTCATGTAGTTAAAATTAGCGTAATAAACTCCTAATTTAAAACAAAAAAAAAACATCTATCGAATATTCAGAAAATGGCATTTAATTTGTTTGTTTGTTTAAGATCGAAGGCTATTAAAAAAAAATTTATTCTTTATTTCAATTCTCATTCCAGATTTTGAGAAACACATTTTTAAAAACTTCCACTCCAAATACTTAGAATTTGAGCGTGTGCTTCATTATTTACAAAAAAATGTCACAATTCAGATAAGCTATTTTTTCTTTAAGATTTACTTTTTGAAAACTACTTAAACAAAAATTACAAGCTTCGAAAATTACTTAAAATTAAACTTGTTTTATAATTATAGAGCTTTTTAAGTTGTTTATGGTGTTGAAAATTCTCTTTTTTTACCTGTGTAATTAGTTTATTTCCTTTGATTACTGTTAGTGTTTTTAATTTTAAGTAATCTTGTATTTGTAAGTTAACAAATAATAGATATGGTACCAAAAATATTAAATAAACTATTGTATTTCCTTGTTAACAAAGGCTCCCTTTTTCGAGATTAACCAGCTTTTTCAGTTTGGTTACTTTTAAATAGAACACATTGAATTCCATCAGAAATAATCAAAATTAACTCAAAAATTTATTCGCATCATTACGATTTTATTGAACAAAGGGCGATTTTGAGCGCACATATCTTACCAGCTACGCCACAGATCTCCTAATTTTTTAAATTGGAAAAAGTGAAGAATTATAAAAAGTATAAAATATTCATCCTTTATTCGGCAAAGCGCTTCATTCCTTTTTTCGACTTTAACGCCGGCTTAACTCTCTACGCTTCTCATACTCTTTGAATCTAATGATTTTGAGATCAAAACCGGGCCAAATCAGCTCGTGGTGCTTGTATTTTGAAAAGGATATCACAGAGTTACGAAGCTTGTTCCGCAGCTCAAACATCTCGAATACCTACAACGACTTATGAGACTAGGCATAAGTGACATCAAGACAAGAAAATGAAGAGCTGATTCGATCCATATGTACAAATTAGTAAATCAAAATTGAGAAAGTGAATTTTGTAAATGGCATAAATTTTAGATTTGGCGCTTAAGTTGCAATTACAATCTAAGAAGGCACAGAAAATGATTCATAGCGAAAAATTGTCTTTCTTGATTTAACTTTTTTTTTAACAGGGTTGTGAATGATTGGAAGAGGTAATTGAAGCAAGTAGCCTGAACAGTTTTAAGTCGAAGCTGGATGACTGGCTGGCGAGCAAATGTGTAACGACTGATATAGCTCTATACTGATGACAGAAACCAGTTTTTGGACTCATCTCGACTAGCCCTACCAGTCGTTAAAAGAGGACCATTCGAAAAGTAATATTGTGCGTTTGGTGGAATTACCAAGGGGCAATGCACTTTGAACTGGTTCCTAATAGTCGAAAGTATACCTATTAGAACGAATGTATGCTCCACTTCAAGCAAAATACCCTTCTTTGATCAACCGAAAGCTTGGTTTGTTGTTATCGAGCGAAAAACCATGGAAAAAATTGAAAAAATGGAAGAGATTGAACTTCTCCCTCAATTTACTAACCAATACCAAGTTGAACCCCAGGTGGCTTGAGTTTTTTAGCTCAAAAAGCCAGGAATGGTACAAGAGAGGTACCGAATTGCTCGCTGATAGAATTGAAAAAACATTAATTGGATATTAACACCCTAATAAATTCATTAATTTATGATGCTATCTAAATTTAATGGCATCTGACTAATCATGTAAAAGTCTAGACCAGACACTTCTTTTCAAGTTCAATCTGGAACTCGTTTACAATATCAAGCTTTAATTATTTATAGAGGCGCATTGACTAGAGAATATGCAGAAGTGCTGAGCTTATTATAACCATATTTTGTAAAGGTCGAAGAACGAGTCAATAACCTCTGCTTATTTTGAGCGGTATCATTAACTTGCGGGAGCCTCGGTGACGCTTGAAAAAGAATTGGATTTTTATAACTTAAAATTTTCGTACATTTTTGTGTTTTCTCAACTCGAAGAATAATGAAAGAGATTCTAAAGAATGCTATATGAAAGCTCAAAATTTTGAAAATTGAAAACTCTTAGGGAACTCTATGATTAACCAATTAAATTGTCAAATAGAATGCGAATAATATATTTTAACAACAATAAAAAATATGAAATTGACTTAAGTTAAGAAAATTTTATTAAGGTCAAAAGAAAAAGAAAGATTATAAAAATTCAAACAAAAAAAAAGAGAAGATTTGCTTCCTTTTAAGTTAAATATTTGACTGTTAAAAACATAATTATACACGTAATTATCATACCACCGTATAAAACATATTTATCCGAAGTGTTTCGTCTTTCAATCATTCCCATTAAAGTATTCGATAGACCCAATGAATTGGTAACATTAAGAATTTTTGTTTTCACGTCTTTTAAAACATCATTTTGAGTTCTAACATGTGTTAATACATTTTCACCATGTTCTATCATTCTATCCATTTCTTAAACCGAATTAAAAAATACCTGATGTAAAAAGATGCAAATATTTTTCTTACCATTGTTTGCCTTTGACAATCGATTGGTATGTCTCAATTCGTTTTCGTATCCATCAAGACTAAATTGAACATGACCAGAAGAGTTTGTGGTATTTGTTGAAGATCGCAACAATTCTTCTCTTCTACGTTCTTCTAATGCTCTTTGATCTCTAAATGAAAAAAAAAATCAAAAAATTTGAAACAAAATTTGTCTGGGTTATGGTTCTTTGAAAATTGTCCAAAATGACTTTTCGTTTTATTTCGAATTGAACACCTGACCCTAGCACTATATTCATAAAAGAAACCGTTTATGTTACTGACTTCATTTTATCTAAAAAATTCAAGAGATTTAAAAATCTTTAAAAAAACATCAGCTTTTTTAATTTAATTAATTTACTAAAAAGTTTAAGGATTAGTCCTCGAGCGGGTATGAAATTTACAGAGAAGCCGAAATTTTGGACCCAAATTTTGGAAAATTTCTCACGGGAGTCTTGAGGGGTGGGTCTAAGATTTCATCAAAGTTCAAACAAAAATTTTTGGTTTCAATTTTTTTTCTCGTCATAGTTTGATTCAGCTTTGATTCTAAAAGCTTTGATTCTAAATTTCAAAGCTAGTGTAATTAAAAAAAAATGCACCTATCGCCAAGCGGAGCAAAAAATTCCAGCTTGAACCATTTGAAAAAATTTGAAAACCAGTAGAGAACCAGTAGAAATTTTTTGACAGGGAAAGATGGCTAGATCCTACTTCTTGACCTTTTTGCCATTCAGTCCTATGTATTTTTGCCTCCGTTTGAGATATGGATCAAGAGCAGGCCCGGCGCTACGGTGTGGCGAGATGTGGCGGCCGCCACAAAGACGACGGTAAAAATTAAATTAATTTTTATTTTTTTAAGTCGAAGGGAGAGCAAAATTTTTTTTTTTAAAAAAAAAGTCTTTTTTGTTCAACAGTTCAACATAAAGTTCGATAACAAAAAAATGTTTTTTCAAAAACCCCTCCTTTTTGAACATAAAATTCGCTTATTAATTGATAATTTAATCGTTTTCTCATATGATTTTTTTTAAGAGATCGGGACCCTTCGCCACAAAGACGAAATATTCCTGGCGCCGGCCCTGATCAAGAGGGGCGGTCCCATCGTAAATACTTTTACATGTATTTTGAAAACCAGTAGAGAACCAGTTGAAACTTTTAAGGTTAGAAAAGGTTCGAAGGATAATGGTTTCAGCTGGTTGTCTACTGGTTTTTGAATTCAATGTAAAACAATGGCAAATAGTTCAAAAAGATCAAAAAGAGGGACCATCCCATCCCTCTTGATCCGGCCTTTTCTCAAAATTCCTCAAACATACCTCAAACGAAGGCAAAAATACATGGAACTGAATGGCAAAAAGACCTGTTGTTCCAGCTGAAATGGATTGTAAAGCCTGAGAGGTTTTGTCATTCAATTCTTATTTCAATAATATTTTAATCTAAATTATAATAAGCTCAGATGGATTTTTTTGAGGTTCAGCTGGAATTAACAAGGCTTTTTGAAGGTTCTTTTGCTAGCGTTTACGGTAATTTTTTTTTCAAATTTTTTAGAAAAAAGGCCCTCCCCCCTACCATGTGAGTGAAATTTATTTTTCTTACCTCATGTCGAACGCCTAATTTTTAAGCGCTTTCGATCAACCCGTATAGAATTTTTTCAAAGTTTTTAAAATAGCTGGGTTTTGAAGAATTTTAAAATTTTTAAAAATGCGATTTTCTAGAGTGATTCATATGAAACATATTGAACAAAAAGTCTCAAATTGAAAAAAAAAATTACTTTTTGTATTGAATTTGATTAACTGCTTGTTTATAATGTGAAAAATCATATTTTAATTGATCAACTTTAATTTTAGCATCATATCTTCGATTAGGCGGTTCTTTGGTAACATAAATATCCAATTGATCACAAGACGAATTGATTTCATTAAATCGTTGATTAATTTGAGATTTTAAATTTTCCGAATCGTTTGGCGTAATTGCCTTCTCGAATTGTGATAGAATTTCATTTAGACCTAATATTTTAGCCTTGGTTTCACGATACAACTTTTCCATTATTTTCAAATCATAATTTAATTTAGAAAGTTTATTTTCAAGGCTTTTTGTTGGTGACTAAGATTTCGTAAGTTGAGCAACTAAAAAATAAATATTCTAGATTAATTAAAAATTATTTCCAAAAATTTATTTTTTTTGTGAACGTTTTTTTTTTCCATTTAAATTTGATTACGTACTCCAAACTTAAAATGCAAAACTTGCTTAACATTTTGAAAAAAATAGTCTTGAATTTATTTAGGAAATTAAGAAGTTGTATGTTAGCTTTTATTCAGCTTGTTTTGGCAATTGATTTATGAAACAAGTTCTTCCAAAGGACATGTATGCGAACTGTATATATTTCAAGAGGATACACAGGATGCGATCATTACTTCAAGGAGTTAACCTGATTTTAAGTTGCAACTTAATCAAATTTACTCTTTAAAAAATGATTTTATCAAGACACCCATGCCGTTTTGAAGCAGAATCAAAGAAACGCAAAGTGTCATATGATTCGGTAAACGGAGCCAATACATTCTACCCAATATGACTCTTAAGAATGCAATATGTTAGATCTTTTAGCCAGATTAACGTGACTTTGAAGCGGTTTGAGTAGTTTCGAGAAAAATCAAAATAAATCTTGATATTATAATTTATCGAGGGTAATGAATTTTAAGAGCTGTTCAAATCAAGAGTAAACTTAAGAAGTCAAAGCCCCAGATTTTTGCAAAAGGAAGTGCGTAATCTCTTCAGTTATACATTTTTATCACACAAAAATATGAGTTTATACAAAACATTCTCGAAATTAGTCGAAAAGTTATAGATATTAATTTAAGGAAATTTAGCTGCAAAAATTGAATCATTTTTAATGTATTTTCAACGAGAGGCTTTTTCTCTACGGAGACCCAAAAAGATATGTTGGAAAATTGATTAGATTTAGAAGAGACCACTTTTCTGCCTCTTTTCGACCTTTTGTCAATTTAACCCATGGGATTTTTAGCTAATTAGAGATTGGTTTTAGACTTTTTGATAATTTTTAAAAATGGATAAATTTTAATAATCAACAACAATTTCTTGCTAAGACTCAGTTTTATTGCCAAGAATCATCATGATGGTAGTTAAACCGTAAAGTTAAACAAGGAGCATCACTTTTTGAAACAAAAAAGTTAATAATCTGGATAGAATCGTCCGCCTATTGCGGAAAATTGGAAATTTATTTAAAAATATAAAATTATACTTTGTATTCGAATTTTTTTTTAAATTTGGTAAGGTTAATTGTGTATTTTCAAGTATCCCTGAGTTATTTGAAGGGTGCAAATTTAGGAAAAAAGAGCAAATTTTACCCCTTTTTTTAATTTTTTTTGATAACTTAACAACATATTTGTTTTAACTAAGAGCTTGTTCATGTAAAAAAGATGTTGAGAAAGCGCCAATTAGGTCATTTTTTGAAAAATTTTAAAAATCATTTTATAAAAAAATTATGTATTTTTTCAAGTGTTTTCATGCATTAGGGTTACTAATTTGAATATGAATACAGAATATGTTTCAATATTATGGTATTGATGGGCTTATAAAAAATTTATAGGTTAAAAAAGTTAGAGGTCTTGACACTTAAGATCACAAGGTCTTGAAAAAATTATTTTAGAAACCCCTTAAAAAATTTGATCTCCTAGGTTTTCATGTGGAAGGGAGTCATTTTCTGATGTATCGGGCTTTTATGTAGCATATAACCGCATCTTTACCATCAAAAGGCCGTGACAAAAATTGAAATAGCCGGAAAGTCCGTGACACTGTAAACTTGATACCCAATATTTTTCTTGGCCCGGAAAAGGTCGGACATGGAGGGATATGCACGGAAAGTACCGGTAAAGGTCGGAAATTACGATTAACAGTCTCAGAGCTTTAGGGTGAGGATTAGCTCAGTACAAATCGCAATATTAACATTACTTATAATTTTCTTTTTAATTAAATAATTTTACGGGTTCGATCGGCTCTGATGAGCTTTAGATACACCAGTCCGTTGATCGAACTGAGAACCTTTTAAGATCTGGTGAATAGGGAGGGACTTTTACCATTAACAAAATTTAAAGCTCAAAGTTATTAAGAAAAGAAAAGCTTAATGGTGGTTGGCCGAATGGTTGACCGCATGAAAAAGTTGTTCAGATTCTTAAAATTAATTTTTTTCCTATTCAATTTTTCTTTTTCAAGAGCCAGTCCCTTAAAAACTTTCAAGAAAATTGCTCCCCTAGCGGGTATTGTACCTTTGAACTCATGCTCAATATAACTTTTAAATTTAAATTTTTTCTATTTTATTTGTAATTTCCGACCTTTACCGGTACTTTCCGTGCATATCCCCCATGTCCGGCCTTTGCCGGGCCAAGAAAAATATTGGGTATCAAGTTTACAGTGTCACGGACTTTCCGGCTATTTAAATTTTTGTCACGGCCTTTTGATGGTAAATATGCTGCATAAAAGCCGGAAACCGCAGGAAATGCGTCCTCAAAAGCAAGGATTACTTAATCTGCCGCCACCACTGTAATTCCGAATTTTTTTTCGGAATAACAAGGGTTAATTGCGCATCTACATGTTGGCATGTTTCATGGTTCAAAAATCATTTTCATTAAAAAAAACTCTTAATTTAGACTTGAAAAAATCCGGTAGTTAGAAAGAATCACGAAGTGTGTGTGCTTAACTTGATTATTTTCAAAACAGTTCAATTATTTTTATTATTATTATTTGTTTTTCTTTTTTCTTTACTTCACATTGCTTTTCATTTCATTCTAAATATTTGTTAATTCCATCATCGTGTGATTTTAATATTTTTTTTATGCACTGGTAATTATGGTCGATAAAAGTTGTATTCTTCAAATTAGTAAATGTAGCCTAGAAATCAAGGAGAATGTTCTTATAAAGTATTTTTTTTAGAATCGATCAAGATAACAAGGAGCAACATAAAAATACGGCATAATATTAATTTTCCTAATTGAATAAATTTGATTTATTAAAACAAGTATCTTTCTCTCGTTTCGATTTCATGTCACACCGTTTTTTCAACTTGACGGTTATTTAGTGATTCATTAAATTTCTTGCTCTGTCAAATTGTTTTAACGCAATATTGATTTAACTAATCAGCACATCAAGACTGTCATTATCAAAAGCGATACGAAATTCACATTTTATAATCTTGGTTTTTATGTTTCCATATGAATCATTTTTTAAAATTCATCATCAATTCACTGTTTTTCTGATTCATTATTTAACTTCAATTTTTACACTTTATAAACTTGAATCAATTTTTTTTTATAATGATTTAAACCCGTCATAATCTCATGTTTCAATGCGAACATGATTCAAATTTAAATAATAATTATATCATTTATTGTTTTCTTTTGTAATTGAACCTGTGCATAATTATTTTAATGTCATTGATGGAATCACATTGTGTAACTCAGACATGTTTCTTCAACTTAATTTGAAAATATTCCACTTTAACAAAAGACCGAGTGTAAATGAGAAGAAGCTTTTCATTCATCTTAAGTCGATTTTCTTTCAGAAACCATTAAGCTCGTGTCTTAAAAACCCTATGATCCATTAGCATGCGTTTTCATTCTTGCTGTTTACCGTTTAAGTTTTCTTAACCTGCAAGTTTCTGATTACCTTCCGTTTGCTTTTGCTGGGAATTTGTTTTTGTTGAATGGTAAAACAGTATCCTTTTTGAATCAAAATTAGTTTATCAACTTGTCTTTTAAGCGAACACGTTTTTCAATTTTTTAGATGTGTATGTTTATAAAAGTGCAAACCTAAAGGAATTCCCCAGGAATTCAAAATAAAAATGATAATCAAACTACATCAATAAATTATTTTTTGTAAACTAAAGTAGTTTTTAGTAAGCCCTGATTCAATAATCGAAAATATTCAAAGGTTGAAACTTTTTTTTTCAAAACTAACCTTTTAAAAAATATTTTAAAAAGGAATTTTTTTTGTAATTTATTGTTTTTACTCGAGTCATAAAAAATTCAACTTAATAAAAAATCTATTTCAAGCATGCTTTGACTGCTTTGAGCAAAAAAACAAGAGTTTATTTTGAATGCAATTATTTTTTTTTCATTAAATAATTTAAAAAATCGCTAAAGCTATTTAAATTATTACCTTAATTAAGTTTTAATAAAATTTTACCCTTAAAATGAATTAGGATTTTTAATAACTCTGTATTACCTGCTTGTTAATTTTCAAAATTCTAAACATGATTAAAAATCGGTTGTGAACATAAGTCACAATTTTTTTAATTTTTTCCTTCCGACTGAGCAAACTCAATGTTCTCATCCATAAGAAATTAATTAATCTTAATTTTGAAACTTATTGGTTGGTGCAATTCGAAACAATGTTAGAATCACACTGGGACAATAAAAAAAGTCTTAGTTGGTCCCACTTAAAACGTCTACGCTGTCTGAGTTTATGAAATTTGACTCTATAACCGTGTTCTTCATAAATGAAAACATACTGTTATTAAATTTTTTAGGGAGTCGAAAAAAATTTAAATTCTTGAGCATGGGGGGTCCAAAATAAGGCGATTGTTAACTTTAATGTTTCAAACTAGAACATGAGTGTTATTTATGATATAGAATCTAACAGATAACGCAATTATACACAAGCTAAACTTAATTAAAGGTTAAACAAGTTTCAAAAGTGAGTTTTCGAAGGTTAAAAAACGAAAAAAGTTCATGAAGGTTCATGAAAGCTCAGAAATGTACATTCTGAAAGACCAGTGTTGTACAATACCGACAGAGAAGAAAATCGGACATTTTTAAAAATAATTTTAACGAGCTTTGATTTATTTTTCGACAAGAAGATTTCTTAATTATCCAACTTATGAGAAAATTTCTTAAAGTTTGAGGTCTTAGGGGTTCATTTTCTTTTTTGTAATTAACCCTGAAACGCTCGTTGGATCATATGTACTTGTATTGAACTTGCACCTATTTCGGAGCGTTCCGTACTGTAGCCTTTTCGAACCGTACCCACCGTATCTACCGTACCGTACAGAAAGATACCCTAGTCGTATCCAACGTAAAAAGTACCGTATTTTTGGTAATTAAAATTTTAAAAAAAATAAATTTTTTAATCGGTTTGATTGTGAACTTATATATTGAAAATTTTCTAATTTTTTCAAATTTAGAATTCAAATTTTGTTCAAGTTCAATTTACGGTAGGTATGGTGGGTACGCTTAACTCCGCTGCGGCTACGCAAATGGTGAAAATTCGGTACAAGTCCAGTATTAAAAATTATTGAAATATTGAACATTTTCTGGCAATGTGAAGTTTTGTCTCAAAATCCCAAAAATCCCAAATGGATAAAAAACATTCCATTTTAACAACTTAAGGATCATTTTAAATTATTGTAGAGATGAATATTATTGATAAGAAATAAATTCTTGATACATTGAGCTCTTGTGCAAAATTCTGCAACTCTGCAATTTTAATTGCGTAGTTTAAAAAATAAATCATAGGGAAAAGAATTTAAATTAAATACGCAATTAAGATTGCAGAGTTTGCACAAGAGCTTCCTGTATCAAGAATTTATTTCTTATCAATAATATTCATCTCTGCAATAATTTAAAATGATCCTTAAGTTGTTAAAATGGAATGTTTTTTATCCATTTGGGATTTTTGGGATTTTGAGACAAAACTTCACATAGCCACATTTTCTATTAATTTTCTGTTGTACCATAGGTCTCTTTTAAGAAGTATTAAGATTTTTTTGTTCACTGAAAATTTGTATGTTTAGATTTTGTAAAAACTGATTGTGTGGAAATTAGTCGTTGCGCGAATCTTAAAATTTTAAAAATTTTAACTTATTTCTTTTCAAAAAGCAACAAGTCTACAAGCTTTACAGTGAAACAAAAACGTTCATGTACGTTGATGAAAGTTCAGAAATTGACATTGTGAAAGACCAGGGTTACACAAGACGAAAATGATTTATTTATTCTACCATTCATTTTCTTAAATACCCATGCCTTGAATTGAAAACAGTAACATTAGTTGGATTGTCATTAACATATAATAGCATAACCAACTAAACCCAAAATATATATACTCTATTTTTAGCAGTTACAACAACATTCATTAACATATTACTCATCTGATGCGGGTTCAATGTAATTTAAGCAAAGGAAGAAACAAATATTTTGATTGCTCTTTGGATACTTTTTAAAATTCGTGCTTGTCTAACTTAATCGGTAAGGAAACACAAAAAATATTAATTAGAGTTATTTTAATCCCATATTTTGATCAGTCGTTTTTTATTTTTCTCAAAAAATTAAATTATTTAATTTTCCGGAAATAATCTATTTTTTTATTTAAAGAAAATATAATAATATAATATCAATTTGATTGTAATCTCATTTTAAAATGAAGTAATCCTTAAATATCAAAAATTCTATTTTTTTTTTTGCTGTAATTAAGTTCAAAATTCATGCTCAAACGAGGTGAAATTGTATACGACTAACTGTTGATTCCAACACAGCAGTAACAAAAATAAAAGGAAATATTATTCCAATAATAATTGTATTAATGTTCTTTTTCCTTTTTTTACGTTGAGCAAAAAGATGTGATGTTTATTAGAAATAAATTTTTCTTATTTTTGCACACTTCCGTTCGAAAACAAAACGAATTCTAAATCTATTTCAAGAGAAGAAAAATGAGAGATTTATCTGATATTTAAAATAAAAAATAAAACTATAGAAAAGAAAATAATGTCAATTTCAATCGATTTTTCATTAAACTTTATTTATTGTGCTTAGCTACTTTTTGTAACCAAATCTTTGAAAAATTAACTATTTCACAAAATAATAAAAATGACTTTTTTGTTTAATAGTTTTTTTTTGTAAGATTTTTTGATCGATTTCAATTATATAACCATCAAAAATTGCTTATTTTTTTTTCGATATGAGAAATAAATTTTCTCTCTCTCTCTCTCTAAATGTGCTAAAGTCTTAAATTAAAATAACAGATATTCAAATTGGGCCAGTAGATTATAATTAAATGATAACTTTATAAAGTTTATAACAAATTATTAACGACGTTTTATTCTTTCTAGAGATTACTTAAAGAAAAAAGGAAAATTTCGCAAGTGTTATTTAATATCCAATTAATGTTTTTTGAATTAATGTGCTCTTTCAGGACCTGTACCAAACATAATACATATGAGGTCATTTGGGATAGCAATAAGCGAAAAACCGAGACAAACTCCTTCAAAAGCCAAAAAATTGGGACCCCTCTGTTCAACAATTTTTTTTATGGTCTTTTGTCATCTATCAGAGAGCAATACGATATCTCTCTTGTACCATTCCTGGCTTTTTGAGCTAAAAAACTCAAGGCACCTGGGGTTCAACTTGGTATTGGTTAGTAAAATTCACTCCTCTAAGGAAATGAGCCGTTGAGCGGAAAAGATAATATTCAAAAGAGAAAGGTCTCGACTATATGCTGGATGAGGGAGAAGTTCAATCTCTTCCCATCTATTCAATTTTTTCCATGGTTTTTCGCTCTGTTATCTTGAAGAAACAAACCAAGCTTTCGGTTGATCAAAGAAGGGTATTTTGCTTGAAGTGAAGCATAGATTCGTTCTAATTGTTTACAATAAAGGTTAGCATTTATCGTAATACCATCAGGAACCAGTTCAAAGTGTATTACCCCTTGGTAATTCCATCAAACGCACAACATTACCTTCTTTTCGAATGGTCCTCTTTTAACGACTGGAAGAGATAGTTGAAGTAATTACGCTTCCTAAAAATAGTTCATCAAGAGGATTTTTGGATCAGGGCGTCCTGATCGAAACTCACTGGTCTTCAAGACCCCTTCGAAGGCTTGTATCACCACTGGTTAACTTATTGAACAAAGCTTGTGCCTTTCTTACTTTAAGCACATTCTCACCTTCTACTTGACATATTTCGTAGGTTTCTGTGAGGCCTTTGTTCCAATAATGATGTAACAGCACCAAAATTTCCATCAAAATTTTTCATAATTTAAAAAATATTTAGAATCAATAAATTTAAAATCTAAACTTATCTTGTAGAGTGTTCAATCTTGTTTAATCTAATATATAATATGACTTAAAGTTATGAGATTACATAATAGCTAGAATCAATAATAACTTCCCATCTAAAAAACGCGAAATTTTATGAATCATCCTAATATTTAGACAAGTATTTAAAAAACCAGAAGATTAAACATTAAATATTAAAATTCTTATTTATGAGATGACAGACTTTTGAATATGGAATTTGGAATTTTAAAATTACTCGAATCAATAATTTTTTAAATCTTTTAATTAAAAAACTTATCTCTAAAAAGCTAATGGAAGATTGATTTCCTGAATGTTCTTTTTATAAAAGACTTTCAGAATGATTCAATTAGTTTTTTAAGTCAAATGGAATCTAGCGATCACAAGATCATAATGTCATGAAAATTAAAACCAGCAAATTTATTTTATTCAATTTTAACTCAAACGTTACTAGGATAAGGTACTAATATCATCATATAAAAAGAGTTGGAGTATAGCATGTTGAAAAAATCTGGATTGTCAGACAAACCGTAAAATCAAAGAAAATCTATCTTGTTTTAGAAGTTCTAACGGATCATAATGTTTGTCGCCATTTCCGAGTTTAAAAAAATGAATTGATAATCGGAAATCAACGAAATTTTGTAAACTTGTACCTTTATAGTTTATATAAAGTATCGAGCTTCCCATCATATGTTTTTATAGAGGAGTAAGTTCCTTAGTGAGTCTTTTTGTTTAATCACAAAAATTGCCAAAAACATGTGCAAACGGTTAATTTTGAAAAAGCCTAAAATGTAGCAAAAATGCTGCATCTACCATAAATCCCCATAGATGTAAAAATGTGAAAAATTAGTTTTTAGACCATGAGCTAAATTTATATGCATGGAAACTTTTAGATTTAAAATTATCTCGGTAAGTTAAATACCGGGATAAGTTCAAAATGTCTCGCTAAAGAAATATTTTAATCGTTTCTTTTTTAAGATAGAAAATACATGATGTATGATTATTTCATAATACAGCAGGGCTAGTGAAAAAAGGGTACCGTCCAGCGTACCGTACTGTTCCGGTTTCGGGAAGCGCACTTTACCGGACCGTACCAGAGACTCTGAAAATTTTCAAGGGAAAAATTCTTTGCAACATTGACTCAACTAAATAATTCTATTATTTTTAACCATTCTAAATTATACAGCACGACTAGTGAAAAAAGGGCGTACCTTCCAACTTACCATATCTTACCAAAACTTTGACTATTGGTTTCGATTCATTTAGAGGACTACATCAATGAAAAGAATTTAATAAATAGAACTCATTTACGACGAATATTTTAAATCAGGGGATGTTTCAATTTCTTAATTTTATTCACCTTACAAGTTTCGCACAGTTAAGGTACGGTATGGTACGCTAGGTTACACAAGTACGGTTCGGTACAGATGCGGTATGCTGGATGGTACACCTTTTTTTTCACTAGCCGTGCTATATAAAGGGTCAAAAAATATTATTAATGTAGCATTCTTTTCCGATTCGTATTTATCCCATTGTTCAAACTAAAATTATCGAAAACTAACCCTTTTCTTAAAGTTTCTTGTTGAAATGTTGAAAGCAAGTTTTCGCATTTGTGCATGGGAAATCTATCAGGGGCTTACTGACAAAGTCTGCGAAAATTAATTACGAGTTTAAATTTGTATAATTTTCGATTAAGTGCATTTTGCGGTTATTTGCAGTTTTGAGAAAAAAAATCATAAAATTTCAACATGCAAAGCCCTTTTGGAGAAAAAGTTTGACCCGCCATTCGATAGAATAATTCTCAAGGATTATATAGACCATAGTTATGTTCCGTTCCATAGAAAATCTAATAAAGATGTCACCCAGGTCATTTAATGGAAAAAAAAAATTGTTGTTTTTAGCGATGGTGAAGTTTGAAGCAAATTTTTGGAGCAAAGCAAATTTTATTTTTTAAAACTGTAAGATTCAATAAATAGATGGACCTAACCTTGTTTAAAAATTTTAACATAACTAAACACGATTTGTTAAACTTGATTTAAAATATTTTTTTCAATTTTTTGAATTGATCGATTTTTTGTAAATAATTAAATTTTTAAAAACAGATTGTTAATATTATAATGAAATTTTAATTTAAATTTTTTAATTTTTAATTTAAGTACAAAATTTCAAAAGTAAAATTGGCGGGATTTTTTGAAATTTACAAAAAGTTTAAATGTTCGCTCCAAAATGTCTTATTTAAATTTAGTGTATGCATTTCAAATTTTGTTAAAAATCGAAACTTACATTAATAATCAAATATTGATTTTCCCTTTTCTTTAATTATTTTTGAAATTAACAAAAAATTTACAATCTAAAACCATTTTTATTTTATGCACTATACCTAATTTTATTAAAAAAAAAAGGTTTTCTAAAATTGCTTTGCTCCAATAAAAATTGCTCCAAACTTCACTCTTCCGTTTTTATATTTTTTACTGAATGAGCTTATATCATCAGATCGTTTAGAGCGATCGGTCTTCTGATCAAGAAGATATTTCTATAATTATAGTATATTATCATTAAGACCAGGCATCTCTTAAGGTCTAGTTTGACCCAATCCTCAAAAATTTTAGAAAACAATTTAGAAAATTTTATGTTATTAATTCTTGAGAATCGTCTGACTTCGCTTTTTTCACTTTTTGTTTTGGCTTTCAGCGTCACTCATTTTTCCAAAATCAGTTTACAGTCTATCAATGCGAATTATTCTCAAAGACCATTTCTAAGCATGAAAGGGAACGTTTTTTAGGCAATGCGTCAAAGTTTTTAGAGTACAGTCGAGTCCCACTTATTTCACCACCCATTTAAGTCACTAATACAATTATATCACTCGATAGATTAAGACAAAAGGGTCATTTTTAATGCATATCGATTCAATGTAAGTCACATTTCTTTTTTATCACTGCAAATTGGCTTGACAAATAGGCTGGTAAAGTGCAACTCGACTGTATATTACATGTATACATTTATTTATTTCAGAAATAATTACATGATGCATTCCAAGAAATTTAGTGTTAAAAATGTATCACTTTATTGATTTGTTAATTTGACCACCAAAAAAAATCCAGGCTTTCTAAATTAGTTTTCCCTGAAGAAGTTCTAAAACGATTAAATGCTTTGTTTTGTAACAGAATTTTCTTTTTTGATAATTTCAATTTAGTTTTTTTAGAAAGTCATAAAGAATACATCCTAGTAGAAAAATAATGATTAATTACATGAAAAAAATCTAATTAATTTAATTTTTTGACGCCTAATGTAAAACGGTAAATGAAAAAAAAAAGAAAATGAATCGAGAGAGAAAAAGAGACAAACTAAAAAAATAATAATTATGAATTATGAAAAATTAAATCAATCCTCCAAAGCTTACATGAGAATCAAAATAAAAAAGAAAGAAAGAAGAGTTAAGCTTTGACTAGGCTCAATATTGTAAAAAAATAATTAATTTTCTTTCAGCGATATATTCTGATTGTCAAAAATTATTGTTTTCATGTTTTAAAATTTTTTAAGCTTTTCCAAGATAAAGCAAGTAAAAAACGGTTGTACCTAAAACACGGAATCCAATTACGGAACGCCGGAACGGAACGGAATTAGACCCTAAAATACGCAATCCATAAAACGGAAATTGCTAAAATACGGAATTTTTCAAAACTAAAATGCGGAATTTAATATAAAATACGGAAATGATAAAATACAGAATATTTTTTACGGAATTCCTATTAGAAAACGTAACAGGTACGGAACGGACATAAAAATAAAACTTGTTCAAGTGTGAATTTTCAAAACTGATCTTTCTTTCAAGCTACCCTGAACTGATTCTTAATCTTAATAGACATATTAAAAGGTATTTGTTTAGGAGGGATATGAGACTCTTGATAGTAATCTCTTAATTTCTCGTCTATTCTAATGAAAAGTTTACATGTACAGAAGACAGCAAACACTTTTATAATTTAAATTCATTTAAACAAGCTCAGTCTTCATTAATTCTAAAATTTATTTCAAAAATTTAATTTTAGACTACAGGAATAAAATCGATAACATAATTAATAAAAAATTAACTGTTGATGAAAACATGATAAACATGATGATCCCGAAGCAAAGACTAATAAATTTTAAGTTATGATTTCGAGTCATTATTTTCGATTTTTTTGAGCGATACATTTGATGTTTGAACCGAACAGTTAAAAATAAAAGGAACAGAATGTGTTCAAAATGTGAATTAATAATCACTCCAGACACTAATTCAGACTGTTGTGAAGGGTGAAAAGGAACTTTCATTTCAAATTCCGTATTTTATCATTTCCGTATTTAATATTAAATTCCGCATTTTAGTTTTGAAAAATTCCGTAATTTTTTAAAATAAAATTCGGTATTTTAGGCTTATTCCGTATTCCGTAATTTAGTAGGCGTTCCGTAAAAAAAATTCCGTATTTTAGCAATTTCCGTTTTATGGATTCTGTATTTTAGGATCTAATTCCGTTCCGGCGTTCCGTAATTGGTTTCCGTGTTTTAGGTACAACCGTAAAAAACTTATCAAATAAGATTTATTTCAGTGAGAAGGAAAAGCTGTCATTTATTTTTTTCTTGAAGAAGGTAACAAAGTAAATAGATCAACATCAGCAAGTCAGACAATAGTTGTCATTTTGTGTTAGTATAATCTTTTAAAAGAAAAAAAAATGTTTTTCAAGACTGTTAAATTATTTTATTCAATCATTCTATAATCTTTTTAATCGTCTCAAGCATTAAAAATGGAGACATTAAAATATTTAATGAAGGCTTACATTAACAAGTCATGTCTAAACGAATTAATCATGACGTCAAATTACTATTTGAATGAAGAAATTTTGAGTTTAGGATGCGATATGTGATGCCCTTTCATGCGATTAACTAACAAACAAGATTAATGTCGAATTAAATAAGACTGGTATCAAAAAGTATTTCATTTAGTACTGAAACCACTTTTAAATAACAGATAATCATTGATTTTATCATAATTTTTGTGAATGATCAAAGGATTTAGTCCCTATTGTCTTAATTAAAATATAAAAACAGCCTAAAACATTATTAGATTGCATGTTTTTGTTTTGTTGCTGTTGTCTAAAAAAAACTCAATAAAAACATTTTTTAAAAGATTAAATAAAATTTTGTGTGTCGTGATTTTTTGATCAGAAACTATAATTTTTTGCTGAGGTAAATCAAAGATAACTTCCTAAAGACTTTTCGAAAATTTTTTATCAAGTTTGTTTAATTAAGGCTCGTAGAATGAACACTAGTTTGGTTTACCTTTGCCTCGGTTATTCTTCTTTGGTTCTCTTATTCATTTTATGAAAATTTCTCAGTAATTTTTCGAAGCAGGCAAAATTTTATTTTCGATTGCCGTTTTAACTGTGCTGTTAAAACACCAACCTAATGATTGGTTCTGATTTCAAGAAGATTATTGAAAATTGTCATGGCCTTAATACGGTGTATCAGGTCTTGAACTATAGTCTCAGCATTTGGAAGGTGTATTTTAGGGAAGAATATTTCGGCCAATAGAAAGTTTTGATTTTTAATTAAAAATTCAATTTTATATCCTTTTTTACAATTTCAAAGTTATTGTAACTAAAATTGAGTAAAACTTTATCAATATTTATAAAAAAATTCTACCCTAAATCCTAATAAATGATTTGACAATTACCGTACCTTTTAAGAGAATGATACAGTGCGACCTCGATTTTGTGAAGTGTCTGGGTAAATGCAAATAATTTCAAAAAAGTAAAATTTCACAAATTCAAACCAGAAATACATTTAAAGTATTAGGGGCGTTTAACTTTTGTATTTCACGATTTCACAAAATAGAAAGTAACAAAATCGAGGTTACACTGTATCTAGTCTTTCCATAAAAAAGATGTACAACTCTGGTCATTCAAAACTTCCAAAATTGAACCTTCATGAACCTTCATTAACGTTCAAGGTTTTGAAGGTTCAATGGTCCATGGAGCTTCATATTTCTTCATGTATTTTCACTATTTTTCTAAAGTTTTCAGTTTTTTTCAAATTTGTAAATATGCAAATTTTAGAAAATATTTGAACATTTTTGAGGAGATTTGAACCTTCAGAAATCCCTTGAAGCTTCATGAAGGTTCTTTTGTGGAAGTTTTGAATGACCAGGGTTGTATTTTGTATCCTTTCTGGATAAAGACCCGGATCGGTTGGGGAAATATTTTAATGCTCACCTAATTGTCATAATAAAATTCAAATATTTCCCTAAAACCTGTTTGAGAAATGCCGGTTAAAAGAGGATTCCGAAATAACGAGAATCAGGTCAAATTTCCTGGAAATAAACACCCCATCAACATACCCTTTTTTATACAACAAACCCTCGTAATTCACGAATCATTGAGAAAGAAATTTAGTTTTCTTTTTTATTCGTGAATGACCAGAAAATGAACAAAAATTAGGTGCACAAAATATTCACAAAACATTGGAACAAAATTTTTCACATACCATGTAATCAGATTTTCACCAAACCGACTTAGCTCAAAAAACCTTTTCTAAAAAGGATTAAAAGTACATCCTTTTTATAGAGAAGACTTGATATTTTTAAGTTTAAATTAAGTGAATTCTAAGTTTATTCATGGTAAAATTACGGGAATTTTAACTGTTTATTTAATTAATATGTTCCTAGAGTGAATTTTTGTCATCGTCAAAAATATAATAATCATTTAACATTTGTTTTTTGCTCGATGTTAATCTTTAATAATTGCAAACAAATTGTTGCACATGAAGAGCAAAAAACCTTCTATATTCTCTCATTGGTAAATAAAATATTCAAATATGTGACAATATTTAGAACAGTTTATCAAGGTTCAATACTTCCAATATAATTGTAAGAAAATAAAATTTTGTGCAGTATGTTTTATCAGATGGAAAAATGATTCTTTTCTTTTTTTTCCTCCTTAAAAAATAAACTTGATGATTTTTTTTTAAATCAATAGACCAATTTTTAGAAGCAATTTTATTAATTGAGTTTTCCTTTATTCCTTTAAACTTCTTCATAAAATTGAAATGAATTTATATTCAATCCAAAATCCTAAAAAATGGATTAATATTTGGAAAAAAATTTATTTTAGATTAGTTTAGAAATATAGTCCTTAATTTAAATGTATAACACAATTGATTTATTTTTAGATTTTTAAGAACATTTCTTTTTTATGTTAGAAAAATTCAGCTCAGCTTTTTATTTTTTATTCTCTTCTGCACCTTCTCATCAACATTCTAACTTGATTTAACAATTAATCATATTTAATTGGCATCCATTTTGATCAAATTTTTTACATCTCATTGGGGTTTCATCTCGCTCTATCAAAATTTTTGAACTTTCGGTTTTTTGAGTATTTGATTTACAGTACTGCTACGATTTTGTGTTTTTAGTAATTTTTACGTGAATTTACGTGATTTTACCAAAATTCACGTAAAAACAGGTTATTTTACGTAAAATTACGTGGTTGTACCTAAAACACGGAATCCAATTACGGAACGCCGGAACGGAACGGAACGGAATTAGGCCCTAAAATACGGAATCCATAAAACGGAAATTGCTAAAATACGGAATATTTTTTTACGGAACGCCTACTAAATTACGGAATACGGATTGAGCCTAAAATACGGAATCTTTTTTTAAAAAAATACGGAATTTCTCAAAACTAAAATGCGGAATTTAACATTAAATACGGAAATGATAAAATACGGAATATTTTTTACGGAATTCCTACTAAAATGCGGAACAGGTACGGAACGGACACAAAAAAAAACTTGCTCGATTGCAAATTTTCTAAAATATCGATACTGATCTTTCAATTTTAACTGAAAAAAGCTAATTTGAATTGTTGTGAAGAGTGTAAATGAAACTATCATGATTCATGTTTAAAAATAAATGCAATGGAACGGACCCAAACTAAGTATTTATGGTGCTTTTAAAAGACTACAAGAATGGAACAGAATGTGTTCAAAATGTGAAGCGATACCCCGAAACAAATTCGAATTGTTGTGAAGAGTGTAAAAGAAACTATCATGATTCATGTTTAGAAATAAATGCAACTCGAGTGAGTAAAAAATAATGGTACTGCCCTGAATGTGCTGATCTTGGCCTTAAAACAAAAAGAGGACAAACACGTTTTTTCCGTTTATAATAAATGAAGAATTTTTTTTGGGTCCGTTCCATTGCATTTATTTTTAAACATGAATCATGATAGTTTCATTTACACTCTTCACAACAATTCAAATTAGCTTTTTTGACGTTAAATTGAAGGATCAGTATCGATATTTTAGAAAATTTGCAATTGAGTAAGTTTTTTTTTGTGTCCGTTCCGTACCTGTTCCGCATTTTAGTAGGAATTCCGTAAAAAATATTCCGTATTTTATCATTTCCGTATTTAATGTTAAATTCCGCATTTTAGTTTTGAGAAATTCCGTATTTTTTTAAAAAAAGATTCCGTATTTTAGGCTCAATCCGTATTCCGTAATTTAGTAGGCGTTCCGTAAAAAAATATTCCGTATTTTAGCAATTTCCGTTTTATGGATTCCGTATTTTAGGGCCAATTCCGTTCCGTTCCGTTCCGGCGTTCCGTAATTGGATTCCGTGTTTTAGGTACAACCAATTACGTTTGTAAAAAACGGTAAATTTACCTTTGTTTACCGGATTTTACGTAAATTTACCTGAAATTACGTAAATTCTCGTAAAAAGTAAAAATTCCACTTGTTTTCTTGATTGTTATACTTCGACATCGAATAACTTATCAAAAAAAATTTAAAAAAACTGTAATCAATTCCAAGTACGTCGAAAAGATTACGAAGTATTCTCCAATAGTTTTGTTATCATAAAAAAATTAAAATTTAGGATTATTCAGAGCATTTTTGTTCAAAGCATCAAAAATAGAAATGGAATTTTTACTTTTTACGAGAATTTACGTAATTTCAGGTAAATTTACGTAAAATCCGGTAAATAAAGGTAAATTTACCGTTTTTTACAAACGTAATTTTACGTAAAATAAACTGTTTTTACGTGAATTTTGGTAAAATCACGTAAATTCACGTAAAAATTACTAAAAACACAAAATCGTAGCAGTACTGTATATAATTTCAAATAAACAAGCCAAAAATAATTTGAATGTATTTTCTTCCTCGACCTCCTTCTTCCTTACCTTGGGCTCTTTTTTTTTTTGCCAACTCGAGGCCTGAAAAATGTCTTTAATTCAAAAAACGCAAAGATGAAGAATTTGTAAATGTTTAACCAAAAATTCGTAATCCTTGCACAGCAAAACCTTAAAAAAACATTTACCGTTCTCGCTTATAAGCGAATAAAAATCGCATCTTCTATGAGTAAATCATGCCAAATCGAATTGAATTTGAGGTTCTTTAGGGATTATATATATACAACTCAGTCCGGTCTACTTTAAGATCACGAGGTTAGAACTGATCTGATCTCCATCAGTCTACAAAAAGGGGGTATTAGGGGAGCACTTGTAAGCAAGGAACAGAAAAATATTACTTTCCGTTTTTTACAAAAATCAATCTAATTAGTCCTCTTTTAAGCGGACAAAATCGATTTAAGGGTTTTAAAATTACCTAGATGGAAAAAAATGATTATCTGGGGGGTTTATTACATACATGATGTCAAAAAACAAAAATTCAGATAGCACGGAATTTTTGAATTATATGAACTTTTAATACGCTTTTCTTGAGAAGATAAAAACTTTTCTAAAAGAAAACCTTGGAAAAGAAAAGCAAATTAGTAAAGAAAGATAAAAAAGGAGTAGAGGAAAGGTCAAAAAAAATAAAGAAGATCTGAGGAAGAAGAAAGAAGAAAAAAACGTGCCAGATAGTTTTAGCATGTGATGTTTCTTAAAGAAATGTTAACAAATCATTAAGAAACATCAGATGTAATTTTGGAAGAGAACTTCAAGTAGAAATTCGGTCTTTCACAACCCCTCAGATCCTAACTCAAGACGCTTAAAGACCTTTATAGTTAAAAAAAATGAGAAGGTCTAAAAAGTTAAAGGATATTGGGCAGAATAATAAAAATTTTAAAAAAATGGTTTAATTATGAATTATATATATCAAACGATAGCTAAGGCGGTTTCCTACAAGACTGTATCTATAAAAAATTAATATTAAATTCCATTGCTTAGGTACAAGGCTCCAAAGTGACCATACCCAAAAGGAGGTTTTTTAAGAAGATTTATCTACGAAGTCTTAACTTCATACTTACATTTAAAAAACTCTCTTAAATGTCGACCCCGTCCTTCAAAACGATATTCTTCATAGTTAAATATTCGAAATACTGAAATTTCGGTGTTTTGGGCTCAATGGAAGTTTCAATGAAACTATTAGCGATAGAGGTCCAATTTTTTTTAAGCTTGTAGAGGAAGCATTTTTGTACAAACTAAGAGAGTTTTTTAAATGTAAGTATGAAGTTAAGACTTCGTAGATAAATCTTCTTAAAAAACCTCCTTTTGGGTATGGTCACTTTTAATAATAGCTAAGCTGTACTTTTTGTAATTTGATGTATGTACTCAGTGTGATGGTGCTTGATGATGGAAAATTGTGATCGGAGATTGATCATTTGTCCGATCACCGATTGTCTAATCATCTTTGAGGTAATGATCTGATCACTATAAATCGGTTTCTAGTCGTTTTAAACACTTTCAAACTCAAATATTATTTAGAATTTTCGATAAAAAGGTATTTATGCAGTCTTTTACACTACAAGGACAAAAAATTTTTATACCTAAAAGGACCGGTGAAGTCATTTTGACTTTTTTTAAAAAACTAAAAAAATTTTTTTCTTTTGTAAATGCGATTTTTGAATATCGTTTGTTAGAAAAATGATAACAACAACAAGCACATTTAATAGGAAATTTCTTCCACTTTTAAAATCATATTTTAGGAATTTTAATTTTTGATTATAAGGTCTGGTATAATTTCCTTACTTAAATCGAATTACTTTTAATCTAAGAGACTTTTTTTTTCTCTTAAAAATAGGCATCACGAACACAAATGAATTAAAAATCGTTTTAAAAATTAATTTATTTAGTGTTAAAAAAGCAAACATGCAAAAAAATGAAAACAATTTTGAGATAAAAAGTTTTCAATGAATAGTTAAAATTATTTTCTTAATTAAAATGAGTCCCAGTTAAACTTTAAAAAAATTGAATAACTTGAAATAGATTCAAAAGGTTTTCAATAGAATTTTAAATCATGTTATTTTGAGTTATTCTTGAGAGATCCTATGAATTTTGAATAAAAAACAACAATAATAAAATTAATTAAATATCCAATTTATCAAGTTAGAATGATTGTAATTGAATTTTTTTTTGTTTAAATTATATCATATTAATTCGGGTATTCTTGTTAAAATTTTTAGAGTAAAAAATAAAAACTTCCATTAAAAGATTTCCATAAATTATTGATGTTACTTTTATAGGGATTTATAATTAAAAAGCAAATATTTTGTTTTAAAAAAAAATAAAATAGAAATTCTCTCTCTATTTGATTATAAATAACGAATTTAATGACATAGTAATCTAAGTATTAACAGTAGAGAGACAGGGAAAAAAATAAAAATTCCATTTTTTTAATTTAAAAGATGAAATGTGAACAACAACAACAACAAAAAGAGGTGTCAGTTTATTGATTTTAGGAGTTTATAATTTTTCAGATAGAAAATAAAAAATGGAAAAGATCGAGCGGGTGAGCAATTCAACAACTACGATATTGAAAAAAAAAAAATTTTTTTTTAAATGAAAAATTCATGTTAATTAAAAGAAAAAACTAAAGCAAAATTATCCTTTAGTCAAGATTCAAAATTGTTTCCAAAGCGGAAAATATTCGACAACCCAAAAAAAAGAAACATTAGCATATTTTTTTTTTCGTCATTGTTTCAATGTGTTTTTTTTTTCGTTTTTCTTTTTTCTTCTTTTCGATTTAATTAGAAAAAAAAATCTATAAACATTCACATTGCAAATTTTCTGTTTTTCGTTTTATTTTTTCTTTCTCTTTCTCTCTCTCTCTTCATTTGTTCAATCAATGCGTACCTGATTTTCTATTCCAATTTCTCTTTTTTTTCGTTTAAATAGTGTTCATTTTTTGTTTCTTTTTTATGATAGCATAATGATTTGAAATGGTATTAAGGTGATTTTCTGATTCATCATTTCCGTATTTAAATATTTATTTCCTGATGCTGTTTTTGTTTTAGTTGCAAGATTAAACCAGGATCAATTTGTCTATTAAACTTATATAAGAAGGAACTTTATCTGTTTTTTTTTTCTTCTTATTTTCCATATTTTTTTGAGCTTATTTACAAATCAAATATAACGATAAAATATAGTTTTATTTGTTTTTGTCGTTTAAAAGTGAATATTTTTAAAAATCAATAACTTTAGGGAACTTGGAAACTAAAATAATACTAATTAAATCAGGAAATATTATCAAACCAATTCGACCCTTTTTTGTTTAAATCCGACAAAATTGATGAAAAAATATTTGTTTGAGATTTCAAAAAATTTAGAGAAAACCAAGATTTAAGAGATTAGTCAACGCTTCGTTACTTTATTTATTTTTATAAAATTATTCAAATTTAAATTAAGTTTATGCTCGAATTATATTTTAAATTATATTTTATAAATTTTGTAGAGTGAAATGATGTAACAAAATCAATAAGAAAATACCTTGTTTAGTTAAAAAATAAAGTTGCATGGAATTTATTTACTAATATTTTCCGGTAAAATTCTTCTTCCGCATAAGTAGGGTTCTTTTTTTTTAAACAAAACCCAATGAAATCTTGTTCAACAAAGCGATGGTTCCATGTTAGTAGACTAAATCTTACGTAGTGTTATCTAGTCTTCACCGTTATCATGAAATGTTAAATTTTCCGGTAACTGTATTTTCCGAATCGATCAATTCGAACAAACTACACTCTACGCTCGATTTTATCACCCAATTCGTTCCTTCAGATAAGCGTGACAAAACTGAATAGTGACAAATATGAATGTCATAAATGCTTATTGGAGGAAATTGGTTCTAGAAATTTCTGGGGATAAATCTGAATAGTGACAAATCTATGACGTGATAAATTCTGTATTTCGAAAGAAAGATATTTTACCGAACCCAATTTATTTTTCAATGGCATTTTTTCAAACTATAATTAAAAAGACGGAATACTACCAACTCTAATGACAAATCCGTCAATATTTCTAGTACTATTGAAGAATTTCTTTGAAACACTTTCCTAGACTTGAAAATTTTCTAGGATTTTGGTTCTCAGAATCAAGATAATGGTTATGCTAAAGGCTAAATAACTTCAAATTCAAATGAGCCTGTATCGATCATTTTTTTAATGTTTGAAAACAGTGCTTTTTTAAGTTTTTAAATGAAAAGATTGTTCCGATTACTACGAGACTGCTTACAGAAAAGGTAACTGAAGATTCTCAGAGTTATTGACAATGGATGAAGATATGCCCCTTATATACTTTATCATTTCAAATTTTGTTAAGAAAGTTTTCAAAACGAAAGATTAGATAGTCTATCCCTGAAAAATAACGTCCTTTTTATACTTTTCGAAAATAATTTAATAGGTCTTCACTGAAAAAGAGAGTAATTTTTGTACTTTTTAAATTTGATTGTTTTACTAAGTACCTGCCCCTCACCTAATCCCTACCCGAACCCTACATGTGGCTTCGACCCAGACCCCTTTCGAGAATTGACTTGATCGTGTTACCTGGTTCATGATTCTCAAAAAAGTACAAAAAGTAAGTTCTTATTCAGGGGAAACCTATAAATTTATTTTCCAAAAGTATGGGTACTGGTACGGTACGGTTCGGGTACGGTTATGATTTAAGTACGGTACGAGTACGTTTTGGTCGCCATTAATTCGGTGGAAGTGCAGTATTTAAAAGTGAATTCATTTTTTGAAACAGTTTAATCTCCAAAATTTTCAAAAAGTATAAAATGCATTAAAAAGGATTTTTTTCATTATCAATAGATGACTCAATATGAAAAAAAAATCTTTTTTTGTTATGTCAAAATATTTGTTATCTTTAAGTATGGAAAACGTAATTGTTCTCTGTGTATTTAATGTGTGAGGACTAAGTCACAAACTCTCTGTGCACCATCATTTATTTGAAATTTTGAACCGAAGAGTTTCTTTTAGCTAAAAAGTTAAGGGAAAATTGAAAAATATAATTTTAGAACGAAACATAACAATTAGAGGATACATTCTGTGTGAGGTTTCATAATATTTATCACCTTGAATAGGATCTATTTATCACCCACTGTTTCTTAATATCAATAAAATTATATTAATTGGTATAAAAATGACGAATGTAACAAAATAAATAAATTTCAACTAAATTTTTTATGAAAATAGTGTAAACTTGAAATCTTGATATTTTATATAATTTGATTATATTTAGTAATAAAATAGAATGAATGTTACATTTCAATGTCACCCTCAAATCATGTAGTTTAGTATTTCTTTGTAGAATTCTAAGTATAAAAAAAAAAGAGGGAAGAAGAAAACTTGATTCAAATCTAATAGACTCAAATAATTGATCAAAATTTATTAATTAAAAATTTACAAGGTTGATTTATTTAAGTCATTCCATTTAATGTAATTCTGCATTATTCTGTTTGTTAATATTTTGTTGATTTAATGATAAGCTCATCATAAAAGATCTATTTATTTTAATGAGGCATACATTTTATGCATGTGAAAAACTATTTATTCTTTTCTTTTTAGTTATTTTAAAATTTTTTTAATTTACTTCTGAGTGTTTTTTTCATTCGAATGTCAAGAAACACTCAGTCTATTTACGACAAACGAATTTCAAGGTCAAATTTTTGCTATTTTCATTTAATATTAACAAAAAAAAAGCGATTGACGAACATAAAATGATCCCGTGAGCCAATAACTAAAACAATTTTTATTTATATTTTAATGTAATTATATTAATAGAAAATAAAAAATAATTTTCAAATGCTTAATAAAATATTACTTTATAAGACAGTATAAAATTATTGTTCAGTTTAGATTTATGTTCGTTATTTTTGAGGTGCTTCACGCTCAATTTGGTAAACCTTTGATTGAATAAACCTTGGATGGGGCATTATATGATCTGTGTAGAAAAAAAATGGGTCTTCCCCATTAAGTGAACAATTTGTTCACCTAATTTTTTTTTAGACAAATACAGTGGTTCTTGCGAAAATGTAACGTTCCAATTGGAACGCGTTGAGAACGGCCTTTAAAAACAGTTCCGTTCTAGTTCAAAACGTTTTCCAAAAGGGTATCGTGTCCGTTCCTAAACTCGTTACCCTCTAAGAAAAAACGAGAAACTGTCCAGAACCGTTTGGAAAACGTTTTGAACTAGAACAGAACTGTTTTTTAAAGACCGTTCTGAACGCGTTCCAATTGGAACGTTACATTTTCGCAAGAATCACTGTAGGTGAACATTTTTTGTTCACATAAACTTTGAATTTTTCCCCTAACCAGTGTCATGTGATGTGAAAGATTACTAAAAATCACAAAAATAAGTGAAAGATTGAATTTTTATTTGAATAAAAATCGAAGAGACGGAAATTCGATTTTATAAATAAAATAAAAATGTATATTTTTATTATGATTATTATTAGTATATTATTGCATAAGCATTTTTTTTCTCTCTCTTTTTTTTTCAATAATCAGAATAAAATTTTTTTGAAAGGATTGAGATAATTTTTTTTTTTTTGAAAATTTGTCAAATTTTATCTTGTGTTTTTTTAGAATCGTTAGTTGTTTTTTTTTTTTTGGTTGTATTATTTTTTACCAAAAAGTTTTGTTAACATTAAAAATTAATGGTTTAGTTAAACTATTTGTTTTTCCGTTTCGATTTTTTTAAAAAAAAAAAAAAAAGTTTTTTTTTTTTCGTTGTTGTTGGAAATACGTCGTAAAAAAAAAAAACCGAATAGAAACAAGTATTTAACTATAAAATATTTTTTTCGAAAAAAAAAAATAAATAATTCCAACTAATTCAAATGGAATTAAAATTGGAAAAATTTTATTATTGAGTTTATTGTTCGAAATTCGTTTCAATTCAATACAGAACAATTTTTCAAAATTGAATAATTTTAAATGACAAAAGATTTAAAGGGTGATCGATGGACGTGTCCAAACGATCGCAATCTTCAACTCAGATCAAAGTAAGTTTCTTGTAATTTTCGTAAAAAAAAATTTTTTGTCTGTTCTCAATTGAGTCAATTTTTAGTTAAGAGTCTCTTGAGTCATTTTCAATTCAAGTCGAAAATAAGTTCTCATATATTTTTATAACAAAAGATAAAAAATACACTCTCTTGAGATGATACCAAACTTAATTATGTTTAGATTTAATGACTCATTGATGTCATTTAATAAATTAATGAACCCATGCTATCATTTTTCTTCATTAGACTCTTAACGATTGTTATAAAAAAAAAAAAACCCATTAATTATATATTTCAATTTCACGGGGTGTTTTTCGTAATTATATTAAACATTCCTCGATTTTCTAGAAATATTATGTATTCAAGTGCATAATTAGTTCGCTCTATGCTTCATGTCCTTTAATCTTGATGATGCTCGTTAAAAAAAGAGAATGAGAGATTCTCTCTGTACGAATATTTTTTGACAGGAACTTTTTTTTTAGGAAGTATTTTTTTTTTGAAGAAATTAAATTTCCGTTTGTTTAAAAAATTGATTCATTCGATAGAAAATCGATATTTTATTTTTTTTTTGATAGACTGATATTTTTTTTAATTCAAGATTAAATTCAGGATGGTCGATACACACGGGAAAAAAACCGGTCAAAAAGGATCCTCAATTGACCGAGGCCGAATTGATCGAAATACAAAAAGTGCTGCAAAGAAGCGAAGCACTAGAACGAAATGAACGAGATCGAGTCATGTAAATACAGAAAATTTAAAATATTAGAGTTTTAGTTAAGTTTTTTTGTTTTGATAATAGGAAGCTTGTTGATCGACTGGAAAATATGAAACGAAACGCTAATCAAGCCGGTTGTAATCCGTCTCCAAATCGTTGTGCTTTATGTGGTGATTTTTTTTGCCTCTTGCGCACAGCGCCAACCCAGTGTAGTTCTTGTCACAAAATTCTATGTAATAAATGTTGTATTGATACAGAATGTACAGTTGATAGCGATGCATCGAGTAATCCGTCACAGTCAAGACGAAATAGTTCGAGTAGTATGACGAGTAGTTTCATTGGTTCTTCATCGAGTAATGCCAAAGTTGTTGTTTATTTATGTCGAATATGCAGTGAACAAAGAGAAGTAAGCTAAATTTAAAGAATTTTAGAAATTTTTTTGGTTTTTTCAATTCAATTTTTAAGTTTCTCAAAAAATCGGGTGCATGGTTTATGAAAAAATTTCCTAATTATTTATCAGATGGAACTAATAATCCAAATAGTAATTCGAATACAAGTAATAAATACAATTCTACATCTAATGTTAGTCAACTCGAAAAATCTAATACGAGTCCTACACAAATAAAACAAAACGCTTTTGCTTCACCGTTAGTACTTAAACGAAATATATCTACATCGTCTTCGAATTCGTCGTCATTTCGATTTTGGAAATTTAAAGGTAAATTCACTTGTTATAAAGTTTATCAGACTAATTTTCATTTATAAAATCTTAAATGAAAAAAAACATAGGCAATTAATTAGTTCTAGTAAATAAAGAGGCGGAAGTACTGATAATATCAATCATATTTTTAATGAAATAATTTCGACTAAAATTAGAGCAGCTTTTATTTAAGGGCTTTAGACTAAAATTAATTTAGACTATTTATAACTATATTTGAATGTTCTGTACTCATATTGTTTTGTTGTCAAGCTCTTAAAGATTTTTCATTTGACTTTACATAATACAGAATTTGAATTTTGCGTTTTATGATATGAAAAAAATTCCAATTCTGAGGATGGACAAAGTCGGAAAACGCGGCCAAAATAGAAAAATTGGAAATTTTAAGTGCTTGGTCTAGCTGAACGAGTCTAGCAAGTCAAGTAGTGGTCGACAGATTGAAGGTACAATACTCGCTATGAGAGCTCACGCCTTACTTTACTTTATGATAAAGATGGAAAGTAAAGAATGGTGAAGCAGTAAATTTATGTGATGGGAACTCAATAATTACATAATTCATAAGTCCAAGTAAAGAAGACCAACTTATTAGATTTATAGGTTCAAAAATCAAAAGTAAAGTAAAAAGTGCATCCCTAGTTTTTAAGGGACTGTAGTTAGACATATTTCGGCTCAAGTAACTTATTGGATTTAGGTTCTCATGTAAATTAGGAAAAACACTTTGCTGCCGAACCAAAGGTCCAGCAGCTCCCGGAAACCTATTTTGTTGTAAAAGGATTTTGTGAAACAAAAATGTTGTATAAGCTTAGAGTCTGTAAAAGAAGCAATTCAGGAATAAGTAAGAACTCATTTTTAATAAATTATCTGAAAGGTTAAAAATATTGGATATCAAATTTACAATGTCACGGACTTTTCGGTCTTTTTTATTTTTGTCACGCTCTTCTGATGGTTAAGATGCGGTTATATGCTATCCGCAGGAAATTGGTCATAAAAAGCAAGGCTTACTTTATGACCGCCACCACTGTAGAGTTGCGATTAAATTATTGAGATAACATTACATGTTTAAGTATATTTAAATATAGACATACTTTTTTAGTTGTTGTATTAAATTATTGTATTAATCTTACAGTCAAACTTGTATTAATATTTTGAATCTTTATTTTACACGGCTATAAGTTTCATTGAAAACTAACAGTCTCTAAAGCTCTAAAGTCTAACTTCGTTGATTCGACTTGAATTTGGTTTGGGATATTCCGGTTCGGATTATTGAGAAATATTTCAATATTAAAATACTACAGTTGGGAATCAAACTTTAGGTTACATATCATTATTGTTAATGATTCTACTTGATTGATTCCGGTCCTTACAAAAGTCTGTAACTCGAAAAAAGGCATCTATATCGCAAGCAAGAAAGAGCACTGAAAATTTGGCAACAGAATAGGGCGATGTAAAGTTTAGTATCAATAATATCCGTAATGTATTTTGATTGTCGGATATTTTTGATATTTGATATTTTGATACTAAACTTAACATCGCTCAGAATAGGTTTCCGGGAACTGCTGGACCTTTGGTTCAAAAGCAAAGTGAAATTTTCTTATGAATTTATAATTTGGAAAAGCCAAAACGTTCAGAGCTTGGCTTAAGTTGTAGATAGAGCATAGAATTTAAGTCAAAATACTATTGGTTCATTGTATATTGGTTTTTATTGGGATAAAAATTGACGCTACTCGCATTGATCCCTGTACTTTTTCAATCTTAACAATTTTTTTTCTGTTCCTGAAACACAGATTTTTCATAATCGAGAATATTGACTCAGTGTAAGTAAAACCTTACACTCTTAAGAGATATTTTTTGACTTCTGAAACCAATAATATAATTTCGTTTTTTGGGCTAGCTTAAAAACGCTTTACTCCTTAAAAAAAATCTATAAAAAAGCTGCTAAGAATCGATCCACGACTCCCAACTTTGTGGCTAAGAATATTTTGAGTGTAAAACCCTGGTCATTCAAAACTTCCAAAACTGAACCTTCCTTAACCTTCAAAAACATTCATCAAACTTCATGAACGTTCAAGGTTTTGAAGGTTCAAGGGTTTATATTTCATGTATTTTCATTAATTTTCTAAAATTTTCATTTTTTTCAAATTTGAAAATACGAGAATTTTAGAAAAAATTCGGACATAAATGAAAATTTTAGAAGAATAATGAAAATATTCGAAAATATTTGAGGAGATTTGAACCTTCAGAAACCCCTTGAAGCTTCATGAAGGTTCATGAACGTTCATGAACGTTCATTTTTGGAAGTTCTGAATGACCAGGGTTTTTAGATTATAGAAATAGTCTTACAAAAATAAAGAGCAATAAATCTTAAGTTATATTATTTTTATTGAAGAAAAATTGTAGAGAGAGGATCTAAGGATGTTAGCTAAGAAATTCGAGTGCTCATAAAGCTTTAAAATTAGATAAATATTTAAATATTTCATTCAGTGCCTCTAGTGTTAATAATTTAATTAATTAAAAAAGCTTTTTTCAGCTTAATTAAAATCTTCAAGAGCTCAAAATTTTTCGATTTTGATAAATTTAAAATAAGTCTGTCGAAAAAACTATTATTTATTTTTCCCTCAAACTTTTTTACAAAATGAAATTTTAAGATTATTGACTAGAAAGCTTTTATCAAAAAAATATTAGTGGATTCTTAAATATTTTATTACTTTCAATATAGAATAGAATAGCCTGAAATTAAACATAAAGTTTGAGATCTACATTCGCATGTTGTCTTTGATGTAATAATTGCGTTAAAGAGTCTAATCATACGCATAAACTTACACTACAGACTGAATGATGATGCGAATGAAAGAGCTGAAACTTTTGTTAAAAAAAACTTAAATTATCCTTTTTTTTTTCTCAAAATCAGAAAATACATCAAATTATGCTAATGACGTACCCGATAACGTATCCGACTTTTCAATAGATAACGACCGTAATGAATCGAATTCAAATTGTGATAGCAATAGTGTTCCAACAGCATCAAGAGATAATTTAATAAACAATTTTACAAAAATATCAACACCAACATCGACTAAACAAGACGTATTTCAATTTAATACGTCTTATACAACAAACTCAAATTTACATTCAAACGAAATTGAAAATTTAAAAATTCAAAAAAATAGCTCAAGTACATCATCAACCTCAGTTCCATTTACATTGACAACAAATCCGATAATTACGTCGACTCGTAATCCGTTGAATACTGATACTTCGTTAAATGATAAAAAAAATCCTTTAACTAAAAATCCGTTGAGTAAAATGTTAAGCAATAATTCAAAAGATAATAAGACAAAAGAACCAATTTGTCTAAGTGATGATGACCCATCAAGTCCCAATATGTCTAGCTATAAATATTATAGTAATATTATAACAAATTTAAGTACAAGCCCAGTGATTAGTAATAATAATAATGAAACGATATTTACGAGTTCAATTGAAAGTAAGACTTTGGATGATAAAAAAGTTGAAATAAATGGAACAAATAATTCTAAAAATGGCTTTCGTGTCAAAAAATTAAGTGTTAGTTCGATAACTGATGAAATTTTAAATAATTCATTGAGTGCTAGTGCGTCGAATTTAAACCTTGAAACAAATCATTCGACGCATTTAATTAAAACTAAATGTGAAACGAGTAAACTGCCAAGAAAGAATAAGAATAGCGAATGGTGTTCAACACAACTCTCAATGGGTAAGTTAAATATTTTTTTAATTATGTTTATTTGAGTGCTGGTACTTTTTAAACTATAAATAACGTATATGAGAGTAGCAAACAACGTTAAGTCATAATAATACGAATCAGTTTGTTGTAGGCTGACTTGTCTACTGGAATTTGATAGAATCAAGAAAAGAAGTGTGTTTGTTCGTAATCTTTTATTCTAAAAAAGAGAAGTGTTAACAACAACTTAAGTTAGTTTTACTAGATACCAACAAAAACTATTCATTCGCTAACAAGTTACAGAAAATTCGATTATTCAGGATATTCAAATTCTATCCTTTAATTTAAAATCTAATAGCCTATTCCAGATATTCCGATGCTTTTTTTTACTTTAAAATCGAATAGGCTATTCCTGAATTTATTTAATATCAAAATGATATCAGTTGACAATAAAGTTCAAGCATTATCGATGGTAAACGCGTTTAATAAAATCAATTTTCATTCTGTCTCAGGATGGGCTTAAAATCATTTTATGCAAATAATCTCTGAATCCGACCCCGGATTAACTACCCTGATCAATCAAAATGTAGGTAGCTCTTTAACAAACCTGTCACAGTCTCCCCCTTTAATCTCTAAATTACAGAAGACTAAGGGCCAATTGAAAGATCTTAAAATATTTCTGTCTCTGTTCCCTTCCTATTGACCTTGCTAATGAAATCAATTAAGAAAAAAAATTAAATTTAAAATCCGGAAAAGCCTATTCAATCTGATTGGTAAAAATAAATCTTGATTATCCGGAATAGCCTATTCGGCCTCAATTTTACACGATAAAAAGAGATCTTAAAGAATGAATATCCGGAATGCCCCGAATATCCGCCTTTCGAAAAAAATTGACCATTCATGGAAAATTCGGCATACATGAAACTGAAAAACGTAGATGATGGTCAAGTATTCGGAAATACACCGAGAATACTTAAAGAAGACAAGGGAATATTTACAAGTATTTTTTATGTATTCTTTATATTTTAAAGATAAAAAATACTTATTTTTTAAAAATTCGGTATTCTCGAATAACGTTGCTCGATTTTGAGCATATTTTTTTCGCAAAAGAATACACAAGAAATAGATGTAGAATAGTAAATTAATATTTTTTAAATGAAAAAAAATACTTTGAGAATATTTGGGAATACTCTGAGGGGAAAAAGGGTTACATTCAATGAAAAAAAGTTGTTTTAAACCCTAAAACTGTTTTTCAACTATCTATTTTTTTTCAGAATCATTATCTAAACAAATCTTCGAATTATTGTTCTTAATGACCATGGTGTGCAAAATAATACTAAAAGAAGCTAGAGAAAGCTTTTAAAACAAGCTGGTTAGCTTCTTGCACCATATTTACGTGAACCGTAATCCGTGTATTCAATAATACTTTTAAGCATATGTTTTCAGTGTCAGTGATAAACACAAGATGTTTTCTTTCAGTGTTTTCAGTATCAGTGATATGCCAATGGAGCATTTTGGACATTATAAATATCAAAAAATTTTACTTTATTTTTCAGCTAAACATGCAGATAATCCGTGATCCACTTTTTTAAATAACTGAAAGCCTCTAATTTCAGAAAATGAGGAGTCGACTGGTTGTCAGTCGCAAAAAATGTAAAACTGAAATTTCGATACAAAGAAAACATTTTTCAATCAGACTGTAATCATTATTAGATAGCTCGCAAAATTCTGCATTGATTGGTATGTTTGAATATATTAGGAAAATAACTTATTTCTCGATTTTCCAGAGGGTCAGTTAATTTTTGAAAAATGAGGCTCAGCATTTTAGTAGGAGCCTTTCTAACAAAAATCTTTGTTTGTTACTTTTTTCTCCTTAACTTATGTTTTAAAACTTAAGGCCGGAAGATCTTTGTCAATAAGTATTTCCGTATAAGAGAATCTAAACAATCATTTCATAAAAAATGAATATATTTCTCAATATTTTTAAAAAATGACTTCCATAAATTATTGATAATTTCGGTTTTACTTCTCGTTAAAAGGAAATTCTTCAATTAAAAACACATTTTCCGTAAAAGCTTAGATAGAAATTTTTGGATTTCAGGTATGGGCCTGGGTTGGGTAACAAAAAATTTTAAAATCTTTTGTGTATTTTTGTATTCTATGGGTTACTCAACCCAGACTGATGTCTGAAATCCAAAGTTTCTGGGTAACACATACCTAACCCGAACCCATAACCTGAATTCATCGGGTATCCCATACCCACTCAATAAAATTAATGGGTATTTATGTCGTTGCTTGAAGCTCTCATCTTACCACGCAATTAGCTTAAATCATCATATTTTCAATCTGTCTATACGCTCTCTGTATAGATGGCCAATACCAGAGGGTTAGAATTTTTCCAGTCGAAATAGTAGGGCTTTAAAGTTTGAGGGTAAACATGGAAGGTTTTACGTTTCTTAAAATAAAAGGAAGAACTATAATTATTTGAGTTGTACTAAAGTTTATCAGTAATTTCCGATTGAAATTGAGTCTAGGATTTTGATTTTGAAGAATTTTACGTCGATCGGCCGACGATAGCTTTTTTTTGGCGAGCGAATCGTGTTGAGCGCGATCGATTGAGCAAAAGATTGAGAGAAAATCCCTATGATCCACAACATTAGAACATATTAAAAAGAGAAGAAATATTCAAATATCTAAAAAACATAAGGAACCGATAGTCAATTTTTTCGATGAACCAATTTTTAACAAAAAGCTGGAGTTTATCTTTCTTTGCTTAAATTAACATTGATCAAAGTTTGTTATAGACGTTACCAGGAGATAATTTTTTTCTATTTGTTAATTAACAGCACCAAACTATTTAAATGCAACCAGACAAAAATTTTATTCTATATTTTTTTTTCTAGATGACGAAAAAAACGAAAAGTTATTTGAAAAACTAAGCTCTCGAACAGCCAAAACAAAACCATTAGCAAGCAGTTGTACAGACAACACAGGTAGTAGTTTATCAATAAATGGTATCAAACCAAAACTATCATCTTTGACTGTAAATAATCTAGCAAAAAAAATAGCCAATCAAAATAGTTCATTAACAATAGGCTCATCAATTGCTGGTAGTGGTTCATCAGCTGTTCAATCTGTATCATCGTTAACAACAAGTCTTGCAAAATTAAATTTTAAATAAGTGCCAAAGCAAATTCAATAAAACATTAAAAGCAGCAAGGGTTACAAACAAAAATTTATAATTTTTTTGCTCATTTTTTTTGTTCTTTTTAAATTTTACTCAAAATGTGTTATTTGTAAAAAAAAGAAGTTTTATTTAGTTTTAAAAAAGAAAATTTATTTTTATACAACATCTGTTTTTTTTATTTAAACAAAAAAAAAATCAAAAATAAAAAAAATTTAAAAAATAATTTTTAATCATTTGTTCGTTCTCTCAAGTTTACCTCTTTGGTACGTTTCTTAAATGTGATTACCTTTTCTTTTTTACTAGAACTTTTTAATGTTGGAATTTTTTCTTCGAATGGTTCTTGTTTAATCGATTCACTTGCTTCTTGTTTAAGTCCTGTTGGTTCTTCAACTAATGGTCTAGTTTCATCAGTCCGTTCTTGTTTTGGTTCTTCATTAATTTCTGTCTCAACTGGCTGAAAACCACCTAATGGCTTCCATTTAATTGCAGACTCTTCTTCTTTTGATTCTTTCTCTACTGTTTCATTATTGGTGCCTCCAATGTTTAATTGAATTTTTTTTAATCCCGTAGCTTTAGCCGGAAGTTGAAGATCAATTTTATCAGGTATTTCTTCTAAATGTGGTCTTCAAAAAAAATAAGTTTAATCTTTTAGTGTATAGTTGAGTTCGAAATAAATTTTACTTTTTTGCATCAGTTTTTTCCCATTTTCCAATTTTAGCTTCTGGTACAGGCTCAGATTTACGTTTAACCGCTTCTTTTTTAGGTTCTTTCGGCTTTTCTTTTTTAATTTCCTTCGACGTCGATGGTTTTGATTCGTTTTTAACTGGTAAACTGTCTACTTTGGCTTTGAAAACACAATAGAAAAAAAGAGCCTCAAAGTTAACTTTTTAAAAAACAATTACTTGCTGATCCGTATTGATTTCTTAATGATGGATTATTGTAAATATCACTTTCCATAGCTGCAAGTGCTGCTTTTTCAATTGCAGCCATTGATTTACCCAAAGCTTTTTCTTCATTTCTTTTTTCTACAGATTTTTTTTTGATCTTATTTCGAGATTAGTTGTTTACTTTGTTCAAAAAAAAAATTTTTTTTGAAAAATTTACTTCGTCAAGCTTTCTTGTAAGTTGGTCCTTATGCTTTTTACCGTTCTCATGAATACTAATACTCTTGGTTTTTTAAATAAAAATTTTTGAACTTGTTTTGAACAAAGATCAATAAAGTAAAAAACTTACGGCTTTGTTATCTTGAATCCAAATTTTACAATAATCACAAAATTTTTTTGGATTCGATTTCCAAAATTCAGACCTCAATAAAAGATTATTTTCAATTAAAATAAAGATTTACGAGAACTTCCAAGGTCAATAACAAATTTTATTTTGCGCCTTTGACCTTGGTTACTCGTAGAATTTTACTGCCTTTAAAAGATGATTTTTATGAAATTTCGGAAATGAAAATTGTAAAAGACCGGGATTGAACCAATCAAATACAGTATTCCCTCGTTAATCCGATAAATTTGGCTGAGACTTTTTTTTCTGTCGCTTTAGTGAAAATTACAGATTATTGAGATGTAATGCTAAAGACAACTTTTAAAAGTGGGAAGAGTGGCGGCGCTACATTGTGGCGAACAGTGACCATGTTATAGTAAGTTTAGTTGAAATGAGGCTCTTAAAAAAAGGCGTACCGTACCACGTACCGGAGCGTACCACAGTACCGTTTTTTGAAATTTTGAAATTTTAACTAAAAATGAAAGACCTAAGTTTTTTTTAAATTTTATTTCCGGTACGGTAAGATGGTACGGTACGGGGTACGCCTTTTTTCAGGAGCTGTGCAGTAAAAGATATATAACCTTCTTACCTACTTACTAAATAATCCAACCAGAGGTCTAGTTTAGGTTCGGTTTAGTGTAACGATGGATTAAGACCTAGATTTAGATGATTGCTAAACTTAGCGTTCGAATGAGCGCAGTTATTGGAATAGACAGAGTCCCAAAAACAACCATAGCTTTGTAAAAGACAACGACATCATCTATAAAGCGTTAAATTCAGTCAATGGCGTAGCCAAATAATGACGAAGGGGGCGCACATCCGCCACCCCAATTTTTCGAAAATTTTTAATCACCATACCCCTTTTCGTCTCGTTCTTTCATAACTTTTTAAGTTGGAAGTTTACTACCGACAACTCATTGACACTGCATGTAGCTGTGATTAATTTAGACCATAAAAGTGTTTGCTGTCTTCTGTTCATCTTAATAACACGTGCTAGCTTTTCATTAGAATAAACGAGTCACGTTTGACAAGTAATCCTAGCGGACACTATAAATATCAAAAAATTTTACTTTATTTTTCAGCTAAACATGCAGATAATCCGTGATCCACTTTTTTAAATAACTGAAAGCCTCTACTTTCAGAAAATGAGGAGTCGACTGGTGGTCAGTCGCAAAAAACGTAAAACTGAAATTTCGATACAAAGAAAACATTTTTCAATCAGACTGTAATCATTATTAGATAGCTCGCAAAATTCTGCATTGATTGGTATGTTTGAATATATTAGGAAAATAACTTATTTCTCGATTTTCCAGAGGGTCAGTTAATTTTTGAAAAATGAGGCTCAGCATTTTAGTAGGAGCCTTTCTAACAAAAATCTTTGTTTGTTACTTTTTTCTCCTTAACTTTTGTTTTAACACTTAAGGCCGGAAGATCTTTGTCAATAAGTATTTTCGTATAAGAGAATCTAAACAATCATTTCATAAAAAATGAATATATTTCTCAATATTTTTAAAAAATGATTTCCATAAATTATTGATAAAATTAAGAGAGTGCAATCAAGGGTCCGGATTAATGAGGTTAGACTGTAGTATTGGAAACAATTTTCAGATTGCTTTCAAAAATTTATTTTATAACTTACATGATAGACTTTCTATGATGGAATGTGAATGTATTCTAAAGAATCGAACATTTTTATTAAATTCCTTAATTTGATCGCAACTACCTTACAACGCTTTAAATCGTTGAATAAATCAAAACAAAAAATTTAAATTAGATTTAATTTGTATAAAAAAAATTTTATTCAAATTAATTTTCAAATTGAAAAAACTAAATAAATAAATGAGTTTTACAATTTACATTAAAAAAAAATGTTTAAATGTTTATTATACAAAATTTAAAATCACCCTTAAAATAAAACTAAGAAAATATAGCACCTGGTCGGACCCAATAGAACTTTTAAATTGCATAGAAACTTTCAATCGGAATGAGAAAAAAAATTGATTTGTAATCATTCACTTTTTTTCGGTGATTTTCTCTTGCTTTTACTCAATCGAAAACTAAACAATTTTCTTGATTTTGGCTTTTGATGTTGATCATTAAAATTATCAACACTTGTCGAATTATTCTCTTGTAAATTTATAATTTGTAATTCTTTACTAGACGGTATAGGTATTAAATCAACACTTGACGATTTAACTAAATCACCATTTGGAATATTTAAATTTTGAGCTGAATTTCTTGGACCGATTAGACGTTTTAGTCCATTTAGACGTTTTGAAAACGTATTCGATCGTTCAAGTGAGATTGACGAATTGACTTTTTCTCCATTTTGAACATTTTTAATCAATTTTGGTGATGAATTATGAGATGAAATTGATGGATTTTGTTGAGGTTTAACTTTATTTAAATGCTTGTTAATCGATGAGGTTTGTGATGAATTAACAGTGCGTAAAATAGGAGATATTAACGAGGCTATTATTTTATTGTCAGCTAATTTTTTTTTAGCTTTTGTTTCGTGTCGAGTGCCGTCTAATTCGAATGAAGAATGAGGCGTTTGACGAAATAGAGAATCGTGTGTATGAACAGATTCAACGTCATCAAAGGTAAAAACATCATTTTTGTGTATAAAACTTTCACGAGCTATTTTTACTGGTTGTGTGACACTGCTTGGATGATCTAAAAAAGTAACTGCTGTTTGTTGAGCTACCTGTGATGAATTAGCCATCGTAGAATTGAATTGGTTTGATGCATTGTAATTTACGGCTTTTAAATTATTATTATTTGTGTCATCGTTTTCGTTCAAGTTGAATTCGACTTTTGATTCGGTAATTGTTTGCTCAGCTATAGGTGTTGATCTATTTCCGTTAATGCTAAAAACAAAAAAAAAATTAAGTTGACATCTTTTTTATAAAAATCGGATTTTTCCAAAATTGGCTCGGTAAACGTACTGCCTTAGTTTCTGATTCAAGAAAACCTTTTTCTAACGTAATTACTCGATTTTTGTGACATGTCACTCTTGGTTTTGGCTGTGAGAAAAAGTTCATCTTTTCATTATTTTTTTCCTTCGATTGTCAAAAAACAGCAATTATTGGTACCAGACTAGAGAGAAAAGACGATTTTAAGTTGCATGTCAATTTTTAACAGCCAAATAGGAGACCCTTTAGTAGTCTAATAATGTGACGAAAAAATGTTTCTTTTAAAACTGGGCAACTATCACTATTACCGAATACCCTATAATAGTAACATGTCACAAAAATCGAGTAATTACGTTAAAAAGCGAATTCGGGTCGATAAAAGGAAATTATTTTTTATTCAATTAAAAGATCTAACCACAGGTAGTTTAGGTTTAGTTTAGTGTAAGGATGGTTTAAGGCCAAGATTTTATTAGATGAGGACAGTTATTGGAATGATAACTGTCCTCATCTAATAAAATCAAGGTCCCAAGAGAAATCCTTACTTAAATATCTTAGCATTGGAATAAACGGATGCAATCAATCGTTAATAGAGTCAGTGGCGTAGCTAAATAGTGGCGAAGGGGCCGCAGTTCATGGAATAAGAATCTTTATATTTAAAAATTCCGCATTGATAACTTGATCTGTAGCTAAAATAATCCGGACTCATTTTTTTAGTTAAAAAATCAGGATCAGTCTTTTAGTAAACATCCGTAAAATCCGTAAACTTAGTCCGTGTTTTAGCGATAGCCTTGATAATAGGCTAATTAAAATTCGTTACAGGAATCTCTGCACGTTAAAGCCACTTGTTGATAATGGGATTTTTTGCTGGACCATGAGTACTTAAAATTAATTAGAATACTTTGCTTTAAAAAAAATTCATTCAAATGTAGAATTCGGATAGGTGAAGCGACGCAGTTGATTATTTTTTAGGCAAATCTTTTCATCTCAAATTAAATATCAACTGTTATCCTTATTTCATTAATTGAAGTTTTTAATGGAAGGACTTCATCGGTGACATAAATAAAGTAATTATTTAGAATATTGAAATGTCAATTCTTGATGGGATTGACAATGGTAGTAGAAAGCGAACGATCAAGCCATTTATGGTCTAGAAGAGCTTTATACCGAAAATGGAAGGGTTATATTTTATTATTAAACTTACTTTAATTGATTAATCGAGTTGTAATAAACTTTATTTTTTGTTTCATCATTTGGTTGATTTAAATTTGATATCGATTTATTTTGATACGATTTTTTGTTTTGTATTGTCGAAACATTATTCAATTGACTCAAAGAATTATTTGAAGGAATCGATGGTTCATTTGAATTGTCATTTTTTAACTCATCTGGTCTCCCATCTCCTTGAACTAGACGTTAAATTAAAATTAAACTTCAAACAAATTTGTAGAAATCCAAAAAAACAAAAAGGAAAAACTTAAACAATCAAACAAGAAACATTCAACATCAACAAAATCTAACAAATTTTACCTTCTTTGAAACTTATTGAATTAGATAATAAAGAATCAGTTGTGTTAGTATTTGTTAAAATACTACAAGCTTGAAAAAACGATGTTTGCCATATTTTACGTGGCAATATAAGTCCGTTTTCTAACGTTATGAACATATCCTCTAGAATTATAGAAAAAAAAAGTATTAGTCATTTTTCTTTTAAAAATACACTCAAGGATAAGGTTAGTGACTCAAATTATACAAAACACATAAATATGATTTATTTAGAAAAAAAATTAAAAAAAAAGTTAAATTTTGGATATGCGGAATTAGATTCATCGGGATTAAATGTAAAGTAAAATAAAGACTAACGTTGCTCTTGAGAGCCACTCTCAGACAAAGTGTTATCATTTGCTCGATTACATAACTCATCGATATTATTCCAACGTTTTGTCCATTCGTGTTTTTCCGAATTACACTTGTGAACTTCTCGTCTTGAAAACAAAAAAGTTGAATAAAAATTTTTTCGAAATTTTTATTTTTTGAGGTTATTACTTTAATATTTCAAGTTTGTGGTTGATTTCTTCTAGAGTTGATGAATGAGCTATTTTGAGTGCTCCTAATAAACCAGACTGACGTTTGGATATTTTATTTAGAGCATCGTAACAAGATTCTTTTTCTTTTTTAATAATATTAAATTTATACTCTAAAAGTTCACGTTCAGATTCGTATGTTCGATTAAGTAAACTAATTAAATTTTGTGGTGGTTGATATTTAACGAGTTCTAAACGAGTTTCGGTTTGTTTTAAAGCAGCGCGTACTTTATCTAATTCTTGTTCAGCGAGATCTAATCGCTTCAATTGACCATCTGTATTTTCACGTGCTTTTCTCAAGTAATCTGCCTCGACCTAAAAATAAAAATTGAATTACATGAAATACTTTGACCATCGAAAAACCGAGAAATAAATTATTTCCCGGAAATTCGAACATACAAGCCTATGCAGAATTTGGCGAGCTATCTAATTATGAAATCAGTTTGACCGGAAAATGTTCCCTTTACATCTTTATTTTAATTTTTTCTGGGGTCCTGCTGACCAATAAGGAATGGATAGAAATCAATAGATTAGTTTTGAAAAACAACGAGATTACAACTAAAGAAATAAAAAAAATCTCTTGGATTGAAGGCTGCAGAGAGAACAGTTCGAAAATATGTTAGAATGTTAGGGTGGCTTAAGATAAATACCAAGTAATTTTTTTACAACATTATCATCCTGATCAAATGTTTTACAGTCGGGTCAAACTTTAATCACATTTGCTTTAAAAACATGAAAAGAAAGGGACGAAACTTTTTTCTATTAACTTTTTATTTTCAGTCACTTTTCGCTTTCATCACACTTTAAAGTGTGACATCTTTGAACCAATAAGATGATATAACTGTGACTTGATTACAATTAAAAATTTTTCTTTAAGATATTATCAACTGGTTTCACTAGGTAATAAAATCCTTCGATATCATTTCGCTTTAATGTGCGTACACTACAATGAATTTCTCGGGGATGTAATTTTCATTGATTAGGTAACTGTCGAATTACGAAAAAATACTTGAAAGAGGTGGTACAAAAAAGACGTAATCGAAGTTTATCGAGGAAAAGTTGGGAGAGCTAGGCATAATCCAAAAGTTCAAAAAAATTTGAAATGTTTAAATTTTTAAATTGAAGTTTATATAAAAAAGGTTCATGTTTTGGCAGGTATTTCACAACGAGGTGCTTCAAAGTGTGTTGTATTCGAAGAAAAGTTAAACAGTATCGGTTTTCAAAGTTTTTTAAAAAGTCCATACAGCCTTTCATAAACAGAGAATATTCGGATGGACATCGTCTAATAATGGATAACGATTCGAAGCACTCTAGTTTCTCAACCCAAAGATATCTAGTAAGAAATCAAATCAATCATTTTAAGACACCTCCACAATCACCAGGAACTTAAATTAAATTATCATAATTTATAACTTTAAATCGTGAAAGTTAAGAAATGGACATTCTGAAAGACCAGTATTGTAGTTGTGTTCAGTTTCAACTATGAAATTAATTACAAAATATTTTTTCTCTGAAATTTTATAAATTATGCACTTATTAAGAAAAACAAAATGATTCACAAGTATTAGCTCATTGCCCTCTTCACACTCAAAAAAATTTCATCAAAGTAGCCTAGCTTTTTGATTTCGTCTAACTCTCTAGGTAAACGAGTTCTAATTTCGTTTAAAAAAGTGTGTGATAAAATTCTAAATGGATTAGAAGAGATGTGAATATTGGACGAAGTGAGTAAGTTGTAGATCAAGCGAATAGTCAGGAGCGAATCGAAGAAATCTATCAAATGCTAGCAACAGATGCAAGCATGTCTTCATTTGTTTAAAGATTTTTTTTATCGAAAAATAAACAACATTAATATTAACTGGTTTAGTTGGTTCGTTTTACGATCTTTTCGAATCTTATAAGTTCGGATACTGAAATTGAGTTTCTACTATTCCCGAAATTGGCAAGATCTTAAGTCGGATCAAAATAAAAAAATACATCGACGACCAAATGATATCCTGATTATCTAAATTTGCAAAATCCCTATAAATTGAAAGTAACAACTTAATAAACATTTTCTGATAGTGAATTTATTGAGTTGATAATCGAATTTGAACCAATTAAAATAAGAACCGTGGCTTTTTATACAGGAAATAATTAATAAAAATGGAGGTTACAAATCTCATAGTCAGCTTAGTAGTTCAGGATTAATCAACAGGTTAGTGTCATAGCCTAATTAAAGACCAAATAGCTCTCCATTTAATAAAATATACAAATTAATTGGCTATTGCAAAGCGTCGCAAGAACCGTACTATTATATCAAAAATCGAAATGGGATGACACAGCTCCTAACGACTAGTGAAAGATCTTGGAGGAATGTTTTCAGAGGATCTCAAATGTTTAAATCATGTTAATTTTGCTGTTAACAAGGCAAATTATAGGCTAGAAATGCAGACCTCATTTGGACTATGCAGTTAGCGTATGGAATCCGAGTTTAAGACAAGACATCAAATTGATTTAAAAAGTTCAAAAAAGAGCAACGGAATTGGTCAATAGTTTGAAACTACGAAGATAGATTAACGAGACTTAAAATTAAAAGCCTAGAGTTAAGAAGAGTAAGAGGTGATCTAATTCAATTTTATAAAATTCTCAAGTAAACTAGTGGTTTACTGAAAACACCAAAAACATGTTCAAATATAAACTTACTTTGGCTTTATTTAATTCTTCAGTTAATTTATGATTTTTAGCTGACATAATTTGACTTTGTTTTAAATGGTCTTTAAAATCATTTGTATCGTTAAAATCATCGGAAGCCGAGTTGCTTTTTGTTGATGGAAAAACAGATCGTCGACGCAATGACAAAAGTGATAATGTCGATTTATTATTCGAACTATTATTTAATAGCTCAGAATTTTTTTCGCCATTTTTCAAATTATTTTTCAATTGATTTATCAACGTTTCAGCCTCTTCATTTGATCCTAATTTTTCTACTTCAATCATCATTCGTTTTATACGATCCAATGATTGACGATGTTTCGTATACAAATATAAAGAGAATATTATCGAAAGTGTCAAAGCACCTAATAACAGCGCATCTTTGACTAGATTATGAGGCTTTTGTTGTTGGCCAAATAGAACAATATCAGTTGCTTTTAGCATTAATAAACGTTTATGTCTTGAATCTTTTATTTGCATAACATTCGAATAATAATGGTTATCATTTATGGCTAGTCTTGGTAGAAATTGACCGTCAATTTTATTACGTTTAAAATACTCGGCGTATTGAGGTAGTTTAACTTGTTCATTAACCCAGATCACAACGTCGTCGATAGTCCAATTATAGACATGAGAGTACTGCCATGATTTCCACATTTCGTCAACTGAAATTAATAAATCATTACCGTGAAAGTTTTTCTCACGATCGTGTACACCATTTTTGTATTGAAGCTCTTCTGTCATGAACTTGAAATTTAAAAAAAATATTTCAAAAAAGTTTTTATAATTGAATAAAAAATTGATTTTTAACCTCTTTTGTTTCTTTTAATTCAACTTGACCATCTCGATCATCGTCCATTTTTTCGTGTAATTTTTTTATTGCGAAATAACCCAAACGGTCTTTGTCTTCTTGGGTACATAAGCCAAAAGGCCCAGAACAGTCTAAATTTTAATAAATTTAATTTTATTGTTTTGAAAATTTTAATTTAGCAAAATTTTATCATTGTAATTTCCAAGGGCAGCTATTTATAACAAGGATCTTCAAATAGGGTTATACCTAAAATACGACTCCCTAAAACACGGAACAAGATAAACGGAACAAACAGAAAATTAAATATAACCTTTTTACAGGCAGTTAATGCTACCGTAATCACTCGATAGTTGTACCATGGTACAAATCTGAAATTTTAAATTTGCCAAGTTGTACAATTCCGTAAATTGGATCGGTCTAACTCCGAATTTAGACCTGGTAAACTTTCAAAATGAGACCGGTGAAAAAGTGAAAACAGGCCATTTTCAAACAAAAAAATGTCGAGAGAATGAAGAAAATTTTCCCATCTTTTTGCATGTCGCACCTTTGCATTAATTATTGAGTTTAGTGTCTTGTTTTTTATTCTTGTGTTTTTAGTAGATCAAATTTAGATGAGGATGAGATTTTGAAATCGGCCTTTCTAAGAATTGTTTATTTACAATGAAATAATTTTCGAAAAACTTTTTTATTGTTTGGGTTTTTTAGCTTAAATTTGGGAAATAGTTAGATTGGTAACATATCGATTGTCCAAAATTTATGCACAACTGAACTTTTGCGGACTTCGACTCCTGATTTCCTGCATGTTCAACTTTCGACATACTCATGCTTTTAGAATAAGGTTTTTTGAGGGTGAAAAAATGTTAAAGTTATCTAATTGAGTATAGTCGGATTTCGATTTCAATCTGGCCGCCAAAAATAAGCCATCCAATTTTTTACTCAAAAATTTTCATAAGCTCGTTTTAATGCTTTTTCCTTAATGAAAGTCACGCAACTTTTCTAGTATGATCCGTTTAGCTTTATTCTAATAGTTTTTTTACACAAGAACGGGAAAGAATTTATTAATTGAACAGCGTAAGGCATGGTCGGTGCCATGCAAAAAAATTAGGGGGTGCTAAAATCTGAGTAGGGTCCAAATGACAAAATTCTCTTTTTAATTGAATAATTGACTTAGTACAACCGCTTGTGTTAAACTTTTGTAAAAACGATTGACTTTATAAAAAGAAATACAGTAAATCTCAATCCCAAAAATGACCAGTTCATGATATTCAGAGTGGGTGGTTCTCTTATATAATATTATTTTCAAACCTCATATAGAAATTTTTTAGGGCTTGCTTTAATCTAAGCGATTTTTTAAAGAGTTGCTATAGCACCATTAGCATGCATGTAAGCGGTCCTGGAGTAAGGATTAGTTGTTCTCTTAACTATCTATTTTATCTTCCTTTAAGTCGTGTTTTCATCATGATCCCCGAATGCAACTAGAAATTATGGCCACTAAGCAACATTTGTAATCTATATGGTATCATTTTGGGCAAATTCATGCTTAGTTTCTTTCAATTTCGTATCTCTTGTTCCGTAATTTAGTTAGTTTAAGCTATGTAGTTTAGGTGTCTATTCCGAAGAACAGATTCCATACTTTAGGTAGAAAATATAGGAAAAAATATAAAATCTAAAATATTGCCTCTGAATTGTTATTTTTATGGTATAAAACTAAAGCACAAATTTCGCTTGGTAAAAATTTTTTACTTCTATTTAGTTTCATTTGAAAGTGTAGCATTAATATCGCTAATAAAATCTAAAGGTCTTTTTCCTAAAATTGACTATTTTTAGTCTTTCGAAAATTTAAGTAGATCGTTTATTAGTTAAATTAGATAAGCTTTAAGTTGTGCTGCAAGTTAAAAGTGCTATAAACGTATTTACAAAGTTACCTTAAAAATGAATTTAAGATACCTGTATACAACAAAGAGAATTTATTTTAAGTAGAATTAGTTAAAATAGAAAGTCACTCCGGTTACAACGTCCCCGTATCCAAAATTTAACTTGATCTATGCAAAAAAATAAAGAACGACCAAAAAAATCAAAATCATATTAAGAAGATTCCTTTAAACTACTGCACTTCTTCTGAACATTTGTTGGCAAGCGAACCGAAGCGTAGCAACTAGAAGGCGTAGCATACTAAATTTACCAAAGCGTATCGTACGAAATATTCAAAAGCGTACCGTACCGTACCAAACATAACAAAGCGCTTTGGTAAATTTAGTACGGTACGGCTACGCTTGCCACCAAAAGTTCGGTTTAAGTGCAGTATTGTTTGAATCTAACCAAATGAAGAAGAATTCAATTAGACTGAAATTAATGTCAAAAGTTTGGTAACGGCTACAGTGTAACTCGGGTGACATTACATTTTAATTAATTATATTGTACTCTTCATTTAAGGTCTAAAAAAATTCACGTTGATAATTAACCTTCATACAAGACCAGAGTTCTCGAGGTTAAAAGACAGACTTTTACATGGCTCAAATCTTTTGATTACAATTAGTTATTTTTGCAAGAATTAAAGCCAAAAATTTAAGTCAATCTTAATTTCAATTTAAACCCTATAAAATAGAACATAATTTAATTTATTTTGACAAAAGTTCAAAGTAAAGATTTATAAAATCAAAATTAAATTAAATGTACCTGGATCTGGTATGTTGTAGTGAACATCATGATATTTGAGAATGTCATCTTGTTTTGTGCTTAAATTACATTCAATTCTAATTACGAACAAACACACAAAAATAAAAAAAATAATTTTTCGATTTGTCATTTTGAATAACTCGTTGGATTGAAGACTTGGAAACGAAAAAAAAAAACTCGTTTTTTTTTCACCAATCGATTTTTCTTTTTATTATTAAACAAAAATATTTATCGATTCAAAAATTATATTTTTAAATCGTCATCTAAAAATAAAGAGAGAGTAATTTCGATATTTGTCCTAAAGGAAGTATACTTTAGTCAACGTCATTGTTAGACTTAATCAACAACAACAAAATATGAACAAAGATTGAAAAACAATGTAATTTGATTTTGAATATAATAATATGAAAAAAAAATTAAACTTTGTTTGTGTGTCTAACTATATTACTGGTTCATACACTTTACAAATTATAATTCATTATTTGAATATTCTTTTTTTTTTAACAAAAAAAATTAAAAATGTGTGCAATTAATTTTATGTTGAATGCAAGTATGCATTGAAAAGAAGAAAAAAATTGATTTGAATGAGTTAAGTTGTTGTTGAAACGATTCGAGAGTTAGTCTACAAACAATTAAAGAATATCTTCACTCGTCAAAATCGTACGTAAATTGAATTTTGCTTAGGTTATGAAAATATTGAACATATGTTTCTGAAAAAAATTAATAAAAAAATTTGATGCTTTTTTTTTATTAGTTAATTTCGATCGAGTAAGACTCATCATTTTAAGAGAACGCTGAAGCTTTTAATACAACTTGTAAGTGAAAATAATGTTAATTGCTCAGTTTAAAAAAATTCCTAATTTGGTTTAGATTAGACTCTTAACTACATTTTTATTGGAATATTTATTTTGAAACTACCGTAAACGCTAGCAAATTGTCCCTGGGGTTTAAAGTAGAAAGACTATTTTAAACCTAGGGATAGATACACATTTGACTTCAAATTTTTGATCATTTTTGCCCCATCGAGAAAATTAAAATTAAAGTAAATTTTGATGTTTCTAAAGGTCCAAACTAATTTTTAGACCTGTGGGAACTATCGGACTAATGTAGTTAAGTTTTGATTCTAAATTCAAAGCTACAAATTCGGTCTTTCACAATGCTCATTTCTGAAAGCTCATGAATTTTCATTTTACAATGAATATCAAAATTTTGTCAACTATCGACTTAATTAATGTAATCCGCAGCCTGGAAAATACAAGATTACCATGTTTTTGTCGGTTTAAAAAATCAAAAATTTTATCCTTACCTCTCCACTCCAAATTCATGAACTTTCAGAAATGAGCATTGTGAAAAACCGGATTTGTAATTCAATAAAAAAAATTGAAAACTGTTGTTTCAACTCTGATTTTAAACCGTTTTTACTGAAAAGAATGTCCTTTAATCCAGATGACCCGTAAATGTCCCTGGTCTTAAATTGATTCTAACCTGAACCAAAAAAAGTCATAAATTTCGGGTCAAAAACGGTTTTTTCACTTTTAACCCGGAGTAATTTGCGAGAGTTTACGGTATCTTAAAAAATGCCATTTTTAGCGTTATTTTGTCTTTGGTGTTATTGTAAAGAACTAAAACCATTAAGAGAGGCTCGAAAATTTCGGCCGTGATTGTCTGTCTTTTTGACTATTCTTGATATTTTGTGGTCAGTGAATCTTGCAAAAATGTAAGATTTCGCTCCTATCATTAGAATCCAATTTAGCTCTTGACAAATTAAACAACCCATCAATGAAAATTCCGACTGAAATAGAACTATTTTTTTAGTGAATATAAGTCGAACAAAAGAATTTCAATAATAACAATAGTTGTTTTTTTTCCTTTAGCAATATTCTAGAGGCCTTTTATATACGCTTGATTCTTAACGGTCGTGCTTTTAAGTGTTGAAATTGATTCCTCAACATAATCTATACAAATCTTCAATATAACCACTAACATAATCTATTGGCGAGCATTTTTTAAATACAGTTGTTGCCACTCACGTGTTCCATTTACAAACGTTCAAGAAAGTTTATGAACTTTTTGTTTCATCACAATTCACTCGAATTCGTAAGAGTTCAAAAGAGTTATCATTATAATCACATATTGAAAATTAAAAAAATTAAAGCAATATAAAATAAGAAATATCACATAGGAACTTCGGAAAAAATTGTGACACACTTACAAACTCGAGTGAACTATGATGAAACAAAAAGTCTAAACAATGTTCATGAACCTTCGCCAAGGAACACGTGAGTGGCCTGTACATAAATTAACCCGGAATTCAATTTTGAATTGATTAAAGGATCCATATTGTTAAGTTTTCGTTATTAAGGAGTCTCAAATCGAATGTTACCAGCCCTCCTTGTTATATTAAAATCAAGTAAAAATCATTTACGAAAATTGGTACTTTGGAAATATTTTAGAGAAAGACTCAATCTACAAAGCTTATGGGATTGTGTCTTGTCTGAACATGTTTTTCGTGGTTTTTGAAGACAAATTGTCTCTCAAAAACCACGAAAAACTGAGTAAGGTTTATGATTTGGTGCACAAAAAAATTAATCCATTAAAATAGTTTTTTTTTAATTTTACTGAATTAAATTTCAAACCACTTTGTTGAAAGGATTTTTTTGTGTGCTTAAAAATTACTTTTGCGTGATCAAACAACAATCTCTTCAGTCCTTACCAATCAGTCAACATATTTTTTTTAATAAGAAATCTCAATAAACTGTTAATTAGACCAGAAAATAGACTTAATTTTCATTTTTTTGCTTTATGAATAGACACAAATTTACAATTTGAGTGTTTTATGCAAATTTATTGTAGGCCTAGAAAGGCGCTCATTTTTAAAGAAAAACTTTCAACTAAAAAAAAATCCTTATTTCAAAATTTATGTATAAAAATTTAATTTCTAACTGATAATAACTACTATTCAAGTTCATCAATGGACCCTAAAGCGTTAAAAAGAAAAGAAATCCATATTCTTTCAAAAAACTTCTATTATCATTTTATAATCGAATAATTATGACTAAAATCTTAGAGTACTAAGTAATAATCGATTATTGTTTTACTTTTTGTGTTATATGTGGTATTAATTTTTTTTATTTTTTTTTATTTAAAAAATAATTTAGGGAGAAACCCCAGGGCACGTCCGAATGGTTCAAGACCTTCGTTTGAGCCCTCATGCATAGGATTGTTGATTAAAAAAAAAATATTGATTGTATATAAAAAAAAAAAAAAAAAAAGAAAAAGAAAGCTAGAGTTAAATTTAAATCTAAACAAAAATAAAAGAAAATAATTAAGAAGGAATTAGTCTATCGAATGGCGTTTTAATGTGGTATTAACTATAGCATATAAATTCAATTATGATATTTTTTTTAGTAAAAATGCGCTAATCTTTGTTTTTCTTATAAATAGATATGTTAAAATGTTAGAAAAAACAGAGATAGATTTCATGAAAATTAAAGAGTTTAAATAAATGTTAAATTAGGTTTACTAAATCAAAATCTGTTAACTGGCATACAATCATTACTGTTTCTTGTTTAAGGAATTTTTATATTTAAATAGAAAAAAAAAATAAATCTATTAAATATTTTGAAAATTTAAAGATTTTTGGCTCATTTGTCTTAATACGTTTAATTTAGAATATTTCTAACATCTAGCTTATATTCTCGTTGAATGTTACAAGTAACTAAACCTGATACTCGGCTTTTGGTTGGCTAATTTTCGTTTTTAACCAATCAGCAGGGGTTGATTTTTTTCCGGAAATTTTACACGAGGCCGGGTAGGGTCGGTAGTTTATGAGGGAAGAAAAGTGAAGAAGAAAAAATTTCTTACCCGATTTGGGGTGGTTTATAAAATTTCAAAAAGGAAAAAAAACTGGGTGGGCTGGTCTTTCTGAGAAAAAAATAAATACAAAAGAAAAAAAATCAAGTTAAATTCTTGGCAACATAGTCTTTCAATAAAAGCATCATAGTTGAATTCAATACTCAAACTTAAAATAAGTTTAAGAAATAACTAAAACATTCCGAGATCAAATCACAATCAATAGAGAACCCAAATCTTTTTCAGGGAGAAGTTTATTTGAATTAATTAAAATTACATTTCCCTAATTGGTGTCATAATTTGCATTTTTTCTAAGGTTTTAAAAATAAATTATTATAATTTTTTTTAATTTATTTTTATTGGTCAGTTATAATTAGGGTCATTTCACCACTTCTCTTTAATATTTTACCGCTTTTCACACCTAATTGCCAATTAGAGAACAATGAATGTGATGAAAGTCTATGATACGAAAATAATCATTAAATTAATTTCAAAACGATGTTATTCAAACGTTATTTTTATACGTATCATAGTCTTTCACCACATTCGAAAGTTTAGTATCTAAATGAATTTTCTTCCCGAGGGTCGGTATATTTTGCGGAATATTTTTGACGCGTAGTGTTAGAATTTTTTTTTATTACCCCGTGCAATCAGAAAAAAGAACAAAAGCCGTGTATCAGGTTTAGTTACTTGTAACATTCAACGAGAATTTACGGTAATTTTTTTTAGACAAGATGTGCACATTTTAATTTATTAATTATCTCAAGACCGTCTAAATACATGGCTAACTTTACCTACTTGAAAAAAAATCTCTTTTTTTAGAAACTTCAAGTATCAAAAAGCTTTTTTCGAGTTCAAAAGACTTTCAATTAAGCTTCATTCTCTTTTCAGAGTCAACCTTTGGGTAAGTTTAGTCGTAGAAAATCTCGTTGTGTTTCTTTTGTGAACTTTCATGAACTAATGATTTCGAAAAGATACCATTGATTCATGGGTATCAAATGAAAGCTAGTTTTACAAGCTTCAACTAGAGCTTTATAACTTTCATTTGATTTCTATAAATCAATGATAGCTTTTTGAAATCAGATGCATGAAAGTTCACAGGAGAAACACATAAAAGGCCAACTGTATCTTAAAATCAAAGTAAAAATTGCATCATCTTGTAGAAAAGTTATGATTCATTATAAACATTCAAATTCACGTGTGAAACTTCAGCTTGACCGGTGGCCACGATAACTTTTATGCATTTTTATTTCAAGAATTACGTTCAAAATAGCAATTATTAAGATTCCGGCAATCCATAACCACAATTTTAAAATTAGATTTTGACCTCAAATTCGTAATATACAAGAGAGGAAAGCTGATTTTTTAGAGGTACTGTTGTGACCATTCACGTGTCCCTCCTGTGAACTTTCATGCATCTGATTTCAAAAAGCATTTGATTTCATATCATTGATTTATAGAAATCAAATGAAAGTTATAAAGCTCTAGTTGAAGCTTGTAAAACTAGCTTTCATTTGATACCCATAAATCAATGGCATCTTTTCGAAATCATTAGTTCATGAAAGTTCACAAAAGGAACACGTGAATGGCCACAACTGTAGTCTTAAATAATTTTTTCAGATAATAGAGATCTTGAGTATCAAGACCCCTTAAAACCATACTTTAATTTATAGATAGCTCTCAATTTACCAATCAACTCCATATTTTCTTAGGTTTCTGTGTGTTTAGATTACGAATTTGAGACCTAAAGTGACTTTTAAAAAGGATTTTTTGCATTGCCCGAACCTAGTGTGAAAAATACTGCTTTCAGTTTAGTTTTGTTAAGTTAAAAGTATTTATATTAAATCAACGTATGTTACAAAACGATGCCACTTTATCCATGAGTTTTTTTTGGTTTGGACGGACTGCTTGGAGGCTTGTTAAAAATAAAAAAAAATTTTAAAAAAAGTCAAAAAAAAACGTGAGTTGAACAAAAATTAAAAACAAAAAAAAAACGACCACAAGGGGTCACAAGTTTTAAAAGAAAAAATAAATATTTTAAGTGTGAAAAAATCTGTATCCTTGAGTGAAAAACTGAAGTTAAACTAAAAGTTGATTTTTCCTTTGAAAAATTACTATAGATACCTGATTAGATATTGTCAAAAAAAATTATTTTAGCTGGATGATGATGAAAATGGTTCTAAAATATGCGAGCTAGCGTGTCCTCATAGATTTCATGAGTTTTTTATTCAACTTTTCAAATTTAAAAAAAATTAATTGCACAAAAAATGGTCAAAAGAAATTGTCAAGCTTAAAAATCAAAGTTGGCATTTTTGAAGATTTTTTTCATGAAATTCCGATTGCAACTAATCTAAGCCCTGTTGTAAGAATAATAAAAACGGAAGATAATTGAAATAACGGAAGATAACACATTTGCTTGCCTAGCTGACGCTACCAAAATTAATTGCCATGTTTCAAACACGTAAGAAAAAATATGAAAAAGAAAGAATCTCTTAATAATAAACTTAATAATGGACTTTAAAACCGATTATTTGAAAAAATCTCATCTTTGTTGTTAACTCTTATGTTTAAAAAATACTTTTATTTATTAACAAATAAATTTAAGACATTTAAAGATTATCATCATAAGTTTAAATCTTTAATTATGTATTTAAAGTTTTATTTTACAAGCATACTTTTAAAACAACTTGAAATTTTTCACAAACTTAACATGCTCCGTTTATGGATTATTTAACAGTTTTGATTTTTAAAATGTATCTCAAAATCTTCGATTTAATTTACCAAATCAAGAAGTTTGAGAACATTTAAAAAATAATGTCTTAGTCCAAAACCATTTATAAATTAAAAAGTCTAAGGATAAGCTTGAAAGAATATTTAATTTTAAAAAAATCATCCATTATACCTGGTATTTTTAAATGCAATAATCTCATTCAACCTTTAAACATAAAAAAAATTCAGCAGTAATTAAACGATTATTAATTGAACATTTCCAACTTCTTTCTTTTTTTCAAGGGTATTCTAAAATATGTTTTTTTCAATTTTTTAACAAATTTTACAAACTTAATGGGAATTTAATCAATTTAAAAAAAAACAAAAATGTTTTTTTCATTAAACGAAGTATGATTAAAGTACTATCTTATAATCATCGATTTGATTCTGAAAATTGAAAAAAAAAAAAAGGTTCTTTTTTTTTTCTCTCTTGTTGTTCTTTGTGAATTAATTGAGTTATTTATTTTAAATTGCATAATCGATTAGTTCCAAGAAAGAAAAATAAACTCTTTATAAAACAATTAATTTTTTTTAGTTAAACAACCAGCACACCTTAAGTTCTTGTTTGTTGTTGAGATTATTATTTTATCATGATTATCAAAAGAAAAATAAGATAGAAAATTAGATAATTTTGGTAAAATAAACCAATTAGATTGATAATAAATATAAATTAGGATTTGAGGCTATTGAAGTAGATAATATAAAATTCGTGATATTTAATACTTATATTTAATCTGAAATACCGCTTAATAGAATATTTTTATCAAGCACTTTTTTACCTTAGCCCTCTAAGTTTTCTTTATAATTAAAAGTAACCTAGATGCTGTTTGTTTAGTTAAAGATCAATTTGTATTAACATAATACAGTACATTACAGAAAAAAGTTAAGACTTCGTTTGTACATTGATTAAACCGTGAATGCACAAAACAAAACAATAATCATTTAAAACATTCTTTGAAGCTTAAACATTATTTTGTGTTTATCAAGATCAGTCAATAAATTCTTGTAATCTACTTCTGTTTAGTATCGAATTAATTTATAAAGATAGACGAAGCAGGGCTTTACATATGCGAGTAACGAGACGTTAACTCTTTTTAAGGAGATGAGCTTCGCCGACTGTCTGGGAAAGCCCTACTTTTCATCACAGGTCTTTTTAAGTTCGGGAAGGCATGGCCCTAGCTTTTTAAAGGTAAACGTGTAAGAGACGACATTGCCCTACTTTTCATCACAGGTCTGTTTAATACGGGGCCATAGCTTTTTCAAAACAAAAATACATTAATCCAAAGGTTTATTTGTAAACTCAGTTAGGCTTTTTTTTCTTGTAAAAATATCCGGTTGTAAATTTTTTTCTGAAAAATAAATGTCCGAAAAAATTAAAATATACGAACCGTCGAAAATTTTGCTTAGAAAAATGTTCGGGCAAAATAAAGTTTTTAGCAGTTCAAATATTCAACAATTAGTATTGCAGAAGAAATACATCAAATATTCAAGCTTAACATTCTATAGCATAAAAATTAAGTAGATTTTAAACTTTAAAAAAAAAAGTTTTTTTTTTGCTCCTACAAGCCTCATTTCTGATTACAATAAGTGGAGGGCTTTTGTCTGTACCTTAATTTAATTTTTTTTCTAGTTAAGAACATTTATTTAACATAGCAGTTATCTTTAAATTATAGCAGACAGATGACCGGACAAGATGAATTTTTGACTTTTTTTCGAATTGCTGAATTATTAAGCTTCAAATGTTTAGTTTAGCTAAAGGTAATTTAAAGTCTTTACTTAGTTTAATTATCTCTAATCTTTCGATTTTTTTACTCTTTACTTTGATTGATTATTGGATTGATCGTATTAATTCAAACAAAATTTTTTTAAAGTTTAACATCTACCGTGAACCCTCGATAGATACCCCATGTAAAAAATCTTTTATAATTGCCTGAAAATATCAAAAAGCTTGTAACATTAATACAAAATTATCATGAGTAACGACAGATTATAATTTGGTACTCACTTAGCCATAACAATAGCCATTTTAACAAAATCCTTAAATGCTACAAACCTTGGGACATCTATCGGGGGTTTACGGTACTGAATTTTTATGTTATAGAATGTTAAGCTTGAATATTTGATGTATTTCTTCTGCAATACTAATTTTGCCAATTGGTCGAATATCTGTAAGATAATTTTTTAAATAAATGTCCTTTAAAAAAAAATAGCCGAATGTGCAGATATTTAAAAATATGTGTCCGAGAAAAAATAATTGGATTTTAGAAATTATTTCTCATGTCTGGAATTCTATCGACGAAGTTAGGAAAATGTTGTTTTTGTGGGTTTGTCTCTCGCTTCGTAAAATTTTAAATTTTAATTTTCGACGTGGATTTTTTAATAAGGAGGATTTGATTACTATGATACGTAAGTGGCCATAACTAGATAGAAATTAATTTCTTCGAATGATAAATCGATTTTTGAAAAAAACTTTCTACGAATGTGAAAAAATAATTATCTCCGAAATCGGTTTTTCTGATCAGCATTGATTTTGAAGTAATTAAACCTTCGGGTAACTAGATTGTTAGCGTTGAATGCTTTATAACGTCATACTTTAAAGGAAATTAATATAAATTGATCGATTTAATTTCAAGTTCATTTGTCGAGAAAATTATCTTGAAAGCACTCGAATGATGCGATTAAACTCTTATTTTTTCGTAAAAAAACTCATATTGAAAAATTTTCATTTCGAATAAAAAACTTCGTTTGAGATTACATAAATCTTCATCTTTTTGACGTCCATCACAACGCATGAATGGTGTACAGGTTACTTTATTAATCACATAATTGTTAAAAAAAGCTTAACCATACCACCTCAAACTATCGTGCCTTACAATATGAATACGTCATTTTTCCCAAACTCACTTAAAAGACATCCCTCGTCTGTAAGAGCGAATAATACGCAAATTTTTGGCTTTGTTTAACACAAAAAAATATCTCACAAAAAATAAATGTTATACGTAAGGCCAGTTATGTATTTTAGGTAAAACCTTTCTTTATTTTAAAGCACTTTACTGGTTTGATAAATATGGATTGAAATTTCACATTTACTAAAAAAATAACATGGTGTGCAAAAGCTAATATTTTCCACTTGTTTTGTAAGGTTCATTTAATTCAAAATGTCCACACTGACTGAATTAGTTATTTTTGAAATTGTTATCGTGTTCTACGACCTCAAAAAACGAAAAAGAAGTGGGATTTTACACTTGTTGACTGAAAATTCTGAATTCTTGTATAAAAAATTCTAAAATACATATTGATTATAAATTAAATTGATCCCTTTTATTAAAAAAAACAGGCTTTTTTGCACCCTTTTTAGTGCCCAAAACCGATTTTCTAAAATTAATTGTCCACTACCGAAATGCATATGTTTTCTAGGGTTTTTCAATACGAGAATTCAGAATTTTAACCCACTTCTTTTTCGTCTTTCATGTTTATGACTAAATAAATGTTTAAGTAAAGCAAATTTCCATTTGGCTGCAAAAAGCTAAGTAGTAGGTGTAAATTTTTGATTTTTTACCCCCATGATAAAATTGATTTTTATGGGTTTTCGATGTCGTAGAACACGATAACAATATCAGAATTAACAAATTCAGATATTGTGGACATTTTAAATTTAATGAACCTTAAAAGAAAACGAAATTTTTTTCTTTATCCTTTTTATTGTTTGAATTTGGCGCACTTAACGATTCTTATTATCCTTAAGATGGATTATTACTCCTGAAAAAAGCAAAATTTGTTTTCTTATACAGTCCTCGGATGCCTATCGTGTTTTGTTTTCCCTTCAGTGTAAGCCTTTTTTTTCTTAAAATTTTTCGAACACAAACAGAAATATATTAAATGAAAGTTAAACTGTTTTAATCAAAGTTTTGAAATAATTCTTATTAAAAAAATCATTATCATCTCAAAAATCCTAAAAAAAAATTAATTAAAAGATTTTCATAAAAAAAGTTTTCTTAAGCTATCAATCAGAAAAACTGAATCTATCAGAAAAATTCGTTCAATTTTGATCGCAAATTTTTATAAATATATTTAATTTGAATTTCTATTAAAAACTAATGCATACCCTTTTCCATTTTGATCATTTGTAACAGGACAAAAAAAATCTGATTAAGCACTTCTAAAGTCAATAAATAATTAGCTTTATTTATTATAAAAAATTTTGATTAAAAAAAAATAAAAATTGACATTTTCAAAATATAACACAAAATCTTTACCTTAAGGAGTATCATAAATTTCTTTCTGACCTTATGTGATAATAACCCAAATAATTAATCTTTTTTGGTTGTTTTAATTTATGGAAGCTATCATCAAATTAATAAAGCTTTTTTCTTCGATTAAAAGTTTTATTTGTAATAAAACAAAATACGCACACACACAATCAAAGGGGTTTCAAAAATTTTGAAATACAAAGCTTAATTTTTGTTTTGTTTTTGTTCTTTTATCTCATCAAAAATATAAATAAACAAAGCTGCCATAACAGCATGGTTATGTTTTCTTTACTCAATCTCTTTTTTTTTTGTTAAATTTATTTACCAAATTTAATTTCTTACTTGATTTACGTTTCAAAAAAAAACAAAAGCGAAATTTTGCAAGCCGTTTTTTATTCGAATAAATTTTTTTGACAGATTAATTTCTTAGAATGAGGTCAAATATTATGATAACTATGTTTAACACTTTTTACGAGACTTAATGAAAATGAACCCTTTAATTCGACCTTAAAACAGAATCTCAGCTTTAAGTCGATGATGCATGAGCCACTAATTATGATTACAGATTTTTAATTCTCGGTCAATCATGATTACCGATCAGTCTTTTTTTCTAGTCTGGAAATCTAATTGACAATTAACATATTTTTCCCTTTTTACAGTGCTTCTTGTCATTATGTATCGTTTAAAATCGAACGGCTATTGAAGAGGAGCATTCCGATCCTGCTTCATTTCAGTTCAAATCGCCGCTCTCCGGACCGTTTCACGATCCCTTCAAAGTTCCATTCAGAAAAAAAACACTGTAGATCTCTTTGGGTCTCATAAAATTGCTTTTGTTATGTTGGGTTAACTTTTTTGAAAGCCTTTTGAACTGAAGCAGAACCTTTTATATGGGTTGAAAAAATGGCAATTTGAAGTTCAATATTTTCGTACCGTACTTCTTTCGTAATATTCTATTTAAATTAAAAATTTAAAAAATATAGATGGATTAATATATTGTACTAACACTTATCAATAATGTACAGGGCATTGTGCTATAATTTTATAGTATTAACTATCAAAGTAAAAATAGATAGTACTATTCCTTGAATTAAAATATTAAAAAACTATTGGTCGAAGTCGCTGATACTGCATTTTCAGATAAATCATTCCAAACTGAAGGAGCTCGAATTGAGAGAAAATTGTACTAATTGTATTGTCGTTTATTAATCTTTCTTCTCAGAATGATTGTGGTTGTTTTAGCATAATTTATACCATTAAACAAATTTATTTCTTCAAGATTTTTGACTATTTTATAAATTTGTATTAGATCACCTCTTATACGTCTGTCTTCTAGGCTAATCAATTTGAATTCATGAAGGCGTAGCTCGTACGGTTTCGTCCTGATCGACTTGATTTCTCTTCCTTGTACTTTTTCAAAAATTTTTTTGAAAATAGTGCTATTTTTTACAGTACAGTTCTGATCGTTCACGAATTAATTCTGCTAACGTTCGTGAACGTTCATGAATGTTCACCATTCACAGGATTGATTCAGATTCAGATTCGGATTCTTTCGGCGAACGTTCGCCGAAAGACTCTAACCGCCTATTAATTGCTATAATTAGATTTTTGGAATTGCCAATCTTAAAATAACAATATTAGACATGATTAGATAAGACAATTCAGGCGCAAACTTAAGACACCTTAATAATTAAAATTTTTTGGCCGTAATGACGATAATTCATAAAAGTTTAGACCACTTAATAATGAAACAAAATTACGTTATAATTAAATTCCTGGGATGTTCGATTCGGCTTTCCTGAATTTTTCTTGAAACACTTAAAAAATTTATTGAATAATGCTTTTTGGAATTATCGTAATATTCAAAGGTCCAGTCAAGTTATATCGTCTAAAATAAGCATGTCTCAATAGATTTTAAAAAGTACACCCACAAAAAATCTTGGGACTATCTTTTTTTCTTTATAAAAAGTACTATAGTACGATTGTACGAAAATACTGAACTTTAAATCGCCTTAAAAAATCATGCTTGTCCGCGTTAAGTATCTAGGACCAATGGCGTACCCATGGTTGGGGCATCTGGACCGGTTACTCTACCACTCAAAATTCAAGTCTAAATTAGCTGGGTCGATACGAAAATTTTGAAAATAAGAAGCATCCCTTTTATTCTCTTAGAACAAATCAAATATTTGATAATTCTATAATAAAAAGGCTCTTCTTTTTTATTAAAAATTAATTGCGTTTTTTGATACGTCTTTGAACCTTATACTGCTATTCACTGCCTAATACTCGTAAAACATTGACGTAGCCTGGATTTTGAACTTATAACGAAAAAAAACTAAGCCGGTTTAAAAAAGTCGATTAATAAAGAGTTTATTGCTCGATAAAATGTTCGAGCAATTCATAACTTTGATTCAAAAATTTTTAGGATTGAATAGATATAATAATGATTTATAATATTTGGAAAATATTAATTAATTACATTTCACGAACAAATTATTATTTCACAAAAACAAATCATTTATAACCTTCCTATGAAAGTCTTTTTTATTATAACGTATTTGCTCGAATTTAACGACATGTCGTTAAACCCGAATTACCAGTTATAACGACATGTCGTTAATTGGTGGACAGTGGTTTTCAAAATGACTTAACGACATGTCGTTAAACCCGAATATAGCCAAAAAAAGCTCTTTTTTCTAAAAATTAGTGTCAAAATTAACGACATGTCGTTAAAGGTATAACGACATGTCGGTAATTCCAAATTATTACAAAAAAACCTAATAAAAGAGAGGTCGTGGCCGTGTCGCGAGTTCAAATCCTGGTATAGTCAAAAAATTGTAACGTTTAGAAAAAATAATAATGGAAAGGCGAGTATAAAAAATTCTATATAGGTATACCCGGCCAAGAAACCTAACAGCTTATGCAGCTAATTAAGTCTAGGATTGTTCCACTAGATGTTAGATCTGCACAGAAAAAGTACTACTACTACTACTAAAAAGTACTTCACCAAATTTGACGAAAAGTAGCTCATTTGAATAACGAAAAACGCTCACCTATTACTAGATAGATTTATTAGAGAAATCCATAGACATTTACTGTTGTGGTCATTCAAGTGATCTTCTTGTGAATTCTCATTAACTAATGATTTGGGCAGCTTTCATTCATTTTTGGGAATCAACTGAATGCAAGTTTTACAAGCTTTGACAAGAGCTATTTAACTTTCAGGTGATACCCAAAAATCAATGAAAGCTTTTCAAAATCATTAAATCATGAAAATTCACAAGAAGAACGCGTGAATGTACAGTATCTCCTATTATAGTAGTAAAATGTGAGGTATTATAGATTTGAGGTTCCTTACATTAGTTACTCATAGACAGGTTTTTTTTTGAATGCAACACACAAAAGTTGCATTTTTTTTAAGAAAAAAGGTCGCATTTTGATGTGCATAAAATGGGCTTTCTATTTGCATTAAAAAAAAAACCTGCTCATAGAGGATTTTTTTTCTAAAATTTCAAAACAAAATCGTTTTTCTCATACCTCATGTTCTGAGTGAAGTTTTCTATTGACTGCCGCAATTACCGACATGTCGTTATACCTTTAACGACATGTCGTTAATTTTGACACTAATTTTTAGAAAAAAGAGCTTTTTTTGGCTATATTCGGGTTTAACGACATGTCGTTAAGTCATTTTGAAAACCACTGTCCACCAATTAACGACATGTCGTTAAATTCGAGCAAATACGTTATAAGTCTTTCATTTGCATGATTTTTTCTCCTAGTAAAAGGAAAAAAATGCATGACCATAAAGTCAAGCCTTAGGGTCCTATGGGTCGGAAAAAGACCCTTCTTAGTGATTTTTTGATTACAAATTAGCATTTTACAAGATACAGTCTAGTCTCTTTAATCCGAATTTAATTTATTCCGAATTTAGATTTTTCGGATAAAACCTTAGGCTGATGGCGGCGATTTGAAGTTGCAAATCATTTTAATGAAACCAAAAAACTCAATTTTATTTTTAAAATCTGTACAAAAAGTCCCTATAGTTTTATTCTTATATAGAGATATACCTACAAGGTCAACATTACATGTTAAACCTTAGTGTAATATCTGCAAAATATATTTGCAGAGTACAGAATGCAGACAATGTAAATAGATTTAATTTAAATGCGCAATTTTGTTGCAGAAATTTGCAGATCTTACATTAAGGTTTTGAATGTAATGTTGACCTTGGTATATCTCTGCATATGAATAAAACTATAGATACTTTTTCTAAAGATTTTAAAAATAAAATTGAGTTTTTTGGTTTTATTAAATTGATTCGCAACTTCAAATCGCCCTGATGGCTAAGTGTAAACCACAATACAGTGCTTCACACTTAACTCGACCTCGTTGGGACTTGAAAAAAGTCTGAGTTAACCGTAACAGAAGAAAAGTAGTTTGAAATTGGAGATAATACCTTGGTTAAGTGGCTGTAATAGCGAGCGAGGATGATTCTTTTTTTATCCATCTATAGACAGTACTTTTTTAACGTTCAATTCAGTGCATATTTGAGATACATTTTTTTCATTCCTGTCAAAATAACAGCATCGTATTTTTGGTTTAATGTAACTAAATTGATCTTTTGATAGTTTGAAAGAGATAAATAAATTTTTAATTATAAATCAGATTTGTAATCAATAAGTCTGAGTTAGGTGTGAAATTTTCAAAAAATTTAGAATTTTTAGTACGAGTTAAAAGTGAAGTGTGAGTTAAGCGTGTCCGAGTTAACTGTAATTTTTATCATTGTAGGGATAAGCTTTCCAACAAATGATCTAAGAAAGTACGAGTTAAGCTTAAATCATTTTAATTAAATTAAGACGATTAAAAACGAAAAATTTCTTTTTGGTAAAAATTTTATTAACAATTCGCGACGTTTCGGCAAAACGGAGTTGCCATTATCAAGCTGTTGATAATTTAAAGGTAAAACGAGAGATTAAGTTTTAAAATTGAAATAAACAAAAACAAAATTTCAAAAATATTGAAACATAATTTAAAAATTAAAAATGCATATCTTGATAGTGGGGTAGTTGCAATTATACATGTAATTGCAATCGCACTTCCAATTCAACGGAGAATATTTCGACCAAATCGATGGAGTGGCGATGGGTTCACCATTGGGTTCATTGTTCGCAAACATTTTCATGTCTGAATTTGAACAAAAAAACATGGAATCTCTTGGGAAACTTGGAGTGAGTCTCTGGGTTAGATACGTTGACGATGTGTTCGCGTCTTTGAACAACAAAAACGACGCGATAGCCTGTTTGGATTTCATCAATGTACACACCCTAACATTAAGTTCACGATCGAACATGAGGAAAATGGTAAACTAGCATTTTTAGACACGCTAGTTAAACGAAGCATAGATAAATATGGTACCACAATCTATCATAATAAAACATTCACTGGTGTCTACTTAAATTGGACATGCCTTACAAGATAGGTCTTATAGAGTGCTTATTAAACCGAGTTTATGCCATTTGTAATGATGAAAAGGACATAGAAGTAGAGATTAAGAAGATAAGAGGAATTTTATCTCTTAACCAATACCCCGACGACGTCGTAGAGACTGAATTCAAAAGATTTCAAGATAAACGTAACAAACCACCGGTCGAAATTGAGGAGATAGACGTAATAAAACCCGAGTTTAAGCGATATATCGTACTACCTTACTCAAATAACAAATGTGAGGATTTCGCAAGACGACTGAAGCGTTTGGTTACAAGTAACTTCCCACAAGTGGATTTTAATGTAGCGTACAAAGCACCTAAAACAATAGCCGACTGTTTCCCGTTCAAGGACAACATCAAAAGGAACGAAGATAAGTCATTGGTAGTGTACAATCAATTGTAAGAACTTTCCCGCTAGCTACATAGGAAAATGTAAGAGAATACTGAGTATTAGAATTTCTGAACATAAGGAATCTAAAAACTCGGCTTGTTACCAACACTCAGTGAGTATGGGTCATGAAATGGATTACAATAATGTTGAAGTAATCGACAAAGCTGACTCAGATCAAAAACTCAGAATAAAAGAGCTACTGCATATTCTGAAACGTAAACCGTCCCTTAACAAACAGTTGAACTCTCAGTCCAACTACGAAATCAAAACGATCATAATTCAAGCGTATCCACAATTTCAGAACACCGAAAAGAAATAGTGGGGTTGAAATTACATATATAATTGCAACTACCCCACTATGCATTTTTAATTTTTAAATTATGTTTCAATATTTTTGAAATTTTGTTTTTGTTTATTTCAATTTTAAAACTTAAGCTCTCGTTTTACCTTTAAATTATCAACAGCTTGATAATGGCAACTCCGTTTTGCCGAAACGTCGCGAATTGTTAATAAAATTTTTACCAAAAAGAAATTTTTCGTTTTTAATCGTCTTAATTTAAGCTTAAATTCCGAGAATTCTTAGTGTAAAATACACAATGTAAAAATTTGATTTCAATTATAATTGATATGCGCAATTCATTTTTGATCGTATCAGAGGCTATGGAAAATTTTTTATAAAGCTTATGCAAAACTTCAATTTAAGTAACCTTTTGTTATGTTTAAAAGTTGTTTAATAAACTTTTTGAAATTAATACGAATTTTTATTTCAATTAATTGAAATTCCGATTTATCGATATCTCGGAAGAATTAATCCGAACTTAAATGAACTAAGGCGATTTTTTCTTCGGATTAAAGCGACTATTTCGTATCATTATTTTTCATTCTTAACTTTTATCCGTAGAAAACCGGGTCAAAAATGACCCGAAAAAATGGAAAATAAAAAAATTTAAAAAATGAGCAATTTAGGAGAGTCAATCCAAATATTAGATCATACGACAGCTGAGATCATGAAATATCGTAAAAAATTGATTATTAAAAATCCTTTAAAGATGACCATAAGGATACGAAAGTACTCATCAATCCCGATCTAGGAGAAAAGAAAGGAATAATTCAAAAAGAAGAAAGAGAAACCAGAAAAACTTCAACGAGGAAGAGAGGGAGCAACAGAGAGTAGATTTCGCTGGGGAATTAGAGGTTGTCGATTCAAACGTCATTGAACAACTAAATCAGCCTACGAACTATCTTATAGCACTCGAGTCCAAAATGAAACGTAAAATGAGAACGAATACCGGTATTGCAATGACAAAAGCGAATACAATCACCGTTATCAACAATCTTGTCCTAAAAGACAGTCGTATACCTTAACGGGCAGTGGAGGCTGACAATACAGTATTTTCCGGTTATAATAAACACGGTTATAAGGAATTTTCGGTTATCATAAACTTTTTCGCCAGAACAAAAACATTTCCGACCCCTTCCATGTATTTTTAACTGTCTATAACAAATTCATATATAGCGAAAATTCGTTTATAATAAATTTTTTTGAACTTTTTAAAATAAAATAGGATTACAAGATTTAACTTTCAGCCGTTAGGTATACACGACATTTTTTAAACAAAATCATGCCTCGTTTTACTTTTATTTCTAGAAAAAAAAGTTCCATCATTGTAAAAATGTTTTTTACTGGATAAATATTTGCCTTCTTTCTCTAAATGGGCTATTCCTTCTTTTTCTTTTTTCCATTATCCCCTCAATTGCTAACTTATGATCATATGAGTAAAAATTATGCAGGATAAACTTAATTTGTTTATAAGAAATCTTCGGATATAATAAATTATTTTTAAAGCAAATTGGAGTTTCTTATAACCGGAAAGTACTGTACTAAACAAACCTCAAGATTGACCGGCAATTTGAAGTTGCAAATCAATTGAATAAGATAAATGCGATCATTTCAAATTAAAACTTTAATAGAAATCTAAGTAATTTAGAAATGGTTTTGCAGAAATACATTTTTGGATGCGACAAAGCATGTCACATTTAAATATAACTTCTGCAAAAAGTCTGCAAAAAATGGCGTAGTCAAAAAAATATCATTTTAATGGTGTGTGATCTGCAATGTGCATTTTGATTACTTTGAATTACTTTGATTTCTATTAAAGTTTTAATTTGAAATGATCGCATTTATCTTATTCAATTGATTTGTAATTTCAAATTGCCGATCGACCGATGAGATGGTTTAAATCCAAACCTCTGATCGATAAAACTTGTCAACGTACTGTAAACCCCCGCAGGGTACCCCACTGTGGTCTAAGTCAAACTTTTCTTTTAATACCGGGGGTGAAATATAAAAATCCCTAAAAAGACTTGTTCAATAGTCAATAGATAACGTTTTGTGGTAAATAGATAACAATGGGGAAATTATGTGAGAGACTTTTTAACCCAAGAGATATTTTAACACGTCGAAGGTAAATATATCAGTAAGTAGCTTATAGTTAGCAGATTAAATAAATAGTGAGTTTTATTTATTAGTTAGAATGGTATACTTTTTTTCTGGTAAAAAAACCATGTTCCAGAAAATATGTTCATACAATTTATTTTTATAATTCATATCCCTTATTTATAGTACATTTAAAAGATATTATATATTCGCCTGTAAAAGAATGAATTATCTTTAAGCTGAGGGTCTTATGTCTATCGATAAACTCTTTACAATCGTTCCGAAAATTTTTTTAAAAGAAAAATTTGAAAATAAATTATAATTTTTTTCAAAATTTTGTCAAAACTCGTACGTTCTGGTCTTAACAATCGTTGTTATTTTCCTCGTATCTGAGTTTATAAATTCTTCGTTGAGTTTTATAGTGTAGCCAATTGCCTACAAAACAATATATAATAACTCGCCACTCGATTCAAAATGGTCGAAATTAATGTTCACAAAAAAAAACAACAACTCACAAAAATTAATAACTTAGATCTTTGGTTAGAAGATCTCAATAAAGAAGTCGCAAGACTTGCTTCAAAAATCGACTCGATTCGTAAAAAACAAGAAAAAAAAAATCAATTTCCTCAAAGAGTTGACTCTAAGGTAAGTGCCCTTAATTCTCTTTTTGAAAACAATTCCTTAAGTAGAAATGTGAATTCGAATGTACAAAATGCTGTACGATTTCTGTCTGACGATGCCTCCTTCAGATTAGCTGTTAAAAGGTCGTTACAAATTGAGAATGAACAAACAAACAATCATCGAAAGCGAATAATCGTCTTCAATCTAGAGTATACTCGCGGTTATGATAAACGTAAAATAAACGAAATATTCGAAATTTTACAATTAAACGTACCTAAACGATTTAAAAGAATTCAATTAAAGCGAAACAACGGTTGTCCACCAGTTATTTGCTACTTTGCAAATGAAATGGAAGCTGAACAGTCTGTTGCAAAATCGAATATCTTAAAAAGCTCATGCAAGTATTCGATGATCACCTTAAAACACTCTGAGAGTTACTCGCAAAGATTGATCTCAAAAATTGGAATAGTTCAACAAAAAATTAAAGATCAAAATGTAAACTTCTTTGTATGTTACAAACCTCCAGATATATGTGAAAAAGAATTTATAGATGACATTGAGAATGTTATTTATTCTGTTGATCACTCTGACCCTCTATTTTTGGTTGGTGATTTAAACATGGACGTTAATTCAAATGGTATCATTCAAGAATTCATCAAAACTAATGGTTTGAAGAATTTTGTAAATGAACCGACTCGAATCAAGAATAATTTTTACAGTAAAAAACAAAAAAACAGCATATCAAGTAGCACTATTGATGTTATTCTACATAACTATGACTTAATCAAAAACGTATCTACATGGCCATGTACATTTAGTGATCATCGATTTGTTGGATGTAACGTTGAGTTCCAAAAGCCTGAAGCAATTTTAAAAACCATTAATTGCCGTAATCTATCAGCTCAAAACTTAATGAGGATAACACAGGCCATTGATACGTATGATTTTAGTGTGATTGAGAATGTAGATGATGTTGAAAAACTCTGGATCCATTTCAAAGAAGAATTAATGAAGATCATTGATGAAATTGCGCCTGAACGTTTAGTTAAAATAAAACACAAAAATTACTTCCCATGGATAGACGATGAATTATTAAGATTGAAATATTATCGTGATAAGCTTCATAAGAATTTCTCAAAAACGAGGTCAAATGATGACTACAAACAATTCTCTGATGCGAGAAAAGCATACAACGATTTACATGATCAAAAACTAATCGAGTATTTTAAAGACAAAACGCCAAAGGACTTTAAATCATCAAAAAAGTTCTATGAATTCTATTCGAACATTATCCAAACCAGAAAAGGAAATGTTTCTTCAGATTTTCCAAAATTATCAAATGGTTCTATTACAGCTGAGAATGATAAAGAAAAAAGTAACTTATTCAATTCATTTTTTACAACAATTAATTCGAGTTCTAGTAAAAACCTGGATGATTGCCTAACTTTCACGCGTAATCATTTCAAGAAACTCATCGATACGAATAAATTGAATATACGATCAAACTTCGATTTCACATCTACAACTGAAGCAAAAGTATCAGAATTGGTAAAAAATTTAGATTCATCGAATGGTCCAGGTTGTTCACTGATCCCTTGCAAAGTCATTAAGGCTTCGTCAAAACTTATTCCATTGTTAACAAATATCTTTAACAAATGTATAAATAACCAAATGATTCCCTCTGATTGGAAGACAGCTGTGGTAACGCCTCTTTACAAAAATAAGGGTGAAGTTGATGAAGTTAATAATTATAGAGGAATTAGTGTAATACCACCTGTTGCGAAAATTTTCGAAAAAATCTTAGCCACTCAGATAGTTGAGCATCTTGAACGTAACCATATTTTGACAAATGATCAACATGGATTTAGATCATCACATAGTTGCGAAACAGCACTCCATCAAATAATTAGTCGTATGTTTGAAGTACTTAGTAAAAGACAAATTGGACTATTTCTTTTTGTTGATTTCAAGAAAGCTTTCGACACAGTTGATTCAATTATTCTACTCATCAAATTAGAACTATATGGGTTCGGTGATAAATCTATTTGTTTGATCAAAGACTACTTCACAGCGAGAAAGCAATATGTCAAAATAAATTCAGTGAATTCCGAAACTCAAAATATAAAACTTGGTGTGCCACAAGGAATTATTTTGGGGCCTTTATTTTTCCTTATTTTTATCAACGATATGTCTTTTTATGTTGATTTTTTTTGTAAGCTTTTCGCTGATGATACAACATTAGCAAAGGTTTCGACATCAGTTGCAGACTTGATGAAAGAATTCAATCTATCAATTGGAACATTAATTGATTGGTGTGATTACAATCGACTGGACATAAATTGGGAAAAAACGAAAGCGATGTTTATAACTAAAAAATACTGTCTCGATCTTCCGGTAAACATTCAAATAAATCAGCATCAAGTTGAAGTTGTTTCATCATTTAAGCTCCTTGGTATTACAATTGATGAAAAACTAAATTTTTTAGAGCATATTGGTCAGTTAAGGAGGTCAATCAATAAACGACTCTATTCGATCAAAGATATCTTTTACTTATCTTTTCAAGTAAAAATTCAATTCTTTAAGTCGTTTATTTTACCGTATTTTGATTATTGCATGTCAATATTAATATACTTTCCAAAATACACGATTCAAAAAATAGCTAATTCGTATAATCAATGTTTATACCGTCTTTTCAAATTTCAAACAAGAATAGAAAAGGTTGAGGATTTTAACGTATTCAATAACATGTTAGAGAGACATAAAATCTCAAATTTTCAACATCGATTACTTGAGAGGTTGTGTTTATTTATATACAAAATATTAAACGATATAAAATCCCCGGAAGAAGTAAAAAACGAATTCAAAACTAAAAATAAAACAAACCCAAGGTATGATTTAAGAACTAACAAGAATTTCATTGTACCAGCATTGGGAAAGTTTAATGATTCTGGAATGAATACTTTTGGTTATTTTTACACAAATTTTATCAATGAGCTCATATTAAATGATGTGTGTCTAAGCATGAATACGTTTAGAAATCGTATCAAGGTCAACAACAATTTGTTTTTTTTAAAATTTGTAAAAAAATTTCAAAAATTTGATATAAACTTCAAATATTTTATTTAAATGTCAATTGTTTAAAAAATGATCTTTTTTTTTTTTTTTTTTTAAACAAAAAATGGGTTCGATCGGCTCTTAATGAGTTTTTTGGCAAAGGCCTGTGATCGAACTGAAACTGAAAAAAAAAAAGAAAGAGAAACCAGAAAAACTTCAACGAGGAAGAGAGGGAGCAACAGAGAGTAGATTTCGCTGGGGAATTAGAGGTTGTCGATTCAAACGTCATTGAACAACTAAATCAGCCTACGAACTATCTTATAGCACCCGAGTCCAAAATGAAACGTAAAATGAGAACGAATACCGGTATTGCAATGACAAAAGCGAATACAATCACCGTTATCAACAATCTTGTCCTAAAAGACAGTCGTATACCTTAACGGGCAGTGGAGGCTGACAATACAGTATTTTCCGGTTATAATAAACACGGTTATAAGGAATTTTCGGTTATCATAAACTTTTTCGCCAGAACAAAAACATTTCCGACCCCTTCCATGTATTTTTAACTGTCTATAACAAATTCATATATAGCGAAAATTCGTTTATAATAAATTTTTTTGAACTTTTTAAAATAAAATAGGATTACAAGATTTAACTTTCAGCCGTTAGGTATACACGACATTTTTTAAACAAAATCATGCCTCGTTTTACTTTTATTTCTAGAAAAAAAAGTTCCATCATTGTAAAAATGTTTTTTACTGGATAAATATTTGCCTTCTTTCTCTAAATGGGCTATTCCTTCTTTTTCTTTTTTCCATTATCCCCTCAATTGCTAACTTATGATCATATGAGTAAAAATTATGCAGGATAAACTTAATTTGTTTATAAGAAATCTTCGGATATAATAAATTATTTTTAAAGCAAATTGGAGTTTCTTATAACCGGAAAGTACTGTACTAAACAAACCTCAAGATTGACCGGCAATTTGAAGTTGCAAATCAATTGAATAAGATAAATGCGATCATTTCAAATTAAAACTTTAATAGAAATCTAAGTAATTTAGAAATGGTTTTGCAGAAATACATTTTTGGATGCGACAAAGCATGTCACATTTAAATATAACTTCTGCAAAAAGTCTGCAAAAAATGGCGTAGTCAAAAAAATATCATTTTAATGGTGTGTGATCTGCAATGTGCATTTTGATTACTTTGAATTACTTTGATTTCTATTAAAGTTTTAATTTGAAATGATCGCATTTATCTTATTCAATTGATTTGTAATTTCAAATTGCCGATCGACCGATGAGATGGTTTAAATCCAAACCTCTGATCGATAAAACTTGTCAACGTACTGTAAACCCCCGCAGGGTACCCCACTGTGGTCTAAGTCAAACTTTTCTTTTAATACCGGGGGTGAAATATAAAAATCCCTAAAAAGACTTGTTCAATAGTCAATAGATAACGTTTTGTGGTAAATAGATAACAATGGGGAAATTATGTGAGAGACTTTTTAACCCAAGAGATATTTTAACACGTCGAAGGTAAATATATCAGTAAGTAGCTTATAGTTAGCAGATTAAATAAATAGTGAGTTTTATTTATTAGTTAGAATGGTATACTTTTTTTTCTGGTAAAAAAACCATGTTCCAGAAAATATGTTCATACAATTTATTTTTATAATTCATATCCCTTATTTATAGTACATTTAAAAGATATTATATATTCGCCTGTAAAAGAATGAATTATCTTTAAGCTGAGGGTCTTATGTCTATCGATAAACTCTTTACAATCGTTCCGAAAATTTTTTTAAAAGAAAAATTTGAAAATAAATTATAATTTTTTTCAAAATTTTGTCAAAACTCGTACGTTCTGGTCTTAACAATCGTTGTTATTTTCCTCGTATCTGAGTTTATAAATTCTTCGTTGAGTTTTATAGTGTAGCCAATTGCCTACAAAACAATATATAATAACTCGCCACTCGATTCAAAATGGTCGAAATTAATGTTCACAAAAAAAAACAACAACTCACAAAAATTAATAACTTAGATCTTTGGTTAGAAGATCTCAATAAAGAAGTCGCAAGACTTGCTTCAAAAATCGACTCGATTCGTAAAAAACAAGAAAAAAAAAATCAATTTCCTCAAAGAGTTGACTCTAAGGTAAGTGCCCTTAATTCTCTTTTTGAAAACAATTCCTTAAGTAGAAATGTGAATTCGAATGTACAAAATGCTGTACGATTTCTGTCTGACGATGCCTCCTTCAGATTAGCTGTTAAAAGGTCGTTACAAATTGAGAATGAACAAACAAACAATCATCGAAAGCGAATAATCGTCTTCAATCTAGAGTATACTCGCGGTTATGATAAACGTAAAATAAACGAAATATTCGAAATTTTACAATTAAACGTACCTAAACGATTTAAAAGAATTCAATTAAAGCGAAACAACGGTTGTCCACCAGTTATTTGCTACTTTGCAAATGAAATGGAAGCTGAACAGTCTGTTGCAAAATCGAATATCTTAAAAAGCTCATGCAAGTATTCGATGATCACCTTAAAACACTCTGAGAGTTACTCGCAAAGATTGATCTCAAAAATTGGAATAGTTCAACAAACAAATGAACAGATCGACTCATTGAAACAAAGCGAACCGACCACCAAAGTTCCTATGTTTCAGTCAACTTTGCCAGTCAAGACATCCACAAGATCCCCAGCCAAGCTACTGAGTGATCCATTTTGTTCAAAAAAGTTTGATGAACCGGCCATTGTTGTTGTTAGTGATCAAAATACGAAACCAGCTGCTGATAAAATGTCTACTGGTAATGGTATCATCGATCATTGAAACAAAGCGAACCGACCACCAAAGTTCCTATGTTTCAGTCAACTTTGCCAGTCAAGACATCCACAAGATCCCCAGCTAAGCTACTGAGTGATCCATTTTGTTCAAAAAAGTTTGATGAACCGGCCATTGTTGTTGTTAGTGATCAAAATACGAAACCAGCTGCTGATAAAATGTCTAGTGGTAATGGTATCATCGACTCATTGAAACAAAGTGAACCGACCACCAAAGTTCCTATGTTTCAGTCAACTTTGCCAGTCAAGACTTTTCAACCTAACTCTTTAGTAAATCCACTGGAATCTCAAAGTCAAGTCATATCAACTACATTAAAAAAAATATAGTTGACATTTATCAAGATTTTGAACTCGAAAAAAAAGACTTGAATCTTTTGAATACTGACAAAATGTTAAATGATAACTTAATTAACTACTATCTCAAGTTACTGTGTCATAATTCAACTTTCAAATGTTTGTCTATTGATTCTCTGTACATTGACAAGATTCAACTAAACGACATTAATACACTTAAGAAATGGTGTTCAAAATTTTCCAATCTAAATTCGCCATTCGATTTCCTTTTTTTTCCAATTCATGTCAAAAGTCATCCATGTGATCATTGGTCCTTAATTGTTTTTGACGCTATTAAAAAGGAAGTCAATCATCTAGATTCAATTTTTGAACCCAATATACCTCTTCTTAAACGAATTACTCGAATACTTAGTCCTATCTATGATTGCCTTTATGGAGCCCAAGATTGGAAGATTAACACCCTAATAAACATTCCAAAACAAAGTAGAAACTCAATTGACTGTGGTGTTTTCGTTTGTAGTTATGCTAAAGCGTTTGCATTATCCCAGCCATTAAACTTTTCACAAATGGACATTACAAATATTCGTAAAAGTATGAAAGTTGAAATCCATGACTTTATTAGTCATAGGAATTTAAGCTGTTGACAATTAGACAATGATCAGTTTAAATGTAATTTCGATGATTTCAAAAATTTTGGAAATTCCAATTTTTCATTTTTAAATTTAAACATAAACTCGCTTGTTCCTAACTTATATGACATAAACTGTATCTTAGATACAAAATTATTTGACTTACTATTTTTAAACGAAACTAAACTGGATAACACTTATCCAGACACATTTTTTCAACACAATTATTATAAAATATTTAGACGAGATCGAAATAAACAAGGTGGAAGCGTATTAATTTTTGTAAAAAACTCGATCAAAATAAAGAAGTTCAATACAAGTATTGGGAAGCTTGAGTGTATTCATCTTCAACTTAAAATTAAAGATCAAAATGTAAACTTCTTTGCATGTTACAAACCTCCAGATATATGTGAAAAAGAATTTATAGATGACATTGAGAATGTTATTTATTCTGTTGATCACTCTGACCCTCTATTTTTGGTTGGTGATTTAAACATGGACGTTAATTCAAATGGTATCATTCAAGAATTCATCAAAACTAATGGTTTGAAGAATTTTGTAAATGAACCGACTCGAATCAAGAATAATTTTTACAGTAAAAAACAAAAAAACAGCATATCAAGTAGCACTATTGATGTTATTCTACATAACTATGACTTAATCAAAAACGTATCTACATGGCCATGTACATTTAGTGATCATCGATTTGTTGGATGTAACGTTGAGTTCCAAAAGCCTGAAGCAATTTTAAAAACCATTAATTGCCGTAATCTATCAGCTCAAAACTTAATGAGGATAACACAGGCCATTGATACGTATGATTTTAGTGTGATTGAGAATGTAGATGATGTTGAAAAACTCTGGATCCATTTCAAAGAAGAATTAATGAAGATCATTGATGAAATTGCGCCTGAACGTTTAGTTAAAATAAAACACAAAAATTACTTCCCATGGATAGACGATGAATTATTAAGATTGAAATATTATCGTGATAAGCTTCATAAGAATTTCTCAAAAACGAGGTCAAATGATGACTACAAACAATTCTCTGATGCGAGAAAAGCATACAACGATTTACATGATCAAAAACTAATCGAGTATTTTAAAGACAAAACGCCAAAGGACTTTAAATCATCAAAAAGTTCTATGAATTCTATTCGAACATTATCCAAACCAGAAAAGGAAATGTTTCTTCAGATTTTCCAAAATTATCAAATGGTTCTATTACAGCTGAGAATGATAAAGAAAAAAGTAACTTATTCAATTCATTTTTTACAACAATTAATTCGAGTTCTAGTAAAAACCTGGATGATTGCCTAACTTTCACGCGTAATCATTTCAAGAAACTCATCGATACGAATAAATTGAATATACGATCAAACTTCGATTTCACATCTACAACTGAAGCAAAAGTATCAGAATTGGTAAAAAATTTAGATTCATCGAATGGTCCAGGTTGTTCACTGATCCCTTGCAAAGTCATTAAGGCTTCGTCAAAACTTATTCCATTGTTAACAAATATCTTTAACAAATGTATAAATAACCAAATGATTCCCTCTGATTGGAAGACAGCTGTGGTAACGCCTCTTTACAAAAATAAGGGTGAAGTTGATGAAGTTAATAATTATAGAGGAATTAGTGTAATACCACCTGTTGCGAAAATTTTCGAAAAAATCTTAGCCACTCAGATAGTTGAGCATCTTGAACGTAACCATATTTTGACAAATGATCAACATGGATTTAGATCATCACATAGTTGCGAAACAGCACTCCATCAAATAATTAGTCGTATGTTTGAAGTACTTAGTAAAAGACAAATTGGACTATTTCTTTTTGTTGATTTCAAGAAAGCTTTCGACACAGTTGATTCAATTATTCTACTCATCAAATTAGAACTATATGGGTTCGGTGATAAATCTATTTGTTTGATCAAAGACTACTTCACAGCGAGAAAGCAATATGTCAAAATAAATTCAGTGAATTCCGAAACTCAAAATATAAAACTTGGTGTGCCACAAGGAAGTATTTTGGGGCCTTTATTTTTCCTTATTTTTATCAACGATATGTCTTTTTATGTTGATTTTTTTTGTAAGCTTTTCGCTGATGATACAACATTAGCAAAGGTTTCGACATCAGTTGCAGACTTGATGAAAGAATTCAATCTATCAATTGGAACATTAATTGATTGGTGTGATTACAATCGACTGGACATAAATTGGGAAAAAACGAAAGCGATGTTTATAACTAAAAAATACTGTCTCGATCTTCCGGTAAACATTCAAATAAATCAGCATCAAGTTGAAGTTGTTTCATCATTTAAGCTCCTTGGTATTACAATTGATGAAAAACTAAATTTTTTAGAGCATATTGGTCAGTTAAGGAGGTCAATCAATAAACGACTCTATTCGATCAAAGATATCTTTTACTTATCTTTTCAAGTAAAAATTCAATTCTTTAAGTCGTTTATTTTACCGTATTTTGATTATTGCATGTCAATATTAATATACTTTCCAAAATACACGATTCAAAAAATAGCTAATTCGTATAATCAATGTTTATACCGTCTTTTCAAATTTCAAACAAGAATAGAAAAGGTTGAGGATTTTAACGTATTCAATAACATGTTAGAGAGACATAAAATCTCAAATTTTCAACATCGATTACTTGAGAGGTTGTGTTTATTTATATACAAAATATTAAACGATATAAAATCCCCGGAAGAAGTAAAAAACGAATTCAAAACTAAAAATAAAACAAACCCAAGGTATGATTTAAGAACTAACAAGAATTTCATTGTACCAGCATTGGGAAAGTTTAATGATTCTGGAATGAATACTTTTGGTTATTTTTACACAAATTTTATCAATGAGCTCATATTAAATGATGTGTGTCTAAGCATGAATACGTTTAGAAATCGTATCAAGGTCAACAACAATTTGTTTTTTTTAAAATTTGTAAAAAAATTTCAAAAATTTGATATAAACTTCAAATATTTTATTTAAATGTCAATTGTTTAAAAAATGATCTTTTTTTTTTTTACTTTTTCTTCTTTTTTTTTTTTTTTTTTTAAACAATAAATGGGTTCGATCGGCTCTTAATGAGTTTTTTGGCAAAGGCCTGTGATCGAACTGAAACTGAAAAAAAAAAAGAAAGAGAAACCAGAAAAACTTCAACGAGGAAGAGAGGGAGCAACAGAGAGTAGATTTCGCTGGGGAATTAGAGGTTGTCGATTCAAACGTCATTGAACAACTAAATCAGCCTACGAACTATCTTATAGCACCCGAGTCCAAAATGAAACGTAAAATGAGAACGAATACCGGTATTGCAATGACAAAAGCGAATACAATCACCGTTATCAACAATCTTGTCCTTATGTGTCAGGCTGACAATACAGTATTTTCCGGTTATAATAAACACGGTTATAAGGAATTTTCGGTTATCATAAACTTTTTCGCCAGAACAAAAACATTTCCGACCCCTTCCATGTATTTTTAACTGTCTATAACAAATTCATATATAGCGAAAATTCGTTTATAATAAATTTTTTTGAACTTTTTAAAATAAAATAGGATTACAAGATTTAACTTTCAGCCGTTAGGTATACACGACATTTTTTAAACAAAATCATGCCTCGTTTTACTTTTATTTCTAGAAAAAAAAGTTCCATCATTGTAAAAATGTTTTTTACTGGATAAATATTTGCCTTCTTTCTCTAAATGGGCTATTCCTTCTTTTTCTTTTTTCCATTATCCCCTCAATTGCTAACTTATGATCATATGAGTAAAAATTATGCAGGATAAACTTAATTTGTTTATAAGAAATCTTCGGATATAATAAATTATTTTTAAAGCAAATTGGAGTTTCTTATAACCGGAAAGTACTGTACTAAACAAACCTCAAGATTGACCGGCAATTTGAAGTTGCAAATCAATTGAATAAGATAAATGCGATCATTTCAAATTAAAACTTTAATAGAAATCTAAGTAATTTAGAAATGGTTTTGCAGAAATACATTTTTGGATGCGACAAAGCATGTCACATTTAAATATAACTTCTGCAAAAAGTCTGCAAAAAATGGCGTAGTCAAAAAAATATCATTTTAATGGTGTGTGATCTGCAATGTGCATTTTGATTACTTTGAATTACTTTGATTTCTATTAAAGTTTTAATTTGAAATGATCGCATTTATCTTATTCAATTGATTTGTAATTTCAAATTGCCGATCGACCGATGAGATGGTTTAAATCCAAACCTCTGATCGATAAAACTTGTCAACGTACTGTAAACCCCCGCAGGGTACCCCACTGTGGTCTAAGTCAAACTTTTCTTTTAATACCGGGGGTGAAATATAAAAATCCCTAAAAAGACTTGTTCAATAGTCAATAGATAACGTTTTGTGGTAAATAGATAACAATGGGGAAATTATGTGAGAGACTTTTTAACCCAAGAGATATTTTAACACGTCGAAGGTAAATATATCAGTAAGTAGCTTATAGTTAGCAGATTAAATAAATAGTGAGTTTTATTTATTAGTTAGAATGGTATACTTTTTTTTCTGGTAAAAAAACCATGTTCCAGAAAATATGTTCATACAATTTATTTTTATAATTCATATCCCTTATTTATAGTACATTTAAAAGATATTATATATTCGCCTGTAAAAGAATGAATTATCTTTAAGCTGAGGGTCTTATGTCTATCGATAAACTCTTTACAATCGTTCCGAAAATTTTTTTCACCGGCTGTCTTACGATATTAATTGTATCAGTAAAAATTAGAGAGCTTATTTTCAGCTCACTTGTAAACAAGATTCCATGATTGCAAATCTAAATAATGATATAAACCCAAACGTAATTTTAAATACTTAGAATTGATGGTTAAATGATACCAAAACACAATAAAGAAAAATTTATTGCATAATAATGTAAATTTTCCAAACTATGTTAAGTCAGAGTCAATGTATGGGAATCAGGGATGTGCATTAAGTACTTAAATCGTATTTTCAATACTTAAGTAAATTGGAAATATTTTTATATAAATACTTAAGTAATGAACAGTATACTTAAGTATTACTTAACTCCTTATGCACATAATCGTTTTTGTTGATGTTAAACTGACAAAAAAATTTAGTATCAGTACTGGTGTGTTTCAAGGAATGTCCATAATTGGTATTGACTTTGTATTGTTAGAGGCTCAACACAAGCTCGAATTAAGATATAAAATAGGCACCAGTAGTAAGCTAATCAGTGATCTTGATTACGCCGAAGATATTGCCCTTCTCGAACCTAAACATCAAAATCTTATTATACGGATGTGAATTATGAAAAGTGTCTAAAGAACTAGAAGGCGAAATCAACAGTTTTTCTCATACATGCTATAGAATGAAGCTAAACATTAAACTGTACGATCGAGGAAGGCTCGAAGAAATCATCAATCGAGTGTAATAGAAGCTATTTTAAAATTCATTTTAAAATTTAAAAAAAATTTCCTAATTTTGATATTACGACCGGTTTGAAAATTGATGGATAGAAACGACGATTCGAAGAAAGAAGCCGCTTTTGATTATTCGAACTCAGGATTGTTAATTGTTCGTGTGAAAAAATTTAATCAAAGAAAATTAAATTTTACAAACAAATTCTAGATTCTTTCAATTCTCATGAACTAATGATAGTTCATTAGATAGTCAAAACTAATGTCTCAGTCAAGATGTTAATTGCATTTTAACGTTTTTTTTGGGTAAAAATTCCAAAATAGTGAAAAACCTTAAGTAACCTTAAATACTTAAGTAAAATGACCAATACTTAAGTACTTAACAAAAAGAGAAAATTTTCAAATTTCTTACTTAAGTATTTACTTAAATTCAAAAAAATTTTAATTACTTAAGTATTTAATACTTAATGCACATCTCTGATGGGAATGTAATAGACTATATATTCACATAATAATAAGCTCGTATTCTAAAAATATATTGATGCCCACCTTTAGATAATTCAGCCTTTAGACTATGTAAATCAAGGTCATCTAGTCCTTGATTCGGGTTCTAGAATAAAATCAAAAATGAAATTGAATTTTTTCTTACGGAAAAGTTAATTGTTTTTAAAGCGGACATTTTGAAAATAAGCCAGGTAGCATCAAATCGAGACTGGCTTTCGAATTTTTGGGATAAAACTTAAATCGGGATTTTTTTTATTGAGTAAAATAAATTTATCTGAGTACAGAAAAATTATACAAGTCATTTTGTATGACATAATTAATTAATCTCGAGAAAGGCGCTATCCAATTTATCAATCAGTTACGGATTTGGTTATTTCAGAAATTTTAAGTTTATTACCAACTTTACCCAATTAAGCTAAAATTTTGTAAATCTCATAGCCTGCTACAAAATAATACCCTAGTTGTCTTTATAGAACGGTTCCTTGAGGAGGAAATAAGGTTTAGTTCACCAAGGAAATCATTTTTAAATTCAATTCAACCATTTTACTCCTCAACGAATCGTTCTGAAAAGAAAACTATAGTATCATTTTGAAGCAGGCTATTAGATCTATAAAATCCATATTTCCCTTTTTGTGAAAACTAAGCGTTCCGGTTTTAGTCCAGTTGGGATAAAAGTCGCTTATCGACACCACACATTTGGTTATAAAAATCTTTGGTTATTCTAATTTGGAAATGACAAACAAAATAACCAAAGATTTTTGGAAGGGTAGAACATAGAATTTTCTCGAGTATGATTTTGCGCATTGTGACAAAAGATGTGGGTCGAGTTTCAGCTGAGTTTAATGTCAAGTTTTAAATTTGATATCACAAATGAGAGATGTCAATTGAAGAAGACAGATGTCTCGATATTGATTCTTTAAATGATTTGGATGTGATATTCAAATTTCTGGAAATGCCAAATCCGAAACAGATTGAAAAATTATAAATGCCTCAGTTACACAGCTGCTCACTTGTTCCCAATTAGAAAAAGTACTACCCATAACCACTCTCTTCCTTCGGCCATTTTTAAAAACGTAAGGAGGTGTTGTCCTTTCTTTAAGACCGACATAAAATTTTTTTGAAATAGTGCAAGGAAGAGCAATCAAGAAAATAAAGTCGATCTGGACGAAACCGTACGAGCTACGTCTTCATGAATTCAAATTGATTAGCCTAGAAGACAGACGTATAAGAGGTGATCTAATACAAATTTATAAAATAGTCAATGATCTTGAAGAAATAAATTTGTTTAATGGTATAAATTATGCTAAAACAACCACAATCAATCTGAGAAAAAATCAAAATAAACGATTAGTACTTGAGATCAATAAATAAGAGTCATACCGCTACAATTTTCTCTCAAATGGAGTTCCTTCAGTTTGGAATGGTTTGTCGGAAAATGCAGTGTCATTAATTTTCGACAAATAGTTTCAAGGGTTTCATTGATGAAGTAGTGTTTGGAATGTCACGAAAAAATTGCTAGGCGTTTAATTGCGTTGGTATAGATTTTGTTTTTATCGAACTTTAAATTAACAAACTAACCACTTAGCTAATTAGTTTTAAAATTTATTCCTCCCCTTATTACGTATACAGTTTCAGGAGATTTTTGATACCTTTTATAGTTTTAAAACTAAATCTATGTGATTATTTTTGTTTTTAAGTTAAAGTTTCTATCAAAAATCAGGAGTCTCTACATTAAATGAGTGTTTTTCGTTCCAAGAATTAATCGAAAGTCAGTCGTTAAAAATTCCTGACAAGAAACAAAAAAAGTTAGTTTTATAACTCAACATGTAAGGATATCGATGTAGAATCATAATATTCGATCATTCAAAACGATTCTTTATCCTTCTAAACGATAACAACTTCTCCGAAAATAAATTAGCGAAGTGCTTTTTCTTGCTTCATGATTCGAATACCAACTATACTTCACTCTCAATTGTACAGGCAATATATCAATACAATTCTTACTTTAATTCATTTTAAACGATTAACACATATGTTGATAGAATGACATACCTGGTATTTAGCCAAAACAAGAAGTTTAAAGAAATAAATCGACGAGATTGTTTCGAGTTCTAATCACTTCCATTTCAATGAATTAAAATTGGTATTCTATGAATGAGAGCTCAACGACCAGATAAAAATAGGTAAATATAAATTTCATAATATTTATTAATATCTTGAATTGGTCTCAAAGAATGGATGAAAAAATGATAACTTTAAAATCCAAATTTGTTCAATTGGTTATTAATGAATCAGGCCATGTTGTGTTGAGATTGTAAGTCAATGATCTCAATCTTTCGAGGACTTTAATAATGTTAATATTACCAAGTTCTTTGACATTCGGTCTCGAATTTCAAGAATAATTGTATAAAAATGCTATTGATTGACAAAATTCAATCTATAATTAATTTAAATTTGATTATTGTTACAAGTTTTTATACTATTTTATTTCAGGTGGTACGGTTGAATTCGACTTTGATGAAGCCCAAGTTCAAATTGCAAACGAAGACAATTTTATAAAAGAATATTTTCATTAAAAGAAAGTTAAATCATCGCAACAGTAATATTTGTTTTGAATCGATATTTTCTTTTAATAAACTTTTTTAAATTTGAAATGGTTTTGTTTTGCATGATCTTGAAAATATCTTTAGTCATGAATATCATTCGAATCCTTTATTATAACACATTTTACAAAAACAAATGTAACACTTATTTTGTTTTTTGGTCAAAATAACATAAAAAAATATCATTACGCTTTCTCACACTATATATTACACAAAATAAGCGAAATAAAATATCAAAAAAAACTTGTCATTATGAAGGTATTTTGAATGTTCTTTTCCATTATAAAAAATAAATTTTGGCTTAAAATGCTGATTGGGAGCTCGTTATTCGATGTACTTGATACACAACTTTGACTTTGAGCTCATAGATATTGACCAAATTCTCAAACAATAACTCTCTGTTATTAAGCGAATAATCTTCAAAATTAATTCACTATATATGATAAAAAGCTGAGAATCTCTAGAAACTAAAATGATTACTGATTTAGCACTTACTCAAATAGCACTTTCTTAGCTTTTTTCTATTTTGCTGTTTATCGATTTTGCGAAGGCGTTCGATCAGAATGATCCATTATTATAGTAAAATATCGCTTATATCACCACAAATGAACCTGATATTAAGTACGGACTAAACTAAAAGGTGACAAAACTGTTTTTAAAACACGCACCCAGGTGCAACTTCTAAACGAAGCGATATGTGAAAAAAAATTATTTTCATGGAAGGTAGAATAAATGATACTCCATTAAAATTCCTAATGCAGGTATTTGGACTGAAAATGCTACCTTTGACCCATAAATGGATTTGTGTTCGAAATTAGTTGTTTCTTTATAAACTCAGCTTTTTTTTTGGCGATTTATTTCTCTTTATACAAACATTCAAATAGAAAAAGAACCATACTATTTTGAAAATCTCACTTAAAGCTTTCTTTTGGTATACAGAAAGTGGTGGGTGCGTCGTACTTTTATAGAGGCTGCTTCAGGGTTCTTTTTGACGCTAAATTTAATGATTAATTTTTCATTCCAAATACCTGCATCAGGAGTCTTAATGGGGTATCATTTTGAAGCTAGTGATTTACTTTACCTTGCATGAAAATAATTTTTTACACATATCGCTTCGCTTAGGAGTTGCATATGGGTGTTTAAATGGCTAAATAAAGTCTTTTCTTTATTGCCCATGTTTTTTACTTTTTATTTTTTCATACAATTTTTTAACGATAAAAGCGCGCGCTATTTTAATGGCTTAATATTTATTCGTTCTCTATACAACTAGTGAAATAGCTGAATTTGGGACTTTGCTTTGCTGACATAACTAACCTAACTTTACATTAGTTTTAAGACTATTCAATCAGTTCTGAACAATTTTTGTGACACAAGTCTATTGGGGATAAAAATATGTACGAATAAAAGTGTGAGACTACTTTACTTCTATTAAAGTTGTTTCACCAAGGCTTTGAAAAAAAAAATTTCAAATCTTTAGACATTTCCCAAAGAATCCAGGTCTTGTATTTTTCGGGTTAGATAACTCAATTTTTAAATGAAATAATTCTTTACCCATCGCATAGAAATTTTAAGCGCTTGATTGTTCTTAATTTTGCTCCCAATGGTTTTAGTTTGCAAATTTTCATCACATTTAGCTATAAATTCCAGACAAAACTCGTGTCTACCATTTTATGTTACATAATTTTTTTAAAGCAACTTTTGTATTACCACTCAAAATTAAAAAAAATTACTTTTTAAAGATAGTAGCTATTCTAATTGCGTTTCATAAATAAGTTTATATATTTGATTTAAATTTTAAAATAAGAGAAAAAAAAACATTAAAAATCAATTGAAATCATAAATTTAGTGATTTAAAAAATTATTTATTTTTTAATCACGTTCAAAATGTTGGGTGAAGTAAATCTAAACACAAAAAAACCATTCGAACAAACAACTACCCATACTCTAAATGCTCAAGATCTAGAAAAAATAAAACTCATTAACGATGAATTTAACAAGTCTATGGAAGAGTATTTAGCCGAGGCTTTAAATGTCGTTCAAAATCAAATAACACTTTTGATGAAAGAACCTGTAAGTGATTCCATTCGAATATCTGAGTCGATACGAAATTTAAATTCAGAACGTTTGAGCTTACTTGTATCAACAATTGTGAAAATAAATCGCCAAAAACTCGACACACAATTCAAAGCAAAACTCGAAAATGTTAAAAATTTGGCAAACGCCTTATCTAACCAAGAGAATATTTGCATTAAAATTGACGAAATAATTAATTTTGATTCGTATTTTAAGAAAGTCCAAGACTTGATGGAAAAATTTGATCAATTTTATCCTGTAATTAGACAAACATTGAAACAAAATTTTCGAAAAAATCGCAAAAAATCAACAAAACCATCGACTGAAAGTGATTTCTTTTCGGATACGGAAATTTTAGAGCTATCACGAAAAACGTCACGAAACAAAATTGATCGTTTATTGACAAAATTTCGGAATCTTGAATTTGATCAAGAGAGTGATTGGTCATCATTAAGTGATGATGAACCCGAAGTTAATTTGAACAGAAATATGTCCTATTCGGATAGTCTTTTATACAAAGACAACTCTGAAATCGAAATATCCAATTTAGAAGAAGATAAAAATTCATTACAATCTGAATTGAATGAATCATCTTGCGAATCGAACGATTATTACGAGCAAACTTCGGACTCGTATTCAAACTCGAATTCGTTTTCGTCTAATTTACCTGAGGTTATGGACCATGAAGTAAACGATTTGAGAGCATTGTTAGAAAATGCTTCGGATGATGAAGAAGAAGATCAGCAAGGTCAAAATTTGGAGACTCAAAAAGACTTTCAAGACGAGGATTGTATCATAATTTGTGAAGATGACTACACCACAAAATCTAAAGCATCCAAAAAGCTTAACAAATGTCTCGAAATTATTGAAAAATTGGTTTATACAAACAAAGAAATAAACCGACCAAGACCACCAATTAGTCTTGGTATGAAATGTCTTGCTCTTAAAGACCGTCACAGATTTAAATGGAAATTGGCAAGAATTACTCGCATAACAGATCTAAATCTACTTAATCAAGATACTAGTTCAAATCAGAACAATTTTTCTCATATACACAAAATGATTTGTAATTGTAAATACAGTGTTATATTCGATTCAGATGATGAAGAAGACGATGAAAACGAAGAGTGTGATGAAAATATTAACAGAGATTTAGATGAAGATGTTATTGACAATGAATATTCAGAATCAGGTGAAGAAAATTCAAGTGGAGACGAGTTAATAGATGATGGGTGTGATAAAAATTCGGCTAAAAAACGTAAATTACGTTCAAAACCAAGAGATTCGAATTCATCTCAATCGAGTGGACCTTTTGTTAAAAAAAGAACTAATCCTAAAAACATGGGACTTGTTGAACTAGACGCTAAATCAGTTGCATTTTTAGACAATTATGAATTCATTCCGAATATAAGACTTAACAAAATAAGTAACAAAGCACTTTTCGAGCCTAAATCAAGAGTAGTCACGTTGTATCAACAAAAAATATCAACTGTTGATAAAAGTAAAATTTTGCTCACAAATGAGTACATGTGTTCGGGTATTGTATTAGAAGTTCCATCGATATCAAACTTCCGTCGGTATTTAGTTTTGTTCGATAATGGCGTTGCATCGTACGTAAAACCCGAACATTTATTTCCAATATTTGACATGTTTGGACAACCATTGGACAGCTTAAACTATGATCATTTAATGTTTATACAAAATTATTTTCGACTCTATCCAGAACGTACAATGGTACGCTTGAACATAAACGATATAGTTCAAGTATTTTTTAATAACAAATGGAATTTGAGTCGAGTTCTTGATGTTGAAGGTTCCTTAGTGTCTCTTGAGATTAAAAGTAACTTTATTTATAGGCAACAAAAATCGAGTCAACCTTACATTTTTTCGATTAAAATTCATCGTGGTTCGTTTTGTTTGTTTCCAATGTACGAACAATTTATCCGTAACTTAGAAATTTCGATCCGTAATTCAATTCAGTTATTTCCATATGAGGAATATGTTAAAGATAAACGAGAGAATAATATTCAAAGTCCGAGTTTGAAAAAATATTTGTCTTTTTTTGCGTCAAGTATTTTTCCAAATGTTGGTTTAAAAGCGACGTTGAAGTTTGGAGCAATTTCTGTCGGAGCAGAGCAAAATCTTTTAAAACAAATTAAAAAGTTAATTAATTTTTTTAAGAAATTGAAATTATTACAATTATGTTCAATTTTTTTTGTTAATTTAGATTCTTAATTCAGAAAAATAAAATTGATTGATCTCAATCAATAATATTGTTAAGTTAGATTTGCATTTTATAGCTATAAAAATAAAATTTTATCTACGGTATTATTGCTATAAATGAATCTTAAAACTTGGTTTTGGCAATGTATATGGGAATACAGTGGGCTCGCTTTAATCCGAACATTTCCGGACCCAGAAAATTTAGTTTGGATAAAATAATCCGGATTAAACCCGTACATTTACATGTATGGAGACCTGAATGGGAGACAAATTTTAACCGAACTGGTAAAAAATTCGGATTAACGTAGTTCGGATTAAAGTGAGTCGACTTTACTTCCAGAATACTAACAAATGAATCCACAAGTGTATTCTTAATATATTCTATGTGTTTTTTAAAAGGAAAAAATACATAATTTTGAAAATAATGTATTCCTGAAAACTCAAAGAATTCTTATGTGTATTGCAGAATCCTTCCAGATGTATTCCAGAAAACTTTAAAAAAATACATCTTTAAAGAATACATTCAAGAGTTCCGTAGAAACAAGAATACACCAAGAAAACACAAAAAATTCATCTAGAAAACTTATTGAATACACTGGGAATACGAAAGAATCGCGAACGATATCCAAACCCCAATCAATTAAGCTTTTGATGACGCAGATCGGATTTATCGAAATTATAGTCCGGATTATAATCAACCAAAAAAATTGAGGCTGGTGAAATGGAAGATCTGTACACAAGAGATCTATTAAAAGATTAACTTGCTGAAAATAGCAGAGTTCACGATTATTTATCAAATATTGCATGTTTTTAAAAAACAAAATAACAACGAGATCGAATTCTAGTATTTCTCTGTTTGTCTTTGTGTTTTTGTGTATTGTAAGCAAAATCAATAAAAAGATAAAATTAAATAATTTATTTTTTAAAAAATCAAAATTATGTAAAATAAAATTAGTTTTTAAAATCTGTCTCGATTAGTTTTCAGTTTTAGTATGATTTGATTTTACATCTAATCCTGATAATCCCCCTATGTTTGGTCCAATTAATCTTGAAATCCAAAATCTTCACAAGCTTATTTTGGGTCCAAAATAAGCTAATTTCTGATTTCATTTCTTAAATCTACCTCTTGGGTATTTTGATCAATTTTTGATCAAAATTACTGTCAGAAATTAGCTTTTTGAACTCAAAACATGCTTGATTCGATTCCAAACTTCAAGATAATCGGACACAATCATAGGTTTCATATCAGGATGAAATGTAAAACCATTTCATACCAATTACTGAAACGAACGTCATTAACTGATTCAAAAAATTTTAAGGATTGAAAAAATAAAACATAAAAAGTATAAAAAAAATAAAAAATAAAAATCATAAAAAATAAAAAGTAAAAATTTTAAAAATGAAATTTAACCGTTAAAGGACCATTAGATTTTGAACCATCAATTTCAAAATTGAACTTTTTACATTGGTTTCCGTTTACAGGAATGCGACCATTCTCTAAATCTGATCTTTTTTGAGTATCAACTTGCATATCCGTAGCAAAAGTTTTGATTCCTGTTTTAACGTACGTAGGTTTGCCTTTATCGCTTATATAAAATACACCTCCTCGCGGACCTTCAAATAAATCTTTTCCATTAGCACTGCCGGTGCTTGTATAATAAGCAAAAGCTTCTTGTGCTGGTCTCTTTAAAGATTTTCTTTCATTGTTGATTGGATTTATTTGATTTTCTAAAATAAAATTTAAAATAAAAAATTTAAAAAATATAAGGTTTAAAATGTTTACAAAAATATACCTAAATTCTGTTTTAATGTATTTATTTCTTGATCTTTAACTTGAATTTTTTCTTTCAGATCGTTTAATTGGAAAAGGCATTCGGATAACTGCGAAGGCAAATCATTTAAGTCAGCTTGGAAGGTTAAAAGTGAATGATTTAACTGGTGAATTCTTTTTCTTTGCTCAATTATAACTTTATTTCTTGGGTTATATGGACAATGCTTTGCTCTTAAAAATAAATTAGATTATTTAGAATTAAAATTAGAAAAAACCCATCAAAACCAAAGATACTTGTAATGCTTATTATGCTTTTCATTCACATTACCGGAACCATCACAACCAGGATAACCACATTTAGATGAATATGCTTCTGGATTAAAAACGATACCGTAATTTAAAAGGTCATATTCGTCAAATTCAGATACTTGATATTGATTTTTGAATTCTTGAAACTGGCTAGTAATTTTTTTTCTAAAATCACGTTTGACATTGAATATCGTGAAGTAAAAAGATTCAATTATTAAAAGTTACATTTCATCAATTAGTTGGTTATTTTTTAGCATTTCTTCGTTTAATTGATTTCTAATATGTTGGACAGATACTTCATTAAGTTCTGATTCGGAATTATTGTTGTTGACTTTCAATTGATCGTTTTCATTAAGTAACTGAGTGACTTGTGTTTGGAGTTGGTCTATTTGAGCCTTTTGATTTTGAATGGTTTGGTCCCTTTAGTAAATTCGAGTGAATAAACTTCGCTTATCATAAAATTGAATTTTTAAGTCTTACTTTTCTGAAATTGTGTTGTTGTTGAGCTTCAATCGGCCATTTTCTTCAAGCAGCTCAGTTACTTGTGTTTTGAGCTTACCGATATCAACATTTTTGGCTTGAATTGTATTTTCCCTAGAGATATTTAAAAAAAAAAATTAACTTCTGATAACAAAACAATTTAATAAAGCTTACTTTTCATTAACTGTTTTTATGTTGTTGAGCTTTAATTCACCATTTTCTCCAAGCAAGCTAGTCACTTGTTTTTGGAGACGGTCGATTTCAGTATTTTTAGCCTGTGTAGCCTTGAACCTTTAAATTTTTATAATTTAAAATGCTCAATTTTAGATAAAAAATAAAAGCTTTAATACTGTTCTGATTCGGTATTATTGTTGTTGACTTTCAATTGATCGTTTTCATTAAGTAACTGAGTGACTTGTGTTTGGAGTTGGTCTATTTGAGTCTTTTGATTTTGAATGGTTTGGTCCCTTTAGTAAATTCGAGTGAATAAACTTCGCTTATCATAAAATTGAATTTTTAAGTCTTACTTTTCTGAAATTGTGTTGTTGTTGAGCTTCAATCGGCCATTTTCTTCAAGCAGCTCAGTTACTTGTGTTTTGAGCTTACCGATATCAACATTTTTGGCTTGAATTGTATTTTCCCTAGAGATATTTAAAAAAAAAAATTAACTTCTGATAACAAAACAATTTAATAAAGCTTACTTTTCATTAACTGTTTTTATGTTGTTGAGCTTTAATTCACCATTTTCTCCAAGCAAGCTAGTCACTTGTTTTTGGAGACGGTCGATTTCAGTATTTTTAGCCTGTGTAGCCTTGAACCTTTAAATTTTTATAATTTAAAATGCTCAATTTTAGATAAAAAATAAAAGCTTTAATACTGTTCTGATTCGGTATTATTGTTGTTGACTTTCAATTGATCGTTTTCATTAAGTAACTGAGTGACTTGTGTTTGGAGTTGGTCTATTTGAGCCTTTTGATTTTGAATGGTTTGGTCCCTTTAGTAAATTCGAGTGAATAAACTTCGCTTATCATAAAATTGAATTTTTAAGTCTTACTTTTCTGAAATTGTGTTGTTGTTGAGCTTCAATCGGCCATTTTCTTCAAGCAGCTCAGTTACTTGTGTTTTGAGCTTACCGATATCAACATTTTTGGCTTGAATTGTATTTTCCCTAGAGATATTTAAAAAAAAAAATTAACTTCTGATAACAAAACAATTTAATAAAGCTTACTTTTCATTAACTGTTTTTATGTTGTTGAGCTTTAATTCACCATTTTCTCCAAGCAAGCTAGTCACTTGTTTTTGGAGACGGTCGATTTCAGTATTTTTAGCCTGTGTAGCCTTGAACCTTTAAATTTTTATAATTTAAAATGCTCAATTTTAGATAAAAAATAAAAGCTTTAATACTGTTCTGATTCGGTATTATTGTTGTTGACTTTCAATTGATCGTTTTCATTAAGTAACTGAGTGACTTGTGTTTGGAGTTGGTCTATTTGAGTCTTGATTTTGAATGGTTTGGTCCCTTTAGTAAATTCGAGTGAATAAACTTCGCTTATCATAAAATTGAATTTTTAAGTCTTACTTTTCTGAAATTGTGTTGTTGTTGAGCTTCAATCGACCATTTTCTTCAAGCAGCTCAGTTACTTGTGTTTTGAGCTTACCGATATCAACATTTTTGGCTTGAATTGTATTTTCCCTAGAGATATTTAAAAAAAAAAATTAACTTCTGATAACAAAACAATTTAATAAAGCTTACTTTTCTGAATCATTTTTTACCATGTTTACCCTTAAGTGGCCGTTTTCACCCATTAAATCTGTATTTTGTTTTTGCAAATTATCAATTTGATTGTTTAATCGCATTATTTCTTCTTCCAAATTGTTAATTTCTTTTTTTGATCAATTAATCGCGAATTGAAAGCTTCTTTTTCACTTTTTAAATCATATTCAAAATCTTGTTTCAACTTGCATTTTTCGTTTTTTAAAAGTTGATTTTCTCGCTCTAAATCCTTGTGAGAATCTATTTCCTTTTGTCTTTTTGGACAATTGTTTAAGGTTGTGTGCTTTTTGTGAGCTGAATTTACGTTTCCCTCTCCATCACATTTTGGGTACGGGCACTTTCTTCCCTTAAATTGTGATTCAAGCGAATTATATTGATTTTTTACTTCAATCAACTCTTTTTGAAGGTTTTTGATATATTCCTCTGTATCCCTTTGGTATTTTAAAGATTGTTTAGATCTTAAAATAAAATAATTTATTTACAAATTTTATTTTTGTCGAACTTAAAAACCTACAAATTATCGACTTTGGACTGAATATTTGCCTTCTCTTTTAGTATTACTTCTTCATTTTCTTGAAAATCTTTTAAAAGCTGCTCGTTTGATTTTAATTGATTTTTGTATGCGTTCTAAAAAAATTATTATTCAGAAATTTTTTTTTTAAATTAATATTTTCAACACAATTTACTTCTAAATCCATAAATTCGGTTCTCAGATGATTAATAGCATCTTCGTTTTCAGAAGTCATAAGGATCATCTTGTTATTTAATGCGTCGATTTCTTCATAAGCTTTTATCAAATCATTGTTTAAATTTTGCAAATTTTCACAATCATCAATATTCATGGATCGATTGTGAATCGGTGTTGAGGAACCATTTACTAACTTTAAAAAAAAAATTCAAACAATCTATACAAGATGTGTAGAAAAAAGTCTTAAATTTACTCGATTGTTAATTTTTGGTTCTGTGTCAGGAACAAAATTCTGAACCTTCTGAACAATAGAAGTAGACACTTGTTCAATCAATTCAATCGATTTATTCTATAAAAAAAACAATATATTTTTAATTTTAGAAATTTTTTTAATTGTATACCTTTATTTTTTCAAAAAAGGAGGAGTTCATCATTTCGTCCTCTTTTTTCTGAATGTTTTCTTCGAGGTATAGTAGCGATGTTGTTCTTGTTGGACTATTCAAAAACTTAATGAAATTCTTGTTTCCATTAATATTAACCTTCATGTTCTCGTCCATTTTACTGGTTTTTTGTGAATTCGAGACCAAAAAAGCTTTAGGAATTCGTAATTCAGTTCTTTTTTCAGTTTTTTCTTCTAGGATCGAATCCGAATTTCTTCTTTTACAATCGTTTGATGACATTTTTGGTTTTTATGTTTTTTGGTTAAAATTTTTCGAGTCTAAAATAAATTAAAAATTTTCAAAAAGACAGCTCCAAGAAATGGTATTAAGATTAAAAAAATTAGTTGGCAATTAAATGTTAGCAATAGCAGTATAATTTGATATTTAATGATTATATAAAAGAAAAAGATAATTGCTGAGGTTTGGTGTCGGTTGTAGGTCTTTTTGGGTCTAACCGAATGATATAATTACCAACACTTATTGTTGATTTATTGCAAGTAATGAAAGAAAAAAGAATAAATCCATTTTAAACATTTTAATTCACCTTTTTTCTTTCATTACTTGCAATATAACAGAAGAACCCATTAAATATAGGAACTTAATAAGGACGACTTTTGCATCGGGACTTAAATAACACACTTTTCAAAGTTACTATATTTATAAGGCTTTTTAAGACTTAAGTTATTTTACGTTCAAGTTAATCTGACTGTTTAAAACAGGTATATTTATTTCGGCTTTTTCAAGAGCTAAAATTCTGACTCTTTTATATTTTCAAAGTGACTGTATTTTGTTAAGATTTATTTCATGTGATCATAGAAATAACTAATTAAATGAAAGAATTTAATTAATTTAATCTTGAAATGATGAATTAAAAATCGGTGTTTAAAAAATTGGAATAAATCTAAATTTTTGAATCAAAAAAAAAAATAATAAAAAAAATGGGTAAATTTAAAAAAATTTATTAAATTTTAATACAGTATGTTAAATGAAAAGAATTCGTAAATTGATAATATTTATTTTTTTAATTTTTTCTTAAGAGTTTCCATCGGCAACTGACCATCTAAAGCAAAAATTTCGTTTGCAAGCTGAAGCTGTTCTTCTGTTAAATCTTCTGCAAAAATGAATTCTTCCTCGGCCTCTGATTTATTCGGGTAAACTGGATGCTGAACAGCTTTTTCGAAATTTTTCTGGTTTGTTTTTTTGTAATTGTCAACAATCTCCGAATCAACTCGACTTTGTGATTCCCAAGATCTGTAAAAATAAAATTTAAGGAATGGGAAAAAAGTTTGAGAAATTAATTTACGGTCCGTATTTCGTTCTCATGACTTCTTGCCAGTCCAAAAAGAGCTCGACCTTCTTTGATATTGGGTTTACGCGATCATTTAAAATTGATTTAATCTAAAAGAAACATTTAGTTTTAATTGAAAGTTAAAAAAATGAATTGTTTTTTAGCTTTATCAAAGGCGCTGTGAAGTTCATAGCAATTTTGCGGAATCGTTATAAAAATTGTTCTAGTGGTAATCGAAACTGTAATCGAAATTAAGCGCCTTCAAAAACTCTGAAAATTCTCAAAATGCAAACCATTAAAAAAGATTTAAAATAACTGCGTAATTAATTTGCAGAGTTTTTGCAAACGCTTAATTTAGATTACACAAATTTTGTTTCAGAAAAGACAAGTTATATCGAGGCTGTGAACCACTTGAACAATTTTTATAACGATTCTACAAAATTGCTATTGCTTTATTGCTATGAACTTCAAAGCGCCTTTATCGAATTAAATAACCATCCCCACAATCTGCCTCACCCAAGCGAAGTGATTTTATTCCAACATTCAAAAAGAAATCAAAGTCTGCCTCATCATCACTTTAAAATAACATTCGCCCAGGAAAACACCCAAACGAAGTCATTTTAATCTAACTTTTTCAATCAAAATAACAAGGCCAGAGTCTGCCTCATCATCCCTTTAAAATAACATTCGCCCAGGAAAACACCCAAACGAAGTCATTTTATACCAACATTCAAAAAGAATCAAAGTCTACCTCTACATCAATTTAAAATAACATTCGCCCAGGAAAACACCCAAACGAAGTCATTTTAATCAAATTTTCTCAATCGAAATAACAAGGCCAGAGTCTGCCTCATCATCCCTTTAAAATCACATTCGCCCAGGAAAACACCCAAACGAAGTCATTTTATACCAACATTCAAAAAGAATCAAAGTCTACCTCTACATCAATTTAAAATAACATTCGCCCAGGAAAACACCCAAACGAAGTCATTTTATACCAACATTCAAAAAGAATCAAAGTCTACCTCTACATCAATTTAAAATAACATTCGCCCAGGAAAACACCCAAACGAAGTCATTTTTATCTAATTTTCTCAATCGAAATAACAAGGCCAGAGTCTGCCTCATCATCCCTTTAAAATAACATTCGCCTAGGAAAACACCCAAACGAAGTTTCTTCCAAATTAGTTTTATAATATTACCTTAAATTTCACGTTTCTTATATCGTAATTTGTTGATTCTTTAAATTTTTCTTCCAATTCTTTTCTTTTTATATCATTTTCCATCTCAGACATAATATTTGCGACATCTTCTTCATCTCGACTATGACTTGATCTTGATTCTTCACTAATAATATGATCGACATTCCGTGTAATTTTTGGTGGAGTCAACGAATCATTACTCTGATCCGGATTTATCGATTGACGCTTTCGAGGTCTCGTATTCAAAGAAACGTCATTTTCATTGTGCTGAGTTTTTACCGTCTCTTCTGCTTTTTTATTTATTTTTTGAATATTAATTGAGCTTTGCGTACCTTGTTTTTCTGGTGTTTTTGTTTGACCGTTATTGTTTGATTGTTTAATTGGTTCTTTGCTATTTTGACTAGGCTCTCGGCTAACGCTTTTTTCACTCGGTTGAGTTTTTTTGCCAAGTTTTTGTGGCGTTTTTTTGACTTGGAGATTCGCAGGTTCGAAGAGAGGTAATAAAAAGCCGTCTGCGCTTTTTGTTCTTTTAACAATGTCGTTTTTGCTTGCACCTGTTGGTTTGGCTTGTTGACTTTTGATTTGGTTTTGTGACTCTTGCATTTTGTTAGAAAGATGCTTATCTATGTTATTTTGAATAGGTTCTCGGCTAACGCTTTTTTCACTCGATTGAGTTTTTTTGACCAGTTTTTTTGGATTTTTTTTGACTTGGAGATTCGCAGGTTCGAAGAGAGGTAAGAAAAAGTCGTCTCCGCTTTTAGACCTTTTGACAATGTCGTTTTTGCTTGCATCTGTTGGTTTGGCTTGCAGACTTTTGTTCTGCTTTTGTGACTGTTGGTTCCTGTTGTCATTTTCAGAATTTTTTTTTAATTGAAATTTCGCAGGTGGTGGAGGTGGTGCCGCCAATACCTCGTTAGCTGTTTTACTTTTGTTTTGACAGCCATTCGATTGTGTTTCGTTGGTTGGTTTGTTTTGGTTATGTTGTGTTGTCGATTTCGGACTTATCTGTTCACTTTTTTTGTTTTTTTTCTTTCGGTTTTGTGACACTTGGTTTTGAACTATTTTTTCTGATTGACCGTTATTAGATTGTGGCTTATTTTTTTGAATATTTGGTGCTGTTAATTGGGTTCTAATTCGATTGGGACTACCGATTGACTTTTTTTTGTTTGTGTTTTTTGACACTTGTTCATGTTTCGATTTTTTTGATGGAGAGTTTTGCAAATCTTTGACTTCTTCAGACACTTCCCGATCTTCGGCTATTTCTCTTGACCGTTTATCCGTTGACTCGACCGTTGACTGGACTGTTGACTCGACTGTTGATTCGACTGTTGACTCGACTGTTGACTCGACTGTTGACTCGACCGTTGATTGACCGTTTGTTGACTGTGGCTGATTTTTTTGTTTGTTTGTGTCTGTATTGATTGTCGCACTTTGATTCTGGCTTACTTGTTCAGATTCTTTTTTGTTATCAACATTCTTCGTGTTTCTTTTTATTTGGTCAAGAGCTTCTTTTTGTTCCAAAATTACGGAGATGTTGTTTGATATGAGATTTGAGTAGAATTCTTCAATCAACTCTACATCAAATTCTATTCTGAATTTTTTGGTGATATAATCATAAACCAAATTGTCGGCGAAACAATTGTTTTGACTCATAAAGTCAGGAACGAGATCTTTTTCTTTTAAAAAAAAATAAAAATATGTAATATTAAATTGTTTTTTTTAAAAATACCCTTAATCTCATTCTTGAACGATTCAAGCGAAATTATTTTGTTGAAAATGATGCAATACAATATTTTGCAACGAAATACGCAACTCTTCGCTCTGTTTTTATTTTGTTTTCCTTTTGATTTCTTAAGTAAAAAAGATTACAAATTTTGATTAAATATTTTCTGAATCTAAATTTTTTAAATTACTTGTGAAGAGCATGAAGACGAATTAGTTCCAGAGCTAGTGTCTGATGAAAATATTTGTTTGAAAAGGGTCAGGCTATTGAGCATATTTAAAATTTCTAAATGATTGTCCTTTAAAAAAATTGATTAGATAAACCTTTTAATTTTTTAGCTGTTTAAATTAAAAAAAACCTTTTGTTCTTGACATATTTGAAATGTGCTTTGAATATTATTTGTGAACTCATTATTAGCATCGTAGAGTTCGTATGAGTTTTTAACTGTATTAAAGTTAGGGTACATGAAAAGCTGTTCCCTGCTTAATTCTTCGACATTGAAGATGGTAATATTTTTCTCTTAAAAGAAAACTAATTAGATAAAGTCTTTTTTATTAAGATGTAAAGAACATACCTTTTAAGTAATTTAGAAAACACTTCTCATTGTATTTCATTTCGAAGTCATCAAAATTTTTTTTCAATGAGGCAAAGCATTTGTATATAAAAAACCTCTCGAGATCCTTTCTATTTTTGTTTCTTGTCTCCTGCATTTTTTTAGGTAAATTTTTTCTGAACTAAATAATATTAATTGTTGAGATTATATTATAAAAATTTATAACAATAAGCAGCTTTTTATTTCTGCCAATATTTAGTCATCAGAATAATTTTCGTAAAAAATAAATATATTTCATCGTAGTTAAAAAATTTTTTAAAAAATAATAATAACATTAGGGACAACATGACCAGTTCGAAGTATTTAAAAAACTTTGTTCGAAGTATTTAAATGAATACTTCGAACGCCAAAAAAGTGGACAAGTTTATCAAATTGATGAGAATTATGAAAGGAAAAAATCCCCGAGAATATTTACCTAAATAACATACATTTTGATTTATCCGAATTTTCATAATTCAATTTTTCACGAAGTGTTAAATCATTTCGATCTTTGTTTGTTGTGGTCAAATTGATCCCGCCATTCACTACATGATCACAATCGATCATTTCACCCAGTCGATCTAAAATACTCAAATTTGTCTTGTTTAAACTTATAACAATCAGTTAAAATGAACCCGTTGTCTTGAGCTAGTTCATTAATGACTCAGAAGTCTTTGTTTGAACGTTTTGATGGATCTAGCTCAAAACAAGTCCCGCCTTGTCCCGCTGCTAGAGTCACATAAACCGATGAGTCTTGGTAAATAAGCAGATGTTTAAATGATCGAAAAAAGTTTGACATTAACAACCGATTCTTTCCAAACGAAGATCATGAGTCTAAAACAAAAAAGGACCGTTAGAGAGCCATTAAACTTTTTTACGAATTTATATTCTTAAACAAAAATGCAAATTTAACTTATTTCTAATTTAAATACTATTTTGTAAAATAACAGTCTGAAAAATGTTCATGGTCTAGTTACGAAATCAAGATCCTCAAGATCCATTTAAAATAACATTCGCCCAGGAAAACACCCAAACGAAGTCATTTTATACCTAAATTCAAAAAGAAATCAAAGTCTGCCTCATCATCACTTTAAAATAACATTCGCCCAGGAAAACACCCAAACGAAGTCATTTTAATCTAACTTTTTCAATCAAATAACAAGGCCAGAGTCTGCCTCATCATCCCTTTAAAATAACATTCGCCCAGGAAAACACCCAAACGAAGTCATTTTATACCTAAATTCAAAAAGAAATCAAAGTCTGCCTCATCATCACTTTAAAATAACATTCGCCCAGGAAAACACCCAAACGAAGTCATTTTAATCTAACTTTCTCAATCGAAATAACAAGGCCAGAGTCTGCCTCATCATCCCTTTAAAAGAACATTCGCCCAGGAAAACACCCAAACGAAGTCATTTTATACCTAAATTCAAGCTGAGATGTAAAATGCGTCCCGTAAACTCGATTGGCTTTCGAGTTCGGGACGTAGCTGCATGGAAGTTCTGCGCGAGCTAGTGCCAATTTTGCTTTTTCGGCAAAATTACTTTATTTTGTCATTTTATAAAGACGATTAAGACTTGAACTTTTGAGGATCAACTGCGCACCACCCATCGATCAAGTTCAAAAACTTTTATTGGGAAAAAATTTATTTTTTTTATTTAAAAAATTTAAGGTTCATTTTTGAATAAAATAACGCAACAAAAGAGCAGAATAAGAAGAATTTCATTCTTTTAAACAATTGACTTACCATAGGGATAGTCTTCATCATTTTGTCCATTCAAACTAAATTCATCATCTTCATTTTATCCATTTCGTCTTTTACAACTTGCTGATGGCTCATTGTGTCCAAACTCTCCAAATTCGGGCACAAAGTCTTAATTTTGTTGTCTTTTTTCTTCAATTCACTTAAACTAGGAAAGAGTTTGTTCTCTTTATCATCATCGATTAAAGTCTCTTGATCCAACACAAGATGTTTACAAACCGATTTTTTTTGCAACTTCTTTTCGAGTTGAACTAACCATTGTGGTGCTAGATGTACATTTTTTAACAAGACCCATTTTCCTGTTTTCGATGAGTTGTTTATCGCTTTTTCGGCTTGGGTAAAACCTTTGGATGAACCGATTGCAATGCGATTAGTTGTTTGTTATTCTCGGCTGCGAGGTCTTCAACACGACCTGATGCATTGTAACCAGCTACTGAGCACATTAAGATAGGCGTCGTTGCTTTTATTTCATTTTCAACAATATAACCCAAGTCTAACAGCTTTTCGGCTTGATTTAAAAATTCTTCACCAAACACTGAACTCACAAATGTTTCAGCTGTTGTTATGAATCGATCGGGACGAAGTGCATTGATAAACAATAATTTTTTGATAGAATTAGTTGTTTCTAAGAGATCAATTACGCCTTGTTTTGGTTGTCTTTCGTTTGTTTTAATTGATAAAAATTTCTTTAAGGACATTCATAGTGAAGTAGATGTTCGAGCAAGCTTGTGATGGAGCCAAAACTCACCTTGAGTCTTTAACAAATCCAATCTCTTTTCTGCAACATCCGGTCGCTCGGATTTAAGAACTTGATGTAAACATTGTGATTGTAAACTTGAACGAGTGACTGTAAAGTTAACAAAAGTCACTCGAGAACAAATGTCTGGTGGAAATTCAACAGTCGGATCACGGGTTGACAAGAACATTGTAAACATGGGTGAAAAATCGATGTCTTGATCACCAAGAGTTATCAAAACCCGACCACCTGAACGTCTTATTTCCCTGTTCAAAACCGGGTTAAGGATCGGATCGTAATTTTCGACGTCTTGTATCAAAATTGGGTTACCAAAACGAAGGCCACTTTCTAAATTCTTACGGAACGATGTGTCCAAAAATGATGTTCGAGGAATCTTCTCGTCCTTGTACATGTTCAAAATGAACTCAGTGGCTTGACCTGAGGGTCTATTATGAGCGGACAAAAATTTAGTCTTCATTTTTTCTTTTATCTGTGTTGATATATTATCAGTCTGAAAGTTTATAATCGTGTTGATAAAATTGTCTTTAACGATAATACCACGGATTACCTTCCAATCGCTTGTCTCTTGGTTAAGGATTAAACAAACCGATTCGAGACCAAGTTTAACAGCAGCTGGCGGATTTACCAAGCTTTTCAACTCGACTAAATGTTGACGGTTGATTGATTTTACAGCTTGTTGAGCTTTAGCAAGTTTGACCTGTATTTCATGTGATGCGACTTTCTTTTTTTCGGCTTCTTGTTGATCAGTCATCATTTGTTTCAATTTTGAGTTAGCTTCGTTATTTTTTTTCTCAAGCTCGGTTCGTTTTACTGCCAAGCTCTTCTGTAACTCTTCGACTTGTTCAACAGTTTCTTTGATCTTTGCCAAACCAATGTTCAAGTGGACTTGTTGATCCTCTAACTCAGAACGTTTCTCATTGTACAACTTAGCAAAATGATTGATAAAGTCTAAATAATGACGTGGGGTTATAGTTGTCTCATGGACTCCTTTCTTTTGTAACCGAGTGTTCGCTTGGTGTAATGAGTCGTGGATGTGAACAAACGTGTTAACAACCGCTTCACGATGCCCGATTGATTGTATACTCGGATCATGTAAGATTTGAAGAGTGTTTGGTGGGAAGTAGTCTGATTTTTCGAGGTCAATTCTAATCGTAGACTCTTTACCAACTTGATAATAAGCGTGATGACTCCAATCACCGAACCAGTTGAGCACACAACGATTGAATAAAGCAGGTGATGTTGATGCACGAGTTTTTAACCCGTCTGCACTCGGGTTCATGGTAAACACAACGTGAAGATTTTTCATGACTTCGTTTGTAAACCATTTGTACAATTCTTCAGATGAGTCCAACATTAACCCGTCTCGTTGAGCCCCTTCTTTACATTGAGTCATCAAAGTCGAGTACTCGTCACCTTCAAAAAGTCCTGGTGATTGAGACGTTTAGTTTGGAACATGAATTCGAAATTTTTGACGAATAATTTTTGATTTATGACGTCTGAAATTATTATTTTTTGGTATAAATTTTTGATTTTTTGATACAAATTGATCAAGTTGGAACGTTATTGTTTTATTTTTTCGTACCCACCAAGAAGGTCACTTGTGTCTGTTGAATTTTTGACACTGAATTCTACCAGGGTCTTACCCAACATTGCAGCTACAAGACGGACAAGACTTGTTTTGCCGGTTGAGGACTGACCAAATAGTACAATCATCCAGTTCATTTCAACAAACTTTAAAACACATTCTAAGTATTGTAAATTTTTGTTAGTAAAAACATAACTTTGGAAAATTTTAGGAAATTTTGAGATATGTTTGAAGCAAAGTCTTGGCCTATTTGAACATCTCCGTGACCTAAACGGACCATGATACCATCTCGTTTGTAAGCTTCAACCCCGAATGAGTTTTTTAATTTTTCATAGACCAAACTTTTGTCTTTGAGATCACGAAAACGACTAAGGAGCGTAAATCAAATAAATAAAATCTCCAGGTTTTTTTGACCCAGTTTTTTGACACGGTTTTTTAGGACCATTAAATCACACCAACGGAACAAATCTCTTAAATTAAACTTCCACGGTAATCCTAAAGTACCCCATGACTTTTTTAAACATTTTCGAGTCGATTAAAGTGTAAAACTCGATCATTTTTGACAAGACTTCGCGGTCTATTTGATCATAAATTTAACCGGTAATGTGTAATAAGTCATTTTGAGTCATTTTATCGACGTATACTTTTGAGAACCGGTTGAGAAACGAATTTGGTAGACCTTTACGACCTCCGCCTTGACAGAACGGGTTTTGACATGCGAATATTTTGGTCCGTTTTTTATCGGCTGTAAATTTTCTGTTTAGTTCGGTGATATAAATTTCGTTACGATGGTCAAAACAAGAGTTTAGACCTTCTAGAACTGATTTGGTTGCTAGATTAATCTCGTCAACAATGACCCAGTAGCCTTTTTTGAGAGCTAGTAAGAACGGTCCGTCAAGCCATTCGAATTTTTGTTGGAATATTGTCGAGTCCGAAACGGGTAAATCAGCGCCGAATAATTCATTTAAATCGGTTTGTTCTGACAAATTAATTCGTATTACTTTATTGTTTGTTAGACGACCGAGGGCTTCGATTAAAGATGTTTTACCAACACCTGGGGATCCTTCTAACATGAAGTGAGTCCATTACCATACACCGCATGACCCTTACGAGATTACTCGAAGTAGTCTCGGAATCGATACAATATTTATCAAATTCAAGGATGTACAATTCTCTATTATCATCAAGTACTCGATTCAACGCTTCCAAGACCTCACTTGACGCTAAATTCAACTCGTCTAGTAAAATCCAATACCCATGTCGCATTACTTGGACTAATAACCCTTCTTTAAAAACTAAATTTTAATTCGTGTCCATTACATCCTACCAGATATACTCGGCTAAATCAGCGTGATCGTGATTAACAATCTGATTCCTAAGGATCCAATAGTCTTAAATATTAACGTAGTAAAGTGTCCCTAGTTTGAGTGATAACGGATTTGTGAAGACCTCAGGTACCGGTCGGACTCGTTGGACTTTACCCTTGATCTTACTTGTCTTTAAAATAAAAGTTTGGTCTCGGACTGATTTGTAAAAAGTTACGATTGAGTTGATGAGTGAAGTGTTTACGTCGGGTAAGTACTCGAGGTATGATTTGATGAGTAATGCGAGGGCGTTTTCGTCTTCGATTTCATCGACAAAGATCTCGGTGAATCGGTTTCGGATATTGGAGGGTAGGTTTCGTTTACCAACGTCCGATGCTGGATTCATAGCGCCGTAGAGACAAAAATCGAATGACGTTTTAACGGCTCATGATCGCCTTTTTCATATAAAATAATACTCGATGGTCCCGATTCAGTGTTGTCAAAAAGAGAACCGAGAAATTGAAGTATTTCTGGTGAAGCTAAATTAATCTCGTCCAAAATTATCCATTCACCGTTGACTATGGCTTCGGATAGTTTACCATCGAAAAATTGAAATGTAAATTTGTTTATAAGATCGATTCGGTCGCATGTGAAATTAATTTGAGCAAATACTTCCAATTTAAACTCTTAAAACATGTCTTAAAAGAAAATAAAAATTAGTGTTTAAAAATTTAAAGATGAATTTGTCATTTTGGACATCATTTTGGTAATCTACGACTCCGAAAACCTAAGAAAATAATTTTTTTTTATTCGAATAAAAATTAAAAAAACACTTCATTTCGGCTTTTTGCAGACTAATGTCAAGGTGCTTTGTTTAAACTTTCAAGCAGTCATTATTAGAACAAGATATCATTGATTTTTAGATAATATCTGAAAGCTAAAAGACTCTAGTTGATGCTGGTACCCATATCGAAGTGGAAAAAGCTTTATCACAAGGAATTTTGTGGTCAAAACGAGGGAAAAAAATGTAATTTTTCTGTCAAATCATATCTATTTTGTACAGGGATTCAAAGAAAAAATTGAAAAAAAAGCTCCTGGCACTTATGCATAATCGCCTATGGTTTAAGCGGATGCATAAAAGTTATGTGTATTGAGGGTCTCCTAGGACTAGATTTGATATTTATAAAAAAATACCCTTTTTTGGGTTGTTTTCACCCAGGTATGTCATTTTCTAAAGTTTACAGAGGGGTAAGTAACATATATGATGTCAAAAATGATAAATTAAAGGGAGTAAAAATTAATCTTACCTGAACATGATTCAAAAAAGTTTGATTTTCATCAATTTTAAAACAATCAGTGAACAAATTAAACAAATCAGAAAAAAATTTCATTTGTGTTTTAATATCGACGGGTTTAAAGCTACCCAACAAATCACTTGTCTCAGTTTGTTGATTCAAATTGATAACACTTACTTCTTACCCAACAGACGTGCCAAATGTTGTAGAACCGTAGTTTTACCAACACCAGTTTCACCAAACAAAAGAACAGGCTCATTACACTCGATACATCTTGCTATTTTTTCTTACAAATTCAGAGACGATTTTGTATAAACAAACCGCATTCCAATCGTTTCTAAATTATCTTTGTTCTTTTCCAGTCTAAGTCGGACACGACCACATGTTATTACAGAGTCTTTTTTCATAAATCCAGTTTTTTTATTAAACAATAAATTCTCGACCTCATCTCCTATTGATGTTTAACTTAGCTCCAACTTTAATCGAATACTCAAAACGTAATGCTCGATTTGATATAAAACAGAGAAAACACTCGTATAAATCGTTTAATAGTCCGATTAGAATTTAATCATGTTATCCGAAGTTTGATTATTCTAGTCTCCAATAAATCGATTAAAAGAGACAATAAATCGACTGATGCGTGATCAAAATCTTCTAAAAGTATCCATGTTCCGTTACACACCGCCGAGATTAAAGGTCCTGGTTTCCATAAAAACTCACCGGGTATGTCTGAACAAGTGTCATTTCCGATTAAAGTTTTACTGTCCATTAACTCGTCCATTTGATACTTTATCAAGTTATTATTCGTTTGTTCGGATAAATACTCGATTAAAGTGGTCTTTCCAGTGCTTAAATCACCTTCGATTACGATTGATTGATCGGTTATGATTGACATTACAATTTTGTTCAAGTTGTGTTTAGTCGTATCCACAAAGACTAAACGTTTTGATTTTTTGAGATCGTTTTCCTCTTTTTTTGGGAGTCTAAGACCATCGAATTCGATGTAATCATTCGATTCATCTTGTTCATGACGAAATAAATCCATGTCAAGTTTGTTAAAGTTTGTTTTTATGATTGTATCCTCATTTGGATTGAGCTCTGGCTCATTGATTAGAATTTCATGAACTCTAAAAGGTTAAAAATTAATTGAAAAATGGTCAAAAATGGGTTTGGTGTCGGAAAAGTCTTACTTGTAAGTTGTTTCTTGAAGACTTTTAGGTTTAAAAAAATTTCATCATTCGAATTCAAGTTGAGTAACAACGAAGTAATTTTAAGACTAAACCATTTGATGAGATACGAGTTAGTGGTCTTATCGCTTAAATTTGTAAGTTGTAACAAGTATGTTAGATTCCATTTAGTCGAATATTTGTCATAATATTAATGTTTCATAATGTTGTTTGATTTAGTGACAAATAATTGTGGTGTCGAAATTGTTTACCGATTCTAAATTGAAAAATAATTAAAAAATATCGACTCGCTCAATTTCGAGGTGAAAAAAATAAAAAATTTTTTTTTTTTTTTAAATTAAACAAATAACAACACATAAACTAGGGTTAGGGTACAAGGTTAAGTGTTCTTTAATAAGAGAATACGCTTGGTTTGTAGTTCCAAGCTCAGTCTTAATAGTCGTCGAGTTCGCAGTAAATACGATCAGAATTTTCAATTTTTTTTCTTTAATTCAATGGAAAAAAAGATATGATAAAATATTATAAATTTCAAAAAAAAAAATTAAGAAAATGTTAAGGATTTTTGAAATACAAATTCAAATTTTTATTCTCGTAATACATAATTACCATTCTCTTTTTTTTTTAGAAATTTTCATAATGCAGGATTTAAAATAAAATTAACAAAAAGTTAGTATTGATTTCAAATATCAATAAATTAAAAAGGAAAATATTTTTTTTGATTTTTTAATTAGTTTAAGAATTAACAAAATTTGTTCAACTTTGTTCAATTTTTATTTTATCGATTTTAAATTTCGATGAAACATTATTAGCTTTTTTAATATTTGAATTTGCTTTGCTCCAAAAATTTGCTCCAAACTTCAACGTTGCGGTTTAAAAAGTAAACAACAAAAAGTTAAATCTATTGAAAATAATCAAAGTAAACCAGTAGCTGTAATTCAGGGTCAGCTGAAACATTTAAATATGGAACAATTAATGAGAGATGAAATAATTCCGTTTTCACCTCATCCGTGTACAAATGCATGCGTAGCCAAATGGGAGTATCGTTTTGAAGAAGTAAGAGCTGTTAATCCGTTGTTAATGCCTGTGTTGCATGGTTGGCAACGACATATTGGAAATATATCCAAAAATTCAACAACAATGACCAAAAAGTTTGTTCGTTATATAGCGCCATGTGGTCGAACACTTCGTTCAACTGCTGAAATTGATCACTTTTTATTTTTGACAAACTCAAAGTTGACAATCGATATGTTCACGACTGATTGTTATATTCACACTGATCGTGAATTTGAAGCAAATGCTAAAAATTTTAAAATTGATGACATTTCTAATAATCAAGAAAGTGTACCTATTTCGGCTGTAAATTGCGTTGATAATACTAAAACAGATGGATTTGTTTATTCAGCAAAAAGAATACCACTTGAGGGTGTTCCATTAAATACAGACCCAGAGTTAATGGAGGGTTGCAATTGCACTGATAATTGTCGAGATAGGACAAAATGTGCTTGTTGGAGAAAAACATTTGAAGCTACTTTATTTCGATCGAATCAAATGAATACCAACATAGGTTATAGAGGAAGGCGTCTATTAGATATTGTAAACACAGGTATATTTATTTTATCTACTTACGTTTGAGGATTAACGTTAATTGTAAAATGTAAATCCCAGTTCTAAATTCAGCGTTCTTTAAGTAATGGAGGGTATAAGCCTTTGACTTAGATTCCTAAGACGAATCGTATTTAAAAGTTGGCCAGACCTAATCGAAAAAATGTTTAAGCTTAAATGCTGATTATTTCATTCTATAGAAAAGAGACTACGAACAATTTTCTTTTTTCACAACATTAGAAGCCTATCGGAAAATTGGTTGGTTTTTGGACCAAATGAACATAAAAACATAGCCTAGTGATTTGAAAGCAAGTGTTGCATAGAACTTGTCCATCACGATGTCAATTAACGGTATCTTCACGTGTGAGTTGACAATTACACATGGCAACCTGAAGATTAGTACAGTTGTACTATTGTACGATTGTACAATTCGATTGTTGAATATTTCTTCAATAAACACCCCTTAAACAAAACATGTACTTTAGTACAATCGTACAACCGTAAAAATCTTCAGGTTGCCATTACACATGCAAAAAGGCTTTTATTATCGAATATGCTTCTGAAAGCTTATCATTCACCATTCGTAATACAATCGCTTAATTGAGATCAATCTTTGGTTAACCTCTTTAATCGGTATCTTATCAAAGTACTTTAGACTCGGTATGTCCGTCCTAATCGGAAGAGAAGAGTTTTCCGCAATAAAGATTCATGATAATGTACTAATTTTGATTTAGAAAAATAATATTTTCCTCGCTAAACCTTAAAAAACGACCACCTAATGTTGCAGTCTCGTTCACCTTAGATTCATTTTTGACATGTCTATATAGTTTATAGTTTTATTTAATTTATATAAAATGGAACAATAATTGATATACACTCATAGTGTTGTATCTGTGAATTACTTTATATTAGGTTACAACGGTTCATATGTTAAATTAAGAATAAAATAAAAATAAAATAAAAAAAGAAAGAAAAGATATTATGTTTTGTTGGAAATTGTGAAGGTTATTTTTTTGTGACATGGCATGATCTCATATGTGTTTTGATACCGATCTTCAAAATATAAATCGAAAATATATATCGAATTTCGATAAAAGGCTTTAATGAAAGCCCGTGTCTCAAAGTTATCTTCAGGGTAACCTTGGAAAAATAACGGAAAAGCTCGAGTTATAGGATATTTCCCAAATAGCGAACTCAGAAAAAGCTCCTATCTTTTGCAACAGAAAAATATGTCGTAAATAAAGGATATCCCTTATTTGCGACATGTCCTATAACTCGAGCTTTTACTTTATTTTTTTTGAATATTTTAGCTTTATGGTGTTTTCCAATTTATAATACAGTAAACGAACTAAAACTTACACAAGAATATCGTCGTTGAATTCGCTTTCTGATGGCACTCTTCCTGAATACACAGTAAATTTTAATGTATTTTCAAACTCGCCAACATTTTTTTATGTAATCTTTTTTCATGCATGTACAAATGTTGGTGAGTTTGAAAATACTCTTACCCAACCTTATAATTTGCTGTTTAGAGCTGTTTTTTCGATTACCTAAATAGACGTGCAGTATTTAAAATTTGACACGTGTTTAATTATTTTTCCATCTTTTTTTTCCATTTTCCTACTCGGTTCATTCAGAACTGTCTAAGATCTGCTTGAGAAATTCCCTGCGCATAATAAGCATAGTTTCGAAACACGATGTACATTGCTTAAGCAGGATGTTGTTATCCCTAAAATACGGACGCCGAAAAAGCCAAAATTTTTTATTCTAACATTGTCGTCATCATCATCATCATTTGGGCATACATTCTAAGCTGATTAATCACTATTGGTTGTCCACGCGACCACAAGATTTCTCCAACGACTACTGTTTTCTCGATTTCATTTAAAGTTTTTAACTTTAAATTCTGAATTCTGAATTCAAATAATAATTCCTGAGATTTGTAGAGAATCGCCTCTTGTTTAAGCAGATGCAAAAAAAAATTTGGATACTGCGGCTCCCCTAGGAGGAGATCCGGTTGGACTCGAAAATTTCCTTATTTTTACCGTTTTCACCTGTGTTTTGTTTTAGGGATTTTTTTCTCCATCGACAATGGTTCCAGCGTCAATGGCTTTTTAGCTTTCAGAGCATATCTTAACATCATTATAGCTTCTTCCAATCATGTTTACTAAAATTTTTAAATAAAGCACATTGCCATTTGGGTGCAAAAAACAGAGGGGTAGAGTTAAAATTTTTGTTTTTTTACCCCCATGGAAAAATCGATTTTCTGGAGTTTTCGAGGTCGTAGAACATGGTTACAATATCAGTAAAAACAAATTCACATAGCAGGGACGTTTTAAATTTAATGAACCTTGCAATACAATATTTCTAACATTAGAGAACTTCTATTCCTGTATTAATTTCCTTCTGATTACTTGGAAGATGCCTTGAATGTACAAAATTGGATAGTTGTTAAGCATTGAATCTTTTTTGAACCGTTTTATCCTATTTACTGTTTGATACATTACGAATCAAAACAAAGTTAACGATTCTTTAAAACAGGATTTTAACTGAGCATTTACATTACAAAACAATCAAGCTTAAATTTGATCTATGGTTTCATAACAAAGCTTTATATTTAAGGCATATTTGAATGTAACAGTAATTGTAAATGTGATTGTCGATGTTCGAATCGAGTGGTCCAAAATGGTATATCAGTTCGTTTACAATTGTTCAAAACAAACAGTAAAGGGTGGGGTTTGCGTTGTTTAGATGACATACCAAAAGGTACATTTATATGCAATTACGCTGGTCATTTGATCACTGAAGAAATGTCTGATATACGCGGTCGTGAACTTGGCGATGAGTATTTTGCCGAGTTAGATTTTGTCGAATTTTTAAAAAATTGTCGACGAGAACAAGAAGAATCAAATTTAGAACGAATGGATAGTGATTCAAATGAAAGTTCAACAAATCGACAAAATTCAAGAAAATTAAACTCAAAATCAAGAGACTATCAACGTCCAAAACAATTTCAAAAAAAACAATATCTAGGTCTCAATGAAACAGATTATATTCTATTAGACAGTGACGAAGACGAACAAGATCGTAAAAATCCACTTGCAGAAATCACGAGTAAAAAAGAAGACGAATACATTAAAATAAGAGCATTGAGTCGACAACAAAAAGAAAGAAGAATGGCTACTTGTATTGATTCAAACAGATTTTTTACAAATTCAAATAACATGTTCTTTTTTGAAAATTATATGGAAGATTCAAGTGTGTTTATAATGGATGCCAAAACACATGGCAATATTGGTCGTTATTTTAATCACTCATGCTCACCAAATATATTTGTACAAAATGTTTTTGTTGATACATATGATTTACGTTTTCCGTGGATTGCTTTTTTTGCGAATCATTCAATCAAAGCTGGTACTGAATTGTGTTGGGATTATAATTATACAATAGGTTCAGTTCAAGATAGAGTTTTGTATTGTCATTGTAATTCGGCTAATTGTCGAGGTCGACTTTTGTAAAAAAAAAAAAAAAAGAGAAGGGATTCTTGTTTCTATTTTAACGATAAAGCGAATAGTTTTATTTTAGTTTAGTTTAATTTAATAAAGAAAGTCATATTCATAAAAATAACTTCTTTGTACAAGAACACATAACATTTTGGATTGTAACCTTTTTTTTTAAAAGGAAAAGTCAAATTTTTTTTCAACATGTAGCTAAATACTTTTTTTTGGATTTGGAATAATTTTCTAGTTTTTTTTTGTCTCTTTCTGGTCTAATCAAATTTTTTTGTAATATTACTTATTTCAAACTATTTGTACAAATAAAAAACATAAATATGAAAATTTTTGTCCTTTTTGTGGTAATGAAGTTTGATACTTGAAAAACTTTAACCTTCAATGATTAACAAAAACACTTAAATAGCATTTGAGCTTAATAAAGAGACCAAAGATTGGACAGAAATTACGCTTTGTTCATAATAAGAGAAGATATATAGCATTTGTCGTAAAACGTAGAAAAATGAGTAATGGGCAGAGTGCATTTTTTCTTGTCCAAAAAATGATGATGCATGTAATATTCGACCAAGATGTCCACGGGAGGATTATTATGAAAATTATTTTTGTAAACCCTTGACTAGTAATCGTGGGACCTTTTAGATCGATCGTTTAGAAATCGATTTGGGCTTGTAACAAATACCCCCATAAAACATACCGTAAATCCTTGCAAACTACCCCATGGGCTTCAAATAAAAAACCACTGGGGTACTAATTTAAAAATTGTACCTAAAACCCGGGGTTAAAAAGAAAAATTTTATTTTTCTAAATGAGCTTATAAAAAAAATAAATTGATTTTTGACCGGGATTATAATGTTTTTTGTTCGATTAAAATTCACAAGAATCTAAAAAAATTAAAAGAGAATAAAATAACTTTAAAATTCAATTTATTTGCATATCCGTATCAGACTCTTCATCACTCTCCTCGCAAGTTTGAACTATCTCATCAACTGATACTTCGTAATTTTTTTTGATTAACTAAAAATTGAAACCAACTACTGTAAATTTTCGTTCAATGTTACATGTAACTAATCCTGAATATCCGAGTTTTAGCGGACTTTTTGACTCGCTATTATTTTTTTTCAACCAATCAGAAATTCCGCTAAAACTTGTGTATTCAGATGTTGTTACATGTAACATTGAACGAGAATTTATACTATTGTTTAAATAAGAATAGAATAAGCATTGTTTGCAAAGCTTAAATGTACATGAATAAAACAAATTTTAGGCTCATGGGTGTGTAATTTTTACACCAATAAGATCCCATGCGACTATAAAAAAAATACTTAGGAAGCACACTGGGGTTGTATTGAATTTTATTCTCTAAATTTATAAGAATTAATTTTATTTTTTTAATTTTGCCCCGGGGTTAAAAAGAAAATTCGAAATTAAAAAACTGAGGTTATAACCGAGTCTTAGGTAGGGGTCTTAAAGCTATGTATAGCCCATTACCCCGGGGTAGTTTGCAAGGATTTACGGTAATTAAATTGTTCCATATTTAGACAGACAATAAATGACTAAAAAAAGGATTTAAATGTGGTATTCTTTGAGAATGCGTGAATTAACGTGATTTAAAAAAAACATACTATCTCGAATGTGACTTCCTTCTACTTAACGTGTTTTTAATCCAAGTACAAATAAATCTCAAAAAGAAGAATATTTATTCTTTTTTTTTTCATTTCGACAAGTACTACGCATTTTAAAAAAACGAATTATCGAAAACCTCCCTCTTCATCCACTAAAAAAGATCAAAGATGATTATAAATTTTCTCATTTACTTCTTTATTCTGGTTAAAATTTTTAAAATTTGTTCTTTAATTGTTTCATGCAACATAAAATCAGGAAGAAACACGCTTTTCTAATATTTTAATCCTCAACAACAACACATCATTCATGAAAGTAAACATCATTCATGAAATAATTTAAGTATCATTTCCAATAAGAATAATTAAAAAGAGAAGAGAAAATTTCCACAATAAAAAAATCAATAATTAAAAAATAATTTAATTTTTAATTAAAAAAAATAAAAATATTTATTTTTTTTTTTAGTTTTAATTTTTTAGGATTAACACATATATAATGTGATTAGATAATTGTGTCTGAAAGTGCATTCTGAAAAACGTGAAAATATATACTTACTGTTTTAAATATAATACGAGTCACATTTTTTAAAAAATTTTCACTCATTCATATTGACAAGATTTTTATTAAAAACAAAAATATAAACCTTGATGCTAACAGCAAAAAATTTTGTTTCGGTTCATTTTAAATGATTATTTTCTTATTGGAATTTAATTTCAATTGGTTAAATCGATTTTCTTAATGGTTCTAAAACTTTTAAATGGAAATGGGTTGATAAACATTCAAAAAATTAGTTAATGGACTTGTAAAAGACGTTGAAAACCAAGTGTTTAGACAAACGCATTTCGGATTTAAGAGAAAAAGCTGTTATGTCTTAAATAAAAGTTTAAAAGTTAGACTTCTAATAAAAAAATTGTTTGGCTAGGAAATGACATGTTAGTAGGCTATAAAAAGTTTTGTGCAATTCGAACATTCAACTATTCAACAATTCGCATGGACGATTTTTTCTAAAATATCAAATATGTAACATTACTAATTTGGACTTGTTAGGAATGTTAGTGATAAAATCGGAACGCGATTTTCATTCCGAAAGTGTCTACTAAATTGCCGCGGAATCGTTGCAATCTAAAGGAAAAAAAAACCTCAAGGTTTCAAAAAAAATCAAAACAAACAACGTAACATGGTTTGTCTAAAAGAATTCTATTCCTAACATATCTAACTTCAAAAGTATCGATTATTTTCGCGAATTGTATGAATGTGAACTTTCATGCAATTCGAATTTTTAAGGATTTGGTTTATTTTGAGGTAAATTGAGGATTAAAACTGTCGAATTCGTACTGAACTGGTCAATAAAAATCACTTACTTTATTGTTTTGTTTTATATAGCTTTTATAGAACCATACTTAAATTTTACAAGAAAGGAAATTAGTAAATACTTGAGTGAGAAGGAGTTTTTGAAAAAATTAAGATTCCTTATAAGATTTCGATAAAATAGACGTGGCTCTGCTTAGAATATATGGACGTAGCCGATCTTAAAATTCGATTAATAGAAATAAGTCTTAGAAGTTCAAGTTTAATTAACATGCTGGCGCAAGTACTGCACTTCCGTACTAGCAAAGCGTACCCGTACCGTGGACTAAGTTGAATTTAAAAACGATTTTCAGTTGCAACTAAGTCCATTTTTCTCATTTTGGAATGCCTTAATCGGTAACAAAATTATTAGTAAGGGTAGGGGACGGGTACGGTATGAGTACGAGTACGGGTACGTTAGGGGTACGCTTCATGTACGGTACGGGTATGGTACGGGTACGATTCGGTACGGTACGGGTACGGCAAGCATTTAATTCGGTGGAAGTGCAGTATATTGAGACTAAAGCCTCGAGTTCAATGCAAGGTTTCAAACATAATAATCGACTGGCTTTTAAGAAAGACTGCTAAAATACAATAACTAACATAATCTAAAAAATATTTATATAATAATATGGCAAGGTTCTAAAAATAGGAGATTTTTTTACATATATTTAAAATTAAATTGTATAGTAAAATTTCCCCTATTTTTGACTCTTTTTTAAAAAAATACGCCATATAATAACTAAAATAAATCAATGATTTGTCATACTACAGTGGTGCTATGATCACAGGAAAAAGAATTTCTATCCTACCATGAGGGAAAAACTTGGTGGTAAATAATTCTCATTATCATTTTAGCTTTCGATAATTTTGATTTCAAAGGGTTTTCTTAAAAAGCTTAATTTCAATAAATTATTAAATAAATAAAAAAAATGATGATTTTCTGCTTTAATTTTCAAAATCAAATTTGATATTTTCACTAAACAGTGATTCTTGTGTGATGTGACAGGTGTAAAATCTATCAAGGCCTTGGGTTTTATTATATAAAAGATGATGATCCAAAAAGATTATCTCAAAATAAACCAAATTATTAAAAATTCGAATTGCATGAAAGTTCACATTCATACAATTTGCGAAAATAATCGATACTTTTGAAGTTAGATATGTTAGGAATAGAATTCTTTTAGACAAACCATGTTACGTTGTTTGTTTTGATTTTTTTTGAAACCTTGAGGTTTTTTTTTCCTTTAGATTGCAACGATTCCGCGGCAATTTAGTAGACACTTTCGGAATGAAAATCGCGTTCCGATTTTATCACTAACATTCCTAACAAGTCCAAATTAGTAATGTTACATATTTGATATTTTAGAAAAAATCGTCCATGCGAATTGTTGAATAGTTGAATGTTCGAATTGCACAAAACTTTTTATAGCCCATGTTAGTAAACTTTTTTTAAATTTGTCTTTATTTTACAAAATACGGTCATTTCCAAAATTGTCAAAATTTCATTAATATTGTTGATCGTAAATGGAATTTGAGGTCGTGTAAATTTGATGAGCTAAAGATCATATTTACTGTTGATTAGCCGAAAGTTAAATTTATGATCTACTGCACTTCCATCGAAATAAAAGCTTTTCGTACCCGTACCGTACCCATACCAAAGACTCTATAAATTTCTAACGCGTGATTTTGCGATTATTTAATTCGGGTACGATTATGATTTGAGTACAGTACGGGTACGGCATTAATTCTGTGGAAAAAATTTCGATATTCAGAAGTTTTTTTATTGATCAAAAATTTTTTTTTAAGCTTTTAATTAAATTTAAGAATCAATTTTAGTATTTCTATAATTTATTGTTAAGTTTTGGAATAAACTAAACGAACCAGCGAAAATTTTTATGCTTGATTTTGATGAGCTTTAAGACGGCAGTCGGTTGGTCTCGTCATTAAAATTAAGGGAAAGTATCAAAAATTATTAAAGATTTTGTTTTTTTTGGCTAACGCCGAGCAAGAAATAATTTGTTTATATTAATAATTCAACGAATTTGATCGCTTAGATTGTTTTCAGTGTCATGTGTTTTCGCAATAATTTGATATAAGCTTTTTTAAGAAATTTTGTTACCTTAAAATACCATAAAATCACATAAGTAAAAAATTCGGATTTTATCTTACCGTAAACTTTCGATCACAATTGCTAAATTGTAATCGAATGTCTACGGTTTAATTTATGTTGATGTCTATTGCAATTATGGTAAAAATTTCAACTATAATTACATGTAATTGTGGACGAGAGTTTACGGTATTTATCGGTTTATCGTTCTTAGATATCTAAAAAAATTGACCGAATTTTTTATTTTTCCTGATTTAAGATTTAAAAAAATCATCGTTAATTTAGGTTTTTAATGAAGAATATTTGCAATAAAATATTAAAGAACAGCAATGATCTTGACTATCAAAGAATAGCTTTAATTTTAGTCATCAGTTAATTGTTTATTTAGCTTGCGGTTTTTTAAATAGATTTTTGAGACGTTGTTAAATTTGAGCTGAGGCGATTTAAAATCTTAACCTTCTAAAAAAAAATTTTTCAAACAAAATCTCAACTCAATTAACCTTAAATAATACCATTATTCAAAAAAAATAGATTTTTGAAACAAAAAAATTTGGCTATTTAAAAGTTTGTACAAGGTAACTTTATAATTAATATTGAGTGCTATGAAAAAATAGCCTCACAATATAAATTATTTATTCTGTAATCATCAAAAAGGCGAATGGTTTCTTAGCAAATAGTTTTCTCCACTCTCTTTTTTTTTGTATATCCATTCAAACAAAAAGGTGCTTTAAAGGTTAACTCGCAACAAAAAATCTTGCAAACTTAAATTGTTGAGTTCAATAAACAAAAAAAACGAGTTGAAAATAAAACAAATTTGAATAACCCTTATTTAAGCGCAAAAGCTTAGATTATGTAAAATTAAAAAAAAAATATATATTTAAAATTTACTCAAAATAAAATGCAAATATATTACAATAATAGAAATACAAAAGCCCGATATTATTTTTTCAAGTCCGTTTCTTGAAAAATTTGCATTTTAGAAACCATAGAATTTTAATAGTAATAATAATTTATTTTCAAGTTTAAATAAATAGACCTCGAACGAGATTCTAAGGATTGGATAAAGAAAACATAATTGTTGTTTTTTTTTTCTTGAAAATTCATAATATTACGTAAAAGTGAGGAAAAAATTTTTTTCATAAGGTCCAATTTCAAAGAAAAATATTTTATCATAATTTTTTTTCAAAATGATAATCTACTACAAGGGCTTCTTGAATTATTATTATTTTTTAAAAATATTGAATTTTTTTTTGTATTTCAAGTCAACGATATTTTTTGTTTCGTTAAGGCTTAAGTCGACTTCTTTCTTCTTCTGAATTTTACAATATCTCAAAATCTATAATTTACAAAAAAAAAAATCCTTTTGGCTTTGATTATAATGAACACAAATATTCGTTTTTTTCTTTTTGTTCGTTATTAATGGTCTTTATAATATTGTATAATTATTAGAAATCGTAAAAATTATGATTGCCCGGGCTTTTTTTTCTTCTTTCGCTATTTTTTGTTGTTATCGAAAAAAATAATAATAATTTTTTTTTACTTCTTTTTAATTTTCAACCTAACTTACCTTGCTAAAACCGTAAATCTTTGGCTTTAACTTTTTTTTTTAATGATTAGAATTAGATAGAGGTTATATTTTTGTTTTGTTTTTGTATATTTTGTAGCTAACATTAAAAAAAAATTAATTTCAAAGTTTTTTTATTGAAAAAAAAAATTCAAAAATATCTTAGCCTCAATGCAAAAGAGTTCTTCACCTTTTTTTAAAGGCTTTCGTTTGGTCAATAAAAAGCTTAAGTATTTAAACTTTTTAGAAAACCTTTGCTAAAAATTAAGAAGATAAAAGGTTGTTCACTGACCTTGAAATTTAACTAAGGTTTATTTTTCATTGTAAATAAAGGCCAACAAAAATTCAATCTTGATAAGTTTTTCGATTTCTTTGGTAATTTATTCAATAGATATTTATTCAATGGCCTTGATTTGCTGAAATTTCAGGCTGAATTTAATCTATGTAATCATGAAAAGTTGATTTCTTCTTTAATGTGGCGAATGTCTCTTTTATGGGATATTTTACAGTGATTCAGAGTAGTATGCTTCTGGTCACAAGTCTCTAGACCTGCAAGGAACCTAAATTTTAATTTTTCTATAAAGAGTAAAAGAGTTATGCGGACTCTGTGACCTTTTTTGTTAAATAACTCTTTTTTCGATTTTTTAAAATTTCCTCACAAGTCTCATAAATGTCTTTCGGAAATTTATGTTTTTTTCCATTCGTTCATGAATGTTCATGAACATTCGCAGAGTTAATTCGTGAACGACCAGAACTGTATTTGTATTGAATATTATTTTAATTTTTTGAATCTGAATTTTTAAACGAAAATCTACTTGGAGAGAATCTTATTGAAATTTTTTTATGATAATGCATCTTTTTCAACTGTACACCCAAGACATTGGTCGGTTAAGAGCCAGTTACAATAAAAGACTCAAAGCACGTTCACTAACTCAAAACGAAATCAGTCCATTTGTCCTTGAACATTACGGTGATATAACGTGACAGAACATGAATATTTTTTAATTAAAAAAATCCGTTTGATCTTTGTTCTGCAAATGATTTAAGTAATAAAGTGACAAAAGTATTTAATGATATAAGTGTAAGTTATACATATTATTTTAGGTAAAATGCGCCCGTCGACATTCATTTTATAAACTTCAACGCTCTGTAAATTTTCATCTCTACCTAAATGTTTTTACTATTTGTCGTATATTTTTAGCGCATTTATTGAACCAGAATAACTAGCCAAGTTTATTTGGAATTATTTTTTAGTTTTTTTTTATTTTTGCAGTTCTCTAACAAATAAGTTTCACTTTGTTTCGCTTTGCAGAACTGATTTTCCTGATTCCATTAAAATTGAAAGCAATTTCACGATCACATGTTAAGATGCATTGTCAGATTACACCAGTGGCGTAGCGTCCATACGGCAAACCAGGGCTTGAGCCCGCCCCTACTGAAAATTTGGGAGAGGGCTCAGTCCCCCATCTCAAAATCCCAGACTGAAAATTTCACTTTTAGCCTATTTTAGTGTGATAAATTGAACGATATATGAAAAGTTCGCAAACCGATATATCAAAATCTCCATAAGATTTTTAAATTTTAATACCACTAAAGGCTAAATGTGGTCTTTTTTGTTACACATTCTAATCTGGTTAAAATTGGTTTAGATTACGTCTGACTAAAAGTTAACCAGACACAAGATACAAACTCAAATAAACTAATAATTCATTATTTTATTCTAGTTACAAAACCAGAAAATCATTCAGCTGGTTATTTTGTCCAGCTAACGGGATTTAACTCTACCTGGCTGGCAACTATACTTTTAAGACAAATTAACCGGTGACAATTTTTTCAAAAAGTTTCAACAAAAATAATAAAATATTGAAGGAATTTTAAGATGCTTATTCGACCAAAATCTTCACGCACATTTTGAAAGATATTTAATCGGGGTGTCATCGGCTGTTTATGATAATAGTTTAGAGTTTCAGTATTTTGGGGTATGAATATTTTGTATTTTTAGTAAAAGGCATTACCAATCAGGCGTTTTTCTCTTTAACAATGTTTACAAATAATTTGGAATTTTCATCTATTTTTGAGACCCCTTTGGTTGAGCCCCCCATCTGAAATTGTCTAACTACGCCACTAGATTACACAATATTAAGTTAGAACCGAATCATTTAGACTCTATAAACTTTTTTTTTGTTTATTGAAAGAAATAGTTTGTTGTTAATTTTACTTCTGCATAAGTTTGTTGGTCATTCTAAACAAAAACGAAAATTTGTATACTAGAATTATTATTTTTAATTTTCTAATTTCTTTTGTTCATATTTTCTTTTTCAAGTCCTTATTGCTTTGAATAATTTTCTTTTATTTTAAAAAAACTTGAATTAACTTTATTTTCACTTCTCAAAAAAGTCCAATATCCATCGAAATAATATTTTTCAACTTATTATTATTAGTTGTTTTTGTTGTTGTAACTTGTACAAAAGTAACATGGAATAAAGAATATAAATTAAATCATATTTTAAGATATTTGATTGTAATTTATTGTGTTTGAGTTTTTTTTTTTATTTTTGTTTTTATTTATTTACCAAGAGAAAATCTCAATACAAAAATGAAACAAAAATCCAATAGTAAAAGAAAGAAAAAAACCCAACAAAACAAAACAAAAATGGCCAGAAGCTTTCTTTAATTAAAAAAAGAAATTTACTTAAATTTTGTTTTCAAAAAAAAAAAGAAAGAAGTATTTCCCTTTTTTAAAAATATTGTTAAATAAAAGTCGAACTTATGTATTTGTAGTTTTTTTTTTGTTTCGTTCTGTTTCTTGTTACAAAAAAAAATGAAGATGGAGGGTGTCTAAGCTTAGTCATCGTCTTGATAACATTTTTCAAAAAAAAAACACTTGGTTGTTTTTATTTCTTTTTTTTTGAATGATCGATTTGTCTTAGCTTTAAAGAAAATTGTTATTTTTTTCTTAGTCGACAATTTTACGGTTCGATTGCATTTTACTTAAGCAAGTTAGCTTTGCAGAAAACTTAAAAACAAACAAAACAGATATTACGGTCATTGGATTTTACAATTTTAAATGTAATATTTTTTTGTTTGTTTTTATTTTGTCGATAGCTCCTTTTTTTTAAAAAAAAAAACTTCAAAGATCAAAATTATAACAGAATGATCAACTTTTTGTTTTCGAGAATTGATACAAAGGAACTAGAAACGGATATGCTTGATAACAAAAAAATTCAATCAAAAAGATGAGAATTTTTTCCGACAAGATTTTTCTCTTAAACTTCTAATTCCTGTCACATTTTACGGTTGTACGTTCCTTCGACATGTGATTAAGTAATACAGCAACACTATTAGCTATCAAGATTATTCCTATTTTTAGCTTTATCTTAAGATATATTTTCTGATTTTTCCATTTTTTTTATAAAAAATATCTTAGTCTTTTATTGATTAAAAGATATGGATTCTTTATCAGATATTATCAGATAAAGATACTGATATAGACTTGAGTCAAATTCTTTGATAAATTTTGGAAATTTATTTTAAAAATTGACCTTAGCATAAAATACCCCTTAAAAAAAAACTTAATGAATATTCAAGTGGATTATATATACCTTCGTTTTTATTTTTTTTGTTTATTATACAAGTTAATCTTGTCAACAAGTAGAATTAATTTATCACCTAAAAAAAAGTGTATAACTAGATTTATGATACAATTTTACTATAAGTAAACATTTGAAAGATTTTATTATTTTGTTTAGCTAATATTTTGTAAGTGGACGATCGATGCGAGGTGGATAAAGTCGTTATTTTTCATTTATTTGGTTATACTTTTTAATCAAAAATCATTTTTCCGTAATAGGATTTTGATGCAGTAATTTTGTTTTGTTTAATCACAAAATTTTTATCAAATATTATTTTTTTTTGTTAATAGATTAGAGCGACTTCAACGGCTTTACATTATTTTAATCCGTTGTTTCATGGTTCATGCTTTAGTTGTTCACGTTTTTTGAGCATATCTTTTTCTATTTTAAAGAAATAACATGATTTCCGCTTAAATAAAACTCCAGTAAGGAAACAAAAAATAACTTTTAGTTTTTTTTTGCACTTAAAGATTATTCTAGTAATACTTTTCCGAAATTCATCTCTTATTTTGTCTTGATGTTTTACAATTGAAGCAAATATACTGCACGGCTCCTGAAAAAAGGCGTACCGTACTCCGTACCGGAGTGTACCGTACCATACCATCCAACCATATCATCCAAGCGTACCGTACCATCGTACCATACCGTAACGGAGCGTACCGTACAGTACCACCGTATCGTTTTTTGAAATTTTGATATTTTAACTAAAAATGAAAATTTTTTAAATTTTATTTTCCGGTACGGTACGTTGGACTGGTATGGTACACTCCGGTACGGAGTACGGTTCGTCTTTAGTTCAGAAGCCTTGCACTTTTTTTGAAAAATTTTCAAGACAAATATGAAAATCTTATGAGTCTTCCCAAGATTAATCACAAACCTTAAGCACAGTTAATTTTGTAACACGTAAGCAGGCCAATTAATTTTAAGGTATTGAGTGATTATGTGTTACGCGAAAATTTCAGGTTTTGGGTTCGGGCAGGTTAGGGGCTACCCATTAATAAGTCTGGGTGCGAGGGATATATATTTTTGGCGTACAGTTCTGGTCTTTCACGAATTAACTCTGCGAACGTTCTGTAGTTGCATAATGTAAAAAAAATGGTTATTTTGTATGACCCCGGATTGCCTACCGGGAGTTCCGGGAGAACATCGATTTCCGTCTTCTTTTAAATCTAGAAAATCAATTATACAATTTTCAAGTTTTCCTTTTGAAATTTAAAATAAAGTTTCTAATTTTTTAACAAAAACAAAAATGTTAAAGTTTTTTGACTTAAATTTAGAAATAGATCTTAAATAAACAGCTGGTTTTAAAGCTTTAAAAACAAAGCAAATTTTAAAAACGTTTTTTGGGATACAAAAATGATTTAATTTTATCCAACATTTTAAATAACCGATATAAAAAGAAGAGTATTCGAAAAAAAAATTGACATAAAACAATTAATTTTCCAATTGAAATAAATACAAAAAAATTATGGTGCAACACAATTTTCAACAAGTATCAACATTATTCACCGATAATTCAAGGTCTAATAATACAAATTCAAATCATGTAGACGTTTCGTCGTACACAATCAATCCGAACCAAAATCAAGTCGATTTCAATAAACAGAGTTATTTAAATTCAAATTTGAATCAAAATCAACGTACCGCTCAAAATTTTAACTATTACGATCCGAACACATTTCAATATCCGAGTTACACACAAAACGCTTCGATCGTACCACAAAATGCTCAAACATCTAATTTGCCCAGTTACACAAATTTAACCAATGTAGCCAATACTTTGGCTAAAAGCACACAATTTTTAAGAAATTTTCCAAATGTTTATGAGAATTTAAACAACAATTACAGCACCTCAGCAAAAAATGGTAAGGATTTTAAGTTTTTTTTCTAGAACGGTTGTACCGACCGGTCATTATTTTTAGTCGAAGAGTTTTATTTTTAAATGGTATTTGAGTAAAAATCATAGATGAGACTCGAAAGCATTTTTTTCAAAAAAAGTAGGGTTTCAAATAAACACACAAAGCGATAAGATCATATCATAGGGTGGAAACGTCTTGGGATGTGTTATTTTAATTTAAAAAAAAAACGGTTTTAGAACATACATTTTTTTTCTAGTATTTATAATTATAATAATGACATTGCAAAAAAATATATAAAAAGCATTGAAAATTAGAAAAAAAAAAATTTTTTGTTGTTGAAGGCACGTTTTAAAAAATGTGAATCGAACAAAAAATTCATAAATTCTTTTTTTTATTCTCCATTTTATTTCGTTGCAAATTTATTTCATAATAATATTCAAGAATTTTTCGTTTTTATATTTTTTACTTAAAAAACCTGTTTAAAAGACTCAATTGTCTGTCTAAGTTTTTGAGTTGCTTGACAAATTATTTTTGTATAAGTGATGCCATTTTTTTTCCAAAATATTTACTTGAAGTCTTGTTATTTTGCAATATTTCATTGAAAAAAAAAGTTCTATTTTGTTGTTGTTCAAAGGTACTTAATAATAATAATTAATTCAAAAGGCTGCTTGTTTATTTTGTTTGTTAAAAACTTAAATAAGATAAAATAAAAAGCCGAGCATTGTTGTTATTACAAAATAAAATTCATTCAAAATTATGCGAAATTCTTGAAATACCTTTTTTTAAGTAAACTTAATCTGAAGGTTTTCTCTCTTATTATTTTATAGAAAAAAATATTGTATGTTCAACCCGAGTGGCCAAAAAAGAGCAATGAGTGCATCAGAAAACTTGAATGACGAATCACGTTTTCCTACTGATGGTCTTAAAACGCTTCTTAAAAATTCTGAATTGCTAGAAATGTTACTTAAACCTTTGGGTAAACCCGATGAGTCTAATCCGAGTGATCCCAGTGATTTATTAAACACTCAATTAGACCTTGATTTACCTTTACTTGATGATCAAAAGTCTAAATCTTTATTCGATTGGGAAAATTCAGAAGAGTACCTTGAAAGTAAAATAAAAAACTCTTCGACTTTTTAAAAATTTAAAAAATTTAAAATTTTTTTGTCTACAGTGAAAGCTGGTAAATCAAATTCGGACGGTGAGAATTCAAAGATTTATGGCAATGCATTTTTGGGTCAAAATCTTTGGGACAAGAATGACTTGTTTCAAAGTGAAAAATTTGGAGTCAAATTTGAGTGTTTGGAAATTGACGAATTTTTGAATGAAAATGGTCTGAATGAAACTGATGTTGAATTTTTGGATCAATTACACAAATATGAAAATATTAATCCGACTACAACATCAACAAATAACACCGGAAACAATAGCATTAACAATCAAACAACTCAATCGCCAAAATCGTCTTTAATTTCGACACCATCCACATCACCGTCTTCAAAAAGTCTTGATTCAAATTTAATGAATTCGAATTTAAATATGTTACATTCGGCATCGTCATCAGCCTCTTCTATTTCTGGATCATCATCGCCTTCGAGCACCCAAAATAACAGAGGAAATTTGAATCAAAATATTCAATTTTCAACCGGTAGTATGAGCAAAAATAAACAAGGTAAGAATTTGAAAAATCATTCATGATCTTAACTTATGTTTAAGATTTTTTATTTTAGATTCTATGGATACAGAGAAAGCATGCTCAAGAAGCAGCTATGATTGGAACTTGAGTATTAACGAGAGTAGTATGGATTCACTTTCAGACTATGATGATTACGATCCAAAAATGAAAAAATACAATGATGATGATTTAAAACCGCAATCAGTATCGAGAAAATCGAAAAAAGTTAGCTTTTCTAGATTTCAATTTACAAATTTTTTTTTTTTTATGTTATTTTTTTACTTTAAAGCAGTTCGTACCCAATGAGCTCAAGGACGAAAAGTATTGGGCAAGAAGACGTAAAAATAATCTAGCTGCCAAACGCTCAAGAGACGCACGTCGCATGAAAGAAAATCAAATAGCAGTTAGAGCATCATATTTGGAAAGAGAAAATGATTTATTGCGCAAGCAATTGGAAGATTTCAAACGTGAAACAAAATTATTGAAAACAAAATTGGCACGTTATGAATCAGATGTTCAAATTGAAAATCCCATTAAATAGAAAAACAGCAACAACAACACAAAAAAATTAAAAAAAATTTTTAACTAAAAAAAAAAATTCATGTTTTATTTGTAGAGTTATTTTATTGGCCGTGTATTTTAAAGAAAAAAAATTTATTGGAAACATTTTTTAATTTATTTAACACTCTTCTTGAAAATTTTGTTTGCTTTTTGAAACAGTAACATTTTGAAAAAAAAAAGAAAAACAGTATATTCTAATTAAGTTAGCCTCTAATTTTTTAGTTAAGGAAGACTTTAAATAAGCATTCAAGACCATTTTTTTGTAAAAAAGACAAACATTGTTGTAAATCATTTTTAGTTTATTTTTGGAAAATTTTTAAAATTAAAACCACTTTTTTTAAAAAAAAATAAAGACCGGGCTAAATATTTATTTAATAAAAACACACATTTGAAGCTTGAAAATTTTAAAGTTTAAAATTTTAATGTAAATTTTTTTATATTATTTTAAAAAAAACAAAACTTTGATTATTTATATATTTTTTATAATAAAGTCCATTAATTTAAAAATTAAATGCTTTGTTTTTTTCTTGGCCTTTAAACCGTTCGATCTGTAAGCAACACTTGACTTTGAATCATTTGTTTAAGGATAGACCATAAGTCATTCAGAGGTTTGTCAAAATTTTTATTGATCTTTGATTCTAGTTGTCGATCATTTTGTTTGTAAAGGGGTTAAATATTCCCGTGTCTCCTTCCCAATTGAAAAAAATTCAATAAATTTTCAATAATTTAGCAAGAATTAATCGATAAATATTCATTAAATTGAAATAATCTCGAGTAATAATCAATAAGAAATTTTCGAATATTTGTTGCAACTTTTTCAATGCTAAATTACGCTGGATTTTCATGTCAAAAAAGACATAAATTCGTATGGAGGACTAAATCATGCAAAAAATTTTGAGGTTGGAATCTTCTATAAGTGCTTATGTCATGATTGAGGGGAGAATCCTGCGTCATTAAGCATTGAGAAAGTTACAACTTATAAGTAAAAAAAAGACTTTCAATAAGTCAAAGAATTAAGTCTTTCATAATTTTTAAAGAGTAAGATTTTTTATTGTCAGAAATTTATTTATTTGGTCGGCACCAGCCTTAGCCTGAAACTTTTTCACTGAAAATGTTTCTAGTCTTAACTAAACTACCGTAATTCCGTGTTTAAGAACGCGTGCATTAATACAACACCAAGCTGAAATAAGTTAACGAAAAAATATTTAATATTTCGGATTAATTTTAAAATAATATAAAAAAAGTCATGACTTAATTAAAAGAGCGACCTTTAAAGGCATAATTTAATTGACTAATTAACTTCTATTAAAAAAATTCTAAAAAAATTTTATTTTTTGAGTCCTTTTTTCTACCAAGTGGTTTACAAAAACTCTCATCTTCTTTATATACGTGTAATTTGATAGAAAATCGGGATAAATCAACGTATTGCTCTAAGTTTTGAGTAATGTGGTATCAGTTCTCAATTTAATTAACACACTAAGTAAGCCTTGTTCTTCAATAAGTCTTGCCCAACGAGAAATTGGTTCACCATTGTTTACTGATGAAAATAAAAATACAGTACTAGTCTCGTACGGATTATTTGTCTCGTAAATCTTTTGCAATAACATTTTAATAACGTCTAAATTACCAAAACGACACGCTACGTGTTGCACTGTATCGTCTTGACAATTACGAAAAAATAGGACTTCAGATGTTTTTGAAAATATTTTTGTAAAAAGTATTTTAAAGATTCGAGATTTTTAAATTCGGCGCATAGGTGATAAAAAGTATTTCCTTTGACATCTTTAGTGTCTAATTCAATGTCAGTTGAGTTGACAAGTAACTCTTCAACACATTTATGATAACCGTGTACAAGAGCCGACATTAATGGAGTGAACAACTTTAATTTCGAATACGTACACTTGGTGAATGCGATCCTACACTGCATATACATGCACAAAAATAGTTACGGTCAGTTTCGAAACGATTAAGAAGATTTTTTTCAAAAATAAGAAATTCTTATAAATTTAACCGAGTTGTTTTCGGTTGCAATATGTAAGGCATTGTCCAAGTTGTTTTTTTGTCTAAATAAAATCGCATCATTTTTGGCCAATATAATAATAATATATATATTTAATTAAATTTACATAATTATTTTTGAAATTTCAAAAAATTTAAATCGACCATCTCAGTCCGGCTTTTCACGTAGTTATCCCGATCAAACGATAAAATTGTGTTACGATTTTTGAAACTCAGAATTTCACGGAGTCTTTAACATATTTTTACTCGAACCAAAACTACAATGATTAACAAAACCACACAAGAAACATACTCGATTGATTTTATCCAAATTCTAGAACAAAAATTACAACAAGATCTAATTGCGCACAAAAAAGTCGTAAAATGGCTAGAAACAATTCAAAAACGAATCGAAAAAACACAAGAACAACTCGATATTTTAAAACGTCCAAAAGCAAATACCTCGAATGATACAAAACAAGTCAAAACAGCTATTAAAATATCAGGACTGCCGAGACTGACTAAAGAAACCTACTCTAACAAAGAACAACGAATTAAGGCGAACTTATTCCAACCAATACGATCAAATCCAAACATTGTACTAAACGAAATGATAATTGACGATACATTTAAAACAAACAACAAATTACAAAATGATCTCATTTCCGACGGTACCAAAACAATTCAAAGAGTAAACGGAACAACTTTAAGCTGTACTAAGTATTTAAACAATTCGGGTGTTAAGGATTCTATCATCGACTCAGATGAACGCTCAATTCATGAGATAATCAATTTCAAAAGTACTCCGAGTCCAACCATTGATGATGAAAAACTCAAACAACTGGTTCAAAGTCTAATTGAAAAAAAACTCAGACCATTAAATGAACGAATTAACACTATTGATAACAGGGTTGAAGATGTTGATAGCAAAGTTAACAATATTGATGAACGAACTACAAAAATTGAGAAGTGCCTAACCGAACAAATAAAAACGCTTAAAAAATTTGAAGACGATCTGCAGCTCTTAAAGTCGGATACTTGTAATATACAATCAAGAATAGGTATCAATCATAATGTATCAATGATGGCAATTAAAGAAATACTTGCTACCCTTAATAAAAATTAAAATTAAAGTAAGAACTGGGTCATCAGTAATCTCAAATAAAAAAAAACTGATACGATTATCACCAATTTTTTTTTGATTGTTTATTATTTTTATTGATATTCTCTTTGTAAAAGTATTTGATCATTTTTATAAATTTTATTTTTTTTCAACAGCACGCTTTATTTCACAGCGTGCTGTATAAGGTGGTCGGAAACGGCCTCAGCCCTAGAACTAATAAATAAATAAATAAATAAATAATAATAATATATAATAATAAAGAAAAAGCTATGATGTTGACAAACCTCATAAAATGAGGCTTTACCCTCACTGTGATAGCTTGTTGTTTTTAAATTCATTAACAGTAGTTGAGTTCACTATTTCATTCGTCAATCTATTCCAGGCGCTTGATATTCTATTTGTGAAAAAGTTATATCTTTAATCGCAATTTTTGACCAGTTGTCTCTCCATAACGTATTCATGAATTCTTGAAGTTTGACGGAAACAATTGCTTTTCTCCTTTTTTGGACAACAAGGGTTTGAACCATTTTATCTTGTCGAAACCTTTTACAATCTTAAACATTTGTATTAAATCACCTCTTAGTCTTCTTGTTTCAAGTGTTGTTAAATTCATGGCTTTAAGTCTATCACTGTACTCAAATCTTCTAACTTCAAGGGGTAGTTTAGTGGCCCTCCTTTGGACTGATTCTAGTAATGTCTTTTTTTAGATGTGGATTCCAAACCTGTACACCATATTCCAAATGAGGTCTAACAAGGGCTTTGTAAAGTCTATTTCAGTGTTTTGGAATTTAAATGTTCTCTTGACCATTACTAAAACCTTATTTGCTCTACCTGCACACGCATTTACTTGGTCAGACCATTTCAAATCATTAGAAACAATAACGTATTTGCTCGAATTTAACGACATGTCGTTATAACTGGTAATTCAATATTAACGACATGGGGATTTTCAATGTAAAAAGCGAATTAACGACATGCCGTTATGTACACAACGACATGTCTTTAAAATCGAGCAATTACGTTAATACCAAGGTCTCTCTCTGAAATATGTCCAAAATTTTTATCGAACCATTTTTGGCACCTGCATGCACTGCTAAAGATTCATATTCATAGATTCATAGATTGTATCCATTTTTTGATATCATGAAAATTGAACAAGCGGGCGTTTAAGGGTTTATTGAAGCTTTTTGATAGATTTAACGAGGTTTGAATTTTTATCCAGCCATAATATTTTTAGGATCTTGCGGAATATGTGATCACTTGATCACATAGACTGAATCCGAATCTAAAACTGATGCTGAATCTGATTTTATGCAAGTTATTGTACTTATTATGTCTATGATTTAGATGAGGAAACGGTTGCTCGAATCGAAAACAGTAATTCAGTCACAGTGAAAAAGGTGGTGATTCGAGATATAATGAACTTGGTTCTATTGTAGAGTATCTTCTCGGGATAATCCCGTTGAGTGTATTAGTTCGAAACTTAGTAGATTTCAAATTACATCAGTTAAATCTCTGTCCATTTGCCCTTATCTTTAGAAGAACCATCTCACGAAGTTAAAACTGAGGTCAAAAGTGTTCTTACAAAATATCTAAAATGGTAGGCCTTGTCATATATGCGATGAATTAATGAAAAATGAACGTGGTTCAACCTGTTTAAAATTAATTCCAATTTGCGATCATGAATGTTGAAATTAGTTAAACTAAAAATTGATTTATTAAATTTTTTAGGATTTACAGTTAAAATCAAATTAGAAAAAATTTTTTTGTGTTATATAATTCCAAAATTCGAGATAAACACGATAGAAAAAAATGTTAAAAAAAGAATTTTAAAAAAGTCTCCCATTATTTTTTATATAATCATTGTCATTTTCAATTTTTGTATAATGTTTTTTTTTCTTAATTTTAAGCCAATTTCCTTCGAAATTCAAAACGTGTCGACTGAATTAAAAATTAATTTTTTATTGATTAATTTCGACATTTTTTTTTAATCAATTTTACCTTAAGAAAATGCACTCTTATTAATTGTTACTTGTTGATTCTACCTAAAAGCAAGCATAAATTTAGTTTTAAAAAAAATAAAAATTTTAAAAAAATCTTGCACGCATTTTAATCGATATTGTCATTAAAAGTAACGGAAAGCATCAAAAAAAACTTTAAAGTCTATAAAAGACAATCTTTGATCTTATTCATCGAAACTGAAAAAAAATTAGTTTTTTATCAAAATTATGGAACATTTTTTGTAGCTTGGGATTTCTGCTATCGATATCATGGTCGATTTTTTTAACATGTCTTTCCAATCATTAGCTATTAACTTTAAAAAAGACCGAACTCTAGGTAGATGGTCAGTTTTAAGCTCAATTAACCCGACAAGGTAAAATTTGACAAGCTAAATAATGGGTTGTTGAATGTAATTTTTGGTGGAGAAAGTGCCTATCAGATTAAATCTATAAAAATGATTGAATCTTTCATTGAACTTTACTTAAACGTTTGAATTCTTCATTAAGTAACCAGTAGTTAAGAATTAAAAAAAACATGTTTGACTGGGTTCCTTTGATAGTTTATTGATATGAACCCAGTTAAACAAAATAACACATATTATAACACAAACTATAAACCTAAGTTTAGTCCAAAGTAAAACAAGATCTAGAAAATTCCAGTGACTAGATTTGAAAGACTAAATAAACGTTCATGGACGTTTAAAAAAGTTCAGAAATGGACATTGTGCGAAAGACCAGAGTTGTACCAGAAAATCTTCAAATCTAAACTAAGGATTTTTTACTCATGAATGAAAATTTTTCATCAAGCAAAGTGAAGCTTTAAAGTAACAAATTTGTACTTCCCGATTGAATTTTTTTTTAAATGTCAGAAAATTTAATTAAAACAAAATTCCGTTATACCTTAAGAAAATGAAAGTTAATTGAATCATCTTCGAAAGAAATTTAACATTGAGAGTATTCTAATTTCATCTGTAATTCATGAGCTGTTTTATAGAATAGGGGTACATTAAACCGGGGATACGCTTTTTTAATTTGATAAACTGTTAACTGAATATAAATTACTTAATTAAAATCAGATAAAATTTTATTAAAACAGTGATTACGCCGAAAATCTAATTTTAAGTCGATTAAGCATTAATACATTCAAACAGATTTTTTTTTTTTAAATAAATGTAGTTATTTTATAAGTTTTTGCACTGAATACCCATCAAAAAGAAGCAAAAGTTGTTGTTTTTTTCGTTAAACAAAATACTTTTCTTAATTTTAAATTAATCAGTAGATTCGAATAAGATAATTTATTCTAGTCTAATTTTTTAAAAAATTAGAAATAAATGATCCTCGAGGATCTAAATGAATCCATTTAACGTTATTAGTAATGAAATTCAATTTCAAAAATTCAAAACTACTGCACTTCTTACGAATTTTCACTATTTACGTAACCGCAGCGCAGCGAAACGAAGCCTTAGCGAACCATACCCAACGAACCTACAGTATCAAAAGACAAGAAAATCAAAGGATGGTACGATGAGTTACGGTATGGTCCGCCAAAGGTGAATGTTTGGTACAAGTGCAGTATAATTTATTTTTTTTGGCTTAAGTGTATCTTTAAAAGAACATCTAATGCAGCATGAAATATTTTATTACACTCAAAGCTAAAGCTCACGCAAATTTTTTCAAAAAAGTTCTATAAAAATAAATAAATTCGAGTTTAGCATCCATAATTGATTCATAATTCTCGGATCGTTTATTGATTTTTAATTAAAGAGATCGAGTTTTTTTAAAGTGATTAATTTTGAATGATGACATTTAAAAAGTTAGACTTAAATTGGAAATATATTTTTTTGTCAATTTTAAAAGTTTTTGACAGAAAAACTCAAAACAAAAATAAACGTCTTTAAGGAGAGTTTTTTAATTTCTTATATCACATCAAGATTGAAAAATAGATACTTTCGAGGAAAGTAAAATGTATTTGATTCGAGAACTAATGAGATAATTATTTCAAACAAAAATTTAAAACTAAAACGAGACATTCAAAAAAAAAAAAAAGTGGATGTGGGTTTGCGATAATAATTAGATAAATTAACATTTCATTTTTATGGCTTATTTTAATTCAATTATTTGACAAGAAAAAAATTAGAAAATGTCTAATTATAACGAGTAAAGCAGCAAAAAAAAACAAGAAGAATCATAAAGGAAGTGTGTTAGATACTAAAAGGCTTTTGACTTTTAATCCCAAAGGATCATTTTTTAAGTAATGGCTTGACGTACAATTTATTTTTCTTTTAAAGATTTAAATGTATATGCTCTTTTCAAAAAAAAGGAATTATTGTTGAAATTTTTATTGAATTATTTGAAGCAAACTAATTAATTAGATTTCTAAAAATTTTAATAGATGCTTTAACACCGAAATATAAAAACAAGGTCTTTTCAATTCAAAATTTTACAATTTCTATCCGGTTTATAAATTCTTTGTTATTCGAAAACAGGAACTCGTAAAGACAATTTAAAATTGAAGGAAATATTTTTTCTTTTTTCGATGAGAATTTTACATTTTACCTCGTTCGATTATGCAGCAAACCGCAATTTATAATTGATACCTGTTGAAAAAAACTTAACACATTCAAGATTATCCAATCTTTCATTGATGAAAGCTCAAAATTCCTACAAATTTTTCCTCTAACCCATGTCCTAAATCCAGACCAGGATCTGTACAGATCAAAATATTTCCAAAAATTGGCGCAAAAATAGATAAGTTTTCTTGTCAGATTCCTTTTAAAATATCTTCGATCGGATTGAGTTTAAAATATTTTATTCAAGAAAATCTTGGAAAGCCAAAGAAAATACGAATCATTAGGATTCTTGTACTGAACAGGCAGATTTTACCTATTAGGATCCTGTTTAGGAATCAAAACCTGATAGCCTTCTTCTTTTCATGATTTATGACCTTTTAGAAATCGATACTGTGAAAGACCAGTTTTGATCAAACGTAATATTAAATACAGTATATATACGATTAAATGAATTGAAAATTTTTTAAGGTTCTGTAAAACCGTATTTTCTATTTAATCGAATATGGGTATCGTTACAAAAAATGACAATTTTGACCAATAAAAGAACAGCAAGAATTGTCATTAATCACCAAAAACTTGTATTATTTATAAAATTTTCTGTCACTTAGCCTGGATTTTCTTTGACAAAAGTGATGTCACTTTGCATTTTTGGAATTCTGTATAATCAAATATTTCTTTTAACCGAACAGAACACAGTTAAAAGTCATAGTTTTTATTATAAATGACTTTTGGTCAATAAATTTTTGGCATTGTCAAGTTTAGTACCAAAAAAACAATGATTTCGGAAAACTTATATATTTTTTATGTTAGTCTTAGAATGGTTCTGCACATCTAACAAAGTTTAACAAACTTTATTCCTTTTAGCATGTTCATTTATTTTAGTTTATTGAAGTAGAAAAATTTCTTGTGAGCCAACAATAGTTGTTTTACTCGTTAAACTACAATATGTTTTCGTTAAGAACACTTTTTTATAAATGAATATAAGCCGAGTAGTATTTTAAAGTTAAAAAAAATATTTTAGTTTGCTTACCGAATCGATTCCAAACCAACAAATGTTGACAGGTTTTTTTAAACGACCAAAAAAGATTTCCACCGGGAGAGTACAAACCTCGTTATTCAGAACTTACACAATGAGCCTTCATGAAATACAAGAGAGGTCCCCAAGGTTCATTTTGGAAGTTCTGAATGACCAGGTTTCTACTTTGGTATTGGTTGGAGTACTCCAGCCAAATTGAGAATTTTTGATATTTGAGTTATACGCAAAGCCCAAAAATAATTTGAAATGGAAAAAAAATAGCGTGATTATCTAAATGAATTAATGGATTAAGAATTGGTTCAAGGTAGCTTTTTTCAAATAGCATAGAAAGATAAGTTTCGAAAATTTGCACACGAACAAGTTTTTTTTTTATGCCAGTCCCGTATCTTTTTGTTTTTTAGTAAGAATTTTTTATTATATTTTGTGTATATTTTTTAGTAAGAATTTTGTAAAGAATATTCCGTATATTATGGTCTAATTCCATTTCGGAGTTCCGAAATTGAATTCCGTGTTTTAGGTACAACCGATATAAGCTTTTAGAGAAAAAGGAAATAATTATTTCAATTTTTTATCGATCATTAGTCCGATCGCCATAAATAAACCGAAAAAAATAAGGTTTTCGCTCAGATCTTTAAGATTTGGCTTTAATCGGCAAGAAACATTATATATAAAGAAACAGTGGCGTAGCTTGACAATTTCAGACGGGGGTCTCAACCAAGGGGGTCTCGAAAATAGATGAAAATTTTAAATTTTTCTTAAAAATTCTTAAGAGAAAAACTCTATATGGTGTTTGCTAAAAATACAAAATATTCATACCCCAAAATACGACCTATTGTCAATGATCGTATTTTGCTTAAAAACCAGTATGCGAAAAAAGTTTCTGTAAAGGACATAAAGTTCATAAAATTCAGATGAGTCTATTATATAGGAAAGAATTCACATGAAGTTAAAAAAGGTTCCATAGTTGATTTTTATGCAGTCATTGTCAATAGATGCAAAATACCGGAACCCTAAACATTATAGAAATAATCAGCCGTTGACTGCCCGATAAAATATCTTTCAAGATGTGCATGAAGATTTTAGTCGAATAAGCATATTAAATTTCCATCAATGTTTTATTCGTTTTGCTAAAACTTTTTGAATAATTGTTCCGGGTTAAGTTGTCTTAAAGGTATTGTTGCCAGTCGGAAAAATAAACCAGATGTTAATTTGTTCGAGTCCGTTTTCTATGCCTAGTTACTTTTAGTCCGAGCTAATCTCAACCACTTTAAGCCCGAGTCGAATTTGTAACAAAAAAGATAACATTTAGCCTTTAGTGGTATTAAAATTTAAAAAGCATAAGGACTAAAATAGACTCAAAATGAAATTTTCCAGAATCAGGGATTTTGAGTTAAGGTCTCAAGCTCTGGTTTGCCGTATGGACGCTACGCCACTGTAAAAAAATGAGCTTTAAGACCTTTTTATTGAACTAAGCATGTAGGAATAGGAGTAAAATAAGCTGTAATTTGAAACCAAGTTCAACTGAACTCATTAATCTTTAGCAGTTGTTATACATTTCTTCGTCAGACATGTTTCTTGCTCAAATCCTTTCTTCCGGAAGTTTGTTGAAATCGTTAACAATTTTTAAAAAAATAAACAACAAGTAGTAACTATGAAATGAACACTGATTTTTTTCTTGTAAAATATTTCTAATGATTTATGATTGAATAAATGTAAAGCAAAAAAACATTTAATTTAGATTAAATAAAATTTTTAATTTATTTTTAATATTTTGATTAATTTAAATATTAAGAACAAACAGTGTTAAATGTGTCTGCACCCCAAGCTTGAAGCATCAAATCTTATTTAAAATAATTTCCTTTCCAGCAGTAATGTTTCTAATTAATTTTATTTTTTAATAAAAATCTAGACTTGTTAGTTATCCAGATTTAGAAAACAAAATAAATTTTTCAAAATATATTACATTGATGTAATATTTATAATTGTAAGATTAAACACGCTTCTTCTTCTTCTTCTTCTTCATTGAAGAGAAAAACAATTATAAACTAATTCAAAAGAAATAAAAAATAGAATTTTAATTAAAAGTTGTTTAGAAAAATAATGCAGTATTCTAATGCAGTAACATTTGAAATTCTACTTTAAATTATATTTTGCTAAATTGGACAACTCCTATTGAATATTTCAATATAGTTTTTTAACTTGGTTTTTAAAAATTTCCGTCAAAAATTTTTGTTCTTACATTTTACTAAAGTCTGTGAAATTAACATATTTAATTATTACTTTTTGTTTACCGAAAAAAATTATCTTGTAATTAAATTTCTTCTATTGGGATTGATACTTGACAAATATTTAGATTTTCTAATTTAAATTTCAAATTTTCACAAACAATATTGATGTCAATTGTTAATAAATGATTTTTTACTTATTTTTATTCTGAAATCTTTACGAGACAAATCTAGTTTAGTTAAAATAATTAATTATTTTTTTTAATTATTGACTTGATTTCCGACTTGATAGTAAGACAAGAAAACAGTTTGTTAAAATTTATTACGAACAATCTAGCATTTAAAAATTCGATTGAGCTTTATAAACGTGCATTTCGACCTCAGATTCGTAAGCTAAACATGTGAAAACCAATGAAAGCAAATTTTTTAGTGGGTTTCCAAAATAATTTTATTCATAACCTATAAATTTTTTATTAATCCATCAACCCCATAATACAGTTGTACTCATTCACATGTTCCACTCTCGAAAAGCATGAACTATTGATTTTGAAAAGCAAACATTGATTCATGGATACCAAATGAAAACTAGTTTTACAAGCTTCAAATAGAGTTTTTTAGCTTTCATTTGATACCAATAAATCAATGATAGCTTTTCAAAATCAATAGTTCATGAGAGTTCACAAGAGGAACACGTGAATGGCCACTACTGTATTTATACATATTCCCCTTTTTTTACTTTTTTTGATATGACTTCTACAGTTTTTACCTCACGCCGCTTATTATGATTTTTGTTCAAAAATTTCAAAATCCTTCATCTTTGTAATTTTTGATTTTTTTACCTTTTTAGGCCTTGAGTATTCAAAAAGTAAACCAAAAAATTGTTCAGAATTTATCTGATTTTAGAATTGGTATTAATTATCAGCGTGAGGTAAATTCTGTAGAAGTTATATCGAATAAAGTAAAAAAAGGGATAAAATTTGCACCATTCAAATACTCAAGGTTCCTTGCTCTTTCTGAATATGATAAATATCATGCGGTTGATAGGTTAATAAAAAAGTTATAGGTTAAAAAGTAAAGAATGATTTTGAGGGGTCTTGGAACTTTAGACCCCTAGGGTATGAAAAAAATTATTTTGGAAACTCCCTAAAAAATTGTCTTTCCTTGGTTTTCATGTGTGAAGATTACGAAATTGAGGTCGAAAATCACTTTCTTAGAATAGGACTTTTTGCATTCCCCGAACCTTAGAACAGCACACTTTGGAAGAATTTCCAAGTGATGCAATAATTTTTTACAATATCAGTTTTCATATAATTTTTTGTAAATCTTCCTCCATTGAAATTTCTATTGATGTAACAATTGGTACAAAATAAGGATTCAAAATAAGAATTTTAAAAATAAAAATTTCAAAAATAAGTATTTTAATTATTTAAAGGATATATGATTAACTGCAAATGGAAAAATTCTTAAGATATACTTTATAATCACACGAGTCAACCAATGGGGTAAATGATCTAGCAAGATGGGGCCATACCATTTGATAGAAATAATCTACATTGAAAATTTACATCGAAAAAAAATTCAATTTACCTAGAAAATGTTCACATATTATGTGATCACTAGAATAATGCTGGTTTGGTGAACATGGCTGATCACAAATTCAATGATCACATAATTTGTGATCACTCTCTGATCACTATATTTTTTTTTATGATCACCAAAATTTTCCATTAATTTAAGATAGAGAGAATAGAAATTAATTCAAAGTGTTGTTTTAATTGCAAAAACAATATCTCGTTTTTTTAAGCTTACTCCTTATAAACAACAATAGAAATTAGAGGTAAAAAAAGCATTGAGTAAACACAAGGACCCAATCCATTGCCCTATATGTCATAAGTTTATGAAAAATGGGAGAGATGTCAAACTTCATATATCTAAAAAACACTATTTTTTTTTATTTTATTGATCACATTAAATAAAAAAATGATCACATAATTTTTTTATAAAATTTTATTAATTTTATTTTGATCACAAATTGTGTGATTATTGAATTTGTTATCAGCCATGTTCACCAAACCAGCATTATTCTAGTGATCACATAATATGTGAACACTTGATCACATATTGGACATGACCCAAAACTTTACATAGAAAAACTTCATAGAAAAGTTAAATCGAAAATTGACGGAATTACCATATTACCACAAGTTCTTTTTCTGAATAAGTTGGAACTATTGACCAGATGCCGTGAGTTGAGTCTATTGTGGCGGAACGTCGATGATGAAATTTCTGTAAGAACAGAAAATTTTAAGCCCAAGTTAAAAAGACGAATCCTAATGAGACAAGTTAATAAAATATTAAGGCTTGTGAGCCGTGGTTGCTTAAAATAAGAGGTCTGCAATGAAGCAAGTGTTGCTTCGGTTCAATGAGGTTTTATCTTTCAGTCAGGGAAAATAATTCAAATGCTGAGTTAATGAAAATTTCGGATTATCCAACTTCAGATTTACGAGGTTTGGCTGTACTAGTTAAATCTGTCTACTTTAAGAATTTTCTATCTATTTCGAAATGATTTTCATTGTAAAGGATTTTCTATGCAATTATTCTATCTAAAATATTTCTATGTTTTTTTTCGATAAACATTTTGAATTTTTTCCATCTTTCTATCTAAAGGTATAGAGCCAGCAAGATTCACTTAAGTGAATCCAATGTTGGCATTTTTTTGGAATTTAACCGATTTTCGACATCACTCTCTTGAATTGATTCAGCTCGAAAAAAAAATTGCTAGATCATTTACCCCGTTGGTTGACTCGTGCGGTTTTAAAGTATATCTTAAGAATTTTTCCATTTGCAGTTAATCATATATCCCTTATATCATTAAAATATTTGGATTTTTTCCATAAAAGAACAAAAATATTGTTACTATGAAAACTTATCGAGAACTCGCGAGTCAAGTGAAATTAAAATGAAAATTGCAAGTACAGTGCGACCTCGATTTTGTGAAGTGTCTGAGTAAGTGCAAAAAATTTCGCAAAAGTAAAATTTCACAAATTCAAACCAGAAATACATCAAAAGTATTAGGAGAGTCTCTTTTTTTTATTTCACAAAAACACGGTTTCACAAAATAGAGGCTAACAAAATCGAGGTTACACTGTATAAAGAAATCTTCGATATGTCGTAAAGACCTATGAAGCTCCGGGCGACTAAATTATAAGAAGTTGGTTTAAGCCGAATTAAGTATTACTACAACATTGTAAACTTATTTTTTCATTTATTCTTCAATGAAATTTTTTTTTAATCATTGGCCTTTGATTAAATCAAAAAAAAATTGTAAAAAAACTCATAGCTAAAAATGACATTTAAGATAAAGGAAATTAAATTTTTTACATCCATCTAGACGTCTTTCAATTTACTCTGTAATGAATATTCAGGAACGTTCATGAACGTTCGCCGAAAATTTTCCACACAATTGAGGAATTAATAAAAAGAATATACTTTTTTTTTTTAATTCTCAATCATTTTTATTACAGTCGAGTAGCACTTATATCACACTATTTGTCAAGCCTTTTTTCAGTGATAAAAATAAGGAAAGACAATTTTTAGGGGGTTTCCAAAATAACTTTTTTCATACCCTAGGGGTCTAAAGTTCCAAGACCCCTCAAAATCATTCTTTACTTTTTAACCTATAACTTTTTTATTAATCTATCAACTCAATATTATTAATACATACAGTTCTGACAGTTCACGAATTGAATCTACGAACCTTCATGAACGTTTATGAATGTTAAAGAAGGTTCTTTCGGCGAACGTTCACGAATGTTCATGAACGTTCGCAGATTCAATTCGTGAACGGCCCGAACTGTATTCTGAAAGAACATAAAGTTTACTACAGAATACAGAATAAACGTATTTTGATGGCTCATTGAGTAATTTGAAGAGTGAAAATTTAGGAAAAAATAGCAAATTTCACCCATTTTTTTACTTTTTCCGATATAACTTCTACAGTGTTCACCTCACGCCTATGATTTAAACTAATCCTGAAACCAGATTTTTCATCTTTGTTACATAACAAAAATGAAAAAATACATTATGTTTTCACATCTTTTGTTAACAGAAAGTTTGTTACCCTTGATTGAGAGGTGATCACAAATTTTATTCCTAATTTATTTAGTGGTTTAAGGGACTCCTAGACTTAACCAAGTGCAACTTTAAAACGAAGCGACATATGCAAAGTAAATCTTCAAAATTCTAAATCCTATAAGAAAGCTCTTGGCATTTTTGTCTTTCAATTTGGATGTTCGCATACAGAGAAATAAATCGCAAAAATGACGTTTTTAAAGAAAACACTCGTTTGAGGCATAAATCGACTATATCCTCATTTACTCACAAAGATTCAAATCAGAGTTGAAAGATATTTTAATGAGATGAGTCTTAAGATCTTGGTGAGAGACTCTTAGATAGATCCACATTACGATTTCACTTAAATCTCGCTTGAGATCTGATTGAGTTTCAAAATTCTTTAGAATGAGCAGATCCAGAAGCTATTGTAAAAATTAAAATCTATCGTATAAATAATCATCACTTCAATCATCACCAGACAATAGTTGTATTCTAAATTTTTTGCCTGTTTAAAGTAGTAATTGAAGTTTTTCGGTCATATTTTTTTGCCGAGAGATGTGCGAGATTCAACCATGGCATTTTTTAAGGAAAACCTACTAGAATAAAGAAGAATCTAATAAAGAAGAAAATTTCTAAAGGTAAAGTATACGGTGATTATCATTCAAATGCCTCTGTGTAATTTCTGTTTGTTCGACTGGATTGGAAAAAATTTCTACCAAAAATCGAAAAGTTGTAGTTTTTTAAATTTATCTTAAAAACTCTTAATCAATTTAAAATTAAAAAAGTATCAACAAAAATCTTTTTTCAAATTTATAAGCTTACTTTTTTAATCTTACACAGAGCTATGTTTTCGTAAATGTAATACGTTAAATGTTAATTAGTAGGGAAATTCCTGTATAAATTTTTAAACACTCGATTTTTTAAAAAAATTAATTTTATTAAGATTTTTCGTGTCAAAAGTTGCATCTGGGCGAGTGTTTTTCACTTGCCCGATTTAAATGTAATAGTGGAAAAAGTATGCACAAATAAAATACTAAAAGAATATCCATTTGACTTTTGATCCGTGGCATTCCATGTTAATGACATATTCCCTTAACCAATCATTGTTATTTTTTCAAGCGAAATTTTTTTTTTAAATTTAAAAATCAGTTTGTTTTTTTTAACATTAAACAAATTAAATGTCTGTCATATTAGTGTGTAAAGTTTAATGATTTAATTTAAGCGTAAAATAAAGCCACTTTTTCATTCGTAGTTTATTAAGTCCCCGCTTATAAACGACGCATAAGCAAAAAATCCGGAAACATGACTTTTAAAATTCGCTTCATTATAAAATATATTTTAGAAGAGTCAATTTAAAAAACAAAAAAAATCGGGACTTTATTCCGTTTTAGCCTAGATACCTTATATCTAATTAAAAACATAACGTTTCATAAATAAATCTTGATTTTTGTTCTTAAATCCTTAATTAGGGAACAGCATTATTTATTTTAATTACAAAATTTAGCATTTGATATCAAATCCTTTTTAGATAATTTTTTTTCTTTGTGAAAATGGCCTATTCAACATGAATTCGACGAATAATAATCAACATATATTCACCTTTTTACTAACCGTAAGCATTGTCGGAACAATCGGAAACTTAGCTGTTGTGATTGTATACGGAAAAAAGAAAGACAAACAAACATCAACTTTTTTTATACTTGTACTAGCACTAAGCGACCTTGCAGTATGTTCTATTCTAGTACCATTAACAATATATATGGAAAAAATTCTATTCGAAACTGAAAGTTTGTTGTTATGTCGGACATTTTTTTTTCTTACAACTACAATAGTCCCATCAAGTAGTCTTCTAATGTCAGCTATTGCATTCGATCGATTTTTTTGTATTTGCAAAGTTTCTAAAAATATTATGACTTTAATGAAAGCTCGAATAACTGTAGTGACTATATTTTTAATAAGTGTTTTAATTGGTGTTATTCCTCTTTTGAGTAGTGTGGTTATTATTCATGGCAAAGAGATTGATAATCATACTGAAGAAGTATCAATTTGTTTTATTGACCAAGAATCGAATTACACAACGTTTGGATTTTTGATTCTCCCTTTCAAGATTTTTTATGATTGCATCTACGCAGCCTCGGTTCTAATTATAACCATTTTGTATATCTTAATTTATAAAGAGATTTACGTACGACGTAGACTTAAAAGAAATCGAAAAAAAGAAATATTATATAATAGTATCATTAGTCAATCTGAAAATGGAATTTTTCCGGAAACTCTTTTGATTAAAAATCAAGATTTTACAAATGAAACAACTGACAAAAATGGTGTCGCCTGGTTTAAATGTTGTTGTCGAAAAACTGAAAGTAAGATTTTTAACTTTTATTTGGCACTATCATATTTGAACTAATGATGTTCGGAAGTTCGAATATCTGAAAACCTTGATTATCCAATTTTTTTTCTTAATTAAAGCTCATTGATAGGATTAACGAGGTTTGAATTTAAAAATTAAATATTTATTCAACCATAATTTTTTTATTCTAATTTTTACATGTTAAAAAGATCCAGATAATTTTAGATTTAAGATTATTTTTATTCAACACATTTTTAAAGCATTGTGAAGTTTCGGCAAAAAAGTTCAGTTCAAAATTTAAAGATCACATAGCATTGTGAAGTTAAGTTCAAAAATTTCAGTTCAATTTTGAAAAATCGAAATAACTTTTTCACATAGACCTTATGCTTGATCTGCATATGTAACAAAGTGTAGCAAACTTTGTTAAACAATTAGGCGACCTCTGCAAAAAACTCTGCAACCTAATTGCGCATTTATTTAAATACTTTTAAATGGTGTGCATTTTGCAAAGAATATGCACACATTTTGCAGAGATCGCTCAATGGTGTAACAAAGTTTGTTACACTTTGTCACATATGCAGAGCCAGCATAAGGCCCGTGAAAAAAAAGTTATTTCGATTTCTAAAAATTGAACAGAACTTTTTGAACTAAATTTCACAATGCTAGATCACATGAGCCAAAAATAAGCGGTCATAACTAAAATTTTTTTTAGGCCTTGTTTAGAAAATTAATTTTACTTTTCCACCATGTAACATTATTTTAAAAAATAATTAAAATTACAGTAATTTTAACGATTTTTTTACCCACAGTGTGAGTTAACTTTATCAATAAAAAAAGCGTAAAATGATAACTGAAAGCATGACTAAACGTTAGGCTCGTAAATCGTTAGCGTTAGAATGGTGCGAAGGTCGCGTTAGAGTGGTCAATTGAAGTGTGAGGGGTGCGTTAGGGTGTTATAATTATTAAGGTCTCATGACAAATTGTTAAAGAAAATCGAATACTAGTGATGATTAAATTTTTTCTAATTTTAATCCATTCTACTGAATTAATGTCTCTAATGCTCGCCTCACACTTCAATTGACCACTCTAGCGCACCACTCACACTTCATTCTACGACCCTAACGAACCCCTAAAAGAATTGATTATTGAATAAAATTTTTGATGCTTATTGGAACAAAATCTTCACCACTAAGGCTATCCTATGAATATTATAAGTCATAAATGATAAAATTTTGGCTTCTTATAAACCTACCCGTTCACATGATCCAAAAATGAAAGTTCGGACGAATTCGGATGAACGCGAACGTTCAATTTTGGAACATTTGAACGACCAGGTTAGTATATGAGTTTAGAGCTTGTTTATCATTAAAAATTCGATTTTTGGATCTGTTATCTTGTCGGTTTTTTCTGTTTCATTTAACTTAAATTTGCTCTCCCTTTTAAAAAATCTACAAAAATTAAGCATTTCAATCGCAAATTTTGAAAGATATTTAATTGAGGTGTCATCGGTTGGTTTAATACGATAATCGTTAAGGGTTCCGGTATTTTTATAAATATTTTGTATTTTTTTAGCGAACACCATTCTAAACTGAATCTATTTTTGCGACCCCAGCGTTTTTTAACAACGCGAGTGTAGGCTAATCAGTACATTCCAAAATTTCTCGGCAACAGTCTTAGAAATTTTGGCATCACCCATTTCTTGAATTGTCATTATTAAATAAAAATAATTTTTTTTTTTAGAAAGTGAAATTGACCAAGAGCAATGTTCTTTCAAAGGTCACGATATCATGAGTCGAAAAGAATCATTGAAAACCTATTGTCTACTCAAATCAGAAAATCGTAATTTTTTAGCCAAAGCAATGAATTTAAAAGAGAAAGATCCTGATATTGTTGTTAATGATTCAATTTCACAATCAACAGTGAAAACCGATATCAAAACAAACAAAATAAGTTCAAAAAAAAGAGAAAAACGACGACCCAAAAAGAAAAATTATTTTCAACGTGATCCGACAATTAATTCAAAAATAATTCCATTTTTAATTCTAATTAAAGAAACGCGTACAGCGTTTATGCTTTTTATCGTTTCAATTGTTTTCATATCGTGCTATTTACCCTCAATTTTGGCTACAAGATCGCTTTTGCCTAATAACAATTTATTTATAGTTTATTTATATTTTACCAATTCGGCTATTAATCCTCTTATTTATTCGTTTATTAATCGAAGTTTTCGCTCGGATTTAATTAAACTTTTAAGAATGAAATCGAATCCAATATTTTCATTATCAAAATTGTCTACTTTTTCTGGTCTTACACAAAATGTAATCGAGCTCAAAAATATTTAGATTTTGTTTTATTTTCAGAAAGAGCATTTTAAAATAAAAAAAAATAAAAATGTCAAAAGTAAATTAATTTTTTTGACTCACGTTTTATCCTAATTTATAGTGTTTGTTAAAAATTGCACATTGAAATAAATTTCTCCATTCAAGAATAAAAATATATGATTGTTGCTTTTTTTAATTAAAGAGATACACAAAAACCGGTTAAGATAATAAATATAATAAAAAATCTGATTTACTAGAAATTATAAAAAATCTAATTGACAGTTCAGTTGGCATTGATATGATTATTTACAAGGTTTCAGGAAGAATTCTCGATTTTGATAAGCAAAAATATTAACGCAAAAATATAAATTTTATATTTTTATACTCTACGAGATTTGAGTTTAGGAGTAGTAAAGTAGTTGTAAAAATAACTGCGACTCGACAAGTCGAGTTAAGCCGTAAGGCTGTGGCAGTTCTTTGCGATCAAACCAATTCAGGCGTTTTAAACCATTCATCAAGCTTTGCTTTGAAGGAATTTAATGAAACTGATTCCACAACATTTTTTGGTAAACTGTTGATATTACGGAACGGACAATTCTTGATGAGTTCTCTTGAAACCATTTTTGAATGACCCCTCAAATTAAAGTTATTTTTTGCAGAGTTATACCTGATGTCATTCGTAAATTTGACAGCCTCTAAACCATTTACTATCTTGAAGAATTGAATTAAATCACCCCTTCTTCTTCTTGTATCTAGTGTCATAAGATTCATTTTCGATAATCTTTCTTCGTATTCTTATTGTTTAAATTCTGGGATCATTCTTGTGACTCTACGCTGAACTTTTTCTAATTCGCGCTTATCACCCTATAAACAAGGATTCCATACACTTATGCCATATTAAATAAGCGGTCTCACCATTGACGTATAAAAGTTTAACCACATTGACATCTAGATATTCAAAATTCTAACAAATCATACCTAAGATCTTGTTCGCTCTACCCGATGAATAGTTCACTTGTGAACTCCATTTAAGGTCGTTCTGAAAATAAACTCCTAAATCTTTTTTCCAAGCTTATTGTATTCAAGGGTTTTGTCGGCAACCTGAAGTTTTGTACGATGGTACTGTACGATTCCAGGACTATTTGAATGCTACGAAAAAAAGAAGCATATTACCGAATTCCTCAGAATTTTGTACACTTAATCGAACTGTTAAATCACCACTCAAAAATTGACCCCTTATTGAACTATCACTCGTAATTTTGAACTTCTCAATTTGGAACCGGAACTAACGTATTTGCTCGAGTTTAACGACATGTCGTTAAACCCGAATTACCAGTTATAACGACATGTCGTTAATTAGTGGACAGTGGTTTTCAAAATGACTTAACGACATGTCGTTAAACCCGAATATAGCCAAAAAAAGCTCTTTTTTCTAAAAATTAGTGTCAAAATTAACGACATGTCGTTAAAGGTATAACGACATGTCGGTAATTCCAAATTATTACAAAAAAACCTAATAAAAGAGAGTTCGTGGCCGTGACAGCTTTGGCAGCTAGTGTCGCGAGTTCAAATCCTGGTATAGTCAAAAAATTGTAACGTTTAGAAAAAATAATAATGGAAAGGCGAATATAAAAAATTCTATATAGGTCTACCCGGCCAAGAAACCTAACAGCTTATGCAGCTAATTAAGTCTAGGATTGTTCCACTAGATGTTAGATCTGCACAGAAAAAGTACTACTACTACTACTAAAAAGTACTTCACCAAATTTGACGAAAAGTAGCTCATTTGAATAACGAAAAACACTCACCTATAACTAGATAGATTTATTAGAGAAATCCATAGACATTTACTGTTGTGGTCATTCAAGTGATCTTCTTGTGAATTCTCATTAACTAATGATTTGGGAAGATTTCATTCATTTTTGGGAATCAACTGAATGCAAGTTTTACAAGCTTTGACTAGAGCTATTTAACTTTCAGTTGATACCCAAAAATCAATGAAAGCTTTTCAAAATCATTAAATCATGAAAATTCACAAGAAGAACGCGTGAATGTACAGTATCTCCTATTATAGTAGTAAAATGTATGATTTGAGGCTCCCTACATTAGTTACTCATAGACAGGTTTTTTTTTGAATGCAACACACAACGCATTTTTTTTAAGAAAAAAGGTTGCATTTTGATGTGCACAAAATGGGCTTTCTATTTGCATTAAAAAAAAACCGGCTCATAGAGGATTTATTAAAATTTCTTCATTTTTTTTCTAAATTTTCAAAACAAAACATCTTACTTTGCTTTGATCGTCCGAAGGTAATTTTGTTATATTTTCTATACATGACGCCGCGATAGGAGTAGGGTCGAAATTTAATAAAATTCATAGTCAAAAGTTCGAAAGCTGATCCGATCAATTTAAAAGAGACTTTTCGAAAATCTTTCTTTATTACAAACCCTTACTTTCTTTCTTATTGTAATTGAATGATTGAATTAAAAAAACCGCTTGTGTGAAAAAAATTTTTAATAATGTCAATCCAAAAAAAAAGAGTCTTTGAAAATAAAAGCGTGTGAGCAGGAGGTTTGAGAAAAAAAATCTCACACACAAGGTAGGGTAGGGAGGGTTTTTTTTCTATGAAAATTGTAAAATAACTAGAAAAATTTTTTTTTTAAAATGGACCTTGTGTTGAAATTTTTTCTTACTGGTACCCCCTGGGGTGAGTGTTGAAAATTTTGATTAAATTGAGAATTTGTTTCAGAAGGGTGGGGCTCTAATGTTAAAATTTTTTTTGAACCAGCCTGTAGAAATTTTTTATTTGTTACCCCTACCCTAGATCATCTTTAGATAAAATTAAGGAATTTTAAAAAAGAGAAGGTTCTAGAAGGAGTCTCCAAGGCTGCTTGTTGATTCGTGACCCTCTAGCCTCATTCAGAAAAGCATTTTTTCTCATACCTCATGTTCTGAGTGAAGTTTTCTAATGGCTGCCGCAATTACCGACATGTCGTTATACCTTTAACGACATGTCGTTAATTTTGACACTAATTTTTAGAAAAAAGAGCTTTTTTTGGCTATATTCGGGTTTAACGACATGTCGTTAAGTCATTTTGAAAACCACTGTCCACCAATTAACGACATGTCGTTATGTACATAACGACATGTCGTTAAATTCGAGCAAATACGTTATTAAAGGATCATATAAATTTTTTTTAGGAGTACGATTCGTTGTACATTACCGTATACCCTTGCAATGAGATACGTGCCCTTAAACCTGAGTTTCGGGTTGTATCCAATTTTTTGATTGGCCCATTTTTTTTTCAGCCAATCAGAAAATTGGATACAACCCGAAACTCAGGTTTAAGGGCACGCATTTCATTGCAAGGGTATACGGTATCAGTTTTAATTTTTACACTCTGTACACAAGTAAAATTATCTAAAAATAAAGGCAAATAAAAAATTTATTAATACTGCACTTGTACCGAACTTCCACCATTTGCGTAGCCGCAGCGCAGCGAAGCGTACCCTTTGCGAACCGTAGCGTACCAAAAAAAACGTAGCCACCGTACCACCGTACCGTAGCGTACTTTAAGCGAACCGTACCTTACCGAAGGCGAACCTTTAGCGTAGCGAACCCACCGTACCCACCGTACCCACCGTACTCACCGTACTCACCGTACCCACCGTACTCACAGTACCCACCGTACTCACCGTACTCACCGTACTCACCGTACTCACCGTACCCACCGTACTCACCGTACAAAAAAAATAATTTTAATGATAAAAACTCTTTTTTTTTATTATGCTAAAAGAATCAAAATCTTTGGAATTAATTAATTTTTCCAAAGATTTAAGATTCTTCATCATTTATGTTAGTTTTACTTGAGTTTTTTTTTTAGTAAGACTTCTTCCAATTCTCCTTCTTCGTCGGCTCAAACAAGTTGATTTAAATTTTTTAAACGTCTCAGCGTCATCTGCAAATCTTTCTGTGGGTACGGTGAGTACGGTGGGTACGGTGAGTACGGTGGGTACGGTGGGTACGGTGAGTACGGTGGGTACGGTGAGTACGGTACGGTAGGTACGCTACGGCAAGGGTACGGTTCGGTGCGCTATGGGTACGCTACGGTACGATGAGGGTACGGTGGTACGGTAGGTTCGGTGGGTTCGGTTCGCAAAGGCTACGGTACGGTACGCTACGGCTACGGTTCGCTCCGCAAAAGGTGGAAGTTCGGTACAAGTGCAGTATTTAGAAATATAAAAAACAAAGGAAAATAGATAGTAATTGAACGGAAAACTGACCCTTGACGTAACGCAAGGCTTCAGAAGGAATCAAATCGAATCATCAATCTTGAATTTTCTATTTACAAGAACTAAGCAATTTACCTATTAAAAATCTAACTTACTCCATTTTTAAAAAAGTTTTTGAATTTATCGACGCTAATTATTGAGGGAGAGCCAAGTCTACTTCAGTATTGAAAGTTGAATCGACATCAAATTATGACTGTATTGGTGAAATTTATGACTATTTTGTGAGTATAATGCTAGCTCTTTAATTTTGTCATTAAATTAGAATATTTAAATTGTAAGACTTTAACATTTAAACATTTAAACAGAAGTAAAGTGCAACGCACCATAAACCAAAATTCATCGAAATATATATTTTTTTGGACTAAATTCTATGAATACTTATGTTTTAAGATTCGGGCTTTCATTTAAACCCATAATCAATATATGTGAAAAATTAACCCTAGGTACACGAGGGTGCAGAAGTAGGGGGTCATATTTAAGGGTTAGTGATTAAAAAAATTTTTTTTTCTGAATCCGACTATTTTGGCATTTTCAGGGGTGCTGAAAACGTATATTTACAAAATTTTAGCTTTCTATGACTTTTTTTGGATGAATACACGGCAAAAAACCGTTTTTTAGGTATGGTCTCCTTTGCCGCGATATTCAGCCGCACCCAACTCGTCCGGAGTTAAACCAAATATACTGGGGTGTACAGAATTAAATTTAGAACAAATTGATCGGAGCAGATTTTTAGAAAAAAAATTTAATAATGTGAAACTAAATCATTTTAAAAAAACTTCAATATGCACTTATTTCAAAACATATAAGCAATCAGAATTTTAGACTTTTGACCTCAAATTCGTGATCTACGTACTAAAAAACCTAAAATTCGATATTTTATTTAGGGGGTAAATTTATAAAAAAATGATAACCGCTTAGGGTTTGATCAGTTAAGACCATATTATACGGTTTATGGAAAATACTTTTGGGACTTACATTTTTCAACCCAAATTGTAATATGAATACATATTCTAAAAGAGCAATTTTTTCTCTATTGGCCAATGCCAAAAATTATTAAACTTTCTTTGTACCTAGGGTTAATTTTTCACATATGTTGATTATGGGTTTAAATGAAAGCCCGAATCTTAAAACATAAGTATTCATAGAATTTAGTCCAAAAAAATATATATTTCGATGAATTTAGGTTTATGGTGCGTTGCACTTTAGCTGCTTATGAATTCTAATGGGAAGTTTTATGTAGAGGATTCATTTCGAAATTTAAAAAAGAACAAAGTATTACAATCAGTTTTAATGATGATTTGTCGCCGTAATTGCTAAATTTTTTTATTGAGAACCTAAGTTGTGCCATTTGCAATCGTTTAATTGAATAAGAATTCAAGAAAAAAATAAAAATATTTTAAAACCACACCAAAGTTATTATTCTTTCTTTTTTCTTTAGTACGATAAGTTTTTTTAAGAAATTTTTTATTTATAATCACGTTTCAATGGTTATTTCTGTTTAAATAATTAAATTTTGCTTTGAACCGGACTTTTTTGGCATAGGTATATTTTGTGAACCTATTTTTTGGCCTGTATACGCGTATACATATATGTATTACGAATACATGATATTTAAACGACCAAGGTATTCGTTTGCGAGGAACGAGCGTTCGCGTGACGAGCTAGTTAAGCAGACGTACACGCGAATAAAAAACGAATACTGAACTGTTTTAAAAAAAATTCTTGACGTAAATCGTCAATAGAGTATACATACACAAAAAAAATCTACATGTATTTTTTAGAAAAATAATAAAATTTATTCATGCGTGAAAAAAAATCACATCTAACTTAACATTTACATTATTTTTTTGTTGAATAGAATTCAAATGTTAATTGTTGTAATTAATTTCTACAAAACAGAGAAATTCAAATAACAAAACTCTCTAATTGATCTTATTCTTTTCTTCCCTATACGGATTTCTTAATAGGAATGTCAAGCTGTTAGATATTAACACGTTAACAAAAGTCTAACTGAGTTTACAAATAAACCTATTGATTAATGAATCATTGTTTTGAAGCTATGGCCTCGTACTGAACAGACCTGTGATGAAAAGTAGTGCCATGCCGTTTCTTACACTATGAGCTTGAAATAGCTAGGACCATGCCTTCCCAGACTTAAAAAGAAATGTGATGAAGTACGGCCATGCCTTCCCAGACTTAAAAAGAAATGTGATTAAAAGTACGGCCATGCCTTCCCGGACTTAAAAAGATCTGTATTTAAAAGTACGGCCATGCCTTCCCAGACTTAAAAAGACCTGTAATTAAAAGTACGGCCATGCCTTCCCAGACTTAAAAAGACCTGTGATTAAAAGTACGGCCATGCCTTCCCAGACAGTTGGCGAAGCCAACCCCCTTTAAATAAGTTAACGTCTCGTTACTCGCATATGTAAAGCCCTGCTTCGTGTATCTTATACATATTTATATGATTATGTATACTCGTATACATATTTATATGATTATGTATACTCGTATACATATTTATATGATTATGTATACTCGTATACATATTTATATGATTATGTATACTCGTATACATATTTATATGATTATGTATACCGCACCTGCCTGATCCTTAAATCTTATGTCAATCGTAAAGATATTATTCGTAAGAACTTTAAAATATCTAAATACAAAAACGTCTCTATTTGTCCAGATTTAACTTTAGCTGAACAAGTAAAGCTGAAACAATTAAAACAATTACGAGATAAGAAAAACGACGAACTAAAAGCACAAAACAGAATGGATATTAAATATGTTGTTCACGAAAACCTGAATAGTTTAATAATTATAAATCAAGAAATTAAACCTGTTCCATTAATGAGTCTAATTTTAAAACCATTCATTGCTGATGACGTAATGGTACCTCTTTGTTTTAAATATTTAAATCGCGTCAAGGAAAAATGCAAAAAATATTTAAATCAAGTCAAAAATTTTATTTTATTGTCAATACTATTTACAGTAATTTGACTTGTTTCGTTTATTTAATCTTAGCAATTTCTCTTTAAAAAATGTCTCAGCTAAATAACTTACTCAAACCAAAGTAAACTTAAGTTCAAGTTTCATAGTTTCTACTCCTCAATTTAAATAAATGCTGGTTATTAAAGAAAATTAAACAACTTCTAACTCATTTAGTAACCTAAGCTTGATCATTTAGTAATTTATAAACATTAGTTATAGGAAACGAACTGCTTATTATGGTTTTTCGACTTATTTCATAAATTTTTCAGGCTTTAAGAATTTTCTCAGACAAAAAATAAAAATTATGACTAAGATTAAATATTTTTTGCATACACAATAAATAGGTTTAAAAAAATTATCTGCCAAGCGAAACATTTTATTTTTCTTGACACTAAAATAAAATTCTTGTCTCGATTTGATTATTCGAAATTAGGGGGTAAATAGGAGCCATTGCTGATACACAATTGCAACAGTATTCTGGAGAAGAACAAATTTCTAGTAAACTAGTACCTGGTGCTAAACCCATTAGTCAACAAATTCAATCGAAAAATAGCGAAGTTGAAACAGCACACACTACCACTGCTGCTAAAGCGACCCCTAAAACAACTCCAGCTATTTTAAGTTCAAGTCAATCAACTAATGGTCAAGCTAAATCAACAACTGATATGGACCAATTAGAAAATAAAACTCAAGTTTCTAAACCAGTACCTGGTCCTAACCAAGCTAACCCCACTAGTCAATCAACTCAATCGGAAAACAACCAAGTTGTTACAACATCTGCTACTTCAGCTGCTAAAGCGACCCCTAAAACAACTCCAGCTATTTTAAGTTCAAGTCAATCAACTAATGGTCAAGCTAAATCAACAACTGATATGGACCAATTAGAAAATAAAACTCAAGTTTCTAAACCAGTACCTGGTCCTAACCAAGCTAACCCCACTAGTCAATCAACTCAATCGGAAAACAACCAAGTTGTTACAACATCTGCTACTTCAGCTGCTAAAGCGACCCCTAAAACAACTCCAGCTATTTTAAGTTCAAGTCAATCAACTAATGGTCAAGCTGAATCAACAACTGATATGGACCAATTAGAAAATAAGACTCAAGTTTCTAAACCAGTACCTGGTCCTAACCAAACTAAACCCATTAGTCAATCAACTCAATCGAAAAATAACCAAGTTGTTACAACACCTGTTACTACAGTTGCCAAAGTGAGCCCTAAAACAATTGATTTACACATAGATAAATTTGGTTTAAAAATTGAGAAAAGAGATCTTTCGACGCTAAACAAAGATAAATTTGTAAACGATAATATCATAAATTTTTATTTAAAACATTTATGTCATATATCCGATTTCAAATGTCTAACTATCGACTCGCTTTATATTGACAAAGTTCATTTAAACGACATTACTATTTTGAGAAATACTCGATTCAGAAGATTGCGAACACTTACAATCAATGTTTATTTCGTCTTTTTAGCTTCAAATTTACGATCAACCAATCAAATGATTTCAACAATTTCAACAACATGTTAGAAAACTTCAAGCTAACGAACTTTCAACACCGAATTCTTGAAAGACTGTGTCTATTTATTTACAAAATTTTTAGAAACCCAATGTCTCCGTTTGATCTTAAAGCTCAATTTGAAAAAAAATCTACTGTGTTTCCAAGGTATGATTTGAGAAAAAGTAATAATTTTATTATTCCATCAAAAGGTAAATTTAATGACTTTGGTGAGAGAACGTTTAACTACTTCTACTCAAAATTTGTAAATGAGTTATTAATACATGACCTAAATCTAAGTGAAATTATATTTAAAAATAGAATCAAAACTAATAATAACTTACTTTTTTTAAAATTTGTAAATTTATATGAAATCTTTGATGTTAAATTTAAACATTTTATTTAAATTTTTAATTATTTAATTTTGTCAATAAATGGGTTCGATTTACTCAAATGAGTACTTGGCATATGCCTGTAATCGAACTGAGAAATGGAGAAATGGTATACATATGGTATGTATAAGCTAAATTTTTTTTCACATGTATCCTTGTATACATAAAACAGGTCAGGGAACAGATTTGGATACATTTATGGATCTCTTACTTAAAAACATGCTAGATATTTTTTAGGGGATGGAGTTGGGGACGAATAGGAAAAAAATTTTTTTTTTTTAATTTTATTCGAAAAAGTAAACGGAAATGACAAATGCATAGGTAATACAAATATTGAAACAAATTGAAAATCCCAAAAAAAAAAAATTACGAATTTTTTACAATTTCCAAAAATGAACGAAAAGTAACAAACAATAAACGATCTTTTTCTTTGATAAGAGATCTATAAATGTATCCAAGTCTGTTCCCTGACCTGATTTATGTTTACGAGTATACATGTGAAAAAAAATTTAGCGAATACATTTTATGTATACGCGTATACATACCATATGTATACGAGTATACATAATCATATAAATATACGAATACCTTGGTCATATACATATTATGTATTCGTAATACATATATGTATACGCGTATACATATTTATATATACAGTACTTTCCGGTTATAAGAAACTCCAATTTGCATGAAAAATAATTTATTATATCCGAAGATTTCTTATAAACAAATTAAAGTTTTCCTGCATAATTTTTACTCACATTATCTTAAGTTAGCAAGTGAGGTGATAATTGATAAAGAAACCGAAGGAATAATCCATTTAGAGAAAGCAGGCGAATATTTATTATATCTATTATATTTGTCCAGTAAAAAACATTTTTACAATGATGTAAACACTTTTTTTCTAGAAACAAAAGTAAAGCGAAACAAGATTTTGTTTAAAAAATGTCGTGTATACGTAACGGCTGAAAGATAAATTAACATTTTTTAATCCTTTTTTGATAATATTACTGCTTATCGCTAAATAGTTTTAGACCCGCCTCATATTTTTTTTCATAAAAAGTTCAAATTTTTTATAAACAAGTTAAATTTAATGGTCTTACTCTAATTTTACCTAAAAAAAAATTTATTATATACGAATTTTCGCTATACATGAATTTGTTATAAACAGTTAAAAATACATGGAAGGGGTCGGAAATGTTTTTGTTCTGGCGAAAACGTTTATTATATCCGAAAATTTCTTAAAACCGTGTTTCTTATAACCGGAAAGTACTGTACTCGTATACATCGGGTTTGTATAAAAAATAGGTTCACAAAATATACCTATGCCACTTTTTTGTACGATTCGATTTTTTACTAAGAATAAAAAAAATTGAGAAAATAGCTTTTGTACAAGGTGTACAAATTCAAGAGAAACACTTTGAATAAATCGTACCGACTAAAATACTATGACCCATAGCTTTTGGAAGATGTGCAAGTTTTGGATCTGTTAAGCACTGTACAACTTGTTTAACGTAATAGTATTCTAAAAATTTTTTTGAACTCTGTACATGAATTTGTACACCTCCTGTCAAAAAGATCAAAAAGTTTATCAGAAGTGAATCGTACAATCGTACAAAACTTCAGGTTGCCGGTTCTATCCCCTGCTTATTAAATATTCTGTATTCATACTGAGGATTTTTCTGTCCGATATGCATGACTTTGCACTTTTCTGCACTCAATTCGGTAGCCCACGTAATAGACCAGCTTGATCCTGTATCTAAATCTCTTTGTAAAGTTAAATTATTGATCAACATAATTTTTTGATTCGTTGCACAATGTTTCAGACAAGTCGTTAATAAACAAAAAAAAACAAAAGAGGCCCGAGGACTGATCCCTGAGGAACACCACTGGTTACATCTAGCCATTCAGATTCAACATTTCCCAGGACAATTCTCTGTTTTCTTCCTTGCAGAGAATTTTTGATCCAATTTAAAATTTTACCATCAAACCCATACGGTGACAACTTGTATAGTAGCAATCGAGAGAAATTTTTTATTTATAATCACGTTTCAATGGTTATTTCTGTTTAAATAATTAAATTTTGCTTTGAACCGGACTTTTTTGGCATAGGTATATTTTGTGAACCTATTTTTTGGCCTGTATACGCGTATACATATATGTATTACGAATACATGATATTTAAACGACCAAGGTATTCGACCTGTAATTAAAAGTACGGCCATGCCTTCCCAGACTTAAAAAGACCTGTGATTAAAAGTACGGCCATGCCTTCCCAGACAGTTGGCGAAGCCAACCCCCTTTAAATAAGTTAACGTCTCGTTACTCGCATATGTAAAGCCCTGCTTCGTGTATCTTATACATATTTATATGATTATGTATACTCGTATACATATTTATATGATTATGTATACTCGTATACATATTTATATGATTATGTATACTCGTATACATATTTATATGATTATGTATACCGCACCTGCCTGATCCTTAAATCTTATGTCAATCGTAAAGATATTATTCGTAAGAACTTTAAAATATCTAAATACAAAAACGTCTCTATTTGTCCAGATTTAACTTTAGCTGAACAAGTAAAGCTGAAACAATTAAAACAATTACGAGATAAGAAAAACGACGAACTAAAAGCACAAAACAGAATGGATATTAAATATGTTGTTCACGAAAACCTGAATAGTTTAATAATTATAAATCAAGAAATTAAACCTGTTCCATTAATGAGTCTAATTTTAAAACCATTCATTGCTGATGACGTAATGGTACCTCTTTGTTTTAAATATTTAAATCGCGTCAAGGAAAAATGCAAAAAATATTTAAATCAAGTCAAAAATTTTATTTTATTGTCAATACTATTTACAGTAATTTGACTTGTTTCGTTTATTTAATCTTAGCAATTTCTCTTTAAAAAATGTCTCAGCTAAATAACTTACTCAAACCAAAGTAAACTTAAGTTCAAGTTTCATAGTTTCTACTCCTCAATTTAAATAAATGCTGGTTATTAAAGAAAATTAAACAACTTCTAACTCATTTAGTAACCTAAGCTTGATCATTTAGTAATTTATAAACATTAGTTATAGGAAACGAACTGCTTATTATGGTTTTTCGACTTATTTCATAAATTTTTCAGGCTTTAAGAATTTTCTCAGACAAAAAATAAAAATTATGACTAAGATTAAATATTTTTTGCATACACAATAAATAGGTTTAAAAAAATTATCTGCCAAGCGAAACATTTTATTTTTCTTGACACTAAAATAAAATTCTTGTCTCGATTTGATTATTCGAAATTAGGGGGTAAATAGGAGCCATTGCTGATACACAATTGCAACAGTATTCTGGAGAAGAACAAATTTCTAGTAAACTAGTACCTGGTGCTAAACCCATTAGTCAACAAATTCAATCGAAAAATAGCGAAGTTGAAACAGCACACACTACCACTGCTGCTAAAGCGACCCCTAAAACAACTCCAGCTATTTTAAGTTCAAGTCAATCAACTAATGGTCAAGCTAAATCAACAACTGATATGGACCAATTAGAAAATAAAACTCAAGTTTCTAAACCAGTACCTGGTCCTAACCAAGCTAACCCCACTAGTCAATCAACTCAATCGGAAAACAACCAAGTTGTTACAACATCTGCTACTTCAGCTGCTAAAGCGACCCCTAAAACAACTCCAGCTATTTTAAGTTCAAATCAATCAACTAATGGTCAAGCTGAATCAACAACTGATATGGACCAATTAGAAAATAAGACTCAAGTTTCTAAACCAGTACCTGGTCCTAACCAAGCTAACCCCATTAGTCAATCAACTCAATCGGAAAACAACCAAGTTGTTACAACATCTGCTACTTCAGCTGCTAAAGCGACCCCTAAAACAACTCCAGCTATTTTAAGTTCAAATCAATCAACTAATGGTCAAGCTGAATCAACAACTGATATGGACCAATTAGAAAATAAGACTCAAGTTTCTAAACCAGTACCTGGTCCTAACCAAACTAAACCCATTAGTCAATCAACTCAATCGAAAAATAACCAAGTTGTTACAACACCTGTTACTACAGTTGCCAAAGTGAGCCCTAAAACAATTGATTTACACATAGATAAATTTGGTTTAAAAATTGAGAAAAGAGATCTTTCGACGCTAAACAAAGATAAATTTGTAAACGATAATATCATAAATTTTTATTTAAAACATTTATGTCATATATCCGATTTCAAATGTCTAACTATCGACTCGCTTTATATTGACAAAGTTCATTTAAACGACATTACTATTTTGAGAAAATGGTGTGCAAAATTTTCAAATTTAAATTCTTCATTTGATTATTTATTTTTCCCTATCAATGTTAAAGGTGAATGTGATCACTGGTCACTAATTGTTTTCGATACAATCAAAAAAGAGGTTAATCATCTCGACTCTTTTTATGAACCAAACACTCCATTAGTCAAAAAAATGTCACGTGTCCTAAGTGATATTTACGAATGTTTAAGTGATTCTTGTGATTGGAAAATGAATGTAATGGAGAACGTACCTAAACAGGTAAAATCAAATGACTGTGGTGTCTTTGTTTGTTGTTATGCTAATTCGATAGCTCTTAACACAGAATTCAATTTTTCCCAAAAAGACATGGATAAAATTCGTAAACAAATTAAACTTGAAATTACAAATTCGAAAAACGACGTCGATTTGTGACAACTACCTCTCACTCTATACAAACCTGAAAGTAACCTTATTAACGAATTTTTAAAATTTAGCCGATCAAATTTTTCTTTTTTACATTTAAATATAAATTCCCTTATTCCAAATCTTTACGACATAGATTGTATTTTAAACTCGAAAGCTTTTGATCTTATTTTTCTAAACGAAACAAAGCTTGACATAAATTACCCGAATTCTTTCTATAAGAACAATTATTACAAAATTTATCGACGGGATCGAACTAGACATGGTGGTGGGGTACTAATCTTCGTCAAAAATTCATTAGTCATAAAAAAATACAATACCAACATTGGCAAAATTGAATGTATTCACCTTCAACTATATATCCAAAATCAAGACGTAAACTTCTTTTCATGTTATAAACCACCTGATGTAAATGATAAAGAGTTTATTGATGAGTTAGAAAATGTGATGTATTCGGTAGATCAATCAGATCCATTGTTCATTGTAGGTGACCTAAACTTCAATGCTGGCTTGAATGAACACTTTGAGGAGTTCATAAGCTCCAATAATCTTTTAAACTATGTGAATGAACCAACTCGAATAAAGACAAATTACTCGAGCTTGACAAACGATTTTAAAAAATCAGAAACAACAATTGATGCGATTTTACACAATCATCATCTCGTAAATAATACGTCAACGATCCCATGTTCTTTTAGTGACCATTGTTTTGTTTTGTGTACTGTCGAATTTCAAAAGCCGGAAACAATTCTTAAATCAATCAACTGTCGTAATCTATCAACTAAAAATTTATCACTTATCTCTAAAGCAATAAACAACACTGACTTTGGTGAAATCGATAAAATTGATGCTTATTGGTTTAAGTTTAAAGAGCTTATCCTTAAGATCCTGGATGACCATGCTCCTGAACGTCTAATTACTATTAAACATAAAAACTACTTCCCATGGATTGATGAAGAATTATTACAACTAAAATACTATCGTGATCAATTACATAAGAATTTCAAAACAACAGGGCAAAATGAAGAATACAAGTTGTTCTCTGATGCGCGTAAAGCTTATAACGATTTAAACAATCGAAAGTTAATTGATTATTTTAAAGACAAATCGCCTAAAGACTTTCAATCGACAAAAAAGTTTTATGAATTTTACTCGAGCTACATTCAAACGCGAAAAGGATCCGAAAATTATGACTTTCCAAAAATATCGGATGGGAGTGATTCCGCTGAAAACGACTTTGATAAATGTAATTTATTTAATAAATTTTTTACGTCGATTAAAACCAATTCGACTAAAAGTATGGAAGAATGTTTGGAATTTACAAAAAACACTTTGAAAAACAGATCGAACTGGGAAAGCTCAAATTAAAATCCAAATTTAACTTCAAAATGGTAAGTGAAGAAACTGTACTAAAGCTTATTAATAATTTAGATTCAGCCAATAGTCCAGGTTGTACGATGATACCGTGTAAAGTCATCAAAGCGTCCTCATTGAAATTAGCACCAATACTGACTCATATGTTCAACAGAGCTCTTGAAGAGAAATATATGCCTAGTGATTGGAAAACGGCAGTGGTAACGCCGCTTTTTAAAAATAAGGGTGATGCGGAAGATGTAACAACTACCGTGGAATCAGTGTAATACCACCAATTGCAAAATTATTCGAAAAATTAATTGCCACACAAATTATCGAACATTTAGAACTTAATTGTATCTTAACAAACGATCAACATGGTTTTCGGTCTGGCCACAGTTGTGAAACTGCGCTCCATCAAATTATTAGTCATATGTTCAAAGTTCTAAGCAAGCGGCAAATTGCGTTATTTCTATTCGTCGACTTCAAAAAAGCGTTTGACACAATCGAATCAATTATCCTATTTTACAAACTTCATTTCTATGGTTTCAGTGATAATTCGATTGAGATGATAAAAAATTATTTTACCAATCGTAAACAGTATGTCAAACTCAACTCAGTCAATTCTGAGACACTGGATCTTCTTCTTGGAGTCCCTCAAGGTAGTATATTAGGACCTTTATTTTTCCTAATATTTATTAATGATATGTCTTCGTTTGTTGACTTCTTTTGCAAACTTTTTGCTGATGATACAACATTAGCAAAGGTTGCTACATCGTTACCTGAGCTTCTAGAAGACTTCAACTCCTCAGTCAACAATTTAATAATCTGGTGTAATCATAATAGGCTAGAGATAAACTGGTCTAAGACAAAAGCGATGATTATCACAAATAAGCATAGTATCGAGAGGCCGAAGCATATAGAAATTAATGGAAATGTTGTAGAAGTAGTCTCAAAGTTTAAATTATTGGGAGTGACACTAGACGATAAATTAAACTTTCTTCACCACGTTGGTCAACTTAGACAATCGATAAATAAAAGGCTCTACTCCATAAAAAATCTTTTCTTCCTATCGTTCCCAGTAAAAATTCAATTTTTCAAATCGTTTATACTTCCCTATTTCGATTACTGTTCAACATTACTTATTTACCTTCCAAAATACTCGATTCAGAAGATTGCGAACACTTACAATCAATGTTTATTTCGTCTTTTTAGCTTCAAATTTACGATCAACCAATCAAATGATTTCAACAATTTCAACAACATGTTAGAAAACTTCAAGCTAACGAACTTTCAACACCGAATTCTTGAAAGACTGTGTCTATTTATTTACAAAATTTTTAGAAACCCAATGTCTCCGTTTGATCTTAAAGCTCAATTTGAAAAAAAATCTACTGTGTTTCCAAGGTATGATTTGAGAAAAAGTAATAATTTTATTATTCCATCAAAAGGTAAATTTAATGACTTTGGTGAGAGAACGTTTAACTACTTCTACTCAAAATTTGTAAATGAGTTATTAATACATGACCTAAATCTAAGTGAAATTATATTTAAAAATAGAATCAAAACTAATAATAACTTACTTTTTTTAAAATTTGTAAATTTATATGAAATCTTTGATGTTAAATTTAAACATTTTATTTAAATTTTTAATTATTTAATTTTGTCAATAAATGGGTTCGATTTACTCAAATGAGTACTTGGCATATGCCTGTAATCGAACTGAGAAATGGAGAAATGGTATACATATGGTATGTATAAGCTAAATTTTTTTTCACATGTATCCTTGTATACATAAAACAGGTCAGGGAACAGATTTGGATACATTTATGGATCTCTTACTTAAAAACATGCTAGATATTTTTTAGGGGATGGAGTTGGGGACGAATAGGAAAAAAATTTTTTTTTTTTAATTTTATTCGAAAAAGTAAACGGAAATGACAAATGCATAGGTAATACAAATATTGAAACAAATTGAAAATCCCAAAAAAAAAAAATTACGAATTTTTTACAATTTCCAAAAATGAACGAAAAGTAACAAACAATAAACGATCTTTTTCTTTGATAAGAGATCTATAAATGTATCCAAGTCTGTTCCCTGACCTGATTTATGTTTACGAGTATACATGTGAAAAAAAATTTAGCGAATACATTTTATGTATACGCGTATACATACCATATGTATACGAGTATACATAATCATATAAATATACGAATACCTTGGTCATATACATATTATGTATTCGTAATACATATATGTATACGCGTATACATATTTATATATACAGTACTTTCCGGTTATAAGAAACTCCAATTTGCATGAAAAATAATTTATTATATCCGAAGATTTCTTATAAACAAATTAAAGTTTTCCTGCATAATTTTTACTCACATTATCTTAAGTTAGCAAGTGAGGTGATAATTGATAAAGAAACCGAAGGAATAATCCATTTAGAGAAAGCAGGCGAATATTTATTATATCTATTATATTTGTCCAGTAAAAAACATTTTTACAATGATGTAAACACTTTTTTTCTAGAAACAAAAGTAAAGCGAAACAAGATTTTGTTTAAAAAATGTCGTGTATACGTAACGGCTGAAAGATAAATTAACATTTTTTAATCCTTTTTTGATAATATTACTGCTTATCGCTAAATAGTTTTAGACCCGCCTCATATTTTTTTTCATAAAAAGTTCAAATTTTTTATAAACAAGTTAAATTTAATGGTCTTACTCTAATTTTACCTAAAAAAAAATTTATTATATACGAATTTTCGCTATACATGAATTTGTTATAAACAGTTAAAAATACATGGAAGGGGTCGGAAATGTTTTTGTTCTGGCGAAAACGTTTATTATATCCGAAAATTTCTTAAAACCGTGTTTCTTATAACCGGAAAGTACTGTACTCGTATACATCGGGTTTGTATAAAAAATAGGTTCACAAAATATACCTATGCCACTTTTTTGTACGATTCGATTTTTTACTAAGAATAAAAAAAATTGAGAAAATAGCTTTTGTACAAGGTGTACAAATTCAAGAGAAACACTTTGAATAAATCGTACCGACTAAAATACTATGACCCATAGCTTTTGGAAGATGTGCAAGTTTTGGATCTGTTAAGCACTGTACAACTTGTTTAACGTAATAGTATTCTAAAAATTTTTTTGAACTCTGTACATGAATTTGTACACCTCCTGTCAAAAAGATCAAAAAGTTTATCAGAAGTGAATCGTACAATCGTACAAAACTTCAGGTTGCCGGTTCTATCCCCTGCTTATTAAATATTCTGTATTCATACTGAGGATTTTTCTGTCCGATATGCATGACTTTGCACTTTTCTGCACTCAATTCGGTAGCCCACGTAATAGACCAGCTTGATCCTGTATCTAAATCTCTTTGTAAAGTTAAATTATTGATCAACATAATTTTTTGATTCGTTGCACAATGTTTCAGACAAGTCGTTAATAAACAAAAAAAAACAAAAGAGGCCCGAGGACTGATCCCTGAGGAACACCACTGGTTACATCTAGCCATTCAGATTCAACATTTCCCAGGACAATTCTCTGTTTTCTTCCTTGCAGAGAATTTTTGATCCAATTTAAAATTTTACCATCAAACCCATACGGTGACAACTTGTATAGTAGCAATCGAGTGAAGAGTTTAGCTCTAAAAGAAAATCGGTAAAATCATGAGGTACTTGAATAAAAAATCCGAACACTAGGCCTATTTAGAAATTTTTACATGCTTAAACCCCCTTCCTCGTGTCAAAAAATCTTTTTCCTTTTAAGAATAGGACCATCCGCCTTCAATTTTTTTTAGGCGGATTTTTCAACTGTTAATAAAAAACTTAACCTTTGAACTAAAAAATCTTTAGTTTTCCAACTCAAGACTTACCTCGTCTTTGTTAAAACATGGGAAAAAGTTCTTTTAAGTTGGTCAAAAAAAAATTTCCTGATTCTCTTCCGTCATCTCAACCAAAGTGGAGTCAAAACTGCCCAATTTTCCGTAGAACTCTTACCAAACACTGGAATTAAACTAAATTTGTATATTTAATGTCTTAATAAGCCAGTCTGAAGTTTTAAAAGAAAAACAAAACGTGTAAGTCTTATTTTTGTCAACATTCTTTTCCAGTTTTAAAGAAAATTTCCACAATCTTTCAAAATGAGAAAAAAAAGAAACTTTTTTATTTCTCAAGCCTACTTTTTCTTTTCAAGGCTTCAATTTTGTTTACTAACTCAAATTTTCATTTTTTTCTATTTTCGAGGATAAGAGAGATTTTTCAAAAAAATACCTAAACACAGCGTACATAATAAAGTTCCGTCTACAGTTATCAATAGATAAGAGCTTTATCAAAAAGACCTTAATTTTATATTTTGAATTGGAACTTTCTTGTTTCGGCCTTTTAAAGAAAAAAAAACATAAAAAAATCTAATTGAAAAAAAAATTCCCAATTTGAAGATCAAAAGGCATAACTCAAGATTTTAAGGGACACTACCCAGTGTCATGCCAACAGAATCGCTAAAAATTTAAGGTTCCGGCAATTCAAAACTTCCACGCTATCAAAACTTTTCAATTTCGATATCAGATTCGGAATCTGCGTCCCAAAAAAAACCCAAAAAATGTATTTTTTACATTTTCGGAAAAAAACTTTTTTTAGACCCTCCCTCCTCTAAAACTAGACAAATTCTGAACAAAATGTTGGGATTAGTTTATTCGTTTTCATTTTACTTTTTGTACAGTAAAGGCCGAAAAAATTCACAAAAATCACTAATATGAGGAAATTTGGTATTTTTGACTAAAAATTCGTAATCAACCCCAAAGATTCAGGTTTTGGGTTCAGGTAGGATATGCGTTACCCATAAATTATGGATATTTTATAGGTTTTTAGTTTTTTATTAAATTATGAGACATGGAGTTGAAATATTAGGAAAATAAAATGAAACATTTTTTTCAGCTTTTTTAAATTGTAAATTTTATTTTATTGATTAAATCCAAAAAATACTTGTAAATTAAAATTTTAATTTTATTCTTTCTTTTTTAATCAAAATTAAAGTAATTACTCAAATCCCAAGTGTATTTAAAAGATAAAATGAAAAAAAAAGTACATAATTGATTAAATTAAATAAGTAAATCCTAATAAATCCTGTTTTGTTCTCGGTTTAACAAATAAATATTAAATTTGAGGGTTTTTTTTCTCTCTCTCTGTCACAGTCTCTCTAATCATCGCTCTTAAATTATTATTTAACAAATTAAATCTAAATAAAATATAAAAACAACATTTAACTTTTATTTTCATTTCTTGTTAACTCCCAAATAAAAATTAGTTTTATTTCAAATTTCGATTGAAATTTATAATTGTAAATTTCTATATTTTAAAAAAATGATAAGTTGACAAAAATTTTCTTTGTTTTATTTTACTTATTTTTAATTTTGTGTAAATTTTGTTGAAATAATATTTTTTCGTTGTCATTATTTTTCAGAGTAAACATCATGTAATTGTTTTATTTACATTAATATTAAAACTAATGTCAATAGTTGAGTTTTTAGTTTTTTTTGTACATAAAACAAGTATAAATTAGATAATTTTGTTAGTTTTGAGCAAGTTTTTTCGATTTTTAAAAAATTGATTTTTTTGTCAAGATCATGTCATGAAGCCTTTTTTTATCTTCCATTATTCAACTTTTTATATCTCAGAAAAATCCATTGATGAAAACATGCTTTAAAAAGGAATTTAATTTTAAATATTATTCGTACTTAGACACATGTCATCACATTTTTATACTTTGTTTTTTCATTTTTGACTAAATACTCATGGGACCATTTGGAATATTTTAGGTCTCTAACAGGGATTTAAACTTTACTTTTAACGATAATGTTAGTAACGGTATTTAATTCGTGCATTTTTTGAAGGAATTCTCAAAATAAATCAAGACTGGATAGAAATATGAAGAAATGGACATTTTATTATTCCGTTAACGTTATTTTAAGTTTAGGAGTCGTATTTTGATTTTTAAGATCTTATTCTTGATTCACATGCTTTTGATTGTAGTTGTATTGTATTGTAGCATTGTTTTAATCGTTAACCTATAACCTACAACCTATTAAAAAAACATACCTGCTTTTAGAGAAATAAATTCTCTATCAGATGAGAGGTCAGACTCTACCGTTAAACGCTATTTTATAGCATCACAAGTATTTTTTCATAAATTATATCGTTATCGTTAAATAACGGTAATTAACGAAAGTAACGTAGATTTTTTTCTTCATTTTCTGAAAATTAAAAGCATGTGAATCAAGATTATCATCTGGGACGACCAAAAGTTGCTTAAAAGTTGCTCAAAAGTTGCGCAAAAGTTTCGAAAAATACGTTAATTTCTTAAAAAGTGCAAAAAGTTGCTTTCAAAAATGCTCTTTAGCAATTCAATTTCAAGGTTAATCAACAGGCTAGTGCCCTTGTCTAGAATATAGACTGATTAACTCTCCATTTATTTAATAAAATTTCAAAAATAGCAATTTGCATTAAAAATAGCTCTTAAGCAATTTTCTTTTATTAAATTTTATTCCTCCAATTCCAATTAAAATTCTAATTTTCTTTTTATGAGTCATTTTGATTCGGAATAAAATCGTTTTCTAAAGTGTCGTCGTCCTCGTCCTTGTATGTTTCATCGTCTTTTCGCGTTGGGTTATTAAAGACAAGAAGTTTGTAATCATAATGGTCTTATCTGACATATTTTGACGGTTGTCAGTCAATATTAATTTAAACTTTGAGAAAGCCGGCTCAGAATCACAAGAAGAGGATGGTAATTTAAGAATCCATTTCGCAAATTCAAAAATATTTGGAAGCCTATTTTCACTCTGCAGCCACCATTGATCCAAGTCGTAATTTTCTTTATCTGTAATATTAGATTCGGAATTTATATAGATATAAATAGGCCATTAATTAGAAATTGAATTGTAAATTTTAAACGGGATTTTTAACTCGGACAAATTAAAGTTACAAAAATTGAACTTGGGTCGGGTCAAATACTCGAGGGGCTTTGAAAATATCCATTCTAGGTTGAGAACCGTCAAAAAAATCAACAATAATTAAAAAAATACTTGAATGTTAACTTTTTTATGTTTTTTTCATTAGATTTTATCAAATTTTGAAAAGTTGCTAAAGTTGCAAAAGTTGCTCGAGCAACTTTTGGTATTCCCTGATTATCATCATATAATTCAAAATACGACTCCTAAAATTTACCGTTAACGTTATTTTAACGTTATTACATCCGTAACCACATCTTGTTAGTTAAAGAAAAGTTTTAAAAAGATATTCTTCTTAATGATATTATTCAAAACATTAAGTTAATTTACATGTTGCAGTTGTTTCGGTAAAAATAAGACCAAAATTAACTTATGTTGACACCTCAAAATCTTCTTCTTTACTTGACAAATTTACCAAGTAAATTTTTTATATCACCTGATAATAGTCTTGGCAAGCCCCCAAAATTTTTTTTTGAATCAAAGTTGGTTAAAAATGAGTCACAAAAGTCTCCATTTTATACGATCCGATGGATGGTTAATCCAGCCCTTTCCATTATTTTGATTTCAATTTATCATATTCGATTTCCAAGTTAATTGAAAAAATATGCAAAAATACAGCTGACTTGAGTCGGGCAAATGATTCGTCGAATGAACAAGTAAGAAATTATATTCTTGGTATGAGTTCGTGTCAAGAAAATTAATAAATAATTTTGGTTCATACTCACAAAATCGGTTAGCGATGAGAAAACAATAGGTTGACGCTAGGATTTTAGTTGCTATTCTTCTTCAAAAACCAATTTTCTGGGTTTGTTTTCCAATGAAAATAGAACACTTTCGAATATTTTGCAAACTATGCAATGAAAAAAAAACTTGTGTATTTTTCATTGTGGATACTCATAATATTTCAACAAATTCTGTTCTTGGATTTCTTCTAACAAAATTTTTTAAATTTAGAAAATTTTTGGTTCTTTGGAGCAGCTTAATACATGTAATCAACGACCTCGGATTTTTTTCCATAGTTTTTTACAGTCGTTTTTCCATTTTATGACTTTTTCGTCCTCTATTGTACAAAAAAGGAAATAAATCAAAGCTATGAATCGTTAGATTGCAAGAGAATCATCTCCTATTTAAGCAGATGCATAAAAAATTTGATAATATCTCCTGGGACTATGTAAGAATTGACTGAAAATATCCCTTTTTTTACCGTTTTCACCTTAGTTAGGGTTAAGGAAAATTTTTTTCATCATCGACCATGGTCCCAGCGTCAATAGGAGCTTTCAGACAATATCTTAAAATCAATTTTGTTTTTTTTTCAATCATGATTCCTAAAATTTTTGGCTGAAAATATAAAGGGCTAAATTTTTTTTTTTACCTCCTTGAAAAATTGGTTTTAGGATTTTTCAGAGCCGTAGATGTCAAACGCCATCAGATAGTGTGGACGTTTTGCTTAGCGCAATCCTCTGAATTTTCTCTTGTAACTCGGCTCGAGTTCATGGAACTTCAATCGTTAAATGCAAAAAAGAAAAATGATTAAACGCAGATTTTTCTCTGTTAAGGCGGCAATTCAGATATTTGAAAACTTTTGTCTGAAGAAAAACAATTTTCTAAATTAAAACGATTCATTATTAATTGTGATGAAATCTAACAATTTTAAAATTCAACAATTTCCCGAAATTTTGAGAAAATCAATTTTGCCATCTTCTTTGTAACAGGCCTTGTAACAGGGGACTCTTTTAAAATAATTATTAAGAGGATTAAAGAATTCTCATTCACAATAGGTAAACAAAAAAAATCTAGTTCAATTTTTTGTTTTTTAATAATCAAAAATTTAAAAAATTAGATTTAACCCTTAAACGCCCGCTTGTTCAATTTTCAAGATACCGAAAATCCGATAAAAAATTTGAAATCTACATGAAAAGTTAGGTCAGAAATAGTTCAAAAATGCAAAAAAAATTCATGACATTATGTACTTTTTTTTTGTATCATATGTGATACAACGGGATGAAAGTAGGAAACTAAGTATGACTTTTGTTTTAGACTATTAAAAAACTAAAATTAATGAGAATTACGTAGAAACATTTTATTTATTTATATTTGAAGATTTAAATTCGTCTTTTTTTATTTTTGTTCCTAACATGTTTTAGTTTGAGATTATACAAGCTTGAGAATTCTGATTTAATATTTTTAACAATTCGAATTCAATACTTAATTTAAAAGATGACTTTTGTGCCTAATATCGAATATACAATTTACTTTTTCCAAAATATAAAAATCATAGCGATAGTCTGCACCTAAAATTACGTAAGTTTGGCGGGAATTAGCCTTGACAACCATCGAAATCTAGGAGTACCATGAGCCGTAAATCAACTGTTAAGTTTACCGTCCAACAGGAGTTGTGACTGTTTGAAAGTTCAGCGCTTTTAACTGGAAAGTAATAAAACAAATATTGACCCTATAAATGAAAGCTTGGATCCTAAATTACAAATTAATTGTATTTTTATTTAAAAATATGTTACCTTTGGGTCAGTAACTACCGAAAATCCAAAAAAATGCGTTTTTTGTGGCCTTAGATTAGGCTTTGGTCCCTCCCTCCAAATTAAGAATCAATAGCAACCCATCATCTTGAAGCTCATTAAAAGCTCTACTAACTTACAAATTTTCAGTTGTCACTAATGTTCCTGTCAAAATTTACAGCATTTTTCCTCAAATTTAACCAAAAAAGTTGTATTCGGTCATTTAGTCTCAGATATCACTTTGTTTAAAGAATCATTAATTCTTTTAAAAGAATAATTTTCCATAGGTTTTCGAATATGTAGAAAAAGATAATTTTCTAAAATTCAATTTAAATAAATATTTTCCTTTATTAAATGATACTTTTGAGAGTTAAATTTAAATCGTGCACAAGATCCCGTTGTATCAAATGTGATACATAACTTCAAGTGAATTTATCTCTTGAAAGAATTCTTTAATTAAATTTCTGAATACTACAGCATTTTTATCGTCCCAAAATATTCCAGAAAAATAGCTTTATACATTTTAAGTATGTTAATCGAAAGAGGATGTGTTTATAAACCAAATCAACTATTTTATTTTTTAAATTTAAAAAACAAATGAAATTAGGTGAAACATTTTAAAAGGAACCGAAATGAAAATTAATAAATTTTTATCTATGGTAGATAGGTCTTTTGAAGAGGTTTAATTTTATATATAAATCATTAGCTTTTGGTTATGATAAGACGTAATACTACGATGTTTAAAAAATGTATCATATATGATCCAACGGGCGGTTAAGGGTTAAATAAAGTAATCGAATTACAGTACTACGGTAATGTTCCTCATATAATTCGAACAATTAAATTTTTGCAAATGAAATCGATTTTAGATGAGCTAATTGAGAGCGAAAGAAAAGTCGAAAAAAATAGTTTGAACATAACAAAAAAAAATGTGTTTGGAAAAATAATTTTGTTTTTATTGATTTTTTTTAAAATAAAAAAAAGAAGCTATTTCTTTAATAGTATGGTCTGGGATATTTTCTTTTTAAAAAGGTTCATTCAATTCTAACATTAGAATAATTGATACTTGTTACTCGATTACCTTAACTGAGATTTATTTTTTTAATCAAGGTAATTAAAGCTAATCTGCAATTTGAGATTTTAAAGTGAAATAATAATTCAAATCAAATTATAATGTTTCGTATGTCAATTTTTAATTTTTTTCGAATGTTTTTTTTTAAGTATTCATTTTTAAGTATAAGACTTCATTGTTTTATTCCATGTTTGATAGCTCAAAATTAGAAGAAAAAAAATCTCATTCGAAATTTGAATTTTTACAGACTAAGTTGTAATTATTATTCACACTAGTTGTCTGGAATGGTAAGTGACATTTTTTTAAAATATAAACAGAAATATATTTTTTGACAGAATATGATAATTTTACGTAAATATCCTACTCGTTCTTGAAATGAAAATCAAAAGAAATAAAACGAGGAAGTCGTCATGGGAGTTTTTTTTTCAATATTATTAAATTTACTAATTATTTGTTTTCTATTAGAAAAAAAGTCAAGTATGTTTTTTTTATATTTTATTTTGTCTGCTACTGCTGCTGCTGCTGCTATTAAATACATTGCGAGATGGCTGAATCTTAGGAGAATTGAATTTACTCCAATAAACCTGTAAAAAAGGCGTAAAAGATAACAGATAAGTGTATTAATTTTGTCTTTTTTCTATTTGATATAGCAACAAAAATGATTATTATTTTTTTCTAATATTTTTTTCGAAAAATCTTAGAAATCCTCGTCTGAAGCTTTTAATGAATAATCAATAATTTTAAGTTTCGTTTCATATTATGAAATATTTTCAAAAAAAAAAAGAGGATCACGAATTAATTTTTTCCACTATTTTTTTGTTTAAATAAAAATAATATTTTTTTAACTTTATTTAATTGTTTAAATCAGGTTTTTGTTACAAATAAATAAATTCAATGGGTAAAAAATAATTCCACTTTAAAAATTAATTTTAAATGGTTCAAAATCGGTACTCGTTTGCCAATAAAGACATTTACATAAGAAGAAGCAATATAAATAAGCTTCACTTGAACATGTAATTAAAGATTTTCAAAAAAAAATATAAATAAACTCTTGAATGAATTAAATGAAGATTTAAAAAGTTTATATTTACGCATTTTGAATTGGAAATTTTCTTTTTTTTTTAAATTAATTTTTTGTTTAAGAATTTTTTTTTGTTCTCTACGCTGTTTGCGATAAGCTTCATTTTTTAACAATAATTAGTTTTCGTTATACAGAGTCTTAAATAATTATCCGATTTATGACTTTACGTCTAAAGTCAAATGCGCAATAAACAAAGTTTGAACATATAAAGTTAGCCTAAGAAGTATGATTTCCATAATTTGCGATCACTCAATTGCAGTTCTTGTTATCTCCGCCACTTTCGGCAACAATAATTCACTGATGCATTTAAAGTAGCTCGCGGGCTTACGTCCTCGTTTGCAAGTACCTAATCCGGCCTTGGGTTCGAAAAATACAAAAACTTTTCCTGGCTCACTTTCCGGTCTTCTAAGCGTGTGACCAACCCAGCAGAGCTGTCTTTGAAGGAGCTTCGATACAATCGGTTTCTGCTCGACTCTCTTGTAAATTTCTTCATTTGCTACTTTGTCCAAAGGCTTTATACCTAGCCATATTCGAAAGCATGTCGTATCAAAACTATTTAGCTTGTTTTTTATCTCATTGTTGACAATCCATGTTTCACAGCCGTATAAGAGTATGGACACTACTGTAGCTTCCAATATGCTAGCTTTCAACTTGATTGGGACATGATTCGCTTTCCAAGTCTTTTCCATTTTCCAATAGGCAACCCATGCTAGCGACTTACGATGAATGAAATCAGTTTCGAACCTAAATATTCGAAATCCTCAACTTTATTTTCCTTAATTTACTGTTAAAACTGTAAAAACAGCAAAATAATAGACCCTACGTAAATCGTAGAAATAAAAATTAAGCTTGTAAAAGTAAGGTGATTTTTGGGGTTTTCGACCAAGAAAAAGAGATCACAGCTAAATGCAAAGGTGTCTTACTTAACCATTAAGGAGCATTTTTTGAGCGGTAAAATGTTAATTATGATATAACAGCTGAAAGTCAAGAGTCGCTATTTAATGTTGGGATATTTTTTGAAACGTTTTAAGAATTTTTTCTCTGTGTTTTAAGTAAATAAAACACTGTTTAATTTTAGTATTTTTGTCAGCTTTGATTAGTACAGTACATTTCTGAAATAAGTTGACATGTTTCGGAGCATTGCTTAAGACGCTCAGGCGCATTGCTTAGGCAAAGTTTCTAGGCTGTCTAGGACGCTCCGGCGCATTGCTAAGCACGGAAAAGAAATATTTTCAATGCGCAAGCGCATTGCTCCTGCACGTCTTAGGCAAAACTCCGGAGCATGCTGCGCATTGCTTAGGCAGAGTGTCAACTTATTTCAGAAATGTACTGAAGTTAGAATTTTTTAAACGTTTATGATCATTAATGATTTATTAAAACACCTTTGCATTTAGCTGTGATCTCTTTTTCTTGCCGAATCTACTTTTGAAAAAAACATATTTATGACAAATCTGACCACATTTTTGTGTTTCTCATGGTTGAAACCCCCAAAAATCACCTTGTCTTATTTTTTAAATTTTACCGTCTCCGTATAGGAAATTTTGATTCTAAGCCAAAAATGAGTTGGTTTATTTTAAATTTCAGAGGTTTTGAAAATGTTTGGCCGCACCAAACACTAATTTCTAATGGAAATTTTTCAAGATAGCTGGAATTAGTTAGTTACCAGGAAATGCCATTGTTCTAACACAAGATTGTTATTCAGTCTTCAAATTTAGTTTGGATCTTGAGTTTTTTTATGCTTTAAATTACAATTTTAAATTCAATTTCAATTATTTTTTATGCGTTAAACACTTTCTACCATAATTAGCTCCCACTTGGCCCCAATGATACTAAGCTTTTTTGAACCAAAATGATTTCTTGTATCAAAATTTGACATTCACCATTGGACTCATCTTTTCAATAATGATCATCATTTCGATCATTCAAGCTTTTTTCTAATTATAATTTAATTTCAAATAATTTTAGACGAATTAGAACATCAAAGTCATAAAAGCTTTTAATGTCGTTCCTAATTAAAATGATAAGTTTAATTTCAGCTTTTAAATTTTCAGCTTTCATGGGTGTTTTGATCTGGAGGAAATTTTACAGTTAAAATATTTTAATTTTTCGTAAATGATTAAACAGTATATCTAAGAAAAAAAGTCAACATGCTTAAGAGACGTTTTAGAGAATTTCGTAAGCAAAAAAATTAATCAAAAAAATGTATTTGGTAATTTTTTATTAATTTTTTGCACAAGAGCTTTATCTTATTTGAAAAATTAATATTTTTAATTATGATCGTTCATACTCTTTTTTGAATGTTCATGAACCTACACATTCATGAAAAGGCTTTCTTAAGGAATTTAAAATCCTTTAATAATATCGAATTTACAAAATCAGGTTTAACAAAATCGAGAGTACACTGTACAGCAAATATTCGATTATACAGAATTTTGAAAATGGAACATGACAAGTATTTTGCCTTAGTATTAGTCTATTTTTGACAATAAATTTAGGGCTACCAGAAGAAGAAATTTTTAAGAGAATTAGTTAATCGTAGTGTTTTAGGTGTTAAATTACTTTTTATAAACTTTTTGCTTAATCAATAAAACCGTGTTGAAAATTTAAACAAGAAATTTTTTTTTCAATTAAAAACGGATTAAGAAACTCTTCTAGATATCTAAAATAATCAGATGCTCAAGGATAATGAAGAATCCTTTTTATAAAACGAGCTGAGTTACTCAATACCCGATAACCATTGATTATTCTTTACTCTTTTACCGTTTGTCAACGGAATATGCCTAAGCGCTTAATGCATTCAAAAAATTTTACCCGAGAAAACTCATTTTTAATAATGTTCATTTCTTTTAAATTCAAGCCACAAGAGGTTACACTTTTCACAAATCTTTTTAAATTAAAACTCCCTTATTTTGTTATTTTTATTTAAATAATTTGTTAATTCAAGCTTTGGGAACAAAGAAAAAATACTAGTTCTTTCGGAAAAAAAATTTAAATTCAATTTTTAGGATCTGAGTCAGTTCAAAAATCCTTTCGGGCTTTCCTTTATTTAGATCAGAACAAAAAAATCGCCTTCCGGGAAGTAAAACAACAAAATGAGAGTAGATTAATTTGGTGTATATCAAGGGATTTTAGTTATTTATCATTTTGTTTTTAAAAAAATCTAAGAATTTTACCAATTCAATAATTGAATTTTAAATTTTGATTTCATTTCTAAAGCTTTTTAAGAATTATAAAACATTCATGAACATTCAGGGTGACTAATGTAAATGTTGGCCAGGGTGATCCGAATCAATCACAATAAATCTCAAAAATTTTGGGAAATTTTGTGAAGATCATGAACAATAATGGAGGCAAAATATTTTGAGAAGTGTTAACACTTGCATGTTAAATCAGTTTAGATTTACAAAGAAAACTTCTTTCTTTCTTCATTTTCTTAGTTTTCCGACACCTAAAAGGAAGCTTGTTTAAACCGACAAGGAAACAAATAAATTTTTTTTTGTTATGGATCAAAATTAATCAAATAAGCATGAGACACTTTCAACATGTCTTGAAAATTATGTATTTTATTAGACAAGACATTTATAATAAAAAGCTTACGTGATAACTAAAATAAGAAAATTCTTTGTTGCATCATTAATCAATGTTATGAAAAAATGGTTTTGAACTTTTATATACAAAAACACGATTTCTGAATTCTCGTACATGTTGATCCTAAAAGTAACTGTAAATCTTGTTTTCTTCTAAAGCCATTACTTTGAATTTTCAAGAATTTTGACAATACTTAATCTGCTAAAATTCAGAAGTGCAATAGACATAATTATGCTTAAGATATGAATTAAAAATGTTCTTGAAACTCTGTTTTAAGATAACGATTTTTTTTTCTATTAAAAAGGGCATTAAAAGATAATTAGAACTTTCAAATTGAGAATTTATTTTTTGTGTTGAAAAATATTTAGACACGCTTGTGATCTTGGCATAAACTTCTCAATAATTGTTGTTACCTATCAATCTAGGAAAGATATTAAACGTGAAATAACATTTACAAACAACACAAAAAGATATTTATCAAGTCATAAATAATTTCAAAACTTTTCCTTTTTTTTTATTTACTTATTTAACTCTAACAAGCTTAGTTTAATTTTACCTCAATACTTTAAGAAAAAAACGTGATTTAATTATTATATTTTCCGTAAACGATAAATTATTATTTAAAATCTTATTAAAATTTTAATTTGTTTTTATTCTTCAGGATTGTTAAACTCATTATTTTCTTTTAATCATTTATTTCGATGCTCTTTAAAAAACGAAAGCTAAAAATTTTTACTTAAGTACCTTGAGCACGAAATTTTATTAATTGAAACACCCTTAATCAAAATTTTGGATATTTCAGTCAATTCAAATGAAATTCATTTCCGTGATAAAAAATATTTTGGAACTTTATTTTAAATTTCCAATAGATTTCTAGCAAATTTTAGTTTAAAAAATAAATTAATTGACATACAAGCCTGGTCATTCAGAAGTTCCAAAACTGAAAGTTCAATTCCTTTCTTGAACATTCATGAACGTTCATGAACTTTCAGGCCGTATTGGAGTTTATAAACAAAATCAGAAGATCCATGTTTTAGCTGGAATTTCTAGAAGAGGAGCTACTCGTCCAGCTTTATTTACAGGCCAACTTAACAGTGATTCGTTTCAAACTTGAACTTGAACTTGATCGTCTTTATATGGATTAATTTTTTCATTTTTAACCAAAAAAAATTTTTTTCCAATCATTTAAATGTGTCTGAATTTTTTCGAAAGGGTCCGAAAGCTTATGAAAGGTCCCGAAAGGATTCGAAAGCTAATGAAAGGTTCCGAAAGCTTTTGAACGTTCGGATGTATTCGGCTGAACGTGAACGTTCACGAAAGTTCAAGAACGTTCAGTTTTGAAACTTCTGAATCATCAGGCTTGTATGCTTACAAATGGACCGAAAGACTCTGGTTTGAAAGCTAAATCAGCTAAGCAATGGAAGCGAGGCGCGTTTCTTCTATTTTGAATCATTTAATGGCCTGCTAATTAGTATTATTGATTAAACTTACGCAGAAAGATTTCTCCATCTTAAAGACGCTTTACAGTTTCCTTCCGACCAAGGTCACCATTTTTGTAGAAATTAATGGTTAAACATCTTTGTTCATTACTACAGAAACAGTCAGAAATTCTCAACCTTTGCAGGATTCGAACCTCCGAAACTCTGCTAGCAAGACTGCTTTCTAAACACTCGTCTATTTAGACTATTCTAAGCTTCTAATTCTTTAAAAAATGAAGAACTCGGAATTGATATCCCATTTCGACTTTGATTAGTCTGTTTGACTAGTATGGGGCTTATATGATCAAAAATTTACTCAATAGTTCCCGTGGTTGCTTGTTTTTCAAGTGTCCTCATTTTTTTAAAGAAGAATTTGAAAAATAAGGATAATCTCATTTTATAAAAGGTGTTAATTTAAAAGGCAAACTTGATTAGGATTTTCAAGTATACTTTAACAAATGTTAGCTCAGGTGACACTTAAGAAATATTTAAATAACAAGGCTTTATAAATTATCATAATATTTAGATGCTAATTAACAATTTCCTATAGGAAGTTACCAATGAAAAATAGAAATTATTTCTTGAATCGATTATTTTTTTTTAAAATAAAACGCTTTATTTCCAAAAAATAATCAGGTGCCAAGAAAAATTTTAATTTTCGATCATTTCATACGGTCTTTAACTTGGTGCAACTCGTCGTTTAAAGTCCAAGTTTAGTAAGTTTTTAATGCTTTCTGATGTGTATGTGATCACTTATCGTGTAATTTAATATTTTTGGTTTATTTTAAAAGCAGTTCTCAAGTATTATTTTTTTCATTTATTTTGATATCATATATTAAAAATTTAAGTAATGCTTCAGTTTTTGTTGAGTACTAGATATAACTCGAAAATTGCATCGATTCGTTTTGTGAGTCTTAGTTTTTTATTTTCCTCAAGATTTCATATTAAAAGTAAAAGAAGGTTGCGTGAAGATTTTATTCAAATGTACAAGTTAATAAACAACATGGAGTTTGTCAGTTTAAAGAGAGGTGTAAATTACTACTTAAATAACAAAGATGAGTTTAGAAATTACAATTTAAGAAGACATAGTATTTAACAAGTATTTAACTCGTGAACAGGTAAAAAATTGTCCTTCAAGAACTTTTTTACAAAAAGAATTGTCAATCAATGGGAATCAGCTTCCACAAGAATTGATTGATAATTTTAAAGCCAAGCTTGATAAATGGTTGTTGGAACATGTTGAAGCAACCGCTATAGCTCAATAGAGTATTTTTTCAAGTTGCAGTTTGAACTACTACTACTACTAAAAGCAAGATTTTTTTCTAATCAGTTATTTGTTTTTAAAAAAACATTACTGAATATTTTGCTAAAAAATCAGCCGTAATGCCTTGTATAGAAATGCATTGCATATATACTTGGAAACCAAGGTTTAAATGTCGCATTTAATCCTAAAATCTTTGAATTAATGTGATTCTTAAAATCTAAATTTCGGACTTAATGCTGTATTGAGTCCAAAACATTTAGAGAATTTTTAAAACATTTAGTTATAGATTAAAGGCGGCATTTATAAATATTTTTTTGAAATTTACTTCTATGATGCATCTATTCTCGAAATTTCAATTTTAAATGCCGCATTCCTTTGCAAGGCATTACGGTATTCCAATCTTTGATGATTTCTATAGGAGAACATTAAAATATCCTGATAATTTTAATTTTTTGAAATAAGACGTGAAGAAAATTAGAAAAATGTTTCTATACAACGTGACCACATTACCCCCATTATGTTTAAATTAGAATTTAAAATTAAAAAGGTTAAAGAATTAATTAAATAATAATTTCATGTTGTTAAAATAGAACAAACTGTCATTTTGTTTGTTTCATAAAAGGAAATCATTTATTTTATTTAAATTAAAAGAACATTTGAAAAAAGTATTGCAACTGTTTAGAGCAGAATTTTTTTTGTTTTAGTAAATCAGCCTTTTCTTAGTATAAAAAGAAGGGTATAGGTTTTTTATTTTTCAAATTCAAAAACTAGTTTATACTGTCACTTTTTAATTTTTAAATAAGAACGTCTAAGATGCCTCTCAGCTAATTTTTAAAAAAATACTGTTATTTTAGAAATTTGAGTTTTATAATACAGAATCCTCTCTTAACCGACATTTCGTAACATTTGTCTTTTGGACTCTATCTCAATAATCTGGAATTTTCGCTAAACCGACAGAAAAGCTCTCAGCCAAATTGATCGGATTAACGAGGGAATACATCATCTTTATTTAATTAAATAATATTAGCGCAGTTAGTAAAAAATACGCAGTAATTTAAATGTGAATTAAAATTTCTTAACAAAGAAAAAAGCCTCGGTGTTTTTACTATTAAACTTAAACCAATCGCATTTGAAAGATATTGCTAGTTTCTTTGCTTCTTAGAAACAAATTTGACCCGAGCGGGATTCGAACTGCTTCTTTCGCGGCATAACTTTTAGCGCATTGATCAACTGACGATAACAAAAGAGCTAAACTGCCCCATTCTACAGAGCTAAGTTAGAAAACTTGCGGTTAGAAAAATTTTTAATAAAGTAAAATAATATTTCTTATTTAGATTCTTTTCTGAAAAAATTTGAAGCAATGTGCACCCAATTAGGATAACATAGATATTTCTAACATTTCTTTACATTGTTTCCGTTCATCTAATTATGTTTCGAAACTATTAACATACTTAGCATCGAAACTCTATCGCAGCAACGAGTTCCAATTGTTTAACTTCTTAAATTCACACAAGAAATGATAAATTAATACTAAATTTTGTCACTTTAAAGAAGCATACAACTAAAATTAAATGATTTTTTTGCTAGCTATATCTATACTATCGAGTTTGGGATATTATTCATATTATTATAATTGTCACAAAATGACTGCAAAGGTGTATTTTATTAGAAATTAAATCTGAAGACCACTGAAACTGAATTTTGACAGAATCGTGAATATTTTACAATAAGCATAAATACCGTATTCCCTCGTTAGATTATGCAACATTACAACCCAAAAGTTTGAGAAACTTTTCCTACCAACTGGCTTTCGTTGAAATATGGTAACGTCTAAAAAATATTTTACTTTTTTGTGTATTTTTCTGTACGTCTTCGCTTCTTATTTTACAACTAAAAATCCTATTTTATCGGCTGTCACTAAAATCCGGACACTGAATAGCTATGTCTAAAATATAGGCTGAGGATTCCGTAAATGAAAAAAAAAAACTTTAGTTTAAAAAATGAACATCCAATTATCTACAGTTGCAACATAAAATAAAAAATGAAATAAAAAAATGAGAAAATTACGTAACTTACGAATACGAGATAGAAAATTAAAAAATTAATTTTTTGTTTAAATGTGTATTAATTATTTTTTTGTCCGTGTCCGAATTTTAGTGACAACCATTTTTTCAATTATGGACTTGTTAAATATAGTCTGCTCTACCAAATGGCATGATTTCTTTTACAAAATTGTTGGTAGCTTTTTCATGAGCTTAAAAGAAATATAAAATAGTTTATAGAAGTTACCATATTCTTAGCACATTCTGCTATAACTTTTAGAGTTTAAAGAATATCCTAAGCATATTTTGGCATTTTTACCATCGCAAAAAAAAACTCCTAAAATTCGTGTTATTGTTTGTGGTGCTGTATTATTTTACGAAGGAATACGGTGCATATCTCAATTTAACATATTTTATATTAGATTTTACTTTGCGGTTTGGAATTTTTCCACAAAATAAAATTTAAGGTTGAAATTAAATATGAATAATCTGTCAAAGACAGTTTTTAAATTATTTTAACGAATTTTTATTTCTTTTAAAAAAATCAATCGAATAACATTTTATTGCACCCAAAAAAAATACTAAATTATACATTTTAAGCAGACATATGTATCCAATAATTTTAAGGTATTGGGTGGGTATGGGTTACCCATAAAATTCAGGTTTTGGGTTCGGGTAGGGTATGGGTTGCGCAGAAATTTTGGATTTCAGGTATGGGTCTGTGTTGGGGAACCCATAAAATATGGGTATTTAATAGGTTTTTTAGTTTTTTTCCCTCTAATATTGGGTTTTGGGAATATGTACCCAACTTTTATGGGTAACTCAACACAATATAATAAATTACGGGTAACCCATACAGTACAAAGCTGAAATAAGCTAACAAAAAAATAAACATAAACAGAAAAATATTAATTCAATAAACAAGATAATAAACATTATCAAACAATAAACACATTCAAAATTAATACCGTAAACCCTTGCCCACATCTCTAAGAACAAATGCAAAATTGAGGTTTGTTCTATATGGAACTAATACCATCGAAACCATGTTATAACAGTTTTTTTAATTTTTTTAGAATAAACCTCAACTCCCGACTTAAGACTAAGAGTAAGCTCGAATGTTCACTTGATTTTTTGTATTTTTTCTGGAATAAATTCAAAAATTTGTGGAACTAATTTCGAAATTTAAGAAAAATAAATAAATTAAATTTTATATTTTTGTTTTTATTCTTACTCGGAAGCATCCTTTCCATTAGTCGTAAGTCAGAAATTTCAATTAAGGTTCGGTCGGAGCAAAACGTCCACACTATCTGAATAAGTAATTTTTGACTTTACGACGTTAATCTACGACCCCGAAAACCCCAAAAAATTAATTTTTTTATTGGGGTAAAAAATCGAAAATTTTGACCCTACCCTCACGCTTTTTGCGGCCTAACGTCGAGGCGTCGAGGTTTGTTTAAACATTTTAGTAAACATGATTGGAAAAAGCTATAATTGATGTAAAGATATGTTCTGAAAGCTAAAAAGCTACCATTGACGCTGGGACCGTTGTCGATGAGGAAAAAAAAATTCCATAAAGCAATACACGGGTGAAAACGGAATAAAATAAGGAATTTTTCAGTCAAACCGCAACTCCTCATAGGGGAGCCACAATACCCAAATTTTTTTTTGTATCTGCTCATACACAAAACGATTCTCTACAAATCTCAGGAATTCGTTTTTTTAATTAATTTTTCATTTATGTATGCTAGTATACGAAAAAGTCATAAAAATGAAAAACAAAAAATAAAGGGGATTTACCACTTTTTGACTAAAAATTTGAAATCCTCGTGCAAAACTACACCAGAAAACATGTTTTAAAAGTCTCTTAGACTTTTTATTCGATTTTTGAAGAAATATCCCGATTTCACACAATTAGGAGCACCCAAAACCAAGATTCTCAAATTATGATTTTAGCATCATCAGATACATGTTTTCTGGGGTAGTTTTGCACGAGAATTTTTTTTAGTTCAATATAGAACAAACCTCAATTTTGCCTCTGTTCTTAGAAAAGTGAGCAAGAGTTTACGGTAAGTAAAAACAAAAAACGAACACATTAAACATTTTTAGAACAAAAACATGTTTGAAAATTTTCAAACACGTGTTCAAACATTTTCAAACATGGTGTTAACTTATTTCAGCTTTGTACTGTACCCACCAAAACCATAAAATTATTATTTCCTTGATTTATCCAGCATTAAAATATACTAGTGTACCGTAAACTCTACCTCTTAAAGGGAGTCCATAGATCAAAATAAACCTAACCATTAAAAAATCCCTTGAACAGTACATCCCAAAGCCTTTTAAAGTTTGCATAAATTTGTTTAACATATTACAATGATGGTGAATTTTTTTTTTTTTTTAAATAATAATGTAAAGGAAATCCATTTGTTAATCAATCTAAGTTAATTGAAAAAGTTCAAAAATATTAACTAAAAGGCAAAAATTTAATATAAGCTTCCATATACGAACAAAAATAAAATATCAAAAATTTTATGTAGCAAAAAATATCAAATTCTTCTTTTTTTTGGTAAGTTGATATGAGATCTTTAGTCCTGAATGATATTTAATTTCTAAAAATGAAAAATTAAAGATCAAATATTTAGCTTTTTTAATCAATTGTTTGAATCTTTTTTTTTATCAAAAATCTTTTAATTTGCTGACAAAATACTTTTTCGGTAATATTATACTTATTGATTTCTCATTTTTTAAGGAGCTTTATATCATAAATCTTACTAGCTTTTAATTATTTTCGTCTCTCATGACACAATAAAATTAAGTAGACATCTTTCTTTCATAGATCTCTCTAGAGATAAACGAGGGTTTGTCATTAATCGTTTGCTTATGTACTAATATTTGCATATTTTTTTTTCAATTTGAACATTTTTTACTGAAAATTAGAAAAAATCGATGTTACGGACAACTAAAAGTTAATTCTAATTTCAAAATCCTCACTTTTTCTTAATAGAAAGACTTACTCCACGATGAGAATTTGTGTAAAGAGTTTATGTCTAATTTCAAGTTAATAGCTCTCAAGGCTGTCTTTAATTTAATTATGTTATTTATGTGGAAATATAGTTTTAACGCGTTAAACAAATCGATTTTCATCCCCGACTAGGTTAACTCAAAAGCTAGGAGTACTAAATTTCCTTTTCTAACATAAGAATGATTAAATTCAAGATCTCAAAAAAGGTTTTAACCCAGTTAAACCCGCTTTACTGTATTTTTATGGATTAAAAGGCGTTTTGCAGAATTTTTTTTATACGCTTGCACTAACCTGGACGTTCACATGTTCCAAAAATGGACGTTTAAAATCTTTTCAATTTTTCGAAGCTTTTCATAAATTTTAGAGAACCGAACGTTCTCGAAAATATCCGAAAAATTTTACTAGGCATATTTTCAGATTTACTTACCTTGGAACTTCAAAGGCGAAGGTAAAATGCACAAGGTCGATAAATATTTTTCGAGTCCTATTAAGCTAGCGGTCGATAGTGCACACACGGGTTTAGCATTCTCTGACATCGTATGTTGTAAAACAAAACCTTTCGACCCTTCCATGGTAAAAGTAAATTTTCGCTTTATGATTCTAACATTTCCAGGAAGTTTGAAAAAGAATTAAAAATATTTTCTATTTGAGTCATGCAATTTATTCAGTTAATTATTTCGAATGAAAATTCAATCAAGTATTATAATTTGAATTTACAGAATGTAAATATTTGCTTTTTTAAGAAGAAGCACTGCGTTTTATTTTTTCATCTAAAAATAAAATTACATTTTTTTAATGATTAAAAGTAAATTTTAAAAAGTCTTTATAATTTCCTGATTTACAAAACAAAAAAAAGAAGGATATTAAAAAGTTTTAAAGAAAAAAAGTCTAATTTTAAAAGGAAACTTGAATGAATCCAAAGCTTGATCGATCATACGAGTAAAATTGAGGAAATTACCCAACAACAACAGAAATAAAATTATTAGAAAATTAATTAGTGCTGAATTATAGCATTAAAAGTTTAAAATTTCGTCTGGAATTAAGATTATTTCTTTTCTATTTCCAAAAATCTAAACAGTTCGTTCGTTTTGTCAATAAATAATGAACACTTTATGACTTTTAAAAAGCGTTTTTTTTTACTCGATTGCCTATTATCAACAGAAGCCATGACTGATATCTTTTAATTAAAAATTAAATGCAAAGAATAGCAAAAAACGCGAAATTTAGAAAGTCTTTTTTCGTTATAAAACAGGAAATTCAGTAATTAATTGCTATATAAATAAACTCATTTAATAATTTCAATTTTTGTTTAAATTAATTTTTTTTAAAAATGTGATTTTTTAGAAGATGCCGACATCATTTGATTAATCTTAAACCCTAGTCTTGTGATGAAGTGAGTGCTGTTTTGGTCTTATAAATGATAGGAATTCAAGAGCAAGACTAAAAGATGTTTTTATAAACCAGATCATCTGAATCGGAAATACAGTGGTGCTATGATCACAGGAATTTACTAAATTAATACGTAAAATCTGATAATTTTACAATTTCTTACCATTTTTTAATTCCTGTGATCATAGCACCACTGTAGGATTCTTCGTTCTTTCGAAAATATTAAAGTTGATACAATTTGAATGTGATTTTGATGTAACTTAAAAAGTTTCCATGAATAAAACATTAACTTTTTCGAAACTACAACCCTGGTCATTTCAAACTTCCAAAAATGCACTTCATTGGGTTCATAAAATTCAAATATCCTCAAAAATTTAAAATATTTTCATTATTTTTATTTAATTTTCATATTTTGAAATTTGAAAAAAAATGAAGAAATATGAAGTTACATTGACCCTCGAACCTTCAAAACCTTACACGTTCATGAAGGTTAATTTTTGGAAGTTTTGAATGACTAGGGCTGTAAGTCATGGATTCGACATTAATGAATTTTTTTAATCACATCTATGTCAAATTAACATATAATGGATTGGGTCTCATAAGTGTTTTTATTTTATTTTTATGTAATTATTTGATTAAGGTACCAAGATTCTTTTCTTTTTTTGGTTTGCATCATTTTTTTTTCTTGATGTAAATCTAATGGGACACCATAGGGAAATTTTATATTTATTAGAAATAAAATTTTTGAAGGTTGTTTTTTTTTTCATCTATTATTATGATATTAAATACTAGTAATTAGGAATAGAATTTTTCAAGGAGGCGAAACAAGAAGAGAAGGAAAATATGAAAATCAACGTCAAATAATTTTTTTTTTTTTGCTCAAAAATATTTTGTTTCAAGAGCGTGTCATTGTAAATAATTGAATTGATAAATTATGATATGCTTTCATTTTTTTTTTTTATTTTATTTTTTTTATAAAATTCCGTTTCTGTTCAAGTTTCTTAAACACACAAGTATCCTCATGATTGATTAAAAATAAAAGAAACTTTTTCTCAGGTACTAAACGAAAGAATAGACATCTTATTATAATTAATTTTTGTGTCGATATAAAGATTACTTTTTAGTACAAAAATTTTCAATTAGAATCGATTTAATAATTTTTTTCTTCTTGAAAAGTTTTCGTAATTTACTGGTTAAATCAACCTTTTTTTTTGTTGTTGTTGTTATTTGGATTAGAAATTTTTCTAATTCATCATCTATAATTTCCATCTTTTGATATTTATCTAAATTTCCAATTTCCACAGGCATGTGTACCCATTTATTTTCGGGTATTGGGTCGATTTGAGTAACCCAAAAAAATTTTAGGTAGGATTCAGATTACCCATAAATTTTGGGTTTTTGGGGATAGGATGGATTGGGCAATCCAAAAAAATAGGGTATTTGGGTTTTTATTTTAAGTTTTGGGGTATACTTGCCCTATTTTTATGAGTAACCGATTAATCAAACCGACCCAATACCGGAAAAAATATCGGTACATATGTCAAATTGAAAGGGTATCAATGAAGGATTCAATTTAAATTAACTTAAAACTTGTGATTTGCATTTCATTTGACGAAACTTTTCACTTTGTAAAGTTTCATTTTAAGTTAAACTAAAGATTACCAACAAAAAAGGGTGGTCTTTAAAATAGTTTGAGAAATTTGGCCTAGTTAGAAAAATCGGCTCCAATCCAATTAATTGAACTTGTGTATAAAAGTCAAAAAACGCTCAAACAATTCTTAGTACTTTTATATAAAATTTCCTCTGGAAGTTTTATGGATTTCAAAAAATGCCGTAAGGGTTAATAGAGAACTTGTGAAAAAAAGAGCAGTGCTTCTCAAGATTTTAATCAATAAAAATTTTCAATTTGATAATGAAGTAACTTAAAGGTACATTTGACTTTGATTACTGATGGGTAATTTCAACAAAAAAGTCATGTTTAGGTATTTTTTGAAAAAAAAAGATACCTTCTGTAAACCAAATTTTTTTGTTTGTGTCAAAAGAGGCAAATGTTCTCAAACAAAAGCACAACATTTGACGTTTCTAAATGATGTTAAGCACGTTTTAATCAAATTAAAATCTTTTATCATTTATCCTTCGTTAACAACCAGTTTTTCTTCTTATTAATTAGATGCCCTTTTCATTAGAAAAAAAAACTGAAATATAATTTTTTTAGAAATCGATAATTTTCGTTAATGCTTAGAGGAGTTATCTAAATGCTAGAAAAAAACAAGATTTACGATTAATTAAACCAAAAAAAAAATAAAACTCTTTTTCCGCAATCCATTACAACGATAATTTATGAATAAGAATCGATTTAAGAATAAAGCGTACATCCAACATTGGTATTACGATTTGTAAACTAACAAAAAAAATCCTTTTTTTTTCAATTAATTTTTTGTTTAATAAGGTCACATCGATATTAGCAAAAAATCAAATTTAATTTTCCATCATTTTAGATAATAATAATGAATTTTAAATGCTACTCGAATATAAATGCAGAATAATTGAATTCGTTTCTTCAATTTTAATATTAATTACGTTTTCAAACAAAAAAAATGAATAGTACTACATCAACTTCAAATGATCATATATATTTTTTTCTTACAACTATTAGCATAGTCGGTACAATTGGAAATTTAATCGTTGCCTTTGTGTATTGGCAAAAAAAAGACAGACAAACATCGACTTTTTTTATTCTTGTCCTTTCGTTTATAGATTTAACAGTTTGTTCCATTTTAATTCCAATTATAATTTATATGGAAAATGTAGTCTTTGAAACGAATAATATTTTATTTTGTAAGGCGTACAATTTTTTAACTACTACCACCGTACCGTCAAGTAGTCTTCTAATGACAGCTATAGCATTTGATAGATTTTTTTGTATATGCATGGTTAATCGTAATATAATGACATATCGTCGGGCTAAAATAATCGGATTTAGTCTTTTGTCATTCAGTATTTGTTTAGGCGTTATACCATCGTTAGCTTCAGTAATAACTGTTAATAATAGAACAGTAGCTTTTGGAGATGAGTATTTTAATTCAACTTTTTTAACATGTATTGTTGATATGGATGCTAGATACACTATTTTTGGTCATTTAATAATGCCTTTTAAAATATTCTACGATTGTTTGTATGTCGTATGTGTAGTAATTATAACATTCTTGTACATATTAATATATAAAGAAATTTACATAAGACGTAAAATGAGATCGGATAGAAAACGTAAATTATTATTGAATAGATTTATGAATGGTGGTGGAGCACTGAAAAGAAATTCAAGTGATGAAGATGATCAAGAAAAAAGTTTTTTAAGACGTTTGTTTTTTTGTTTTCATAAATTTAAAGTTAAAACTGATGATTTAAATGAGCATGAAAAATTAGATGACTCGAAGAGTAATCTTAATAAAACACTCAATATACCATTGATTAGAATCACCAAAGACAATGAACAAAGTCACTTTGAAAATGATATAAGTAATTTTAATTTAAATTATTTTGAAATGTTTTTTACATGTTGTTACAAGTTCTTTTTACAGTAAAAAACCTGGTCTAAGTTAGACAAGTAGCCTCTCTTTTTCATTAAAGCAAAAAACTCAAGAGAAAACAAAAAACACAGCTTTTGTTAAGTCTATCCTGGGTTAATGTCGGAAAATTTTTTATCTCAGTCCACTTGTAAAATTAATAGATATTAAAAACTGAATGGGCTAAACAAAAAGCTTTTAAAACTGTCCAAAGGGGTAATAAGTTAGGTCTCACGGTAGATGGATCAAACTTAAGATTCAGACCAGGTTTCGTGGCAAAGCACCGAATGAAAATCAAAAATTTTATCCATTAAATTCTAAATAATCCAGTGTTCTAAACGACTATTTGCCAATCAAATTTCTTCGTCTAGGGTTCACGCTAATTGGACGCATCAAGTGTTCCTCTTGTTAACTTCCATGGCTTGATGATTTAAAAGCTATCATTGATTTATGGGTATCAGCTGAAGGCTAAAAGCTCTAGTTAAAGCTTGTAAAACTAGCTTTCAGTCGATACCCATAAAACAATGATGGATTTTCCAAATGATTAGTGCATGGAAGTTCACGGTTCACGGGTCACACCTCCAATCCTTGGAAATCCCATAAACTCAAAATCTTGGCATGAATAAACTTGTTCCCATATTTTGTATCGATATTTTCATACAATAACATCAAAAGTAACCGAAAATTAATTATATATTGGGTCCCCAAATCCTCGAGTAGAAAAAACATTTTTTTTCCTACCCTTTAGTTAAGGGTGATGATAATGGTAATTGATATTTTTGAAAGGTAACGAAAATCTAATTAGCAATGATTAGTAGAAACGGTTATGGTAACAACATAACCAAAAAGTTCACGGTCAAATAGTACCGAATAGTGAAGAACTGGAATAAAAGAATTTCGGAACATTTAAAAGCAAAGGCCTAACTTTTTTTAAACTTTATTAATAATTTATTTTAACTAGAATCGTGTGTAAGTGATGTGTCTGAGACAATACAAACTTCAAGGCGAGTGTCAATTAATCATGATGATAAGATTTCATTGAAACAAGAACCTGATAAACACTCAACACGGCGTCGTTCAGGTGCACACATATCTGGAAAACATGTTATATCTTCAAAAGATATACGAACAGCATTCATGTTATTTGTAATATCTTGTTTATATCTTGTATTCTATTTACCATCTATAACAGTTACATATTTAACTATTTTTTTGCCAAGTATTAACAGTAATTTATACATATCCTATTTGTATTTGTCTAATTCCGCAATAAATCCAATAATTTATTGCTTTCTAAATCCAAATTTTCGAGCCGATTTAGTAAAATTATTTTTCAAAAGAGGCTTTTTTTTGAACAAATGTGCTACGAATACTAGTCTCAAATAGTCAAAACCTTTTGTTACCGATTTTTTAATTAGAAAAAAATTAAAATGTTTAAACCGATGAATCTAATTTTTTATTTATTTTTTTTTATTTTTAATGTAATTTCTTATAAATCTTTATATTTTAAAATAAAAAACAAATAAAATATTAAATTAATAAAATTTTATATTTAACGACAGACTAGTCCAAATTAAAAGGCTTCAAATGCCAAAACCGTTTTCTCTTCTAAAATGTTTGACAATTTTCTTCTACCTTCATAAATTTCAAAAACATTAATTAGATGCCATATGTAAGGGTTGTGAAAAAAAAGTGAAACCATTTTTGAGTGATTCAGTCGAAATCTGGATTAGTTAGAACAAAACAAAATTCTATAATGATATTGATTAGTTTTTGTCATTCGTTTTATTCATGCAAAATTATTTTTATATTTTTGCTTTAGGAAATTACATTTCTTACAGTTTCTTTTAAGGATTGTTGTTTTAACATACATAAAAATCTTCTCAACATACATAAAAATCTTCTCAACATACATAAAAATCTTCTCAACATACATTAAAATCTTTTCAGCATACAAGGTTTTATTCTCATTATAAATCACCCTTTTAACATACAAATTGCTGAAAAACATACACAAGTCTGATAAACATACTTATGGCTAATGAACATAAAATTTTATTAATAAAGCAAGTAAAAATAAACTTCTAGTCTAAAGAGCTTTACCGCATTTGCACACAAAGTTTGAAATAAAATATTTATTTAATAAAAAAGGTACACGTACTATAGTACTAGCAGTTCCAGGAGAAAAGCTCCACTAGAAGAAGCTTTTGTAGACGAAGTTCTAGTACATCCAGCTCCAGGACATGTAGATCCAGTATAAAGAGTTCCAGTACTGGAAGTTCCAGCACATGTAGCTCGCAACTCAGGTACCGGAACTTGCAACTCAGGTACTTGAAGCACTACCATTTAAAACATGTGGCTCCTAAATTAGTTGCTCCGATACTTGAATCTCCAGTAGAAGAAGCTCCACTAGAAGGAGCTTTTGTAACGTATGTTTGTAAGCATTTAGTATGTTATTCAGCAAATTTGTATGTTAATCAGGTATGTTGTGAAAAGTATGGTAAAAAGTTTATGTATGGTAAAAATATTTTAATGTATGTTAAGAAGATTTGCATGTATGTTAGTAATGTGGACCCTTTCTTTTACCTTGAAAAATTCAGAGTTGACGTTTCTTGGCTGAATTTCCTCTTACAAAAACCTTATGAATTGATTTTAATAATTTTTTTTTATTCCTGTGATTCTGTCCCTGTGATATGATGTCTTTATTTTAACAGGTGAAAAATAAAAATCAATTAAATCGAATTTTAATTCGACCTTCAAAATGATGTTAAGTTTTACACCATGGCTTGTGAAAAAAGGCGTATCATCCAGCGTACCGTACCAACATAGACGGTACGTCTTTTTTTCACTAGCCGTGCTGTATTTTAATTGATTTAACTTCAATTCGAATTAATTTAAGATTCAGTCGTAGCATAACATTCTACCTGAATTTGGGTAACCCATAACATTTGAGTATTTTATAGGTTTTTAGTTTTTTTATTAAGACGCTTTTTTTCTTGGTTTTATTGTTTCACAGAGGATAAATGGAATTTAAAGCTTGTAAGATTTATGATTGGGGATTTCTTATTTAAATCCAAATTTTATGGGTTACCCAACCCAGACCCAAACCTGGAATCCAAAATTTTAGAGTAACCCTTACCCTCTCGAACCCAAAAACTAATTTTTTCGGGTAACCAATACTCACTCAATCTATTTTTACCTTTTAATATTAGATGTGCTTTTTTAATCATGTTTTTTATTTTGTTTATCTAATGGGAAATTTCTGTTTATATTTATTTTTACGAATTTGAGGAACTCGGGTTATGTGCAGAGACTTCACAAGCTGAGCTTAACTACACTTGAATCAAGAATCATTCTTCGTTATAGAAAAAAACACAATTTTTTTAACAACCGTATATCTGGACAATGGAATCGACTTCCAAGTGAAGTGGTCAATTCAAAAACAGTCAACGAGTTCAAAAATAAATAAGATTAAAGTAAACTTGTTGCACTAAGCTATCACGGTGGACCTTAAAAGTGTAGTGATGCATTATGGTCCAGAAAATCAAAAATGTGAATACTTTTTGGGCCCAGCGGAAAACAGTCACAAGCTAATCGAATCGTTTCAAGAACGTGATTTAGGAGTTGTTTTTAGTAATGATATGAGTAACTCAGCACAAGATATGATTAGCTACTTAAAAATCGAATCAGGTTCTTGGGTTGATAAAACGCTCATTCAAGTACCGTGATAAAAATACCATAAATACAAGCTTAGTAAGACCTCAGTCAGTCTAGAAACCCCACAAAAAGATATTTCAAGTATTAAGCGTGTTCAAAGAAGAGCAATAAAAATTATTGGTGAACTACGTAATTTGAGTTATGAAGATTGACTGGAAAAGCTAAGACTTAACCGTACCTTCCTCCGTGCCGTACCATCAGCGTACCACCGTACTTTACTACTAAACACTTTATCCTTAGTCAAAATAAGTTGGATACGATAAAAGAGTTTGTAATCGAGTAAATATTTATCAGGAGAGATACATTCCACTGTTTATAAAATACTTGGTACTTCTAAAATTATTTCAATAATCGACTTGACTATTTAATCAATAAAAAAGTACTACGCTAACCCCAAGAAAGAAAGCGCTAGGAATTTTGGTAAAAACTCTCTCATTTATAAATTCATCAAATATTTTTTTTAAAAACAAATTAAAATAAGATTTACGTCAGTTATTGAAAAAATTTTATAATTACAGTTCTGGTCTTTCACGAATTAACTCTGCGAACGTTCATGAATGTTCACCATTCACAGGATCTTTCGGCGAACGTTCATGATCTTTCGGCGAACGTTCATGATCTTTCGCCGAATGGTAAAAAACATAAATTTCCGTTCGTGACGATTCGTGGCGTTTCGCCGACGTTCGTGGAAATATTTTTTTTAAAGAACGCGAATGGCCACGAATCGCCACGAATGGAAAATTATTTTTTTTTCATTCGGCAAACGTTTATGAACGTTCGCAGATTCAATTCGTGAACGACCAGCACTGTACCTTTTTCGCCTTAGATTTCCATTAATTCAAGTTTTTTATAAACGGTGGAATGTATCTCTCCTGATAAATATTTACTCGATTACAAACTCTTTTATCGTATCCAACTTATTTTGATTAAGAAGAAAGTGTTAGGTCCTACGGTAAGGTGGTACGCTGAGGGTACGGTACGGTAAAGAAGAGGGTACGCATTTAAACAAATAAGATTATTTAGAAAGATTAGACAAAATTTTTGATGATTTTAAAAGAATTAAAATTTTGACTGATAGACAGTCAGTTGACGGATTGAATTTTACGATCTCTTAAGTAGCAATTTTTTTTACAAATTTTTTCGGATGTGAATTAATTTTTTCAATTTAAATTAAATTTATGGATCGATCAGGTAAAAATAAATATAGATTCTACTAGAGACATGTTAAAATTTGTTATTAGGTAATATATATTAAAATTTAAAACTTTTTTTAAAAAAAATTTATTTTCAAAAAAAAAATCCAAAAAATAAAGTGTTAAATTAAAACTCTAAACAAAAAAATGCTTTAAACGATTTATAAAGTGTCATGAAAAAAAAAACAATTTTTTTATCTCTTTACAAAGGCGTGTAAAAATGAATAAAAAAAACAAAAGCTTTAAGTTGGATTTTTTGTCATTCAAAAAATCGATTTCACCGGCATTCAATTAAAATCTTGTTTGAATGACAAAAAATTCTGCTCATTATATTTTCGATATAGCATATAAAGCTCAACGATCAATAAAAAAAAAAGAAAAGAAAACAATAAAAGCTAAATCGAAAATATAAGTTAATAATAATGTGTAAAATTTATTCCTTGAAGTGTTTAAATTTTTTAATACTTTTTACTTGGTATATATCTTATATTCGGATTGCTCTATTTTTATTTTAAAAATTTTAAATTTTAAAATTAAATTTTTTAAAAAAACAAACAAAATGAACAGTGATTAAATTGCACATGTTTTAACCGTCTTTTCAGTTTTAAGAAGACCGGTTTTTTTTTTGTTCCAAGAAATCAATTGATCCCGTAATTAATATTTTCTTGACATATACTAACCTGGTAGTTCACATGTTCCAAAACAAAATAAACGTTCGGATTTTATGAATATTCAAAAGTTTTCATAACTTTTTTAGAATTTTCGAGACCTTTCATAATTTTTCGGTGATTTTCATAAATTTACGAGGACGTTCCGAGCCCAAAAATTTATGAAAACTTTTGAACACTCGGACAAATTCTGATGAACGCGAACGTTCATTTTTGGAACATGTGAACGACCAGGTTAGTAATATATTAACATACTTAATCACTGTTAGAAATAAAAAAGACATTTTCTTAAGAAATATAGTACAATTAAAATGGCGTAAGTAACTTATCAGTCATCTAGCTTAGCATTAATAGCTGCTAAATTAATACTATAAGTTGAAATATTATTGCACGAAGGCGAATTAAATTGAATATTAGAAAATAAATTGGTGCTAGCTCTATTAAACTTATTAAACGATGTGCATTTAAAATTTTCTCTCAAAGGCATTAATTCAATTTTTAAATATTTATCAAATTTAAGATCAATAGTTTTTCTTACCATTATTTTACGATCCATGGTATACATTTGTCTATAGTTGTCGTTATGAATAAAATTCGATTCGAAATTTTTTGATTTACTAACACTCGCCAAAGCTACACCTTTTCGTATGCCTTTAAGCATTTCTTTATAAGTTGGACGTGTTGAAAATGTGTCCGATGCATTGAAAAAGTTGATCTCAAATTGATTGTTTTTTTTTTCAATTTCGGTTTCTTTTTGTACATTTTGAGGTGGTTCGGTATCTTGATTTTTGGTCAAATTTTCTTTCGAGCCCTCTTCGCTTGGGATACGATTTTTAACTTCTTTGTACGCTAGTCCCTTATATGGAGAATTGTTCCGCTTGACAGCTGATAAATTCGGAAGAATAGATTTTTTATCTCGAGTATTAGACGAACGATTTCGTTTATTTGTCACTTGCTCATTACAAAACGTTATTTCTTTAGTAACAAATATGTTAGGCGAATTATTGTGTTGGACTTTGGGTTTTAGTGCCGAAGAATTTGTACTAAATTTGATGTAATTTTTTGTTCCGTTTAAAGTCGAAGTGCTCATTGCATCGAATTCTTTGATATTTGGAAAAAGACTTTGCGTATGTGTTTTTAAATTTTCTGAGGTAAGTTCTTTTTGTGACAGTGGTGGTAGTGGTGGTGGTGTTATTATTCGAATTTCTGTTTGACTTAGAACTTCATCATCGTTTTCTTCAATTGTTTCAATGAGTTTATTTTCTTGCTTTTGGGTTTCGACTTTTGCTACTTTATTTACAATATCACTTTGATTTTCTTGTACATAATTGTTTAAAGTATTACAAACAATCGGCTCAAAGTATATATTTCCATTGAATCCTCTCCAAACCTTAAATGAAATTTGTTACAGCAACCAAAAAAATAAAGAACAACTATTTGAGTTTTTTTTTTTTTTAAAAAAAGTTATTTTTTTCGATTGTTTGTTTATGAATGGAAACAAAAAAGCTTAAAACAAATAATTCAGATATTGAAAAAAAAATAAATTTAATTTAATTAGAAAACCGACAAGTCACGTCATTAATTTTTTTTTTCTTCTAGTCAATGCTTTTTTTGTTGTTGTTGTTTTAAAAGCATTAAGTACCTTTATTATACGAACGAAGGTTTCATGTTAATGAAATGTTGACAAACAAAGAAAAATAAAAGCAATACGCTGAGAAATGAATATTAAAATAAAAAAAAAAGAGAAAAAACGAAAATTAATTTTTTATAAACTAATTTAAAATCTATTACCTTCAGTGGCGACATTGGTTGGGGTCGTTTTTGTTCAAGGTAATAATACTTTGGATAACTTAGACCGAATCCTGGTGGTGGATCGTTTAGGCCAAATACTTTTGTCACATTATCACTGATTCGTTTAAATTTTGGTGTAACTAGAGTAACATTTTTTATGTTTTGAGCTTGTTTATATAATCCACTTCGTTTGTGTGTACTTTCTGAGCTAACCGCTCTGAAAAATAAAAAATTTATTAATTTAATCGAAACAAAGAAAATTTTGTTTGGAAGATAATTGAATTAACGTAAAGGCGCGATTTCTACGACATGTCGTTAAAATCGAATTGAAAAAAAAAATCCCATCTTTTAACATTGGAGCGACATGTCGTTAAATTCGAAATTCGGTTATAACGACATGTCGCAAAAATCGCGCCTTTACGTTATCAATCACTTCAAACGGGCCCAAAGATTCCTGATTAATTAATAAGTTTCTGATAGAGAACGACAAGGTTAATATTATTAGGAATTGTTGGTAAAAAGAACTCCATGTTGTACACTGTTCATTCAAAGACATATTTCAAACTAACGAGTCGAGTTCAATAAAGCCAAAGGGTGATAATACAAATCATACGAATGTATGTCATGTCCGCGAATAATCTCTCTAGATGGGAGTAACCACTGAATTATTAGGCTTACAATTTAAAATCACTTAGAATAAGGGTTCTGAAAAAGAAAATTACTTCAGCGTTTGTCAGGAGCCTTTACAGAATCTCAAAAAAATAAGCGAATCAACACTATTCAAAAAATGAGTTAATCGTTAGGCGCTACTATTGGCGTTCTATCGACGTATTTGAGCTTGTTTAAACCAATACCAACGCATTCAAAGATTATCAAAATGATTACTATAAGATGTCAATTAATTAACAATCAAAGCAATGGCAGTGGATAGTGTTGCGAATTTTTGTGTAGTGGGGGAGAGGGGGGAATGTGACCCCCTTACTTTCATAAACCTACATTCATGAACACACGGTCCAATTAATCTTCGAAGACTCCTTACCCCTTACTCTCTTACAGAAAAGTGTATTAGCTAACTTTTTTTATTTCAAGATGTTCTTATTAAGGTTCCATTAATGTTCCAAACTAGGCTATAATTACTAATCTCTTTCAAGTATTCCTTTGCAAAACTTGTCTTTGGGTATTTTATTTTAGAGTTTAACCAAGAGGACTATCATTAGAATTAATAAAAAAGGTGAATGTAAAATAATGTTAAAAAAAGTTTCGAGTGAAAAATTCATTCTTATTAACGATAGCATTGCGGTATTAAAAAAATTTAAAAAAAAAAACTTATCTAAATTTTTCAGTAGACAAATGACTAACTTTTAATTGACTTTAATTGTTGCCGAAAACAAAATAAACAATAAAATACAAAAGAAAGTGATAGGAGAGTAGTTGAAGAGGAGTAAATTATCGCATCGAAAGACTTTGAGCACATCATATTTTAAAATGGCGTGGCGACCGCGACACTTTGTCTCAATGAAGCTACACCACTGAATCAAGGATCGAAAAAATTTCAGTGACTTAAGTCAAATCGTTAAAATAACGTCAGATTCAGATTAATTCTAAAAGCGACTCGAACATTGGATTAATTGGAGATTGAATTATGGATTGTAAGGTGCACGTCACTCAATACGTTCGGGCGTTATTTTAAAGGACTTATTTAAAAATTCAGATTTTAGGTTCGGGTATGAGTTACCCAGAAATTTTGGATTTCAGGTATGGATCTGGGTTTGTTAACCCATAAAATTTTGGAATTATTTAGATTTTTTATTAAAAAATACACATTTTTAAGGTTACCCAATCCAGCCCGATACCTGAAATCCAAAGTTTCTTGGTAACTCATACCCGAACCTAAGACCTCAATTTTCCGGGTAACCCATGCTCACTAAATATCTTAAGATTAATGAGTACATTTATCTGCTTTTTAACTAAAAATCCATAATTTCATACAGAAATACCTCGTGAAACAAACATATCCTCAGAAATAATTATCCTAGATTTTCTTACACTGAAATAGAATACATGATTAAGTCATGGAGAAACCAAGAGAAAAAAACAACCTTATATTCCAAATATATAAATCTTTGGTAGATAGAATTACGTGTACGAATTTTAATTTAAAACGGGAAATTACTGTCATAATAAGGATTTTGGGTTCACATATGTGTTTTTGTCATTTTGAAATTACATTTTTTACTTTAACTTAGACTTTAGACCGATCTGGAGGAAAATTGATTAGATTGTGACTAGTAAATTAAAACCTAGTTAATCTTTATAAACTGGACTGTTTTGCGACAAGTTTTAATTGACAAAAACAGATAGTGGCGTTAGCTGAAGCTTTGGAAATTATTGCCTGGGGGTGATAAGTAAAAATTAATTAAAAAAAGTAGAGTAGAGTAAACTTATGATTGCGTGTTTTACGAATTCTGAATTGATATCTTTGGAGAGTTGAAATGATTAAGAAAAATAATTAAATTTCTTATCCAACACATAATAGCAATTCATAAAAAGAAAAAGTATTTTTTTCATACTAGTGGTCAAATATCGGCTTTAAAAAAAAATATAACCTTGAATTAATGATTGAATCAACAACGGGTACATCTGCAAATGTATAAAAATCTCTATGACTCGTATGCGGTTTTTTTAAATACTCTTCAAGAAATGACAAATTTCTTATATCCTCATTAAAATCATTCGAATAAATTGATGCTTCATCATTCTTAAAATTTACATGCAAGGCTATTACTTCTTCCATTTGAATTTAGAAGAACAAATTTTTTTTTATTTTGCAAACTTATGTCAATTTTAAATATAAATCCATCAAACAATCTTAAAAAAAAAGTAACTGAAACTTAAAGAAAAAACATTAATTGTTTATTCATCTAACAAAAAAAGGTAAAAGAAAGCAATCGAAAATCATTTAGAGAAAAAATTAATTTATTTTAATTTCAATAAGAAGTGAGAATAAAATGAAAAAAAAAGTTAAATATAATTAAAAATTTATAAACTTTTGAAAATACAATAATAAGTATAAATAAAAAACGATTTGCAAACACTTTGTTGTTGTTGTTGTTTTTTTTAGTTACTCAAAAATGCCTGCCTTTAGTCTAATTTATTGCTTGAAAGATTAGTTATTGTTCCTTTCACCATTTTTTTTTTTCAAGAAAAGAAAAAATGTTTCTATGGTTTCGTAAATTTTTTAGGGAAGAATATAATGAAAAATTAATTGTAAACCGTTAACTAATCCGATTTAATTTAATTTCGTTTGGAAATTAAGAAAAAATATGCTTTGTTGGAAGTTGACTGCCTTTTGGGGTCTTAGAGCTTTTTTGTCGAAAAAACTACTTGTTTTTTCTAGAAATAGTTTTTGTTGAAATTACAAAAATTTGAGGATAAATTTTTAAGGATCGACTTTTTAATATTTGTTTGTTTAGCAATAATTTTTTATGGTTTTTACTTGAGTTGGATAATTGTTTCAAGAAAAAATAATTGAAATGAGAATCTCTATGAGTTATAAAAAACTACTCAACTTAAATTTTGTTTGTTTTTGGATTGTGAAGTTATTTTTAAAAGTTTATTCCAGGTTTTCTTTACTAAGGTTTATGGAAACTAAAAAATTTACTCATACGAACTCCGTTATTCAGCAATTTACAGTAATTGGAGTTGATTTTTCAAAGCAAAGAGAGGTTATTTTGAATATATTTTTCTATAGAAATCAAAACTTTAATTGGAAAGTAAATTTTTAAAGGACTCTCAAATAATAATTTCTCAGACTCTGGTGTCAAAAAGAAATTTAATGATGAAAACTAATTATTGGACCTTCTTGGGCGTTCGCTGATTCAAAAAAAAATTAAATTTCATTCGCAGCGACTTTTGGCTATACTTACTTAGTCATAAAAAAAAAACTTTTTGGAATTTTTCTTCCAATAAGAATTAACCTCCATCAGGAGAAGTAAAATACAAAGTTTAAGTAAAGTTAATAAAACTGATTTTTGACAACCAGGAGCAGGATAGATTGGGAAGTCGAACTGAATTTTTTTGACAGGACTTGGATTTGAACCTTCGACCTTCTTCATGGACGTGCACGACGGTACCAACTGAGCTATCCTACTCAAATTTATGAACGTTTGTTCATTTAATTCGTGAATGCCCAGCAATTTAACTAAATTATAATTAGATTGCTTCAATTTTTCAAAGAATTACCTATTTCGCATCATTTTCAGCACCCAAAATTGACTTTACAAACAAACAAGATTTTAATGACTTTTTCAGCCTCTTTTGTAAAAAAAGTAAAACAAACAAATTGCTCATAATTTTGTCTTTTTTTAGAATTGTAATAAATGCTTGATGTGTAAAAAACACCTAAAGACGAGTTTCAAAATAAGTGAAAAAAAATGTACTATTTTTGGTAAGTTAGTTAGTTAGTTTACACTGCGATATAGACAAAGTCTATATCAACGCATTTAAGCGTTCAGCCTTTTTAAGGCTTTGGCAGTAATTGCTTCGTGACATTTCAAACACTTCTTCATCAATGAAACCCTTGAAACTATTGGTCGAAGTCGAGAAAATTGTAGTGGTGTGACCCTTTTTTATAGATCCCACATACATTTCTACAAGACCATTTACTATTTTGTACATTTGTATCAGATCAACTCTTAAACGTCTGCCTCTAGGCTAATAAATTTGAGCTAATGAAGACGTAGCTCGTACGGTTTCATCCTGATCAACTTAACTTACTTGGTTACTCTTCTTTGTACTTTCTCTAAATTATTTACGTACTTACCGCGTATTCCAAATGTTGTCTTACTAGGGCTGTGTACAAAGGCTTTAGTGTCTCATTTGGTCCTATTTCAAAAAATTGCACCCTTCAAATAACTCAAATAAATTTTCTTATAGAATATTTTATCTTCTTTCAGAATATTTATAGTATATGAGTTACATGAGTAAATAAGAGAGTTATCTGTTAAAAAGTAAACCCGTTTTCACAGATTTTCGTATGTGTAGATTACGAATTTGAGGTCAAAAATCATTTTCAAAAAGTGTGAACATTTTGCATTTACCGAATCTTAGCTTATATGATTTATCATTTTACACTTTTTATTTTAGCTAAGTGTCTTAAAGCTTTGGCAAAAGGCTAAATCGAATTTTAGTAATCAGAGTAAACATTTTTTTCTGATTCTGCATAGTGCGCCGGAGGCGTAAATAAGCACCAATTTTAGAATCTATATATTTAAAATTTCAGCGATTCTTTGCTATAATACTTTTACATTGTGTTAAGGTTCACCAAATCATAAACCTTAGTATATATAGCCGCTTTTTCAAAAGGATTCAATTGATCAAAATCTTATCGAAATTTATCCTAAAATTTTCATGCAAACAATTTGTGATATTCACTATAGAACTTGCTATAAATCGTTTTAAAATATATTAAAATAAGCGAAATTAGAGGTATGTAAAGTTCGGTTTTAACGTGCTTTTTCTAAAAATTTTCGGTGAAAACCCGCTTCTAAAACTTTTCATACCCTTCATTCTTAGAAATTAAAAAATTTTTTAAAAAATTTATAGTAAGATTTGTAGTTAATATGGAAAAATATATACCCATAAATTTTCAAGTCCCTTTGAACATAGTTGAAAGGTGTTGAAACTTTTCTTGGAAACTAAGGTTTATGACTTGGGGAACCTTAAAAAGATAGGAAGTAAAAGTAGAAAATTTCGAGACATAAAAAAGAAAAAAATTCCCACGCTCTCTAAATGTGTGACTTTTCGGTTTTCGTAGATAATTTACAGGTAAAATAAAAAGATATCAATTATTCGAGGGTTAATTGTTAATTGACACAAAAGAATTAACTGAAATATTTACTATCTTATGTTAATCAATTAACTTGACCGAAAACCTTCTTCTTAAACGTTCTTGGTACCAAAAAATAACTTTTTCGAAATTCGACTGATTTAAAAAAAATCGTTTCTTTTAATTTATTTTTTGTTTTTTTTTTGCTGAAGGAGCATCAGCTCTACCAGTACTCTGCGGAATTTCTATTGAGAGTTTTTTTTTCAAAAAAAAATTCACCTGTTGGGATTTAAAAAAATAGACAATCTCAGCTAAGTTCAAATTTTATCATTTACTTTTCTTCTAAGTGTGAGCTAATTAAATTAGATTCGACATTTAGTTTATCAGATGACATCTCAAAAAAGAAAATTCTCAAAATAAGTCATGAGAAGAAATTCAAAAAAAAATTGGACACCCTCATATACATTTTAGTACATATACATACCGTAAACTCTTGCCCACTTCTCTAAGAACAAAGGTAAAATTGAGGTTTGTTCAACATGGAACTAATACCATCGAAACCATGTTATAACAATTTTTTTATTTTTTTAAGAACTCCTGACTTAAGACTAAGAGTAAGCTCGAATGTTCGCTTAATTTTTTGTATTTTTTCTGGAATAAATTCAAAAAATTGTGGAACTAATTTCGAAATTGAATAAAAATTAATTAATTAAATTTTTTCATAATCCATCCTTTCCATTAGTCTTAAGTCAGGTTTATTCTAAAAAAATTAAAAAAAATGTTATAACATGGTTTCGATGGTATTAGTTCCATAAAGAACAAACCTCAATTTTGTCTTTGTTCTTAGAGAAGTGGGCAAGAGTTTACGGTATCATAAACAGTTAGTTTTAAAAATTTCAACACAAGGTTAGCGTTGTCCAATTCTCAGAATGTCATTAAGTGAGAATAATTCTTCCAACCAAAAAAACTCCAGTATCGTGTTCCAAAAAAGTCAAAAAAGTACCCTCAGATTAAATTAAAAAAAGCTTAAAAAATTAACAAAACAACATTCAAACTTATCCCAATAAAATTTATAAATATTTGTAGTTTTATGTATTCCCAAACGAGATTAGAGTACAGTTACAATTTAATTATTTGTTCCTATTCGATTTAATATGGATAAAAAAGAATTCTGAATTTACCCGAATAATAGCTCGAATGAATTATCAGTCCCAGTTTTAATCTTTCTACGTCTTCAATAGCTTTTGTAAGTTAGAGATTTAGGAAATACAAGGGTAATTAATCACTGTGGAAGAGACTAGAATGGAAGAAAAATAAGGGTCGCGTCAAAAAGCCTTACGTTCACAAAATTCGAATCGCCTAAACATATGCTATGTTTTTTTATTCGTTTACCGTTAATGGGATATTCTAGTTTATTTTTATAAGACTTTTTTTATTAATATGGATTTAAACATTAAAGATGCCTTGTATACTATTCAATACGATAAGAAATTTAATAAATTCTTTTAATTTTTATTTGAAAAAAAAAAATCACAAAATAAATTTTTCACCAAAAATTAAAATAAAAAAAAAATCTACAAGCTATATTTTTTTGGACAATTGTACAATTTTTGTATTTGATTCATCTAAATTTGTTGAAAAATCATTTCTTTTTCGATTCTTTATTTGAAAAATTAAAATTATAATCAAAGTTAAAATAACAATCAACAACATAAATGCAATAACACTTAGAACAGTTATTACAACAATCGTTTTTGTGTCCATTATTTGATAATTTGATTCTGAATTACTTTCAACTGCTTGATTTCTAATTGAACTTGTATAATCTTTACTCGTGATTAGATCTGACAAAATTGTACTCGTTTTATCTTCTTTTATTATACTCGTTGTTGAAGGTATTGAATTTATTTGTTTAGTTGTTGAAGTTGATTTTTTGGTAGATGTAGTGGTCATTATTGAGCTTTCAGTTTGAGTTGTAGTAGTCTGTATTTCCGCTAAAGTCACAGTGCTTGAGGATTCAGTTGTATTTTTTTCAACTACAAAAGTCGTCGTACTAGGAGACACTATGGTCGTATAATTAGTTGTAGAAATTTCAGTTGTAGTAGTTATATCTCGTGTTGTCATACTTGAGGAAGCATTTGCGGTAGCTGGAAAGACAGTTGTTGTACTGTTGAATGAAATAGTTGTCTCATTTCGAATTGTAACTATAGTCATACTTGGTTGAGTTGTTAAATTAGTATCGAAAGGTTTAAGTGTTGTGAGTGTAATGTTTTTATGAGGGCATGTCTTTTGAATCAACTGTTCAAAATTACATAATTCTTCCTGCTCGATAATATTTTTGAAATTATTCGACTTTAAATACAACATCTCATAACAAATTGGAACCCTACTGTTTAGAATCCATTCGTTTACATCATTATTAAGTCGATAATTTCTAAGAATATAAAATAGAAAACAATTGCATTTGAAATCTCTATCGAGTTCTATTAAAGTTGTAGAAAGGTCAATTTTATTGGACTGAATATCAGACTCAAAAGCACAAATAGAATAATCATTGAAGTTGTATCCTTTAAGAGATACACTTTTTAAACCAAAAGGCCATTCTCGGTCAGATGAATCGATGTTTGAAATAGCCGAGAAGCTCAAGTCTAACTTGGTTAAGTTAACAAAATTTTTAAAAACCTTCCATTCTAAATTATTCAAAGGGTTGTAGCTCAAGTCTATGAACTTTAATGATTCTTCTAAACCTTGAAAATCTTTTTCACTTATAAAACTTAGCCTGTTATTAGCGAGATTCAATACTTTTAAGAATGGAAAGTTGAGCCAGACTTTATTATTTAAATTTGAAATGTTATTTGATTTGAGACTCAAGTCACTAAGATTTTGAAAATTTGGTAAAGTTATTAAATCAAAATTGACGCATTCATCGATAAAAAGTTTCTTAACATTAAACGAATTATCTAAGTCGGTGAATCCCAAGAAACGTGGTGATTTTTTAATCTCAAGTTTTTTGATGGTCGTATTTGAAAAAGCTTTTAGAGAAAAAAAACTTGTTCCAGTGGTAGACACAGTCATATATTCGATTTTCATATTCGGAAAAGAGTCCTTTTCGAAATTAATTGATTTTGAGCTGTTAACTGTGATGAATACTTTTGGAAATTTATCACGATCGATCAATTCGAGATTTCCAAATTCACCAAATGAATTAGTTGAAAAATTTGAAATGTCTACAAAATCAATAAAAATACTTTGATTATTAAAATTATTCTCTCCATAAACAAATTTGACATTTTTAAAAGCGTAAGGGACAAGTGTATTGAATCCATAAAATGCAAAACGTTGCTTGGGCAAAATGTAATAAATTGAAGAATTTTCTTGTAAAAATAAAACGGATAATGTTGGAAATCGTGGCCGAGTTAATGAACTAAAACAAACAACATCTTGTGTGCTACATAGGCAACTAACCGGTAAAACTACTTCTGGTAGATATGTTTGTGTCATGTTTATTTTTTGTGATGATAAACATGGTTCAATTGATGAGCAATTTAACCGTTTTACCATTTGAGTAATTAGACATAAAAAAAATCCAATAAATTTAAGTTTTACGATCATCTTAAAAGAGAAAGAAAATTTAATTTTTTAAAATAAATTAACTCCTTCCAATTCATCTTAATTTACTTTGAAAAATTATGGACTAAAGTCTGAGTCTTCTAAAAATTAACGAGCCACTATCTCTGGCTGATTCTTAAGCTTAAAAAATATTGTAAAACTTAATTGTACTTAATTTTCATTAAAAAAACTCGTTACCAGACTAATTCGGCTCTATTTGATGTTGAAGCTCAATATTTGTTTTGCTAGGGTAAGGTGTGGCTACGGTGTTTGACAAAGAATAAAGAAATAAAGTACATTGAGCTTTTTTTTCAATGAAAAAAACATAAAGAAATTTGTCTGACTCCATTAAAATTAAGATTTACGTGAGTTTGCTCTGTAATTTATTACTTTAGTTTTAATTTCCGGCGTTCCGTAATTCGATTTCGTGATTTAGGTAAGACGATTCAATAGATCTTTAGAATGAAAAACGTTTGCTGATAGATATAGTGACCAACATCTATCAGCAAACGTGTTGAAGACTTCAAGTATCTGGGTTCGAATCTCAACTTCGTAAACCGGAGATCACTTACATGAGCAGCGTATTGGACGATGGAAAAGATCTGGAAAGCCAACATCTTTAAAGCCACGGTAGTTTCAACTCTCCTACATGGTATTTAGACGTGGACTGTGCCTAGAGAAATGAAAGATAAAAGCTGTTCAACACAACAGCAAAACAACGTGATACACGTGTGGCTAGTAATAAAGCCTCTGGACAAGGTACCAAATGCAGAAGTCTACAATTTGGTAAACCGATTACAGTCGACTCTTACTAATCCGACTATACATTAATCCGAATAATTCGATAACCGAACAAAATTGAACGGGCTCGAAGCTATTTCCTATATATACTGAGAAGTTCCAGACAAGATATTTGTATTCAATGAACCCGATAGCGGACTTTTTACAAACAAACTAGGGCATAAACCAAAAAGATACTTCTATAGGTTACAAGAGCTGAAGTTGAGACCTCAGTCTCTGGAAAAAACGTGTCACCGAATGCTGCAAAACAGTATTTGACCGAAGAAGAAGATCTATCAGCAAAATTAGATGACCAGCCATGGCCACATAATTCCTATATATGTAATATGTTACAAAAAAAAATTTTAATTTAGTAATAAGTTATTTGAGAATTTAAAATATTAAGAAAAGCCAAGTAAGGTTGTAAATTTATCCAATGAAAGTTTAAAATTTAAAGGATTCATAACAGCAATAAAGTGAGTTAAGTCTCCAGCCTTAATTAGGATAATATTAAGCTGTTTTTGATGCCACAACCAACATAAAAGAGTAATTATGTGACAAGGACTGGTTTGGTCACAAAATATCTAAATAACCCTTTATTACAGAAAGATTGTTGTCTCAATAGAGTGTGATTTAAGTCGTAATAATCGAAGGTTAAAGAAGATTTAGAAGAATATTGGTTTCGTGTCATTCCAACAAATAAATCTTAAGGGTTTAATCAAATGAACTCAAATTGAAATGGTTTAAGTCTGCATTTTAAGATTGAATCAAGAAAAAATACAAAAATTCTAAATAAATCTTACACTCCATAGCTAAATAAACTAAATTAAAATTGTCATCAAAATTAAATTTATCAGAGTAAAATAATTAATTGATTTATGGGGTTTGTAATTTAAGAATTTGTAACCCTTAAGTACTAAAAGAAAGATTTTAAAGTGTGTTTTTACGGTTAACCAGTAGTGCTGAAAAGAAAAAACTATTTCTTGAATTTTACTATTATATTGATCCCCGTGGATAGTGCGTATGTGTATTTAACTTATTTTTGTTGTTGTAAATAACATTAAGACTAATATTTATTTTCAAATAAACATCGATCAGTTAGAGCGGTAGATGTTGGATTCTAAGATTTTCGAGGATTTTTTGCTATTTCGGTTTAATATTTTTTTTATTAAAAATATTTATTTTTTTTGTTGTATTTTTTGTTTTGTGTTGTGTTAGAGCTAATACAAAACACAAATATCAAATAAATCTTTTTTTTTAAGATTTTATTTTATTTTTTTTATTTTCAAAATCAACAAAAAATTTTAAAAAACAAATCTTTAACTGCTTCTAGATTTCAGTGCAGCTAAGTGTGTACTCTCTTTTTTCTTTCTTTCTCTCTCTCTCTGTTTAGCGCGTATTCGCAAGTAATTTGATCACCAATTAAAAGTAAATTAGATGAAGTAAAAAAGGTCTCTTTTCATTAAAAAATAAATTCAAAAAATTAAGATTTATAACGCTATATCGTATCAATTAAAAATTTTTGGTCAGCAAATTTTAAATATTTTTTTAATGAAAATATCAAATTTTAAAACGTTTATTATTCAAGAGATTAAAAGTTCCTTAAAATTATTTAAAGGGATTCTAATATTTTTCTTTTATTTGATCGTCTAATTAATCAACTATTAACATATGATACTTCAACATTTTTAAAAGGTGAATCTGCAAAAAAATATAGAATTCGTCTTGTCCGATTTGGTGCTTCCCTCTCGATTTCCTGAACAGACAGATTAAATTAGCTATATATGCCTTGTAAAATTCGTTGCATACCTTTCTTGCTCTGATTTATAAAGACAATATGTTCTTATTTGCTCATTTTTTTTTGACGAAGCATGTGTCTAAAACCAGTGTTTCATTTCCATAAACTAGAACAAATAAGCAATAGGCTAGATAAATTATCTTCTTCAGCTCAATTAATGTTGTTTTTGAAATTCTTATTTTCTCAGATTTTCCACAAGCTAGGGACCCTTGAAAAACATGCACCCAGGTGTAACTTTTACACGAAGTGAGGTATGCAAAAAATTATTTTTATAAAAGATAGAGTAAATGAAGGACTACAAAATTATATCATATTTAGACACCCTGTGAAGTTATTTGGGTGAGAAAACTTAATTTTCACTTTTCAGTCCTAAAGGATCCTCGTATAACCCCCCAAATTTTTGTATCAGAAGTAAAACTACCTAAGCATAATAAATCTGAAAGCTAAAAAGCTACCATTGATGCTGGGACCATTGACGATGGGGAAAAAAATTCCCTGAAGCAATACAAGGGTGAAAACGGTAACAAAAAGGGAATTTTTCGGTCAAACCGCATCTCCTCCTAGGGGAGCCACAATACCCGATTTTTTTTTTGATCTGATTAAACAAATCTCAGTATTTACTTTTTTTTATTTTATTCTTATTTTTTGAATACTAGTGGACGAAAAGAGGCATAAAATGTCATAAAAATGAAAAACGAAAAAGAAGTGGGAATTACCACTTTTTGACTTCAAATTTTGAATTCTCGTATAGAAAAACCATAGAAAATATATACATTTCGATAGTGAACATTTTATTTTTGAAAATCGGTTTTGGGCGCTTAAAAGGGTGCAAAAAAGCCTGTTTTTTTCCAAAATTACCTCCAAAGACACCAGCGAACATAAGTGAAAAATTATTGGATAAAAGTAAAGAGTTTTATTTTCACATTGAAAAAATTTTCAAAAAATCAAAATTTCTAGAAAAAAAAATCTATTCTTTTGATGTTGTTAATGAATTTTTTGTATCTGTTAACGGTTGCTGCATTAACAATTGAGTAACTTCTGAAAATTTAAATTAAATTACATTTCAATTAAAAAAATTTACAATAAACAAAAATAATTACCATGATTTTCTTTTTTTAAATCTTGGCCTATATTGTTTAATAAATTAAGACCATTTTCTAAATTATAATAGAGTTCTTTATTCATGTCTTGTTCCAATTCATCAGCACCTTTTTAAAAATTGATTAAATAATCAAGATCGAGTCGTTTGTGTTTTTAAAATAAATTTAATTTACAATTAAATGTTATAGTCTGCTCGGATTCATCATAAGATTCTAACGCATTCTTTAGATCATTTGTATTTAAACCATTATTGTTTGAATCGAATTTTTTAAAATTTGTATTAAACGCTGAAGACATTAATGCATTTAACAATTTGTTTAAAGCCAAAACGTTTTCATTGATTTCAATTTTTGTTTCACGATTGGGCTCGATTGATTTTTGAACTTTTTTAAGCTCTTCAGTCAAATTAAAACTTGTTAGCTTTTGTTTAAATTTGTTGAGTTCATTTTTTAAAGATTCGTTTCGTTTTTCACTTTCGGTAAATTTTTTAGCTGCCTTTATATTAATTTTAAATGGATATTAAAGTTTAACATAAATTTTAAAAATTAAAATTTACTTTGGCTAGTGATTTCTCAAAATGTTCATTTTTATCTTTTGACTCGTTTAATTCGGTCGATAATGTTTTAATCTCTTTTTCATAATTATCTAATTTTATCATTGAATTTTTCAAATCGTTTTCGAGTTGGGTTTTTTCCTAAAATTAATTTACAAAAATTAGATAATCCTGTTCACCACATTGCGAAATTTCTTTTCAAAATGTTTATCTTGTCATTATTGGCCTTTTAATCACAAGGAACAGGTTAAACGAAAATAGACAGCTTACTATCAAACTCTTTATTATGTTCAGATTGGATTCTAACATAACCGCTTTAAATTTACATATGAGATGAAATCGATCTTGAATATTAGGACAATAAGAAGATTATAATCAAAAGTGGTCATTGGGTCTAAAACTCGGAATCGCGGGAACGGAACGGAATTTACCCGGAGCTCAATACCTAAAATCCGTAACTTTCAAGAACAGAACAAATGACTAAAATACGGAATGAGTTCCGTACATTTGACTAAAATCTGGAACGTGTTCTATTTTAAATAATTATAGAGGAGTTAATCTTATTTTTAACGTATTGATAACTATTAATCATTTAATCCTCATTTTTGAGCGTTATTCAGGAAGCTAAAAGTAGTGCAGTATTATTCAAATAAAGGTGTGTTATCTTGATAACTTGACAGATATATACCATGAGCGCTCGCAAATTACCCCGGTCTAAAAGTGGAAAAACCGATTTCAAAGCTTGACCCATATTTTTTGACTCTTTTTAGCTCAGGTTAGAATTAGCCTAAGACCAGGAACATTTACGGGTCATCTGAATTAAAGGCCATTCTTTTAATTATACTAGCTTAAAATTTTTGCTAAAAGCTTGACTACATTAGTCCTATTATTCCTCGCTTTTTACCCCAGCGGTAAAATTTTTTTTACCGAAAAAAATTTTACCACATTTATTTTTTTTACAGAATTTCTTTTTACTATAATAAATAAATAAACAAATTATTGGAATATTTATCGGAAGTGTACTCCTTTATGAGAAAGACCACTATTCTGACAAAGTTTTTAAAGGGTACGGTTTGGTTCCTCTATTTTATAAAAAATCGGAAATGAGTAAAATCTTACACGTTCCGTATTTTAGATATTTTGTTTCAATTCTATATCTAATTCCTTTCTGTCGCGGCGATTTCGTGTGTTAGTCTGACCCTTATGTAATAATTTTTTTGAAATTTATTTTTTGAGTTGATCACAAAACTTGTTTTTAGTAAAATATTTTTTGTTTATAAGTCATTTTTGCTAAAGAGATTCGTGTTTATGGCGAAAAAGTTTTTTATTGATCGGGAGAATTATCCTGATATTCCCTTAATTCATTCGAATACATTTATTTTTCAAAATGCTTAACGAAAACTTGATCTTTTTTTTAATAAGAACTAAAAATAACATGTTGTTTGGCTAACAAGGCTACCATGAAAACTAAAAAATTAATCGCACTCAGAACAATTTAGACTGCTATCAATAATTTAAGAAAAAACGCCGCTTTCCGCATTTAATAGTGTATTCTTTTTTGTGATTATGCACTTAAGGGTCACTTTCCGTTCCATATTCCGCATTCCGGTTCCGCAGTTTAAGGACAACCTAGAACTACTGATAACAAAACTTAAATAAATTGGCATTCTTAAGATCGTAGATCATTAGCATGTACTGCATTAGAATATGGTGAATATTTTTAGAACAAACCATAGGGTCCACATTACTAACATACAAATCTTCTTAACTTTCTTAACATACATACATACATACGTGTACTACTGGTGCTAGGCGTATTGGAACAACTTCTACTGGAGCTACATGTACTGCAGCTCCTTATACAATAGATTCTTCTACTGGATCTTCTTCTCCTGAAGCTTCTAGTACTCGAGCTTCATGTAATGGAGGTACTTCTACTGAAGCTTCAAGTATCGGAGCTACTTGTACACGAGCTACATGTGCTGGAACTTTCAGACTTGTATATGTTTAATAGTATCGTGTATTTTTTTCAGCAATTTGTATTTTAAAAGGGTTATGTATGTTAAAACAACAATCCCCAAACCATATACCATTTAAGTATTCAAAATGGTTTGGCATAAAACGAATATACTGTTGTGGTCATTCACGTGTTCCTTTTGTGAACTTCCATGAACTAATGATTTCGAAAAACCATCATTGTTTTATGGGAATCAAGTGAAGTCATTAGTTCATGGAAGTTCACAAAAGGAACACGTGAATGACCACAACAGTATTAGTTTTTAAAATTACTTTATTCAAAGTTTCATTCAAAGCTTCCAGGCTGGTGATTTTATTCTTCAAACCATCAATTTTATTGTTCTTTTGATTTAATTTTTGTTGTACTGTATTTGCTAGTTCCATGACTTTGTTTTCTTCTTGATTCTTTTGCAATACTTCCACTTGTCTAAGTAAATTTATTTCTTTTTCATACACTAAATAAATTTTAAACATAAAAAAAAACATTAAAAAAAAATCTATTTTTAAATCAATCTCACAGTTAATAGACTGTTCCAATTTGGATATTTGTAAATCTTTATCACTAATACTTTGCGATAACTTTTTGTTCAATGTCTTATAATTAGTTTGTGTTGTATTCAATTCATTTTTAACATGACTCAATTCTTGTTGTAGAGTATCTTTTTCATTATTCAAAATTTCGTTTAATTTTTTTGTTTCAAGAATTTTTTTGTCCATAAGTTCATTATCTTTTTTCAAACTCGTACACTCTTGTTCTAATTTTGTATTTTGTTCGTTTAATTTTTCAGTTTCTTCTTTAAATGATTTCAATTTAATGGCATTGTCTTTGAGAATTTTTTCCAATGATTCTTTTTCCTCTTTAAGAAGTGAATTTGTCTTGCACGAATGTTGAATCAAATTTGTACTATTATGAAGCTTAAGTTTACAATCATTCAAATCCGATTGACACTCTTTCAAAGTTGTTTCGACTTGAGATTTTTCATCGTTTAACTTTTTAATTAAATGACTTTGAGACTTTAACTTTAAATCACATTGTTCGTTTTTTTTTATAATTTTTTGAAATTCATTTGATTTTTTGATTAAACTTTGTTCAATTTGTCTAAACTTTTTTTCGAGACCAATTAAATTCTCCTCACAATTTTCATGTTTTAAAGCATTTTCTTTGAGGAGAACAACTTGTTCCTCGAGTTCTTGACACCTTGAATCAAGCTTATTCTTATGATCAACTTCAATCTCTAAATTTTGATTTAACTGATTCAAATTCATTAAATTCTCTTTATGCTCTCGTTTTAATAAAACTATTTGCTCATTCAAGCTATCGATTAACTGCTCATATTTTGAAATTTGACATTTAGTTGACTCATACTTTTGTTGATAATCGATCAAACTCTTATTTAACTCCAAACATTTTGAGTTTAACTTCTCATTTTCAGATTCCAAATGAGATATTGTTTTACAAGAATTACTCTGATTTTCTTTCTCTTTACTTTTGAGTGTGTCAAATCGAACCTTAAGTTGTTTGAGCTCTTTGTTTAAGTTGTTGAGTTCGATTCGCAAATTGTCGTTGTTTAATTTTAAATTATTTATTTCCATATCTTTAGCATCACATGATTTTCTATTCTTTTGACCAAGTTGATTTATTTCATTGTTCAAATCATTTATTTCGTTGTTAAGCTTATCGATGTCTATTTGTTTAAGGCTCATTAGTCTATCATACTCTTGTCGTATGGTTTCACATCTTAATAAAATCTATAATGAAATTTCAGATTTAAGACAAAGGAAAGAGATGATTTACTTTTTGTTGTAGTTTTCGTTTAATTCAGTTTCTCTTTGTTGATTATATTTCTCTTTTACCTCCCATGAGTTTTGTAGCTGTTTTAAAAAAAATCAGGTTGAAAAATACGAACTTGAAATTAAATTATTAAAAAGTGGGTTTTACTTCTTTTAAAATTGTTTTTGAATGTTTTATTTCACCTTGGTAATCCTCGAAACATCGTGAAAAACCTTTGAGTAGATTCTCAAGTTTATGATTTGCATCATGTTCGTTTTTGTCGTAGTGTTCCATATTTGATGATTCGGTAAAAAAATAAGACTTTTCTATTGAAAAAAAAACTAAGGAGTTTGTTAATTTTTTAGGAATTGTTTGAAATTACCTCTTCTCTTTTCTTCGGTTATTAACATTTGAGAAAGTCTATTAAAAAAGTTTTCGTACGATTGAGCTCTAACCACTAATGCTTCATATGAATCGTTTTCTCTTAGAAAGGCTTCATGTTCTGATAAAGATTTTCTTAGGAATTGTAATTCTTCTTCCAAATTATTTATTTTCATGTTTCTTAAGGCAAAAATAATTAATAAATGCTTCTATACGCAATCATAAATTGCGTTGTATTCTTGGAAATATTTAAGCTGAAAGGAACTGTGATTTTCATGGATAATTTTTGCAATAGCCTATCTTTTGATCCCTGAACAGTATCCTGATAAGTGAAATGCCTGTTCTGTACAAGAATTCTAATGATAAATATTTTCTTATATTAATCCCGAAATCTCGGGTTTTACCGAATGAAGATTTTTTTTATATCAGAAATGTCACTTAAACTTCAGCAAGACTGTGTGTACTATGTGAATTGAGTAATATTAGGTCGATAGGGCTTAATTTGTCAATCTTGGTGGAAACATGCCTAATTGTGGATATATCTGTCTGGTTCACACACACTAAATGAAACGAGTCAAGAGAGAAAGACCTTAGTGTTTTTATTTCGAATGATCTAAAATGGAACTACCGCAAATGCAAACAGTGTTCTTGGTCAAATTAAGAATTCATTTGTGTACCTTGAAATAGAAACAATTGTTCCGTTACATACGGTTAGACTACACCTAGAATATACGGTAAGTAAAAGGTGCCCTTGTTTTAAAACAGGAATTAGTGTACTTGGGGTTCAGCGGTAAGAGCAACCCAATCGAGGAAAAATCATTTAACAGTCGACTCTCGATATTCCGAATAATTCAATAACCAAACAAAATTGACAGGGCTCGAAGCTATTTCCTATACCTATACATTAAGAATATGACCTTTCGCCCATTTTAATTAAATCTAACTTCGGTTTAAAGAGTATTAAATATCTAAAAAAATCTTATTGAAGCCTACAAAAAGAGTGTTGACTTAAATTGTAATAAAAATGTTGCAAATTTGATCAATAAAAACAAAAATACCTTGCTACCTACTAGCAGGTAATCGAGACAGCAGGACCGAGTAGTATGAAAAAACGCACGTCATGAGAAATAACTATCGGTAACTCACAGTCTTTCCTCGATAATCCGACCAATTTAGTTGAGAACTTTTCTATCGGTTTAGTAAAAATATCGGATTATTGAGATTCAATCTAATAGAAAAATATTACAATGGGAATATTAATAAATATCGATTAAGAGAGGATTCTGAATTAGCGAGTGACAGATTAACGAGGTTAGACTGTACTCAAAAAATTCGAAAATTAATCCCATTGGGACCGTCTATCCGATCCTGATCATCCTTATTTAAGTTAATTAACTAAACCAATGGTATTAAGGTTATGTTGCTAATTAGAAGGCTACCATGAATTAAAATTACAACCAGTCGTAAATTTTCTGTTATGATGTTGGTTTAATTATCTTGATTCTGTTAAGAATTGAACCGAATTAAAAACAAGTAAGACTCTTTACACATTTAAAGAAATTTTCACGGATAAATTGGGCCTAACATGGAAACTTATGATGAAATCGCCTTGGTTGAAATCTATTCTGCCACAAAGTAAATGAAAAAGCCGAGAGAAAAAGTTTATTGCAAGTATTATGAATGGCGAGTGACCAACTTTCAAAAGTCAAAGTGAATTAGATTAATTAGATAAATTGATAAAAAAAATTTTTAATACTTTTTGTCGATCAATTTATCCTTGTCTTCGATACAATTTTTAAACGAATTTTGAAATTGATTAAAATTTTGCTTGAATGTTTTTTTTAGCTCTTCATTTTTTGACAACGCTTCTTTTAGCTTAACCTTCAAATCAACAACTTCATCAATCAATCCATTCGAATTATTCGATAATACAACATTTCTAAAAATCAAAAAAAAATTAAGAATTATTTAAACATCTTAAGTTGGGTAAGATACCTAAAAGAAGAGTTTGTTGAGTCGGTATCTGGACGCATATTAAAATGATCATTATGTTTAGTTTTTTTTAATTCTTGTTTTAAATTTTCAGTTTCTTTCAACTGAAGGTCCAATTTCTCTCTTAAAAAAATCATGATTAAAACTTTAAGGCTTCATTTTTTAGTTTTAATAGAGAACTACTTTATTTGTTTCAAAAAGTTATCATCACTTTTTTGATCGCTTAAATTATTGCTCGATTGAACCAAACTAGTTGTCATTAACAAATTACTCGAGCCAAATTTTGGTACTAAACTATTAAGCAAGTTGTTTTTGTAATTTTTAAAATCATCATTACTGTTTAACTTAATCGGTAGATTCGCATAATTTGTCATTGAACTTGTTGAATTTTCAAAAAATAAATTATCATTTCGTAAATCTTTTGCTTTTTCTTCGAGTTTTTTTATCTGTTGCTCGAAGTCTAATGCCATGCCACTTGTAAGACTTATTTCTTTCATTAAATTGTCCGTACTTGGAAAAAATTTAAACGACGAATTTGGCGATTTTATAAGTTGACCAAAATATTCGTTTTTGAACGATTTTAACGATAAATTAGGCGATGCTGTTATGAGATTTTGAAAGCTTTGATTAAGATTTAGACCAACAGGCTGCGCAGTGTTAGATACCAATAGATTTGTGACATCATCACTCATTTTATTCGCGAATTTTTCTACCTCAAAAACAAAAAAACTACAGTCTACTAGTTAGAGCTTTTGTTTTCTTTTTTTTTTGTTGGCGATTTATTAAAATTTTTGCTAATTAATTATAAGCCTACTTGCTGACCATTTTGAAATAACAGTTTCCATAGAAACCCTAATTTTTCATGTTGTTATTTTTTTATATTGAAATTGTCTTTGAATTTTTTTTTTTATTTGGAGTGTTTATCAAAAATCTCTATTTTTTTATTAAAAAGTCTATTGTTAACCTAAAATTAAATTCAGCCTTCGAACTAAATATCAATTTGTTAGCATCGTAATTAGACTCAAAATATATAAGTCAACTTTTTTTTGAAACTTAAAATACCATCTTGTTCTGCATTAAATGTGAGAAATTTTATTTTTTTGCTGATTTTGACTCCAAACAAGCTTTCAATAAAAAAAAAACATTAATTCGTTTAAATTGAGCGATTTTTCGTGAGTTGGAATTTGACTGTCCTTATCTTATCTTAGCTATAGACATTAACAACGTCAAAATAGTCTTTTTTTGGACAGGGATTCAAGTTCGAAAATCCGGAGCTGCTTTTGAAATCTTAATTAATAGAAGCAATTATGAAAAATGGAAATTTATCATTTGTTTGACTCATGTTAATATCAATTGCAAAAAATTAATTACAGTATTTAAAGAATTTTGTTTTTAGAAACTGAATGAAGGCGTTCTCTGTCAATATTATCTTGTTTCCCTTTCTCATTTGGTTGTCACTAAAATCCGAACACGGATCGGTTTTAGTTTAAATTAACTTACCCGAAAAAATCAGGTATTGAGTTCGGGTATGGTGTGGGTTACCAATAAATTTCAGGTTTCAAGTATTTGGGTTCTTTATATGTTTTTAGGTGTTTTTTTTCGACAAAAATTGGGTGTACCCAGATTTTTGGGTTACCCAAACCAGACCCATACTTGAAACCCGAAATTTATGGGTAACCCACACCATACCCGAACTCAATACCTGATTTTTTCGGGTAACATGTACCCACTCAATACCTTAAAATTTATGGCTACATATGTCTGTTAATACGCATTTAAAAAAAAAATTTCAATTTTAATTTTCTATCTTTTTTTGGTCTGGAAAGTTTTCTTTTAGCATCAAAAATCATGTAGATAGCCTTCTTTTATAAAACAATGGCGATAAAACTAAAAATCAATATTTAATACACCTTGAAGTACTGATTCTAGTGTAACTATTAGGTCAGTTTCTTCAATCAAAATTTAAAAAAAAAATATTTCGGTTCCATATTTAAAAAAATTTTTAGTAAAAAAGCGTTGACTTAATTTTTTCATTAGTCGATTCTTGACTAAGATTCGGTCCATCATTTTCACCAATTAAATCGACCCTTATTGCAATAAATAAATAGCATTTTATATTTTTGGAGATAATTAAAACGAAGCTCAGTTTGTGGAATTTCAGTTATCTCCACCATTAACTTCTATAACACCGCCCAAATAAAATAACAGGAAAACTACAAACACCGAGCCACAAGTCGAAACCCCTAAAAAGAGGGGTTGAAAATCTGAGAATTAGAAGACAATCGAAAGAGAGGCAGCCATAGGTTTGAAATAATTTTTTTAGACAATTTTTTTAATTTCTTTAATAATCGTTTTTTTAACCGAATTTTCAATTTGAATCCACCTTTTTAATCCTAAAATCAATTTTCTAATAAAAATTTAATTTTCTTTTTTTTTGCAGTTTTAGTCCGTCTCTTAAACCAATTTCGAAAAAATTCAAAACACATGTTTTGAATCAATTACTGTTATAAAATTGAATAGGAGGGCATCTTTTGACACATAAAAAAATTTGTTTTATAGCATAAAAAAATTAAGTTATAGAATAAACTTTCATTTTTTAAAGAATAAAAAAATGAACGTTCAGGAACATTCATGAACGTTCGCCGAAAGGTCTAAGAGCTTTTGAACATTCATGAACGTTCAGGAACGTTCTTCCATTTAATTCGTGAACGACCAGCACAGTATCCATTGAACCCAAAAGCTTCTCAATATTCGAAAGAGTATACCTAGAAGAGGTCATAATTTTCTGATTAAATTCCTAATTGATATATTGTAAAATTTTTGAGTTTTCTTAAAAAAATTTCCTATTAAGAGGAGGGGTAGAAAGTGTTGGAAATTGTACATTTTGGTAAGCCTTTTTGCTTGAATGTTTTGTTAATCAATTTTTTTCGAAATCAAAATTTCACTCTTGCATTGTGACTCTTCAAATTATTTTCTAAATTAACAACAGTGAATCTTATCAAAATGTAACGTAAACTGGTAGCCGTCAACAGGTAATCATCAAATGGTAAACAAATAAAAAGTCGATCAAAGGTCTGAGAATTATAGTGCCCAGATTGTCGTAATTTTGAGTCGAATTCTGTTGAAAATGACTGCTTACTGATGCCACTTATTAGTTGATTAAGTATGATTGAATTTTAATCTTAAAAATTTTAAACAAATTTAATGATTTTATTGAACAAATAAAAAAAAAACTAATTCAATGTTCAATTCCATTTTTCTTAATTTTTTCTTAATCTATTCTTTGAAAAAACTAGCAACAAAAAATCTTATTTAAAAATCAGGACAAGTTTTTTAATTAAATAAAAATAATTACCGCATAAGTTAAATTTTGGAACATATGTAGCTACATCTTGACAAATGCAAACTGAATTAATACAATTCAAATTTGATTGACAATCGCCATGATTTTGACAGTTTCCTTTGTATGGCACTATTTTCTTTTTAGGGTCTTGTTTAAAAACTAAAAAAAAAATAAAGCTAACATTTTAAAATTTAAAATTTTTTTTTTAAATCTTTCTTACAGCATTTGTTTTTTTTAGCATCGTATTCAGCTATGTTTTGACAAGTACAAATTGAGCTGATACAGAATAAATTTCCTTGACAATCACCGTGATTGTTACATTTGCCGTTGTATGGAACAATTTTTTTTTTCGGGTCCGGTTTATAAACTTAAAAAAAAACAACTTTTGACTGATTTGAATCACAAAAAGAAAGTCTGAAATCAAAAAATATTTTCTTACCACATTTATTTAATTTAGCGTGATACTTAGATATGTTTGGACAAATACAAGTTGAATTGATACAATTTAGATTTGATTCACAGTCACCATGAGTTTTGCAATTACCTTGGTATGCTACATTTTTCTTTTCCGGCCCGGGTTTAACAACTAAAATTTAAATCAAACTTAGAATTTAAAGAATAAAAGATTCATGAGTTGAGTTTTGAATTACAGCAAGCGACTTTTTTGCGGTCATATTCGGCAGGTTTTGGACAAATACAAGTTGAATTGATGCAATTCAAATTTGATTTGCAATCAGTATGAATTTTGCATTCACCTTTATAAGAGACATTTTTTTTTGGTGGCTCTGGTTTCAAAACTTTAAAAAAAAGGAATATTTATTTTTCATAAATTTGTCTATTGGGATTCTATTTACAGCATGTATTTTGTTTTTTATCAAATATTCCAGTTTCTAAGCAAATACAAATTGAATTGATGCAATTCAAATTTGATTGACAATCCTCATGGGTTTCACAAACACCTTTAAATGGAACAATTTTCTTTTTGGGATCTTGTTCTTTTATTTCTTCTATAAGATTCTTTTAGTACAAAAATATAAAATCAAGAAAGAGAGCCAAATACCTTCTTTTTTGGCCAAACAAGAGAGACTTGCAAGGCAGATAATTAAACATGCTAAAAACACACGAGAATACATTTTATTTTTCGATTTAATGATTTAAGAGAAAATTACTTCTCATTAAATAGTCCTCTATATCGACAGATTTTTTCAATTGTTGTAAGTTGTAACAATCGAATAAAGATTCTTGTATTTTTATTCAAATTTTAGATGAGGTGTGGTGGGAAAGCTTTAAAATAATTAAGGAAGAAGACTTTTTATTTCAAATTTTATTGTTGTTACTATTAAAAATTCAATTATTAAATTTATTTATTCACTTTTACAATACAGCTTATTTAAAATTTAAAATCGCTTTTTTTGAAATTTTTTTTTTAGAATTCTCTTAAAGATAAATTTTCTTTTATCTTTTCAAAGAAATAATTGATATAAACGCGCTTCTTTCAAATTGGAAATTTTCAACAAAACCCGTACAAAAAAAAATGCTTGTCATATAATTGGTCATTCACGAATTCCAAAAATGAACATTCATGGACCAAATGAACTTTCATGAATGTTCATGAAAAAGAAATAGCCTCTAATTGATGTTCAAAGCTTTTCATAAACGTTCATGAACATTCATGAATGATCATGAAAGTTCGTCAAGTCCATGAATGTTCATGAACGTTCATGAATGTTCATTTTTGGAATTCGTGAATGACCAGTTTTGTACATAGATGTATTTTTTTTAAAATGTTTTCTTGATGTATTCCAGAATACATCAGCAAGTATTCTAGAATACTTATACGTATTCTTTGCAAAATTTTTTGAAAATATGTATTCGAAAAAGAAAAGGACTTCGGGGTTGTTGTATCTAATGACTTAAATGGAACAAACAGCGTTCATCGGCGTCTTCTAAAGCCAATAGAGTATTAGGTCAAATTAGGAATTCGTTCGTAAGTTTGGACAAAGAAACATTTAGACTTTTATACACAGGGCTTGTGAGGCCACATCTTGAATATGATGTAAGTATTTGGAACCTAACAGCAATAACAAGATATAAATTTTTTACGAACAGAGTGATTTCAAAGTGGAATGTTTTACCACAAAGTGTTGTCAACGCAGAAACAAATAATGGCTTTAAAGCGGGTATCGACAGAGAAGAGTTTGGTATGGAACTAAGAAAGTAAAGAAAGACTACCACAGCTCTTATAGAGCTAAATGCCGAAAGTCGTTAGTAAAGATCATAAAAAAGTGAATTTTTTGTCCTGTGAAGAATACATGAAATACACAAAGACCCAAGCAATCGTGTTTTTCTTAGAAAACCCTTGAAATTACTTGGACTCCCAATTTTTCTTGAAAAAGTCTTGATTTCGCTTGGAATCAAATAAAATCACAAGATTTATTGAAAATATATTGGAAATGCTTGAATAAAACCCCGATTTCAATATCGAAGCTATTTTAAAAAAATTCAATTTATTTAATAAATTCCTGGACCTTCAATATCTAAAAAAATCGAAAAAAAAATTTCTTGGAAATCTCTTGGAACTTATTGGCCCTCCAATAAAAGAAAATTTAAATTTGAAAAATTCTTGAAATGTCTTGGAAAATTATATCGAAAAAAACTTAATATTTCTTGGAAAATAAACTTTTTCCAAGAAAATAATTAAAATTTATTGAAAAAGAAAAGATTCTCAACAAATTGTCGTTATCTAGTTTTTTTCGCATCTCATCTTACTTCATTTCTAATTTTATTTTAAACTATCAATTCAAATGTCTACTAAAATTATAAAATTACGAGGACCTTACAAGCAATATCGCGATGATCCCACTAAAAGAGTACCCAAGTCATCCTATTACTATAATCTCAAAAAAGATAATTTCACTAGTCCTATTCGAAATTCGATTCATATTCAAACACAGTATACGACTCGATCTCATTTAATTAATCGGCAGCAAATGATATTATTTTCAAACGATTATTCATCAATTCCAAACTTGTGTCGAACTAACGAAGATTTTTCAATCGAAATTGAACAACAAAATACCGTTTCAAGTGAATATTCGTGTGATGACAAAGACGATGAGCAACAAGATCAAGTCAATATCAATTCATGGACGATTTTTCGGATGATAATTTGGTAGAAGATCTACAAGATATTTTTGTAAAGCAGGGAACTAGCCGCTGGTCATTTAACTGCTTTTTTTAATCGTCGTACGTCACAAAAGTCATAAAACTTTCTTTTTTTTCTTACATTTTTCTTGAAATAAATACATTTTCCTAAAAAAATCAAGACTTTTTTTAATGGTCTCTTGATATTTTCTTGAAATAAAATAATTTCCAGGAAAAATTCAAAAATATTCCTCAGATTTTCCCTTGAAAATTTCTTAAAATAAAAAAATTTCCATTAAAATTTCAATTCATCTTGAAAATAACTTGGAAATTCCAAAATTTTTTTTTTCCAAGTTTGATTTCAAGAGTTTTCAAGGGTTTTCCAAGAAAAATACGATTGCTTGGGAATATATATACAAGTATTCCCGAATACATGGTAAAACCTACGTTTGTGGGATACATGAATGCCCAAATCTGTAATTTGGACAAAACTGATCAAATTAAAATTAAAATAAATTTTCACATTTGTTCTATATTGCTTTATTAAATTTAAGATCAAACACAAGATACCTATTAGAACAGCAGAATGATTTCCAGTCAAACAAAATTTCATGTACATTCTATGATAATTAGTATGTCACATATAAATATTCTCTTTTATGTTGCATACATGTGGATTGACTCAGATTTATTTATTTAACATTTATGTGGAAAGTTAAGAGTAAATGTAAGGAGTATGCGTCTTAGACTTTTTTGAAAAGGAGTCAGGATTGCCATCATATTTTATTTTAGATTCCAAGTCCAAGTATATATTTTCAAGCTGCAAAAAAGTTTTTTAATACTAATATTTTAATCAAAGAAGCAAAAATAGTAAACCTTAGTAATGTTGAAAAGAGTTCAAAAATGTTCTAAATATCCCGGGACATCATAAACACCGCGTCCAAACGCGTCGGAACGCGTCTCAATGTCATGACGCGTCATAACGCGTTTGGACGTGGTGTCTCAGCGTGTCCGTCATGACGCGTCGAAACGGGCCGTCTAAACTCGGTGTCATAAGGCGTCAAGACGTGTCTCTTTTAAATTAACATGTTAGAAAAATTTAACCATAAAAACGGCAAAAGACTCCGTGTTTTTTTGCGTCTAAGTGCATTTTATTTTATTTTTTCGAAAAGGTTTTACCTTCGGAAAACGCCAAAAGACTCCGTGTTTTTTTGCGTCAAAGTCAATTTTTTCAATATCTCTTTAATATCTAATTAATTTCTGAATAAAAGAAAGAGGCAAGTTTTTCTAAGAAAATTGTAAAAAAATGACATTTTTTTTTACTAATAAACAAAAAAAAATTACATGAAAAGGTCAAAAATTGAGGGGGGGGGGGGGGGGTTATGACGAGAAAAAAATTTAAATCAAAAATTTTTTTTCAACTTTGATAGGAGAAAATTTTTTAAATATTTTTTAATTCCAGATTTTTTTTAACAAAGCGGCAATTCAACTTCTAAATCTTAGTAAAAAAAAAATATGTTTTCTGTGACAAAATACGTTAAAATTTTAATATTTTGTTGAAAATAGCTTTGAAGGAGGGAGGTATAACCATGATTATTTTCTTACTGATACCCCCTGCATTAGAGAAAAAAAATTAAAAAAAAATAATCTTTAATTTTTTTTCTTTTGAACCCTTAAGATTTAATTTTTTAATATTTTTAATTGATTGTTTTGTAAAAAATTCGAAAATTACGTACCAAATTCGTATCGTAACCCAACTTGAATAATTCGTAAATAATTAAATTATTCTAAATTTTATCTTTTAATCGAGGCAATTTTAAAATTAAAATACTTTAGATTGTTTTGCCGGATACTTTTTGCAATTCCAATGAAATTAACTCTGTTTTAGTAGAAACTAATGTAAATGCTATTTTTAGTCATTTATTTTATTTTTAATTCTTTAAAAGGATCTTTTTGGTTTTTGAAACTTAAAATTAAATTCGTTAAATTCCATAATTGATGAAATAAATGACATTCGAAGGAAACAACAAAACCACTCAAACGACGATTCAGAATTTTTAATTTTTTTCGTTTTTTTATTTTTTTTTAAACTTGTCAGTTTTGTTTTATTACTAAAGATCATAACAGGAGTTAACCTACTCAAAGATATTCACTCAAGAGATCCTCATCAATACGGGCTCGATATTTTTGAATATTTTTTCACGGAAGAAGAAATTGAGAAATGTGTTTTTGGTTTAGAAGGTGAAAAGGGGATGAACTAAACGAAGCGAACTTCGGTACCAAAAGATAAGATGCAGAAGTTTATAAGTAAGTTATTTCATTTTTCGGTTTTTAAAAAAAGTTTTTATTTCATTTATATTTTTTAGAGTGTGTCAAAAAGAAGTGCGGATTGAGCGATAATGAGTTAGACAAAAAACACTACAAGAAGCTAAAGAAAGCATTCAACAACGAGGGTAGAAGAGAAATTCATGGTAAAAAAAAGAAACAAAATTTGATAGAAAAAGAAACCGAATGATTTTAATTTATTTTTTTATTTGTTTATTAAAAAAATAATAAATAAATATCAAAAATAATTTTTATCTTTTTTTATAAAATTCCTACATTGCGCGTCTAGCGGCGTTGATCTCCTCTAATGACCAAAGGAACTAACGTTTAAACGCGTCTTGACGCGTCTTAGAAAAAAATTTAAGCTTGAAAATAAATATTTTAAAAAACGCGTTTAAACGCGTCCTATTTGGTTAATTAAAACTCTTTTAAACGAAGTCCGACACAATGTTTTTAAGCACCTTAATTTAATCAATTAATTTTGACGACAAAAAAAACGCGTTTAGACGCGTCAAAACGCCACTAAACGCGTTTAAACATTACGTCAAGACGCGTCATGACGGACACGCGGAGACACCAAGTCAAAACGCGTCTAAACGCGTCATGACTTCCCGTTTGGACGCGTTTAGACGCCGCGTTTCTGAACTGCCGGGATGGCTAAAACAAAGCCTAGTTAGTTGTAATCAATTTTCTGCAAAAAAGTCCGTGTTCAAATAAACACTTTTGTTTCTATCAACTGTCTTAACGGTAAATTATGGGAAAATTAAAAAGACGGGAATGTTTATCAACGTTCGTTCCGTTACACAACAGTAATATAGATACATTTTCTAGTTCAAATTGGAATTTTTTGAATGAATTAATAAACCATTTTGTTCCTATTTTTATTTGCTACAAGCTGATGTATATTTTGATAAGACTTCCTATATCAGGGAATTTTCAAATTCGAAAAAATCATAAATTGAATTTTTTGTATATCTTTGAGACCTTTGTACAAGTATACTTATAGGTAAATATGAAAAAGTGAATTCACCATCTTGTTCCTCTTGAAATTTTGTGCAAGGTAGTATTTTTTTTTATAGCACTTTCTTGCTCAGGGAATTTTCAAATCTGCAAAAAAGCATTTGAATTAACGCACAAATGCCTCGCGGAACATATTATAGGGAACGCACATTCGTGCTCCGTCGAGGGTTTATTGAGTTGATTGAGATTATTTATTCTTGCTTTTCTATATCCGAGTTGTGAGCTTACACTCTACCTAGGCATTGTATGTTTATAGATGATTGTTCTCCCTGCTGCTTAGTGGTTAGAGCGTTGGATGGCGAATCTAGGGACCCTAGTGAAGCATCTTAAATCACGACACTTCACCTAGTTCAATTCCCCTCGACTGGTAAAAAATATGATTTTGCTCTCTACTTTATCGCTTCTCACGAGTTGGATCATGCTTTCCACTACAACTTACGACAACAAGTGAGCTCATGACTCTTGGTAAAAAAGGCTTTAAATTCTGTTTAAATCTCACTTTTCTCCAAAACAACTTGAGATTCTCAGGAGATTATAAATGTTTTTCTCATTAGAAAAATAGATTGAGATTCTCATATAGATTTCAATTCGATCTCTTTTAAGATTTAAATTCTCCTTAAATCTCGCCTTTCATTAAAACAACTTGAGATTCTCAGGAGATTATCTATTAATGTTTCTCTCATGAGAAAAGGCGATTGACATTCTGGTATGGATCTCAACTCGATCTCAATTCGATCTCTTAAGATCGTCTCCTGAAATCTCAATGGGATCTCAACGGAGAACCTGGGCCGGCATAAATTTTTTATTTAAGTCGAATGTATCTATTTTTCTAAGGATAAATTAGGTGATTTTAAACGCGAGTTGACTATAACTAGGTTTATCTTGGTCCTCTCCAAATGGAATCGTCAGCAAAAATGTATGTTCAATCTTTGTAAAACCTCGATTTTGAATCTAACTCTATATTAATCAAGATTTCCAAGTGAGAAATAAAAAAAGTTAGAAACTTGCTTATTATGACTAAAGCACCTTTAATAAAACTCACTCGTTTGAAGAGATTTCATTTTAAATTTTTAAAACAATAAATTTATTGAACATCTTAGCCAAGAAAAATAAAAAAAAAAACAAAAAATCTATTTTAAAGAAAATTAAATTTAATTTTTTTTACACTTTTTAAATTTTTCCAAATCAAAATCTTTGTAATCATTTTTTTCTTTGCAATTTCCTTCGCTAAACGGATTAAAACGATTTATTTCACAAGCTATTTTATCCAAATTTTCTTTGTAAAAACAAGGTAAATTTGGTTTTTCATAACTATTATTATCAAGCCTAAAAATTGACAATGATTCATTCAATGAAATTCTACTCAAACAACTTGACTTTTCTTTTAAGAAATCTTCACAATTTATTTTATACTCTCTCATTAGATCGATAACACACATTTTAGAATTAAGGAATTCTGAATTATCATCCCAAAGACTATCTGGACACTCAGTTTTTCTTTTAGGCAGTACATTATCTTTCAAGCATCTGACCAAACAAGTTTTGTAAATCTCTGAACTTGTTTCAAAATCTTTTGGATTAATTTGTTTGTCTTTACATTTTGATTTTTTGCTCGAGTTTGATGAACTCAAATTAGTGGATGATGTTGATCTAACAAAAATTGAATTCGAGTCAACTTCGGACCCTAAAGAATTACACGGCATCTTAAATTCAAAAGTATTTCTGCTCGATTGATTGTTATTATTATTAAAAATTTTCTCTTTATCTGTGTCGGACTTGATTCGTTTGAGTAAAATTTTGTGTCTGTTAACCTTAGTTAAATCGGTGCATGGAATATCGATCAAAAAAGACCCTGTATCGTCTCCATTCGAATCCAATAAAGTCTCATTAGACTTCGAAATCATTAAATCTGAATTATGATTTGAATGATTTCGATTGCGATCAGTGTATCTGTGCATTATTTTCGACATAAAAGCGTCACAAGTGTCTTCACACGATGATGAGATATCATTTATCAATGATGTTTTACTTTCGACTAATTTGAGTGAATTTTCATTTGCCGTAAAATTAGATTTTAAATTTAATGATTCCAATTTAGATGATTTTATGATTGAAGACTCGGGTATGCTCTTTGTTTGATTCATTTTCTTAATTTCATATGAATTATTGAGATGATAAAAAGAAGAAAAGCGAATTCAAAAAAAATGTTATTTAATATTTAAAATTTGTTTAATTTGTATCATTTTTTTTTAATCAAAAATATAAACAAAATGAATCTATGGAAATTATAAAGAAGAATATTGAATAAATTTTTTTCCTTAGTCAAAAAATTTTAATTCAAATGAGAATATCAACTTGATTTGTTACAATTGAATTTTCATAGTCTTTTGATTTTTTTACTCATCCCTCAAGCAATTTTCCAAATTGAAATTTTTTTTAATTTTTTTTTATTTCATTTAAAAAATTATGATAGTTGAGTGTGTTCCTAAAATGTGTTAAAGAAATTATAAATAAAAATGTTTTTAATATTTCATTTCATGTTAAAAAAAGTTCCGAGGATGGATTTAGACTTCTTTGATTAAAATTGCTAGGGATCTCCAATTCTAAAACTAAGGGTAAGACAAAAAGTAAAACAAGCGGATGGAATGTTGAAGTAGGTACGAAATTTTGGGTGTGGGTTTACGGTTACCATGAAGATAATACTGACTCAGAAACCAGCTCTCGTCATAGCTCAGGAACATAACTGGAATAACCAGTTCGGAAATATGATAGGTTTATCTAATTCCAATAGTAGATCAAAATCTTTTGCTATAAGTAATGGACGTTCAAATTCAAAACGACAATTTTTGGCAGTTCATCATCTAATGAAAATCGTAAATATGATTCAATATCTGTGTCACGTTGTGTTACCAGAAAATGAACACAAGTAAATCGGAATCGAGAAGTAACAGTGATATATTTAGTGATTCGTAATTAAGGTAAAATGCACAATTTTTGGTTGAAAAAGTAAAAGTTAAATAAAAAATTATTGTTATTGTTTTGCTTTTTTAAGGAGAGGAGCGCTGTAAGTGAAATTACTTAGTCCGTAGCGAGATATGCACAAAATAAAGGGGTTTGAACAAAATTACTAATCTTTGCCGAATATTATATCGAAAATTTTCGTATTTTTCCCAGAGACATCTATAGAATGTTTCGGAGTTTTTTTATAGAAAAGTTAATAAAACTTATCCATATTGGTTTATTTAGTGATATTCATCAAGAAAATACATTTTTTTACACATATCTCAAAAATTGAGCTTCTGAACTTCTGGTTTTCCTTATTAGAAATGGTTCCGACCGACTTCGGAATTTCTTAATTGACTTAAACAAATACAATCTTTTAAGAATTCAAAATCTACAGTGGTGCTACGATATTTGAATTTTACTAAATTTTACGTAAATTTTTGTAAATTTACTATTTTTTCCGTAAAATCAGGTAAATTTACGTGATTTTACCAAAGTAAAAAGTGGTAAATTGACGAATTTTGACGTAAAAAATGATAATTTTACGTAAATTTTGGTAAATATTAAAATGTCCAAAAAAATTTTCGACCTTTTATTAGTCTTTTAGTGACATAAATCGCAAAAAAAAAACTGAAGTGGAATGAGTTTTTTTGTTGGTAGTATAAAGGTTGATCTATCAGTAAATATCGATTTTTTTGCTAAGTGAGTTAAATATTAAGTTTTTATCAACAATTGTTGTAAAATTAGTCAGAATTTTTTTTGGACATTTTAATATTTACCAAAATTTACGTAAAATTATCATTTTTTACGTCAAAATTAGTTAATTTTCCACTTTTTACTTTGGTAAAATTACGTAAATTTACCTGATTTTACGGAAAAAATAGTAAATTTACAAAAATTTACGTAAAATTTAGTAAAATACAAATATCATAGCACCACTGTATATTGATCGTTTCATGTTCCATTTAAAAGAAATATCTAAAAATAAAAATTAATATTGATCTTGCGAAAATGTAACGTTCGCCTCTTTCTTCAGTACTCTATAAAATCTTTGTGTAAAAATAATTCTTAAATTGAAACTTTTTTTCATAACCTTTTTTGCTAAACTAAAAAACTCATGTTAATTAAAATAAACAGTAATTTTTTCTGATTCGCATAAAAATCAAAGGAAATCGTTCTTTTATTAGTTTTTTTAGGTAAAGGTTGCGTTCTGAAAAGAAGACTAAATTTTAATAATGATATGAATGAGCTTTCATCATTAAAACCCATCTTGCGAACGTTCGTCTATGTAATTCGTGAATGACCAGCACTGTACTTTCATTTTTAAAATTAGAAATACTAAGAAATTATTTTAAAAAAAAAGACTAAATTTAAATCAACTTGAATGCATAAAGAATTAGCATTAGTTTTGTTATGTTTTCACTTAGTGTGTAATACTTTTTTTTTTAAAAAAAAAATTTTTTTTTTCTAAATTAAACGTAACTCAAATATTATCATAAATGAAAGTAATTGTGTTGAAAATTTTTAAACTTTTTATATTTTTTTAATTTTAAAAATGGAGAATGATTTACGAACAAACAGGTAAGATTCGATCGTAAATAAATTTTTTTCTTTTTTGTAACAACTCAATTTACATTGAGTAACAAAAAAATTATTTTATTAATGAATTAAAATTTCAATGAATTGAAGAAGAAATTTAAGCATCATTTGAAATTATCTAAAATTAACAAACGTAAACAAGTTAGATAAAAGATGCTTTTGAGTCCAACAAAAAAAAATGATAAAAGTATAAACTTTTAAAAATTATAATAAAATTAATTTTTTTTTAATAAAAAAAAAAAATATCATTCAAATTTTTGTTTTATTATTTTGGAATGAGTTGAGCAAAAATATAGTTCGTAATAGATCTATGTATATTACTTTTTTTTACTAATGTATATACTCTTAACATACACCTTAAATTATAAAATTTTATTGTTTTGGTAAATTTTTAAGAATTTTTATTTTCCAAAATTCCTTAAAGTCCATAGCACTCGATTGCAGATATTTTTTAGTCAAATGAAGTATCGTTCGTATTGGTTTGAATACTATAGATATCATTCGGCTGTTAATTTTTACGGTTGAATAAGAAAATAAACGATATACGTTTTACACGTGACTTCGAATCAAATTTTTTGAGGTTAATTTCCACCATGTTTACCAAATAGAAAATTGTTGGACAAACTTAATTTTTTCAATTTACGTAACGTTCATCAAGTCATAAAATCGATCCTGGATGACCGTCAAAACCTATCAAATCGAAAAAATAAATTTTAACGAAGTAAAGGAAATATTCTCTAGGATCTTTGTTTTGTAAGCAGTGGCGTAGCCAGAAGGAAAACTAGTTAAAAAGGAATATTGTCTTAGAAAATATTTTATATCTTCTAAATTGGTTGACCAGTTTACCTGTTACAGCTTCATCAGATAAGTTCTGTCATAAAATGTAGGTTTTTCATTTTTATTGATTGGATTTAAGAAAAAGGGATGTTACATCCTCAAAATTTAGAATATAAAAAGTCTAACTTCGCTGGATTTGACTTAACTAGCGAAGTTAGACTTTTTATATTCTAAAATTTTCCTAAACAAAGGGATTTAAAACAAAGCACTCCAACATTCGCTGGATCATTTGTTTTCAGTAAAAGATAATTTCCGCTTACAAGCACGATGGTTGATAACCTGAACAAGTTTGACAGCACTTCTTAAATCCTCTAAAAGACTGACTTAGAATCTTTGTACAGTACAAAGCTGAAATAAGCTAACGAAAAAATAAGCACATTCAAAATCAATAGGTAAAAGGCAATCAATTTTATCAATTTTCTTTTCATATTTATTTTCTAATCAAAATTGACCTAACTATGGAACAATGTGCACCTAAATTTACTCCATTTTTTGGCGAAGTCTCTGCAAAACGAATTGCACGTCAATGAGTCATGTTTACTTATTTTAGCTCTTTACTGTATAAAAATAACCTTTGAGATCCCGATAGAACGGATTTAAGAATCATCAATTACTTTGTAAAATTCTTGTTTGTAACTGAAAAAAAGATAGGAAATTTGAAGAAAACCTGTTTTCATTTCAAGAGTTCTGAAACATTTACATTTCATCTGCTTTCCTAGATAGGTTTTTGATTTTATGAAGCTAACACATGAAAAATAGACCCGTTTTTCATTCGTCAAGAGCAGAGTTGTTCCTCAAGTCGCGATTTTCCAAGTCTTTACCCCAAAAAGTCCAAATATTTTCAAATTTTTCAAGTCAAGTCGTGACTTGAGACTTGAGGAACAACTCTGGTCAAGAGTGTTTCAGAACCGACCCTAAAATGGTTTTAAAAACTTTCTTCTTCAATTCATTGATAATAGCTTAAGGAACCGGAAGCTTCCAGATTTTCATTAACAAACTTTTCATCACGATAAGTCAATGATTGTTTCAATTATTTTATATTTTCAATAAAATTTTAGATTGTTTTTTTTTTTCGAATCAAAAAATGAGTGAACTGATAATCGGAGTTTTAAAATCAAGCCATCCACTCAAACTCAAAGCAGCATTAATAGAAAAATTTATTTCAAACGATGTCATTTTTAATACAAATGAAAATCATAGAATAATCGATTTAAATAAATTCCTAACCGATTTGGAAAGCATTTGGTCCATAGACTTTATTTCATTATTCAAACAATTTGACAACTCTTTAGACGAAATTAAAAAATTTACTTCAAACATTTATCAAAAATACGAAGATTTAAAACAAAATTATGAGCTTGTCAAAAAACTATTAACAAACTTGGGCATTCGGAAGTGTGAAAAAATTAAATTCGATCATGTTCAATATTCTAAACACCTTCACAATTTGTTCGAGTTATCGTTCAATCTAAGCTCAAACATTCTTTTTGTGAGAAACAGTATATTATTAATGTTAACATGGTCACATTTAATAGTAAACTCGTTTTATGATAATGTTGAGTTTTTACTCTCATTGGTGCCTTTACTAAATTTTATAAACTCAAATTTTAGTTCAAAAGAAACAAAGATTATAAACTGTTATTTTTTAATTCAAAATGATTTTGTATTTTGTTCGGAATATTTTAACTTTGTTCAATCGTTTAATTTTAATGATTTAATCATTTTATTGCCCACATCGTATTTGTATGATAAATTTGAATCAATTGAAAAAGCTCGTTTTGATGTTATAGCTCTATTTATGAACGCATTTTGTTTTAAACAATACTTGAGTACAGAAGAACAATACAATTTACTTAAAGAAACCGACATATTGCCACATAGTGTGTCAGCTGCTTTTCAAGAAATTGTTTTCATTAATTTGAAAAAAATAGTCTCCTTAATAAAATCCTATTTGGATCAATCGAGTCTATTATTTGAATGGACATTAAAATATTTATTCGATTTGTTATCGGATATTTCTAGTAGTACGACGAATATTTTGTCAAATAATATTTCAAATATAGAATTTGAGAAATTAATCAATAAACACTTGAACAATTTAAATTTGTATTGTGCTGAATTTTTTAAATGTTTTGACATCAATTTAGCTGAAATAACAATTAATAATTATTTTAAAGTAAGTAGTTTTTTTTTACTTCCTAATGATCCTAATCGTCTAGTATCTTGTACAAGTTCTTTATTCACATAATGTGTCTACAGTGTTTAATGCGAAAATGTTACGTTCCGTTAGAAACGCGTCCAGAATGGTCTTTAAAAAAAAAGATCTCATTCGAGTTCAAACGAATTTCAAAAACTTTGGGGACTGAACTTTGAATTAATTTCAGTTTTATTATTTTATGAACCTTACACGCGAAAAACAGACCCGTTTTTCCTTCGTCAAGAGTGTATCCAATTTTCTGATTGGCTGAAAAAAAATTGACCAATCAAAAAATCGGATACAACCCGAAACTCAGGTACACGGCACTATGTTTTCAATACAAAATCCATGTTTGTTTTCAAAACTTAAACGGACCCTTGAAAACATACACAAGGGTGTATTTTTGAAGTCTTAAAGGATTCTCATATACCCCCCTGGTAACGCTGGTAATCCATTAAACTTATGAATGCTTTAGAAAAATTGTGAAAGGTCGTGGAAGATAATTAATATGAAGGTTCATTAAAGGAACATTTGAATGACCATTACTGTAATTATCAAAATCTCAAAATGTAAAAATCTTCTTTGGATTTATTTTAAAGGTCATTTTTCAAAAATTCATTCCATTTTATTCTCATTTAAGTTCTTCGATTACTAATTTAAGTACTTCGATTAAGGACTTAAAATTGTAATTTTAATGGTAGAAGTATTAGCCTGCTTCAAAATGGTGTCTTAACAGGATCATTCATTAAGGAGAAAAATGGATTTAATTAAAATTTAAAATCGTTTTTAAATTTAACGAAATCTTATTTATTCATTTTTGAATTATCCTGTCAAGGGCTTCTTAGTCGAGTAGACTGTTAATACAGAATTAGAATTTTTTTATACTCGATACGTTCGACGTCCATATTTTAAGTCACAGCAACTCGCGTGTCTCAAAACGATGATACGCCACCACTAATCATTTTATGGTTAGTGGTGGCGTAGTTTAGTGGATAGCGTGTTCGACTCTTATTCAAAACCTCTAATGTTCGATCCAGTTTAAAGCTATATAGGAGAGAGTGCAATTATCTCATAACATGCGACTCGGGTCGAGTATAAACTTGCACAGTTGCACCTGTTTTGTGAAGCAAAAACGTTTAAATACAACCGCAGCTCTAAAGAGTTAAACCCTAATGGGTCGCAGTAAAATTTACTACTACTCCTATTTCTACATTGGTCTAATTCAAATTTAATTTTAAAAAGTAATCTTATTTAAAATTTTTTTTCAATGACAAAGGAATCAAGTGGAATAAACACTTCAATCGATGATTTATCGTTAAAAAGTTTATTATTTTCTTTAATAAACTTTCTTATGTGGCCATTTGAAAATAATGTCGATAAATGGATATGTTTATTAATGTCAATTATTGCCATTAAACTTCAAAAAGTACAATTATTAATCGAAACGTGTAAGGACTCAATCGAATTTGTAAGTATAAACTCTTTTTATTTTTGTTCTCAATTAAAATGATTTTATTTTTAGGTAGTGGCTCAATGCGAAAACCGGAGTACTCGAATACATAGTTTAAATGTTTTGTACTTTTTCATAATCAATTACAGACATTCGCCAGCTCTTTTTAACAAGGTAAATTCATTAAATAATTAAGACGATGAACTATTATTTTAAAATTTAAATCAAAGATATGTCCCAAATTGGGTGAAATTTTATTAGATTTAAAGTCTAAACCTGGTGATCAAAAGAACGAATATCAAAGACTAATAGATGAGAAATGTTTTAACGAACTATCAAAGCTTTGTTACTTGACTACCAACACATTTGGCGGTTATCCTGAAATATACAAAAATAATTTACATATTATTCAAGTATTTTACTCTTGTCAAGTCTTTTTGGATTAGTGGATTGAGTCATAGAATGTCCTCAGTGGAAAAATGAGATGTTCGACTCAGTCCGTCTATTCAAATGAGCGTGACGTTTGCTTAAAAATTAATTTCTTGAAAGAATGATGTTGATTTTACTCAAATGGAATCGTTTAAAAACTCTTATTTAATGACACCTACAAGTTTAAATAATACAAAGCCAGTTCAAAATGAATCAATTAGACCTCAAAAAGCTACAACCGAAATTATAATTGATGATGAATCGGGTGAAATGACAAAATTCCGTCCAAATATAACTGGTTTAATAAATTTGGGAAGTACTTGCTATTTGAATAGTATAATGCAAAGTTTATTTGCATGCAAAAGGTAATATAAAATTAATACCGTAATATTCCGCAAAGTACCGCATGAAAACATTCAGATAAAAATAACTTTATTGTTATCGGATTTTTACGGTAAATAAAGATCTAATAAATATTGGCTAATCATTTATATTTTATAAGGTTTGTTAAAGTTATTCTTGAAATTGATTCAGACAAGCTGAATTTACAAGAGAACTCGTTTTTTAAACAAATTCAAAATTTGTTTTCAGTCATGCACCTAACTAAAGTAATTAATTTTTTATCTTTTCAAATAACTTTGAGATAAACATTATGTATTTTAATTAGATTATATTTACTCTAAAGTCTACTCAATGTCACTCTAAGCTATATGATCTAATTCCTTCAATTTATCGAAAAAAAATTATCAAAGTTTTGCTTTGCTTTTTTTGTCAACATTTTTCAGACTTAATATCAAAATATTTTTTTGTTTTTAGAGTCATAATTTTTTGCCTAACTCTTATCTCAAATTTTTGATTAGCATTTTATTGTTGAATTTATCTAGTATTCACAATCCACTAATGAACAAAGCATAAACAGATAATTTTCAAACCAAGTGTAAACAGGCAAATTGTAGATGTATTAGCCTGCTTCAAAATGGTGTCTTAACAGGATCATTCATTAAGGAGAAAAATGGATTTAATTAAATTTAAAATCGTTTTTAAATTTAACAAAATCTTATTTATTCATTTATGAATTATCCTGTCAAGGACTTCTTAGTCGAGTAGACTGTTAATACAGAATTAGAATTTTTTTATACTCGATACGTTCGACGTCCATATTTTAAGTCACAGCAACTCGCGAGTCTCAAAACGATGATTTCCAAAGTTGTTCTAGTCTTAGGTCATCTAGAGAGTGGCTAGTCGATGATTCTAGTCGGATCGTTTTCAAGCAGTACAACACTAATAGCACTCATCCATTTCCATTATAATTTTTTCTAAAGGTTACAACTTTTTTTTACTCGACCAATAATCGAACTCGTGCCACTAGCTGTCAAAGCTGTTATTCTACCCACTCGGCCACGACTTCTACTTGGTATGAAAATTTAACTTTAATATGTTGCTCGGTTGCCACATTCTTATTTTAGTAAACAGGGACAACAGGGTTAAAAATTTATGGTCTATTTGACTCAATATTTCTTGGTTTTATGTTATGCCGTAAACTCTTGCTTAGTGGGTTTTAGGTGTGCATTACTAAACAAGGGTTTACATTACCGTAAAACCCCACAAGTTGCCCTATCCTCAATAGCAAAAATTAAAAAAATTAAATTTAAAAAAAAGGCGAATCAATTTGATTTTAGGGTTCTGAAGCAGGCTAAAAAGAGGGATTTCGGAATATTTTTGAGAAACAGGTATTTACTAAAAACATTATTTACCACGTGATGAACCAGACTAGAGGACTAATCACCTTTTTCATGTGACTATTCATCAATGAAATCTTTAATTTTTCAGGATTTGAATAAAATCAAAATTTTAAACTTTTACTTTTTTCTCTTTATTAATAAATTGCTGAATGTTTCTCAAACTGTATTTTTTTTTTAAAGAGGCCAGCATATAAAGCGTCCGATTTTGTTAAATTTTGTACACCAAGTTGGTTCAAGTTTGGCCAACAACAAGACAGTTCAGAATTTTTAACATTTCTATTAGACAATCTAAGCGAACAATTAAAAACACTTGAACAATATTCGAGTTTAAAACAATACTCTCAACTCGTCCAGAACACATTTGGTATAAATCTAACAAGCGAATGTGAATGCACAAAATGTAAAACGAAAACAACTCATACAATCACAAGTTTTTATTTACCATTAAGTTTTTTTAGCAAAAACAACGAGACAACAACTAGAAAATCTCTTCAAGATTTAATCGATAATTTTTTTAAACCCGAAAAACTTTCATTTGAAACTGAAAATCCTTATTCGTGTTCAAAATGTAAATCATTACAAACAGCTTATAAAAAGATCGTTCTCAAACAAAACGAACAAAAAAGACTACCCGATTATTTAATATTATCTCTCAATCGGTTCACAAACGAACAAACCTCTGAGGGTATACAAAAAATAATGGATCAACTCGAGTATCAAGAAAATATCACAATCGATACTGTTCATGGAGAAACTAAAAAATCTGAAAAGTATAACTTAACTTCAATAGTTGTACATTCAGGGTCGTCCGGTAATTCCGGACATTATTACTCTTATGTTATAAATAGACAAAAAAACTCTAAAATCGAATGGCTCAAAGTTAACGATTCTCACATAACCCACGCATCTTATGATAGTTTAAGATCAAATTTGAATTTATTAGAAAAAAATGATACACCATATGTTTTATTTTATAAGCGTGACAATATGCCAGATGATATGAATGATATTAAAGCAAGTTCTAAAAATCTGATAGATTCTATAAACAAAGATAATCAAATATATGAAGTTGAAGAAAATCAACGAAAAAAAAGAAAACTAAGCGATCGTAATGGGTCTTTAAATGGTAAATATTATTTTAAAGATGATGACGATGACAATGGCTCGAACAAATCTTCCAATCATTTGAGTACAAATAACTTTGGCCCTAGGATTATATTTTAACTCATGTTTTTTTTTTCCTTTTTTATCTTTAATTATTATTATTTATCGCCCGGTTTTTGTTTCGTAACAAACAAACAATATTTTAAATTTAAACCATATTTTTTTGTAATAAAAAACGTGATAAAATTATTTTTTTTAATATTTTTATTTGGAATGGTTTTAGTAAATCATTTTTTTTTAAAGTTATGAATTTTAATTTTTATGAAATTTGAAATAGAATGATGATATCTCGAATAGAACGGTTTGCTTTCATTGTTTTAGTATTTGTTGTTGGTCACGCACAATCAGACTTGTTGGAAAAAATTGACGTTGAATGCACGTAAATTATTTTCATTTTATATTCTTCTGGGAGAATAAATTTCATTTCAACATAAACTTGGAAAATATGTCACTAAAATAGAGTATTCTAGTTTAGTGACATGTCTCAATTTTCAAAATCTGTAAATTCGCTATTAATGACATTAAAAGGACGTCAATGGATAATTTTAATTCAGTATCTGAAAAGTCAGGATCAGGTTCTTCTTGGAAATTTAAAAAAAAGATCTCGAAAGAAATTTTGACTGTATTCACTAGATAGTTGATGCGGTACCCTTCCCGAATTGGGTCTAGGTAATTATGTGACCCGGGCTGTTCGCAACTTTCATGACCTGAAATTATGTGATCAGCAAATTTTAAAAGTGTCACATAATTCATTTAATGGTCACAAATTTTTTTTCTTGTTCACATTATTCTTTTCTTGATCACAAAGTATTTCTTTTGATCACATGATTATGTAAAGTAAAATGTGCTAAAAATTACAAGATCACTGAATTAAGTAAGAGAAGCTCTTTCTGGTAAAAATTTTAGAAATGAAGGACAGAGTGTTAAAACAAAACTTGATTACTATGAGCGTAAGTCAAGAGAATGTGTTAATTACTCAAGCAAAGTTGAAGAAGCAGTTAGCAAAGCTGTGAATAAGAAGAGAAACCCAGTGAAGTATGATAAATGTGACGGTTATTTTGAAGGGCAACGTGGTCTAAAGGCTCATCAAACAAAAAAACATTAGGATAATTAAATGACTTATAAAAATATTCATTTAATTTTTATTTATTAGGCTTTTTTTTTTGTTAATAAAATAGTCTCGGGTCACAAAATTTTTTCCTTGGTCACATTTTTTCATTTTTGACCACATAATTTGACTTGTAAAGATAAATTCTTTTAATTTTTATTTTTTGATCACATAATTTCAGGTCACAGAAGTTGTGAACAGCCCGGGTCACATAATACGAGAAAAGATTTTGGTCACGAAAGTTGTGAATTGTCGGTCACATAATTACCTAGACCCCGCGAATTTTACCTATGATAACACTTGTATTAATTTTTAAAAATACCGTAAATATTTGTTTTTTAATTTGTTCGTGAAAATTCTTTAACCGAAAAGTAATAATTCGAGAAAAGAATTTGTCCAAAAAAAGCAATTTTTTTACGTACTAAAAACCAAAATTTCGGGATTTTAGTGCCGCGTTTAAAAACAAATATTTAAGGTTCGGTCGGAGCAAAACGTCCACACTATCTAAATAAGTCATTTTTGACTTTACGACGTTAATCTAAGACCCCGAAAACCCCCAAAAATTAATTATTTTATTAGGGTAAAAAATCGAAAATTTTGGCCCTACCTTCCCGCTTTTTGCAGCCAAACGTCGAGGTACTTTGTTTAAACATTTTAGTTAACATGATTGGAAAAAGCTATAATTGATGTAAAGATATGTTCTGAAAGCTAAAAAGCTACCATTGACGCTGGGACAATTGTCGATGAGGAAAAAAAATTCGATAAAACAATACACGGGTGAAAACGGAAAAAAATAGGGAATTTTTCAGTCAAATTTTTCAGTCAAAGTTATTTCATTTTTCATTTTTGTATAGAAGATGAAAAAAGTAGTAGACGGTAAAAAGTCATGAAAATGAAAAAACAAAAATAAAGGGAATTTACCACGTTTTGACTAAAAATTTGAAATCCTCGTACAAAACTACCTCAGAAAACATGTATCTGATGATGTTAAAATCATCAAGATCTTAAAATGATGATTTTAACATCAGAAGGATTTCAAATTTTCTAAACTAATTTTTAGCCCTGGGGTAATGACCAGGAATAATGGGACTAATGTAGTTAATCCTTGATTCTAAATTCAAAGCTAGTTCAATTAAAAAATTTGAAAACTGTTGTTACAACTCTTCGGTACATTCTTTTGCTTAAAATTCGCCATCAACAAGAAAATAGTGTTGATAACCAACTTTGACCCAACTAAGCTAAAATCATAAATGTAACATTTTACACAGAAAACATATATAGGTATTGTAGATCTCATAGCCTGCTTCAAAATGATACCCTAGTTGTCTTTGTAGGTTCCTTGAGGAGTAAATAAGGTTTAGTTGACCAAGAAAATTGCTTTTGAATTCTACTAAAACATACTTACTCCTCAAGGAATCGTTCTATAAAGACAACAAGGGTATCATTTTGAAGCAAGCAATGAAATTTACAATATCCATTTTTCCCTTTTTTTGATAAATTATCGTTACCGTTTTAGTCCAGTTGGGTCAAAAATCGGTTATCAACACTACAAGAAAATCTTACTCAGATTTTAAAAATTTTATTTATTTTTTAGTCGTCAATGTGAATCCCATTTCAGTGGAGCATCGTGTTGGGAGAAATCATTTACATATTTTTCAAATCATTTAATTCAATCTCTTGTTGAGTATGCCAATGCAAATATTAATGTAAGTAATTTTTTTGTTACCAATTAAAATTCATTTATAAATAGAGTAAAAATTACTTTTTTATAGACACGACCAAGTTTAGATATAACTAGTAATGTTTTTCAAGCTTATGAAAAATTCAGAAATGATGTTCCAAAAGACGTTCCCAAAGAGAAAGCAGATCCAAAATCTAATCAACAATTTGTCGAAAGAATTGTTCAAGATTTAGATGTTGTATTTGATGAAATGATTAAAAAAGTATTTTTGAATTCAACAAAATTTTTGAAAGTTGATTTTATTTTTTATTCAAAGATTCAAAAAATTTCCGAAAAACCAATTTCAAATAAAAAATACTCAAAATGTCCTATTAATTGTAAAGATGACTCGCTTACTATTTGGAAATCATTATTTGGCGCTCTAGTTGGTTTAACGTCAATCTCGGTTTTGTTCATGGCTGGATACATTATATTTTCTAAAGTTCAATACAGAACTCTTAAAAAAACTCACGAATAAAAAATAACATTAATCGAATAAATCAAAAATACAAGATTAATGTGTATCATTCGTTATAATAATACACTCCAGAATATAATTCAAAGATCAAAATAAGCTTTTATTTTTTTAAAATAAATTTTAATAACTTTGAATTTTTTTTGTTTAATTTTGGTAATTTTATAGGTCGAAAATAAAGTTTGGGTCAATTTGAAGTTTTCTTTTTTATCATGTTTAGGTTTTTTTAAATATCCGAGTAAATAGATTTCTTTATGTTTAACTCTTTTCCAATTTCCCTGATGAAACGGTTTTGGGTGATTCAAAATCAAAGTTCAAGCCCTAACAAAAAACTGCCTAATTATTGTGCAAACCGAACTAAGCAAGTTGACTTAAGTCATCACTTATCAGCCTGATGAGAATTACCGACTTAAAAACCTCCCAACGAATCAAGAGTTTTGGTTATTTAATTTTATTTCGTTTTTATTTAATAAATGGAGTCAATCGGCCCTCTGTGTATGGCACTAGCCGTTCGGTTTTACTTGAAACTTGAAAATGCATACCGTCTTTTTTGTAGTTTTTTAAACAACGGACCAATTTTAATACTGCACGGCTTCTGAAAAAAGGCGTACTCCGTACCGTACCGGAGCGTACCCTACCGTTATTTTAGAAATTTTGAAATTTTAACTAGAAATGAAAATTTTTTAAATTTTATTTTCCGGTACGGTACGGTGGACTGGTATGGTACGGGTACGCCTTTTTTTAGGAGCCGTGCAGAAAATCTCAGGAACCAATTTTAAATGATTTTTTTCTTTTTAATTTGGCTCAATTTTTGGACTATTGTATCAAACCGTACGAACTACATCTTCATGAACTCAATTTGATTAGCCTAGAAGACAGACGTCTAAGAGGTGATCTGATATAAATGTACAAAATATTTAATGGTCTTGAAAAAATAAATTTGATAAATAGTATATGCTAAAACAACAACTAATCTGAGAAGAAGGCACAACAAACGATTAGTACGTGAGATCAATAAAAAAGGGTCATACCGCTGCAATTTTCTATCAAATCTACAATTTTCTCAGTTTGGAATGGTTTATCTGAAAATGCAGTGTCAGCGACTTCGACAAATAGTTTAAGGGTTTCATTGATGAAGAAGTGTTTGGAATGTCACGAAGCAATTACTGACAAAGCCTTAAAAAGGCTAAACGCTTAAATGCGTTGGTATAGACTTTGTCTATACCGCAGTGTAAACTAACTAACTACAGTGGTCTTACACTTGTATCACTAAAGACTTGAAGAACAGATTTCACTAGACTTAAATGCATTAAGTTTCTGGTTAGTTGTGTCACTAAAAGATATCACCATTTTAAGTTATTTCTCCATAAAAAAACAAGAACCAATTAACACAGATGTATAAAAAAATTAATTGTCAATTTTTTTGTTATACCGAAAATGAAAATGATTATAAAAAAACTGATTGTATTAAACGACAAAATATTACAAATTTTTGATGTACGAATAGGAAAATAACTAAAAGATAGCGATCATGTATTGTAAACATTCTTGGCTAATGAATTAAATCCATCATATTTACATATTTGACATCAAAGAAAGAATAATTGGTTTATATCATTGAGCAGATGATTAAACCTTCAACTCATAAATTAAACTTTATTTGAATAAAATATTATTATTATTATTAAATAATCTGCGACGGACATAGTCCGTAGAGTCGGGGGTTTAAGGTACCCAACTATGGCAGATGATCTTTAACAAAGAATGAAATTAACTAAATATAAAAATAAATTAAATGTATCAATAAACGAGTATAAAAAAAATAAAAAATACATCTAAAAAAAAAGTTTTTCATATTTGTTTTTGAATTGATTAATCGTCTTTGCATTGATCAAATCGTCTGGTAACTTATTCCAAGCGTTAGCAGTTCGGTTAGAGAAAAAGTTATTTCTTGGAGAATTTGTTTTGATGAGTTGACGATATTTTCTTTTGTTACTTCTTGTTGAACTCGATGGACCAGTTCTGTTTGTGTTTGGAGCTTGACCCAGTGGGTGATACCAATCAACATGATTTAATTTATTTTCTATTTTAAAAAGTTGGATCAAGTCGCCTCTTTCTCTTCTATCTTTGAGGGTAGTCAGTCCTAGAGTCTTTAGGCGCTCAGTGTAGTTTTTGTTTCGTAAACTCGGTACACATTTAGTTGCTCTTCTTTGGACATTTTCGATTTGTTTTACATCTTGTTTCTTAAATGGATTCCAAGCTACGGCGGCATATTCGAGATGTGGCCTAACGAAACCAGTAAAGAGAATTTTGAATGTTTGAGCGTTCCAGTTGGGAAACGCTCTTTTGAGTCTGGACAAGGTTGAGTTGGCCTTCGATATTGCGCTACTTATTTGATCGTTCCACTTTAAGTCGTCTCTAATTATAATACCAAGATCTCGTTCGGATTTAGTCGTCTCAAGAATGTGTGTAATTTGATGTGTACCGTAATTGACGTTAAAGGAATACTCTTTGTTCGGGAGGTCGGTTCGATTACCTAAGTGCAACACTTTGCACTTGCTGAAATTAAAACCCATTTTCCAGACTTGAGACCATTCGAGAAGACTGTCCAGATCTTGTTGTAATAGTTCTTGATCTAGTCTATTACGAATAATAGCTAGAAGCTTGCTATCGTCAGCAAATAGCTTAACGGTGTGATTTAGGCGGTTTGGTAGGTCATTTATAAAGATTATGAATAGGAGCGGCCCAAGAACTAATATATTACAGTATCAGCCTGAATTTTTTAACCTTAGAGTCGGAGTCTGAGCCTGAGAAGGAGCCTAAGTTAAAGGTCTTTCCTCGAAGAGAAGAGGCTCTGTGTTATATTAAGAGTCGCCTAATTTCCGGCTCAGGCTCAGACTCCGACTCTGACTCCAAAGTTAAAAAGTTCGTACTGACACTGTATTTATTTTTCAACTTCTCAGTTCTATCACGTTTTAGTTTAATCACCGGTATTTTGTATGGACAAGTTGGGTGATATAAGTGTAAGATCACTGTATTGCGACCACTTTTCTGTCCAACTAAAGGTCCATCAGTTTCCGGTAAATTTTTTTAGGTACTAGAAATTATCCTCCGGGAACTGATGGACCTTAGATTTGGCAGCAAATTGGGAGTCAATGATAATTTTCTTGTAGTTTTATGATTAGAGCGTGTCTATAGCCCGAACCCTGTAGTTCCAGAGCTTAGCTTTAGTTATTGCAAGAAACAGCATAAAAAGTTGTATCAGTAAATGAGCGCATACTTATGGTTAGCTTTGTCGATGCACAAGGGACTTGGTCAGCGCTGGTCAAAATATTTTGAAATTGGACGACGAGAAAGTGGAAGTCGTCAGATTTAAAAAAAAATAGGTGTATTTTTGCCTTTAAGAGCAACCCAAGCTCCCAGGACTTAGATTCTAGTTACGCAATAAAAAAAATTAAATACTCTTCCAGAAAATCGGTCTCAGGCAATGGCGGACCTTTGGTTGGGCGGAAAATTGGTGGTCTGTTTTATATCAATAACCTTATTTTGAAGAAAAAAAATCTAATTCAAAAGTATTTATTAAATAAAATTTTGGAATTTGGTATAAATAAAATTTACAATTACTCTGGCTTTCACCCATTGTATTTTAATTTATTTTTGTATTCAGGCTGAATTTTTAAATCCAATTAATTTAAGTCCAACTAATCAATACTTTAAAAATCTTCGTTTAAAATCCAATAAAATATTTTTGACTTCATTTTTTATAATCGACGACGTGAACAAATAAATTAAAAAATTAGCTGAATGTCTTGTGTATTGTAACAATGTTAAAACACCTATAACAATATTCTTTGCTTTACCAGTTAAATTGTCATTAAATTTAAGAGCATAAAATGTTGAATATGGTACAGTTGTAAAGAAAAACGACACTGTCAAAAACAATAATAAATTAGCTACTTGAAATCCTTTGGCTTGCATTTTTTTTGATCGTCTAGCACTTTCTGCTAAAGCTTTATTAGACGATCTATCGTTAGTTACAGACACATCATCTATCTTTGAATTCTCTTGAATATTTACACTTTTTTTGTATACTCTTTTGGTTTTGTCAAATTTTTGAATAACTTTGTCCTTCCAACTGGTTCTAAACTCTGATTCAGATATCACAACCAATGGCTTTTTTAAAGGGTAAGACATACTCTTACAGTGTAAGTTCATTTTTCTAGCATGACGTAATGTTAATAAAGATAAAGATATGTTTTCCATGAAGATGATACAAAAAGGTAATAAACTGTACATTATGATATGAACAACGTCCCAAATGACATAAAACGATGCTGGTTGATAACAAGTATAAGTTCGAGATGAAGTTGAGTTTCGAATTGGCTGGGCATTGTTTACTAAAACAATGAAGTTAAAACAAAAAAATATTACCAATACTGTAAAAATAACTTTGAGTGTGTGCTTGGCCAATTTTGAAATCATGTTTGCTTTGTTTCTAAATATAACTGTTATTATACGATCCATGCCAATTGAACATATAACCCAAGAACTTGATTGAAGAATAAAATATGAGAAAAACGAGAATACACGACATTGTAAACTTCCTTCGTGTTCGATTTTTTTATCATTAAAATAGCTATAGACCATTGAAAAATTCCATGTGTACAAACATAATGTGTCTATTATACACAATGATGCCAAATATCGCATGTACGAATGTTTACGAACATTTTTACGTATTAGAATAGAAAATGTAAGTAAGTTTCCGATTGTACCAAAAATGATGAATACAAAGTTGATCAAAGGCAGTATGCCTGCAATTAAGTTTGTGTCCAAATAAGGTCTTAACGACGGATTTGTAGAATTATTTTTAATAAATGATACATTCATTTTAAGTTTTTGGCACAGACTCCATTTTTGTTGTTGGTTGCAACTTTATTTTTTATCTAAAATTTAAAAGAGAATTTTTTTAAAGAAAAAAAACAAGATATTTTGTTGATTAAAACTTTTTTGTTGTGGATTAACTACTAAAACTCATGTGTTATCTATTTTTTATCGATAATATTTATTTTTTAAAGTAACTGTAATTCATTGACGTTGAAGCAAAATTTTAAAAAATTTTTTCAAAAAATAAACAAAAGATAAAAATGTCTGCTCATTTATCATCGATCTTGGTGCATAAAATAAACTGATTACAAGAATTTTCCATACTACAAAACATATCATATAGATGGAATGGCGTCAATAACTCTTTAACTTGATTCCTAATACAAAAATGATTGTTTCTGTCTTAAACAATACTAATGTGAAAGTAATGAAAATACAGTGACAACTTGGTAACAGGTGTCCACGAAAAATCTATCATAAGCGAGGCTTAAGAAGCAATAAATTTTACATAAACGGTTGCCAGTCTTCTTTTGCCTTACAGAGCTATGCCACTGAAGAAGAAACTTACTTTTTCAAGCTTTTCAAAAGTCTACAAGTGAGTAGACGCGTCGCACAAAAAATTCAAAAAAGCAAGAAGACCAAAGGCGTCTACTCTGAGCAACCCTTCCGTTATCATTAGCTACACAGCTTTGAAAGATTTTAAGGTTTGGCGTAAAAAATTTTATTAAAAACTCGATTTTCCAAACTTTTGAACTGTGACGTCAACGGTGAGAGGAAAACTTAAAAATATTGGTGTCATTTATAATTCAAAAGCCAGTTTTGTTTATCCATGTTTGCCGCCTATTAGAGCGGAATCTTTTTTTCCAGATCAGGCATCCGGTCTACTAAAAGGAAAAATTTATTTGATGGGAAAACTAAAATCTATATAATTAATGTTGGATTTTTAAAATTTTATAAACAAAAAACTATAAATCTCTTGTTTTAACCCATAAATAATTTCTTAAAAAAATCTTATTAAGGCTAGATCTTGTTCAAGAACAGTATAGGATCTTGACTATTCCTAAATTGAGATAAGATTCCTGATTTTTTCTAGTCAAATCTTAACTTCAATAAATTTTTAGGCATAAGATCTTATAGGAACCTATAATTTAAATTTCAAAAATCTTAAAAATAAGAACATTTATGATCTTAACGGGTCTTAAAAGATCTTATCCTTATAAATTTATTGAAGTTAAGATTTGACTAGAAAAAATCAAGAATCTTATCTCAATTTAGGAATAGTCAATATCCTATACTGTTCTTGAACAAAATCTAGTCACTGCCTTAATAAGATTTTTTTTAAGAAATTATTTATGGGAAGGTCGGATCCGAAAGATCGAAGTGAATAAATTATTTTGATTAAAATAACGTAATATCTTGATAAAGACGTCTGTCACTAGAGCAAAGAGCAATTAACGTTATTATTTTTGCTTTTTATAACTCTAAGCTTTTTAATTCAAATTAGATGAATGAATATATGACATAACTTTTCATCTGTAAATTCAATATTCATTTAATAAAATAAAAGTTATAAATAAAATGACATAAGCCAAAAACAAATAATTAAATAATCGAAGAAATTATGATTGATTAAATGTAAATTAGTTGGTAAAGGCAAAAAAAAGACATAATAGGAAAACCAAATGAAATTAATTTATTATCAAAACAGTCAACGAAACACAAAATGTTTCCTCTTTTTAGTGTCAAAAAGTTTGTTACCAGAATTTATTAAAATAAAATGAAGTTATTCAACATTTTGAAATTTTTTTTAAAAAAATTCACAGATCTTGCTGTTAGTTTGAAAATCAATTTCATGATCCAGGGATGCACTCTTTACTTTATGGTAAAGCTTTAAATTTATCCGATAGGAAGTCGATAATTGAATAATTCATTAACTGACCATAAACTTGAGGTCCAATTAAATAAGACAAAATCATTAGATTTACCGGTTCAAACATCACAAGTATATTAAAGAGCAGCTCTAACCCAGAACAAAAAAATCAAAAGCGTTTTATTTAGTTTCTCAGGTAATTATCTTTCGGAAAATAATTATAATAATTCATTTTTTTAAACAGATTTTAATGAGCCTTTTTTGCAATAAATTATTTGAAACCTTCAAAATTTTTGAAAAACTTAAGTTTGGATTAACAATATAGTGCTTCTGCTCCGTAACTCTAAACTTAACTTTTTTTAACTTTTTTTTTTTTATGAGATAGTGATTATTCAGATTGTAACCTTATCTTTAATGGATATGAGTTAAACAATTTTTCTTCTATTTTAACGTTTGCAAAGTATTTCATATGGATGACTGATAGACGTTTAGCTGAATAATCACCACAACGAGCTTGACCATCTGTAAAATAATTTAGAAACATAAATATTTTACTATTTGACAATCGCCATAATTGTTGATTGTACAAATTAATGAACTTTATTTCGAAAGATCGTAAACTTAATACAAAACAAGATTTACAGAATTTACAGGGATACTTGAAAAAAGCTCATACCCCCATTTGAAAGTCCATTACTAGGGTAATATAAGTTGCTGATTCTAAATTTCTGGACTGTTTTTAATTTCGATTATTTTATCATTATAATAAAAATTAATTTTTCAATGAATTTACTATTGTCACAACAACAGCATACTGTTCAGAACTTCAAAAAAAAATCATTATTTGTGAAAAAAGACTAGAAATTTGGAATCAGCAACTTAAATTACCCCAGTATAGACGTTTCAAATATTATATTTCAAAAGTAGGGTTGTACTTTTTTAAACTTTTTCTGGAGCTGCTCCTCTTTAGCGTCTTTGTTCTATCCAATGAAGCATATGGAAATACTGAAAATGGTCTTAAATTAAAGAAAAATGGGACAAGGTTTCGATTGGTGGGCTTAACTTGATGGTGTGCAAGGGGTCGCAACGAGTTATACCCCTATGTATGTGGATTTTGGGTAAACTCTTTGATTTTTTGGAAAAAGTTTAAAACCAAGTTTCACAAAACAGGTAAATTATAGCTCTTGATACCAAATTTCAAAAAAAATCTACCTCTATTTCTTAAAATCGATTTACACCCTGATGTGATTTTTTCAGGTATCCATTTACAGAATTATTTTTTATAAAAAGATCACAACTAATAAATCGATCTTATTTATGTTTGTTATGAAAAGTAAATAGTTTAAAGATGGAAGGAAATACTTAATATCGAAGATATTAGAATTTGGATACCAGACATCAATCTTGACTTGAATTTTCGAATGATTTATAAATTCTGGAACGATAAGAGGAAACATAGAGCTTCTCTATAAGTTTCTGTTTCTACCAAATTATTAAATTCTTCTTTAATAATAAAATGAAGGACCTTATACGGTTATGTAGGACCCTTACGCACCCCTGTAAAAATCCAACGCATCCACCATGGAAATAATGAAATTGTCAGCTTAAATTATTCATGAGTTTTATTTTAGTCTTGAAATGATAATTTTAATCCCACTGTTCTTTGAGGCTCTTCTTCATCAAAACATTACATAATTTCGTGAATTTTCCAGAAATGATGTAATGAAAATTTTCTTTCAGATTTAAAAATGAATTTATATGCATTTCTTCTCAAGACTAGACATAAATAACATCAAAATTTTGAAAATCATGACTTAATCTTGATTTCAATTAATCATGTTTGACATTAAACCATACTGGTGAAAAAAAAAAAGGTTGAGTACAACTACGATAACAAATAGAGTTTACTTAATTAATTCAAAATCGAAGAGTTTGATTAAAACAAAATATAAAAGAGACTAACATTGACAATTTTAACTTCCTGTCATTTAATCCTTTTTTGAATGCTTTTAACGAATATTGAAGAATATTCTAATTGATTTAATTCAAATGTAAGTTCATCATGAAAAAACAAAAAAAATTCACCAGATTTCCCTTTCGAAAAATAAAATTCCATTAGAAAAATTAGATGCAATTACCAAAAATTACAAATTTTGAAAAAAAACTAAATCAAACATAATCAAATATTTTAATTTTAAAATTAGATGAAAACAAAAAATAAACGAGTTTTAAAATAGATATAAAATCGATTCAATAAACTTTTCTTTTTTTTTTTCATTTCTAAGATAACCTTTCTTAAAATTCTTTCTACTTTGTATATATATATTCTATTTGAGCACACAAATCAGTATAAAATGGATTATATAACTAGCTTTAAATCTTCTTTTAGATTATTCATTGAGTTAGACTTTACTTTAAGATTTACTTTTTTTTTAGAAGAGAATTAAATAACATTCTTTAATTATTTATAATCAATTTTTTTTGTTATCTAGGTCTTTCTTAATTAATCCTACCAGATATTTTTTTATCAAATTTATGAGGATATATTCAATAACAAAAAATCCAGAAAATTAGAATAAAGTTTTGACTATCTAAATTCAAATGTGAACTTAACGTTGCTTTCATCAAAAAAATTTATTTATTGCTTTTGATTGAAACTTTGTTCGAAGTTTCTTTTGTTTGTGATAACATAATTGTAACGCAATTCTTAAAACAAAAAGCAAATTAGATTGATTCGTTTTGATTCGAAAAAAAATATTTTGCATCATATCGTAATGATTCAATGTCATAAGTAAGACTCGATAAAAATGAAGAAACTCTTTTATGGATTCAAAGATGCTTCGTAAATTTTGATAACTTTCATAAAGCTTGCTAATTTACTCTGTCGCTTGCTAATTTACGCTTTCAGTTATCTTTTTTACGCTTTTTTTATTACTAACATTTACACATTATGAGTAAAGAAATCATTAATATTACTGTAATTATAGGAACGCACGAATGTGCGTTCCCTATAATATGTTTCGCGAAGCGTTAGTGCGTTAATTCAAACGTGTTTTTGCAAATTTGAAAATTCCCTGAGTAAGAAAGTACCATTAAAAAATATACTAGCTTGCAGGAAATTTCAAGAGGAACAAGATGGTGAATTCACTTTTTCATATTTACCAATTCATTAACTAGTACATAGCCCTCAAAGATAAGCAAAAAGTTAAATTTTTAATTAAATTTTTGATTTTTGCAAATTTGAAAATTCCCTGAGTAAGAAAGTACCATTAAAAAATATACTAGCTTGCAGGAAATTTCAAGAGGAACAAGATGGTGAATTCACTTTTTCATATTTACCAATTCATTAACTTATACATAGCCCTCAAAGATTTACAAAAAGTCAAATTTTTCATTTTTTCGATTTTGAAAATTCCCTGATTTAGGAAGTCCTATCAAAATTTACATCAGCTTGTAGCAAATAAAAAAAGGAACAAAATTGTGTATTCGTTCATTCAAAAAATTCAAATTTTAACTAGAAAATGTATCCATATTACTATTGTGTAACGGAACGAACGTTCACTTACCTTCCCCGTCTTTTTAATTTTCCCATAGTTCACCGAATTTAACCGTAATGCTTCAGAGTTCACCGAAGTTTCCTATAGTTCATTAGAAAATTATTTTTGTTTTTTATCGGGGTCATAGATATCAAGAAATTTTCAAATAACACTATAAACTTTAAAAAACGAATATAGTTTTTTTTTTATGCTATTGATAGACTTGGTTTTATTTTAAATTCTAATTTCGGATTTCGATATTTTAAAAGGAAATTGATATTTAGAGTGCGGAACTATGGGAAACTACAGTGAATTTCGGTTAGCTTTAGGGTACTTCGATGAGATTAAAAAGGTTCATGAAAATTCATTACAGTAACACGTGAATGGACACAACAGTACATACTAACGTGTAGAGATAGAAATGGGAAAAAAATTGTTTCTTTAAATTTTATTTGAAGAGTTATAAACAAAATAATAATTTTTTCAAATGACTTATCTTATATTAAATAGAAGGCGTAGATCCATCGAAAAAATATAGGTAAATCACGTATACTTTTGGAAGCATACATTTAGAGCTTTAGTAACTAAGTGCAATGAAATTGCTTTTTTTTAATCTGAAAAATTTCTTTTTTTTATTTTCAACTTATTGGCTTATTTTCTTAATTAATTACAGGACATTGGTAAAATAAATAAATAGATTAATTAATCTTTTTTTAAAAAAAGATTCAATGGGAGAGAGACAAGTACAATGCTGCCTTTAAAATATTAAAGACAATGCGGCTATAATATGCTGATCATGCAAAGGTAAAGAGACAAGCCAACAAGGGAACATATTATAACCCTTCCAATTGTAATTCATTAATTTTAATTTCTCAATTAAATAACGTCAGGCTCGATAAATATGACATGCCACTAAAGTTGAGTGCTTGAGTTTAGTGATTTGTCATATATTAACGGACACTGAGTTTTCAAAATCTGTGAATTCGCTATTAATGACATGCCATAAAAAGCGAAAATTTTAATTTAGCATTTAAGCCCGGTTCTTCTTGGAAATTGAACTTTTCGAATAAAGAATTCATTTTGAAAATTTCAGAGAAATCCAGTTAGTGAGATTTTACGTTATTTCATTCAATTTAATTTTATCAATTGGAAGGGTTATAATATGTTCCCTTGTTGGCTTGTCTCTTTACCTTTGCATGATCAGCATATTATAGCCGCATTGTCTTTAATATTTTAAAGGCAATGCTTTACTCATAATGTGTAAATGTTAGTAATAAAAAAAGTGTAAAAAAGATAACTGAAAGCGTGTGACTAGATAACTGAAACATCGTAAAAGTTGAAAACAAGTGTGTTAGGGTACTGGAATTAAGAGTGAGTACCCAACTTCTGACGCTTAAAGTTCACTTAAGTGTCAGAACAGCTTAATGTTCACTTAAGGCGCTGTGAAATTCATAGTAATAAAGCAGTAGCACTGTGCAGATTTGTTATAAAGATTGTTCTAGAGGTGCTATAGCCTAAATAAAACATGTCTTATCTGAAAATTTGTCTAATCCAAATTAAGCGCCTGTAAAAACTTTAAAAATTCTCTGAAAAATTAAAAAAGATCTAAATTAACTGCGGAATTAATTTGCAGAGTTTTTGCAGGCGCTTAATTAAGATTAGAAAAATTTTGTTTCAGATAAGACAAGTTATATGAAGGCTATAGCACCTCTAAAACAATTTTTATAACGATTATGCACAATTGCTATTGCTTTAATGCTATGAACTTGACAGCACCACATTTAACCGAGGAGACCAAGAAAAACTAAATTAGTATTAAGAGATCTTTTTAATGAAAAATTGCGCCAAAATTAAAATATTCTTACTTACAGTTGTGGCCATTCACGAGTTCCATTTGTGAACTTTCATGAACTAATGAATCTGAAAAGCTTTCATTGATGTATGGGTATCAACTGAAAGCTAAAAAACTCTAGTTTAAGCTTGTAAAACTAGATTTCAGTTGATACCCATATATCGATGAAAGCTTTTCAAATTCATTAGTTCTGGAAGTTCACAAATGGAACTCGTGAATGGCCACAACTGTATATTGCATTCCTTGGTTCTTCGGTTTTCCGGCATACAAACTAAAATGAGATAAATCAAATTTATTGACTTAAGGAAAAAATTGTAATTTGTCGTGAAATCTTTTGAGATATATCTATGGGTCATAAGTATGTGGGGATATAACCGCAGACTTACTGCATCTTAAATATCAGTAAATGATCTAAACTCTATTATTCATTTTATTGAATAATGCGAAACAAATTTTCGATAATTAATAATTTATCCTGAGGTTCCTTAAGTTCTAAAGAACAAAACGAATTAAAGAAAAAATTAAACTAAATAAACGAAGGGTAAAGTCTCTTGAGATTGAAAATTTGAGATAAAAGTTTTGCTCTAAATTTCATCCATAATGAGACTTTATATGTTTTTTAATTGTCATTTAGGCAATAATTTGATTTTAACTAATCAAATTAAAGTTGTACTTGTAAGGAAAATCGAGTTTCCAGACAATTATTGGATCATATATCAGTTACAGATCGATAAATAAAATTACTAAGGATCAAGGACCAAGTTGTTGAGAATAAGTTCTTAGGTGATGTTTTCTTTTATAAGAGCTTTAGCAAGCATTTAATTTGAGCGGTGATTTGTTTTGAAATCTTTGTCTAAGAATCAGTTAACAACGTTGAAACATTGAGTACAATTAGAATATCGTTGAGAAAATTAAACCTCATTTATGTTTTTAAAAAAAAACTAAATATTATTCCAGGAGAAACAAATTTCCTTCTAGAAAAAAATTGAACATTAAGAACAAGCACGTAAGTAAATTAAGGATCCTTTCGCAAACACCGCACTTAAATTATGTTCTCAAATAACATTGTCGAACCATTTTAAATCAAAAATTTAACTAAAGAATTCAATTAAGACTAACGTAATTACTCGAATTTTGTTATAGTCACTATTGTAGGATTTTTTTTGCCTGAACTTTAGCAGCCGAGGGAAATTGACCCAGGATCCCTAGATTCGCCATCCAAAGCTCTAGCTACTAAATCAGCAGGGCGGCGATGTAGATGTTTTACACAATGGTTAGAAAATTTCGAGGTTTAAAAGTTGTTTAAAAAGGTTTGTGAATTGTTCTTCATTTAAGATTCAACTCTTTCCTCCCGTTTCGGATTATTATGTTGAAAAGCACATGTCCTTATTCATGTATGCATCAAGGCACATCGACTTCTCGAATCTGAAATTTTAAAAGAAATCGATTTTGCCTCCGAACAAGAGTGGAAAAAACAACACCTTTGTCAGCTTGTGGCACGAGTTCGAATACTGGTCGAATCAAAAATTGTAACATTTAGAGAAAATTGAAATGGATAACAATCAGTGTTGCGCTGTTTGATAGCGATCCGAATAGAATCATCGGCTAGTCGATCTCTAGGTGACTTGATACTAGAAAAATTCTCAAAATAATCGTATCGGGACTGGCGAGTCGCTTTGACTTAAGATAAGAGCGTCTAAAGACACAAAAGTAGCGAGTATAAAAAAGAATCTGATATATCCTGTCTTATCCGGTCTTAGAAGCCTAATCAGCTTCTGCTGCTAGTAAAGTCTAAGATTGTTCTAATAGATGTTATATCTGCACAGAAAAAAGTTCTACTGCTACTAGAATATTCAATAAGCTTGAAACCCAAACCAAAATTTTATCTTAATTCAATTTCAAAGTTGACAATTTTTTAATTTTTTTAAATTTTAACAACGACTGTAATCCTCCCCTCGAAAAACTGTAAAAGTTAGAGGTCATCGGTTTTTATCCTCCTTTACATTTGAACTTTAAAATTATTTAAGAGCGGGGTTATGACATGTCACAAATATCAGAATTACCATCCCTTTAACATGGTAATTTCGGTTTTTGTGACATGTCATAAATATCGAGCTTTTACGTTAGCTCAAAAAGCAGAAATCGTTTAAACACTTGCTGTAGTCTAATTTAAAGCTGCAATAACTGTAAGTTATGTAATCCCTCGTGCTTTTGGTCGAAAAGTAAATTTAGGTTCGTCACGAATTTCAATTAAACCTTTTCCAAGCCAGAGAATTTCTTCCAAATAAAAATTTTACCATTAACCTCAGACTCTTAAGGACTCGATTATTCCTCTTTAATTTTTTAATTTAAAATTTTAATCTTCTTTACGAGCGACTTGACGCGCATGTTAGGTGCAAATTAAATTTTTCAATTGAGCCTCGTCTCCTTTAAATGTTCTGACCGATTTTATCCATCTATTTTTTTTTCGGTTAGTCTTTTTTTAGGAGCCAAATTTTAGTTTTCGTTTAAAGACAAAAATAATATTTTTCAATAAAAGTAACTTATGCGTCTAAAATTTTAATATCAATTATTCCATATTAACCACTTCATTTGATGACAAAATTTTAGCCATTAAATAAATTTTAATGTTTTTTTACATTCAACCCTGGTCATTCAGATCTTCCAAAAATGAACGTTCATGAAGTTTCAAATCTCCTCAAATATTTTCATTATTTTTCTAAAATTTTCGTATTTTTAAATTAGAATTAAAAAGGCATATCTTAGAAAAATAATTAATATACATGAAGAAATATGAAGCTTCATGGACCCTTGAACCTTTAAAACCTTTAACATTCATGAAGGTTATGAATGTTTTTGAAGGTTCATGAACGTTCATTTTTGGAAGTTCCGAATGAAATTCGGTTGTATATTAAAAACCTCATGCATGGGTTACTTGAGGCCTATTTAGAAATTTTTACATGCCTAGACCCCTGTCAAAAAAAACCTTTTTCCATTTAAGAATACGAACCTCTGGACAAGGGAACTCTTTCTTTCATAAAATCTTCGAAGACCCTCACCTCTTACTCATTTCCTGAAAAGTGTATAAGGAAATTTTTTTCCAGCTGTTCTTAATAATGGTCCATTCATGGTTCAAACTAGACTATAATTATAATCTCTTTCATGCATTCCTTCGTAAGAATCGTTATCCATTCAAAGTTTGTCTTCTGGTATTTGATTTTAGAGGTAAACCGAATAAATAAAAAAGGTGAATATAATATAATGTAGAGAAAAGTTACGAGTCCAAAATCAATTCAAGTTAACGATAGCTTAGCGGTATGATAAAAAAATTAAAAAATTTTCTCTAAATTTTTCAATTGAACGATTGTGAGAATTCAATTTTTAATTTGCTTTAATTATTGCCGAAAAAAAAAATTCAATAAAAATCAAAAGAAAGGGAAAGAAGAGCAATAGAGTAGGAGTGAAAGAGTTTTAAATTATTAATGAATTTTTTTAAAAGAAATTTTTTTAATTTTTGCCACTAAACACCCCCCTCCCCCCTTAATTTTTGAACTTTTTTTACATTTTAAAAATTTATAATACATGTAAAAAAAGCTTTTTTGACAGACAAAATGTATCCCCCCACCCGTGCCTCGTGTGGCAAAATTTCTAAAATGTTACCCCATGCCTCATGTACAAATCCTTTAACATGCGAAAAACTTTTTCCAGCAAGGCACATGTTAAACAAAAAAAGAAATTGCATATAGTTGTTTATTAAAAAACACCTGTACAACTTACAGTTTTTTAGGATTAAAAAAAAATTTAAAAATCCAATTCTTAGATTGAATTCCCGGAAGAAATCATTTTGTTTTGTGTTATTTTTTTTCGATTGATTTTTCAAAACACTTTTATTGATTCTTAAAATATAATATATCCGCTTTTTCTCTTTCACTAGCGAATATACCGACAAGTATTTTGGAAAAAAAACAAATATATTTTTCATTTATAATTTATTTAAAAAAAAAAAAAAAATCAGCATTAAAATTTTCGAAAAATAAAAAAACAATTAAATTCAACATTTACCAAAAAAAAAATTATTTATCGAATCGAATTTTCGTTGAAATTTAAAATCTAATTAAAAAAAAAAGATATTACTTTCAATAAATGAAGTCATAATTAACTAGCAATCTTTTTTTTTTGCAGTGAATTATTTTGTTAAATTAAAGCTTTAAAAAAGTTGCTTCAACATTTTTTGTTTTGTTTCGAGAGTGCTGTTTCTGTAACTAATTAACTTTAACAGCTCGTTTTAATATAATTCAACATACCGGGCTCACATTATATTTAATATTTACATTTATAAACAAATCTATTCGTCATAAATAATATGAAAAGTCTTATCTACAACTCTGTTATACTCGATTATTTGATCATCATACGAATCGTAATCAGATAAATTGTAATCATTTGAATTTCGATTTTCTTTTGGTGTATCCAATTGATTTCGTTCGGGTCTATCGGTTCGACTATTACTTGAATAATCCAATTGAGATGGTGGTTTGTACATGCTTGAACAACTTTCAATATCTTTTAACCATTCGCATATTCGTTTTTTTGTTTCCATTGTTAATCCAGTTTCGGGATCAATTGTTTCAACAGTTTCTTCTTCAACATTTTGCTCAACATTAGCCTCTGTAGTAGATGTATCAAATTGATTTTTCATTATTATGTTGATTTCGGCTTGATTAATTTCATTTGAATTTGATTTTATTAAATTTTTTTGATTTATCTGACGATTATCTTTATGATTCGTATTGTTTTGATTAAAGCCAGTTTTGGGACGAGATAGAGAATCATTTGTGTTTGAACGATTAAATGGTACATGTGCTTGTTTTAAATTTTTAGCTTTACTATCTTGTCGAACTATTTGTCTATTATTATTATTATTATTATTTTCTACATTTAGTTTAGCCGTATTGCGTCTTTGTAAACTAGTTGAACGATTTTCCGGTTTTCTTGGTTTTGGTACAGGTTTTTGATCGACTGATTGAGGTGGATAATAATCGCTTGTGTTTGAATTTCGTCGCAAATTTTTTGTGTCATTTACAGACATAAAAGTGTTTTCTCTCTTTTCCATTGGTTTTCGTGATGCATTTTCTTCTTTTATTTTAACGCTTGATTTTGCTCGTTGATTGCGTAGATCATCTATGTTTATTTGAACTTTTTGATTTGAATTGTTTGATTGAGATCGATCTTAATTTAAAAAAATAAGTTAGGTCTAAAAATCTAATCTTTCAACAATTTAACAAAAAAATTATAAAATTCTTCTCAGCAGCTAGATTTTTGTATAATCAAATAGGTTTCCGAACTGTATAGCTCAAACTTCGGGACGATCAATTTTTCAAAGTTCTTTGATGGCACCAAGATCGGCAAAGTGATGGACAAGATTCAATCCGGACTTAAGGGTCCCTTAAGTGGCAATGTAATGACTATGAATTATTCTTATTGTCTCTTTAAAATCTTCAGTGTGAGAAAAATTTTGGTATTCAGAAACTGTTCCTTTAAAAGTTGAAGATTTTTAAGATCAATTTCTCTAAAAATCTTAAAATTTTGAAGTTTTTTTTTCTGAGCTTATTATAAAGCTTCACTCCTACGGTGATAAATTAATTCATACTAATGAAATCGTGGACATTTTTAGTTAAAATTAAACAAAAATTTTAATGGTATCTCAATCCGATATAAAAATTCAATGTTTATTAAAAGTCAAAATTTTAATTTTTAATTCAGTCATCTGAGAAGCCATTTTGAAATTTAATTTTTCAAATTATAGGTTTAGCTTAAACAGTCAAATTATATTAAAGTAGTACAATACCTATTTATTAGAATGATCCATTTCTTATTTTCCATGAACTTTCATAAACTTACGCTTTCAATATTTTGACAAAGGATTGTTTATCTTTCAATCCGAAATGTCTTCGACTGTTTTCGAGTATTACCTAAGTTCTGATAAATACCAAGATTTCTAAAGTTTTCCTTTTAATCCTAACTATTCGGACAAAAGAGGAAAATTAAGCAGTTTTAAGTCAATCAGTTTCAAATCTAAAACCATTGAATTATTAATGAAGAAGGAGCTGTTTCATCAATCGCCTTTTTTTTCAAAATACTCAAAATATTCTCAAAGTTCCAGTCTAAAATTTTGAAAGTAAATGAAAGTGCTAGTATATTTAAAGTCAAATCCTGTTGATCTAATTATGTTTACAAAAATTATTCTTAACGAAAAGAATATGAACAAGTTTTCAAAAAATTTATTTTCGTATCTGAAACTTAAGGTTAATTATTTTGAACAAGGCATGTACCATACACTTGAATATATTTGGAAAATTTTATATTGGAATCTTGAAAAGAATTTTGAGCAAATTAAAAAAAGGCAATTGATGAAACAGCTCCTCCCTTTTTAATCATTGAGCCGTTTTAAATTTGAAATTGATTGACTGGGTCATTTTTTAATTAATTTCGATGTATGTTGTTTGGCGTTTCTTTAAGCGAGAGTTGCAATTTTTTTCGATTTTGGATGTTTCTTTTTTAGCTCAAGAAAAAATTTTTAATATGAATCCTAATAGAAGATCCATGTAAAAAAAATCAAGATTTTCCGGTTCCACGTTCTATGACAAATATTTTTATGTCTTTCGATTCGTAAAATTTGGATAGAGAATAAAATTTTTCGTGATGAAAAACTTTCGATTTATAAACTAAAATTGCAAAAAGCCTAACATTCATTAAAATTTATGCTTTGAGATATTGATGTAAGCTAGTTAAAGTTCAGAAAGAGTCGTGCACAACCTTTTATTATTTCATTCTGTTGACAAAAGTTGAAAAAGACTTGAACAGCTTTTAACAGTTTCAGATTGAGTTTTACTTAGTAATATCAATTTACTCTCTTTATGAAAGTGTAGACATTAACTTAAAACGTAAGGTTTCTTGAAACAACAACAACAAAAATGTCAACGTTTAAAAACACATAAACGTGTAATAAAAGTATTAAACAATCTCTTTGAATAGCTCAACAGTATATCGAGTGTTTATTCCAAATAGTTAAAAACTTCAATTTTTAAGTTTTCTTCGTTTATATTTTTAAGTTGTTTTTTTTTTTTTTAACTAAAATGAAATCCTATAAACATGTCTTAAAATGACACTAAAAAGATCTCATTGATGATGTTGTATATTAAAAAATAAAACTTACCATAACTAATAAATGTACTAGAGGTTTGATTCTTTTTGAGTCCGTTTGTGTTTTCAATAGGTTCAACAGTTGTTATTTCAACATTTTTATTTCTATTCTTGTCTCTAGGACTAAATTTAGGATAATCGACGTCCTCTTCAGAGCCATTTGTTGAAATAGTCCAATTATTAGCACCCCTAATGCTTGATATTATGTTTTCATTCGTAAAATCAGGAGCAATACCACTGTCAACCCGAGAAGCACTTTTTCTATTTGCACCATTTTCATTATTTTTTGTTCCCTGTCCCTCGACAATAGGTGGCAATGTAAGCTCATTTTGACTATTACGACTTGTACGACTTTGTGATGTGAACTGATTTCGATTCATTGCTTTTACATTAGTTTTAGTTTGAGAATCTTTTAGACCATTTACCGTTGCTTGAGATTCGTCTAATTCAGGTACTTGAAAAAGAGAAGATTAAAAATAATAAAAAAAATTTTTTTCAAATCGATTTTTTTCTTATTTTAACTTAAAAGTTTACACATAAGAAATCAAACATGAGAAGTTTGATTAAAAAAAAAGAAAATAAGTAAGTAAAAAAAGAAATCAGCAAATTTAATTGAAAAATGAAATTTTTGTTTAGTTTTTGAGGGCTCATAAAAAAATTGCAATAAAAAAATTAAGAGACTGACATTAGCAGCAAAAATGTTTGTTCTTGTGAGAATTTTTTTTTTTATTTGTCAGATTTCTAAATCTATAGAAATGCTCTAACTTTAAAGATACATTCAAAAATTCCTATTCCAAGTCTATGGAAATTTTTTTTTTTTTATAAACTTGCTTTTTTATATAACCATACCTTGCTAATAGTAAATCAACTAACTTTATTAGATTTTGCGAAAAAAACAAACAATATTTTAATTGCTGTTGCCATTTTTTTTCTCTCTATTGTTCTACTTAATGTTTTGTTTCGAGAGGCTTAATGAATCAAAATACCTTAAAAACAAAACAAAAAAAAATACCGCCAGACGCAAGCATAAAAAAGAGATTGGCAACATTAGACAGCTCATATTAAACTTTTGTCTTCATACTAGTCGAAACAAAACAAATTACCTGACTAAGAAACTCTATTTATTTCATTAGCAACTAATAAAATTTTAAATTACAACTAATTAAATTGTAAGACACTTTGATAAGTTTGACTTATAAAATGATGACTAATACTTTAAGAAATTTGATAAAACGTTGAAAATTTCAATAAAATTTGAAATTTAAGATTTTTTTTGTAAAATTAGCTTACAGATAGTCTCTCTCTCTCTCTCTTTCTATGCTGAAATTATAAAATCTATCAAACAAATATTTGAATTTAGTAAGGTTAGAAAACAAATAAATTTTTTAAAAAAATTAGAAAGAGAAACTTTGAAAAAGAGTTAATTTAAATTTCTTAAGGGCATAATAAAAGAAAGAAAGAAAAAAAGCTTATAACAATAATTCCAGGTTTAGATTAATTCATTTTTTTTTTGATTTAAATTTTAAATTATTTAATCAACAACAAAAAAAAAAACACTCGTCGAAAGAAAAAATATTTGAATAAAAGAACACAAAAACACCAATAAATAAAGATGCTTTGATTTTCTTTTGTATTGCACTGAAAATTATTATGCATTTTTTTTCAAAAAAAAAAGGTTTCCTATGTATGACACGACAAAGCGTTTAATTCGATTGTTCAAAGACATATATAAATTTTTGACTTAAATATTTTGATTTTAGAAATGGAGGGGTATGTAATGAACAGCTTTAATTATACTAGACTTTAATTTAAAAAGACATGTATTCCATGTTTAACCTCTTAAACTTGAATAATCTAAGACCAAAAAACAAGGGGATTATCTAAGCTCCGTTAGTTGCCCAAAGTATGTTAGAATTAAAATAACAAGATAGAGGACTAAATACTCAAGTATTTGAATTGAAAATATTTTCTAGGACCTGTTACTGAACGCTCATAAACTTGATATACCCCATGGGATGCCTCACGGGGTTTTACGGTATACTTTAATTTACCAAGATATTTAGTCCATGCTTTAATTCAAATATTTCTAGTCTACTAAAAGCTTCTAAATTTTCATTACTTTCCGTAATCTAAGAAAATAAAGATATCTATCCCGCTATAAGAAATTTATAAATTTTCCTTCCCCACTTGACTCCAATTTTGAATCCGTCATGTAAATTATTTTCAATTAATTTAGAATTTCTTTTATCTTGAAAAAAAATTTGCTAGCGTTTTGAAATGATAAGAAAAGTAACGATACTTAAGTGACAAAGTCTAGATACATCCTTTTATGTTGATTAAAAAATCACGTTTCTACGACATATCGTTAATATTGAATTGAAAACAAAAATGGCCATCTTTTAACATTGAGCGACATATGGTAAAAATTGTGCCTTTAAGTTATTCAATCTATGCCATTAAAGATCAAACATTACTCCAAGTGTAGACTAAAAAGTTTCTTTATGTTTGTGAATTGAAATAACATTATTCTTTAGATTTTTCGGAATGGATTTATTTGCAAGGTGTTATGGTAATTGTGATAGGAACAGAAACATGCAATCTAATATAAAAAAGTTAATTTTAGAACAGGAGTCATAATTTGAAATTCGATACTCAAACTTCATGGAAAAAAATAAACAAAAACAGACTTTGGTCTCTTAATTAAAAAAAATAAATATGAACTGAAAATTCACTAATGTTAAATGTTTCCAAGACAATTGCATTCAAAAAAACAAAAAGTGAAATTTATTTTTTATTTTTTTTCGTTATAATTTGTTTTTAATTTGAAACAAAAAAAGGAAATTGAGTAATAAATTTTTTGATGGAAATGTGCTTTGGACAACAAACATTCGCCTTTTTTTTTTTGTTTAATTTTGAATCAATTGAAAAACAAAATGAATAAAAAATAAACAAGAAGTTAAAATTTATAATAAACTTTTAACTTTAAGTTAAAAAAAATTAAAGTGAGAACTCATGTGTATTTACATGCTTTATTATTTTTATGGAAAAAGTTATTATTTTTTTTTAAATGAAAAACAAACAAAGGGTTAAGTGAAAAAGAAAAAAAAATGTAATTAAAGCTCTTTGTCCATGAGTCATTAATTGTCTCTGTTTACGTAAGCCATTTGATACTTGTGACAAAAACACGGGTCACCCGGCACTTTTCATAAAATAGCTTTACGCAGAGACAATTGATGAAACGTGGCCAGGTGACTGTTTTTATTTTTTAAACTAATTGTAAAACTTACGTATGATCAATGAAGGCGAATAAAATTTAGACTTTGTTTGTTTTTTGAGTTCACTTGAACGTTCTTTAGGCTTAATCGCTGAGCTTTTAGTACAATTTCTATTATGTTTAGTTAAACTTTTTGAATTAAGTGAACTAGAAGACCTTGAAGTTGGTATCGGGCTTGAGAACGATGTCTCACTGTCTGTACTGTCTACAGATCGTGTACTCATACCACTAAATAATCTTTCGTCTTTCATACTCCGAAGTAGACTTTGTTCTGATTGAGAGAAAAAATTTTTCGAATCGTCCTTGAAACCATTGAAACCAAATTCGTTCATTTTTTTCATATAAAAATTTTGAAGATTCATTTGATCGATTTCTAATTTACTTAACGTACGAGTACTTATTGGAGTATTTGTTGACAAAGGTTGCAAGTAAACTCTTAGATCAGCACCATTAGTGTTATCAATATTCTTTGGCGATTGTGGTAAATCTTGACTGTTTATTCTAAGTTTAGTCTCACTTGGTAACAATTGGGCTGGATTTAATTTTTTTAACAAATATCTTTCATTTAATGCATTTAATTTAAGACTATTTTCTTTTGGCTCGTTGAACAATTGAAATGATTTGGAATGAAATGGATTTTTTTCTTTTTTCATTTCCATAATTTCTTCTAATAATGTTAGAAATATTTAAAAAATCTCGGCTGACAAATTTGTAGCTTGTGGCAAATAACAAAAATCCAACAATTAAAGACAGGTAATTTTTGACAGATTTTTAGACTAGGAAAGTAAATAAACGATTAGAACAAAAAAAAAAGTTTCGTTTTAAAGGATTTAGATAAACATAATCCGATTTTTAAATTCAAAAAAATTTTTTTTTATTGAAAAAAAAACAGAGAAAGAATAATAAAAATATAAGCCATCTAAATTCAAGATTAGTTACTAAGCTTTTTTTATTTTTTATTGTTCAATTGAAAAAATTTGCAAGTAGATTCAATAAATTCAAGGTGGGAATAATTAGAATTCAATTTGGTAAATAACAAAAAAAGTAACAAATAAATTTGAGTTGATTAAATCAAATTAGACGTTATTTCTACGTCTGAATTTAGAAAAAAAAAATTAATAGCTTTTTTAAAATGTTAAATGTTAATGCGAATTATCTTCTTCAGAGAAAAAATAAAAAATTTTTTTTCAAGTTTTCTATTTTTATAAACACTTTGAAACAAAAAAAATCAAAACCTTTGAAAAAAAAAAACTAATTGTTTTAGTTACCTTACCAAAAGATTGTCTGAATAGATTTTATGATTGTTAATAAGTAAAACAAGTTCTATACTAGAATGTATTTTAGAACTTTTTCCTCAGGGTACTTCGTGTGTTCGACTGCTTTTAGCTATCTTGGCTATGCATGTTTTACTACTTAATGTTTACAGCTATTTTTTTGTTTTGTCAAGAATTCAATGAAAATATTTTTGTTAAAATAAATAATAATAAAATTTCGACAATTCATTTTTTTTGATAAAAACTCCCACTTAGTTATTTTTTTTCAAAACCTGCTACGAATCGATAAGTAAAATTCTTGTTTTTTTGCACTCTAAAAATCAGCTGTATTTTTTTTAAAACTTTTTAGTTCTACCATATAGATGGAAAAACATCCTAAAATAATGTTAACTAAAAGTCTTATTAAAAGACTAATTGAACTTGATTATGACTAATACAGTGTAAGCCAGAACTTTTTAACTTTAGAGTCGGAGTCTGCGCCTGAATTGGAAATTCTTAATCTAACAAAGAGCCTCTTCTCTTTGATGAAAGACTTCGTCTCTAAGGTTAAAAAGTATAGACTGACACTGAAACTGATTTAAATTAGACTGACTTAAATTTTTCCAAAATTGATACCTAAAAAGGGATCTTCTGACTTTTAGTCAATTTGCGGCAAACCGATCTCAGCCAACTAGAAGCTTGGGAACCAGTTTTTTGTCATTTTGACGACAACAAGCGATCTTTCTTTCATTTTTAAGGAGCTGTTTTTTAAAAAATAGGATGAATTAAAAACGACTTTCATTTATTTTTGAAAATGCTTCTTTACTCTTTGAAATTTTTTTGTGCTAATGAAATCAACTTAACTTGACAACAGGATTAAAATGAAAAAAAAAATTTTCTGTCTTTATTAAACACTTAGTACTTAGACGGTAAATTAGTCGAGGAGTTTGAATAATATTTAAATTTTTGGAATACTTAATGAGTCTCAAAAGATAAAATGTTATTCATCAACTAAAAACCCCAACGAAAAAATTTGTATCATTTGTTTTGATAAAAGATTTCATGATATTTAATGTCATTTAGATGAGAATTATATTCAGTACAAAGACTTGCAAAATCGGTTTGTTAAAAAAGATCTTATAAAAAAAGTCCAAGCTTATTTTTTTAAGTTTAAGTCGCTCTATTTTATTATTGTTATTTTTTAAAAGTAAAAATAGGAAAACAACAAAAAACCGTTTGGCTTGGAAATTTTTTTCTTTAAAAAACTTTTATATTTAAATTAAAAATAATAAATAGATTGTTTTCCAACAAAAAGAACAATATATTTTTTTAAAAATACCAACTTCACCGATACCGAGTTTTTATTTGCTTCAAACGATCAATTTAAAATGAATTTAATTTTTGAAGTTATAAATAAAAATAAATATAATAAACCAGTGCTAACCGAAAATTGAAGGCGTTCAGAATGTCTTAACTCTGAATCACTAAATTAATTTTTGAACCTTATGATGTCAATTTCGAAAAAAGAAGAAATTGAACTATTACAATTCTTTGAACGATCCAAAAATTTTTTTTGGGGTACCTCACCCTCAAAGAGACATATTCTTAAAGCTCATAATCTCAGCTACAAAACTGTGTATTTGGTTTCTCGGAAAAAATAATTTTTGACCGAGATAATGCCGCGGAAACGGAAAATTTCATGTCTTTTTTCAGTTTTTTTGTATCTAGTCCGTGATTTACCCCCTAACCTCTAATTTTCTATACAGGTTCGAAAACTAGACAAAATTCTGAACAAAATGTTGAGCTCACATTTTTCAGTTTATTTCTACTTTTTGTATAATCGAGGCCGAAAAAAATAAAAAAATAAAAAATCACTAAGATGATAGATTTTTACATTTTTGACCATAAATTCGTAATCCTAATGTTGAAATACCCTAGAAAACATACATGATTATTGAATAAAAAAATTCTTCCAATTTTTCAAAAAATTGCCTTTTTTGAACCATTTTCAGCACCCAAAATTTAATATTTTAAAAAACATATTTTTTATAAAGAGCTTTGTGTTTTCAAGGGTTTTCCTACATGAGGATTACGAATTTATGGTCAAAAATATAAAAATCAATCATCTCAGTGATTTTTGACTTTTTTATTTTTTTGCAAAAGGTTTTAAATCAGTTCCGAATTACAGGTCTGAAGGTTGAGTTTACAATTCAAGAAGTAACAAATTCAAATTAGAACGTGAAATCGTAACCCAGGAAATAATTCTTAAATAAGATCTTACATGAGTAAGAAATAGCAGTTTTTCCTGTAAATAAAGAAGATCTTGTAAATATAATTATAAATTATTTTGTTTAAAGTTGAAGGTAAGATTATTTTCAAAATTCTTATTTGTTTCTTATTGAATTCTTATCTAGGCGTATTAAAAGATCTCTTAATTAATCTTATACTTTTTCTTGAATTTTGAAATTCTTGAGTTCACTTAAAAGAACTTTATAAGATCTTTACCGTTCTTGAATCTCTACTATACCAGGACTTATTAAGATCTTGAAGAAGAACTTTACCAAGAACCAAATCAAGATCTAATTAAGATTCTTAAAAAGAACTGTTATCGAATTGTTTCCTGGGAAGAGACTATAATTCGAAGCACAACTTTCTCACCAACAGAGTGGCAACATTGAGTAACTATCAAATGAAACAATCAAGATTGCAAACATAAGGCAGCTACAGCTCTATAGAATTCTGCTAGAGGGTCAACCTTTATACTTTGGAAAAATTTTTACATCATGAATGTTGCTAACTCTATTAAAATCTAAAAATTAAATACCGTATTCCCTCGTTGGATTTTGCAGCACCACAGTCGAGAACCCAAAATTTTTAAAAGCTCTATTTTGAATCTGTCTTTTGTAAAAAATATTAAAATTTAAGTCCATGTTTAGAAACTTTTTACACCAAATTATTTTTGTCATGAATTTTACTTTGAGTAAATTTTGTGACCTCTTTAATATAACTTTCGCATGTTTTGCTCATGTGTAATATTTTTCTATTAGATTTTTGAAAAATCAAAAAACTATCTAAACCTGCTTAAGCTCGAAATTCTAAAATTGCAGACTTCGATTGCAAAATAAATTTGAACCATCATGATTGTAAGATAAAAAGACGTTAAACGAAACAAAAAATAGTTTAATTCATTTTTTTTCATTTAGTTCTAATTTTACCAAAGCTAAAAAACAAAATTCAATCGATTTAAATAAAATAAAAGTTACGTAAATTGACTTTGCAAGCTTAACCTCTGGCAATTGAGAGGTAGATATTTAAAATTTAAACAAAAACAAGCTAAAACCACTAATTAAAGTAGTTTCCAGTAATATATTCTCCTAGCAAATAAACAAAAAATTTAAAAACAATAATTACCTCTTTCAGTTTCAAGCATGTATACATATTGATATTTTGATGTATAATTTTCTTCATCGGATGCTTTTAAATTGAGTTTTGTTTTTGGCATGGCAAAAAAGTTAACATCTGATTTTCCATTTATGTATATACTTGAAACATAATTTTTTGTAAATGAATCAGTTGAACTGCTTAAATCAATTGACGAATAAGACGCTGAATTTAAGCGTAAATCTTTTTCTTTTTTGCGAGTACTTAATATTTTATTACCAACCAAAGTCGAGATTAAAACATTTTGATCCGTAACATTTGATTTTTTATCTTTCAATTTTGAATTTTGAAAACCAAAAAAAGCAGTTGACAAAAAACTTGGTTTATTCGTTGGTGTGGTCTTTTTGGTCATTTCTCCATTTATATTTACTACAAATGAAGTCTTTAATTTTGATGGATAATCAACTGTTTGAGATGAGTAATACATTTTTTGGCTTGTTTTTTATTAGAATCAATTTTTTCGAGTTTTTAACAAAAAACAAAAAGATTATAACAAGCTTTTCTCGAGGCGATTAATTAGCAAAAAATCTTAATTTAAAAATCAGAAAAAAAATTTAATACAGTGGAAAAAAAAACAAGTATTAAGTCATTAATATATCTTTCAGTAATACAAAAATATAATAAAAAACACATGTTTATATCTTTTGTTTGGAAATAATTTAAAGTAACGTTTTTTTAAATAAAATGAAGCCTTTTCAGGAATTTTTTGATTTTTCTTATTGTATTAGAAATTATGAAATATGAGAAGAAGATCAAACTAATTGAGAAGTAGTTAGATTATTAAAATTTAGATTTTAAGCAGAAAGCTTTTAGACAGTAGTAATTTGATCCATTTTTTCATGTTCCAAAGTTGTTGAGACTCTCAACAAGATCATATGGACTCAAAAAAAAATATCTGATCTACAAAGGTCAAAACAGATCAAAGCTGTTTTCAGACGTTGAACACTTTTTGAGTATTTTTTTATTACAGTACATTTCTGAAATAAGTAATCTATTGTCAATCACTGCATAAAAATCACCTATGGAATCTTTTTTAAAATTTATGTGAATTCTTTCCTATATAAAAGTCTCATTTGAATCTTATGCACTTTATGACTTTTGCAGAAAGGTATCCATAAAATCAAGGGAACCTTTGTAATAACTTTATAAGTCTTTTTGCAGAAAATTATGTAGTTAATGTATTTTTCCCAAAAATTAAAAACCATATCGAAGATCAAAAACAAAAACCGTATTTGTTAGACGAAGCGATAGATTCGTTTAGGGTAAGGTTAAGTATACGGTGAGGATTTATTTAAAAATGGGTTCAAAATACTTTGGGGTCTTTTTAAACTTTTTTCGCATACTGTTTTTTAAGCTCATCATTGACAATAGGTTAAATAAGTTGACGTTTTTTGGAGATTTTCCTAAGACGGTCAGTACACAACGCATAGCGAATCCTCATGCTCGTTTTAAAGTTTCGAATCACGCTGCGCATTGCTTAGGCAAGCTGTCAACTTATTTAAGAAATGTACTGGATACACGTGTTTCTATTGTAAACGTTAATGAACCAATTTTCTTCAAAAAATCGTTTTATTTAATTTATGGTTTAAAATGATGATCTAACCCTTATAGATCACATACCAGATTATAGGAAATTAAATCATCTATCTTCTGGTATGTAAGTTATGAATTTGTACTTCTAACTTGGCCTTATATTTGAATTAGACCGGTTTTACACACGGTTAATAATGATTGAACTAATGATTGGGGTTATCAAATGATCAAATGCTAGTTGTCAAAGATTTAATATGAGCTTTTCATTGAATAGTTAAAATTTGTTTTATAAATGTAAATACTTATTTTTAGAACAATTTTTTTTTTATTTTGACAAAGTTTTCAATTCGGAATCGCCGCGGAAAGGAACGGAATTCATCCAGAACATAGATTAAGGTAAATTTACTCATAATATATATGCGATCGTGCCTTGTCTGATCCGGCCTTGAAAGTTCCGGAATTTAGGCATTCAGATCAGGATAAATGATGTTCCTTTCCGCGGCTATTCCGAATTTTCGGCTATGAAAAACAGATTTGCCGAAGACTTAGCTAAATTTTAAATTCATTTTAACCAATTTTTGTTTATAAAAAAAGATTCGGACTTAATGAATCTTAGCGAATCTGCTGTTTTCAGGTAAAATTTCAAATCTAAAAACCCGAAAACCCTGATTCACACATAAAATGAGATCTTCTTAATGAAAGCTATCGATTGGTACTGTAAAAATAAAAATTTTTAAAAGATATTTAAATGAAATACGTTTCACTGTCCATAAATTGCCCTTCCAGTATTTGGACTTTTTTGGATACTACGATAAGGAAAACTATTCGATGTTTAATTTTAGAATCTTCCTTTTATTAAGGTATATTCCAAAATTTTGCTACAGTATAATACGACTAAGACCAAAAGCTCGATTCGGTAAAAAATTACTTTTTTCCAATTTGTTTGTTTTAAAGAACGAATGAAACAGTTTTTTCTTACTCATACTTAGCTTAAACCTAAAATAGAAATCAAGAAATTACAAGATAAAGAAACGTTTTCACTCAAAAAAGCCCGAGTAAAAGTTACAGTTTATTTTTTTGTTTGTTCTAAATATAATCGTTAAAGAATTATAACTAGTTAGTTTTTTTTCTGATTTTTGATGGAAATTTCATTTTAAGTTGCGTAATATTATTTAAAATTAGATAATTTTGTTTAATATTTTGAGCGCTTGAAAAGGAGATAAAATTGTTTATTTTTCCTTTAAAGCGTTGAAACAAGCTAAGTAATATTGATTTGTTTTCATTTGAAACAAAAAAGACTAAGTTGTTTATTGTACCGTTTAATTTTGAAAACAAAATCCTTGTTTCTTCTAGATAAAAAAAAGCTTTTAGAACAAAAACTTGATAACCTAATAACATTCTCTCAAGGAAGTTTGCTCAATTGTATATTAATAAAAATTTATATTAATTACTTAATATTATGTACTGGATGTTTTTTACAAGTAGTTCATTTAAACAAATTTGAATAGAATGAGGTCAAAAAACATATTCTAAGTCATACTTTGTAAAACACTGGTCTTTCAGAATGTCCATTTCTGAATTTTCATGAACCTTCATGAACGTTTTTTTAGTTTTTCAAAACGAGTCACTGTAATGTTCCGAAGATTGTGCCAAGATCGTTATCAGTTGTTTTTTGAAAAGAAATAAATCTTGTAATTTTTAAATTTTAAGTTTCACGCAATGTTGATCAGTATTTACAAAAAAACTGAACATTTACGCAAGCTTTCTCAAATATGAAAATCCATCTCGATAGAAGAAAAAAAAATCTTAATGTTTTCTCAGAAGGGTCCAAAATTAATAAAAAAAAAATTATTACTTGTGACCCAACTGATGGCCTCTGCTTAAGATTAAATAATATTAACTTTCATGTCATTATCATTCTTTTAACAGTACTCTATGTCAAAAATAATGACTTTTATTCTCTTGTCAGTGGGAAAAGTAGTGTTGGCAGTCGACTAATGAGCCAACTGGTCTAAAACATGAACGGTAAATTTTCATACCAAGTACATTTTAGGGTTGTTAAACGAAGTTTTTTATTTCGAAGTTTTTTCTAAATTTTTCGACTTGAAATAATTTTTAAAACATTGAAGTTTGACCAAACTTGACTTGAAAAATTCTGACCGAACTTAATTTTCAAGTTTAAAAAAACCGAATTTTAATATTTTAAATTTTTAATTGAAAGTTTTTAAATTTTTAAAGTTTTAAATTTCATAAAATATTTCACTCAAATTTTTTGTTAAAATTTGTTTAAAGTCATCATAAACCGTAAAAAATATGCCTGAATGTACCTAGCTTCTTCTGAATTCTAAAATGATTTGTCTTTCTAGTATTTAACACCTTTATTTTTCATCTAGATATGAATAGGTTCCTCGTTTTAACTGAAGGAAATATTAGAAAAATTTCTCAAAATCATATTCATGATTTTAATAAGCTTCTCTTGAGAATTTGGAACGTAATATGTCCAATTTTCAAGTCCAAAGTGTTTCCTTCCCTTTTAATAGCATAAATTTACTTACGAGTTTCAATTAATTTCAAACTTTAAATTTTCAATCTTGGAATTTTTTTTCAAGTCGAATTTCGAAAATTTCCATTTTGAAATAAAATTTCGACCAAGAAAATATACTGACTTGCCTATTTTCGAAGAAACATTTTTTTTCAAAAAATATAACGTTTAACAACCCTAGTGCATATATATCAATTGTTGGTCTTTTAGTCTGCCTCAAAATGGTACCCTTGGTGTCTTAATAGGGTCATTACTTAAGGAGAAAAATGGATTTAGTTGCAACTGAAAATCGTTTTTAAATTCAACTAAATCTTATTAATTCGTTCGAGAATCATCTTATCAAGACATCTAGGGTACCATTTTGAAGCAGACTAAAAGACCTACAATTAATATATATGCACTTGGTATGAAAACTTACCGTTCATATTTTAGACCAGTTGGCTTATTAGTCGACTGCCAACACTAGGAAAAAGCTTGATTCCAAAAAAATACAAAAAAATACAAAAAAAGAAAAAAGACGTCAAAAATTGGGAAATCCTCACATAGTCCGAAAAATCTCAGAAATCTAATAAAAATAAAATTTTGGTAGACAGTTAAATAAGAAGAGCGTATTTTCAACACGAAAACGATTTACTTGCGACTCAATATTTACATGCAGATATGTTCAGATTTTGTAAATACTGATAACGGGTAAGTTAAACATTTCGTGAAACTTAAAATTTAAAAATTACAAGATTTATTTCTTTTCAAAAAACAACTGATAACGAACTTAGCAGAAAAAAGTTATCTTCGGAACATTACAGTGACTCGTTTTGAAAAACTAAAAAAACGTTCATGAACGTTTATGAAAGTTCATAAAAGTTCAGTTCTTGATGAAACCCTGTTTAATTTTTGGGACAATTAATATTAAAAGAAGATGGGCATGGAAGATGAGTCACTCGTCTTAACGCACACAAGCAATATTCACTTATCCGCAAATGCTGTAAACCTTGTCGTCGTGAATTTTGGTACAAAAAAAACAAAAACAAAAATGATGTAATTTTTCTACAAATCAGATACAGAGGCTGTATCATCTAGTTACCAGCTCTGCAAAAATCTGCAAATAAATTTCGCATTTAATTTTCATATCTTTAAATTGCGTGCATTATACAAACTTATTTCAGAGATTTTGCAGAGCTGTTAATTTGATGGTACAGTCTCTGTATCAGCTGATACAATTTGCAGAAGTGATTTTGCACCAGTATGGGGTAAATTACATCAACTTTTAAAAAAAAATATCGAGGATTCAGAAAATAACTTAATTTCTTTAAAAGGAAGTCTCTTTCAAAGTATTACTATTGAAAATCAGTTTTCGGATAGTTTCTTCTGTTAAGCAAATGAGTCGAAATACCCGATTCTACCGACCTATTATTAATGATGAGCTTAAAAAACAGTATGCGAAAAAAGTTTAAAAAGACCTCAATCCTTTTCAATTTAATTTTCTAAAAAAACTTCAATTCGGCTCGGGCATAAAGACCATACTTTATGTAACATCAAGTGGGAAAGCCAGCATTAAAACTTAATATAACTTTAAAAGTAGAGACGAATATATGAAATTAAATGCAACGTTATTTTTTTTAAAAAGTAGAGTTTGGAACACATGGGACTTATTGCCGCATCGGTGGTTGATGCTAAGTCTGTAAATAGTTTCAAAGCAAGACTAGATGTATGGATATTAAAACAATGTTAAAAAAAGTTTTAAGTTACTGCCATAGCTACTACTACTACTTCTGCTACAAGAAGCAAGCCATGTTGAACCGGGTCAGAAGGACTAACTAGTTCGCTTTCAATGTTAAGAATACTATCTTTTTTTCGTATCAAAACACAATGTTTCTTAAGATATTTTTATTTATCTGATCAATTCTAGACGTTTCGGTCTTCTTTGTTTGTTTGCGTTTCTAATTCTGGCTTGATAGAGGTGGATGTTATATGACCACATAGTAATTGAAATTTTTAATGGTAACTTTTTGATCATTATTTTGTAGATAATCCAGTTTTATAATTTTTGACTGAAAATAAGAAAGCAAACAAATTGACATAGGATTTGACTGCTCTGATAAATTAAAATTTAATCACTTTTCACAGTCTTTTTCCCCATCTCTCTCTGATCTCAGAGCCTCGAAGTATAACACTCCCTTTAACAATTTAGGAACTTATTCTTTTGTCAAGATCTTAATAAGTTTGTGACACGATTTTTTCAAGTTCAGTAACAGTGCTTTTAAGATTTGGAATTTTGGAATATTATTGCAAAGAATAAGGTTTAGACAAGATTCTTGAAAAATTTTTGAAGCCAATTTTTAAAAATCTGGAATCTGAAAGAAACGGTTAAAAATCTTATTCTTATCATTTCTTGGCATTTTCTTGAAAAAGATTTTTCAAAAATTCCCAAATTTTAATGGAATCTTAAAAGCCGAACTTGAAAAAATCATTTCATAAACTTATTAAGATCTTGACATAAGAATCAGTTCCTGGAAGGGACTGATATGACTATTAAATACAAATAAATTTCCAAAAGCCTCAGACCGACATCCCACATAGACGGAATACACGGATTAAATTAGGAATCGTCAAAGAGGACTTCATATTCCCAAATAGCTATTTTTACTGTGTTAAAATGTCCGACTTAATTAAACAGATATTCAAAAATCTTTAAGTTTCTTCTAACCTGGTTTTGTTTAAAAAGTGAGCCTAAAATATAAATGTTCATAAATTGCCCCCGAGATCAAAATCCAAGGGGTAAATTTCGACTTGGGTGATATCATGTTTTATCCCTGGTGTACCCTGCGAGGGTTTACGGTAAAGCTGTAACAAAAATTGTTTCTCAAGAATTACAAATCCAACATCAACCCTTTAGGACATAAAATATGCTAGAATATCAATGAAACCTAGAAAGGGAGTATTATTACCTAGGTAATAATATTTATTTACTAGAAATTACTAGAGGGACGGGTCTGTCTAGTTAAAATAGCTATTTTAAGTAATCTAATAATCTTCAACCCCTCTAGTAAATAAATTTTAAGAAAAACTTAACGATTCGTAGACTTTTAATTAAATATGATAGCATTCTGTAACTATCATAATATTATATAACTTTTAACAAAATTTTTCTTTCATTTAATAATTAAAGATTTAATATCCTAGGATTAATAAATGAATCATAAATACTTCCTAAATATTTAACTTTTGATAAACTTAAGATAAACCAAAAAAGAACTCCCTTTAGGTGAAAAGTTATATAACATCAAACTAAAATCAAATTAAATATCGTTTAATTAAACGCAACAAAAAAAAATTAAATTTCGGCAACGTCTTGAAAATTTGAAACTAATCTCTTTAAACTTTGTTTACCATTTTTGAGGCTAGAATGGAATCAATATCAAGAGAAGGAACAAATATATTTTTTTGAAAAAGAAAAAAAATTAGAGCTCATTAATTTTGTTTGTTTGAATTAGAAAAACCAATGTCATGATTTAAAATGGAAATTTCGTTACTATCTTATAAACAGAATTAATTTTTTTTTCTGGCTTTGTTTATATTGTTTATTCGTTGTTTATCTTTCCTTATTACTACAACAAAAAAGGAAATGAAGTTTTCTATTGAACAACACAAAAAAAAAGAGTCATAATTTTTGATAAATGGAGTTTTCGATGTTTGAACAAAAATTCTCAGGATTTTTAAACGAACCAATTGTTTATTCAAAATAAATTATTGAATAAAATATCTTTTAAATTGTTTTAACAAGTCCTTTTGATAGTTCATATCAAGATAGATAATCTTGAGAATAAAATTTAAAGTTGAAAATTCCCTAAAGCAAAATTTAGAACACTTGTCATCTCTCCTTCATGAAAAACCCTTGCCTCTTGAATCGTTTACTCTTTATTTACAAAATTGAAGCTAATTGAATTTCGGAATGGCTTTGCTTTTAAGCATGACACGTTTATTTCAAATTTATCCGTAAAAAAATTGCTTGATCGTTGGGTTTCGAATAATCGCTAAGAGCTTACTATCGTCTGCAAATACTTTAACAAGATGGTGTAGGGTGTCTGGTAAATAGTTAATGAAAAAAGTGAATAATAATGGTCCAAGGACAGAACCTTGGGCCATAGGTGGTAAATTCAAATGAATTTTTTTCAAGAATTATTTTTTAACTAAATTTAGCTTGTTGTTGCTTCTGAATTTGTATCATTAAAAATACCAAGCATAAAATAACTAGGAAAGGATCATAGAAAATTTGGAAACTTAAGATTTTCATTTATGGTAAAAAGTGTGTAAAGCGAAATTTTTTAAGATAGTGCGTCGTATTGGAAATCGAGTAATGAACACAAACTAGACTAATACATAAATTTTCAAAAAAAAATGCATAAATGCATAATTTTAGATCTTTTGGTACCTTGGGTATCTTGATACTCCGGGATCATCCTTAGTGAATAAATCTGATTTAGTTGAATTGAAAGATGATTTTAAATCTAAACAAAATCCATTTTTCTCCTGAAGGAATGATGAAATGATTAATCGGAATACCCTTTTGACCTAAAGATATACAAATTACATTATGCATTAGGAATTAAAATTTACTTTCATCGGCCAACTGCCAATATTAAAAGAGCGAAAGTTTTGAATGATTCGTACTTTTATTCATTCTAAACCCCCTCTATTTGTACCCAGTAAATTTGGTCTTTAAGATTCGATTTAGGTTTTAATTTCTTTACATCAATGTCTCGAAAATACCTTATTCTAAACCCCTCAACCTAGGCTATAAACTAAAGGTATGAGATTTTGAAACAATACTTTACCTTTCGAAATATTTTAAAAAAATTACTGGATACAAATAGAGGGGGTTTACGGTATAAAACCGCTATAATTGGAACTCAAACATAAAATAATAATAATTCGTTAATAACGGAAAAGCTCGAGTTATAGGACATGTCACTTAAAAAGATATCTTCGACATTGTTTCATTTCAGTAAAAACGGTTTTAAATGAGAGTTCTAACAAAGGTTTTCAAATTTAATTTAATTTAATTAGCTTTGAATTTAGAATCAAAGCTAACTAGTCGTTAGTCCTATTATTCCCGCTTTTTACCAAAGAGCACGTTTATTTCAACAAAATTAGCTATAATTTTAATTTTTTCGATGTGACAGAAATGATCAAAAATTTCAAGTTTAATTAGTAATTAAACATTTGACTTGAAATTTTTAATTAATAATAAGAGGAGTAATTAATAATTACCCCTGGGTTTGAAAATAGTATTTCTACTTTAAACCCCAGGGGCAATTTGCGAGTCTTTACGGTAACTTTTTTCTGAGATCGTTATATGTGACATATCCTAAAACTCGAGCTTTTATGTACCAGTGTGAAGTTTTTTCTCAATTTCTCAAATTCTCAATTTCTTAAAATAATTTGAGAAAAAAAATAATGTTATTTCTCAAATTCTTAGAATCTAAGAAAAGTTGAGAAATCAAAGAAAATAATTTTGAGGAAAATAGATAAAGAAAATTTTCTTTTCTAAAGATTGGAAGGCATTATGGAACATTCCCCCTTTCATAAAATTGTTAAATTCTCATTAATAATAGAAGGTCTCATAATTCTGAAAATGTAAAGATGTTTGTTTTGCTACAAAAATAGTCAGGACAAAAGAATAAGAAAGTCAAAGTTCCTGATAACAAGGTTTTTTTATCAAAAAAATACACCAAAGAATGATAATTTAAGATTTTTATTTAATGATTCAGATTTGGTATTTTTTTCAAGCCTGAGTTGGTTTTGAGGTAGGGATTAGGGGTTGGGTTTTGGGTGAGAATAGGACAGCTTAGGGATTCGACTAAGCATAAAATTCAGGGACTTAGATAAATTTTTCTCAAAATTGTTTTCTTCGATTTCTCAACTTTTCTGCGTGAAGAAAGCTCTTAGATCTTAGAAATCTTAGTTCTTAGAAGTTTTCTAAGAACGAAAAAATGCTTGGTTCTTAGATCTTAGATTTCTAAGAATATCTAAGAACAACTAAGTTTTCTTAGAAAAATTGATATTAAAAGAGGCCAAAACATCTTTATTTATACCCAAATTCGATAGAGATAATAACCAATAATATCCAACTTAATAATCCAACTAACGGTTTTTATAAAAAAAATTGTGCCAAAATTGAGATATTCTTACTTGTATTCGATTATGTTAATTTTTTAACTCCAGAATTACTTTGACAAAATACATAATCACCTAGTACGAACCGACAGAGAACTAGTGGGTACCTTCTATTAGAATCCGGCTGAGTCCTCATACCTTTAAAATCCACCAACATAAATACATAATATTAATCTAATATCAGTAAATGATCTTAACATAATTAACTTTCATTCAGTCATTAGAAAATAAAAAATTTTGGCGCAATTTTTTTTTATAAAAACTGTTAGGTTGATTATTTAGTTGGATATTATTGGTTATTATCTCTATCGAATTTGGGTATAAATAAAGATGTTTTGGCCACTTTTAATATCAATTTTTCTAAGAAAACTTAGTTGTTCTTAGATATTCTTAGAAATCTAAGATCTAAGAACCAAGCATTTTTTCGTTCTTAGAAAACTTCTAAGAACTAAGATTTCTAAGATCTAAGAGCTTCTTCACGCAAAAAAATGAGAATTTGAGAAATTGAGAAAAAACTTCACATATGTCTTTTATGTTTACAGTAAATTTAAATTGACTGGTTAATGAAGAAAATATTGAAAAGTTGAAGACACCGAAAATATGTCTTGTTGAAGATAACTAGCCAAAGTATAAGCACTTTCTAAAAACTATTATTTACGACCTTTTTGACAAAATATCACAAATTTAATGGTATTTTTAGGAACTAGGACCCTAAAGCTTGGCTTTGTTGTCATGCATTTTTTCCTTGTTTTAGTTGAAAAATCATGCTGTAAAACGTTGTATAGTTTGTTTTCTGACGGAATCAACTTTATGAATTCATGATAAATTGGCTTCTAAGCATAAAATAATCTTCACATATTTCCTTTTAATTATATGGTCTATTAATAACATTCTGACGTGCTTCAATCAAAAAGTCAGGAGCCATGAATCACTGCGCTATTACTCAACTTTATTATTAGAGTTTGTAAAAGCGAAGAAGGTACGCTTGCAAAACATGACTTGATCTTTAAATAAATGTCATTGTAAAGTATATAATACGAATCTAGAAAAATATAAACTTGAATAAAAAAATAAATTTAGACTTGGTAAAAAAAATCAAGATTTTATCAGATCACGTGATTTAAAAAAAATTAAATTTCAATATTAAAAAAATTATGTACCAAAGACTAGTAGAAACCTTTTACAAAAAACAAAATAACAAGCGAGCCTTAATACTGATATTAATTTTATCACTATTTGTTCTTTTCATTTCGGGATGCCTCATTGGTTATCGAGTTCATGGTACAAAAAAGAAAAATATTATTAATGAATACTACGACACATTGATCGAAGATAAATCGAATGACAAAAATTTACGAAAGACTCTACTGTCCCAAATCAACACTGAAAACCTAAAGACTCATTTAAAGTATTAATTTATACCCTTTTTTAATACAGAAATCTTTCAATTTTGTTTTAGGTATCTCTCGAGCATTCCTCATCTAGCCGGTTCTGATGGCGGAAATCAAGCAGCTAATTATGTATACAATTATTGGAAGGATATAGGCCTTGATAGTGTGCATATGATTGATTATGATGTATATTTAGATTTCCCTCATGAATCGAAATTTAATTCGTAAGATCTTAGACTTTTTTTTTTGTTAAAGTTCTATTTTTATTAACCTTGACACCAAAAGGATTGAAATAAAAAATCTAATGAATGATACTTTAATCAAATACGAGATTAAAGAAGCCATCTATGACCCCGAGTTGGATTTTGGTAAAATTTCAAAACCATTTTTAGCCTACAGTCCGAGTGGTTCAATTACAACAGATAAATTATATTACGCAAATTATTGTGAACGAAAAGACTTTGAGTTCATTTTGTCTAAAAATTTGTCGTTGAACGATTCGATTGTTTTGTGCAGATACGGTTGGTCTTTTAGGGCTAACAAAATTTATAATGCACAATTTTATGGAGTCAAAGGTGTTCTAATTTTTGATGATCCATCAAGATCTGCTCCAAAACAAGTCCAAGACCAAATATATCCAAATGGACAGTTTATGCCAAAAGATGGAACTCAGAGGGGAACTTTAAACATCAAAGACGGCGATCCTTTAACTCCATTATACCCATCGAACAGTAAGTTATTAAAACCTTTACATGAAAAGCTTTAAATTAAAATTGAATTTGTAAGAATACTCGCATAGAATAAATGAAAACGATGCTGAAGTGCCAAAAATTTTAAGCCAGGTAATCGGATACGGTCTGGCCCAAGAGTTATTAAACTTAATGGATGATACTTATATACCAGATGAGGCATGGAAAGGGGAGCTCAATGCCTCATATTCAATAGGAGGTCTCTTAAAATCTAAACAGTAAGTTAAAATCAAAATGAATTTAATCGTTTTATTAATGAGTATCTCATAGGAAAATAGGATTAAATGTTTTTAATGTGAAAAGAACTGAAAAAATACAAAACGTTATTGGTGTTTTAAAGGGGTCTGTTGAACCAGGTAATTTTTTACAACTTTTTTTTTGCTTCAATTTTGAAAAAACTAAGTTTTTAAGATCGGTACGTAATGGTAGGTAACCATCGTGATGCATGGACTTTTGGATCTGTTGATCCATCATCAGCAACATCTGTTTTGTTAGAAGTATCACGGAGTTTGAACGAATTGCGCTCAAACTTAAATTGGTCACCAAAACGTTCAATTATATTTTTAAGTTGGGATGCAGAGGAATACGGTTTGATCGGTTCAACTGAATGGGTCGAAGAATTTATGAATAAAATAATTGCGAATGGAGTTGTTTACATTAATTGTGACAATGCTGTACAAGGTACATTTTCTTATGAAGCCAAAGCATCACCTCAATTGCACAAAATTCTTTTCGATGTGACACAAAATATTCAATACAACAATGATTTAACTGTTTATGATAGATGGATTGAAAATGATCCGAGCGAGGATCGAACTAAACCACGTGTTAACTCTAACATGGGTTCGGGTAGTGATCATGCTAATTTTCTACAACGTGCTGGTATACCTTGTATTGATCAAAAGTTTGTTCGTAACCGTAAAGATTCGAAATTTAAAAATATTGTTGGAAGCTATCCATTGTATCATACATCTTATGAAACGTTTAAACTGGTCGAAAAATATGTTGACCCAGAATTTTTTGGAATGTCTACTTTGACAAAAGTGATTAGCGAGACCACCAGGGTCTTGGCGGACTCTTTACTCCTACCCTTCGACATTGAAAATTATTCAATCGAGTTGCGAAATCAATTTTCTAAATTTAACCAGTCCTACAGCTCGAAGTTAAACAATTGGAACGTGAGTTTAAACGATTTGGAAGAATCGATTGATAACTTTGGTAAAAATGTTAAAGAATTTAATCAAAGACTTGAAAAAATTGACAAGACTAAGTATCACTTAATCAGACAATTTAATGATCAGATGAAAAATTTAGAAAGATCTTTCCTAGATGCACATTACATTGATACAGGAAGCATGTAAGTAGCTTTTAGACTTAATTAAATTTGTTTGACTAATTTTATTTAACTTTAAGGCACACTCTGTACGCACCAAGCTCTTTCAATAAGTATCTTGGAAACTCTTTTCCAGGTGTGACTGAAACTATTGAAAAATTACAAGAGGCAAAAAATGATTTTCCAAAATTAATTGATGATTTAAAACTTAATCTTGGTATTCTCGTTAATTCAATTCAATCAGCGTCACACATTCTCAAGGATCCAACTGATTTTAATCGATTTTGATATTTTTTTGTAAAAGAACTGATTTTTAGCTTTTAGATAAAAATACTAGAAAAACAAATCTAATTTTTTTTTTCAAGAATTCTTGAAAATCAACAAAAAAAAAACTTTGATTTTGAGTGTTACCCAAGAAAAAGAAAATTTATGCTAATTAAAATTGTTTACTATTCTCTAGAAATAACTTGTAAAAAAACAAAATTGAATTTGCTGAATGTTATGCTATGTCGATTAAGCATTTACAAAAATTGATGTCATTTAGAGAATTTTTTTTTCTATAATAAAATTAGATTTAAGTTTGAACCGAAAATAATTTGAAGTTAGAATCTTAAATTTTGTTCTGTTGCTGATTTGCATGCATCGAAAAAACAAAAAAAGAATTTTTTTGTTCGAAGGTTTTGAAAAAAAATCAAATGAGAATTTAATGAACCCAACAATGATTGGAAAATATTCTTTCTGATTATTTAATTTTCAAAGTTATATTTGAACTATAAAAGGATTAATTAACTTTCTTTTTCTTTTTTTAAAAAATTAAGTAAATATGACTATTGGGAATATTTTGTTTAATAGATAATTTTTCAAAAGAATAATGCCTGGCGAATGAACCCAGGTCGAAGAAGATCTTATTGGATTGAGTTGAGATTCTTAGGAGAATCTCCAGGTTCCTTTCTGAATGAAGAAAAGCTTTGTTAATCTCCTGAGACTCTCAAGTGGTTTAGAGAAAAGCGAGACTTCACGTCTGTTTTAACAAGCGTTATGAACTAACTAGTATTCATTTGTAGAGAATAGAACACGATACACTAACAATCACAAAACAAAGAGGCAAAACTGAATACAGAATGTTCAACTAAATGCTTTCTTTTTTAATATTCGAAGGTTCTTTTTGCATGCAACATTAGAGGTAAGGAAATGCACCATCATCAGAAATTACATTTATTAGAAAAATTAAGTGTTAAACGGAAGGATGAAAGCATAAAAATGAAAAACTAAAACGTTAGAATGTAAAAACAATAAAAGCAAAATCACAATTACATAGTCGTTTAGCCTATTAGCTTTAATACAGATCAACTTCCTACTCAAAATTCCAGTTGACATGCTTCTATCAATTATTTTAAAATTCAGTTAAATTTTCTTAGTCTTCCATTCACTATTTAGAGGCATAAAATTAAGTTCGGATAAATATTATAATTCGGATGATCCGAGTTTAAGAGATAACCCTTTTATAGGAATATAAATGAATCCCAACCATCATTAATCATTTAGCTGTAAAAATTAATCTATTGTCAGCTAATTATTGATTGAATTTTAACACTTTTCAACCCATTTAAAGTTGCCAAATACAATCATTTTATTAGTTCAAATACATTTCTACGTTCATTCTACCTCATAAACAAAACTTTCTAGGAAATCAGATTGAAAAACAAATGAAAATTTATATCAGGGTAGGCAATAGTATTGGAAGTCGACTGATGAGCAAACTGGTCTAAAACATGAACGGCAAATTTTCATACCAGGTGCATATATGTCAATTGTTGATCTTTTAGCCTGCTTAAAAATGGCACCCTAGGCGTCTTGATAGAGTAATTGCTTTAGGAAAATAAATATAGGATTTAGTTGCTACTGAAAATCGTTTTTTAAATTCAACGAAATCTTGTTTATTCTTTTGAGAATCATATTATCAAGGAACCATCGGACAAAAAAAATAGTCTAGAGCCGATACCGGTCATTGGCAGACCCAATCGTCGTCATTTCCTGACCTTGTTTTTGCTTAAAAACAAGGGGGAAGATGTGATATAGCGACATCTCGCTGATATCACTGGTTTTGCTAATTAACTTAACTTTAGACAGTTGAGTTAGTTTGAGCATTAAAGCATGCTCTAAAACGTCTAACGAGAGCATCGGATAGACGGGCCCAAAGGTACTAATGTAAGACATTACAATACGCTAGGGAACTACGTGATCGTCTATATATACGACCGTTTAAGGGAGTCATTCTTCAACTTTTAAAATTATAAAAATAAAAACGACTGATTCTGTGCATAGCCACTGGTCAGTCAAAACTTTTAATCTCATCATGCAAAAGGTTATTGGGGAGGGGGTAAAGTCTTTTTATAAAAAACATATCGATAATTTTGTGTCGTAAAAATTTTGATGAATAATGAATAATATGAAATATCAAACTAGGTCGTCACAACTTATATTTCCTATGTCATATGTGCTTCATTTAAACATAAGACTGACGAAGAAAAAACTATAAAACCTAAATCAGAATTACTGATTCCTGAAGGATCTCCGGCTCGAAGATGGTTTACTTAATAAATAAATAAACGCACATAAGATATGAAAAAAGCTTATTGTAATTTTATAAAATACTAAGTTACTCTCTGTCTAAACGATTTTGAAATTCTTTAGTTTAAACAAAGTGTAAAGAGAAAACCTAAAAAAAAGACCCAAAAACAAATAAATATTGAATCAATTGTATTTTCCCAAGAAATACTCGATTATTTCTAGATGAATTTTCGTTAATCATAAAAATATAAATTCTTTAACCCATTAAAATCGAATTACCAGTATTTGCATACAAGGGAATACAAACAAAAAAAAGCTTAAGTTCTTTTTTCAAATATCAATTCGATTTCTTCAAGTGTCTGAAGTTTTGATTAAGAATTTTTGCCGCTGACCTTTTTCGGTTTACTATAGTGAACACAAAGTTTACAGAATAAAATATTTTATTGAAAAAGTTAGCGATTCAAAAGTGCAATTGTTTTTTTTTTTACAAAATTATTGACTAGGAGTCTCTGTTTGATCATCAGGCTTCGGCTCTTCTTTCTTATTATTTAATTCGATTAGCTCGTGGATTAACTTTTTAACTCCCACCATCCATTGACTAACTTCTGATGGAAAATCTAACATTAATCGAACGTGCAAGTCATTCGCAGTGTTTAACTCGGATTTTTCCAGCGCTAAAAAAATTAATTTAAAATTGTTAAACAATTCCTTAAAAAAAAGGTCATTAAACCTTTAACTAAGTTGTCCATTCGTTGTTTTACAACATCATTTAACTTTGGCCAACTATTTACAAAAACTTTTATTCGTTTCAGAATATCATCACAAGTTCGTCCCTAAACTCAAAATATTATCAAATATTGATTTTCAACCCTGGTCATCCAAAACTTCCAAAATTAAACTTCATGAAGGTTTAAGGGGTTCCAAAGGTTCAAATTACCTCAAAAATTTTCAAATTTTTTCAAATTTTTTCATTATTTTTCTTAAATTTTCATTTTTTGAGTGTGAGATTGACTGTAATAGCGTTAGGCTCAGTGACCTAGTCGTTCTCACACTCAGCCTAACACTCAAGCAGTCAGTCTAACACTGTCTCACATTTGAAACCAAAAGTGAGATAAAAAAAAGTTATCGATATCGTTATTTGTTAGCAGGCTATCGATAGCTCTCTTCAATAATTAACTCTTTAATAACTACAGTACATTTCTGAAATAAGTTGACATGTTTCGGAGCATTGCTTAAGACGCCCAGGCGCATTGCTTAGGCAAAGTTTCTGGGCTGCCTAGGACGCTCCGGCGCATTGCTTAAGCACGCAAAAGAAATATTTTCAATGCGCAAGCGCATGCTCTTGCGCACGATAATTTATTTTAATTCAATTTTTTCCTGCCCTTATGCGCAATAAATATTGTGCTTCGAAACTTTGCTTAAGACGCGCAAGCGCATTACTCCTGCGCATTGCTTAGGCAGAGTGTCAACTTATTTTCAGGAAGGTTCGTGAACATTTTTGGAAGTTTCGAATGTCAAGAGTTGTAGATAAAATAAAACTTACTGCCAATCCATTATTTTTTAATAAATTTATATTTTCTGTGAGTATTCGTTCTAAATCTTCAATTGAGACTTCATTTAAAACTGGTGGGACCTCATTTGGTTCAGATTCAGTTTCTGTTTTAGCTACTAGATTCGTTGGTGGTGCTGATAACTTTGGTGGTTCACTTAATTGTTCTTTTGGTTTTTCACCTGGTTTTCCATCAAATGAATGAGAAACTCTTTGAGTTAATAAAGTTCGCTTTTGTGTTGCTGAAGTTGATGCATTTTCGGTGTGCAAAAACTCTGGTGGATCATTCCAACCCCTTTCTCGGTTACCTGGTCTTACCGGTTGAGACATCTGAAAATATTAAGATAGATTTAAATGATATTAAGGTTTTAAAAAGGTTTAAGTTCAAAAAAATTATTTTTGAAATGAGAAAAATGAAAAAAAATTTAACATAATTAACAAATAAATTATTGAATTTTTGTGAAAATTTCAAGTAAAATCTTTGATGACGCAAACTTAAAAAATGTTCTTCAATTTCTATGTTACTAATCTTAAAAAAATGACATTAAACATTCCTTTAATGTTTAGTTTTGATTGAAAAGGCAATTTCGAGTTTTTATATTGATATTTTACACCCAAACCCGATACACTTTAGTAATGTTTGCAAAAAGTTAGTGCAAAATGGATATTAAAAAGGGTTCCGTTACAGATTATCGGTTGAAATTTTCACTTCTGTTAAAAAATTTTGCATCTAAAGCAAAATTGATTTGAATTTTTTTTAATGCTTTATAGAAAAAATCTGATCATTCTTATCTTTTCCGTCTTTAGCTGAAAGATTGTAGTCTGAAATTCAGTCTACCATCAATATCAAAATATCGGATATGACAGTAATCTGAAACTGATGCAACATTTCGCAAGAAACACCGTACTCCTTGGTTTAGACGGAGGATTCTTGTCCTGAAAATAATTGACAACAAAAAAAAAACTATTTCTAGAGAAAACACTTAAATTCAAAGAATTTTTAATATTCACGTATTAGGGTCTGAATCATAAGAGTGTTTGACTAAAATAGGATCTCTCATTGAAAAATTTAGTTTTTGGGCGTTTCAATATTTTTTAGCTGTGACATTCAAGATTCCTTTAGTAGTTGATTCATGAATCAAAACTATTTATTACAGCTTACGCAACGTTTTTTAAGCCTTCACCAAAATTGTGACGTAACTCAAAACATTTTTTGACAAGGCTGTTCTCCTTAAAAAAATATTTTAGCAATCATGGATGGTCAGAAAATAATAACAATTTTATTTTTGTAGGTTCATAAAAAGTCAATCATTCACTAAAGACTACGAACATTTGCTAAGTCTCACGTCACGCTTACGCAAAAGACTGAAAAACCCTGCGAGTAAGATTTTTTTGCTAGAATAAAAACAAAAAGAGATGGTGATTTTTGATACTTGGGGAAGATAATGAAAACAAGCACATTGTCGACAGACTCGATTACAGTGATAATGTTCGACCAATCCGGTAAATTTTGTTGGCTTAAGTGCTTCAGTGGTTCTAACAAAAATGTAATATTTGGTTAGCCTAAACCGGTCAATAGAAACGGTCCCATTCATAATACAGCCCTCAAAAATGTTTCGTCCTCTTCTCAGAATGATCCTTAGGACGGTTCCAGTATTTGAACTCGAATTTAACCGTTTTAAAAGACCGTTCCGAGACGAACATTACATTTTCGCTAGAATCAATGTATAATTCTTGGCAAAATTAAACCTGTGCTCTTCACACTGGGTTAAATTACATTGAATATATTGTCTCTCTATTAATCTAGAGTGAGAGAAACAAACAGACTGTGAAGAAGATCAACATCTTATTATGATCAAATTTCATTCTCATTGACTCTGGATCGATCAATAAAACTAACAGAAGAAGAATTTGCAAAGAATCGCTGGAGTGACATAGCAACCATAGTGCTTATGATGGCGTTGACTAAACTTCAGTACGAAACTACTCCAAAAAAAGTTTTTTAGAGAAGTGCAATATTCAGATTACCAGAAAAAAGAATAGGAGAAGATCGGGATCTGTAACATATGATTTCGGTAGTTGAATCTCAAAGCTCATCACTGCTTAATTTAAAGATTGAAGATGAATTTCATGTATTATTTTTTTTATTGATAAAACGAACAAAATGATAAAATCTGTAAGCGAAAAAAAACAAAAAACAGTTAATTTTTACTGAAACAGACCTTTTCATGATGATTGTTAATTTTCTATAAATTTAATAGCTTAACATCTTTTAACAATTTGAACTACATCTTCGTCACATAGCACATGATCTTTACCAACTTTTTGAGGATTATGTTTCACAGATGAACCCCAAACAATGGCTTCTTTGAAATCAGTAATCAATGCCTTGTGAATTTTATTACAAAAATCTTCAACTGATGATCTACCATCGGTCAAAATAACCGGTGTCTCATAATCTGGCAATTGACCTTTTGGTTTTGTGTAAATTCTAATCAGTCTCAAATAAGTCCATATTTTCTCTAATAAATCATCGAAATTCCAACGATGATGAGCCGATATTGGTATAGTATGCGGGATCTTATAAATAATATCCAACTCTTCAATTGAAATTTGATCGATTTTGTTTAAACAATAAATGACTGGGATGTATACACGATTGCCTTCAATGATATCGATTAAATCATCGACTGTAGCATCGCATCGAACTATGATATCAGCATTATGAATTCTGTATTCTCCTAAAACTGATTTAACTGTGTCTAAATCTAACTCTGAATCGTTTGTCATTGTTTGTAAATTGATACCACCTTTGTCTTTACGTTTGAAATATATATTTGGTGGTTGTTTGTTCAAACGAATGCCGAAACCTTCTAATTCGTTTTCGATGATTTTTTTGTGGACTAGAGGTCTTAGAACGTCCAATACGATAAGAATTAAACTGCACGTTCTAGCTACGGCAATTACTTGTTTACCTCTACCTTTACCATCTTTGGCACCTTCTATAATACCAGGTAAATCGAGTAATTGAATTTTAGCTCCTTTGTATTTGATTACACCGGGTACTGTTGTCAATGTTGTAAACTCATAGGCGGCTACTTCTGAATAAACACCTGCCAAGTTACTCAACAAAGTCGATTTACCGACTGATGGAAAACCAATGAAACCAACACGGGCATCACCTGTTTTGGCTACTTCAAAGCCTTCACATTTAGCACCACCACCGCTCTTTGGCTCGATAAGTTCACGTCTCAATTTGGCTAGTTGAGCTTTTAATAGACCTATGTGTTTGGCAGTGGCCTTATTACGTTGGGTCTTGTTCATTTCATTTTCAATTTCGGCAATTCTTTCCAATAAACCCATTTTTCAAGATTTTTTTTCGTATTTTTCAAAAATCTTTTTTAGACAAAAAATAAAATTTAACAAAAATTCATTCGGGTTACACAAACTCATACTTATAGCTCTTTAACAAGCTATTTTTGGAAATTAATTTTGCAATAAACATGAAATTTTTTTTTCAAAAATTTTATTATTACAAGATTCATATAGTTTGAATTTAAGGAGTAACAAAAAAAGTATGGGGTGAAAAAATTTTTATTCCCAAACTTTGTGATCTCTCAACGGGTCTAAATGATCAGACATGAGTTTGTCTTCGATTTTGTTTTTATTTGCACGGACTTTTTCTAATTTTTCCATAAACTCTTTATCCGCTCGTTTTTTATCTAGTTTATCGAAAACAGCTTTTGATTCTTCCTTTAAGTAAAGAGAATTTAATAATGTACTTTTTTTGGTGTTGAAATATTGGTAATCTTGTTTTACCTCTGTAATAAATGAACGGCTTATGAGTTTCATGTTGTTGATTTCAGTATCGATTTGACGTAGTAAATTTCTTTTGTGTTTTGGTGTCAATTTTGGCCATACACGATACTTACTTTAACACAAAATCTTGATTTAGATTTAAAAACGAGTAAAAACATTGCAAGACAAATAAAATGAGATCAGAATCTCTATTTGATAATACGATCAAGTTTAAGAGCATCTTTATCATAACGAAATAATTTCGCATGCCTTAATAGACTGAAACTTATGCAAAACAGTTTTTATTCGGAATCGGCCTTAATTTTCCACAAACCATCGAACATTTAATTACTAAGAAACGTTCGACCCACTTAAAACATTCACGCTATTTTAATTTATGAAATATTAACTTTATAAGTGTGTTTTTTGCAAACTCAAGTTGCTCAAATCTTAATTGAATTTTTGTGTAGGGTGATCTAAGATTGACGACCCTTGATGGAGTTGACCCCAATCAACGGTTATTAACTATTCCATAATACCACATATATTTATGGTAAGAAAACTATAACTGGGAGCTAACTTCAATCTCTAAACAAATTATTGGATATAGTAAAAGGATCTAACCGGGTGACAGCCATTTTTAAAAATTTGAATTTAAGCATTCTAATGTTAGAAAAGACGAAATTTAATAACCGATTTTGTCCCATATTTTCTGTCAACCAACAAACCATCAAAAGGGATTACAGTGTCAATCTAAACTTTTTAACCTTAGAGTCGGAGTCTGAGACGGAGTCTAAGTTATGGGTCTTTACTCGAAGGGAAGAGATTCTGTGTTAGATTAAGAGTCGGGTAATTTCCGACTCAAGCTCAGACTCAAAAGTTAAAAATTTCAGGCTGACACTGTAATACCTATTAGTTTAATGGGCGTGAATTGTAAACCTTACAGATAGAATGAAAAGATAAAACTTTTAAAGTTATCTATTTATTACGGTTCAAATAGGTGAACATTAATTTAGGAACAAAAAAACTTGCTATCGTAATCCTGCAGAGTCTAATAAAGATCCTTGTGGACAAAATCTGTGGCATTTTTAATACTATTAATACTACGCTAGATCGGTACAAAACGGGGTACGGTCCTTTTTTGCAGAAGCAGTGTAGTATTTTAACAGAATGTTACCAAAACATTTTCACTCGATTCCACCTTAAAATAATTCCCCATGCTTACCAAACCTCTAGTTTAAAAATGTACGCGAATTTTCTAATAATCAACTAACAAAAAAGATCAAAATTTACTTGGTAAAATTATTGCTCTCAAAAATCATCTTTGAAGCAACTGCATACAAAAGCAAACTCCCGGCAAGTATCTTTTAAAACTTTAAATGAGTAACTTACCCAATAAGAATGTTTCCAGGTATATGATGGAATTTAATATGATTGGATAGTCTACAAAGTACGTTTGTTAACTGCATTCTCTTATTCAACAATAATAAAAAATCTTCAAAAAAAAACAACTTTCAAATTTTTCAAAATTCGATTCAAAAATTTATATTTAAAAATTTTTTTTATAAAAAATTGGAATTTTAATTCCAACTGAAACATTAAAAGACATTGAAAATAAAAACATTTATAAAAAAAAATAGAAGTAATCAAGCAAACAGCTTTCCTTTAAACCTTTGAGACTCTTTTTTTTTCTCCTCTGCCTCGGACTTATCTAATTGATTTAACTGATAAGTTATATCATTTACAAGTGATGGATCTAATTCAGCACATTGTTTAAAATCTCGTCTAGCCTCGTCTAAATTCCATACACATGCATATGCCTTAGCACGTCTATACAATGCTTTTGTATTGTTCGGTTGACTTTCTAAAATCGAATTCGTATGCTCTATAACTGTATAAAACTCTTTTAAATTGTGTTTACAAAGACAAAAATTGAGTAAAATTGGAATTTTAATTTCGTTCCAATTATTCCATTCAACGTCGTTTGGTTTTTCTTTTAACATTAACTGCTCCAAATACCCTAGAGCTTCTTCATAATTTTTACACGCTTCTTCATAATTTTTTTCTTTAAAAAATTTATTTCCATTTTCTTTCAAAATTGGTATTTGATTTATTTTTTCCTCTTCAGTCAAACTCCACGGATCTTTTTTGTATTCGCCTGGTTGCTCAACTCTAACTATTTCAAAAATAAAATCTAAATTTTTAGGATTTTTTAACAATTTGTCAAGGTCTTCATAGCCAACTCCATGTTCCATGATGTTAAATCCACAACAGTGATGTCGGTGTGTATCTGTCTTGGAGTGTTGGTGTTTATGATCGCATACTTTGGCATAATAGTCTCTTAATTGTTTAGCTGCTATTGGAAATTCATACAACAACTTTAAATAAAAAAAATTATTGATAAAATTTTCTTTGTTTCAAGTTGTTCGATGCATACCTCTTTGGTAACACTGAAACATGAGACTTCATTAGTCCACATGGTTCGAATACATTTTTCCCAAACTTCTATTTTGAACTTTTTGCCAATTAACAATTCCATTGGCTTCTTTTCGTTAATTTTTTTGCTGTCATCAAGAACTTCGCCAGTTTCTTGAATAATTGTTTTGAAATGAAAAAATACCTTAAAATTATTACGTTAAAAATTTTTGCCCATAGCAGAGGTTACAACAAAATTCAAACACTTTTGTATGGTGTACTTGAAAAAAAAATTCTGAACACTAGATATTTTGATATGCTTAAACCCCCTCTTCCCTGTCAAAAAATATTTTTCCATTTAAGAATATGACCCATTTTAAAAGTCGTTATCAGGTATTTTTGACAGTGAAAATATATCATCCCACCTAGCCTCTTGAGTCAGAATTTCTAAAATGTTACTCTATGACTTTTATTCAAGAAAATTTTGTTGAACCAGTGGCGTAGTGTTTATACGGCAAACCAAATCTATCGACAGTTATTTTTTCTGGTTACCGGGGATTAGACTGTAACTTGCTGGAAACTTAAGCCGTAGCATTTTTTGCAACGCCACTGGGGACAAGGATAAATTAGATCTCCTTCTCAAAAACCGAAAGTTTTCATATTTTCAATGTTAAGGAAGCTACTAAAACATGGAGTCGACTAACAAAAGCTATTGGAGCTTGGAACTGGAGACAGTATTTTTTATCTAAATTTCTTCGACTAACAAAGGTATCGACTCCTTGAAATACCAAAAAACGATATTTTATTAAGACTCATAAGCAGGGCCAACCACAATATGCGAAACACAGCTAAAGAACGGCTAAAAAATACGCTAAATCCCCTTATTTCGCATATTTTGGTTGTCCCTGCTCATAAGCTAAAGGTTTTACCATGTCTGAGAAAATTTCAAACATTAAAGTTATTAGACTAATTACCTTAGTACCATCAACATATTGTATTGGTGTTTTACCAGCATATACAAGTCTTTTTTGTATTCCACAATCGAAGGCCTCGATTCCCATTACCATTTGATCTGGATTAGACATCCTGGAGTACGTTTTTTTTTAAAGAAAAATTCTAGAATCCGAAATAAAAACGAATAATTGTAAAAAAGAAAAGAGCAAAATAAAAGCCAAATATTTATATACGAAAGTGTATTATTGAAATTCGTGCAAATCCAATTGATATACAGCTTGAATTTTAATATGATTTCAAACAAAAATTATATTTTACAAGACTTGCAACTCCATCCATTTTGTAGCACTAAATAATGTTAACATTTTGATTTGATGATTTCATTTTAAACTTAGAAAAAGTATATCCTTTTTTTTTTTGTACTCTGTTGTTTTAAACTTTTGATCATAAATGAATAGTAATCACTTTTACGGTCGTACGATTCGTGACATTCTAAAAACAAGTAAACTTGAAAATAGTATTGAAAAATTGAGAAAAAAGTCGTTTAACGGTGAATCAAGCAGTGATGATAAATTTATGAATCAAAATAGAAGTGAAGAAACGTATTCGATAAATGACGATAATTCAAATCCAGCCACGTCTTTAAACGAAGATGATGTTGAAATAACTCACGCTCGGGCTAGAAAATCAACTGCAGAAAGCATAGTCTCACTAGGTAAAGCCTTTTATAGAGAACAAAATTAATTTTTTAATTTTTAACTCAAATTTTGAATGTTAGTTCCAAAAGAGAATATACAGCCATTAGACAGGGATATAGATTTAATAAATGATATAATTTCGAAACAATCGAATAGTACAATTACAATTTCGGATACACAAAACGATAATACAAATAGTTTATCAGATAGTTTGTTTAGTTTAGACGAAAAATCTCAAAGCAAAAATATCCCAGTACAATCAAGTATACAAATTTCAAAAATGAATTTAAACACCCTTGGTAGAAATCAAGTTGAACCTAAACGAAAATACAAAACTCGAACACGAACTACTTTGAGCGATTTAAAAATTGGCCAAAATGGTGATAAAAAAGAAAATGGTAACGAGGAAACGTCAAATCGTTTAAGAACACGAAGTATGCTTACAAAGGAAGTGCCACAAATTGAAGAAAATCTTCCCAACATCTTAAAACTTAACAAAAGCAATAAAGGTTTTTTAGTCTTTAGCTTTTTTTTAATAACTTAAAGCTAGTTGTAATTAAATTTTTTATTTAAGTTGCTCCGAATGGTGAAATTAAAGGTGCGAAACCAATCAAAAGACTTGTAAAAAAGAAGGTAATAACAATATTTGAAATTTTTTATTTGCATGTTATCAATTTCGAACTAAAAATGGTTGAACAAAAATTGATCCTTTATAATAATTTTGGCATTCTAAGAGAGATAAACCAGGTTATACTGGTAGACAAGGATTTTTTACTGTTACAGTGGTTCTTGTGAAGATATAATGTTCCATTACGGAACCGTTTGCCGGCAAACTTAACACAAAAAGAACCGTTATCTGGTACAGAACCCCTGTTTGAAACGGAATTCTTTATTAGAATGGAACGGAACATTAAATTTACGCAAGAATCACTGTAATTATTGTTGTTGGCAATCGACTACTGAACCAATTGGATCAAAACATGAACGGTAAATTTAATGCCAAGTACAAAAATTTTAATTGAAGATCTTTGAGTCAGCTTCAAATGATACACTGGTCTTTAAGGATCATTCCTTAAGAAGAAGAATCTATAAAACAACTAAAATAAATTCAACTAAATCTCATTTATCCTTAATCCTTTTGGAAGCGGTCCGATCAAGACAGCTAGGATACCATTTTGAAGTTGATTAAAATATCAACAAGATGTATACATCCACTTGGGATTTCATGCTTAATAATCATTACAGTGTATTCTCTATTTTTTGACAGGTCAGGAGAACAAGTTTTTCAGAAAATAATTTTGAAGATTTTCCTCAATGTCATACAGTCGAGTCGCTTTAATCCGAACCAGCTTATTCCGAATTTTTAAGAATTTCGGTTAAATTTTGTCTCCCATTCAGGCCACAATGCATGTAAATTAAGGCGTTTTATCCGAACTCAATTTTTACAGTCCCAAAAAGTTCGGATTAACGCGACTGTACTGGAGTCATTTATATCAGGATTGTAATCCCCTGCAAGGCTTTCCACTGGGAAAAAGAAATTTAGACCCTCAGTCTCAGTCAGACATATGTACCCATAAATTTTAAGGTATTGGGTGGGTACGGGTTACCCGAAAAAATCAGGTATTGGGTTCGGGTATCCAATTTTTAACACCTAAAAATCTATAAAATACCCAAATTTTTGGAGATTACAATCCTGATATAAATGACTACAGTACAGTCGCGGTAATCCATATGTCTGGTCTCAGTTCTCAAAAAATGTCTATCTTGATAAAAAGATATTTGCAACTAGTTTTAACTTTACTGAGAGTTCTAAAACACTTTTTTTCGGCTTAAATGTGCGGAGGTTAAGGTACACACTTTTTTACAGTCGCGTTAATCCGAACTTCTTGTGACTGTAAATATTAAGTTCGGATAAAATTGCTCGGATTAAACGCCTTCATTTACATGCATCTAGGCCTGAATGGGAGACAATGGGAGAAATTCTGCTGCTGCTGTGTAAAAAATAATTGAAACTTTTTTTCTTATTTGCTTGTCTCTTGCGGTCCAATTTGTCATTTACTACGTTCGATGAAATATCCCGCAATTTCAGATAGAAAATAATCTGGACTTGTTGGATCAATTTTTTATTAAAAAATCAAAACTTACTTTTTTTACGAGGGTCAAAACTTAAATGAATTATAGAAAGTCCTACTTAACGAGTCAAGCATGTTTAAAAAGATTACCCACTCCAAAGCATACCATAGCATACCACACCGTACCGTACTCAATTTTTTTTTTCTTAAAATTTAGGCGTTAAATAACTAAAAAAAATTTTTTTTTTGTAAAGTACTGTACGGTACGAAATGCTTAGGATGTGGTACGCCTTGCTTCGGTACGGGTACGCTTCGGTTCGCTGTCCACCAAAAGCTCGGTAGAAGTGCAGTACACTCATCCGGGCTAAAGTCACACTACAGTTAAGTCATGTTTTTTTACAACCGATTTTTAGTTGCCCTTATAACGAGCCTTTAAATAAGTCACAATTTAATTATTTCAAATGATATCAAGAGAACAAATGGGGTGATTATTTCGTCTTTTAAAATCAATATCATTTATCTGATTTAAAAAGAGTATACACGCTGCTCATGTTTCTTAATGATTCACTTGTTTCCTAATCTCTTTAATTCGTTTATTTCTGTTATAGCCTATTGACGTAAAAATCGACCAATCAACAACAAAAAAAAGATCAACATCGCCTGTAGTTTCATTAGCTTACTTGATGAATCCCCAAGAAGCTATGGAAACCGAGATCAACGAACCAGTTGATTTTCCATTAACGTCATCAGTTTTTACAAACAAGCCTTCAACAAATCAGACTCCTATTGTAAACAAATCAACTGGACCCAATGTAAATTCGCAACCAGAACTTCAACGAACACCTGTTAAAAATCAACAACCGACTCAAAAGAATCAATCTCAACAAAAATCTCCCAAAAATTCTCAGCCAAGTCGAGTTTCAGTCGAAAAAATTCAAATAAGTTCACTTAACTTTACGAAATCACCCAAAAAATTACAAAAAAGCAACACAGTGGACCAAGAGGTCAAAGAAGAAATGATCTATGATCCTGACAAAGACAATCAAGAAACTCTACGAATACCAACAAATTTTCGAGAACAAAAATCAATTCAAAAAACAAAAAAAATCGATCAAATGATTCTAAAATTAGTTTATCTAAACACTGCAGGTTCCATTGATGGTCGATCATTCGAATCGATCCTTAAAACTTACAACTTAAATCATGAACACGATCATCTAGTCAAAAATCAAAATTTAAAATGTCTTGTAAACAAAAAATTTGTTGATTACATTGACAATGAAATATCGACAAGAACATCTCAATCACCATTGTATTCGTTAATAATCGAAACAGATGACACACACTCGGCTATTTATGCTTCAATTCAATTTTTAGACCACGTGGACAATTTGGATCGGAAAATGTTAATTAAATTATTCGATGTTAAACCAGTTCAAGAGCTCTTTAAAGTTAAAATGAACGATATTTTCGAAATCGCAAAACAAAATGGACGACATGAATTTATGTTATCAAAATACCTATTTGACCAAATTAGACTCAATGTAATAACACATTTTAAACTGAACCCAAGAAACTTTTTTTGTATATCAATCGACATTGACATTCTAAGCCGTTTGTGTTTTTCAAGTATACAAACGTATCTTAAAGACTTGTTCAACAAAGACATATTGATTTTACCAAGATTTAATGTTCAAAAGAGCTTAAACCAATCTCTTACTGAATGTAAATTCAATTCCGATTCGATAAAATTTAGCCTCAAAGACTATTTTAACACTTATCAACAAATACTCATGTTAATTGACAGTGGTAAACTAGTTGGCATACCAGATTTTTATAAATCTTATTTTATCGAATTTGAATTTGATTTAAACAATATTGAAAGTTACATTAAAATAGTTGATTCAATTTACTTGAATTATTCGCTGTTAACAAGTCGTATAATTGAAAACAAAATGGAACCAATCGATTTGATTAATACCAAACGTGAATTAAGAGATAAAATAAGTTCATTGGATTTTTATTATATGACATGTTTACTTGAAGATTTATTCAAATTTTTAGACGAATACAGACTTAATTCGAAAAAATTTTCGAGTAGAGAAAATTTTGTATTAACATGGTGCTTGGAAGGTTCTTGTTTAAAATTTTTACAATCCGAACAATTGAGTGATCAATTTGTAAACAACAAATCAACTGTTAAAGTCGAATCAAGAGTCAATGAAACAATTGAAATTGAAGATGATTCATTTTCGAGTTTAAATAAAATTAAAGATTCGATTGAAGAAATGGTAAAAAATAAATTGGACATGTGCTCAGACATGTCAAGTATAAAGTGCAAGTATTTAAATTTGATTAGCAGTGATAGTATGTACGAAACTCAATCACAAGATTTACCATTAAAAATATATTCGTATCTAAACGAGTTATTTGATGTGGATTTCAAAGATTTAAATTTAGATAATCAAGAACTAAAGGTTAATTTGAGTTTGAGCGATGAGAAAATAACGTGTTTGACTGATTATTATTTTTTTGAATTTCGTACTGAGCAAACTGTTCAAAATTTTCGGGAAGAGTACGATTTGTTTTTTAATTCATTTTTGGAATTTTTGTCAAACGAGTCAATTGAGAAGCTTAAAAGTGACCTTGTCGAATCGAATTCAACTCAATCAAAAACCAACGTAACCAATTATACAAGATCACTACTCGAAACTGATAGTCAAATTAAAAAAAGTTTTTTGGAATTTACGAACAAAAATACAAGAGATAAAGTTTATAGAACTATTAATTTTTTGGCATTAATTTATTTGATTGTACCATCTATTGTTGATATGCAGTCAAAGAATAAAAGTGACAAAAAAAGTTTATCAATGTCTGAATTGGTCGATTATGAGCTTAAACTAAAATTTATTGATTCACTTGAAACTCGAATATCAAAACAAAAGAGCCTTATAGATTTAGATAATATTAGTTTTATGACGAATTAAATCATCAAGTGTAATTATTTTTGTATAAAATCCGGTCTTCTTTTTTTTCGTAATGTAACTAGACAATAATTTTCTTTTTTTTAAGTATTAAAAATTTAAAAATCGAATTTTAAGAATATTTAATTTTGATCTATTAAAGAATAAATAATTTTTTTTACACAATTTTTTTATTGGAAAATTTTAATACAGATTCGCGTCATGCAAAACTTCCACGCTATCTCAATTTGGAAAATATGACCACATAGATGTGTTCCTCGTATATGAAAACCTAGGATATCCAAATTCTAATGGGGACAAAATTTTAATTTTACAATGAGGTCCGATTTGTGAACTTTCATGATCGTTCGCTTTCATCCGAATTCGTCCAAACGTTCAAAAGTTTTAAAAATTTTTCATAAATTTTCGGGCTCGGAATGTCCTCGAAAACTTATAAAAGGCCTCGAACATTTTTGAAAGGTTATGAAAAATTTAGAAAACTTTAGAAAGTTCGGTCGACTTCGTTCATGGATGTTCATGAAAGGATCCGAACAATTATTTTTAGAACATATAGACGACCAGGTTAACACTAGAACGCCCGGTCGATTTTTGCCGAAAACTATGGTTCCGTTTTATTCACGAACCATTAAAGCTGATGACAAACAAGCTATATTTCCTGAAAATATGGAGGAAAATGAATCAAATATACTGAGATTAAGTCGATTCTCAAGTTTTATCTCGGAAATGATTTGGCCTTAATTTTCGATCTAGGGGTCTAAAAAAACCCTCGGGCGTTCTAGTGTTAATGAGTGTAATTTTTTGGGAAATAGCAAATAAAAAATGCTCAGTCCCTGGATTTTCCCAAAACATGTAATTTTTTACTGATAGGCTTGTAGAATCGAAAATTCTGAACAAAATTTTGTGACTAAAAAACTGCTGCTAAAAGTCAAAAACCTTAAGGATGAAAGAATATGCATTTTGAAAGAATATATTTATGACATGAAATTCATGATTCTCGTTTAGAAAAACCATAGAAAAAATATAAATTTATTCATATAAACGATTTCCTCGATTTTCAAAAAAAATGTAAAATTCCCGAAACCGAATTTCCGAAATAATATATTCTATATCAAATTTATATATTTTCAATGGTTTTTCCATACGAGAATCACGAATTTCATATCAAAAAATACATTACCTTACCGTATTTCCGTGTTTAAGAACGCGCACATTAAGACCAATCTGCCAATTCTGCTGCATTCACCTAAATTGACCTTACAGTGTTATAAAAAATAGGTTAAAGGTGCGACGCACTCGAATTATGTACTCGAGTTTTAAAACTCTTTTTTCAAGTATTGAAGCCTTAATATTGACCAAGAAACCGTTTTGCAGAGATTTTTCAGAGTTCGCCAACGGATGGAGCTAATTTTGCTAAACCATGCTCTTTATTTTTTTGGTATAAACCGTGCCAGTAAAAAAAAAACAAAGCAATGAAGGAAAACAAAAAATTATCCTAGATAAATAGCAAATCTAATAAACATAAACATTTCTCCGTATGTTGAACACATTGACAAGTAAGCATAAAATTGGATAGAGTGGGTAAAACAAGTGATCACCTTGAACATAAAATATTAATCTGAATAGTGACAAATATGTATGTCATAAGTGCTTATTAAAGGAAATTGGTTCTAGAAATATCTGGGGATAAATCTGAAAAGTGATAAATCTATGACGTGATAAATTCGAGCGTAGACTGTAAATGATTTTACAACATTTACAACTTTGATTTTCAGTGTAAAGCTAAATTTTAGAACTGATGAACCATTGTATGCCGAATGATTTCATGAACGTTCATATTTGGAACATGTGAACGACCAGACTAGTAGACTCACGTTACTTTATAAAAAGTACTGGACACAAAGACTGTTTGCCAAAATAGGCTTAGGTTGGTTAAAAATGTTTAACGTTGTTGAAACATTTTTTTAACAAGTTATGAGAGAGGGCTCAACAAAAAATATGACTGTAATATGTCTAGCCAGACGAATAATATGTTTATCGGATTATCTATCAAACATAATGAATTAATTCGGTTGTATTCCATGATAAAGTTTTCTCTCAAGACAATAAAAAAGTTAAATTAAATGAGTATAATTTTACAAATGTGAACCTAAAATATATCTGACTGCATGCGACAACCAAATAAAAAAAGGGAAAATATAAATCACAATATTATAGAACGAAATTTAAATTATGGACAGTTAATTCACGAGACATGTCCACCAGTACTCTATTCGATTTGTCGAGATTCAAATCTCTTGAAATTAAAGTAATAAATTCAATAATCATAAATCTTCTTTCGTTCATTGAAATATTCTTAAATTTTGAAGCGTTTCATTTTATTTTTTTTTAATTAAATATTCAAACATTTGCCGCGTTCAAGGTACGCAAATGAATAGTCGAAACTAATATTTAGATATTTAGATTTTTAATCAATTTAATCCACCAAAAAAAAAAAGAGAGAGTATTTTTTTTTATTAAAGTTTAACTAAGCATATTTCCAATAAATTATCTCTTTCTTTTTTTCTATTCGAAATGTTGAATACTCTTAAGAATTAAGTTTATTTTAATAAAATACTGTCTACTCTTTTACGAAAAGAATTCAAAACACTCAGCAGAGCGTTTAATATCCGTGTTAATCATAAATGTATCCTCAGGTATAATTTTTATGAGATTAACTGATATAGAAAAACGTTAACATTTGGTTTAAAATTTTCTATTTTATTACATGATTCCCATCTACCCACATTTTTTAATAATAAAAATAAATTTGACCATAATTGATTTTTAAGATTATAAATCAATTTTTTTTTACAATTCGGCCAGTTAAAGAGAGTCACATTTTTAAAAAAAAATAATTTGAAATTAATTTGACATTTTTGTTTTGTTTCGCTTTGTTTTTTTTTTTTAAAACTTTTAAGGAAAAAGAAACGTTTTATTTCTGTATAAAAATCACAGGTATTTTTTTTTTATTTTATAAAGAATAATTTTTTAAAGTTAAATATTAGTTTCATTATTGAATTCAATTAGCCTGTTAAGTGTTCTGTGAATATAAAGAAGAAATTCTACACCGGTTTTTGTTTATTTTAAATTGTCATGTTACGTAAGTTACCCTCTCTCAATTTTTTTTTTTTTAAAAATCAAGAAGTACTGTTTTTCACCTTAAAAAATTTGTTTCATTTTTCTTTTATTTTAACTTTTTTACTCTCAATATTGATCTGGTATTGAATTTTCTTTGCCGAGCACTGCTGTAGGGACACGACTTTGAGACGATTTTAAGAACAATAATTCAGGTCTTTACTTCTTTACTTCATTTGGTTACCCTAAAGAGTCACTAGAGACTTAAATTTGAATAGAATCGTAGATGTGTTGCTTTGAATAAAGGGTTTTTTTATGGTGTGTGGGTTACCCGAAAAATTCAGGTTTTGGGTTCGAGAAAGGTATGGGTAACCAAGAAATTGTGGATTTCAGGTATGGGTCTGGGTTGGGTAACCCATAAAATTTGGGTATTTTAAAAATTTTTTTTTTTTTTTCAACAAAAATTTGGTATTTGGTATATACCCAAAATTTATGGAATTACCCAACCCGGCCCGATACCTGAAATCCACAATTTCTGTGTAACCCACACTCACCCAATACCTTAAAATTAATGTGTAAATATGCCTGATTTTTATTACAACTTATTTTTAATTTAAAAGAAACGGTTATAGTGGTACTTGGTTTTATTATTTAAAAAAAAATTAAAAAATCCAGTTCTCTTTTTTTTGTAACAATATATTTTTTGAAAAATTTAACTCCTGTACTTAAAAAAATAAAATTAATTTATTTTTTAAAGTATTTATATTATCTAAGTTTCGTTCAAACCTGTTTTATCTATGAAAGAAGGACGCAGAAGAACCATAATTTTTTTTTCAAATTTATTTAAATTTTCTTGTTGCTTGCTTGTTGCAATGGTAGAATGTTGAGGTTAACTTTAAATCGAAAATCTGCGCTTATTACACCAAGATCCAGTCTCAATCGAAAGTGGAAGTTTATTTTAACAAATATTCTCATAATTCGTTATATATTATTAAAATTACTCTTTCAATTATACATAGAATAACTTGAGAACTGGGTTTTATGGTTACTGTACGTTGATGGATGAATTTTACTATCTCTTTTTGTCGATAAGGAATCTACAATTCAGTCATAAGATATCAGAAGGCTCATTCTTTCGTTAGGATTACACATTAATGAAAAAAAGGCGTACCCTCCTCCGTACCGTAACATTTTACCGTAATTTACTACTAAACACCTTCTACTTAATAAAAATAAGTCGGCTACAATAGAAGAGTTTGTAAGCGAATTAATATTTACGAGTAGAGATAACTTCCATTGTTTATAAAAACTTAAATTTAAGGAAATTTAAGGGCGAAATAAGCTTCTCTTAAATTATTTCAATAATTCATAAAAAGTTTATAAATTTTTTTCAAGCGCTTTCCTACTTGGAGTTAACGCAGTACTTATTTAAAAACTTATGTTATTAGTTTAAACAGTCGAGACAATTATTGCTATAATATTCTTGAAATCGAATCAAATAAGACACGGCTTGTTCAGCGTACCGAGCAGTATTAAGCGTGAATAATCCTGATAAAGTTCGAGTATGATCCTCGACCCTCTCTAATTCAGAATTCTATCTTATTTGACATTTATTAATCTTCCCATTGTAATTTTTTTGTATTGAATTCTGTTATCGGGTGAGAATCTGCGTTACTCTCATGGTTAAAGACCTTTCATTCTATCTGCTTTTTGTAACTAGTTTGATACTGTCATGAAAATCAAAAACGAAAACAAGATTGTCTCTTGTTTATGCATATGAATTAAAAAATATGGGTTTTGTCCGAACCCATGGAGAACATGTGATTTGACTGAGAACTCCTCGGCATCTGGCTATAAAAACCGGTTGGGTAGGTGTAAAATTTTCGATTTTTACCCCGATTTAAGAAATGCTTTTCGGGTCGTAAAACAGTGTGAATATTCGGAGAGTTTGGAAGTTTTGCTACGCCTGAACGATATTAAAAAATTATACACACCATATATTATGATGATTTCTTACAACTCCAACCGCCAAAAGATTACATACGAAATTTTCGTCAAACAAACAGTAAAGTTCTCTATTAAATTGGTCTTTTCTAAACCAATTATTTAAATCCTAAAAATTGAAAAGCATATTACGAAGAAAACCTTAAAAAAGGGGTTGAGTATCTTTTTGATATAGTCGACTCATTTTAATCCGAAATCCATATTTCTCTGAACCAATAGCTTGTTCCTGCAAAAAGTCGTTTTTAGGCGCTGGAAAAGGCATCAATTATGTCATTTTTTGAAAATTTTTAAAAATCATTTCATTTCATAAAATATTCATCTTTTATGAGGTTTTCATATATAAGGATTACGATTTTTTAATCAAAATTGTCGAAATCCCTCATCTTAGTGATTTTTGATTTTTTTTGACTTTTTTCGCCCCTTTGTATACCAAAGACAAAACAAAAATCAAAAAAGTAAAACCAACAAATTGTTCAGAATTTTATGTAGTTTTAGAATTGGTATAAATCGCAAACATAAGGTGAACACTGAAGAAGTTGTATCAAAAGTAAAAAAAAAAATAAAATTTGCCTTAATTTAATAACTCAAGGATCCTTAAAAATACATTTTTCTAATAGGCTATTATACGCTCTAGGTTTTCATATGTGTAGATTACTATTTTGAGGTCGAAATTCAATTTAAAAATTTGTCGACGTTTTGCATTTCCGGAACCTTACTTTTATGGTAAAGTTAAAGATGGGAGCTCAATAATTGCATAGTTCATAAGTCATTTATTGACTTTTATGAACTAAATCCCAAGTAAAGAAGACAAAATCATTAGATTTACCGGTTCAAACATCAAAAGTAAAGTAAAGAGTGCATCTCTAATTAGAACTTGTCCATTTTATTAAGCCAAATAATAGAGTGTTCAATTATTATATCAATATTTCATTTTGATAGCCTCAATATTTTTTTGTTTCGTAATCACCTCAGCAATAAATTTTTAATAAGTTTTTTTTAAAACTATTCATCTGTTTATTTTTAAAATTTATTGTTTTTTTCTTTTTCAAAAAATCTTAATTAATTATTTATAAGTTCGAAATCGAAAAATTTTGTATTTTCGGTAAAAGTTTCTTTTTAGTTTTAGTCGAATAAGCAAATATTCTCAATTAAAAATAAAAAATTACGTGTTTAATACTATTTCAAGAATAAATAAAAGATCAGCATAGTTGTCTTTTATTTTCGATTTAAATACCCCAAAGAACCGAATACAATTTTGAACAAAAACTAAAATTCTCTTCTTTTTCTCTCAGAAATATTGTATGTGAGTTTTATTACAAATTAGCGTGGTCATCTGTCTGTTTTTTTTTAATTTTTAGTCTGTGTATTATTTAAAATCAGAGCAGGTGAACATTTCAGACTTACATTAGTCTTTAGGGATAATGTAAAACCGGACATAAAATTTTTCAATATTTAATAAAAAGATTACAAAGAGAGATTCGACTATTTGAATACGGATTAATTCAAACATAAATATTTACGTTCATAAAAAAAAAGACTAAAGAGATACGAAAAAAAAAAGAAACAATTAATTCAAGTCAATTCAATTTAAATCGATTTTTTTTTAATGTTTGGCCTTAAAATCAATTGAATTCAATGTAAGAAATGTTTGTTCAAGCAAGTTTGAAATAAAAAATACTCTTTTTAAATCTAGATTAAACAAAAAAGTAAAAGTGATTCTTGAGGTGACTTTTTAAAAAGTCTATTTTCCATTCAGTCTTTTGAAAGGTTTTCAAAAAAGATACTTTTATCATTTATCTTTGTTTTTTTTTTTTGTTATCTCAATTTGTTGAAAAGTTTAACTATTGTTCAATCAAAATATTCGACCAAAGCTAGGACCAGAACGATAGACACTATTCAAATCAGATGCTATTATCATTAGAATTTAAATAATCTAAGTAATCCATTATCTATTAAATAGAAGTGGCTGAAATAAAAGTTTTATAAAATTCAGTTTTTTTTATAATTTTTTTAATCATTCAATTTAGCGGTAGGAAGCTGTATCTTTTTTAGGAAATTAGAGTTGTTAAGGGACTTTGTGACTTGCATTAGAAATCAAAATTTAATAAAGGATAATGTTAATTTTAGTAAAATATTTCTCAATTTATTTTAGCTACCTTGTGATACTGAAATAAATCTTTAAAAAGTGTTTTTTTAGTCGATTAAAAACGATTTAAAAAAAATCAAACTTATAAACTAGATTTTATTAGTCTATAAACTTAAATTTATTTTTTATTATGGGAAAAATATTTAGACACCAATATTTAATTTAATTACAACTTTTTTAAATTGATAATAATTAAAATTTTAGTAGTTTTTTTTTTCGAGGAATACTTAAGATAAATTTGTATGCTTCATTAAGTTTATATTTTAGAACATAAGTTTGTCAATTTTTTTATAAGATTCAAGTTGATAAAATATGTTTTATTTTTTAAACAAATAATAGTATTGTATTCAAGACTTTATTGATTTTAAAAATTTTTAATTAAGACCTCAAGTTCAAGCAAATAATTCTAAGCAGCTTTTTTGAAATAAATTATTAACGTTGAATTATTATCGACTTCTCAAATGATTATTTCACTTAAATAAAGTTTTTAGTGTTTGAACCATGGACATGTTAAAAATCGATCATTTACTTACCTTTACTTTACCTGAGTAAAGGTTTTATTTAAGGTTTGTTAAAAAAAAGGCAAAGGTAAGTACAAGATACATTTTTAAGATGTCCATGGTTAAACCACAAAAAGAAGGTGTTTTTATTGAATAAACTTACAGTACTTTACTAGCAAAGTTAAGTGCGGAAAGTCTGAATAGATTGCAAAATTGTTTCTTACATTACCATGGAAATCAACCAGCTTTAGAATCATAGACGAATTAGGGTTGTTCAATTTTTTTATCTTTAGAGTCTATTTTTTTTCATTTTCTTCAGTCTAAGCTGTCTTTCAGCAAATGGTCCGTTTCGGGATATTCAGCTCTTGTTACCCCTACACGTTTTGAAAATATTATCTAATTTTGTAATTAATCGAGCAGTTTTTAGTGGCAACTTAAAAATTTTAATCAATTTTCAATGCTCTATTTTTAAAATTTTGTATATCGATTTTTAAAAGTCTTCACTGTAAGTGTTTTGGAAAAATAAAATGAAGCAATGTGCAGCAAAATTTGCTGTATCTCCTGGTAAAGTCTGCTAAAACTTTGCAAAACAGTGCAGAATTGCAAAGATGTGAAAAAAGTCAGGGCTACTTATTTAAGGACACAATATGATCAAATAACTATAACTAGCAAATCTCACATTTAGAATTGACCTAATTCACATCTGTGCAAATCTGCACTGTTTAGCAAAGACTTTACCAGGAGATGCAGCAAATTTTGCTGCACACTGCTACAATTTTATTTTTCCTAAATACAGTAATTTTAATTATTTTTTTACTTTTTTTGAAAAAACGTTAGGATGTGTGATGCAGTAAAAGACAATGTGTTAGAAAAGCGTGAAATTTGAAAACTAGTGTGTTAGGGTACTGGAAATAAGTGTGAGAGGTGCGTTAGGTTCCACAAAAGAAGTGAACATAGGCTAGATAATACTCTTCTGTTCAATAAAAAATTCGTCCTTCACAGATGACTTGAATAATTATTTAACCATTTAGTCAACAAAAAACGTTAAGAAATTGTAGTTTTAAAATCGAAAAACAACGAATCGATTAAAACCTATTTGATGATATGATTTCCTTAAATGACTAACGTAAATATTTTTAAAAAGAAAGAAAAAAAAACTTCCTGTGAGAATTTTTAATATTACAAAACTTTTATTAGCTTTGAATAGTTTTAGAACAAAAAACGTTCATAAAGTCACGTAGATTTTACTTTTAGTTTGAGTAATCGATTAATTATAAATTAGAATAAATACTTTGTTATTATTATTAATGATTTTATAATTTTGATTTAACAATAAAACGAGATAACTTGAATTTAATCGATAAAGCGTGACGATTTATAAAAAATCAGTAAAATTCACTTTAGACGTTAACTACAAAGACGTGAACAAGTAATAAAATTTTTTTAAAAAAAATGTTGAACTTAATGAGATTTTAACGTTCATGCCAAATTAGAAAAAAAAAATTTCATTGACTACTTTTTAAAATTTCTTTTTTTTTATTGCCTTAGACTCAGTAACAAAAGTTGATAGCCGTTTCAAATAAGATTAGATAAACTTGTTGATTTTTATACAAGAGAAGAAAAAAAAAATTAGATTATGAATTAAGTAGCCAGATCTAAGTTTTTTTTTTATAACTTTTTTTTTCTGTGCGATTTTTTACATCTGATTGTTATTTTGTAATATTTGATTAATAGACTTTTTATGTATGGAAGGTTCGTAAACTTTTAAATTAAACACAGATATACAATTACAAAATAACCCTCTGATAAGATAATATTTAAGTTCGAATCGTTTCGAAAATATCGCAATTGTTTTAAAAAAAAACTTTTAAATCTGAACTTTTTACGGACTTTTTCCGAGTCTTTAGAATATTTCTAAAGTAAGGGTTGAGTTTTTCAAAAGATGAAAAGGGCTAATAAATGCCTGGAAAAGAAATACTGGCATTCTACCTTAATAAAGTAATTAAAATATTTTTATTTTTGTTTACAATTACGAATATTTACGTATCCAAAATTGCATTAGGTTTCCAATATTCTCATTCTATCATACATGCGTACTACAGTGTCCACGAAGCGTTTAAATACCCTTGGTATTATTATCCGATTTCCGATTACGAATGTAAGATTATTATCCTGAGAATATGGTGAAAGGTAGAAACTGAAATCCACGCAACATAAATTTAAGAATAGTTCTTAACGTCTACAGTAACGACCAATAACATGTCAGTTTTTTTTCTTTTTTTTCAAAAGAAAAACATGGTAAACTTGGGTCTTAGATGCAATAGATTACAGTTAATAGGTCGATATTGGTATAAGATAAGCTTTCAAAAATAGACATTGTGAAAGACAGGAGTTCTAGTAATGGTAAATTTTACTGCGACCCAATAGATAACTTTAAGATTGATCATTGTAACTTGAACGTTTGGGTCTAGGTAAATATGTGACCATGACCTGGAAAAGTGTGACTATTAGGTGATTATGAAACTATTAAACAGATCTTAAAATTAGCGTACGAATCACAAAAATCTCTCACAGAATTTTTTGAATGACCACAAAGTTCGGTAATTGCTTAAATAATACTGGTAGATGAAATTTTAGACAGTGAAGAGGGGAATCTCCTTGTTGAAATGAGATATCCCAATTGTAAGAGATATTGAAAAGATGTTAATTATTGGTCAATTGCATCGAATTTTAGACAATTTCAACATAAATTATTGAAATTTTATTGGAATTCATTGGAAAAATAAAAATTTCCTATACTTGTTTTTTGAGAGCTAAGCCTCGAACTTTGAGGATTCAGAAAGATTTTGGAAACTGATTAAAAATTTTCTTCTCGACCATCAAATTCTAAACAGGGTCACATAATTATTTTACTGTCATTAAATTTTCAAATCTTAAAAAAAATATATTTCTTTTTTTTAAATTTCTAAAGGTCACGAAATTTGTGATTCGACGGTCACATTTACCCAGACCCGAACGTGTAAGTCTAAAGTCGTCCATGACCTGTTAAGAGATAATTACACTCTGTCCTTTGCAGCTTTACTCGGGATCGAACTTTAAACCTTTTAAATAAGAACCGAATAAACTACCCACTACACTACAACAATCAATGCTATCACTTTTTTAGCTTTTAGAAGAGAAAGGGCGATTTTAAGGTTCTAATTTGTCGATTTTTCTTAAAGTACTCTTTTTTTTTACTCAATCATTACACTTGGGAAATATTATAAAAAAAATTGTCTCTCCACTTGTCGATAGCAAGAGAGATTGGTTACTGAAATTTTGGTAAATAAAAAAAACAAAAAACAATTGTATTTTATTAGATAATAGAGTTTAATTTTGTTTATTACCAGTAGGGTATTTTTTACAATCGAACAACTTTTAATTACATTCTTTATCTAACAAAACAGTTTTAGCTAAGTCTGGCAATTTTATTTAAAGCAATACCAAAGTGTTTAAAGCAAATTGTTAATTAGAATTTTGTATTTATGTGTTGTCTGAATGAAATCAAAAGCCTTCAAGTAATTTTTTAAATTATAATCCAAGTATTTTGGATTTAGTCTAATAATAAATATGAAATTTAGAATATTAATTAATTAATCAGAAAAAAACAAAATTTTGTAATTTGTAAACATGAACCATTCATCTTCTTTTTTTCTATTGTTTTACGTCTTTCTTCTCCTTGTTGTTTTTAGTTGCAATTTGTTTGATTTTCGATAAATTTTCTTGTTTATTTTAGTTAAATTCACCTCAAAACGATAACTTAAACGATAAATTGACAAAAACATCAATCAAGTGTAAAAATGATTAATTACAATTTAAATAGAATTTTTTTTTTTTAAAATTTGTTTGTTTCTTCTTTTTTTTTTCAAGTAAAAGCTTCGTTTTTTTCGTTGGTTAAAGTCGTTGTATGTTTATTCTTTTTTTATAAACTTGTTTATATCAAGTCCATTCAAATTCAAATTAACGATCGATATTTTTATTCTTAACGTAAATATTTAAAAAATTAAATGCTAAGTTATGGTTAATTGAAATTAATTTGAATTTTATTTTTAGATGACTTAAATTATTCGATCTAATTGAATTTAGGTTTTAAAAAAAATTTAAACTGTTGAAAAGTTAAACTTAATGTGCTTAAATTTTTAGATTTTCTAAAATTATATTTTTGTAAGAATATATTTTGATGAGACCATCCGATCTTTTTTAAGGGAATTTATCTAAACTGATTTCAAAAAAATTTAAAATTAACCAAAATCATGCCACAACCAATCCGATTGCGCTTTTAACAATATTTTTTACAATATGTCTATTTGCTCTTTGTTATTGATTTTCTGAATAATTGCAAGGTTTTACGGTATGCAGGATTTATATCATATAATACTTTACTTTTCTTTAGAGAGGTCGTGCTAGTGGCACGAATCCTGGTCGAGTCAAAAAAAAATTGTAAGGTTTTGAAAAAATAGTATGAGTGTCATTAGTGTTGTGCTGCTAGGAAACGATCCGAATAGAATCATCGACTAGTCATTCTGTAGATATCCTGATACTAGAACAACTTTGAAAATCATGGTATTGGACCTCGCGAATCGCTGTGACTTAAAATAACGTAGCGAGTATAAAAAAAATTCTGTAAGGGCCTACCCGACTAAAAAGTCTAGGATTGTTCTGCTAGATGTTAGATCTGCACAGAAAAAGTACAACTAAGATTGAATCTAAGTAGTGTAGTAATTTTTCGACAAAATAGCCTTAGCAGGAGACAGAAAAAAGATTTACTTAAATAGATACTTACTTTCTTTAATAGATACTTAGATTGATTTAGTTAAAGTTCAACAGTATAACCTCGATTTTGTGAAACCTTGATCTTGTGAAACCGCGATTTTGTGAAAATTAAAAATGGACCGTTTATATTTTTAATAGGTTTCACCTAGCATGTTCACAAAATCGAGGTATTTTTTTTTAAGTGACTTTAGTCTTCTTTATGGTTTAAAGGACCTTTTTTATCAAATGATGATAAAAATTATTATAGACATGCCTGCCAAAATTTAACTCGATTAAAAGTTTGTCACCACTTTTTTGGATGGATAATGCCATTTAACTCTTTCAAAGATGGGTCAAAAATGACGCGACCAGCCATTAAAGACCAAGGTGGGTCATTTTTGACCAAATAGGAAAATTAAACAAAAATCTTGCTTTTTCGTATATGACGTAAAAGCTCGAGTATTAAGACATGTCACATAAACCGTAGTCAGAAAAACGTACCTATCTTTTTACTTGGAAAAACCATGTCGTAGATAAAGGATATTCCTCATTCGCGAAATGGCCTACAACTCGAGCTTTTCCGTTATATTGCTTTCCATAGTCAGTATTAACGTATTAAGATTTAGTTTGTAAAACAACTCATCAATGTGTAGAATCTCTTTTTTTTTAGAAAAAAACAATGGTACACTTCTCAAGTGTTCCTTGAATTAATTGACGATGATACTTCGATGAATGTCACACTGAGCATGATTCAACGTGGCACCGAGTCCCTTAGGATTTATAAATTGTATACTCTCCTTCACCTAAAATACAGACATCATTGATTAAATGATGAAAACAATTTAAATAGCCTATTAATCATTAATATTATCTCATTGAAGACTTAACGTGACCTTTCAAAAAAAATTTTTTCATTAGCCTTATGTTTAGCTTAATTTTTTAAGCGAGGCAATACAAATCTCTTAAATGATTTTAATATCAAAGTGTTTTTTATTTTAAATGTTTCACACTTTTGATGTTTTTGAATGGTTTTGTTCAAGTTTAAGTCTGGTTTTATTAGCTTTTTAAATTGCAACAACAACAAAACATCAAAAATAATTTTATTTTTTTATTTAAGCTAAACGGTCACCTTGTAAGTAGACAAAAATAAATAGTATTAATATTTTTTAAAATCGAATCATTTCAAGTGCCAATACCAGTCACAAATACGTCTAAGTTTTCCCTTAATTAATAAAAAAAATTACGGATTAGAAAAACAACGATCAAATAATAATAGTCATCACTCTTTTACTAAATAAATATTTTAACTGGAGTCATTCGGTTTTTGAAAAACGAGTGATAATTAAAAATTTAAAAGAAAAACAATAAATATCGTTTTTAAAACTATTTAGAAACTAAAAAATAAAAAAAGAGCTAATAGGCTCTATTTGTTTAGCTTTAAGTTAAATGATTCGAATACAAAAAAAAAAATTCAATTGAACATTTCAAGTTGAGGCTAAAAATATTTTCAAACAAAATATTATTGTTATTTAATGAGATTTTTATTTTCGTATTTTAGAACTACTCGAATACGTAACGAGTGTCTTTAAGGTGTTTTTAAAAATTTTTTGTTTTGTTTCATTTATGGTTTGTGGTTATTTTGGATAACTTTATGTATGCAGGCCTTATTTCTCTCATTCTGTAACAAAAAAAAATTGATCTCAAAATATTTTTATGTCTCTAAAAAAAAGACACGAGTCGAGTATTATCAATTGTCTAAGATCTGTTCGAAGCTCAGGAGAAATTCAACAAAAACAACTAGAAATAAAGAGTACCGTGTTTGTTTTCTATATTATTCAAAATATAATCCGAATAAACACAACATGTAGCTTTTAACTTTTATGATTTTACGATAATGATTACACATTTAGGTTTATTTTATTTTTTTTTTCGAATGTAAACAAAAACAACACATTGACTTTAAGCATTATCTCAACTGTAACATTCTCAAATTTTTCTTTTGAACAGTAACTTTGATTTTAATCTTTTGTGTGTTTTTAGTTTTTTCTTTTCATCTTTTGTGATTACGTAAGATTCATACAACTTTACCTTTAACGATAAGGTTTTTAATAAAGACTACTTCGTATTCAAATTAAACCAATTGAGCCGCCAGCACTCAACGACTCTTGGAAATCTTTTTTAAATAATTGGACCGATTGGCACCCTAAACATGTTTTTTTTTATCCATCACTTTTCACTTCTCTTTCAGCTTCGTTCTTTCGCGTTTGTAAAATTTCATGTAAGATTTCGCTCATTCAACTTAGGACTAGGGGTATCGCCTTTACTTAAAGGAAAATTCACCTTTTCATTTATTTTTAATTTTATGCGTTTTTACACTTCAGGTGACTATATTTTACCACTTAGTGAAGGAAAAATTATTTTTCGGAAAAATAAAGGGTAACATTTACTTTATTGATAAATGATAAAGGTTTCAAAAAGCCTTTATTTTTGGTAAAAGTCGCCTGTCAACAAGTCTGTGAACATAATCCTACGTTAAAATAACGAAGTTTCATTCAACTTCTTTATTTTAATAAAGGACCTTTAGTCATGCAAATAAAGGAAAAAATAAAGTACAATGAAACTTAATTTTAACGTATGATCATGTTGACAGGTGTATTTTAAACTTATAACAAAAATAAAGGCTTTTTTGAAACCGTTATCATTTATTAATAAAGTAAATGTTACCCTTTATTTTTCCGAAAAATGATTTTTCCTTCACTAAGTGGTAAAATATAGTCTACTGAGGCGTAAAAACGCATTAAAGAAGAACAAGGGTCTAACTTTACTTTATTCCCAAAGTAAAGTAAAACCGACACTCCTACTTAGGACCGGTTTGTCTTGGTGATTTTTTGTCTTTAACTATTTCTCATGTGTCTTATTAATCTTTAAGGATTCACATCCATTCGTTAGGATTGCTTTTGTTAAGGTTACTTGTTGGTTCCGTTGTTTTTTGTTTCCAAAGATAGTCAATTTAGTTTTTTACGGGATTCAATTTTATTTTATTTTCTAGTCCATAATCCTCGCACACTTTTGGTTCCGGCTGTAATTTTCAATGCATTGACTTTTTAAAGTTGAAATCTTAAGACAGGTTTCATAAAAAAGATTATTGAATATCTATTGTTAGACTGACTAGTGTAATAATCTTATTTGGAATAATCATATTTGCGAATCTTAACAAAACGTCCAGTTAGTTATGATGCTTTTATTTTAATCATTTAAAAGTTCAATTTAGTGCTAATCCAGGTTTTTCAACTTGAGCTGTTACTTTAAGGTTACTTAAATATTTTAAATTTCAAAACAAGAACATTATTTAAGTCAAATCTCAAACTAAATGTTTGTTGGCTAAGGTAGTTGATAAAATGAAAATGATAAATGGATTTTGACTCTAAGATTCAACGAACTTTTCCTTAAGCGGCATAAGATTAAAATTAGACCTTTAAAAGTTCTATCCAATTTTTCACATTAAACTGCAAACAGGTAGTTTTTCAACAAAAAACGATAGGTAATTTATCATTCAAATTCACAAATTATAAATTATATATTGGCACTGACATTTAGATATAGGCTCTAATTTTATTTATCGTACACTTGCTCTTTATTTGTAAAATAAGACTTAGGCATTAATTTGATAAATACTTGATTAACACTTGATTGAAATAAAATGCAAACAACAAGTGCATAAATTCAACATTCACTACTTCTATTTCTTCCGTTTTTTTTAACAAAACTAAATATCATTTAGCCCCTTTCGTATGATCAGGTTTTATCTTTCAACTAAAAAATAGATCAATCAATCAACATTAAGAAAATAAAAAATAGCCATTAGGTACTTGATTTATCTATTTTTAACAGACTTCTTTTAGTGATAGAATTTTTTTTTCTTTCGAACAAGATTATTCGCTTCGTTTATTTTTTTCTACGAACTACTCGGATTGGTCGAATCGATTTTATAATCTGATAAATTTAACTGATAGTTTTATTATTTCAAGTTATAAAACTTTTATAAGCTTATGTCACTTTATTTTAAACCCATTCGCTTCAATGCCTTCTTATCGTCTTATATAAGACGAGAGGGGGGGATAGTTTTAAGACACTTTTTACTATTTTAAAACAAAGTTATTTTCTCGAATAGTTTCGATCAATTAAAATAATGAGACATTGGATCTCTGATAAAATAGTTTTGTAGAATATCATGCAACGATCATGAGAGAGATAACAGACTTTTTGTTTGAGTATAATTAACATATAAAACGAGTCTAATCATCAATCAAATACGTTTTTTAATTTGATTCGCCTGGACATGAAATAACAAACTTTTGTTTATTTATTTTTGTTTGTTAATTCGATTACCTTTGTAAAAGTTATAAAAAAAAAAAAAAGTATTAGACCTTGTAATAAATTGAACCGACCGAGAGATCGGGTCGACTTATTTTTTGTATAAATATTTAAATAATTTCTCAAGTACACAAAAGGAAAATTTTCCGATATAATTTGATAGAAAAAAAAAAGTTTACTCTCGATCTACTCTCGAAATTTGATTATTCAATTTTTTTTTTAACATTTAATTGAAAACTTACGTTCGGCTTCTTTTAGATAAAAATTTCCAGGTAATTTGTTACCTTGTTAAAGTATTGACATTATTTAAATCAGATGTAAATGATTCAAGCAAAAAAAAAAACGTGTCAATTTATTTCTATCACTCGGTTACTAAAAATTGACATTGAATTTTTTTCCTATAAACTTTTTTATTATAAATATTGTGTCTAGCCATTCTAATAACATTATATTTTTTTAGAAAAAAATGTTTAAAATATCATATTTAATTACAATTATTATATTGACAAGTACTGTCGAGTCGACCTGGTGGAATCTAGGCCTCCAACAAAGTTTATTCTCAACAACTCGAATTTCACAAGAACACAATTTAGCTGATTTTTGTTCGAATTTGAATGGCTTGACACAAGGACAGGCTAAACTATGTGAATTGTATTCTGATCACGTCACTGCAGTTGCTAAAGGCGCTCGTATTGGTATCATGGAATGTCAATGGCAATTTAGATTTAATCAATGGAATTGTTCAACTTTGTCGAATTCATCTGTTTTCGGTCCAGTTGTATCAAACATAGCTAGTCGTGAGTCTGCTTTTGTACACGCCATCTCAGCTGCTGGTGTGTTACAAGCGATTGCTAGATCGTGTAGAAATGGAGATATTAGTAATTGTGGTTGTTCGACTAGTAAACGTCCAGAGAATTTAAACAAAGATTGGGTCTGGGGTGGTTGTGGTGATAATGTAGAATATGGTTACAAGTTCACTAAAACATTTGTTGATATGACCGAAAAATCGATTAATGATGACAAAATGAGCCTTCAAGTTGGTAAAATGAAACAATTCAATCGATTCAGAAAATCGGAAAGTACTGATTTGCAAAATAGCTTTGAAGCTAGACGTAGTAAAGCCCGTCGTTTAATGAACTTACACAACAACGAAGCTGGTAGACGTGCGGTTTATAGAATGGTCAAAATCGAATGCAAGTGTCACGGTGTTTCAGGTTCGTGTAGTATGAAAACATGCTGGTTGAAGTTACCATCGTTCAGAGAAGTTGGTGATTATTTGAAAGATAAATTTGATAGTGCTATCGAGGTAAGATACGAATCAAGACAAAATCAATTGAGAGCTAGAAATAAGAGATTCAGTAAACCAACTAAAGAAGATTTAGTTTACATTGATGAAAGTCCAAATTATTGCAATTACAACCCGAAACAAAGTATTATGGGAACAAGTGGTAGACAATGTAACAAAAATTCAAATGGTCCAGATGGTTGTAAAATAATGTGTTGCGGTCGTGGTTATTTTATTCAAAAAACAATCAAAGAAGAAAAATGTAAATGTAAATTTCAATGGTGCTGTTCGGTCAAATGTGAAACTTGTATAACAGAAGTTGAAACTTATATTTGTAAATGAGAGATTGTTTTAGAAATTCTTTTGACTTATGACCGGATCAGCTATTTATTTAAGTTATTGTGATTGTTTTTTAAAATATTTTTTTTTGGTTGTTTTTTATTTTTTCTTTGATTCTCAGGGTTTTTTTTTTCGTCTACACAAGCAGTGGATCTTTTTTACTATTTTGATTTCAATGTAAATAATTTTTAATGTAATTGATAATTTTTTTTGTTTTGCGCCAAGTTGATGAATAAATTTTTGAAAATTTTAAATATTTTCATTTTATTATGCTTACTGCATCGAGTATACGAAAAAAAAAATAACGAACCCTTGTCCTATTTAGAAATTTTTTCATGCCTTAAACCCCTTTCTCGTGTCAAAATGTCTTTATTCTATTTAAGAATACGACACCACCCCTTCGAAAAATTTTAAATTCAAATTTTTAGGCGCTTTTTTCACTTTTTAATATAAAACTGAACCTTCAACTCAAGAATTCACCTCGTCTTTGTTGAAACATAGAAAAAAGTTCCTTTAATTTGTTCAGAAAAAGAATCTATCAACTTGTTCCCTGACCCCCCTATGTTATATCAACGAAAGTGGAGACAAAACTGTCCAATTTTCGCTCTAACCTTAACCAAACACTGGAATTTAACTTTAAAATTTTAGACGTCTAAGCTGTTTAGATTTTTTTATAAAAACCAATTGAATTCTAAAAAAAAAAACAGATTTATTTGAATTTGACATACCATTCGACCTCCATAACTTGCAGTTTCCCTCTCTAAATTTGTATTCAATGTCTTAAAAAAATTTATTTCTCAAGCTTGCTGAAAACCCCCGAAATTTTAAAATGTTGCCCCATGTTTACTGTTAAAAAAACAAATAGTTACAAGGATCATAATAAACATTTTGGTTTCAAAGAAAATTCATCTTGTAGCCACGCAATATTCGTACTCAAAAAAGCAATCAAAATAGCCAAATCAATGAAAAAGAAAATTTACGCTGGGGCAATTGACGCATAAAAAGCATTCGATAAGGTGAACCGCATTAACCTTAAAGACTTAGAGAAGGATAAAAAAAAAAGCGAGACAATAAAAAATGATATAATGGTGTATGCCGACGATATTATTCTTTTAAGCACGACTAAGCTCGGGCTTCAACAACAACTAATTATTGTCCAACTGTTTGAGAAGCTAAACGAAATCAGTTACAACCCCGACAAAACCACTTTCATTGTTTTTAATAATAGCGTCAACAGAAATGCTTTTGAAACAAGACAAGATCCATGGCAAGAGGACTTGTTCCTAAACGGGATCACACAAGCTAACACCATGAAATACGTAGGCGTAAACATTTCAGAGGATGTCAAAAACTCGGAGCATCTCAATAAACGTAAATAGCTGCATACAGTGCATTAGCCAAACTTAGAGTCTTAGCCATGATCTCAGGTATAATGAATCCAAATGTGAAAGGCCACTTGTACAACACATATATTCGACCGGTTCTGTTTTATGTGCTAGAAAATTTTATCTTAAACGTAACCGAAAAACTTTCAATTAAGAGAATAGAAGGTAACATAATCAAGAGTATACTAAGTATTCCGAAGAGATGTAAGACAACCGAACTTTTACTGGCTTTAAAGATTGAACCGACATATTTAGGTTTGAACGTAATAAAAGGCGATTTCTATGTAAGGCTAACAATTAATAGCTATACCAGATCAATAATGAATTTCATCGAACTGAATGAAGTCCCTGGCAGCTTAACCAGTGAAGTTGACAATATCTGTGATACAGTCGAATGTCACTTCGTATCTCAGTCAGATAGAACCGAAAATTGTAAACTAAATAAATACATAACAAAAAACCGAAATAAGGTCCTTATCTAGCAACAACCCAAAAGTTTCACAAATTAAAGACGCTTGCAAATTGAAAGAACCAGAAGAATTCTCAAAACAACTATTTAATATACTGAAGTTTGGACAGTGAACAAAGCGATTCACAAAATTGACTTTATTTTAAGGTTCGGTCCGAGCAAAACGTCCACACTATCTAAATAAGTCATTTTTGACTTTACGACGTTAATCTCCGACCTCGAAAACCCCAAAATATTAATTTTTTAATTGGGGTAAAAAATCGAAAATTTTGACCGCTTTTTGCAGCCAAACGTCGAGGTGCTTTGTTTAAACATATTAGTAAACATGATTGGAAAAAGCTATAATTGATGTAAAGATATGTTATGAAAGCTATCATTGACGCTGGGACCATTGTCGATGAGGAAAAAAAATTCCGTAAAGCAAAAAACGGGTGAAAACGGTAAAAAAAAAGGACGAAAAAAGTCATGAAAATGAAAAACCAAAAATAAAGGGGATTTACCACTTTTTGACTAAAAATATGAAATCCTCGTGCAAAACTAACCCTGGGAGGAGATGCGGTTTGACTGAAAAATTCCCTTTTTTTACCGTTTTCACCCGTTTTTTGCTTTATGGAATTTTTTTTCCTCATCGACAATGGTCCCAGCGTCAATGATAGCTTTTTAGCTTTCAGAACATATCTTTACATCAATTATAGCTATTTCCAATCATGTTTACTAAAATGTTTAAACAAAGCACCTCGACGTTTGGCTGCAAAAAGCGAGAGGGCACGGTCAAAATTTACCCCCAATAATAAAAAAATTAATTTTTTGGGGCTTTCGGGGTCGTAGATTAACGTCGTCAAAAATGACTTATTCAGATAGCGTGGACGTTTTGCTCGGACCGAACCTTACTTTTTTTTATTTTTTTATTTTTTTTATATTCAACTTTTACTCAATTTTTACTCTAATGCACCTTAAACTTTCAAATTTTCATATTTACAAGAAACTTTTAAAATTTCGCCCAATTGGTGGCTTTTGCTTTAGACAAATAAATAAATAAATTAAACGTTGTTGAATATGTTGGAATTCTTAAGATCTGATTGTTAGCGTAAGAAATTTTTGAAAAACAATTATTTTTTATTTATTATATTAAAATAGTAAAAAAAAGCAATTTTCTACAAATCATCACAAAACATCTTGAATCCAGTGTTTCATAATTTCGAGTGGAAATATTTATACTTGAGAATATTTAAATATTCTTTAAAAAAAATCAAAATTTATTAATTTTAATCGAATAAGTGAATAAAATTTACCATGTAAGCTTATTTTTTTATCAGAATCTGTATCAAATGAAGATATCAAAGACAACACTGAATTATCACTTAAATCAAGTCCTTTTTTTGCCCAGTCATTTTTAACCTCTTGTGGTGACAAAAATCCATCATGATCCGTATCGATTTCTTTAAACATTTCTGTATACTCTTTGGCTAATTTCTCTAAAATAAAATTAAAAATTTATAACAAAATGACTCGAAAAATATTCATCTTAGAATTTACCATATTTTTTTGTTTGTCTGACATAAGAAATAAACTCTAAAATAATCAAAAAAAAAAACTTTTATGTTTGAATGTTTAAAACACAAATGTGTCTAAACTTACCCTCGACCGAAATTCCATGATCATTATCAGCATCGTGTCCCTTAAAAGCTTGGTTCATATCATTCTTAATTGTCTCATCGAATCCAAATTTATTTAAAATTTTAGAAAATTCGTTGACATCTAACAAACCATCACCATCTTCATCTGCGTTTTTAAAGTCTTGTCTTAATAAGACTTCATAATCATAGCTAAATGGTTGATCTAGTGAACGACTAACTTGAGATTTTGGGTTTTTTTGTTTTTCTAAAGCTGTTTCATTACTGAAACGACGTTGTGATTTACGATCGATAGGTTTTGTTAAGGATGTTGTTTGTTTTGGACCAAGTTGACTAGGTTGACCATGAGTATAATTTTTTTTAATCGAAGCCATTTTGTAGTTGATTTTTAAATCAAATTTAAAAAGAAGAAACTAAAAAAGTTTTTTTCACATCAGGATTTATAGCTTAAATGATTGCTTTTAACATCACGGAATGTGTTTCGTTTTTTAGTTCACTTTTATTTTTTCTTTGATTTTTTAATTAAATCTCAGCTTTGCCAATATCGTGTCAAATAAGAAATTTTTTTATTTTTTAAATCATAACACATTCAAATGAGAAGAATTTGTTTGTTCCTGAGTTGAATCTTGGGAGACTTTTTTCTGTGATTTGGATATTTTTAGATCAATGCGTCATTGACTTTTTTTGTGGATTTATTTTATTTTCATTAATAAAAAATTTGCAAGCATAATTTTAACATCCTGTTTATTGAAATCAGAAAGTTTAAAAATGTAAATATAAGAATATTTACCGAGAAAAAAATTATGAAAATGAGCTTATGGTTTATTTTCTACAAATAAAATACATCTACAGATACCGGTCTTTCACCATGCTCATTTCTGAAATTTCATGTAAGTACACCAAAGCTAATCGAGCGGAAAATTGATTCTGTAAATCCTTGCAAACTACCCTTAGGTAATGGACTATAAATAGCTTTAACTCCCCTACATAAGACTCGGTTATAACCCCAGTTTTTCAATTTCGAATTTTCTTTTTAACCCCGGGGTAAAATTAAAAAAATAAAATAAATTCTTATAGATTTAGAGAAAAAAATTCAATATAATCCCAGGGTGCTTCTCAAGTATTTTTTTTTTATAGTCTCATGTGATTTTATTTGTGTAAAAATGACACACATATGAACTTAAAATTTGTTTTATTCATGTACATTTAAGCATTGCAAACAATGCACAATATTTTATCATGAACCATATATAATGGGCATATAATCTGAAAGCGCATATTCTAATCTACAAGATAATTATTCTTATTTAAACAATTGCTTAGTTAGTTTCAATTTTTATCAAAAAAATTTTTTTTAAATTTGAAACTTTTCACTCGAATGAAAACCCCAAACCAACAATGTCTTACTAAAAGAAGTAGTGGAGTTGTTTGCAAGGATTTACGGTACTTAGATTCGTTATTGGTGTAACTTAATTCAATTTTTTATTCTATTTGGAATTAGATGAAGCATTATTATCCTCAATTTAGTAGTCAGGTAAACCAATTGCGCTTCGTAATAAAGAAAATATTATCGATAAAAAGTTCAGGAAGTTCATATATGGCGCTGGATATGGCAGACTTAGTTAGCTGTGTATAGCTAGCGTAGCATGCTAACTAAGTAAGGCCTATGCTGTAACAGACGACCAGTTTTTCCTCAACTGCTGTTACAGTGGAAATAGGTCATGGTACCGGTATGTGTATAATGCTGGTACTGAAATAAGCAATGAGGACATTGCTTAAGAAGAGGAGGGAATGTGTTGGCGGCACATCGTGAGCCAACTTATGACCTCTTGTTAAATTATAACCTTTCATACTAGTTGCATTTTGTAACTAGTCTCGTTGCTAAATTAGTATTTTATAACTTAACTTAGAGTTACTAGGCTTTGTGTTTAATTTATCTTGGATATGAAATGCTATTAAAAGATACATATTAAGTTAGTTTTAGATTAGGTTTTGGAATAACTTTAATTCAGTCTAATAGGATAAGTTCTAGATTTAGTCCAATAAACTATGTTTCTCCAATATCTCAATTTCTTTTATTTATTCAACATGGAACCTATTCGAATCAACACCTTTGCCGCTAACAATATTATCGATAAAAAGTTCAGGAAGTTCAAAACTTTAGTGCTATCTGATTTTTCAATTTTTAACTTCAAAACCGTAATCTACGACCTCGAAAACCTCATAAACTCAATTTTTTCGTGTTTGTAACTAAAAATAAAAACTAAAAATGTTACTCATACACCTTGAATTTTTACAGTCTAATAATAAGTTGCTTTGTTAAAACACTTTAAAAAATATTTTTCATCTGAAGATATGAGCTGAAAGCTCGATTTTAAGCGTATGAAAACCCTATAAAACATATCTTAAAGCTATTCTTTTAACTTTCCTAAAAAAAAATCTTTTTCAGTACCGAAAATCGATTTTCAAAAATTAAAAAAAATTTTAAACAAAACATCTCATTTAAAAAGTTTTCTATCGCAGTCAAAAATTATTATGAGAATCTGAAAATAGAAGCTGATCACTCTTTGTTTTATATAAAGTGGATCCTTAAAAAGAGACTCCGAAAGTTCTTCACAAGTCACGTCACGGTATAAAATGAATGCCCAAAAAAGACCTTTAGAATCGATTATTGATTTCTATTCAAGTTATATTATAGATGTATGTAATAATGCAAATACAAACGACAACTTGAAACTTTATTTTAGTTGTAAAATCACAAAATTTAAAGTACCGTATTTCACCATAGTTAACAGTATTTGAAGTAAATTGACAATAATTTTGGAAAAAATTTAAAAGGGTCTACCTAGTACCCACAGAAAAAATTTGATCACCACAATAACAAAACTCGTACACACATTACAAAACTTTTCTACAAAAAATTTTGGTCTTTCCTTTCAAAATTGAAAAATTTTTTTAGCACAAAATATTGAAACTTTACAGATGCTTTCAAATGATTCGAAAAGCTTCCGAAGCCTCAAGTTAGAATAGTTAAATTGTCTAAATCAATGGCGAACTGGTATAATTTTACTCACAACGGAAAAAAATCGTATGAAATTTGATTTTCCATTTATTGAATTTTAAAAAATGTTACTTTTATATTTTGTTAGAGCTTCTTCAGCAGGATGTCTCTTTCATCAATCGATTTTTAATATTGAAGAATCACGGTGATTTTTATGCACTAATTTTATTACATTCTAAAAATAGAAGGCCTAAAAATTCAAAGTCTAAAAATATCTCCAATTTAAAAAATAAAAAAAAAAGTATAAATAACTAAGTTTTGAGAATATTTTCCTAAAACAAAAATGCCAGAACGAGTTGCAATAATTGGTGCTGGTCCCACTGGACTCTGCTTTGCTAAACATGCAACTGAAAACAATCTTGAGCCTGTAATTTTCGAAAAAGCCGACCAACCAGGTGGATTATGGATTCCGAATCGAAAAGTTTGGGAAACAATGAAAGTTAATGGTTCAAAATTTATGATTTCATTCATCGATCATCCATGGCCTAATGAAGCTCCAATATTCCCCAATTCAAATCAAGTTTTTGATTATTTAATGACCTACGTAAAAAAGTATTCTCTTGAAAAATTTATGAAATTAAATTCCCAAGTCGAAAAAATTTCCAAATTGGTTGACAATCGTTGGGAAATCACGTTCAAAGATTTAAAAACATCCGAAACAAAAATTGAAACTTTCAAGTTTTTGGTCATATCAACCGGATTGAATAACAAACCATTCATTCCTGAAAATAAAGGCTTAGAAAAATATATGGGCAAAGTTATGCATAGCTCCGAGTATAAATCAAATACGAAAATGTTTAATAATAAACGAATACTCGTTGTTGGTAATTCATCAAGTGCTGTCGAAATTGCTAGTGATTTAGTTGACATAGCCAAAACAGTCACCAATGTTTTTACAAGACCTTATTTAATTTTTAAAAAATTGATCAAAATTGAAGACCCAAACTCAAATTTTTGTAATTTAGTACCAGTTGATTTTTTATTTTTCAATCGGAATTTTACTCATGAAAAACTAAGCGACAAAGAAACGTTTAAAAAGTTTATTGCAAACTTTTGTCCCAGTCAAGTTGGTTACACTTTGAACCCAAATTTAAAAGCCTTGAAGTTTGATTTAGACAAAGAAGCACCAAGAGTAGCTGTTTCAAATGATTACATAGATTTAGTAAAGAATGAAAAATTATTGACCAAGAGAGCAAAGATCGAAGAGTTTGACGATGAATTGATCTATTTTGATGATGAATCTTACACCGAAAAAGATATTGTAATATTCGCTACAGGATTTTCACTTGGTTTTGACTTTTTTGATGAAAATATTCTTGAAATTTTGAAGCATCAAGAAAATTTCGAAAAAGATCAAATCGTTTTATTCGAAAATACATGGCATCCAGATCTTGAAAATTGTGCTTTCATAGGTTTAACACGTGGTTTGTATGTCACTGGTGCCGAATTACAAGCTATTTATGCATGTAAAGTATTTAATGGTGATATTAAATTACCTGAAAAAGAATTAATGGAAGACGAAATAAGAAAAGCTGATGAAAAACGAATCAAAAATGAGCATTTAAATTTACAATATCCGTATGGGAGCTATGTTGAAATAGTAGATAATTTAGCTCGTAAATTAAATATTTTACCAGATTTTGAAAAGCTAAGAAACGAAGAACCAGATGTTTATAGAATGTTATGGAACAATTTGTTGTCTTCTTCTCATTTTTTGTTCAAAAAAGATCGAGAAAAAGCCATCCAGATGTTAAAAGAAGTTGATGAAATTACAAACAGAAGATATAACCTTAATGAAGCTGATGAGATCGATTGTTTTAATATTAGAAGCTGACCAGTTTAAAAAATTTATTTTTAATAAAATCTCGATTTTTCTTTATTTTAGTCTTTTTGTAAAAATTTTTTTTAGTCTAAATTTTATCGCTGAATTCTCCATCATCAGAGCTTAGTTTGTAAAATAAGATAGGTCAGGTATTCTATATATTTGCAGAATACCTGAACTATTGTAACCCTTTTTTTAGATTGGGTCGGTAGAAAAAAGTTATTCCTACACAATGCTGAAGGGAGGGAATGACCACCCTCCCCAATCTTTGGGGATCCCCTTAACCTAGAACCTTTACATGAAAATATTTATGAGATACAAATCGTGTGACTAGTTTGTACTTGAAATATTATATTCATCAATAATATAGCCTCAATAGTAATCAATAATCGATTCTATAGAGGTCCTCCCATGACGGGGTGGATGTTACGAATCTGATGTTACCGTAAACTCCCGATACCGGCAAAAATGTGTCTAATTGGCATGTATGAATGTTTTTGACCTAAAATTATCCGGGCCTATTTGTAAACATATCCCCGGATCTTCTTCTTCTTCTCTTCTTTATTCGACTGTTGTTTTGCAACATTCAGCGACCCAGGATAAACACAATAGTCAATACAAAAAATAATTAATCGATTGACCATGGCTCTCTTAATGAACTTATACGAAAGTATAAAATTTTCCTTAGTCTAAAACTCTAAACTAACTACAGTGTGCAGGTTTTTCCCTGGATCGGAACGTTTATTTAGGTCAATAACTATTAAATAATCTATACTTGAATAAAAGGTACATTCGTTCAATTTGTCTCACGCTCGTAGGTTTTTTTTTGAATGCTTAAGGTGTTTCTTAGTCACATCTTACGATTTTTTTTGATTTTAAATCTGTCATGGAAAACGTCTTAATATATCCCCTATCGTTTCGCCCTTAATTACTTTAATTTTATAAAATTGAAAACCTATTAGATTTTATAAAATTAATAAATTTTAATCACGAAAATATGACAACCATAAAAAAGAGTTTCATCCATAAGGTTTAAGAAATGAGACAATTTTTGTTCATTTAAACAAAGCAAATTCTTCTAAGCGTAAAATTTCATGGCTATTTAATTTCATATCTACTGACCAAAAAATAAAGCTTTATTTAAAAAAAAAATGATGCACCAATTTGGAAAATCATTTTATAATGAAAATGATAAGCCTGGACCGTAAGTTTTTTTTTTATTTGACCCCTTTTTCTTTTTCAAATATTTTTCACAACAAAAAGAATGATTCGCTTTGTCTTCATTGCATCAGCTTTAACTCTAGTTATAGCACTTGTGGGTGTTTCTTTTTTGGTCGTTGGTCTAGTTGCTCTTGCGTCTAATTCTTACGGTAATTTATTTAAAAAGTTATTTTATGAACTTAAATCTTTTGTTTTAAGTTAAAAGTAATACACCAGGTGTTAAAAGTTATGAATACAGATTGCAGCAACAGGTTTCAACTGGTAGAGTTTATTTACAGTTTTTTTAAACGTTGAAAATTTCAATTAAAAAAATTTAGGAACCACAAATTTGACGATTGTGATACCGAATGCCGGATACTTGTTCCCAAAACAGAATAAAAAAAATTTCAGCTGTGAAAATACAAGCGAACTGAGATCTCTTTTTCAACAATGCAGTCCCACGTTGACTACTTTAGATAATCAAACCATTTTTGCTAAGACAGAAGATGTTAAATTTTCATGTGACAAGTAAAATTCAAATTTCAGGCTGTTTAAAAAATTGAGAGTTAATAATTTATTGGTTTAAGTGAAACAAAAAAGACCATGTGGTCAGCTAAATGGAGTTTGTACTCGAGTACGATCAGATTCGATGAATCTTATGTTCGAAAAATTCTCTACACTGTCAAGACTTGTACGCCAAGAATCGATGGATTCACAAATAATTTGATAACAAATGCTTCAATTCAAAGTAACATTGACTTGAATTTTTAGTTTTTAAAATTTTTGTTTTATAAATTTATGTTTAGTTCAAGGGAGGATTACTTTTAGTGAAAATGGAACGATTTTTGACAAAGAATATCAAAATTGTAATTTAAGTATTCAAGATTTAGACAATGCTCAAAAAGATTGTATTAAACAAATTGAAACACCTGATTTAAATAATTTGAAGAAAATGCCAGTTTCAAATGAGTTGAAATTCATAAACTTTCAGAATTTTACAAAATTTTCAAATGAAAGTCGAAACAATACATTTAATAAAACTAGTCGAACGCTTAAGTCTCACAAAATTGATTTTAAAATAAATATCTAATTGTATTTTCCTTTTGAATTCTTTTTGTAAATAAAATTTTTATTTAAAGGTATTTTCGAATCCTAAAAAAAAATTGAAATTGAAAAACAAAGCTCAAGAGGTCTTCGAAGCTTTACATGTCTTTCTTTTCTCTTTTGTAAGAAAAATTATTATTAATATTGCGTTGAATGAACAATTACAACAAGAACTTAGAATATCTTTTTCTTTGTTCCTCCGAACTCCCAGTTGTCAGAGCACAACCCATCTTTAATAATTGTTAAGTTATTTTAAAGAAACGTAAGAAGTGGAAAAACAAGTTCGTATCAGACCATGCTAAAAAAAAAGAGCATAAGGATTTGATACGGCGTTAGGCATTGAAAATGTTTGTTGATAATAAAACCTTCTAGAACATAGTCATTAGCTTTATCAAAGATTTCTAAATTTAAATTCTACAAACGTTTAGACAAATAATAGGAAATGGATAAGTGTCTTTAGTGCTGTGCTGCTGGGAAGCGATCAGAGTATGGCGATTTTAGATAACCGTTTTTTCAAAACCTATTAATTCCAGAAAGCTATTTCGAAAGAAATTAAAATAAATTTGGCCAAAGAGAATGAAATATTCTCTACATTTATTGATAGGATCTTCGAATTCTTAGTGCAATATTAAGAAACGAGAAAGGCCCAAAGTTGAAGAAAAAACCTTCTTTTTTCAAGAGTTCTCAAAAATTTACTTTTTAACGGTAAATTTTTTCCAAACTAAACCACTAGCTTTATTTGATATTTTGAAAGCAGAGGGTTTGGATTTCGAACCTGGACTGTTTCTGTATTACGGGGCGATGTGTTTGATGGGATGGTATCTCAGTTGGTGTCGTCGGTTGATCAATGCGTCAGGAAAGTATCAGTTCGAATCCCGCTCGTGTCAAATCTGTTTCAAAGAAGCAAAGAAACTAGCAAAAAGTTCTATGCGCTTGGTGTAAAATTTAGTAAAACACTCAAGCTCTTGAATAATTTCTATTCACATGGAACAATACAACGTATGTGCAACTAACTGTGCTAACATTATTTAATTAAGAGTTCGATCGGTCTAACATCTAACATTATGAGTTCGATCGGAAAACGTGACTTACAAAGATCATCATTTTTTAGACGTCCTATGTAATCTGTTTCAAAGTAGTTGAGTATACGTAGAATTAGTCAGTTCATTAGGAATTTCCAATTGAGAGAGGTGCTTGGCAGTGGCGTCGCCAGGGGGAGCAAGGGGGGCTTTCGCCCCCTTATTTCAAAAGTTAGAGGGGCTCTGTTCAATTCCTCAAGGAATTCTTAAAGAACTGATATAGTCAGCCTTGAATTTAGTCTAATCCAGCGAACTTAGACTTTTCCAATGCTAAATTTTTTGCTAAACGTAAAGTTTTAAAACAAAGCACTCCAACATTCGCGCGATCATTTGTTTTCAGTGAAAAGACAATTTTGGTTAATTTTCGCTTACAAACACGATTCCTCATGAGCTTTTACAGCATGAAAATGAAAGTTTGACTTCTTTAATCCTCTCAAAAATTGACTTGAAATCTTAGAACGTATAAAGCAGATCTTTGGGATACCGATAGAATGGATACAAGAATCGTCAATTTATTAACGTTAAAACTATTTTTACGCATATTTCTAACGAAAGTGTGTGCAAAAAATTGAAAAATATCAATTTTAGACACTCTAACTTTTTGCGACCCATTTTGATTAGAGCCCCCCATTTTAAAAATCCTGGCTACGCCGCTGGTGCTTGGGACTAAAACCGGATAACGCTGCCTTATTTATAGCTCTTTGAATGACTTGTCTAATTGCATCTTTTCAACATATTAATACACTCGTTCGAAATTTTAAGTTGAGCTTTTCGTATTATTGATCTCGGATGATCGTTCGAGTTCAAGGCTTGTGTTTCAATTGAAAAATCGGTTTTAAGTTTCTCAAGCCTGACTTGATCCACCTTGTGAGAAATGTGATTGGGTAGTTGTAAAAGGAAACTTTGGCCAGTACAGGTTTGCCGTCAGTGTAAACGTATCCAAGATAAAACAAATCCCTCTGTTTGCACAACGTCTTTATCGCTTATAATTGGTCAAAATAATAAGAAAACATATTTAAAATACTTTTTTTTTATTGATCATTGATTATAAATTAAAAAAGAAAATGCAAATTAATATAAATTATAAAGAGAAGAAAATATTCAACAAAATTTTAAAAGGTTAAACTTTTAAAATCAAAATTTTCTCCAATAAACTTGAATTTTACAAATTTTGCCAAGTTTCGGTCTAGTAAAAAAAAAAAATATTTTTTACACAAAATAAGTCAAAAGTAGAACTTTAAATTCTAAAAATCACAAAAGAAAGTAATGCAAATAAATTTGGGTACTGAGAGCAAAACAACAATAAACAAAAAAATTTAAAGCTGACCATATACAAGTATAAAACAATTATTAATATGAAACAAAAACAACTAGTTCCGGTTTTAGGCGTAAATTCCATCTTCGTCATGCGCCTTAAACAAAAAAAAATTCAAAAAATTTTGACTTAATGATTAAGAGCTTGTGGATATCTTACCATAATTGGATTTATTGCTAATATTTTAACTTTATCTTTAGCATCTTTGGCTGACATGTAATCTTGCATTAGTTTCATCCGCTGTTCGTTCTTTAAAAAAAAAATTGAAATAAAACTTGATAATGATTGTTCCAAGTCTCTTACCAAGTCTTTAAGTTGTTGATGAAGATTATCTTTTTCATCCATAAGGCGTTGAATTTTTGCTTTATTAGCGTGATTTCGATCACATTCAAGATCAGCTATAGCTGAATCTTTTTCACTTATAGTTGACAACAAAATTTCTTGTCTGGAAAAATATAAATTTTAAGTCTAGTCACCCTTTTTTCTTAATGTCAGTTTGAAAATTTTTACTTTGTTATTAAAAGCTCATTCATTTCTTTGACTTTTTCTTCTTCCAACTTTTGAAGTTGCTCCTCTCTCAAATACAATTCTTCTTGATAACGATTGAACAATAATTGTTGTTCGTGTATTGATTTTTGCATTGCTCCTACCTCTTCCATTAAATGTTTATTCTTTGATAAAAAAATTTTTTTTAAATTTTTGTAAAACTTGACAAAATCATGCGCAACTTACATCGTTTTCAATTTTTTCTGCTTTTGTTTTTTGTTGTGCAAAAACAAGCTCTCTTTCAGCAGTTATTGTTACACTCTCTCTCAAAGCATCTTCCAAATCTTTAATTCGTTGATTATAACGCGCAATTTGCTCATTCAAATTTTCAATCACTTCCGATTGTTCTTGTATTTGCTTACCCGTATCGTCGTCATCTTGATTTTTAACATGTTCTTCTGCACTCGTTTTCATCATTTCTATTTGTTGCTCATAACTTTCTTGTTGTTGTTTAAATTGTTGCTCAAATTCGTGTGCATTTTGTTCGAATTGTTGTTCAAGTTGACTAAATTGAATTTGTTGTTGTTCAAGTTTTGATTTTAAAACTTGTTTTTGTTCTTCAAAATCATCGATTAACTCTTTTAGGGTTATTAATTCAGTGGTTAATTGTTGAATTTGAATTTCTTTTGATTGTAAATCTTTTTGAAGATTTGTAACTAGCTTTTTAAGTGACTCGACTTCTTGTTGAGAATGATTTGAATTATTTTGAGCCGATTGTAATTGGGCTATTTGGTGTTGTTTTTGGACGCGTTGAAGTTTTTCTTCAATCATTTCAATTTCTTCATTCTTTTGAGTTAACGACATCTCAAGCGAGTTTACATGCGAGTCTTTTCTCATCAACTGGGTCTTACAACTTTCAACCTCGTCTTTTAAATCAAATATTTCATTCTGATATTCTTGGATTTCCTTGTTCTTAACCTCGACTTTTTCGTTTAACTCTTTAATCGAAATGTTTAGAGTCTCGATTTGCTCTGTTAGTTCAGTGTCACGTGATTGACTTTGAGAACGATTCGAAGCCTCTTTGGTAAGTTTTTCGATTAATTTATCTTTTTGTTCAAGCGTTTGTTCGAGACTCTGCATCACGTTTGTTTGATACATCGAAGTCGAACCTGAATTTAATTTCGACCTAAGAGTCGTTATTTGCATTTCTTTGTCCTTTAACTGCTCTTCTAAATTATCAATTTTCCTATTCAACACGTTTATCTTTCTCTCTTTAATGTCCATTTGATCTCTTAACTCTCCAATGTCCGAGTCACGTTGATGCTTTTCCAACTGAATTTGTTGTAATTGTTGATTTTTTTTTTCGATAAAAGTCTCTTTATCTCTCAACCGTATTCTCAAATCGTTAACTTCCGATTGTTGCATTGTTATTTGCTGGTCTTTGGTGACTATTGATTCTTTTAACAATGTTAAATAATGTTGTAAATCTTTTTCTTTACTCTCACATGTATCGTATTTAGTTTTTAATTGTTGTAATTCAGTTTCTTTACGACTTAAATCGAATTTGAGACCCTCAATTTTTTCTTTAAGAAATTTTTCATTTGATTTTAACATTTCAAGTTGAGTTGAACTTGTTGTCATTTGTGGCGAATGAGCTGCTGATGTCGGATTTCTTGAGTCTGAGTTAAAATTTTCATTTGATGAATTATTAACCGTGGTGCGTTGGATACTGTTTTTGGCGACTAGAAGTTCATCTTGTAAATGTTGAATTTGAAGTTCAAGTTGTTTCATTCGAGAGTCTTTGTTCGCTTCCATGAGTAAATTTGTTCCTGTGCTACCATCGTAAAATGATGAAAGCATTGAAAGCGAGTCCTTTAAAAATTAAACAAATTATAATTTTTATACGGAGAAAAAATTACAATTTCAAAAATTAAAATTATAGTTGATCAAAATTTTATATTGTAACAAATTTTTAATCAACCCCTCATCTAAACGGCTTTTATTAACTAATGTTTTGAGACACTAATTTTCAAGGGCTTAGTGAGAAAATTGTTTTCTTCAAAATCAAACATTTGACATTTTCAGGAACTCATGACACTTCAATGACATTTTTTGAAAGAAAATTATAAAAATGTTATTTTACGTAAAATTGTGAAAAAATAGATAGCTCCTTAGGGTCTTAATGATTATTCATACAATATTAGGCCAGTCATGTTAACTCTATAAAACTTTGTAATGAGTTTTTATTTTGTGGACAATCGTAAGCCTGACTACCGTAAACTCTCGTTAACACTCTATCCTTTGAATTACAAATGTCAAATGTTTGAGGATTTTCTCTAAAAACCGATAGATATCAAAATAAATTATGCATCGCAAAAATAATCGCGTTTTGCTCTATTAGATGAAACGCTTCATACAGTACCAGCAAAGGCATAGAAACTGACTATTGTTCTATATCATGTCCGTTCCATCTTCATTCAATGCCACTTGATCACACGTGACTTGACGTGACATTGAAAGGACATCATGTCTAAGAAAATTTACCTGATGTTACCTTAGCAGGAAAATGACTTGGCATGTCATTAAATAGACATTGTGCTTACAAATAGTGACTTCAAATGGACTAGATGTACCCTTGGTGAGATATAATTAAAACTGAAAATCTCAATTAATATTATAAATATCATGGCTTTAAAAAGCCGCTTCACTTTTTCTTTTAGTGTTGGGTTGCGGTTATGCCGCCATTTTTTCAATTTGTCAGTTTCCTTGGCTGCAAACGAATTTAAGATTCAATGCTAAAATAAACACTTAAATCTCCGAAACATGTCAACTTATTTAAGAAATGTACTGTACAACTCCGGTCTTTCACAATGTCCATTTTTGAAAGCTTATGAATTTTAAATTTCAACTGAAGATCAATACCTGGTCAATTTTCCCTTAACCCTTTACTCCAAATTCATGAACTTTCAGAAATGGACATTTTGAAAGACTGGTATTGTAACTGAAAAATATTCAAAAAAGAGTATGAAAAACTCCTTGGTTCTTCAAGTGTTAATAGCGAATTCTTTCCCATGCTATGAAAAGCAATTTTAACACGATGGTCCAAAAAGTTAGGTTCTTTTTTTTCGATGTGTTTTAATTCACAATACATTCTATGATTTAGATTTTAATCTTACAAGTTTTTTGTTCGTAACATTTTGGCTTGACGACGTGCTAAGCTGTGTCATTAAATTAGACTTTTGTTGCTGTAATTGTTGAATAAATTGCTGAAGTTGAAGATTTTTTCGTTCTTCTTCGAGTAAACGTTCTCTTAAATTTGTCTGTTCGTTCAACAGAGATGCATTTGTTGCCTCGATTTGTTGGTTCAAAGCCTCCAAATCGTTCATTTGTTGAATCTTAAACCAAAAAAAAATTACCAAAAATAAATTTAAAATCTTTTTTTTTATCTAAACTCACGATCTCATTGGTAGTATGGTTCAGTGAGTTCAAATCATTATTATTTGACGATGCCTTGCTGCTCAACGCTTTGACAATTTGAAACAACTTTTTAATAGTTTCATCTTTGGTGCTCAACGATTGTTTTTGTGTGTTTATTCTCATTTCAAGTTCGTTTATAGTTTTTTTTAAAATACTTTTTTCTTTGGCAAAATTTTTTTTACTTGACGTTTGACCTAACTCATCTTGAACAAACTTTTCCTGTTGCATTTGTTGTATTTGAATTTGTAACTGTTGCATGCTTAAAGTCTGTTGCTCGTACGATTCCATTAAATTTTGACATTGATTTTGTATCAATTTGTATTGTTCTAATAACAAGTTATACTTGACTTGTTCTTCTTTACGTTGCTGACGTTCTCGTTTAAGCTCAGGACTCCAAAATTGTTTTATACTCTGCATACTTGACGATAACTTTTGTTGACACGTGTCCAATTCACATCGCAAATAAAAACATTCCTTTTGAGTGTCCATTAAACGAATTTGTAAGTCTTTTATAAAATTAATTTTCGATTGATTCGATTCGTTTTGGTTTAAAGATTTAATCGAATTTACACTTGTATCACGTTGTATCGAGGTCGAAGATAAAGCTTTAGCTGATGACCGCAATCCCCCGCCTACTGACACATTATTACCATAATCACGTGTAAAATTATTCAACGGATTATTCGAAGTACCGTTTAAAATCGAATTGGATCGATGATGTTGTCTATGAGTTCGAGTTCCATTGTTTAAAAATATCGAATTCGAATAGGCTGGAAATTGATTGGCGCTTTGGCGACGAGTCGGAGTATTGGCTGTCGATACTGATGTGGGTACATAATTAAAATTTTCCAAAAAATTCTCAGTTGCTGTACACCTATCCAAAGATCGTTCTCGTCTCATCAAATAATTTAAATTTGAATAATTCGAATTTTGTTGTTCATCACTAAAACTAACTTGTTGTTTATCACTGGAAGGAGGGTTAAAATACGAATTGATTAAATCAAATTGACTAGTCGTATTAGTGGTTGGAATTGGATTTTTTTGCGAAGATGATACCATTTGTGGATTATTTAATATAATTAAATCATCTATTAAACTATTCATTGATTCAAGTTTAGATTTTTGCGTATTATCGTTATCATTTGTATCATTTTGAGTATCTGTATTTGATAAATTAATGTTTGTATTTGCGTTTGTGTTAAATGGACTCGAACGACCAGATGCATAACCACTGGTCGATGAATTCGAATTGAGACTCGAACTGTGATTAACTAAAATTGATTGATTCGATTGATTATTTGAAATAAATTGATCATTTTTTTCGATAGATTCTTGTTTATGTAACAAATCGTTTGTGTCCAATTCGAGTTCATAGCTTTGTTTAGTCATAGGAGTTGAGTCCAAAAAAATAGCCTCTAACTCGGCCATTGCACTTGCGTCTATGTAAGTATTCATAGTCGATTGAATATCGTTTGACTCTTTTGTATTTGAGGTATCAGATGATGAGGATTCTTTTGGACGACTAGGAGTCATTTTTTCAAACTCTAAAGTCATTCTATTCTACGAATAGTAGGTATTTTATTTTAAAAATTATCTTTCATTATCTAATAATCATTTATTCTAAAATAAAAAAAAGTTACACTCACAATAGACACATTGTAATTAATTATAAACCATAAGAGGAAGTTAACAAGTAAGAAAAAGAAAAAGTGCACCCATGCTTTAATAATAAATTTAATTTTTTTTATAATTACAAGAGAACTATTGTTGTTTTAATTGTTTTTTTTTATTCAAAAAGAAACTCGTCATTTCATTATTATTTATGAAGTATCTTTCAAGATTTTATTTAAACAAAAAAAGAAGAAATTTCAAGAGTTTAGATCCTTATAAGTTTAAATCTAAGAATTTCTCATGTTTAATTAAGTCTAAATCGAAAAAATTATGAAAATTGAATTTAATCCTCAAAAAAAAACAACATGAAATTACTTTTGTTTTCAAAATTATTTATTTTTGCACTTGATCGTTGTCAATCAGGATGAGGGATCTGATTTTAAAAATCAAGAGCTTTACAGCATGGTTCTAAAGCAGTCAATAAACCAAGGTATTAGTTTTGTGGAATACTAACTTCTAATTTCTGAAGATAAACCTTCAAGGAAGAAGACCAATGTCCTTTCACGAACAAATATTAAACTACAATATTTTGACACAGTTAGAAAATTAAAAATTGAAAAAAAATAATAGAAAAGTTTTCAGCACAAGGTCCATTTTAAAAAAATTTCATGGTTATCCCCCCCCCCCACCTTTCTATGTAAGAAAATGACAGAGGAGCCGAATTTTTGGACACCCCTTCTCCTTCAAAGTAAGGATCAATTATTTTCAGATTTCATCAAAGTTCAAAAAAAGATTTAAATTTTTTTCGCGTCATAGCCCTCTCCCCCCTACTTTGTGTGTAAGATTTTTTTTTCACACCTCCTGTGTTTCAGTTAAAGGATTTGAAGTCCATTTTATGTCACAAGAAGTTTACAAAATTAACTGTAATTCTTGTCATGCGAGTTATATCGTTAAAACACAACGAATTTTGTTTATTTATTTACAAAATTCAAAACAGGCTAGTGTCCAAGATACTTAGCTAAAAAAAAACATGATCCATTTTGTGCCACATGATCCACGAAAATAAGACCAATAATAGCTCAACTTGCTATTAACACACAAAAAGCAATACTGGACTCGAGCTCGTTTATGATATAAAGAAATTACTGACCAAAACAACAACACAAAACTGCTGGTCAAGGAACTTCTATTAAACAAAAAATTATTTGAATTTACAGTCCAACTTTAGAATAAAAACGATCATCATAAATGTATAACAAAAATTTTGTGGAGAGAAGTAATGAGTATGATAGGACATTTTTAAAATGCATATTCCATAAACCCTGATTACACATATACGCAGGGAAATTTTTATTTTCCATTTTTTTTAGCTTTTTTCATTATTAAAAATGTAAAAAAATATTGCAACAATCTTTACTAATCCGAGTTTAAACGGTTGTCCAAACGATTGAAAACGTCGAAAATTTTTGTATTTATCCTTGGGACATCTATTTAGTATATTTACAATTCATTAATATTGTGAAACTTTTATTAAGATCAAGCGTTAAAATTAACAATACAAGAAATGGCAAAATATGCCTGAGATGAGAATCATTGGGAGACACAGACAAATTCATAGCCTTACTCTTCATTCCCTTTTAATCAAAACATCTTAGTGACTTAAGGAACAACAGTGATTGAAGTTGAATCATAATGTTTGAAGAATAACTCGACCCCTTTAGCAAGCTGATTAACATAATTATTTGAATGAGAGACTTTTAATTTATAAAACTTAATGGGAAATTTAAATTGTTTAAAATCGATCAATCGAGTATTAAGATTAAATACATTATTTGTTGAACGAGAAAAAAGAACACCTAGTTTGAAAATTTTTATAAAAATTAAACAACGCCCCACTTAAAAAAAAAAGAAATTAATTCTAGATTGTTTGAATTAAATGAGGTACAGCTTCTTCTTTTTTATTTATTTCCATAAAATTTGTTTTATTTTTAAATGACGACGCCTCAAATTTGGTTAGGGCTTCGTAAAATAAAGACATTTGTCAAAAAAAAAAGTTTTAAAAGTTTTTCCAAAAGTCAAAGTAATAAAATTTGCCTATAATTAACGATCGATTATTTTTTTCCTAAGGTCATTGAAATTAAACAAAATAAAAAACTTTTTTATGAAAAAAAAGTTGAAAAATCATGTTCGATTAGTCGATTCAAAAAGCCATATACCTTTTTTTAAAAAAAATAAAATGCCTACAATTTGAACATGAACAAAAAAAGATTTGCTCTGAGCTAATTTACAAAATACTAGTTTCTTTAATTAATTTCTATCACGACATTTAGAAAATTTTTCAAATAAATTCATTTTTTTGATTAGTGTATTCATTGTATTGATATTTAACTAAAAGTCTACTTGAAGAATTTTTTGGAGACTTAGTTGATTTGGTCTCTTGTTGAATACCCAAAAAACTAGTGAAAAAGAGGATCCGACTTTATGGACTGGGGATTTGCTGGCATCAGACTTTTTACTTGAATTTAAGACTTTTATATAAAAGGAAAAGACAACATCTTAAGTTGGTTTCAAGATCAGATCAAACATCTGTTCGCCTACAAATATGTAACCTGGAATACTTTTTTGTATTCTTTCATATAGAATGCATCTCGAGAAACTTCAAATACCAAAGGTTCTTTAATCTTTAGTTTTAAATACAACAAAGGAATCATTATAATCGTTGTAATCTTGTTAGACAATCCACATGATCAAAGTAGTCACTCATAAAGAAACGGATTGGTATCTCGGGAGTTAAGGCGACCATCAATGTTTTCTGTCCTAATTTTTAAGCCCAAAAGGTTGTCTCAGTATTTAGTTATTCTGATAATTTTCGGGTTTTCCAGGACCAAGTGGTTTCGGGAGTAAAATTGTACGTTTGGGGTCTTTACTAAAACATGAATATACAGTCGTACCTCAGTTATATCATCCTATTTGTCCGTTGGGGTCAAACATGCTATAAGTGAAACTTGATACAAGTGAAAATGTTCATTTGAGAATAAGCCATGCATAGAGTTACGAATCAAATTAAAATACTAAAGATTAGCCGCATTTTCTTATTCACAAGACTGTTGGCTCTTACCAGACAAATTTTGCTCATTCGATTAAAAAGTTATGGAATAAAAACAAGAAATACCCATTTTTTAAATTTGTACTGTCAGGGTCAAAAATAGAGTTTTTTTTAAGAATTCCTTCGGAATGGAACATAATAATGTTATGATCTATATAGCGTTTTAATCCTTGAGCATTTTTCTATCCAATTGTGGGTCGCACTGGTTTTTCCAAAACAAAATTATCGAGCATGTCCGAGTGGATTGGGGTCTGGTCAATTCCAAGGACCCTCCTCCCTAAGGAAAACTTATGCTGGAAAGCTGATCACTTTTTGTAAACTAGAAAGGATAAGGTACATTTCATTGATACTAAAATGACGATAACCATTTTGGAACACACGTTAAGTTGAAATTAGACTCCACAATAATTAAAAACTTTGAATTTTGCAAGCTAAATAAAATAAATTGTTGCTCCAAACGAAAGCTAAAAATATATTGGAAATTTATACCAAAATTTCGATAAATAAATTAGTTTTTATCGGCAAAAAGTAACTTTGGAATAACAAAAAGTTCGTGAGTAAATTGAATTAAGACCTAAAAGTAATTCTATTGATTTAGTTATATTTTCTTCTTTAGAAGAACCTCCAAAAGAAACAGAAAAAAAAAAAATTGTCGATTAACATAAGTCAATAATAAATGAGAAACAAGAGAAGAAAAAGAAACCAAATTTAAAGAAAAATAGAAAAAAATTTGCAAGATTTCAAATGACAAATGTTTTTCTGAGCTTCGTTTTCTTGTTGCCTTTTAATTAAGTTAATTTTAAACTAATTAGTACTTTTTTATATTATTTTATTTAATGTATGTTGGGTTGTACAGACTTAAATCATATAATTTTATAACTCAATTGACGAAATGAAAAAAAAAAAGAAAAGCTCTTTAATATATTAAATTTCGAAAATAAAAACTTAATCATACGTGAAATTGTTATTTTTTTTTTATTTTAAGCATTGTATTAGATTAAATTAGAAGTCGAAAACTCATCAAATGATTAATTATTTTTTTGTTGTTTGGTGCAATTAAGTACTTGTGTCTGGCAAAAATCGCTCGAAAACAAAAGCACAAGCGGTTCGTAATTAATCTTTTTTTTTTTTCAAATTTTACACTTGGTAAATTTCAAAATAATTTCTTAACTGGTGATTTTTTTCTCACGATACAGCCAATGTATCTTTCATTATTGACTCGGTAGAAGTAGAGGATATACCATCAAAAAAATCTGATTTGAGATGTTCAAAATCATACCGAATAAAACATTCTCTAGATGATCTGACAATAAAACAACTTTGAAAATCATCGTATCGGGACTCGCGAGTCGTGGTGACTTAAAATAAAGGCGTCGAAGCGAGTATAAAAAAATTCTGAAAATCCTTACCCGACTTAAAAGCCTAATCACCATCTGCAGCTAATCAAGTCTACGATTGCTCTACTAGATATTAGATCTGTACAGGAGAAGTAATACTACTACTACTGGGGTTGTTATTTTTGACATTACATCTGTAACCCAAGACCTTAAAGAAAATCCTTTTATGCAAAAGTGTAAAAATTTAGAATTCCACCCTGCCCCATCCGCTTCTAGAAAAACAAAAGGGGATTATCCAACTTAAGTGAAAAACATTTCTGAGAATTAAATCTGCGAAAAAAGAAAATTTTTAATTGAAAAATATTTAAGTGAAAAAGTTAATTGAAAAAGTAAATCTGTGAAAAGTTAACAGAAAAAGAGCAGTGATGGATCCGAATTATTTCGTATATATCTTCTTTACGTAAAGAAGATACAGTCGACTCACTTTAATCCGAACCACGTTAAAACGAATTTTTAATCAATTGAATTCGAAAATTTGTCTTCCATTCAGGTTTTCATGTAAATTTACCAACTTAATCCAAATTATTTTAACTCAAATTTCTGCCTCCGGAAATATTCGAATTAATCCGAGTCAACTGTACTTTACGAGAAAACTTTCTTTTGGTCTTCATTGATATCTTTTTATAAACAATATAATTCAAAAAGAATTATTTTGGCTGCTTAGTGCTTCTAGTATTAAATGCGAAAATTAAAAACACTACTTAATTAGAAAATTTTCATTAACCTTAGCAGGGGAATATGACAAGTTTTACTGCACGGCTCCTGAAAAAAAGGCGTACCATACCGTACCATACCATCCAACCGTACCGTACGGTACGGTACGGGGTACGCTTTTTTTTCAGGAGCCGTGCAGTAATTTGGTGATCATTTTCAATCAAAACTTTCTATTAAAGTATTTCTCAGAAATTTTTTCTCATAAAAAAAATTCTCAGAGACTATTCGACGAAAATTTTTCTTTCATTCACAGAAATGTTTTTCTCTTAAGTTGGATAGTGCCAACAAAAGATTTCGATTTAGAAGTAAAAAAAAAAGAAATTTTTTCTGAAAAAAAAATTTGTAAGATCAATCATACTAAGACAACAAGAACAACCTAAATCGCGAGAATTATATAATTAATTTTAACTTTTATTTTGAATTTGTTTTTGTTTCACAAACTTATATGCCCTCATATTTTCCATAGGAATATTAAAAATTGATTTTTCATGCGATTCCAAATCCAATTCTGGACAAATAACATAAAATTTGATTAATTAATCAAAAAATATCGTACATACTTCATTTTTGGTGTGCCTCGCATTTTGATTCTAAAAGCTTTTTGTATAATTACTTCTAAATTCGAGCAATAAAATTTGATATATTTGACTTTTTACGATTTATTTTTGGTTTATCTTATCTTTAACAGATCAAATTTTAACGATTAATTTTAGCTGTAGTTGGTGTTAGGAAAACTCTTTTTATTTTACAAAAATATCCATTCATTGATCGATCGATTGATTGATTTCTTAAGTTTTAAATTAGCATTTTACATTCAAATCGAGGGCCTTTAACAACAACATAAAAATTATCGATTTTGATATTACAATTATTTCAACTATGAACAACAAAAAATAACCATTAACTCTAAAATATTAGTGAAAAAAAAAAATAAAGCAAAAAATAATCTTAATCAGATACATAAATTATTCCCTCTTTTTTGTTGTTGTTGCAATGTACACATATTCGCTTTAACTGGAAAGAAATTTTTCGAAAAAAAAAAATTATTATTAGAAATATTTGTGTTGTTTAGCTATATTTTTGAAATTCAAACTCCGATATATGTTGATTTCGTTCAATTTTATTAATATTAAATGCCTTTAATACATGTATTATACTAAATCATTGCCGTATCGTGTATACATTGAAAACAGTTATGTCTTAACACTCAACAAAAAATGTTTTATATTTCCTTGTTTTTGATAAAAAAAAGATTTTAACTTTTTCAAAGTTATCCTAAGCTAATATATACCGTTATTTAAAGTTTCAAAGTTATTAAATAAACACTTGTTCTCACTTTGGGTCCATTTGGAAAATCAAGTTTAACCATTTGAAATCTAACATTATCTCATTTGGTCAGAAGTTATTTAAAACTGAATTTTATCTCAATAATCAAAAATTAAACAATCTACCTCAAGTAGACTACTTAGGTATAACCCTAAACACTACTTTGGACTTCGACTCTATATCTATTGAGTATTTTAAAAGAGTTCAAACTAGTGTATTTTAATTGTCTTATCTAGGTTTATTCGATTCATGTACCTCTCTCAATTTTAAAACATTTATTTACAAAACTTATTGTCTCTCACAGATTAGTTACTGCCTTGGTACTACAGCATTAAAAAATACTACCAAAGAGTACTTAAACGTATGTCAAAATAATCTAATCAGACAAATGCTTAGACTGATGCCAAACTGCCACATATCAGTTATTCTAAAAATCTTAAACATTTTTAATTTTGAGCAAATCTACATCTTCTCTAAAATTAGATTTCTAAAAACCATAAATAACATCACTCTTACTTGTTATGTCTTTAACAATATGATAACTAACCGCAACAAATACTTTAAAAAATATTGTTAGAAGCTTGTGCGGCTTCGCTACGCTCGCCACATTGAAAAAGTACACTAACTTTAAAGATATAAGCTTTATTAAAAATAATGTAGGGATGATAATGCATGAGCTAAAGGGAAAACTGTTTACCAATGATGGTGTCTCAGACTCCATCAGGACCTGACTTAATAATCTTAGTTCTCTTTCTCACTGGTCAAACTAGCAATCCTAGAGTTGCAACTAGAAACCCCTTTTTTTATTAAATTTTTCTTTTTTATAAATTGTAATTATCTTTTTACTTTTACTTCTCTTAACAGGAGGTTAATTTAATCAAATAATAAACAACTACAGTCATTGCGCGGATATATCACCTCTTTCGTTCCAGCAAAAAAAAGTGATTTAACCGAATAGTGACATATATCAATGCATTTCACCATTATAAATAACCTTCTGTTCCAATAATATTTAGTTATATATTCGAATTATGATTTATCCATGTCGTGATATATCCAAGCAATGACTGTAAGGTAAAATACGGTTTAAAGAAACTCCAATTTACACCGAAAAAAATTCTTATAAACGAATTTAAGAGAAAAACTATAAAAATAAAAATTTTAACATTTCCGACTGGTAATTCAATTTGGCTGATAAAATTAATTAGCCTAACCAGAATAATTCAATTACATTTTTCAATATTATTTCTTAATCAATTTTTTTTCTAGAAGAATTCTTTCAAAGATGAAAAGTGATTACTCCAGTAAATTTTCTTCATTATGAGAATAAAATAAATTTCTTACAGGAAACTTTTGACTGTTGATGATAATTTTGTGATGACATTTTTTTGGTGTGGGGGTAAAATGACAAACCGATCGGTGAATTGTTTCTTATATCATAAAATTTCTTATAATCGTGTTTTTTATACCGTAAAAACGGGTGAGTTACTCCATCCCCAAAGCATGCTAGAATAAACTTATTTGAAACGATAAAAAATGCTAATGCATTTACAACAAAGTTTTTTATATCGCCTAGCATTAATTTTGTTAAAATTGAAATTTTCTAAGAACTGTTATTGAACGGTCAAACTTCTTTTGTTACGTGGGCTGACTAGCCGAGTTTTACGGTAGACGTATTTTACTGTATAAAAAAAAATCTTTTCTCTTTAACGTAAGGCTTTCTTGAAAAAAAATTTAACATGTTAAAATACAGTTAGGACCATTCAAAACAGCCCTCGGAGTAACAGCTACCCGTTAAATAAACTTACCCACATAAACTTCTGATACTCAAATCCATACGTTCTACAAGTTGATTACTAAATGTCTCGAGTCTAAGAATTATCTTAAAGATCTTGTGAAGCATCATACTAATGCCGATTGAATTTTTATCTTTCTAAAAGGGTGGCGAAGTCCTTGGCTCCTTGTTAAAATTATTTTAAAATAAAATTAAAAATAAGATTAAATTTGAGATATCAAGTCACGTTTACCCTCTAATACTGATCTCTCACATAAGTCTCATTTGATGGATAACACTTGCAATTTTTTAACTTTTCAAGCATGCAAGTGTTTTTTTTGCTTTTGTTTTAAAAATTGCATTTAAAATTTATGACTTGAGTTTATCTTCAGGCTTTCAAAGCTCAAATTTTTATTCTTTGATAAATGAATCAACTCCCCATGAAAGTTTTAAGAGTTAATTGAACAATAGACTCTTCAGACCAAACAAGATGAAAACTTTTATTTTGGTTAAAAATCGAGTACTCTCGATCAAAAAATATTTTCATTAATATTCCTTTAAAAAGGTAATGCTGTTGTAAATTTTAAGAAGATGCAAACCCCCTTTAGTTAAAAACTAAAAATTTAAAAAAAAATTGTCTAATAATTAAATCGAATCTTAGAAAAAAAGTCATTAAAGTCTTCTCTAAATAAACGAAACTCAAGCATTAGAAAAATTTATCATTTATTTTATAAGTCATCCCCATTAAATCTCAAAAAATCATAAAAGTTCTAGACAACTTTGTCGAATAGATTTTAAAGTTACTAAACATACTTAGAGTACTGAGTGAATTTTAAGTCATCAAATTCAAAAAAAAATTTTTCGTCACCAAAGACCAAAAATATGCAACTTGCTTTTAAAATTAATGATCGAACAAAAATTCTTAAAGTATTTTAGTCGATTAAAAAAAAATTACTCTCCGAGTTGAATTCGATTTCTTTCCTAAGGCAGCTTTGATCAAAAAAATTTTTTTCACAAAAAGTTTTCATAGAGTACAAACAAAAAATTTTAATTAGTTAACCTAGTATCAAATCGATTCCGCAATGACACGTTTTTTAAGGATTTTAAAAATTTCGATTAAATAAAATCTAAAGGCAAACGATTAAACAAAAAAAACGAAATAATTTAGATGAAGATTATAAGAGTTCACGCCGCAGTAAATATTTTTTTTAAATTTTTTTTAGTTGTGATGTAGCGAGATAAGCGTTTTGTTTAGCTCGTCTGACAACAAAAAAAGAACGACCTAAATTTTTTGTTAAATTTAAAAAAACGATGAAAATAAACATTTGATTTAGTTTCCAGTTATTTATTTTTTTTTCATCATTTAAAATTTACTTCAGGATGACTGTTTTTTTTTTCGAAGTTAATTAAGCCTAAGTCGTATTTGAAAATTTTTTTTTTGTCAGCGACCGAATTGTGTTTACTAGGCTCACTTAAGTTTAAAGCAAAATTCGATAATTAAAAAAAAATTTGACACTTTTGTTGTTGTTGTCGTTGCTAATTGCATGAGTTCAAATCGTCTTGGATTTAAAGAAAAAAAATATTTTCTTTTTTTTTTTGAAAGAAAATTTAAATTGGATTCGAAAAATCGAAAAAATTCCTTATCGTGACTTGAGTTCTTTGTCTTAAATATTTTAATATTCGTTTTATAAAAATGTTCTTTCTAACGTGTTGAAAGATTTAAATTAAAAATTTTGCCATAAATCCTTTTTATTCATTTGATACTATGAATTTTAAAACTTGTTTAAAACAAGTCTCGAATCGAATGACCTAAAAGTTTTGATTTTTTTGAAAAATGAAATAAACGTTCAAAGTATTATGAATACTTGATTGATGAAAAATTAAAATAGTTCAACTTGTTGACCTTAATATATAATAAAATTTTTAAAAAATAAAAATGATATATGCACTAGAAATATAATTATCGTTAGATTGATTTATTTATCGGGTCGTAATTAATAATTACGTGTAAAAATCTACGCCGCTAATGAGCAACTTATAACCCTCTGTCTTCCTCTGTATTAATAATTTTTAGCGGATTTTCCTTAAGGCGAAATGTAACCCAATTTTTGAGAAAAAATATAAATATGTACGATTTATGAGCTAGTCTTGGAAGCAGATGTCTAGGGTTCGAATCTCGTCGGAGCGAAAAATTTCTGACTGTTTCTGTAGTACGGAGCGATGTGTTTGATGAGGATGGTGGCTCAGTTGGTATCGTCGGTTGATAAATGCTCATTATGTTAAGCTACAAAAGTATCATTTCGAATCCGGTACAGATTAAATTTGTTTCAAAGAAGCAAAGAAACTAGGGCAAGTTAAAGATTTTTCCAGATTTTCTTATTCTCAATTTTAAAACCGATAAAAAAATCTGTGCAAAGGCGGATTATGGCCAAAATAAAAATTGTTGCAGTTGAAACTAATTTTGCTGCACTTTTTATAAAATTCTGCAAACTCGATCAAGATTGCACATCTTTCAAAAGGATTCTATTTACAGTTCTATCCGTTCGTTGATTCAATTCGTGAACAACCAGAACTGTAAATGCGCAATTGAATTGCACAAATTTTGCAGAATTTAAAAAGCATGCTTGGAAATCTGGGACATTTTTTCACTAAATACACTCCCAATTTGCGGTCGGTAAAATACACCAAATCATAAATCTAAGTTAGTTTTTCATGGTTTTTAGGAGCTAATTTCTCTTCTATTTTGTATCTAGATAAGACAAAAACTTTTCAGCTTTGTAGTACCGTATTTCCTTGCTTACAAATGCCCCCCTAATATCCCCTTTTTACAGACCAGTGGAGATCAGATGAGTTCAAATTTTGTGTTTTTGAAGTAGATCGGACTGAGTTATATTTAAAGCGTTGCAAAAGGACCTCAAATTCAATTCGCTTAGGCATTATTTTATCCCTAGACGCGATTTTAAGTCAATTATAAGCAAGGAAATACGGTATAAGTCTTTCTCTACAAGATTAGGTGAGGGTTTTTCAAATGATAAGTAACTCTTGATACTACAAAATGTCCGAAATATCAATTCTCGCAAATTTTCAAGGAAAAATGCTAAAATTTTCGAAAAATCGCTTGTATAAAAGAAAACTATTTGTTTTATGACAAACCCTCACCTATCTCCATAGAGAAGTATGATAGAAAGATTTTAAGACACTTTTTAACTTGGATTTATTGTATCACAGGGGAGGAATAGAATTTAAAGCTAGTAAGATTTATGATTTGGGGCTCCTTAAAATTTTCATGTTAGTTTTAAAAAAAAAATTTAGCAGTTTTTCCTATTTGTAATACAACGCCATTATGAACTTGGCTCAAATTTCTTAAATTTTTCGAATGATTTTTGATCTAAAATTTTCTTATTGAAAGAATTCTACATGTCTAGTAAATTAAGAGTTATTTCTTTTTAAATTTTAGGAGACCTTGAACAAAAGTATTAAGACAAATTTCCATTAAAATATTAATCTCAATCAAAAAATAAAATCACTTTAGACAATCTTAAACTAGTATGAGTCGCATTATGCCTTTCAAAAAGGGCTCAATAAAAAAAAAATATTTCTGTATTTAACAAAATATGAATTTGACTGCCAGTACACTTTATGAGTTATTGTTGTAGTAATAAATCGATTTAAGTTAAAAATCCATAATTTTTAACTAATCAAAGAATTACAAATGGAATTTTTTATATTTTCTTCTTTCATTTTTTGATAGATTCGGATATTTATTTAACTAAAACAGATATTGTAATTAATGCTTTCAAGAGTTGTTTGAAATATTAGCACTTGACAAAACAAAACAAAAAATAATCCAAATCAAATTTTTCAAAAACAAAACTAAATAAGCTAAACTGTCATAATAAACAAAACACGGATCAAATAATTTTTGTACAAATTTTTTTTAATTTAATTTAATAGAATTTTAATTGAATCAATATAACAACTAAAGATCTTTAATATGGCTTTTAATTTTATTATAATATTGTTGGAGGCTGAAAAGCCTTCTGGAATTTGATAAAATTAAGAAAAGTAGTGTGTAGATTCATAATTCATAATCTTTTATTCTAATTTCGTCATAAAATACAATGTTTCTACCATATTATAACATAAGAAAACTATTCTTTTACACAAAATATAACTATAATACGAATTCTTATTCATCACAAAGTCACCAACTAGAGTTTGTTTTAGAATAAAACAAATATAAATTATAACTAAGACACAAACATAGTTCTTCACGCCTTCAACAATATTGCATATCTTACATTATGCAATCTTTTGTTCAAGGCAACTTTATCTATATCACTAAAAATAAACTTTTGAAGCTAAATAATATTTTGTAAATATCTAAAGTACTCTTGGGTACCGAGATTATTTCGTTTTTGTGCAGATATTATTTTTTAATTGAAAAGTTGTCTCTTCTGGTAGAGAGGGCTTCTTAAGGAACCACTAGAATATGCTTTCACATAAGATTTTTTACCAATATAGTAGTACAGTACTTTCCGGTTATAAGAAACACGGTTTTAAGAAATTTTCGGATATAATAAACGTTTTCGCCAGAACAAAAACATTTCCGACCCCTTCCATGTATTTTTAACTGTTTATAACAAATTCATGTATAGCGAAAATTCGTATATAATAAATTTTTTTTTAGGTAAAATTAGAGTAAGACCATTAAATTTAACTTGTTTATAAAAAATTTGAACTTTTTATGAAAAAAAATATGAGGCGGGTCTAAAACTATTTAGCGATAAGCAGTTATATTATCAAAAAAGGATTAAAAAATGTTAATTTATCTTTCAGCCGTTACGTATACACGACATTTTTTAAACAAAATCTTGTTTCGCTTTACTTTTGTTTCTAGAAAAAAAGTGTTTACATCATTGTAAAAATGTTTTTTACTGGACAAATATAATAGATATAATAAATATTCGCCTGCTTTCTCTAAATGGATTATTCCTTCGGTTTCTTTATCAATTATCACCTCACTTGCTAACTTAAGATAATGTGAGTAAAAATTATGCAGGAAAACTTTAATTTGTTTATAAGAAATCTTCGGATATAATAAATTATTTTTCATGCAAATTGGAGTTTCTTATAACCGGAAAGTACTGTAGTACTTTTTTCTGTGCAGATCTAAGATTTAGTAGAACAATTATATACTTTATTAGCTGCAGAAGCTGATTAGACTTCTTAGCAGGGTAGGCCGTAACAGAAATTTTTTATACTCGCTACGTTTGCATCTTTCGACGCCCTTGTTTTAAGCCACATAGACTTGTGAGTCCCAATACGATGATTTTTAAAGCTGTTATAGTATCAGGCCATCTAGAGAATGACTAGTATATGATTCTAGTCGGATCGTTTCCCAGCAGCACAACACTAATGACACTCATCCATTGCCATTATTATTTTTTTCTAAACTTTATATTTTTTTTTACTCGGGCAGGATTTGAACTCGTGCCAGTAGCTGTCAAAGCTGTTGTTTTACCCACTCGGTCATGACCTCTTAAACCGAATAAAAATAAAACTTTCCGATCAAACAGTAATTTAGAATTATTAAAACACAACCTTCTAAAGAATAGCTACAAAATTACATTACTTTGAGGGTTTTTTTATGAGCCTAAATTAAAAGAAAAATATTTCATTCCAAATATCTGTACTAGGATTCGTTATCATTTTAAACTGGTCATTTACCTTACCGTGCATAAAAACACATTTTTCATATATCACTTTGTTTAAAAGCTGCACCCGATTTTTCAATATGCTAATTATAAGAACATATTTATCCTATTCAGCGTTTTATCTCGATTACATTTTTTGCTCTTTAAACGTCTTGATTGGATATTGAAAGCATATATCGGATGTTTTATGTGATTTTTTTGAAAACATTTCATTTATAATTCGCAAAGTTACCAGGACCAGTTAAAAGAATATTTTGGTTGTCCCTGGTTATGTTGCTCTTTTTGTCATTTTGACCTTTTCCCCATTTAATCTTATGTCAGGCGCACAAAAATTTTTGCAAAACATGCCAAAAACCAATAACTCTCAAGCTTAGAATTAACAATTTCTTTTAAAAAATTTTTAAAGATTTTGGTGTGCTTAGCTTAATAAAAGTGATTATCTTATCATATAATTAAAATTTCCTCGTTGGCCATACAAAAGGCCAAATTGAAAAAATGACCGACCTGAAATTAATCTAATTTTTGTTTTTAAAAAATTCTATTAAGAAAATCTAAAGGCAAAAATACGTTGCCACTTAAAGAAAAAATAAATGCCTGGATACTCAATTATAACGTTGAATTTATTTTTATTTTTACTTCATTTAATTTAAGAAATACCTAAAAGTTAAATTAAGCTAAAAGCCCTGCGCATGATTTTTTCCAATAGCATATTTTTGCTAAAAGATGCACCAAATCATTAACCTTACTTAGTTTTTCATGGTCTCTTCAATTTTATATCCCGATAAGACACAAACCCATCAGCTTTTTAGATTATGTCTTTCTCCACAAGAATAAGTGAATTGTTTTTAAAATGATAAGTAAATTTTGATACTACAATAAGTTCGAAGAATCAATTTTCAACAGACCTTCACCTATCTCTAGAGATATTTATGAGAGAAAGCTGCTTAGACACTTTTTTACTTGATAATATTGTTCCACATAGGAGGAATATAATTTAAACCCAGTATAATTTGTAATTTGCGACCCATCCGGATTTTATTTCACCGAAACCGATTTTTACTTCTCACAATTTTGAGTTTGTAACTGTTTTCTTAGTATCAGATTCAACAAGACAAATTTGAAAAATTCGTTCTTATTTTCTATCCTCCGTTATCTTGGAAAATTAACGATTTTGACTATAACCAAAATTTGCTTTTTTTGATTAAATATTTATCTAGTAAAAAAATCGAAGTTATATTAAATTTTGAAAGCAAAGAGAAAACAAATAGATTGATTAAAGATTAGACTCTTAGGTTTTTAAGTAAACAAAGAAAAAAATATCGAATGTTCTTATGGGTAAACATAAATCAGCTATATATATGTTGTTGTTTTTTAAAATTCACTTTACTTAAGAAGCTAATATTACATAATCTTTAGGATTTGATTTTCACATTAATGAATAAGAAAATGATTTAATATTTATATTATTTTAAAAAGTTTTTAATTATACAATGATCGATATTGTTTTAATTAAAAATATTTTATTGATATTTTGAACCCTAATAATACTTTCAAATCTTGTAAGAACCTAATCTACTCGTTGCCAATTTATTCATTATTTAAAAATGTAATTGTAATATACAGTGGTGATTTGATAGGAGGATTTTACTAAAATTTAAGTAAATTACCGTAAATTATTGAATTTTTCTTTTTTTTGGAAATCTTGGTAAAAATAAAAAATGCCAGTCATTTTTTCGGTCCAATTTATTTGGAGTCCAAGTACGAGGTCTCAAAAGATCGACTTGCATGACTGGCATTTTTTATTTTTACCAAAATTTCCAAAAATTATGGTAAATTTACCTGAAATATCGATAAATATGGTAAAATCCGATTTTTTTACTTTTTTGATTTTACGGTATTTTACGTAATTTTTGGTAAAAATTCAATAATTAACGGTAATTTACGTAAATTTTAGTATAATCCTCCTATCAAATCACCACTGTAATTAGCTTACCAAACTTTTTTCTCTTTATCGTATTTTAACGCCTTTATTCAAATAGAAGGCAAAATTCGCATTCGAATTACAGAAACACTATGATTCTATTAGCAGAATCGAACTTTAGCACTGAACAAGTTTCGAAATCCTTAACTCAACCTTGAATTCGCTTTTCTAATCTGATTTCTAAAGCAAAATATTTTTTAAGCTTTAGTAAAATTTTTAGAAGATAACGTTTTTCTCGTTTATAGCTACGTGATTTTTAGAAAAATAAATTTCCACTTAAATATATTTTGGGTAAGTTAACTAACAAAAAAAACTACTGCTAATCCGCATGTAAAATTTCATTTTTTTTCTAAAAATAAAAAAACAAGAGTTATTTTTGTTCAACAAGAAACCACTATTGGCACCTTAAGGGCATTCAATGGTGTAAAAAAATTATTTTCAAAATTTTTTGTTTAAACTAAAAAAATTAAATTTCATAAAAATTATTTTTCGCATTTGCTCGGATCTTGCATCATAAGTCAAGAATGGATTTTTTAGTTTTTCTAAATGCACCATCAGCAAGTTCCATTTATCGCATCAGTTGAATTATGACGTTTCTATGTTTGAAGCCTATTGCACGGTTCCGTAAGTTAACGTATTATTCACGGTTAGTTATTTTTGATAAACATATATTAACAAAAAAAATAATTAGAACTTAACCTAAGATTTTTTCAAGCAGTCGTTCACGTGTTCTTAATTTTTTTATCTTATTTTCCTTAGATTACCTTGCTATAAATCATGTCATTAAAACCATTCATTACCAATCACTGTAAACTTTATTATAAAAGTTTAAATTATACAAATTGCTTTCTTAAAAGCCAAGTAACAATTTCATTACTAAAATATGAAGAAAATTAATCACTTTTAATTTTTAGATCCTAAAATAATGATAAATCAGGTTGACTCTAAGATCAAATCACAAATACAGTGCAAGTTATTCAAAAATTCCTGAACGTTCGCCAAATTAATTCGTGAATGACCAGCACTGCCCATGTCCCATTGGGAATTAGAAAGTTTTGCAGAGATCTCTTAAGAAAAAGAGTTGAGATCCATAGCAGAATCTCAGTATCATTTTCGCATGAGAATAATCTCCCGAGAATCTCAAGTTGTGCTATTGAAAAGCCAAATTTAAGGAGAATTTAAATCCTTTTTAACAAGTGTCATGAGCTCACTTGTAGTGATAAGGTGTAGTTGAAAGCGTGATCGACTACGTTAGGAGAGAGCACAATTATCCCTAAAAATACTATGAATGCCTGGGGTAGAGTGTAGGCTTAATATTATCATATCCTGAGAGGGATTAACTTGTTTTGACTGTATTTTTTCAAAAAAACATCAAAAGGTGGTCATAAATTAGTCAAATTAATGAACAATAATGAAAATCGCTTAGCTCTAAATCACATAGCATTTTTAATTAAATAATTAACTCTCGCAGCACTTTGTAGCCATTGACCTTTAGCTTTTAGATTTTCTTTTGGCGTCTCTATAGATGTTGAAACTTATTAACATGGTCGTTCACATGTTCCAAAAATGAACGTTCAAATCATTTGATGTACGTTTCCATTCATCCGAAAGTTCAATAGCTTTCAAAAGTTCGAGTTCGAGGCCTGATTATTTATGAAAGCTTTTGAACATTCGGATGAATGGAAACGTACATCAAATGATTTGAACGTTCATTTTTGGAACTTATGAAAGACCAAGCAAGAAATTTCAATATTAACCATAGACTATGGAAGGATGTGTCACGGAATCCTGACATTCTAAAAAGTACTGCAAGAGCTGTAAAAGCGTCACGATATCGTTTGATCAAAAATTAAGCTGCAACAATTTCAATGGAAGATTTATTAGGTCTCTCACTTTTATTGATTTTAATGACACTCATCTTATATTCAGAATTTTCTATAATTTTTGATTCCTCTCGATTAAAAAAAATAGCAGAATAATTTATAATAATTAACCTATCTAAAAGTATGAACCCTTAAACTGAAATATATGGGTAACCAAGTGTTTTCTATAAGTTGATCCTTAAAAACTTTAAACTAATGATTTAAATAATTCAAAATAATCCATTAAATAGTAAAAAATCTATCAAGAAAACAAAATCATTAAAGCAAAAAATATAAAAATCTTGAAATTAATCGAAATTTCATCGACACAAACAATCGTAAAAAATATTCTACTCTATATTATTCCATAATCTTCTCTTCTATTTTTTATTTTAGTTTTCGAGTAGTTGCAATAACAACAACAACTGTCAGTTGAAAATTTTTTGATTACCCTGAAATGCATAAGGGATTTTTGGAATTAAAATTTATAATTTAAAGCGCGAATAAGAACAATAAGTAGAAGAAAAAGAAGAAGAAAAAATCTAATTAAGATGTTCGAAAAAAAAATGGTTGAATCAAGTCAGCGTGTTCGAATCAAGGGATGCTTAAATTAACTCAATATTTTACATGATTTTGACTTGAATTTAACAACAACAACAACAACTCTAAATATTTTTTAATCAAAATAATTTTCCTTTAGAACAAAGAACAAGAAGGAAAAAAAACTTAACTAAACATCTTTTAGCTTCATTATTTTATTTTTGACAGAGACATTTGAAATAATGGGAATAAGTGCCAACAGAAAAAAAAAGCAAAAAAAAAAACTAATTATAATTCGCTTCGAATTACATAAGTTATGGACTTATCAACATCAAAATTCTTGAAATTTTGATCTATGTAATTACATGAATAAAATAGTTTATCACAGTTGCACGCTAGAAATATAAGCTTATAAAGATAAAATATCTCTTATCGAAAATAAATAATCGATTTTTTTTGTTGTTGGCTTGTTTGGCTTTTTTTTTATGCAAGCAAAAAAAAATTTAAAAGAGGGTTCTTAACAACTACTAATTAAAATATTCAATTATTAACCGAAAAGAGTAAACATTAAAATGATTTATAAGAATTTTAAAAAAAATAATGGTGTTGATTTTTCGGTTATTTGTCAACTAAATTGAACAAAGCGAGTCAATTTGCCTAGATCTAGCAATTTTAGTGACGACTTTAAATGCATCATAGAACTCGTAAAGCTTATAAATAGCTTTAACAATTAAAAATAATCATAAAAATGTGTTATTTGTGTTTAATTGTTAACAAAAATAAACAAAAAAAAATAGAAAAAATTCATAATATTTGCAATAAAATTTAAGTTATGTAACCCAAGTTTCCGATCATAGTATTATTTTATATATATTTTTTTTCCTTATGGGGGAAGTGAAATCACATAGTCAGGAAAGATATAATTCAATAAGTTTTCTTGTGAATATAAATCAATTGTGATTAAAAAAAACTAGAAAACGAAGTTGTTGAAATTAGTTCATACATTAATTTTAGATCAAAAAAGTTCAATTAAAATTCATTTAAGTTTTCTTTAAAAGCCAGAATCAAACAAATGAAGATATATCGAATGAGTAATTATACAATATGATTCCGATTCAAAATAGCTCAAGAGCATAGTTCTTTTAATTTCTTTGCATAATTAAATTTTTTGTCGATTTTGGGTGTGGTGTTAGGCAATTTTAAGTAGCGTATCAATTCAAAAAGATCAATTCGAACAGTTCAAATTAAAACTTTGATAGAAATCAAAATAATATAGAAATGGCTTTGCATAGATACATTTTTGGATGTGACAAAGCATGTCATATTTAAAAAAAGCTTCTGCAATTATCAAAATGCACATTGCAGATTACACACTATTAAAATGATACATTTTTAACTGCGCCATTTTTTGCAGACTTTTTGCAAAATTTATATTTAAATAATATGACATTCTTTGTCACATCCAAAAATATATCTCTATAAAACCATTTCTATATTTCTTTAATTTCTATTAAAGTTTTAATTTGAACTGTTCGAATTAATCGTTTTGAATTGATATGCAACTTCAAATTGCCCTGCTGTTAGTGCAACCTAAAATTTAGTTTCTATTAACTATCTAAAAAAATGCCAGCTTATTTTACCAAATGTTAAAGTAACAAAAAGAAGTAAAGCCCACAAAAGTTCAATGTAGACTTGAAAATAATCAAATCAAACTGTTGTAGAACACCGCGCGACAACGCGTAAAAACCTCGTAAGATTTACCCTCGGGATAGACCATTTTTTTGTTTGTATATAAAATGAGAGTTCAGGGAGTATCTCATTACATTAAAACTAGAAAGCCCACTTCTGATATGTAGCCCAACGGGTCTTTCTGACCCGTATCATTAAAAATGGATATTAATTTCTACAAAGTCATCTTTTAGGGTATCAATCGGTAGCTTTAGACACAAGCTATTTAAATATCAATTAATTGAATCATTGTTGACTTCTGGTCTCAAGAAATTAGTGGGAAACCTCAAAAATTCCCGGAAGTGAAAAATCTCTTCTATCGCTTAATCAACTTTCTTTTCATGTTATTTCGTCAGAATAGAGAAATAAATCGAATTTCAATCACAAATATTTTTCCAAGAAATAAACGAATTGGGTGGCAAAAATGGAAAGAAGTTTTTATAAATATGTCATTCCAAAGTGACAAGATTCCTGTATTGTTATTCTCTAAAACGAAATCATATAGAATTATAAGTTTTATCTTTTAATCAGATACTATTTTGGTTAGTTTTAACAAAAAAGACGGTTTCCACTATTGCACATGATATGCACATGATATAATCCATGAAATCTGATTTCCGCGGTTTCTTTAATAATCTGATTTTACGTGAATTAAATCCTCTAAAAGAGTAGAAATCTACATCTAAAGAAAGCTTTCAATGAGATCTATTGATTGGTATTCTAAAAGTTCACTCAGATCACTTTTTTCTTAAAATATATAGAAATCGGGTCAAAAAGACCCGGCGTTTTAGGTAAATTTATTTTTTATTCGGAAAAATTTTTGATTTTACCTTAAAAAAAACATAAAATTTGATTTTTTTAGTCTTGAAAAGTAGGTTTAGCTTGAAAACTTTTTGAAAATAAGTTTATTCTCTGAGAAATAGCTTGGAAACACACGAAAACTGGTCAGAAATGGCCCCCCGGGCTTTCTAGTGTTAAAATCATGTCTTAATTGGCAAATATTGCTTTACAGAACTTAATTTTTGGGTTAATTAAATAGGTTTTCAGTTATTATTACATGAATTTAAAAGAGGGAAAAAAACTTCCTCAGTTAAAATTACGTGTATTTAAATGGCGAAATTCGCTTATTATTGCGAAATTGTGAACGAGAGCTTTCGACTATTGCAGAAACCTAACATCTTGCACTATCAAATCAAAAGTCTTCTTGAAAACATCTGACCGAATAAAACTTAAATTTTCCGATCAAACAAGCGAAGTTATTTACAATCATTTAAAACAAAACCTTCTAAAGAAGAGCTTCAAAATTCATTTAGCCGTAAAGTAGAGTGAAATATTTTTAGCTTCTAAGGATCAGTTAATTTTGATTTAAATCTTGAATCAAAAATATTCTTGATGTTGAAAATATTTAGAACAAAATTTGAAAATTCTCAAAACATTCGTGAGTTTTTAACATCTTGCATAAAGAACAGTAAATATTTTTTTTACATTTTTGAATGTGATAAATCATTTTATCAATCTTAAAATTGCAAACGGCTGAATCCTTAAAGGTGTAACTTTGTTTATTAATTAAATACAAGAGAAAATTTCATAGAAATATAAAATTTTTCACATCCTACGCAAGCGTTTTGTTAATATTTAAAGAAGGCGATTTGGTTTTAATAGAAATCAATTTTGAAAATAAATTAAACAAAAAAAAAACTTCTAAAATGATCCAAAAACTTTTGATTGCAACTTTTCTTTGCTTTTTTTTAGTTGGTAAATTTTTAGGGCGTATTTTATTTTAACTCATAACATAACCAATTTTTGTTTTAAAAGAATTTTCATTCAGCATGGCAATTAAAACCGAGAACGAAAAAATATTTGACATTATTTCAGCTTTTTACTCGGTAAGCAAAACTTAAGCATTTAGATGAAAAATTTAAAACGCCAATTTAATTTAACCTTTAGATGACTACCACCAAATTGCAATGTGTCATTCAATGTATGCAAGGCAATGTTGATCAAAGACTTAGTCTTTCAGATGTCTTAAATAACTATAACCAATTTTTCCAATGTTTTGGCGCTTGCTAAATTGGCATTTTAAAATAAATAGTATATATTTTACCCTTGAAAAAAATGTTTTATCTTGTTCAATTGTTGAGGAATTACTAAAAAAACAAGAGATTTAATTCTTGAAGTAAAAGACATGTCTCTTACCACCTCAATTTCTTATTCTCATATCGACCTTCTTATAATACCAGGGTTAATTGAAGCTGAAGTAAATCTAGAAGGCAAAGAACATCCAAATAAGTTTTAAAGTGGAAATTATGTTACAGGAACTTTGGTCTTGCACGATGTCCGTTTCTGAGAGTCCATCAACTTGCATTATAAAATGAAGATCAAAATTAGGTCACTTATAGACTTAGTCTTTTAATTATTGATCTACAAGTCTGAAAATTTAAGTTTTCGCTATTTATCGGGCCTGGCATTGCTTTCGGATGTTGTAAAATTCGAAAATCGATTTTTATGACAGTTGTTATTCTTGAAAAAACGCATATTTCAAGAATAACGACTGTCGTTATTCATGAATATTCGACTTTAACAACACCTAAATCAAATATTTTGCCCGATAAATAGCGACATGTCGCTAAATTCGAAATTCGATTTTACCGACATGTCATAAAAATCGCGGCTTAACGTTATTATGTAATTTAAAATTTTACCACATCTGTCTAAATCATTCTAAAATCATGATCTTTCAGAAATGGAAGTATTAAAAAGAACCTTTGGTTGAATTCTGACGTAAAGGCTCTACCAAAATTTTAGTAGTTAATGAGCCTCAATTATTGAATTCTCAAAACGCAAACGTCAAAGGAAAAATTACATATTCGGTTTGATTTTTCACGATCAGACGCGTATACTTATTTGTTTTCTTTCTTATCATTTCCAACCAAAATTTTCAAACGACTTTCTAAGTAAAATTTGTTTTCGTTCCCAGGAACACTATCTTATTTAAATTCTTGGCAAGAACAGTATCTGATCCAGAATAATCTTAATTAAATTTAAGGTTCTAAAGCTTTTCTTTATGAAAAAGAAGTTCCTTCAAGATCTTAATTTTTCATGGAACATTTTAAATAATTTCAAACAAGATCTTTTTTAAGGATCTTGTGTCAGTCTTTTAAAGGCAGTGTAGCATGAATTCGAATCGGTCAAAAATTGTTTGTTTTAGGAAATAAACTGCACCACGTTTTTCAGTACGATTTTTTTCTCCTAGAAAAAGAATCGTATAGGTCCCAAAAAAGACCATTTTTTATGATTTTTTCCCATAAAGATGATTATTTTTCATTCTAAATAATTTTACAACAATACCTGGGAAAGCAAATTTTTAGCCAAATCCAAAATTCCGATCATGAAATATAGTTTTTTAAAAGGTGTTTGCTAATTCGGCTAATGATCTCCAACAAGACATATTTTCGGATATGAGATATGAATCTTAAAATGTAGGAAATTGAATTTGGAAACCTACCATGGAGGCATTTTTTTGAAAAAAAATTTAATTTTATCAAAACAGGCGAAAACAAAAAATTTCATTTTCCGGTAGTTGTAAACTGAGTCAGGATTGGGTCCAAGACAATTTAGACTTAATTTTTCGAATTTAAAATTAAACGTTATCTAAATTTTGCTGAATGTTAAAAAAAATTAATTTTTTATTGGTTGACGTAGACCTTAAAAAACCAAATCTTCTAAAGAATCTTCTGATGAATTTTTGCAGCTGAATAACGAGTGATCGTTTAATGATAGATATGGAACTAAAAATATCGATTTTTATTGTAATCTATAAAAAAAATAAAAAATCCATAAAAAATCTAAAAAAATATAAATTAATCATTTTCCAAAAATCGTCTCCAATATTTGTGTTTCAATTCGCTTAAATCGTCCAAATGACTTATCTTCTTTAAATATCTTGCTAAATGTTTAAGTTCTTCATCTTTGCTTCGATTCAAATGAGCATTCTTAAATGGTTCAATTTTAAGACCATTTTGAGGATTCATTAAAAAATTACGCCTTAAATCGTCGAACATAATTGTATTTTTTGGCGAGTAGAACTCGGGCATTTTATCCCAAATAACTTTTAGTGGTTTTACATTTAGCAAACCATACTCAGCTGTATAAACACTAATCATAGCACCACAATCTAAAAAAAATGCCAATTTATAATGTGGACTTTTAGTTGCACCTATTTCTTCCATTTTAGCTTGAATCCATTTCATTGACGTTGCCGACCAAATGACTATATCATAATGCTCATACGCAATTGTTAAAAACTCGTGCAAGTACGGTCTCGCTAGTTCATCACCTCTTTCAGCATGTGAAACATGATCGAAAATTGTGTAATCAATATCTAAGACTAACAATTTTTTATTCGGTCTTGGTTCATTTAGAATAGTTATTTTGTACTCTTTGACTCTTCTAGTAATTTTAGCTAAATTTTCTTCTCTATTATGAATACTTATTTCATCAACATTTTTGTCTATATCAAAATCGTCCACAACTTCTGGTAAGTTCTCTGGTATTTTATTGACATCTTCTATTTTCTCTTCGACAGTGCCCATCATCATAATTTTAGTGTTTGGTTTATAATTCAAGTCTTCTATTAAAGTGTTATTGCCTACTGTTTGACCATTTTTAGCTTTCAAACCTAATAACTTTTGTCTGTCCGGTAACACGTTTGTTGATTTAAAAATTTCCTCTTTCAAATCTCCGACTGTTTGCGAAACTAGTAGATTAGTAATCTTGTAATCGTTGCCATTCCATTTTATCAAAAATTCACCAAAGACACTCATTTTTACCTAGGTGAAAAATTTAAAATTTAATTAATCACTTTTTTAAATTGAAAATTGAAATTTTTGAAAAAAATAGCAAACAATAATAGAAATTTTGTTTTGATAAAAATTACTAATTTTTAGAAGTCTTAAAACTTGTCTTTTTTACTAATCCAACGAACGAGCCTACTCCGATATCCTAGTGATGGGACGATATCATATTTTTGTGATATCGATATAATCTGTTTATCGAAATAGAAATATCAATTTTATCGTTTTATCGATAAATCTGTCGTCAACGCGACGTGACTAACATCTTTAAACTTCTCTTTCACTTGGGGAGCCGAATTCTTGATGAGAGTTTGGAACCCTTTGTCTTCAACAATTTGGTATGGCTGAGTAACAACGATTATCATCTTAGCGATAAGTTCATCGATTTTTTCTTTTGATAAAGGTTTGTTTGAACGAAATATTGAAAAAGTTGAATCGATTTTTTGATGAATTAGTTCACTTTGACCTTGTATAGTTTTGCTATCTAGAACATGAGGATGATGTTTGACCGTTTAATTTCTTCGGCGTCATTAGAACAAAATGAACATTTGGCTAAAGTTGAGTCATTTTTGTTTTTTACAAAATATTTCCAGTAAGGTGATCTTGTCATTTCAAAATTTTTTTATCAGTAGAATAATAATATGAAAAAGCTATAACTTGGTTATGATTAAATACAAAAATTTTCTTTTACATAAAATCAAACAGAGACGTTAAATGTTCAATAAAAAAGTTCAACTAAAGATTTGGCGGGTAAAATTACAGTTGAAGGAAAATTTGTAACGTTACAGTTTTAACCTTCAAAGTTAACTGAAAAAACTTCTATTTACTCAAAAATATCGATATTAGAAAAATCGATACGATATTTTTCGATACTAAGTTTTCGATACGATATATCGATATTTATCGATATCGTCCCATCACTACGATATCCGTGTTGGTTATCGATTAACAAACCCGGGATACCGTTTAAAGAAAGCCGTCTAAATTAATCGAAAAATCCCGTTTGATGTCGCCAAAAACTAACATTATCTTATGGGTATTCAAAGATTAAATCTCTAGATAGCAACCAAGGATTTAGTTAAGTAAATATTTATAAAAAATGTGTTGAATAATGTGTCTATATAGGTTCAGATGCAAATTTTGCTTCTTTTGAAATGAAGAAATTGATCCTCTATCTAAAAGGACAATCGTTAATAAAGGTAAAAGGTATTTAAATCTACAGCTGTCTCAAGTTTTTGGTTAGTCAAGTTTAAATTGTGCATAATTTACCTTTTTTGATCATCCAAAGGATTATATTTTTGACGACAGTGAGGTAGCTCTATTGAGGCCTAGTGCGGCGGTCGCAACACCATATTAAAATATACTAGGGTTGTTAACCAACTTCGACCCAACTAAGCTAAAATTATAACTGTAACATTTTACACAGAAAAAATATAAAAAGACAACTAGGGTATCATTTTGTAGCAGGCTTTGCGATCCATAAAATCCATATTTCCCTTTTTGTGAAAACTTACCGTTCCCGTTTTTGTCTAGTTGGGTTAAAAGTCGGTTATCAACACTAAAACATACTGTGGCATTTTAAAATATATAATAGACTTTTCAGTAAGAGAGTAAGGGGTAAATGGTCTTTGAAAATGAATTGGAACGTGTGTACATGAATGAAAATCCTGTGTAGGGGGATCCCATACTCCCCTACACAGAATTCCCCATACAAAAGTGTCTGGCTGGCGGCACGTTGAGAGCCAACTTATAACCTCTTATTCAATTATAACCTTTCATACTGATTGCATTTTGTAACTAGTCTCGTTAATAATTAGTATTTATAACTCATATACTTGACTTAGAGTTACTTGTGTGTAACTTTCCTTGCTTATGAAAAGATATTATAAAGAAATATAGTAAGTCAGTTTTAAACTTTATATAATGATCGCAAGATCTTATTGATAAACCTCTTTTCTATTGTTAATTGAAGACGGAACTTATATATTTTTGAGTATTTATGACTTTTTAGCACCTTATTAATAGATAAAATAGTGAAATAGAAACTTTATTAAATTAATAAAGAAAACATAAAAAAAATCTAATTGAAAAAAAAAGTTGCCAGTTATTAACAAAAATAACAAATAAAATACCGTTCTTTGTACATACTCTATACTCTTTTTGGAACATTCACTTGAAATCGTCCGGAAATATTTCCCGCAGGATAATAATTGCAAACAGCATATGCTTGGTTTTCAGATAAATCAATACCACAGCCTAAGCTAATTGATGATTTCCAAACAATTTGGGTAAAATGACCAGTACCTAAGAGGCAAAAAATTAAAAAATAATTTAATATAAGATGTATTGTATTTAATCTTTTACCTATTGAAAATACTGGCTTATTAAAGTCGTATTTATTTAATTCGTTATACCACATATCAACATACTTTTGAGCTAGTTCTTCACATGTCATAATCATTCCCATCCTTTATATGATGGGTAAGTTAAAATTTTTTTTGATAACTTTCTTAATCTCAATTTTTATAACCGTTATAAAAGCTGTGCAAATGGTGATTTTGATCAAATAAAAAGTTGATTCACGTGAACCTAAGTTTGCTGTATCGAATAACAAAGTGTGCAAAATCTCTGCAAATATATTGCGCATTTGAAAAGCAATAATTTTAATTGAATTTGAAGAAATTTTGCAGACTTTGTTATTCGACGCAGCTTATTTTCAAACTTATTATACCAGCTTACATATCAACTTATTTTCTATGACTGCCCTGTACACCCCATATTTTAATGTCTCAATTTATAGAGAATTTAATTCTCTATTTATACCGGTTTTCTCACAACCTTATTATGATATGGTGACATCTCGACTGGTATAGTTAATTAACTTTAAAATGTTTAGTTAGTTTGAGCATAAAAACATGCTCTAAAACGTCTAACGAGGGAACAGGGCCCAAAGGTACTAATGTAAGACACAAAACTTATGTCAAGTGCTAAAAATAGAGCGAAAAACATTGACAGTCGACCAAAAATGCAAACATCCACATTTTTTTTGAAAACATGATGATAAAAATTCTGGAAACCAATTTTTCAACCTTATTTAGGTGCGAAAAATCTAGGTCCGTATTGTTCTAGGATCATTATTTGATGAATTGAAAATTGAAAATTAAAAGCTATCTCAAATAATAGCTAAGTAAAAAACATTAAAAATCAACTAAAAAGTCAATTGCTCTTCTTTTTTAAATGTTTTGTTAGTTTTTTTTGTAATGGCTTTTATAATTTCTCAATCTATTAAATCATAAATGTTATTCCTGGTAGAAATCCATGCTTTTTCGAGAATAAACCGACAGAGTATTCTTTCAAATACTTTTGATAAAATAGATGTTACATTAATCGGTCTGTAGTCGCCAGGATCTTTTGGAATCGGAGTAATGTTAGCGAGTTTCCATAGGCTCGGAACGATGTATTCTTTGAGATAGTTGTTGAACATCTCTCTAAAATTCGGTTAACTGAGTTAACAAATTTGAATAAAACCTGGTTAACGCTGGAATTAAAATCCAACCAGCTTTCAGATATGGAAAATCAGCCTAGTTTTGTAGGATATTAAATTCGAAGGCGAAATAAACAAACCAAAAATGATGAAAGAGTCAATTGAACCACGGTAAGGCAATGTTGAATGTAATTTTCATGTGATCAGCAAATCAATTCCATCATTTTTTAAATCAAAAAATTAAGCATTTTTTAACGTTTGGTTTAACATCAGTTATGTTACTAGTTTAAGGTTACACATTTCCTTTTATTTGATATTTATCTCATTAATTAGAAAAAGAATCACTGAAGAACAGGGACGACTTAAACGAGAATCGAAAAATTATTTGAGAGTTATGGAAAGGCTGAATTGGTTCATAAATTAAAATTTAGAACATTAAACCCAATTCCTTTATTAATAAATTAAAAAAAAAACAACTACTCTTTTGGAATCGAATTTTAAAAATATTGAAACAAAAAATAACTTTTTTAAAAAATTCTATGATCTTTTCAGAACATTATTTTGAGATTGTCCAATGTAATTGCCCGCGGGAAAGTAATTACAAATAGTGATTACTTTTTTGTCAAACACAGCAAACCCACATCCTAAACTTTTTGTTTCTTTCCAAACAACTTGTGTAAAATGACCAGTTTCTTGAAAATTAAAATATTTATCATGAGTAAATTCTAAAAAAAAATCTACACTTACCAAGATTTAAAAAATTATTTTTAAAATTGTATCCAATGATCTCGTCGTACCATAAATCTACAACTTTTTGTGCTAAATAACCACATGACATATTATCTGAACTTGCAAGAGCTAAATTTTCACCAAGATTTCCTTTATTACTTTGCTCGAATTTTTTATTTACTGCCAAATATTCGGCATATTGCTGTGCTTGTTGGGCTATTTTAACATCGACTATCAACCGGGGCACACCATGAAAAGACCTATAATAATTGTGTGCTTTAAGCATTTGATCCGCGAATTCTTTTCGGCAATCAGAATTTTTGCTCTCATTTGACACAAAATGTTTTACTTTCTCATTTTCGGATAAATTTTGAATAAGGTACTGTTCTAAATCATTTTCATCGTTTTCAAACTCAATATTCTCTCCATTTAAAATATAATCATGTATTCCGCAAAAAGCACCTGATAAATATTTAGCACTTTTTTTTGAAACATCTCCCGACTTAAGAAAACAAGTATGATTTGTCCATGTAAAATGAGTACATTTCAATGTTGACGTACATGTCCATCCACAAAGTCTTTTAGATGTTTTTATATTCAACAAATTGTTTCCATCAAAGGCACAGTTATTCGCGAAATCTAGTCGATTTTGTTTATTAGTATACCATTTAAAAGGATCTGCTTCACTACCAGTGGTTAAACCCGACAACATTGCGAATTGAAGAACCACTAAACTTATAAAATGAGTCATTTTTTTTTAGATAATTGATATTTTTTACTTATGTCGAATAAAAGATCAAAATGAAATTTTAAGTTACGGAGATGAATAATTTTTTAAATTAACTAAATAGAATTTTCTTTTTTCAGAGAAAAGTCATAAATATAAAGGTATTTCTGAGTCATATAAAAAAGGCGACATTTGTAACTTTTGAATTTTTAATAAGTTAAACTAGATTTTTTTGTTTGAATTAACAAGGATTTGTCAGATTTTCCAAGCTTCAACCCACTTATTTTCGAAAATTTCGAATTATAGGAAAAGAAAACTAGAGAAACTTCAAAAATCCGAACGTAATGTTCACCAAATGAAATACTTCCATGTTATCTGAATTCAATAATTCCATAAATGAAAATCTTAAGTTAATCGTTGGTATCTTTGTAAAATAACAGCATTTATGTTATTATTTATGACACCAATTCTGAAAGAGCGTAAAATTTTACACATGCCAATTCAATTTTCATGCTAAAATAAATTTCAAGAATCCTTTAGATAATTGATATTTTTTACTTATGTCGAATAAAAGATCAAAATGAAATTTTAAGTTACGGAGATGAATAATTTTTTAAATTAACTAAATAGAATTTTCTTTTTTCAGAGAAAAGTCATAAATATAAAGGTATTTCTGAGTCATATAAAAAAGGCGACATTTGTAACTTTTGAATTTTTAATAAGTTAAACTAGATTTTTTTGTTTGAATTAACAAGGATTTGTCAGATTTTCCAAGCTTCAACCCACTTATTTTCGAAAATTTCGAATTATAGGAAAAGAAAACTAGAGAAACTTCAAAAATCCGAACGTAATGTTCACCAAATGAAATACTTCCATGTTATCTGAATTCAATAATTCCATAAATGAAAATCTTAAGTTAATCGTTGGTATCTTTGTAAAATAACAGCATTTATGTTATTATTTATGACACCAATTCTGAAAGAGCGTAAAATTTTACACATGCCAATTCAATTTTCATGCTAAAATAAATTTCAAGAATCCTTTTTTTAGGGCAAAAAATAGAAAAAATGACTCTTTTTTTTGTTTTTTTCATATCTTGTCCCAAGAATCCCTCGAAAAATAAATTCTTTTTATCTTAATCTTATTTTTATTTCCCTATTTATTCTTTGAAACTTAAACAATTATAAAGCTACAGTCGATCTTGCCAAAATGTAACGTTCGGTTCGGAACGCGTTTATAAAGGTTTTTAAAAACAGTTCCGTTCTGGTTCGAAACGTTTTCCAAAAGTGTCTCGCCGTGTTTCTGTAAAATTCAAAACGGTTTTTACAAAAACTAAAAAACACAAAACCAAAATCTTTTATAGTTTAAGTCCTCGTGCTAGAGTAGTGGGAGTTAGAAAAGGAGAGAACCATTTTAATGATGTGTTCATTAAAATTTGCGCGCGAAACTTAATCAGTTTCTTTTGGTTTCGATCAGGATTCTTATTAAAATTGACCTATTTATCTTTACATTAGTTTAGGATCCTACATTCTTCCCTAGCTATTTTGAGGTTTAAACTAGCAAAATAAACAAAGAAAATAACAAAATCGAACAAATAAAAAATAAAGAAAAACAACAATTTAATTATAAGTTTTTGAACTTGGATTGATGTTTATACGTTGGACTGACTTACTCACTCTTGATGGTTTTCTTGTTTCTATCTGGTTTGAGACTTGTTTATCATGCTGTTGTTGTTTTGGACTCTCGATTTGAGACTGATCACCTACTAAGATACTGGTGTCTTGAGCAGTGTTTAACGTTTGGTTTTCGACTTTCCTGAACAAAGATGAATTACGGGTGAGAAGTTTACCTGATTCTAGATCTTGCAACGTAATCATGCTCCCTTTAGATTGAGTAACCTGGAAAGGGCTGACTTAGTGTTGGCAGTCGACTAATGAGCCAACTGGTCTAAAATATGAACGGTAAGTTTTCATACCAAGTGCATATATATCAATTGTAGGTCTTTTAGTCTGCTTCAAAATGGTACCCTTGGTGTCTTGATAGGGTCATTGCTTAAGGAAAAAATGGATTTAGTTGCAACCGAAAATCGTTTTTAAATTCAACTAAATCTTATTAATTCGTTTGAGAATCATCTTATCAAGACATCTAGGGTACAATTTTGAAGCAGACTAAAAGATCTACAATTGATATATATGCACTTGGTATGAAAACTTACCGTTCATATTTTAGACCAGTTGGCTCATTAGTCGACTGCCAACACTAGGCTGACTAAACGGCTCTAGCTTATTTGGGAGGGTCTTAGGTTCACTGTAATATACCAAATCACCAATATCATAATCTCTTTCGCCTTGAGCTTCTTGTCTCCGCTCGTATAGTTAAACTTAAATATCAACTTAGCTGGAGGAACACCAGTGGATCGATGTGGAGTAGCTCTGTTAGCACAAAGGAAGAGATTGAGTTCCTTTTTCCATGGCTCATTCGTTGCAGCTGCGTTTTGCATAACTCGTTTAAGGTTTCGATTGAACCTCTCCACCTTGCCGTTCGCTCTCGGCCAATACGGCTAATTTTTACTTAGAAGGAAATTAGTTAACGAAAACGGAAACGAAAACCCTTTGGAAAACGTTTGGAGCCAGAACGGAACTGTTTATAAAGACCGTTCTGAACGCGTTCCGAACCAAACGTTACATTTTTGCAAGGTCCACTGTGGCTTTAAAATTGTTTAACTTTCAAAGAACAAATAGGGAAATAAATATAACTTCGTGAGATTTGTAGAGAATTTTTTTTGTTAAGCAGAAGCATAAAAAATATGGGTTTAGATTATTCCGTGGGACTTGAAAGGATTTGACTAAAAAAATTTAAATCGAGTATGGATTTAGAGAAATTCTTTTCCAACCAACCTAGAAAATATTTCTCTTAATATTTTTTCGAAATCAACGATTTCTTTTCCTAATCAAATAAATAAAAGCTTTCTCTGCACGAGACTGAGTAATTACTCCTCCATAAGGTGGGGAGGGGGGTTGTTTACTAAGCATTTGGTCTATAAAAAGAAAGGTATTTGTCCAAAATATTTAATTTTTGCCAATGGAATAATAGTTTTTCTGAGGGTTTTAGAGGTCTTATACAAATTTATGATGTCAAAACATGGGGTAGGAAATAAAAGGTATTTCTACACAAGTCTGAGAGGAGTCAAGAATCTTAAACTCAGTCATCATTGATTTTTGAGTATCAACTGAAAGCTAGTTTTACAAGCTTTAACTAGACTTTTTAGCTTTCAGTTAATACTCATAAATCATGAATTTTTCAAATTATTGATTCATGAAATTTCACAAGATGAACATGTGAATGACAACAACAGTATATTGCTTTATTTTTACACATTCGAATACCCGAATACCCTTTTTGAATAACTGTATACTCGTATAGTTTATTAGTCGGCAGTATAGTTAATTACTTAAAGGTTTTGAATGGCTGAACATCCTTTGAATAATTTTATAAAAGAAAATTTCACCCCTTAGAATCTTTACATGAAAAGATTTTTGGATACAAATCGTTAGACTATTTTTATTATGATTATGATATTCATCAATAAAAAAGTCTCAATAGTAATCATTGATCGATCTCAGAGGGGATCGGGTAGATCCTTGACGCCTCTCATCCTCGTATAGAATAAAAACTTTCCTCCCTACATAATGGTCAAAAATTCAAATATAGTAGACGTTTTGCTCCGATAACATCTAAAAACATTTCAAAATAATTATTTTTATTTTTGCTATTCAAATGAAAAATTTCTTTTGCTTCAGTCAAAATCAGAAAAAAATTGAATTTTTTGAAAATAATCCAAAAATCTAAATTGCTAAATATTGACACTTTAAATTCAAGATTTGTTCGGATTTGACTATTAAATGTCAGAAATGACAACTTTTTTAGTGTCGATGTTCATTTTTAATTTGGTTCTATCACATGTAAAAATTAATTTAAAATAAAAATAAAAAAATTTTAAAAAATTAAATTAAAAAATGTTTAAATAGGTTTCTGGTTATTGTGTAATAAATAAAGCATCGTATGATATTTATGTGTCAACAATTCCAAAGAACATGGCTGCAGCTTATATAGCCACCCATAGAGGTTTTGTCTAATTTTTAATTTTAAAATTTTTTATAATTAAAAAAAAAATTTTAATAAGTTAAATCAAACTCGAAATTTTGTTGTGAAGGACCAGACGTCGATTGCTATCAAGATACTCAAATAAATGACAAAAATCACACGACTCAATTAAGTATATCGTGTCATAGTAATAATCGTATTGAAACAAATCTTAATATTGAAATCGGCGGACAAATTGTTGTGTATGCTTCAAGTTCAGGAGGCTGGATCGAAATGTATGACCATAAACAAAATAGGCATGATTATTGGTACAGATGTGGCGAAGAGAATAAACGTTTTGTATATTAAAAATCTAATTTTAATTTTGTTATTAATTCTATAATCTAATTGTTAAATTTTAAGATTTTTATATGCTTAATTGATTTTGTTAAATTTTATAAATAATAAAAACGATTAATCCTAACCCTTAACTGCCCACTGTAATACATTTTTTAAGCAGTTAAGGATTTTGGCATTATCAAAAAAATTATTGGAAAAAAAAGGCTTCACAGCTACAGCAGCAACCTCCGGTTTAGTACTCGCGAATTTTCAAGTGACATTAACACTTCACAGTCGACCATATTTCGTCACCATAAGTTGATCCATAAAGTTAATAGACGCTTCCGAGTTGTTCCACACAATTCGACACCTTTTGATATTCAATGTCGTATCGAAATCTGTAGAAAACTACCGTATTACCTCAAATAAAAGACAGTTCGGTCATCAAAGAATTTCTTCTATTCGAAAATTTGAAAGTCCAAAAAAGTGACTCAAATAAAAGAAATATTTCTCTAATTTTTTCTTTTATTTGAAACAAAAAAAATCATGTTATTGAAGCTTTTTATCATTATTTATTCATTCAAAAAAGTGTTTCGTTTCTTTTAAACGAGACACCTTTTTAAAAAAAAAATAACTCAAATAAAAGGAAAATTTTAACTCAAATAATAGCAACTTTCTTCTATTTGTGGTTACTTGTATTTGAGGTAATACGGTATTAAAAATCCTCTTGATGAACTATTTTTCAGAAGCGTAATTACTTCCGATGAGAAATGAATCTTTTTTCGAAATAATGATGACAGAAACCAGTGGTTGGATCCATCTCAACCAGCCTTACCAGTCGTTAAAAGAGAACGATTTAAAAAGAAGGTAATGTTATGCGTTTGGTGGAATTACCAAGGGGTAATACACTTACCGCTCGAAAAAACATAGAAAAAATGAAGAGTTGGTAGGGATTGAACTTTTCTCTCATCCAGCAAATATTTCAAACCTTTCCCCTTCTGATTATCATCTTTTCCGCTATATCTCTCATTTCTTGCGCAAGAAAGAATTTAAAGAAAATGATCTAAGAGGACTTGAAAAAAATGTTTTTCGAGAGTTCTCGAGGGGATCTTCGTCTTTTCCCTGCAGTTGGAAAAAAATTGATTTTCTACACAAGGTTGGGAGGAGTACCATCCCAGTACCATCCAAAAAGTTAGTTAGGGATTTCTAATACTAATTCAAAGTTAGCAGAAGAAGTCGAGGAGCCCTTAAGTTGGTTTAAAGTTATTGTTTTGAGTCGGATTTGTCTGAAAAACGTATGTGTGCTTTAATGCCTGCACCTCTTTTAATGGTTTTTATCAGTTAGGGCAGGGAAGAGTTGTTTTTACAGCTTTTCCATCGGGGATACTATCCCTTATTCTTGGTGATGCCCGCGGGATTTGTATCACTGGATTAAATCGAGTTGTATAAATGTCCGAAGCTCCATTTCGTAGAGTTCTAAGGTATTTTTGGACAAAACTGTTCTCGTAAGCTTTTGTTCTTATTTTAGTGCAGCTAATGCGGCATATGGCTTAACTTTTTTCTTAGACTTTATTTAATTTACTCGTCAGTGAGTGATTATCTTCTTTAATTATTCTCTTGAGCAATTTAACGCATGTTTGGTCTATAATTTGTTCGATTGGCTTAAGATTTTAGTTTTTCTCTGCTGTTTTTGTGGCTATGCCAATAATATCAAGTATTCTTCGATGATATCTTCTCATTTCATCCTTGGCTTTTGAACTTTTTGATGTAAGGAGAGGGGTGCTGTATGTGAAATGGCTCAAACCGTAACTGCGGTAAGCATACACAAGTAGTTCTGCACGAAATCCACGGCGTTTTAGGCGCCCGATAAGGTATGGTATACTACTAGTTTTTTTTTTCAATTGGTTCAACATCAACAGCGGAGATCTTATTTAATTAATTAAGATCTACAGAGTTCATGACCCCTTCTTTTTCTCCCAGTTGAACCACCGTTATTAGATTTGGTAATACTAAAGTCGATTTTGAGAAAATAAATTTTTCATTACGCATATTCCGCATCAAAATTCCGCTGAAAAAAATTGTGATACTGCACTTCTAGCGAACTTTCTCCTTTTGCGTAGCGTACCGTATCCTTTTCGTACCGTACTCACCGTACCAACCGTACCACCGTACCTTTAGCGTACCCTTAGCGTACCGTATCCACCGTCCCAAGAGTTTTTAATAAAAAACAGAATTTTTGAATGAATTTTTTTTCTCTTTTCAAAATTAAAGACAATTTAAAAAAATGGATTTTAGTCAATCTATGTTAACGTACTCTTTATTTTTGCTTTCTCTCTTTAAAATTAAAGAAATTTTAAAAAAATGAAGTGAAGTGTTATTTTTAATCAAAAACAGGTCTTTTGTGTTGTCGGTACGGTGGGTACGCCTTGAGTACCGTGGGTTCGGTACGCTTGGGTACTGTGGGTAAGGTGGGTACGGTACGCTGGCTACGGATTATCGGGTACGGTACGGCTACGCAAATGGAGAAAGTTTGCTAGAAGTGCAGTACTAAAAAGCGGAATTCCACATTTTAGTAGTTTGCGGAAAAAAATGCTAAAATTCTTTGCGGAATTCCGCAAAAAAATTCCGCGTTTTAGGTATAACCGATTGCAAGAAAAATTTACATTTACACAAAATTTCACCAAAAAAAAGCTGCAAAATAATACCAATTCATTATTTCATGAAAGCAACTTCAAAGTGTTTTTTTTTTTTAGAAAGAAGAATGAGCCAAGTCAACAACTGAAATGGCTGTTATCAAAAAATCTGATAAAACATTTGTCATCAATTAAGAACGTCAAATAATTAATTTTCTCTCTGATTTCAAGTTGCTGTAAGCTAAAAATTTCGCTAGAATCAGCTGAAAATTCTATCAGTAAATAAACAAAATATTCTCAAATGATATGCTTCTTTTTTTTAAGCTAAATCAATCATACGACAACTTTAAAAGCTATCAATTATTTTTTACTTTTTTGATAGACCGAAATAAATAAACAAAAAAATTAAAAAATTATTTTTTTTTTGAAATTTTCTCAGGTGAGATTAAAAATCTTGATGTTTTGTGCGCTAATTTATGAAATTAATTTCAAGTTCATACTTCACATATACAATAGAAAACGAAAAAAAAATAAAATAAAATGAGATAATTTATTTGTCAAAATTAATAATTTTCTTTCAAAATTTTTTGAATTTTTTTCTTTATAATCATTAAAAAGCAAAATAGAGAGTGTGTGTGCGAGAGAGAAAAAAAAATTAAATAAGAACAAGTCAGTTTCTTACTCATAAAAATTGAAAACTTAATTTTTGAAAACGCAATTTTATACACGTACCTCTTCTAAATAGGTAGAATAAATACATCATAAAATTATTCCTCTTCTACATTTTTTTTCAAATTTTTTTAGATTATGATTTTTTAAACTTGAATATTCACCAAATGGGTCTACTTCTGAGCAAATTGAAACAAATTGAGCTCGGAAACGGCTCCTCAAACTCAAATGATCCAAATAAGTTAGAGAAACAATACGAAAAAACATCAATGAAATTTCCGGATTTAGAAGAGATTCCAGCAGAACTTTCTTTGCAAATATTGAAAAACTTGAACGCTACAGACTTGTGTTTAGCTGCATGTGTATGGTCAAGTTTGGCTAATGATGATACTTTATGGCAGGGTTTGTGCAAAACATCATGGGGCTATTTGAGTGTTTATGAGAAAATGGACTCGCCAGTAGCTAGTAAAAATTTTCGCAAAATATTCATGCTTCTAGACGAGGCAACCTTAACATTTAATGTCAATTGGAAAAAAGTATTTCTAATAACATAATTGACTTTTAGTTGTTTTAAAGTTTATAAGCAACAACTTTAAAATATTTAAGGGTCTAGATTATTTATTTAAAGAAAAATTGTTGGATGACAATCCCATGGAGGTGGCTAGATTTATTATTTCGACTAAAAAGTTAAGCACTGAACAAAAGAAGAAACTTTTTGAAGAAAAGTAATTTTTTTAAACATTTTGAATTTATTTAATACTTTGGGAAAATTAAGCGACAAGTCATGTTTAATAGAAGATTTCATTACTTAAATTGACATTATAAATTTTTCAAAAAAAAATTTTCACTTTGAAAAATGTATTTTGGGTCCTTGCAGGGTGCTCATTAATTTTTTGAATTATCAAAAGAATCATTTTCTGTACGATGTTTATGTTGCTGTAAATTTTTAAAATAAATTGTGTCCAAGTAAAATTCCAAAGCTTGATATTTGCTAGGTTAAGTCCAGTTAAAATCAATCATTACTTCTACAGGTCCAGTTTGACCCCATGGGGCAAAACCGGACCTGCGTTGACAACACTTTGCGGTAAAACATTCCTATTTGTTCGTCCAAAAGTTATATTTTGATATTGCTTGTTTGCAAATTTCTCTCTCTAGCTTCATGTCATGTTTTCTTTTTAGGTTCAGCTTCAAACTTGTGGCCATGTTCATTCCTTTCACTAGGTTAATCTTCTCATGACGGTTGACCATTTTGAACATTTGGATAAGGTCTCCTCTTGTTCTACGGTCTTCTAAGCTCATTTAGTCTAAGGCAAAAGCCTTTCTTGATACGGCTTCTCCTTCAAATATTTGACTTGTTTCGTCGCGAAAGTCGGTATGTAAAGTCTTATGGGACTAGATAAAAATTGACTGGAAAATTAAGTATTTTTTTACCGCTTTAACCGGAATACGACTTCTGTGAAATTTTTTTCGCATCGATTTAGACCCAAGCGTCAATAATAGCTTTTTAACTTTCAAGTAGTATCTTCAAATTGAAAATAGCTTTTCTCAATCATGAGTTCTTACATTTTGAAGAATAGCACCTTGGCATCTGACTGTAAAAAGTTTTGTAATTTTCGATTTTTTATCCCGATAAAAAATATTTTTCCGAGGATATATCGGGTCGAAAAACACAGTTACAATGCAATGAAAAATTCAGACAGCAATGTAAAAGCTCGATATTAGTGACATGTCACGAATATCGAGCTTTTACATTATGGGGGTTTTGCTGCGCCTGAAGCTTAAATAAAGCGGCCTAATCAGAGCTAATCAATTCTTATATAGACTGGAGTTTTAAAACATCGTTTGAATGTGATTAAGCGAATACCAAGAACCCTTAAGGTAGTTGCAATATGAATCCTTTAAATATTATTATAGAACTTGTAAAAACAATAATTGCTTAAATTTTTTTTTCAAAAGTAAACAAGTGCTGGAAAATGTAATAATTTTACACAACTTTGAAAATCAATTTTTACCTACAGCATTGCGTAAATTTTTCTCAAAAATCGAAGCACCAAAAGAACGTAATTCGTATTTGTCATTTTTATTGGAAAAATTTTCAAAAAGATTTTGTTCATGCAATCCACAATTGGGCCTAAACGAAGACTCAGTTTATATTTTATGCTTTTCATTAATTATTTTATCAGTAGACTTGTCAAGTCCAGCAGTTAAAAACAAAATGTCAAAACGCGAGTTTATCAAAAATACACGTAATGCTCTACCTAATGTAAATACTGATTTTACAGGTCATTTATATGATAATATCTATCTAAACGGAAGTGTTGCTTCTAGTTCACATATTGATGATGATATAATAGCTGTGAGATGAACCAAATCAGCCATACTTAGTATAAATTTTTATAAAACCCGGACAATTTTTTTTTAAATCACAGTTTTGTTAAAAAAAAAACAAACAAAAGACTTTAAAACTTATTTATTTTTATAATGTAAATTAAAGATTGTTTTCATTTGATTTTTTTTCTGTTTTCATGAGCCGATTGAATAAAATTTTTATCAAACAATTTCTTTTTTTAAGATATAACACATTTTTCTAGAAATTTAAAAAAACTGACTTCTTGTCGATTCGAAAACGTATTTAAAATATCGTCGTAAACAATCTTAAAACTTTGTTCTAAACTTCCACTTGTTTCTATATAGACGATGTCATGATATTTTTGTTTACACTTGTCTTTATATTTGAGATACTCAGGCCAGACACATTTTTCTAAATATTCATTTGTATCTGGCGTTGGATAAGTTCTACTATGACGTCTTTTCCAACTCTCTTCTTTTGAAACAAACAGAAAATATTTTCTGTCGATTAATTTTGTTAAAATTTCATCGTCAAATATTAAGGTACCTTCAACAATTATGTAAGAATATCTACCTGAATTTATCAAGTTGTACAGATTATCTCGCATTTTTACAATATTAATAGCTTTAATTTCATCTTTATTATAGCTTTTAGCATCATTTAGATATTCGAGTAGTGAGTTGTCTGTATGATAAAACGAATCTTGTTCTAAAACAATTGTGTTCGGAAGGGATTGTTGTAATCGTTTTGCTAATGTTGTTTTACCGGAGTTTGTACAACCAGAGATTCCAATTGTTATTGTTTTCATTTCAAAAACTTTATATCATAAAAAAAATATTTCTAAGTCTTTGTTGTAATCCTTATTCTAAATTTGGTTAGTTTAAATATTTAATTCATGTATTTTTAGAAAAATTTAACTTGAATCATATTTTCTTTGTCAAGAAACTTGTTGTTTATTCTAACAAGTTTTACAGGATCGAAAACGGAGTCGGTATCCTTTATTGGCTTTAACTAGGACTGTAAGGCTTTGTCGGAATAAAATATTTGGTGCTTAGTGTCCACAAGACCCTCTCTACTGCCTACCGAGTTAACAGAATTTTAAAGGTCTTTTAAAGGTTCATTAAAGATTTTTCAAAAGGTTTTTTACAGGCTTCCGGGCATTTTTTTTGTCGGGAGGAGCAGGTTTGTCCACACGCTTTTGTAAATAATTTTTCTAAAAGTTGGCACACTCCCATAAACTAACCAAAAAATTTTTTTTTTTTCGCTCTGAAAATTTACGTATTATGTATGCCACTAATGAAAATAAATTTTGAAGATTGCTCTATAAAATTTGGGTTGTAATAATTGTCTTTAAAAAATCTCTATTTTTTCTTTAAAAAAGGAGGTAAAATTAAAGATATTATATAGACTCTTTAAAGAGTCTTTAAAAAACTTCTAAAATTCCGTTGACTGGGCAATCGAGAATAAAAAATCAAGCAAAAATCTAAGAAAATTTTTTATCGATTTTATTCGTTTAAATGCTCGAAGTAATTGCCTTGCTTCTTGATTCAAAGTTTCATCGAATCGAATTAGGGATCGAATTAGGTATCTCTCTTATTTTGAATTCAATATAGGATTTAAGGGGAGGATTAGCTCAGTTGGTATGGTCGTTGATCAGTTTTCAAAGAAGTTAAGAAGGTGGTGAGATCGAATCCTGGCTGCGTCAAAAATATTCAATGGAGTCCTTGGTGTTGGCTGAGCGCAACACTGCTACCCTAGCTCATGCAAAATTATTGACATATATGTGTCAGCAAAATTATCTGAAAATAGTACTTAAGTAAAAATCGAAATATATACTTTACTTATAATTTTTTATTTAATTAAATTAACGGGTTCGATCGGCTTTTATGAGCTTAGACATAAGTCTTTGATCGTACTGAGAACCTTAAAAAAAAAGAGAACTTCACTTGTCTGATCGGGTAAGCGTTTTTTTATCGATAAATAACCAAAAATCACATGGAGCTAAACCTGGGGAGTCAGCTGGATGGTTCCCATGGGGAAGTTAGTTTTTAGTCCGGAATTTTTTTTTAAAAAATTAAAATTTGGTCTTTTGTCAGGATAGTTCTTTTGTTAAAAAAATAAAAATAGCAATTTTGTCATTAAGGTATTATGGTAATTAAACTAACTTATTTTTGTTATCTTAGATAAGAAAATTCGATAATATAATCTTTGAAAACACAATCAAACACAACCATAACATCGAATTCATACTCATAAACTTCCTCTTTCACTGAGCTTAACTATATTTAACTCATACAATTATAATTATAGTTATAATTAACAAGTATTAAATATCGGCCATAGATTAAAGTTTTGACTGACCAGTGGCCATGCACAGAATCAGTCGTTTTTAATTTTTTTTTAAAAGCTGAAGAATGACTCCCAAAAACGGTCGTATATATACACGATCACACAGTTCCCTAGCGTATTACCGGTTCTAATATGAAAAAAACGAATTTGAGCCAAACTTTAGGAACCGATCTACCAGCCCTAAATGAAATTACAGTGAAACTTGGAAAGGAATCTAATCAAGTTACACCCAGAAACGATCAGTTCTCCGATGAAGAACCTGAAGCACAACGTAAGCGAATGAAAAATTCTAAAGTACAATCAAATGATGTCTAAGCTAGACATGATAATCGAAAATTAATGGGAAATAACAAAAACAAGGACAGGCACATCACGAGTTGTCACAGCCAAAAGAGTCAAATGAAGAACAAGAAAATCAGTCACATACATATCATCATATCAAAAAGCAAAAACACCAGAAGTTCTTTATAATTACAGAAACGCTGCAATAAAGAAACCTCCTAATGCAGTATTCAAAAAGATTGCAATTAATAAAACCACGACGGTGAAGTTAAAATTCAGAACAATCAAAAGCAGTCAAATGATAAATTTGAGTGGATTACAGCTGGTAAGAAAAATGAATAGAAAAGATCAAAACCCTTTAACAAAAAATTAATCGGCCCAGCTGAAAGTGAAGTTAAGGACCTGAGTGCCGCATCTGAACCATACACGTGTTACTTAAGACAATGAAGTTGAAAAGTGGATCAACAACAATTTTAATGCTAGCATGGTAGTGAATTCTCTGCTCGATCGTATACACTCAGGATGTTTACTTTAAACTTTTATCTCCATTATTAAATTTTCCTATAAGGCTGTCGTGAAAATTGTTTTGATGGTGAAAGCGGATCATTCACGAACAGTCGCCAAGACCAGCACTGTTCCTTAAGACCGTTGCGTTTCTGCTCCAATACCAAAATAGGCTCCGAGTTCTTGCAGCTCAAATTTTTGTAGTCTTATGTAGTTATCATATAAGAAATAGAATACGAACTTAAATTTTTCTAAAAGTTTTCAGAGAATTATTTTTTCCGCAAAATCTAACCGATCAGCCGTCAAAAAAGAATAAAATTTTTCTACATTTTTTTACTAAAAAATTGTCCATTCCGCTAAAAAAGGGTTTGATATACCTTTAAAAGCAAGGAAAACTCTTGAGAAACAGAAATTGGTTTATAAAAAAATAATATAGTTTTGATCTAGAGTTTGTTAGTCTAATTTAAGTATCAAACATATACAGTTTGATAATATTTTAAATAAATTGATAAGCTTTAAAAATTATCCATTTAACTTGTTCTTGTTGAGCGTTATTATTTCCACGAAGTAAATCATTCTTTTTTTCTTCTTCAATCAGAATTCTACTCAATTCATTCGCGATTGTTTTTTGTGATTTTGAAATTGACAAAACAAGCCAAACAACACCACTTTAAAGATTCAAAATAAAAAAAAAACGGATCTATTTATTTTGAATCAAAATCTTACACCATTAAAAGAGCAATGACTACTAAAAAATATGTTGAAAATACAATTTCTATGGCAATTTTTATGTAATTGGGAACAGAAATTCTCAATTGATTGCTAATTTCATATAGAACCGTAAATTTGTTATCAGGTGTGTGTTGAATTCGAAAAGGTCCACAGCTTCTTGATGGTCTCAATCTTAAAAAAAAAATGTATTAAAATTTTCATTGCTATTTAAACTTGAAAAATTACTCTGTAAAAACGAATCCGACGAGAACTAAGACAAAAAGGAACATTGAAAATAAAACAGTGAAAAATGATGAGTTTATTTTATTCTCGAATTTAAATTGTGAATCATCTGAATATTTCAGACTCAACTTTCAAAGTGAAAATTTTAGTTTGAGAAAATTTAAAATCATTAAAAATAAAAAGAGTTTACTTTGCTGATGTAAAATTTAATGAAATAGTAGAAGGGCGAAAAAACTGCCAAAAATGGACTAAAATATAGACCAATCCAAAAATAATTTTGAACATCAAGAATATCAAAAAATTTTGATTTAAAATCAAAGCTTAGTTTTTTTAAAATCCACGTAAAAATTGTTTTAATTAATTTTGTTTCTGTGTTATCGGATATTTTTTTTGACAATATAAGAACCAAAAGCAAGACTATTTGAACAATGAAATTAATTACTATTAATCGATAAAATTCTTGTCCAACATAAGTTTCCCAACACTAGATAAATATTGAATATTTTAGAATTTTAAAGTCGAATGAAGTTTAAGCTTTTAATTAGAGCTTAAACTTCTTATTTTAAATATTACCCATAAAATATTTTTTCTTTTGATTCCTTCTATTTCAAAGCCATCAAAATCTTGTATTAAATCGGAATTTTGAGCATCACATGGATTTTCATTTTTGGTGATATTCAAGCCAATTGTAATAATCAAAAATATTAAGGATCCCAATCTTGTTAGACCAGTTCTAAAGAAATGATAAATTTAAATAATTGTTTTTAGGTTCAAAAGCTTGAGTTCGAAAGAAAATTTAAGGTGTAGTTGTCGTACCGTATTACCTTGCTACAAAGTTCATGCACTTAAAATCAAAAACCAAAATATAGCCCATGCATAAGCTCCCATCACTGCCATGTTATAGTGGCTTTAGAAATAAACGAAATAATATTTTTGGTTCCGCTAATATAATAAAAATCACAGCTATTCTAGTAATTTTTTCCTCTAATTTAGTAATTCTACCGCTTTTTGAATAAAAAAAAAATCTACTATACTAAATCTAATATACTCTACTTTAACTAAATAAAGAAAATTCCTCAATCTTAAAATCCCGAAATTGCGGGTCAAAAGATCAAATTAGATCATTTTCTATTAAAAATAATGTTTTTTTATTACATTAGATGGTGATTTTGATGGTGATTAGTTTTTAATTAGATGATAAATTCCTAAAATATATTATATTTCAACAATCAGATTTTTTTTATTCAAAAAAGCGGTAGAATTACTAAATTAGAGGGAAAAATTACTAGAATAGCGGTGATTGTTATTAAATTAGCGGATAAGCATCTTTGACGTTCAAAAATAAGTCCGTGGTATATTTTTTATTTTGTAAGTTTTAAGGCAGCGTTTATTTTCAAATTTAAATACGGGCTTAAAACCGAAATCGTAGGCATTTTTTTTTTTATTTTTTAACTTATTTTTGGTTTTTGGTTATAAATGCCCGGCTTAAATGTGAAGTTATCAAAAAATTCAAAAATTCAAAAAATTAAAATTTTTGTTTCGTATTTTTACTAAAAAAGCAAAAAAATACCAATTTCTTTCGGTTCTAAGCTCGTATTTAAATTTGAAATTTGAAAATAAACGCTGCCTTAAAGCTTACATACTAAAAAGTATACCATTGACTTATTTTTAAAGCCACTTTAACATGGTAGTGCTGGGAGCTTATGCATGGCCTAAATTTTGTTTTTTGATTTTAAGTGCATTCACTTCGTTGCAAGGTAATACGGCAAAAAATAATGGGTTTGATGATCTAAGAAAGTCTCAAAGACATCCACATAAGAAACTAAATGATTTGGACTACGCTGATGACATGTATGAACCGTGTAGTAATTGGGAAAACCAAGATAAGGAAGGCAAGCAACGAATTATGCAAGATACATAACAAATCTAATTAGTAAAAACATACCCACGTCTGTTGAAGAGATCGAGCTTGTGAACACGTGTACTACGAAGGTTGAGTGACCGGCTCTCGTAAAAACGCCTAAATGATGATGATATAAGATGACTACAGTTTAAACATATAATCTAATTTTTTCTAGTGTAATTAATAGGAAGGACAGCTCGCAGAGTGCTTAATAGAAGTCCAGTCAAGATATTTCTGATTGGATGATAATCGATTATTCGTCAAAAAACAAGTAAATCAGAATCAAATCTTAAAAATTATTTAAGAAAACGAACAAATTCAGAAAAGTGTTCACCCCAGCAAAAGATACAATCGAGCCACCAGTCTTTCCAACGGTATATCCAACGTTTTCTTGAAGTTAAAGTATGTCTAAAATTTAATCAAAATGATTGAATAAAATTACCTTATAAGGCTCAAGGTTAGCTTTTTATCTGATCCATACTTTTCTAAATTTTCTCCTAAAAAATCGAATATCATTGGAAGTGCAAGATTTATTATCGAAATAGTCAAAGCTGGAGTATAATCGAATAATGTCTGAAGAAACTTGTTATCAAGCTCTTGTTTAAACTTAAATTTAAACAAAAATAATTTTAACGTTCCCCTTTTTTGATTTAGTTTAAATTCAAACCTGGTAACTGAAACGATTAAAATAAAAAAAACCTAAACCAGCTGCAATAAATATAAAAATGCTCAAAAAAAATGAAACTAAACGATTTCGATATAAAATTCGCTTGTCTTTTTTGCTTCTGCTTTTCTTTATTTCAATTTCTCCAATCAAATCAAGTTCAGTCTAAAAAGACAATAATAAAATTAAGAAGGTTGACAAAAAGTAAAACAATTTTACTTTATAAAATATTCTGTTTGTTGACATGGCACGACCAATGTAATCCTTATCTGTTAAATTAAAATCCCATAAACAAAATGTTTGATATGATAATTTAATTGAGCCAATAGAATCTAATCTATTAACGATCGAATTTTGTATACCTTTTCCAATTCTTAAAATTATTTCAAAAATTTATTGATTGAATTGCAACAAAAAAAATTGTTCTCACTTAATAAGCATGCCAATGGCTGTCATCAAAAGACTTATTAATGTAATTGAAGCAAATGATAATCCCATATAATAACTATGTTTATCTTTTTGTTTAAATGTTGTTTTATTACTGTACTGTCCATAAAAGATAAAGCTATTTTCCAAATTTCCCTTTAGAACAAAAAAATTTTAAGCATGGGTAAAATATTTCTTATTATGGATTATTGACCAAGTCTTTACAAATTTGGTGTTAAGTGATAAAGTCATATGCAATTGTGTGCCTGTGCAACTCTACAATTGTATGCAAAATACACTCAATTTAAAAGATATAAAATAACTGCGTAATAATTTGGGTAGGTTAAAAATTTTTGTCAATTTTCTTTTTTCTATTTTTTGACTCTCGTGGAATCGTTAAAAAAGGTGTGCATTTAAATATTTTAAAATGAAATAAAGGTGCAGCATAATGTAACAATATTTGCTGCATCTACTAGAGATGTCTGCAAAAAATTTGCAAATAAAATTTTGCAAATAAAATTGCGCATTTAAAAATAAATTCAGCAATGCAAATGACGTGCAATTCGGCATAACAATACTCTTCAAAAAGATTCATTTTTAAATGTGCAATTTTATTTGCAAATTTTTTGCAGACATCTCTAGTAGATGCAGCAAATTTTGCTCCATTATGCTGCACCTTTATTTCATTTTAAAATATTTAAATGCACACTTTTTAACGATTCAAGAAAAAAGAAAATTGACAAAAAAATTTAACTTTCCATAATTTTGCAGAGTTTTTGCAGAGCTTTATATATGGTTTATGCATAACTTGGCATTTTGCAGAAAAAATCATAGAAATCTAAGAAAAATAAATCTTAGCTTCTGAAAATGGTTTAAAAAATTGTTATATTTCTCCTTTGTCGAAGTTGCAAGCATTATAAAAGAATTTTAACTAAGCCAAGTCTTTAGTATACAGTTGATAAAAGATGAGCGCATTTCCAACCCGAAAACGATTCGGATTTACTTGCGACTCCATCTTTACATGCAGATATTTTCATTTTTTTGTAAATACTGATAACGTGAAAGTTTAACATTGCGTGAAACTTAAAATTTAAAAATTTTAGATTTATTTCTTTTCCAAAAAACAACTGATTACAAGCTTAGCAGAAAAAAGTTATCTTCGGAACATTACTAAAAAAACTTTCATGAACGTTTATGAAAGTTCATGAAAGCTCAGTGTTGTATATGTAACAGTAAATTTGTAAAAAAAGTAAATTTGTAAATTTACTGACTATTTAGTAAAATTGTAAAAAAAAATAATTTTGAATCTCTTACTAGTAATTTTACAAATTGACTAAAAGTTAAGTAATTTTGTAAATTTTTTTTTTGATATTAGTATTTTACTAAATTTGTTTCAGTAAAAAACTAAAATAAAAAACATAAATCAAATTAAAAATTCAAAACAAATAAAAATCCAGAAATGAAATTTTTTGCTATATTAGCTGTTTTTTCGATAATCTTGACTCTTAGCGACACTCAAGCACCCATGCTCGATGTTGATCAAGAACGTATTCAACGAGAAAAATTTTATTCTCTATTCGAAGCTAAGTTAACCGAAGAAGAACTTCAAAACCCTGAAAAAAAACGTAAAAAAACCAGAACCGTCACTACTCTTGAGGAGTATAAAAAATTGATCGAATCAATCGAAGTAGCTCTTTCAAAAAAGAAGGGTAGAACTCAAAGAGACTATTATTTAATAAATAAATATGAGATATTAACGGTCGGTGACACAAAAAAGGTTATTCTTAAGCGTAAACTACCGGATGAACCGATTCGTTTTATAGTACCGTATGAGCAAATATTCGAAACGATACATAGGATCCATATTCAAGTAGGACATAAATGTCGTGATATTATGATTGAAGCATGTAGTAAAAATCACTTGAATATAACAGTTGAAATGATTACAGGTAATTTTTTTTATGTTTACTAATTATAGTTAATTGGATAATTGACTAATGGAATATTTTTTTTAGCTTTTCTCAGTTCGTGTAATCAATGTATCATGAACAAAAAAAGAAACAAAACTACAGGTATGGTTGTCAAACCGATTTACAGTGAGAATTTTAATCAAAGAGCTCAAATGGACTTGATCGATTTTCAAAGTCTTCCAGATGGTGAATTCAAATGGGTCATGGTTTATCAAGACCATTTTACTAAATTTATTGTTTTACGACCATTGAGAAATAAATCCGCGTTCGACGTTGCTAGTGCTCTCATTGATATTTTTACGATTTTTGGAGTTCCAGTTCTCTTACAGTCAGATAATGGACGTGAATTTAGAAATCAAGTCATTACAGCTTTAAAACAAAATGTAAAAAAATTGGTCTAAAATTTGTTCAAACGAAGGTGAAGTTGTTGATTTACCAGAGGACGAAGATGTTGATGTTGAAGATGATATTTTTGATCCAAAAGAATACGATGGGTTAAACGATGTTGTTACTCCAGTCGTCCAGAATCCAGTCGTAGAAGAACCACCGGTTGAAGAAATTGTTCGTAAAGCCAATTCGTTAATTGGTATTCGTAAAGATGTTCGTTCAAATCAAGCAAGACAAGCCGAAGCTATGAAAACAAGAAGTAAACGTTATTTACCAGAAGTTTCAATCGGTGATTATGTTGCATTGCCAATACCAGACGTTGATAGAGGTTTAAGTGAAGCTCCAAATTTGATATGCCGTATCATCGATATTGACTATTCCAAATCACTCTATGAATTAGCTTGTCAAGCTGGTGTCCTAGATACACTGTATTCAAGAAACAGTTTCGACTTAGTTAAAGACTGTACGATTGAGCTAAATATCAAAGTCGATAAAAAGCTCGGTTTAAGACAGGCTGTTAGAGAAATCTCAATTGGTGGCGGACAAGGCATGACAAAGTGTAACTGTACTGGGGCATGTTTAACAAATAAATGTACGTGTAAGAAGGCTGGCCTATTATGTAATTCAAGGTGCCATGGGTCTAATTCAACTTGTAAAAACAAATAGAAAATTTGATAAATTTACTAAATAATTCAGTAAGATACTGTTTTTTGTTAGGAACTTACTAAAAAAAAAAATAATTAATCCGGTAAAAAAGTCAATTTTATTTTTATACTAGTATTTTTATAAATTTACTAATAAATCAGTTATTTTGTAAATTTACGTCTTTTACAAATTTACGGTAACATATATATATTTTTTATTGCAAATGAAAACGAAAAATAAGTCAAGTTAAATTCGCTTTTCCAGTGACTTTTTCAGACCAGTTCGTTCCTCTTGGAAAAAACTAAAATTGAAATTTTTTTAACTTGTCAGTTAGTTTTAAAAATATCTTTTAAAAGAGCCATTAAACGACCTATTCGGTCAATCAGTCAAAATCGGCAAAATCTCATTCGATAAGTATCGATATTTTCCGTAAAATATGTTTTTTTAAATTCAGGTATTTTACCGTTTTCCTTACTGATAAGTGCCCTCAAAATCGACACTTTGATCGAAAAAATAAAAATGATGCGAATAGATTTTTGGTTTCATTTGGATTTTTTCCGATAGAACTGAATGCGCTTTATCTGAAGTCACATCATCGTGTCTCTCAATTTTATGTGATTTAATCAAATTTATGAAATTTATTTAACATTAGTCTGCTCGATAATCTTTCTGACAAACTGGAGAGAACAAAAACAATTGCACATTGCTACTAAGTGTGATATTAATGATATATTAATGTGGAAACTTGTTAAGCTGATCTTAATTTTTATGTGCTACAATCGAATAATGTAGTTTACTCATGTGACTTATTAAAATACTTATTTAAAAACTAGTGACAGTATCAAATGTTACTTAATTCTAGTGAGACTATATTGCGAGATGACTGTATCTGGTAAAAATTAAAGTTTTGGTTTTGACGGGTAATTTCAACTCCTCTACACATGACTAGAACTTGATGAAAGTTAATTATTAAATTTTTTCTTACAGTTCCTTGTAAAACATCCAAAATTTGATAAATTATGTTAAAATCATTCGTGTTATTTGATAAATAATCTTGATACCCAATTGAACAACATTTAGCAACCAAAATTGGATCAGACGCACTCGAATTGATGATATTAGAACAGTTTGTTAACTGAGGCAATCTTTGATATGTTGTTGTTTTATAGATATTGGTTGTATACATATTATTTGAATTTGTTTCAGTTGAATCAAAAACAAACTCATTACGGACTACTTCGTTAATTGATTCGGATTTATTTAGAGAATCTTTTGTTTTGTCAAGATTATAAACATATTGAGGTGTTATAATAAAAACGCCAACCAATATGGCTATTATTGTGTTTAATATAAACAACCATCGTATCAATTCAAAAAATGATGCAAATGTGCCACCATATTTTGCTTATAAATCAATTATTTTTTTTGTGTTTAAGACATAAAAATCTTCAAAATACCTTGAATCTCCTCTATTTTTCCATTCCAAAATAACTTCTTTCTTAAGCTGCGCTTGATATTTTTGAACGATAGCCAAAAGTTTAAGTATGTTTAAATTAAAAAAAACGTGCAAATCTTTTACCTTGCTGAATATATTAACACCTTCATTCTAAATTTTAAAATTTTTTAAATTGATGATGTGCTGATGGTATTTGAATAATAAAAGCTTCTTACATCTTCATTACCTTGGTCCAACTTTTCTAAAACTTTGTATTTGTTTATTGCCCTTTTGATTTAAAAAAATTAATTTTTTTTCACTACGAGAGATAACCTTACTAAATCAGTTAGCACTCAAAAGTCAGAAATCGTGTCCTCAAAATAAATCATTTATGAATCCATGTGCAGATTATTAATGATATTCAAAAATTTCGGATTAGACTTGAACCTCTGGTCGAGCCAATGAGAAAAATACAACTTAGTTGGACAGTCATGCTTTGCATATGAACCCTATATGAGCCCAGTAAAGAGCGAAGTGGTATTATCGGAAATGGTTAACCTTGCCAAAACTTTCGGAATAAAGAAAAGACCACTCGCCAAATGTTGTAAATAAATGTTAGAATAATTAAGAAGAAGATTAACTGTAAACCATTTTTATGATGCCAGTTTAATATATAGCATCGTTAGAGCCCTTCAAACATTATGGCAAAATGTTTCGAACCTATTCGACAATATTGATTTACATTGTTCTGTAAGAGTTGTAGGATATCAAATGGTGCATTAATATGAAAAACAACAGCGGATTTTGCTTATTCTAAGCCTTTTTCTGTTTCGTGATAATTATTACAGTTTTTAGATTAAAATATTTTTACTTAACAAAAAAAAGCAACCTGAATTTAGATGATTCTAAACATTTAAAATAAAGCAAATACATACCATTTAAAATCTTCTGGGGATACTTCTGTCATTTTAATTTAGTCACTTAATTCTTTTTTTTTTAAATAAAGAGAACAAGTTTATGTAAAGTTTTATCAAAAAATATAAATTGGTAGAAAATTTAAAAGAAATAAAAAGAACTAAACAAAAACAAAAAAAACTTATCTAAATATGAGATAATATTTTGAAAAAAGATTATGTGTTTTTTTTAATAACAATTAAAACCTGAAATTGCGTCTAATTCGTTCCATAAGTGTCTATTAAAATCGCCACAATTATTATTAAAAGGATTATATCCATTCTTTTTTAGGTTCATTAAATATTGAGCTATTAAACTCAAATTAAAATATCTGGATACATATTTAAATTTTTCAAATATTAAATAGTGTGTATACGTTGAACAAGACATCCATATACAAAAATTCACAAGTACTTGCAAGCCTTCAGACATGTCAGACCAGTATGGATGAATTTTTTCTACACACCAATTTTCAATACCATGTATTGGACAATAAACTTCTAAAAGTATTAACCAATGTTTGAATTGAATTAAAACTCGATGACTCGCCAATGATTTTATGCATAATACAATCGAATTTTCCAAGCAAAATCGATCACATTTTCCATATATACGAGTTGGCATTAAGTCGTGACCCATTTTTTTTTTTGAAACTATAAAGATAAGAATGAAACAATTGCTTATTTTAAAATATACCAAAAATAATTTTAAAATTGTGCCATTTAGAAATATTAACGATTATTAAAATCATAAATGATCTTGTTACAACTCAAATTTGGTATCATTAAACCCTTTCCTTTTTTAGTAAATTAGTTCACAGTTACCAGCTGGTCACATATTTCAGGGTTTCGTTTATACAATCTTATGATAAACGGAATGAGGTGATACGGGAGACTAATCATTTCCAAGAGATAGTAACGAAACGATGAAACAGTGAAATCAAATTAATCGTAAAGGTTTTATTTCAACATAAATCTCGAGTTTTAAGCCATGTTGCAAATAAGGGTTATCTCTTACATCGGACATTCGTTTATTTAACGACCTATGACATGTCGTTAATTTTTAAAAAACGTTAAATAAAAAGCTCAAGCTTTTTTTTTATCCTAACAGATTTTTTCTCTGTTTTTCTCTAATACAGCCTAACAAATAATTACAGTCAGTATTCGGTTATATTACCTCTTTTGCTTCATTCGAAATTTATGCCATTTTAGGAAATAACTAAGATAACTCGAGCTCAGGGTATATATCTAAAATGGGTTTTAAGTGCGTTAGGTTATAACCGAAGACTGACCTAGTACAGTCAACCATTTAAACTTAATCGATTAGGATGTTTGAGATGTTTTCTTTCAGCCAAAAGAAATTTTCTGATTTTGACTTGAAACCTGGGACGTCAATAGCCTTATTTCGTATTCTCAAGTGGGATCCTCAGAACCTCCCCTAACGCCTTTATACCTAATCATATATTACATCGAATGAAATCAGACGTTGAGCACGGGTTACAATAGCGCCGGTCGATCTTAGATCTTGTTTTTCGTAATTTCGCTCAAACCAACAAAAAATTCAATAAAGCGGTGTGCTTCGAAATGAATCAAGAAAAATTTTTCTATCTAATCTTTTTTAAAATCATCTTTTTTTTTTAATTGTTTTTATTAATTAACGTAAAAGCTCGATTTTTAGGACATGTCGTAAATAAGGGATATCTTCTATCTATGACATGGTTATTTCATGTAAGATGCACCAAATCATAAATCTTAGTTAGTTATTCATGGTTTTTGAGAGCTAATTTCTCTTCTATTTTGTATATAGATAAGACAAAATTTTTCAGCTTTGTAGTATAAGTCTTTCTCTACAAGAATAGGTGAGGGTTTTTCAAATGATAAGTAACTCTTGATACTACAAAATGTCCGAAATATCAACTTCCGCAGATTTTCAAATGGATTGAAAATCTCAACAAAAGACATCAATCGTAAAATCAACAGTCTAGACATGCTAACGTGTCTAAAGCAAAATTTACAAATCTATGAATTCAGTAACATCATATCACTATATACTTATTACAACAACTCAACATGGATTATCGAGTTCGACAAGACTCAAAGTATCAAAGACTTAGTCTATACAAAAATAAAATTTGATGATGACATCGAGTTAACGCTAGAAGACCCAAGAGATGATCTAATCGTAAAACCAAGAAATATAACAAGCATACTGAGGTTTCATCGTATACCTTCGACTGTACCTCTTTCTATGATAACCGAATATATTCACAAGTTAAAGTTAAATGAGCTAAAAATTATTGAAACAAAAGAAGAAACATACAAAGATTACCCAGATATAAAAAATGGAGTAATTCGTTGTAAGATTTCATACCCTCCAAATTATGAAAAACAAATTCTAGGTCTCGCTGGACGTCTTAAAATTGGAAAGCTACATACGTTCGTTACTATTCCAGGTCAACCGATTAAATGTAACTACTGTTCAGTATTTGGCCACAAATTTAGTGAGTGTCCAAAAAGAGAACTATTTTGTACAAAGTGTAACAACAAAGGTCACCTAATGGAGAATTGTAACACCTCAGAAATCATGAAAAGTGCAGACCTAAGAAACGGAGTATTCGATGAAGATATGGTTGAAGAGGAGGAAAATACAGCCACATTAAACATACCACCACCATTAAACACAATTTTGGCAAACACCCAAAACACATATGAACAAAGCAGTAACTCGAGTAACAACCAAACTCAATTAGACGAAATTACAAATTATGTTAACGAATTTGGTAAACAAATTGATAATAGTCCATTAAACGAACAAGCTCAACCACAGCCTGACAGGTCAGCTCAAACGAGCACCAACAAAAGTAGTGAGACAAATGTAACCTCAAACATCAATCACGGTAACGAGTTAGCAAATCTGTCAAATGTCAAGACTTTAAACAAGCCAATTGTAATCAAACCAGCAACAAACCCACACAACCCGTCGAAGAACTCCAAAAGAGCTGCTTCGTCGAGTTTAAATGAAACCAAAGACCGTAAAAAGTCTTTTGTGTCTGAAGATGAAAATAATTAGTCTATAGCAAACAATGAAAACATGTACTTCTATTTTTTGTCACCTTTCTTTTCTTTCGTTTTCTTTATTTTTAAACTATTTGTAATCGTCTATACAAGTCAAACTATAACTCAATCTACGTTGTCATGGAAAGTCTGAAAGTCGTGCAATGGAATTGTAACCGGCTCCCGTGTAAGTTAACTCTTTTCAAACAATTTTTGTCTAAGCACAAACCTGACATAGTTCTCTTGAATGAGATCAAAATGTCTGTACTTGAGTGTAATTATTATTCAAATATAAATGAGTACGAGACTCTCTTTAAGCCAAGAATGACTTCTTTAGATTACCGAGTTGCAGGAGGTGGCGTTGCTATTTTAATCAAGAAGGGAATTGAGTACTTTCAAGACTTTAGTTTTGATGATATGGGTTTAGAATTACTTTGTATAGCAATTAAACTAAAAGATAAGAAATTATCGATCGCTACACTCTATAATCCCCCTGACCAAGAGCTACCGTTTGACTTCTTTAAGAAAATTTGTTTAATTAGAGAAAATATTTTAATAGGAGGGGATCTCAACTCTAAGTCCATGATGTTTGGCTGCAAAAACAATAATAGGAACAAAGACCAAATTGAGAGGGTTCTTCATGAATTACCTTTGGCGATAATAAATGATAATACCATAACATATCGTAGATTTAATAGTGAGTACGAGGACATACTAGACCTCTTCCTGGGGTCGTCAAATATTATTGAGTTCGTCACTGGGTTTGGGGTCTATGATGATGACATGACCAGCGATCATTTACCGATATGGTCTACTTTCTCGTTACAGAAAATAGTCAAAAATGTTAACTCGATTTCATCCTTTGACTATAAAAGAGCGGATTGGGGATACTTCAAAGATACTCTAGACACGTTACCTGAAACTAAATTTAAAGGGGATTTAAATTTGATGTGTAATGAGATTTCTAATAAAATACTTGACTCTGCAAAGACAGCAATTCCAAAAATAGGATCCAAGGTCTTTAGACAGAGGCTACCAGCTGATCTGCTAAAACTGATCAGAAGTAGAAGAAAAATTCGACGTCTTTACTATAGTACAAGAAGTATAAAAGATAAAATGGAGTTTAATAAAGCCACGGCACAACTTAAGTTAAAGCTTAAGGCTTTTAGAGATGAAAATTGGGCTGAGTTTGCAAGAAGAAACAAATCTCTCTCTAAATTTTACTGGAAAAGAATTAACAGATTTAGGAATTGTAGTAGTAAATCTAAAATACCTTCATTGATTACTCAAGGAAGGGAAATAGAATTGGATGAGGAAAAATGTGATATTTTTGGTAAAAAGTTAGCTGATACGTTCAAGCCAAATGATGATTCGACTTTGAGTGGTTCTGATCTTGAAGTTGAAGAGTCAGTTAAGAAATTTTTTGACAACCTAAGTAATTCAAGTCCGCACCAACCTATCACTTTATGTGAACTTAAAAAAGCCATCAATAATGTTAAAGATTTTTCATCTACAGGTCCGGACAAAATCCACAATCTTATGTTAAAAAACTTGAACCATAGGACTTATAAGGAGATCCTAAGTATGTTTAACTACAGCATCTCTCTAGGTACAGTTCCTTCTAATTGGAAGACAGCACATATTACTATGCTTCTTAAAAAAAATCAGTCACCTTCCGACCCAAACTCTTACAGACCAGTTAGCCTTTGTAGTTGTCTTGGTAAGATTTTAGAGAAAATTATTCAAGAGCGGCTCTACAAATTTCTTGAACGCATGAAGATATTAGTAAAAGAACAGTCTGGGTTTAGGAAAAACAGACGAACTGCAGATAATTTTTTCTTTTTAATTCAAAAAGTTGCTGAATCTTTTAATAGATCGAAAAAAGTATGTGCCCTATTTTTCGATATTTGTAAAGCCTTTGATAAGGTATGGCATAAAGGTCTTCTTTACAAACTGATAAAGAACAATGTACCAAGTTATATCATTGTATGGATTAGTGACTTCTTAAAAAACAGGAACTTTAGAGTAAGAGTAAACGATCAAATGTCAAAAGACTATCCAATTGAGGCAGGGGTACCACAGGGATCGGTTCTAAGTCCGATTCTCTTTAGCATATTTATAAATGACATTCCAATTCGTAATAAACCCAACAACAACCAGTCACTGATGTTTGCAGATGACTTAGTCACATTTTTCATCTTCAGAGCATCGGGGAACATAATTAATCAAATTAATAAGTATCTCAAGGAGTTAGAGTCATGGTTAGTTAAATGGAAAATGAAGATGTCACCAGAAAAATGTAGTTATACAATTTTTAGGAAGAGTTCAAAAGATAAGGTTGAGTTGTCTCTAAGACTTTTCGGTGGTAGGATTCCGTATGCCGATAAAATTAAGTTTTTAGGGGTAACGTTTGATGATACATTTCGTTTTAGCTCTCTAGTTGATGAGATTAGAGAAAGATGCTTTTATAGGTTAAATATAGTCAAAATTTTGGCAAACAGAAAATGGGGTATTTCAAAAAATACACTCTCAACAATATACAAATCACTTATTGGCTCAATAATTGACTATTATTTCCCTTGTTTAAATATATTATCGGAACATTTAGTGCACAAATTACAAGTGATTCAAAATACAGCAATTAGATCAATTTTACGTTTAAAATACGACACCCCCTCTCAAACTCTACATCAAGAAGGATGGAACCAACTAAAGTTAATGAAGGTAGACCACAGACTTGACGAACTCTCTGAGAGATATGTTAAGAGTGGCTTAGAAAAGAGTGTCAACTTAATTGTCCAATTAGTCGATGAGTACAATAATGGTTTTCAATCCCGTTGCTTAGACTTTCCGACTCCCCTATGCAACTGTAGAGGAATAATTGAAGAATTTTTCAACATTTAATTGCAATCTTTTATCATTTCTTTAACTATATTTTTGTTTCTATTTAGAAATTAACATTAAAACTGAAACTTTTTTTTTTTTTTTTATTATTATTATTTTTTTTTTTTTTTTTTTTTTTTTTTGCTGAAAGGAGCTACGGCTCGAGCAGTTTTTACAAATAAAATAAATAAAAAAAAAATTACAATTTAACACTACAGTGACTTGTATGAAAATGAAATTACGCAAAAATTTAAAAAAATAAAATAAAAAAAAAAAGTTGCCACATGTAGAATAAAAAACAGGTTTTGAATTAAATTTATTTATTATTAAAAAAAAAGAGAAGAAGACAAGAACCACGATGATACTTGATTTGACCAAGAATTGTTCTTGCATGAAATGAAATTGATGACCAAATTGAATACCTTTCATAGACGCTTGAATTCAGCTAGTTTATAGATGAATGGAAAAGGCAGCTGCGTTTTTGTTACACAATGTCTTCCAAGACTAGAAATACACACAGGCTATGATTATGCAGTTACTGAATCCATTTCATGCAAGTCAAATGGAGTATGATGAGGGAATGTAAAATGAAATTCACCGCGAATCAACCCGATCGCTTTGAGATTCGAATTGGCTTTCATTTTATTTAATAAGTTTACCTTTGGTTTAAGTAAGTTCCTAAAACTATTTCAGTAATTAACTAAAAGATTTAAAAAATCAGTAAATAACTCAAATCGCATTTTTATTTACAAGTTTTAGGTTTTTACTACAAGACCAGTAATTTTATAAATTTACGTGTTTTACAGATTTACGCTAACATATATTTTATCAATCCAGCTATTCTATTGTAATTTCATTTTATTAGGATTTTATCCGTTTCTCTTTCACAGGGAGTCGTTTTTTTCAAATTGTTTTTAAACGAGTTTTTGATTACTTTAGTGTCTTCACTTGACAAGAGATTAAATTGAAGCATTAAAAAATTAAATCCAAATTTTATTTTGAAAATTTTTCTTATATTAATTTTGATTATCTGGTAGATCATCACCGATTGAAACATTCTCAAGCTCTTCATTTAAATTTTTTTCCGCCATAATATTTTGAATTACAATATTCAAATCAGATTTTAGATCATCAAATTCATTTTGTTCAAAAATCTCTGAAAGTTTCTCAAATTTTTTCATATCTATTTGTTCATGGCTACTATCATCAGCTCCTATATCTGGTAGACCAAGTTGTGAATAAAAATATTTAAAAAAGTTACGATCACCTTTTCGTATACTTTCTGAAATATTATCAAAATTGTATCTTCTCGACTCCACTTTTTTGCTTGTCGATGGTTTATCTTGACTTTCTTCGGGTTGTGTCAATTCACTTTTCGACATGGCCTCTTCGGTTGTTTGTTCCGGAGCGTTTGATTGCAAAAACTTTCCAAGATTTGTCTTACCGAAATCGGTTAGCGCTATTTTTTCACGAGCCTCCTCACCATATAATTTAAATCTTTTCCTCTCGGCTATATATTCCGGATATCGAGCTCTCTCTTCTAAATACTTATTCTTAAAATCATCATCAACTTTGTTCTTTAGCCACATCTCAAGTAGTTCAACATTACTCTCTATTAACCACAACTCAAAAATATTCACAGCCATTTCTTTGGTCAACAACAAACGATCTACCAAATTCGTCAAAATACTCATCATACAATCAGCTTTCTTTTGGTCACATACATAAACATTATTGTGACAGCTCGTTAGACTTAGCTCACATTTCAACGAAGGATACACTTCGAGTTCAATAAAGTTGTGTACTTTACGTCTAAAGTAATCAATTAATGAATCAGATGAAATTTTATCGGAACCGTCAACAAGTTCACCAATTCTATTTTCTTCTATTTCGATGAATTTTAAAATTTGTTCTTCGCCAATTTTCAATTTACACAATTCTTCGATTTGTTCAAAATCTAAATCTTCAATAAGTTTTCGAGTTTCTTCTTGTTTTGAAGCTTGTTGAGACTTTGCCGGCTTGTAATTGTGATAATTTTTAGCGTACAAAGTATCTTCTAAAACTTTAAGTTTATCTTCAAAATCAATTTTCGAGAAAACACTTCTACAATCGGCAAAATCAAAAAAGTTAATCTCATAAAAGTATCTTAGAATAAAGAGCAATTGTTTCTCACGAGGATCAGCTAGTTTGTTCAAAAGAACAGGTATCTTTGATTTGAAAGAAAAATTACCTTGGACAAGATTTTTAGTAGACTTGGGAGGGGTTGAGTTATCGATCAATTGACTTTGAGGTGTTGGTGGTAGATTATTTGTTGGGGTTTTAGGACTTGATGGAGATGGTTCGCGTTTGATTTCATTGAATGAAGTCTGTGTTTCAACGTCTGATTGCATTATTGTTTTGGTTTTTGTCGTAGTCGAGCTAGCGTCTTCAAATACGGCTCCATTTTTACTCAAATATTTAAAAAACTTAGTTTTCAGACTTTCTCTTTCTTGTTCCGGAAAAGACGGAATTTGAATTTTAAGATTTTCCCTATAGTGTTTAAGGGTTCGATTAATGACAGCATCTATTAGCTTGCATAGTAGATTCTTGTCTGCGGTTATAAGTATACTTTCAGGATCTGCTTTATCTTGGCTCATATTTGTGTTGGGTATAGAAACATAAAATTAAATAGAAGGATATTTAAAAAAAAACTTTGATTTTGATTAAAAAATAAATTTTCCTTGGAAATGAAGATTTTGGTTTAATTTAACTCTTTGTCTTTTAAATTAAGTGATCCACTTTGGTTTTATTTATTTAAAATAAAGAAAATCGACGATTTAGATTATTTTGATGATGTAGCCTCTCCAGGCCTTTTATTAAGATATAAACTGAGAATCTTAAAGTGAAAGAGTTAAGAGGCCTCAAAATGAGCTAAGAAAAATCAGACGCTCTGATTCTACTTGGATAATCAACGCGTCAAAATAATTTTGTTATTTGGAATCGAAGCTAAAAAGTTTAAGTTTGATCTAAATTTTAGAAAAATAAAGATAAAAAGTGCTCATCCACGCTATTACAAATGTAAAGGCCGGATTTTAGCGTTTTAATCCATGATCATTTTTCTTATTACATTATATATCAATGGAGGGTCATACTAATTTTTCGAAAACAAAATTGCCGCGGACACCCGAGAGGTTTGGGTGGGGTCACTCATAAGCAGCCTACTTCTCGAGAAAAGCGTACGCTGTGAAGAACCCTTTTATGTAAGCTAGAAAGAGCAAGGTACAAGTTTACACAGTTTCACTGATTTCCGATTATCGGTTCTTTTTTTCAATTCTAAAATGGCAAATACATGACGAAATATTGTGATCTTAAGAGCTCTGTATACCGGATGATAACCTCCACATACAGAAGTTAGGTATTAATACAACACCGTTAAAAAAAATTAGTATTACATCGGTATACCACCTTATATTAGCTTTGATAGAATCACGTGGATTCTATGAAAGAAGTACGAGTATGAAAGAAAAATATTTGTTTGGCTTAATTATTTACATCATACAAGCCTGCGAAAGTTTGACGGTACAATTGTATACAAGTGAAATTAGTAATTGTTGAAATAACGATACAGTTTGTACTGTACTTGTAGTTGACTGTAGTAGTAGTAAGTTTTACTGCGACCCATTACGGTTAAACTCTTAAGAGTTGTGTCAGGACTTAAACGCTTTTTGCTTCACAATGCAAGTGCAACTGCGCAAGTTTATACTTGATCCGAGTCGTGCATAAGATGTTAAGAGATGATTGTACTCTCTCCTATGTAGCTTCACACGTGATCGAACCTTAGACGTTTTGAATAAGAGTCGAACACGCTATCCACTACACAACACAAATACAGTTAACTGAAGATATGGATTATTTTCATTTAAAGTTCTAAAAAGCGGTGGCAAGTCGTCTTTAGAAATGATGAGGAATTTTAAAAATGGTGAGTAAACGCGCCCGAACGCGTTTCAATGGAGCAGTACTGTATTAAACGACATGACGGCATGTTAAAAAATTGCTAGTCTCATTAAATGTAACCTTTATAAAAAAATTTTATGAGAACAAAATTTTTATTAAAAATAAACAATTCCAACAAAAAATAAAAAATTTAACTATCTTCATTTTCAAATTGTTTTTCCAATTGTTCAAATTCTTCAAGCTCTTTATCCTCATTGTATTTATCCATTTGAATAATTTCTTGTAAACTATCAGCCAATGCCGAAGAATTTTCCTCCATACTTTTATGTTCAATTGATATCTTTTCATCTAATTGATTCAATAAATCCGGATGATTTTTTAGTACATCATTCCAAGTTGAATTTTCCTCACTTGTTTTAATTGTCTCAATTACTTTACTCTGATTTTGACTTTCATCTAAATCATATTTTTTTTTCAATTTGGCAACAAAATTTTCTCTTGTATGTGGTGATAATTTACCAATTAGTAAAGCATGATTGAGCACCATAGATATTCTGTCCAATTTAGACTGTAAATCTTGACTTTCTTCATCGGGTTGATTTTCCACAAGTACAGACTTTTCTTCTTTTTTTTCAACTTGTTCAGGCTTTTCTTCTTTTTTTTCAACTGATTCAGACTTTTCTTCTTTTTTTTCAACTTGTTCAGGCTTTTCTTCTTTTTTTTCAACTTGTTCAGGCTTTTCTTCTTTTTTTTCAACTGATTCAGACTTTTTTGCTTTTTTTTCAACATCGTTACTTCTTAGATCTTGAAGAGATTTTTTACATTCATTATAAAATTTCTTCTTCTCTTTTTCATGGAGACTAGTAGCGCTGTTTTTTTGTCCACTGGATGAAGCCGGTGGAACTTGAACCGGTATTTGTTGAGTTAAAGAACTTTTGTAAATAACTTTAGATGTTAATTGTCGTTCAACTGAAGCAGTCTGATGAAATATTTTACTTGATGGAAAATCGGTTGTTTTTGATTCTACCTTAGTCTTATCTAAGGAGATTTGGTTTTCTGATTTTTTAATTTCATTTGGCAAAGGCTTTTCTTCTGAACCTTTAGCTTCAGAATTACTTTGATTTTCGTCAACGCGAGTCTCTTCAATATTTTTGACTTCTTGATTTATGATATCTGATTCGGTTGAACCACGCCTTGAATTAACATTCGGGTCAACCTGATTTTCAGCTGCTTCAATATTTTTTTTAGGACTCTCGATACTTGATTCATTCTCTTGAAAGTCTGTTGAATTAAAAGAAGCGTCAAATTGTTCATCTTTCGGATTTTTATTATCCAAACTTTCATTATTCAACGATTTATCCTTAATTTCATTCTCAAAAGACTGTTCAGACTCATTTTTTAGATCATCCAATTCTCCAGAAGGCTCATTTTTTAGATCATCCAATTCTGAAGAAGACTCTTTTTTACTTTCTTGATCGTTTTGTTCATCAGCTTCCTCCTGGACTTGAGAATTTTCAATTTCTTCACTCTTAGAACTTTGATTAGTCTGTTCAGCACCATCATCTTCTTTATCCTGTAAACTTGTCTTTTTACTCGACGTACTAAGAGGATTATCAAGTTCAAATTCGTCTTTGGAAATATCATTATTTGACAACTCGTTGCTTTCATTCTTTTCAATTGAATTATCAATTGAATTATCTTTATGGTCAGAAACTTGATTGTTGTTTGCATCATTCAAATTATCCTCTGTATTTTGAGAAATATTTTTTGAAGCGTCCCGTTCTGTATTTTCCACCTCAAAATCTTGATTATCCGAAAGAGAATCTTTTTTTGACTCGTGTGTACTTGAACTTTGATTGAGTTCTTCTTTGTTTTCAACTTCAGACTGATTACTCTTGTTGTTATCACTGTAAGAATTATTATGACTAGATTTTGATTGTGTTCTATCACCTTCACGTTTATCATCAAATTCGTCAAGTTGGTTATCTCCAATTTCCGATTTTTCTACACTTTTATTAAGCGAACTATTCTGTGAGGCATTGCTCTCGTTATTTTCAGAATTTGTCTCATTTTGTATTTGTTTGTCTTGATTACTTTCGCTTTCAACATACTTTTTGTCACTAAAATTTTCTTCACGCGAATTTAAAGAAGTGTCAGGTTCTTTTTGCTCTCTTTGTAAGGATTGGTACTTTGATTCCATAAACTCTGTAGGCATTGATTCAAGTTCAAGATTTTGAATGCTTTTATTTTTAATCATATCAGTCAAATTTTCAGACTTGTTAGATTCATGTTCAAGAGACTGAGGTTGTTTTTCACTTTCTTTACTTTCAGATGATAATGAATCACTTTTTTTATTTGAATTCGGGTTATTGTCAAGAGAAGTCACATTAGTTGGGCTTGTTTCGGGGTAAGAGGATTCCCTGGTTTTAGAATCATTTTGACTTGAATTTTCAGATGAAGTCACATCACTTTGGTCTGATGAAAATTGTTGTTGAATTGACGTGTCAAACAAAGGCTCATTCGATTGATTTATCTCAGAATTGCCAAATTGTTGATTAGCTTCAAGTGAGTCTTGTTGTTTTTTATCATTCGAAATATTCGGGTTCTCATCATTTGAATCATTTTGATTGTTATCTTAAAAAAAACAATTTTAAACAATATTGATATTAAATTAGACTAGTTTTAGACTTAAAAAATATTTTATGTGTTGCGGACAGAGATCATAACCCCTCACACTTCAAAATCTTTGTAAATTTTACTATAATTAAGGGATCAGAACGCCAAAGAGATGCTCGGCCAACTTCTGAGACCAGCGCAAACAAACAAGTACACCAATTTTCAACAAGTCTTTGCAGCTATTAGTTGCTAATAAAGCAACTCTTGGACGTAACTTGTGTTCAGCATTGAAGTATCAAAAAAGCATCATTAATGCACTTCTGAAGGAACCTTTGGTGAGCGTCCTTATCCATACGGTATCGTACCAAGATTTTGTAGGAACAGAAAAATAAAAAATGTACAATTAAATATATTTTAATCAAACGAAAGATTTTTCAAAGTTTTGGATCTCATGGAATTTGGAATAACGGTATTTATAAGAAACCGAAAAACACAAAATTCTTGATCCTCGTTTGGAAAAATCCTACAAGACATATTTACAAGAAACATGTTTTTTTTGAAAATCGATTATGGGTGCTGTTATTGGTACTATACTCCATCGATTATGCAGTATCATAATCATAAAATGTCTTAAGCATGTTTTAGCATTTTCTGGTCGTAAAAAAAACCCTCTTAAATGTGGGGTTTGAATTGATGTGCTTGAACAAGGGAATACGGTAATAATGGGATCTCTTTTAGGTAAATTGAAAAAATCATTGTTTTATGATTTTCCAACACGAGGGTTACAAATATTTCGTCAAAAAGTTCAAAATCTTTCTTCTTTGCATTTTTGAAAAAAATTTTCTAGAATCGTCTCTAGTAAAAAATTGTTGACTCCTCTATCAAATAAATAGTTACATTTAAATTCATTCATTAAAATATTTTCTGAAGATTTTCTATTAATTGAAAGAAACATATCAAAATACTTAAAAAAATTACCTGAACTAATGTTCGATTGACTAGAACTAGATGAAGATTCAAATATTTTCTCTTTTTGGTTTGAAAGAACACTGTTATCTGAATTTATTGACTCTTTATTACCATCTTGGTTTTGAATTTCATCAGATTTTTGTTCGAGTTGTTCATTTTTGTTTTCTTTTTTTTTAAGGCTTTGACTACTTCCTCTTGGAGATCTGGGAGGCAGCTGCGATTGAGTCTCAGTCTCATTAATTTCTTTAGACTCATCAATAGATGAGACTTGTTGTTGACTACTAGATGTTGGTTTTAATGGAATTGGCTTTTCGAATTTATTAAAAAGTGATTCATTTTTAGAGGCTTGAGTTGGAGTTCTTGGCGAAGTAAGAGGTCTTGGCGGTTTTGATGTTACAATACTTTCATCTATATCTCGCTTAACAGTATCAACAGGTTTTAACGAAGCGTCTTCAGAATTTTTTTCTGAAGTTGAAGAGCTATGAATAGTCTCATCTGTATCTTTAGGCGTTTGATTCAACAAATCCTCCTGATTTTTATTCAAAGTAACATACGATTCTGTTTCAGCTGAGCCTATGTTAATCATATCTATAATCTCAGCAAGATCAATTGAAACCTCATGAGCTTTTTCAAGTTTATTCATTGAAACACAGTAAATTATTTCGTTTAACTTTTCTCGTATTAAATAAGCTTGGTCTTTCGTGTCATCATCTTGTTCGTTTAACTGGATTTTTCTATAAATAGAATCAGCCTCTATCATAATGGCTTTGAATTCTTCGTTTAGTTCGAATTTTGAAAAAAAATTTTGAATAGTTGAGGGGTCATAGGCTTCGGACCAACTAGGTCGAAAGTCTTCTTGTGGTCGATCACTTTTTTGAGCCTCAGGAGTTTGTGTTTCTCCAGTTTCCGGTTCTTGAGGTGAACTTTGGGGTTCATTAGGCTCTGTCTGTTTTTTTTCTACACTCTCTTCTTTTGGTGTCTCAGTTTTATCATTCACAATCGGTTTAGTCTCAAAAATATTTTCTAATTTTTTTACTCTCAAACAAATGTTTTTATCGACTTTTATTTGCTTGAACGCTTGGTTCAAAACCTCTGCAGATGGTTGAGATAAAAATTTCCAATTAGAAAAAACACTTTTATTCGTTTGCTTTCGGTCCTTTTTTTCGACCGAATCTTCTCCTTTAGACTTAGGATTAGGCGCTGATTCTACATTATTAACATCAGGTTGATTTCGATTTTCGTCTTTATGTTTTTTGTCTGGACTTTTTGGAATCTCGTCTTTAATGGGACTTTTTACACTTTTAGTAGTCTGGGTCTTTTCTTGAGGGATTGTTTTTTTCGAAGGACTTTTAGGTGGCTCATCTTTTTGGGATTTTTTTTCAAATTGTTGAATCTTTTTTCCAACATCACCTTCGGCTTTTCTGGGACTTTCACTTTTGGTCCGGTTTGGACTTGCCGGTTTTTCTCTTGATGTTGACGGTTGAGAGTTATCTCGATTTTTACGGTTGTAATAATCCTCAAACTCGACTGGAAAATCGTCTAATATTTTGTCAATTTTTTGTCTCGTCATTTTCCAATATTCCCTCATCGCTTCGAGTTTATCGCTTGAATTCATCTTTTTTTTATTGACGTTAAAAAAGTAAGTCTTAAAAATTAAGATTTTTTAATTTTTAATATTTTTAAATCTTTTAACTGATTGCCTTGGATATTTTTTTATTTTCAAATTTTCAAAAACTCTATTTAATAATTTTAATAAAAACAGAGCGCTTAATTAAAAAAGAAATATAAATCTTTTTTTATATCAGCTTGAAATGTTTGTGCTTAAGAATAAAATGATTCACAGGACTGCAGCAAAGGTTAACAGGGTCCTAGGACAGATAAAAAGTTCATTCAGATTATGAAACATTAAAGCCTCTATACACTGCATTAGTGAGACCACACTTGGAGTATGCGGTAAGCTCATGGTGTACGTATAATGAGACCGACATTAAGATGAAGAGCAACAAAGTTGGTCAAACCCTATGACCAACTTTGTTGGTACGCCTATGGTACGCCTAAAAGAATTCAATTTAATGAGCTTAGAGGACAGACGCCGTAGGGGCGGCTTGATAAAAATTTAGCTGGCTAATGGTCATGAAGATATAAATTTGCTCAACTGTGTCAATTTCGCCAAACCTACCACAATCAATCTAAGAAGGCAGCACAAAAGCCGATTAGCACGTGAAATCAATAAAAAAGGTTCATATCGATATAATTTTATCACAAACCGAGTTACTTCAAGTTGGAATGATCAACCTGAAAGTGCAGTATCAGCAACATCAACAAACAGTTTCAAGAGCATCAACGGTGAGAAAGTTATTGGTATGACACGAAGCAAATGCTGCCAAAGCCCATCAAGGGCTAAACGGCTTAGTGCGTTGGTATAGAATTTTCTATATCGCAATTAATAGCTCCATCGAACTCGGACTTTAAAGAAGCACCTATCAGAAACATTGACATTGTCTTTTAAAGCCACGATCAAGTTTGAAACTTTGAGATTTGCTTTCTTTACGAAGGGAAGTCTTCTAAACTGGATCAAATCTCCTCTCGATCTTACTTCTTTTTTAATAAGAGAAAGCTACTAATTGGAATTCGAGTTTTTTTATTAAACTCGTCAAAACAGTAGATGATCGGACGAAAACGTACAAATCATATTTCGAAATCTTTTTTTCAACTATCTTAGGGCTTTATTACACAAGACTAAGCAAATATTAAAAGTTTAGTTGAAGGATAAAACCTCTGTTATCGAACAGGGTGTACAATCTAAGACCTTTCTTTTTTTTCAAATTGTACCAAGACGCTTTTAAATAGAAGACGAATTTTTCAAATATTTTTAGAAGTTGTTTCGATGATCGTGTTAGCTATTTGATTCTTCCTGGCTCAATTTAAACCGCTTAGCCTAAAGGTTTTTAGATTATTTTTCGAACATCTATTTACAATCTAGGCTCTTCCCTCTAGTAAATGAGTGTGTCCAAGAAATTTAAAAATAAATAATAATTGTTCTACATAACTTTTTCAATGAATATTAATACCTTTAAATCACTAGAGAATTATTGATCACTCAATGTTTATTTTGTATGTTCATTGTTTATTTGAAATTTTAATGCATAAAGAGACCAACCCACCCAATTTTTTTCCTTTTTGAACTTTTACAAACCCCCAAATCGGGTAAGAAAATTTTTATTCTTCAATTTATTTCCAACATAACCTACCAACCCTACCCGGCCTCGTGTCGTTTAACAACCGTGTTTCTGGGACATCACGTTTAACTCTTCCTACGTTTAATTTCCAACGAATGTTTATCAAGAATGGCTTTTGAATGCTAAAGTTTTGCTCAGGTTTTTTTGGTAACAGTTAACAGATGAACCTTCTATCGGGTCTAATCGGTAAGACACATTTTCATCTAGATTGACGAATTATCGATTCAATGATTCTCAGACTGTTTGGGACTTCAACAAATATTTTCAAAGCTAGCGTCGATTAAAAACGGATAAATATCTAGCGAAGCCTAAACAACTAAGTGTGTTAGTAAAAATTTACAATACTGGTCTTTCACATGTTCCCTAAATGAACGTTCACGATCATTCATGAACGTTCATTTTCAAAAAATGGATTTAGTATAGAACCTTTTGATTGTTTTTTAATTTTTCATCTAAATTAACAAACTTAACTTTTAAACCATTCATTCTGTTAGAACTTTCAAATCAAGTACGATGAGTGTAGTTTGAGAACATGTAAAAGACTTTTTATCAAGTCAAGGAAGTTAACAGCTTAAAGGGAAATAATTTTCTTCTAAAAATCATATTATTAAGCTTTGATTTATTTTCAGAGGTGAATTATTTCCATTAGTTTGTTCCCAAGGTAGTTTTTCTCAATAAAACCATATAGTGTTGATGAGCTGGTGAATTGAATTGAATTGAAGAATTCTGGACCATAGTAGATGTTGACTTTTGCGTGCAAAAAAATAATCATTAACTTTTATCCGTCCAAAGGTAATTTACAATCATTAAAGACCAACGTGGGTCATTTTTGACCATTAATGTAATTTTAGTTTTAGATTTATTTTTTATCGTAAAAAAAAAAAACAAAGTATCTTAGTATCACGTGTATCACGATATTAAAAAAAATAATTTTACTAAAATTTTAGTCAAATTCAAAAATAAAAACGAAACGAATTGAAAGAAGTTTACAGCATTAAAAAATGCTTAGATAAATTTCGAAAAAAATTCATGTTCAAATTTTAGTTTAAAGTAAAACCAAAGCAAAATAAATTTTTTCGTTTCATGTTTTTTTTTATTTTAAAAAAAAAAAAAAAAAAATTTTAGCTGATTCTGATACATGCAGGCAAAAAATGATTTTTTAATATTAGATGCTGTATAAGATAAGTTAAATAATGTATATGAAAAAATGTTAAATCTAGTGCGTCAATTTGAAATAAAAAAAAAATAAAAAAAGCTTAAAATTATTTTTCCAATTTTTTTTTGAGAAATGCGTAAAATTTCACCTTATTTTGAAATACTAAAAATAAAGTTAGTTTAGCGTTAAAAGTTGGGGTCTCCTCTATTAGGTGAACGTGTGTTCACATATTATGTGACCAAATCATGTTCACCTATTTTTTTTATACAATATGGTGAACAAAAAAACTCATAATGTGTTCACATAAACAAATTTACAGACGAGTTGCACTTATATCACCCTATTCGTCAAGCCATTTTGCAGTGATAAAAATGAAATGTGACTTAACTGGAATCGATTTGCATTAAAAGTAACCCTTTTGTCTTAATCTCCCCAGTGACATAAGTGTAATAGTGACTTAAGTGGGTGGTGATATAAGTGGGACTTGACTGTATGTTCACCTATTTCTGTTCGTGTTCACCTAAAAAAAATTGTGTTCACCTATTTCACCTAATTTACAGCATTATTTAATCACAAAACAGTTTAGGATTTTGAATAAGATGGCTCCGAGGTTGGCTCAGAGAAAGATAGCGGTTCGGTTTTTGGCTCATTACAAAACGATGATCGTTCAACAAATAATGATTTTGAAAGTGAAGCCGAAGATGGCTAAGATGATAATGAAGACGTCAATGAAGATCAAACGGTTAAAAATGGTACTTTAAATTCAGAATCGAGTTCGGCAATAACTTATCATGACATAAATAATAGTTTTGATGATGCTGACGATGTAGTTTGTGAAGATGTGATGAATATAGAATCAAAACTAAAAAATGTTAAAATTAAAGCCACTTTAATCGAGGATAAGGAAAAATTAAAACCAATTTATGACCAAAGAACAGCCGAGGTCGAAAAAGTTATTCGTTTAACTCAATTTTAAATTTTTTAAAGAGAAAAAAATTTATTTTTGTAAATTATCCATGTTAACATTTTTTTCAGTGTTCACCTATTCTGATTTGTGTTGACCTATTTTTAAGTCAAATTTACAGTTGAATTTTTTTGTTCACCAGATTGTATAAAAAAAAATAGGTGAACATTTTGTTCACCTAATATAGGAGACCCAAAAGTTGATTTTTTTTTTAATTTTTTGTCTGTTTATGTCAGCGCATAAATTATTTTTATTGGACTTTGAACTTTTTTAAAAATAAAAATCTTAAAAAAAAGATTCTCCCTTTTGTTGTTGTCAAAACTAGATTGAAAATTGTATAATTTTTTTAAAAAATTTTGTTTTTCGATTAAAATTTTTTGTTTGAATAAATTTGCTATAAAAAAACGTAAAAAAGAGACCTTGTTCAATAAACAAAACATAATAAATAAATCATAAAGATATTGATGTAATCTTAAGTCGATAAATTTGATTGTTTTTATTTTTTTTTTGTACTTTTTTTGTTGTTGGTCTTTTAGACAAAAATAATTTTTGACTGATCATGAACAAATCAAGCACTCAAAGGTAATTATTTAACTTATTAACTATGTATAGGTCATTTTATTAAACAAATTTCTATTCTTTAATCCCTATTTGAAAAATAATGAATGAAAATATTTAGAATATTTCCAAGCCCTTAAAATTAGGTCTCAGAGTCAAGTCTAAACCAAAATTCTTCAAATTTTTTTCTGAGTAATTTTAGTATGTTTTTTGAACTCGATTTTCTTCGAACGAAATATTTTCTTGGTCGATTCGGATCTTAAAACCAGGCTTAAAAAAAGCCAAACATCTCTATTGAATTTTTCACTTAGTATTTAAAAATTGGCAAATGTACTTGACAAAAGCATAGAAATTCAATTTTTATCACTTACATTGGTTTTTTCGTTTCAACAAGCTTCCCGATCATTAATAGTTCGGTTCTAAAAGAGTTCGGAAAATGATCGGGAACGGTATTGGAACAGAACGGTGTTGGAACGTAACTATTGATGAACCGAAACGGAACCCTTTAAACCGTTCTTTGTTTTGGAACGTTTCTGAAATGGAATGTTAAATTTTCGCAAAAACCACTGTATGATTTCCACAAGTAATCTAATGTTTAGTTTAGAGAAAAATACCTTTGTTTGATTTAAAGTTAATTTGACCTTCAGGTCCCTTAAAAATCCATGTTAAGTAAAAAATTCAGTAAATAAAAAGTGTTTTTAGTTACCAGTATGGAAATAAACGTTTGGTTAAAAAAATGGCCGATTTCCCAGATCTTTAGAAAGACTGTTATCGATTCCAATTTTCACCGATTATGTCCAAATATTGTTATTTTTTTTCATCATCCTGATTTCTCGTATGGAAAAGGGCTACACGACGATTGCTACTGTACGATAGCCTTTGGAACATAATAGAAAAATAATTTTTTTAGTTAATGTTCAAAATTATGTACACTCTGTACCAAGTTCTTAAAATTCTGCGATCTGCTATTATACGGGTCGACATAACTTCGTAAAAATTATTATTTTGTCAAATTTTCGAATATCCAAACCAGTATGATCATCAGCTTCGAACCTAGGTTCAAGACATACATTAGAAATAATAAATAATTACCCCTCTTTACCAATTTTTAATCGGGTCAATTAATATTTAGCTGAACGAAATCAAGAGAAATAATTTGGCTAAGGGTTCAAAAACCTTCATTAACCTTCATTTAGGTTTATGAATATAAACGAAGGTTTTTGAAGGTTCAATGAACTTTGGGCTGTAGAGTAAATGGAAGGCTACTTTGCTTAGACCCTTGGATGTTATTTAAAAATAATTTTTTTCATACCTCACTTGGTGTAAAAAATACAACTGGGCGTGTATTTTTCAGAGTTTATAAGGTTTCAATTTGTTTTTCTTTCTAAGTTGAATTTTCTGTCTAATCAACTGAAGTTTCGCAACAATTATTTAGCTACTCGTGAAAGCTCTTATTGAGCGTTTTTTACATGACAGACAGGTGGTTGTCTTCAGAGATAGTAAGTTGTTACTTTTCATAGGACTCAAAGTCTTAGACTCTTAAGTCCGAATCTTTAGAGTTGGAAGAACTCGGTTGTCTTTGACAAGTTTCTTTTAGCGTTGAGATTCTGTTTAAAAATATTTTAAGTCTTGAAATTTTCCGATTTTTCACTGTTATCTCTTGAGCCCAAATAGAAAATCTTAGATAGAAAATAATTAATTTTAAAACTTTCTAATTTTTTGAAGTGTGGCCAAAGATCAAAATCATGGTCTAGCCGATATAAATTACATCCAGTATATAAACTCATTAAAATCAATCGATCATCGTACACAATTAAAAGCAGCTAAAGATTTTTATGCATTTCTTTTAAACGAATTGAAACAAGTTAAACGCGATGATGAAACAAGTTTTGTTGATAATTTAATACCGTCTATACGTGAGTTAGCCAATGAGAATAATCACAATTTAAGTGATAAACAAGCGTGTATATACATAATTACATCAATTATAAACCTAGATAATATTAATGTTAAAGTTCGTAAAAAGCATCAGACAAGTTTGTTTCGTTGGCTTAAAAATTTACTCTCATGTTCAGATCAAACTATTATTCACATGGCATCACGTGCCATGGGCAGGTATGTACAAGCCGGTGTTGAATGTGATGTTGAATTTAAATCAGGTCTTGAGTCGTTACGCAATGAAAACGAATCGAAACGATATCAGGCTATTTTGTTAGTTCGTGAATTGTCATTAGCCTATCACCCGAAACTATTTTTAAGTTCATCGACTTTTTTTGAAAATATTCTCGTACCAATATGTGACCACAACCCGCAAATCCGGTACGAAGCAATCGAATTATTTCGTTTAGGATTAATAATTTGTTTGAACAGAGAATCGACTATTCAGAATAGTAATTTAAATAATTCAACTAATCAAGGTGCTCAATCACAAAGTAGACTTAGACGTTCATCGACTAGTTCGAGTCTAGCTTCGTCTATATCACAACAGGACACCTCAATTCAAAATAGAAGTCTTACAACTGAAGATAATTCACTTTCAAAATTTGTAAATTGTTTTGACGAGAGTTTAAGTGAATTGGAAAAACTATTAAACGAACACTCGACGCCAAGAAAATCAAGAACAAGTAACCAAGAACAAATGCTATCAACAAGAGAGGACCGTATACACGGTTACCTACAAGTTATTCTAGAAATTTTTCGATTTTCAAATCTTGAATTCGAACAACGAATCGAAAAATATTTGTCAACTTACAATTTGTATTATCAACAAGTCCAACAAGCTTACAACCTGAACGCATCGAACTCAAGCTCGGCTTCGTTGATCGGAAATTTAATTGAAAACACGGCTAAAACATGCGAAGAAATGCATGGTCTTAATTTACAAAAATTGTTACCGCACAGTTGTTTTGACCCATTGCACTCAAACGACCCGTTTTTGTTCCTATTCAAAAGCGAAAAAATAAACGTATCTTCTGAATTTAAAACATGTAAAGAACTTTTAACATCGAATTACAAACGAATAAAAAACATTCTTTTAAATTTAATGAATTTTATTCTAAATATTCCTAACTTGAACACCAACGGTTTGTTGGATCCTCAAAGTCAATCGGTTCAAATAACTTATCGATCGATTATAGAGACTACATTATCGATTTTGCCTCGTTTGGCTAAATTCGATCCATACAAATTTACTGCCAAAATTTCCAAAGAGACTTTATTTTTTCTGAATGATTTGGATTATAAGACAAATTATTACACATCGTCTAGTTCGATGATAACATCGCCACCACCACCGAATACACAAGGTGGTGGATTTTTTTCACCCATTGTAAACGCGGCTCTAGGCACTTCGGTTTCGAAACCAAAAACACCATCAACACCCACACAAACCCAACCTCAAATTCCAAATTTAATAACACCTAAAGCTAACTATTGTCTCGGTACATTGAAGAGTGAGATTATTTTTAGCGTTGGTTTTATGTCATTGGCTTTGGCTAACACTAGCATGGAATTTTTGGATTATTCTAAAAAATTCATTCAATCATTTCAAGTGAGCTCGTTGTTAAACTCAAGAGAGATACAACGAAAGAAGATGTATTCAGAAAAAGAGGCTCAAATAAACGAATTGAATTCGATTATGGCTTGTATTGCCATGTTTGCTAATAGTTGTATGGTTAATAGAGAGGTTATAGAAAAAATATGGCTTGATTTAACAAACTCAATAATGACTCTAATTGAACCTCTAATGCTTTGCTCAGGTGGTGTTACTTACACAATGAGATTTTTTTTGAACGAAATATCAACTCATATACCCGAACTTAAGTCTTCGATACATGAAAATTTATTAAAAATTTTATCACAAATTTTAACTGGTCGTCAATTATCTCAAATTATTCAATCGATTTCAATATCGGCTACTCATCTTAGTCAAACCAATAATTTGTACACTTTGATAACCCCAAGAGCTCCTGTAAATGGTGCTATTTTACCTAATAAGACTTTAAATCGAAGTCAAAGTATCCAAGAGGCAATACCAATTCAAAATGATATCGAATCAATCGTTCAAGCTTTACAAACTTTACGCTCTTTTGAATTTTCGTCTATTTATATAATCGTTTTTTTGAGATATTGTGTTGATTTTTATCTCCAACATGAATCACGTCTTGTCAAAATAGAAGCTGTCTTGACCACTACAAATCTACTCAGCCGGCTCATAAACACACTTAACTCTCAGGACAGTCGTTCTTTGATTTCAATTATTTCATGCGCACTTAGAAAATTATTGATCAGCTCAGTGACTGATTATGAAGCAGATGTTCGTTATAACGTTCTTAACTCACTTGATAACGATCATCGTTTTAACATGTTTGTCTCATTGCCCGAAAATTTGAATATCTTATTCATGTGCATCAGAGACGAAAGAGCTGAGTTAAGAGAACTCAGCGCTTCAATGATAAGTCGTCTCAGTGCGTCAAATTCAGCTTATATTTTACCATTTATTCGTAAAATTTTGACTCAATTAATAACTGAAGTTGATATTTATTCGGACATTGGTCAACGAGAAAAATCAGTTCGTTTAATCGGACATTTATTGTCACATGCTCCAAGACTAGTTAATCTTTACGCTAAACGTTTACTTGATGTTCTTAATTCAAAGTTGTGTGAGTATCGACACGATGTTCCTTTTGCGTCAAGTATAGTCACTGTAGTAGGACAATTGGCGTCTCAAAGTGGAGCTGAAACAATTCAACATTTCGATACAGTCATTCCGTTTTTGATAGAATCTATGCAAGACTTTTATTACATTCAACTTAAACACACATCTCTTTGGGCTTTAGGACAAATAATAGCAAACACAGGTTACGTCATTGAACCTTACAAAAAGTATCCAAACTTGTTAGAAATATTGCTTGGATTTTTGCAAACAGAGACATCGATACAAATAAGACATGAGACTATAAGAATATTAGGTCTATTGGGTGCCATTGATCCTTTTGAGTACAAAAAGACATTACTCAAAAGTAAACAAGAAGATTTAGCAATAGCTGCTAGCACGGCTGCTAAAGAACAACATCAATTATTGGCTTCTAAATATCAAGACCAAGATATTGTAAGAAAAATTTTCCGACTAGACTTACAGAGTTTCTAAATTTTTTTTGTTTAAAGGACGTGAATGTTTTGGTCTACTTACCACCAGGTCAAACAGCAGCAGCACAAGCAGCGGCTATAGCTGCAAATTTAAACATAGCTGAACAGACTTCTTTGGATCCGATTGAGATGTTGATATCAATGAATGCAAATGGATCATTGGACGAATACTATTCGGCCTTAGCCATTCATTTAATGATGAAAACAATCAAAAATTCAGTTAGTATTAGGGGCAGAAAAGATGCTATCCAAGCTCTTGACGTTGCCATGAGAACTTTGGACACTCGTTGTGTAAATTATGTCGAACTAGTCATTCCACCGTTCTTGGACTTGATTAAAACAATGAACGATAATTTAGTCATTGACTTAATCGTGCAGTTAAGATTTCTAGTGAGATATTTTCGCAAACATATTGAGCCTTACCTGAGCAGAATATTGAATATAATAGACCACTATTGGAAGCTAGAAGGAGACAAACAGATGAAAATGGTGGTCAATTTGATCGATTTAGTCCAGTCTATAGCCAATATAATGGACATTGAGTTTAAACGTTACCTTCCTCAAATATTACCTTTGATCCTTAAACAGTTACAAAAAGAAATTGTTGATCCATCTTCGGCAAACACGCCAAAACTTCTTCCTTTGTTGAGATCATTAACCTGTTGTCTTGACGATTATATTCATATAGTCTTGACACAATTTGCCGAGTATCTTACAAATAAAGAGATTGTTCATAATAATGATAAAAGAAAATACAGTGTTAAAACAGACATTATGTTCACTATATACACATTTGCTAAGCAAATAAGTCTAAGCGATAATTGTGCTGTTTTATTTCAAAGTTTTACTAAAATTTTGGAAGAATATTCAAATGAGTTGCCGACGCCAAATAACAAAGTGTTGAATAGTAATCCATTGTTGACCCAGAATATTTCGAATATGCCACCACCACCAGCTCAAGTCAACTCTCAAATTGAATCGTCAACACCACCGATTTTATCAATAACATATCTTCTCTTTACAAACTCGAATATTGGCTTGAATAATTTAACAAATGAAAATATAACTCACACAAGCGATCTAGGGATTCTTACACTGGAGACTCTTTATCTATTGGCTCGTCAAATGAACGGAAAATTTCTTGTATTTGCTCAAATGTTTGACAGAATTTTGATTAAAAATGAAAATTATTCAAAATTGTATGAACAATTAATGATAAATTGTCGTGAGGCTAGTTTTCATCAGTTCTGGGTCGCTCACAGTCTAAACACAGGTTTTCATATGAAAATAAAACGGACATTTCTTGAACCTGAAATAATGTTTATTAACTTTTTCTAAAAATCAGAGGATTATTTCTAATGGATAAAAAAAAATTTTCTTAGTTGAACTTTTGATAGGGATTATCAAGAATTGAAATATTTTCAAAAATATATTATCGCTTATTGGATAAGAAAAAATTATAATTGTTTAATCGGAAACAGTCCAAGAATTAAGAACAAAAAAAAATAAAAATTTTGTAAGTTACAAAATTTTTATTTTTTTTTGTTGATTTCAAAATTTAAATTTTAAAATTTAAGGGATTCAGAGCGTTGTTCAATTGCCTCAAACGACTCCAAGTCCTAGTATAACTGGAGGTCAAAGTCAAAACACAGATAGTGTGCCAAATCGACAAAATCAACAAGTCAGTTTTGGTGAATTGAAAGTTTGTATTTACCGAGCCGATCAGTTAACTACAAAAGAAGGTTGGAGAGAAAGCTTTCGTAAATTTATGAGTTTAGTTGTAAAAGAAAATCCTGTTTCTACACTAAGAGCTTGTTCTCTATTACCTTACGAAACTGTGCCACCCGATCTATTCAATGCATGTTTCATTAGTATTTGGGTTAAATTGACCGAAAAAAAACAAAACGATATAATTAAATATCTTGAACTTGCGCTTAAAAATTCGTATGTACCTGAAACGATTAAGATTATTCTAAACTTAGCCGAGTTTATTGAGAGATGCGATGTTGGATATTTTTTGCCTTTGGACTATCGATTGCTTGCCGAAAAAGCTTTTCAGGTGAAAGCTTACGCTAAAGCATTGCATTATGTTGAAGAACAATTTCATGCTGTAATGGCTACGCCGATTAATTCGGTTAATTTAAGTGGAATGTATAATGGAGTCGGTGGTGTAAGTGGAGCTGGGGGTACTGCTAGTTTAGGTTCCAAGAATCTTCCGAATAACATGGCCAATTTGACCCAGCAACAACAGCAACATACTCTAATCTATCTCTTAGAACAATTGGTAACCTTAAACCATGAGTTGCAACGAACAGAAGCAGCAATGGGGGTCTTGGACTTTGCAAGTAAATATTTACAAAATTTGAATACTCAAACTCGAGTCAAAGAGAGATGGTACGAAAAGTTACATCAATGGCAAAAAGCATTGAATATTTATGAACGTGAACTTACAGTAGAACACCCAATGCATCATCAATTAATTGTAGCTTCACTTTTTCAAGTCACTGAAGCAAATATACTAAACGAATCGAAGCTTGATTTGTTACTAGGTCGTATGAGATGCTTAAAAGGTCTTGGCGAATGGCAAAGACTTAATTTGTCATGTTCAAATCTTTTAAAAGTTCTTAATCAAATTGATTCGAGTTCAAGTCTAAACAACTCAATTTCTCAAATTGAGATACCCACAATGAATCGAGCTTTTCAATTGACAAATCAATCTATAGTCACCGACCAAAATTCGTTACAGTTGAACAGTACTCAAATGAATTCATTGAAAGAAAAAATAGCTGAAATGGGGGCGGCTGCATGTTGGGGTCTTGGAGATTGGGATCAAATGGTGACTTATGTTAAATGTTTACCCGATACCACTTATGAGGGCTCTTTGTATCGTTCAGTTCTTGCTTTGGCAAACGATGAAGTTGAATTTAATTACAAAAAGTCGAATGGAATTTCTTTGATCGAACAAACAAGAGACATATTAGACACTGATTTGACTTCAATGGCAACCCAATCATACGAACGTTCATATCAAGGTATAATAGAAGCCCAAGTTTTAGCCGAATTAGAAGAAATAATTCAATACAAAAATTTTCCAAGTAAACGAGACTGGTTGGCTGAGACATGGTGGAAACGTTTACAAGGATGTGAGAGATCATTAGAATATTGGCATAGACTTTTATTAGTCCGCTCGATTGTACTTCCAAAAGAGAAAGACATAAAACCGTGGTTAAAATTTTCATCACTTTGTCAAAAAGAAGGACACTTAGGTCTTTCTCAACAAATTTTGAATTCAATTCTAAGCAATGAAGAATTAACTAATCAACAAACAAGCAATTTAACAACGTCACAAAGAGATCTAGACATGTGTAAATATGCTCATTTAAAATTATTATACGCTAACAATCAAAAGAGGGAGGCTTATTCAAAACTTGAAGAATTTGTGTCTAGAAATTTACATGAACAATTGAATATGTTTCAACTGTATCAACAACAACAACAACAACAAATGCCCATACCAACAAATAATATCGGAATTCAGTTTCCGGCTTATATCCAATTATTGAATTCACGAGACATTGGTAAACGAAGAAAAGAACTCGAAGCTCAATTGTCTAAATGTAATCTTAAACTTGGTCAATGGAAATATGATTTGGATGGATTTACTGAAATGACCATACCTGAAATAATTAAACATTACACATTTTCGAAAGATTTTAATCAAGATTCTTATAAAGCCTGGCAAGCATGGGCTTATGCTAATTATGAAGCTTTACAATTCTACAAAAGCAATGGAGCAGGTATGTTTTTTCTATTATTTAACATCCTTGCATTAAAATAAAAGAGAAAGAAATTTTATGTCATTTTCTGACATAAAGACGTGGTCTTTTAACAAGAAGGATTTTTTTAACTAGCGAATTGGGTATCAAGAAAAAATTGAAAGGCGCTTGAGGAGATCTTGTTTAAATGGCTATCATGGTCTTTAGATTAAATTTTTCCAAAATATTTGCTTGTGAAATAGAACTAACGTAATTACTCGTTTTTTTTGACATGTCACTAATGTAAGGTATTCGGTAATAGTGACAGGTTGCTCAAGAGTCTCCGATTTGGTTGTCAGATATTGACTTAAAACTCGAAATAGTCGTATCTTGCAAGTCTGATACAAATAATCGCTGTTTTTTCTCGATTATATGACAAAATTTTTGCAAAATTTGGATCAAAGAATTTTATTTTTTCATCAAAACCTACGGCTTGAAGTCTCCAGATGATATTATAAACATTTTTGTGGGTAATGACAAATGTTTATTTTTGAACGATGAAGTGCCAGATCATAAATTTAGTTTTAAATTACATACTTCCCCTGTATTACAATATCACCTAGTAAGGTTCACCAAGTCATAAACCTTAGTATTTATAGCCGCTTTTTCAAAAGGATTCAATTGATCAAAATCTTATCGAAATTTATCCTAAAATTTTCATGCAAACAATTTGTGATATTCACTATAGAACTTGCTATAAATCGTTTTAAAATATATTAAAATATGCGAAATTAGAGGTATGTAAAGTTCGGTTTTAACGTGCTTTTTCTAAAAATTTTCGGTGAAAACCCGCTTCTAAAACTTTTCATACCCTTCATTCTTAAAAATTTAAAAATTTTTTAAAAAATTTATAGTAAGATTTGTAGTTAATATGGAAAAATATATACCCATAAATTTTCAAGTCTCTTTGAACATAGTTGAAAGGTGCTGAAACTTTTCTTGGAAACAAAGGTTTATGACTTGGGGAACCTTAAGCTTCGCGTCATGCAAAATGACAGCACTATCTTATTTCCGATATCATATTCGTAATCTACGTATATGAAAACCTAGGAAAACTGATTTCATTAGGGGGGTCAAAAAAATATTTTGGACTGGGAGGGGCTTAAATTTAGTGTTCCTTTAGAAACATTGTTCCAGTTTTTAAGGTTTTTCACTAATATTTTCAAGTAAAAGTACATATATTTATATAAATTCTGAAAGAAAACAAATTTTTGAACAAGTTTGTTTTAAAAATTTGTTTTCTTTCAGAATTTATATAAATATATGTACTTTTATATAGATTACGAATATGATATCGGAAATGGTCGATTAAGATAGTGCTGTCATTTTGCATGACGCGAACCTTAAAAAGTGTCCAAACATCTTTCTCTCATAAGTGAGGATTTGTCATTTTAACAAAAAGATTGCTTTGATACAAACGATTTTTCAAAAATTTGAGCATTTTTGCTTTAAAATTTCCAAAAATATCGTATTTTCAAAAGTTACTTCCCAGGAACTGATTCTTATGCTAGGATCTTAATAAGTTCTTGACACGAAGTTTTCAAGTTCAGTAACCGATCTTATAAGATTCCAATAAGATTTGGGAATTTTTAAAAAATCTTACTCATATATACCAAGAATGGATAAGAATAAGATTTAGATAAGATTCTTTAAGATTCCAGATTAATAAAAATTGGCTTCAAAGATTTTTCAAGAATCTTATCTAAATCTTATTCTTATAAATTTTTTGAGTATAGTGCCCCAGATCATAAAGTCTAGTCCAAATAAAAAGCAAAATTTAAAAAAAAATAATGCTGACTCATAGGTAATCAGATACGCTCGTTATAAAAATCTCAGGTCTTGGAAATTTCGCAAAACTGATATTATATTATATTAAAAGTTAGTAGGCTCTTAGTGAGGCTCCTGTTTATACCTTTTGTATGACCCTACCAAAGAACATATACTTTTGGCTCATGTCATGTTTTAGGGTTTTTGGTAGGTTTTTATAAAATTTAAGCATTTTTATCGAATTCTACGAGTCATAAAACCTAGAAATTGATGGAACCATGAAGAATTATTGACCTGTTCGGCTTTTTGGAATTTGTGTAATATGAACAAAAAAAATTAAAAGAGCTGTAGAATATTATTTTTTTTTATCGAGTACAAGTCTACTTATGAAATTTAATGTGACCTTAAAGCTTAGAGCAAAAAAAAAAAGGAGGTTGACTTTTTTATCAAGAGTTAGACCTCAAAACCGTTAAAAATCGATGAGGGTCTGGTACATATACTCGACTTGGACATATAGTTTTTTTTATTGAAAAATTCTTTTTTTTCGCTCCTAGAAACCCTTCTCGTATCATGTTCGATTAATGAGATATTGCAACCTATGATCGTAGGAGTTCATAAATAAGATACCAGTTTCGTAATCTACACAAAAAGATCTTTTAGAAAAATGTCTCAAAACCATCAGACAAAGTTTCTGAATTTTTAAAATTTTTTATTTTTTTTCTCTAATTAAAAATGTTGAATATTAAATTTGAAAAATAATTTTCCTCATTTAATTTCAGTAAACGAAGACCAAAAGAACAATTTTGTAAAATGTGCAATAACAGGATTTTTCAAATGTATTAGCTTATGTGACTCAGTTGATAATTTTGAAACAAATTCACTCCAAGATACTCTTCGTTTATTGACCCTATGGTTCGATTACTGTAATTCACAAGACATACACGACTCACTTGAAGCTGGTATTAAAGCAACACCAATTGAAATATGGCTCAAAGTTATACCTCAACTAATCGCTCGAATTGATACTAACAAACATTTTGTAGCAAAATTAATTCATAAATTGCTAATCGATTTCGGAAGAGTTCATCCACAGGTATTGGTTTATCGACTCATTTTAGCCTCAAAATGTAACAATAAATCGAACAGCTTTTACGCTAATCATCCTGGATTTATGGATCAGAACAGTCAAAATCGTAATGTTGCTTCATTGATTCTACATTCTCTCAAAGAAAATAACAGTACTCTTGTCGAACAAGCAAAACTTGTAAGTGAAGAGCTAATCCGAGTGGCTATTTTATGGCACGAAATGTGGCATGAAAGTCTCGAAGAAGCATCTAAACTTCATTATGGTGAGAAGAATACTCAAGGTATGTTGGACATATTGGGAGCTTTACATGCAATGATGGAACGTGGTGGTACGACTAGTAAAGAACAAGCGTTTATACAAACTTACGGTCGTGACTTGAGCGAAGCCAAAATGCATTGTGATCGGTTTAAAATATCAAGAAATATGCGTGATATAGAACTTGCATGGGAACGATATTATTCAGCATTTAAACGTATTACAAAACAAATGAGTCAAATGACAAGTTTGGAATTGAGTTATGTCTCGCCTCGATTAATGAATAGCCGTGATTTAGAACTTGCTGTGCCCGGTACTTACGAACCGAATAAACCTGTTATTCGGATCAAAGCGTTTAACGCAAATATTCAAGTGATTAACTCAAAACAAAGACCTAGAAAAATAAGTATTTTTGGATCGAATGGATGTGAGTATGTTTTCTTGTTAAAAGGTCATGAAGACTTGCGTCAAGATGAACGTGTCATGCAAATATTCGGTCTTGTTAATAACCTACTTTTGAAAAATAATGAAACAGCCCGTAGAGATCTAGCTATTCAACGATACAGTGTCATTCCATTATCTCAAAATAGTGGTCTCTTAGAGTGGTTGTTAAACTGTGATACTTTGCATTCGTTGATTAGAGAATACAGAGAAAAGAAGAAGATATCTCTTAACTTGGAGCATAAGATAATAATGAAACAAGCTCCTGATTATGATCATTTGACCTCGATACAAAAAGTTCAAATATTTGAGATGGCTATTGAGTCAACATGGGGTAATGATTTGGCCGAGATTTTGTGGCATAAGAGTTTAACAGCTGAAAAATGGCTCGAGAGACGATCTAATTTTACACGGTCATTAGCAGTGATGAGCATGGTTGGTTATGTCTTAGGTCTAGGTGATCGACATCCATCTAACTTAATGATAGATCGTACGAATGGTAAAATAATTCACATAGATTTTGGTGATTGTTTTGAAACAGCTATGACACGAGAAAAATTTCCTGAAAAAATACCGTTTAGATTGACTCGTATGTTAAAGAACGCTATGGAAGTGACAGGTATTGAAGGAACATTTAGACGAACATGTGAGAGTGTAATGAAAGTGCTTAGAATGAATAGGGATAGTGTAATGGCTGTCTTGGAAGCGTTTGTTTATGACCCGTTAGTCTATTGGCGTCTAGTTGAAGCCACTAACAATCATAATCAATTGGGTCATAATCAATCTACACAACCGATCAACATCGGGTAAGTCTTGTTCACACTTTGACCTATTGAAGTTATTGAATTTTTTTTTTCAAGAGAACCTTCGGTTTTACGTCAAAACAACGCCGAAAAAGAAGAAACAAACCGAAAAGCAATAATGGTCTTAAACCGTGTCAAAGACAAGCTAACAGGAAAAGATTTTGGTAACACGGAACCAATCGATGAGATAACTCAAATTGATCTTTTAATCAAACAAGCAACTTCATCAGAAAATTTGTGTCAATGTTTTATTGGTTGGTGTGCCTGGTGGTAAACTTGTCTAACATGATAACTCTTCCAAAACTTGTACAATTTTTTTCTATTTATTTTTTTTTTGTTCGCTTTATTATTTTTTGTTACTTTGGGCCTAAACTTGATAACCGGTCTTTTAAAATATTTTACTAAAAAGTATTTTTCGAAAAAAAATGGCCTCATTTGTTTAATAAGTCGTTTTATTTATTATTATTTACAATTTAATTATTCTCAATGTTCTCGTGGTTGGATTCGTAAATCGCTATAGCTTTTGTAAATATTGTATTGCTAGGTAATAAAGATAATCATGGGTGAATCAGATGAAAATAAGGAAAGGATTGTCTTTGATTGGTCACATTTATTTAAAAACCGCTGAGAATATGGTTCAATTAAATTTGTGTTTTTTTTTTCATTTTTAAAATTTATTGTATTTTTTTTTCTTTTGTTATCAGTTTTTTAAAGAACTTAATTTGAACTAAAAAATGTTAAAGAATAAATTTTATTGAAATAATTTATTTAATTTAGTCTAAAAGAATCGGATCCCTGAAAAAATAACAACCCCCCCCCCTTTTCGCTAAAAGCGTACACCTTGGTGTTTTTCTTTATTTTGAAAGCTATCTAAAATAAAAATATATCAGTAGATTCAGCATCAAAAAATCTTTAAAATGGTACCCCTTACAAGTATCCGCTCAATTTATTTTCATGTTTTCAAACGAGCTCTAATTTTCAAGAAACAAACACCCCCCTTTTATACTGATACACCCCCTATTTTTATGCACAAAAATGCACAAGCAAGAGTTTCCTTTTTTAAACACTTAAGAACTCATGATTCGAAAAAGTTGTTTTCAATTCAATGGTATCAGCAGAATGCTAAAAAGCTGCCATTGATGCTGGGACCAAAATTCTTAAGTGTTTAAAAAAGGAAACTCTTGCTTGGCCGAAAAAGCTGATTTTAAGTGTCAAATTCGAGAACAAAAATAGCTATAGATATGAATCTAAAATAGAACCAAAAGATATGCATTTTTGTGCATAAAAATAGGGGGTGTATCAGTATAAAAGGGGGGTGTTTGTTTCTTGAAAATTAAAGCTCGTTTGAAAACATGAAAATAAATTGAGCAGATAGTTGTAAGCAGGCCCGTAGCTACATTGGGGCGAAAGGGGGCGTTCGACCCCCCAAAGAAAAACTAGGGTGGGCGCCGCTTACAACGTTCGACCCCCCTTACAAAAGTCTCTAGCTACGGCCCTGGTTGTAAGGGGTACCATTTTAAAGATTTTTTGATGCTGAATCTACTGATATATTTTGATTTTAGATAGCTTTCAAAGTAAAGAAAAAACACCCAGGTGTACGCTTTTAGCGAAAAGGGGGGGGGGAGGTGTTATTTTTTCAGGGATCCAAAGAATCTGCGGATCGACAATTTTTTTGGAAACTGTTACAATATTCTATTCTAAGATTAAAAAAATTAAATAAGTCTTTGTTGCCGCACAAAAATTTGGAGAAGTTTGAAAATTTTGAAATTTTTCTATTAAATAATTTGAGGTAGCCCTCATGCAAATCAGAATGGAACAAAGTCCTTCTTTTTAGCCCAACTTTTAAAAAAAGCCGAGAATAAATAAAAGATAGTAAATGACAATCGGTTAAACATCTAAAAATTAATAACTACGAGTAAAATGAAGATTTAGTCATTAGGCATATTAAAAAGTTGGAAGTCTTGATAGAGTGAAGTGAACTTTTGGTTTAAATGTACATTAATTTGATTGAATTATTCTAGATCCATTCTTAATTGTTTGTGTGACGTTTTTTTAATGAAGAATTTATTGAGTACCGTAAAACCCCGCTATTTGCCCCATGGGGTAAAAAGGAAGACTCCATTTTGCCCCAGGGACAAATACGTTTATGGTTCCATTTTTCTGACCGTTTTTAACCCCATTTTTTACTTCGAATTCTAAATTTTAGACCGGGGTATAAAAGAGACTTTCGTTTTTATCCCATGGGCCAAAAAAGAATATAAACAAACTTTAATATGATCTGATGTTTAAAAAGTTTTTGGATATAAAAAACATCGTTCTACTTTGGGTGGAAGTTTTGCAAAACATTTTTTATTTTAATTAATATTTTCAACCTTAATCAATTAGAACCCTTACCTTAATAACGGAGCGTTTTTAATGAAATTATTGAGCTCATACCCAAATTAATTGTGTTGAAGGTTTAGCTACATAATTTTTACATGTAAGAAGTCTATGTCTTTCCATGCGCTTCATATGTTACTCCGGATAGTAACACATGCTTTCTTTAGAAAGGAAATATGGTAGCATTCTTCTTTTTTCCAATTGCTTTATTCAAAAATATGAGATCTTATGCGTGGAAAAAGTATCTTTAACCTGAAGAGATATATTGAGATCTAAAACTATGGGGTAAAAAGTTTTTTCTGGTGTCACTCTGGTGAAGACAATAAAATGATTGAATCTATTTGGTAAATTTCAATCAAGCTCCGTGCAATGTAATTGACGACGTATTTGGATTTTTTTAAAAGAAATAATGATTTTGAATATAAAAAACAAATTTTTTATATTTTAGCCCCGCGGTAAAACCGGAAATTTCGTTTTTACCCCATGAGGGAAAAATGATCAGAAAATTGGAACTAAAAACGCTTTTGTCCTATGGTCCAAAAACAAAAATTTCGTTTTTACCCCGGGGCAAATAGCGGGGTTTTACGGTAAATTTTTAGGTTCGGGTTTCTACCAGTCATTTTTTTTAAATGGACCTTGTGTTGAAAATTTTTCTTACTGATACCCCGACTAAGCTTAATTTTTCGACCATTCAAACCATAAATTTGGATACACTACTTTTTCGACGAAGGGATGACCCTCTTTATTACTGAAACTTGAAGAGTCAGGATAGGCATGGCCCGGCCTATTTCAAAGCTTGAAGAGTCACACAAAGGATGTACAGGCTTTTTCAAAGATTGAGCAGTTAGGGAAGCTATTTATTTTAACTTTATAGAATTTGTCAAAACATTCCCATAAACTCGAAGAAACAACTGCGTGGTTAAAGAACAAAAATTCGGTTTTCCCTTATTTAGGATAATAGAATAAAAGCGAATTTTCGTTTTTTAAATCCCGCAGTATAAAACTCGAGTTTGCGGTATGTTTAATAAATAATGGTATTATTAAATGAATGATTAATTAAACTTAACTAAATCGATCATAACTGAAGAAACACAAATTTCTATCACACATTTTTTTTTTTAAAAATAAAAACACGTATAATATTTTTTAAATACAAAAATATGTATAAATATATCAAAAATAGTTAAGTTAGGGTCAATTATATTTAATTAGTACAATAATATATATTTACTGTCAAAAATAATTGAGTCAGTAACATTTTTATTTCTTTTGTAACTAATTTGAAGCAAAAATACATAAAAAAATACTTTTTTCCTTTAAATAATTAATTGAAGAAAATCTAAAGAACCTACCGCAAAGATGAGTCGACTGATTTTATACATAAAGAAGAATGGTTAACGTACAATTTTCACTAGTTTACAACTTGAAAATATCATTCATTGAAGAAATCCCTAATAACATAAGCTAATGTACAAGATGTTCGATTCGGTTAAAACTTTCAAGTAGCGATAACGATTCAATTTTAATTGAAATGACCGATGAGATCCATGATCACTCAGGTTGGGAAGAACGTAAAACAAATTACGTCATCAAAGAGCCAGCACGTAGTAAAATTATCGAATACGAAAATATGAGTAAGCAAACTTTAATTTTTTTATTATCAAAAGCTAAAATTAAAAATATTTTCTATTTTAGATTTGAAGCCATCAGCAATTCTAGATATGCTAGAGAAACAAAAAATCGAATGTCCTAGCATAAAGCAACTCAACAATTTTCTAGCCAACTATCGCCGACAAAATCATGGGAGCAAATGTATAACAATGAATGAATTAGTCGACTATGCTTCAACTAGATCAAATGTTCCAGATGATTTAGATAAACCGTATTTAGCTGCCTATGAGTACGACGCACCAAGTATCGAAAAACGATGGTTCAGACTCTTTATTACAACCAAACGTCTTATTAGTTTGGCACCGAAAACAAAGCATATTATGGCCGATGCTACGTACAAGTTAGTTTATGAAGGATTTCCTTCATTAACGATCGGCACAACAGACAATCACAAAAAGCTTCATCATTTCGGAATAGCAGTCACAACAAACGAGCGAACGGAGTACTTTGAGTTTTTGTTTAAAACGATAAAAAGCTCAGTTGAAGAAATCGAAATGGTCAATTATGACCCTGATACACTAATAGACGACAATGCATTAGAAATTACTAACGGTTTTTCACGCGTGTTTAATCTTAAAAAGGTAAATTTTTAATAATATTTCGTTTGAATTATGCTAATTTTTTTTTTTTATAGAGAATCAATTGTTGGGCACACGCTGTAAGTTTAATGGATGGTGAATTGAAACACATTGGAAAAAAAACAAGAAATTAAATCAGACATGTCTATTCAAGTTCTAAGCTCAACAATTCAATTCGAGAAAACTTTAACGTTGTTTCAAGCAAAATACAAACAACACACATGCGCCAACGTAATAAACTTTATGGCCTATTTCAAAAACAATTGGAGTTGTGATGGTAAGATGGGATGGTTTGAAGGCTACTGTGTAGGTAAACCAAGTACAAGCGACGCGTTGGAATCAAAAATCGTAGTATCAAAGATTTCAACAATAATAAATTACGAAAAAGTCTTCCATTAAAACAATGTCTTGATGAAATGTTCAATCTTGTTGATAAATGGTCTAAAAGACATAACACAACTTCTCAAGTAATAGACTCAAATAATGTAACAAAGGAAGTTGTAAATGCAAATTTAGAGGAATTTCACACAAAGCCTATGATAACTACAAAAGACTGGACTGATGCTTACAAATGGCAACGACTCGATAAACGTGTTATCAAAATAGAATCAAGTTATTTTGTTCCTGGTAAAAATAGATTATCTTTAAACGATAACGATGCAAAAAATTATTCGAAACATTTACGGATTTCAACGAGTTTATTGTATACGTTAACTCAATCATTGTTATTTAAATGAACCGAGATGAATGGGAGTCAAGCACTTGTTACAAAATTACAAATGTGATCACATTATAGCCGTTAGCTCTCGACTAAGTAAGCTTTAACCCTTTTTTATCTCAAAAAAAAACTAAACTTTTTTTTTTAGAACTATGCCATTTCAAAGAGTTAGCTATGAGTCTTCCATTTGAAAAAAAAAGACGCCCAGGTCGGCCGAAGAATACAACCGGTGCATTGACTCGTCAGCCAAACGAAACACAACGTGTCAATGATTTAGGAATCAGTATATATGAAGATTCCAATTCAGATGAACAAGCTGTTCAAGAACCAATATCAAAACGAATTCGACTAGAAGCACTTCAAGAAGAAACACAGACACAAGTAAAAAGAAAACGCGGTAGATCAAAAAAAATAAAAAATAAGTAAATTTATTATAAAATTTGTCAATGATTAAATACTTTTGTTCTTATTAAAATAAATTAGTATTACTTTTTTTATATTTGTACCTTTTTCTAAATAATAGATAATAAAAAATATTTTTGTTCCTTATTTAAGTATTTTTGTTTTTTTTTTCAATATTAATAACTAGTGATGGGACGATATCGATAAATATCGATATATCGTATCGATTTTTCTAATTTCGATATTTTTGAGTAAAGAGTTTTTCAGTTAACGTTATAAAGTTTTTACAGTTAACTTTGAAGGTTAAAACTGTAACGTTACAAATTTTCCTTCAACTGTAATTTTTCCCGCCATATCTTTAGTTGAACTTTTTTATTAAAAATTTAACGTATCTGTTTGATGATTTTATGTAAAAGAAAATTTTTGTATTTAATCATAACCAAGTTATAACTTTTTCATATTCTTATTCTACTGATAAAAAAATTTTGAAATGACAAGATCACCTTACTGGAAATATTTTGTAAAAAACAAAAATGACTCAACTTTAGCCAAATGTTCATTGTGTTCTAATGACGCCGAAGAAATTAAGCGGTCAAACATCATCCACATGTTCTAGATAGCAAAACTATACAAGGTCATAATGAACTAATTCATCAAAAAATCGATTCAACTTTTTCAATATTTCGTTCAAACAAACCTTTATCAAAAGAAATAATCGATGAACTTATCGCTAAGATGATAATCGTTGATACTCAGCCATACCAAATTGTTGAAGACAAAGGGTTCAAAACTCTCATCAAGAATTCAACTCCCCAAGTGAAAGAGAAGTTGAAAGATGTTAGTCAGGTCGCGTTGACGACAGATTTATCGATAAATGGATAAAATCGATATTTCTATTTCGATAAACAGATAATATCGATAGCACAAAAATATGATATCGTCCCGTCACTATTAATAACACAAGTAATAATTATATGCCAAATAAAAATGACAATGTTTAACACAAAATTGCTTCATTTCGCATGTTTTTTTTTTATATTTTTTAGTGTTTACCAGTCTTTTTTTAGATGATTTGAAAAAAAATTGGTTTTTTTGACTTAATGTTCGACCAAAAATAAGAATCTCCTAAATTAACCGTTTCTTGTATCTAAAGATTTTACCTGTTAATTAAAGGATATCCCTTCTAAGTATTTTCCCAATTTCTGGCCAACAAAATGATAAAATAACTAACGTAAACTCTTGCCCATTACCTTTAGAACAAAGTCGGAAAATCGACCTCGGGTCTCTAATGGAAAAGCAATGTAATTTTTTATTTTTAATGTTTTATCCCATAGTTTTCTATTAGAGTTAAACCCCATTTTCAATCAGAATAAAGGTTGATTTTTCGACTTTGTTCTTTGAGGAGTCGTTAAGCGTTTACGGTATTTATTCTTTTGCATTTATCTCTTGATTCCTTCTTGAGAAAAATATCATAGTTAAAATTTGCTCTGGTAATGTTAAGTTTAAAAGAGTTTGGTGTTGTGAAAAATGTTAAAAAAAAATACGAAATGAAGCAATTTTGTGTTAAACATTGTCATTTTTATTTTTTTAAAAAAATGTGTGATAGAAATTTGTGTTGAACGCAGCCACTCTCAAACAAAAAAAAAACTTTTGTCGTCCCTCTAATTTTAAGTTTTAAATATGTTTTAATTTATCAGCTTAATTTAATTTTAATTGTTTGATTGAATTTTATTTCAGAAGAATAAAATATTTGTTTTCTGTTTAAAAATTTGTGTTAATTGATATGTATTTTAATTGATTTGTTAATTTGAAAGTAAATTGATAGCCAATAGATTTCGAGAAAAAACCCTCCAATGAAATTGCTCGGTTTTAGATTCTCGATTCGAAAAACGTACTGTTACTACGAATTTTTCTATATGCACATCTAGGTATTAGTTCGTCACGATTCTCGTCCCTCGCAATAAAATTAAACCTCTTCAAAAGACCTTTCTTCCACAGTTTAACATTTAATGACAAAAATGACACAACTTTTTCTCGTTTTTATACGTTGTCACGTAACTTTTCACGTAGAATTCGAATTTTTTGTATCTAGAAAACTAACAAGTGGGAGTTAAATTGTAATTGAAATTAAAAAAATACAAAATTTGCCTAAAAAAAAAAACAAAAAGAGACACCTTTCAGACTTAATCAATCTGCGTTTTACGAAAACAGTATGATCTATTTTGTCAGAATTCGTTTTTGTTAAAATAAAAAAGTATGGCCATGCCTTCAGTAAAGTAGTATGGCTATGCCTTCAGTAGGAATTAGAGCCACAGTAAGTCGAAGATAGTAGGATCGTCCGAATTTTTGTAATGACTTAGGTTTAGAAATCAAAGCGATAAAAGCTCCATAGAACCAGAACAAGTACAATTAAAACTTGAAGCTTAAAAAGTAATTTTGTTGATTGACATTTAAGTTCTAATAACTATGTTCCATCATTTTGTCGAGAACTGACTTTAAAGTTTTAGGTAATTCTGCTTTATGGAAGAAATTTTTGAAATAATGTCTATGAAAATTTTGATCATTATCGAATCGAGCCATGCCTTCAATTAAGGTTAACGCTTTGTTACTTGCAATATAATTTTTAAAAAATAACATTACAGTAATGATATGACACGTGGTACTGAGGTAAAATTACGTAATTTTACGTTAATTTACGAATTTTTACGTAAAAATTTGTTAATCATAAAAAGGCCAAAAAAAGATCACTTTTTTCGTTTTTTAATAAAATTTTTGAAAAAAATTGAAAAAAAAATTAATTTCCTTTTCTAAAACATGAAAAAAAAATTTACAAAATTTTACGTAAAATTACGTAAAGTCTTATTTTTTTGAGGTAAAAAATCGTAAAATAAAGTAAAAAAACGTTAAAAACAGTAAAATTTTCTTAATTTTTTTATTTCAATTTTATTTGTAATTTTTTTGTTTTGTATTTGGTTTTATTAATGGTCAGACCATCCTCCGTCTTTTTTAATGACTATTTCGATTACCTTCAAGTTTAAAAATTTTATTTTTCCTTTTTACTTTAAGTGAGTTTATTTTACTTTCTTTAAATGATCAATATAATTTTTACATTTTGATGGCGTCATAAGTTTCTGGAACTCAAAAATAGCCTTAACTACTTCATCCTCGTTTCTCGGTGATTTGCTAAGTATAAATCTTTTCATTTCATTCCAAACCATTTCAATTGGGTTCAGGTCTGGAGAATTAGGAGGAGATTCGACCTAAAAAGATCTTTGATTAATGAGTTGCTGATTTACATTTAAAATTATTAGATACCCAGTTAATACTGTTTTTATCCAGAAAATCTTTACATAAATTTGAATTATGTTTCGGATCGTTGTCTTGATGCAACTTGAAAGACAAGTCATATTCAGCTGCGGCAAAAGGAAGCAAGTATAGGGTTAAAATCTCTCTATACATTAAAGAGTCAATATTTGTTTTAAAAATCTTTTAATAAGCACCTTAAAAATTATAATTTTTTCAACTTATTTTAAAAAATAATACAGCAAATTTAGTTGATCCTTTGAACGAAATTTTTTTTTTTTTTTTTTCCTCAACGACCGGAACGACTTACGCCAAACTCAAATGAGCCGATCGCATTTGTCCCATTTGTCACATTTGTCATTTTCGGAACCCTTATTTTAAGTCACCACGACTCGCAAGCCTGATAAATCAGTCCCATTTGGCGGCGAATGGTGGCGCCCATCTAGAGTTAAAATGCGCTGTATGTTTTGCATTCTCACGGCCGGGGGAAGTCGAATGTTGACGCTTGATGGCTTTTATAATTACTTTATGTGCAAGCACAATATTACAGTTGACATTTACAATGTCAGAAAATTTACGACCCCAGAGTGGCTGGTCATTTGAACCAGCCACCGATCGCCCCATTGTCTTCGACTCAACCCACTGTGCTATGAGCTCTTCAAAATCTTGGTCTTTGTATTGTAGACACCAAACCAGTCTTTTTAATTTTTGAATTTCAGTCAACTTTGGGGACTTTCTAAGACGCCGATAACGAAAGCCTTCAAATTTATTATTCAAAAAAACATACAAACGAATTATTCTCTATTTTTACCTAATTTGAAACGGTATTTTCTAATAACACTGCTGCTGATTTTGACCCCAAACCTTTTGTTTACGATGTAGGACATTTTCTTAGAAGGTTCAAGACCGTCTTTTTGAATTGTTCGTTTTTAAAATTTAAAAAAAAAATCCGTCATTTTACAGACTTGTGATCAGTATTGAAAATATCAGTATCAGTCAGTATCAGTATTAAGGGCAATCAGTAACAGTCAGTATCAGTACTAAGACCATCAGTATCAGTCAGTATTCAGTATTCTTTTACGGAATCAGTATCGAGAAAATCAGTATCACTATTTAGCCGATCAGTATTTCCATCAGTAAAAAAACATTTTACACATGATATAATATTACCTTCTCTGTATACAGAGCCCTGTCAAGTGAACCCCTTAAAGAAATGGAAACGAATAAGCAAAACTTGACCTGATAAAAGAAAGGAATTTAATTTTAACGTGCTTAACGTTGTTTTTATACTATTCGAAGTTAATTTATTTATATAAAATACGTCATTTCGTTCTATTAAGGGATTATTAAAGGAAAATATTAAAAAGAAGACCGATAAATAATAAAAGACTCACCCCGAAAAAAAATAATTTTCTCAAACATAAGCGGTTTTACTAAAAAAATATTTCAATTGACAAAAACAACAACAAGGGATTGTATAGAATAAAGCAATAGTTTCTCCAAATTAAATTTTTTTAATATTCTAAATTTTTTTCTATAAAATCTTACTTATTCGACTCAAATTATCTAAAAAAGTATAAAAAATAAAATTTTCAGTATTAAACAGTATTACTGAAATACTGATTTTACACTCTATTCAGTATCAGTATTTTTACAATCAGTATCAGTAACAGTATCAGTAATACTGAATACTGAAATTTACTGATACTGATCAGTAAAATACTGACAGTATCACAACTCTGTCATTTTAGTTTATTTTCAGTATAAAAAAGGGTTTTTTTTTACTCTAACATATTTGTTGAAACGATGTTTCATTCTTAATAAAATAAAATCACACTAAAAATTATTCTAAAACTAAAACCATACGATGAGTGATAAATCCAAAAAACAAAAGTCGAGTCCTCCAAAAAAAACAACTAAAAATTCAAAAAAAAACGTAGAGACTGATATTTCAGAACAATCAATTAGTGAAGAAGAAGTCGAGACAAGTAAAAATACTCAAAAAAAATCGAAAACATGAGACCATCGGCTTTTATGAAGAAAAAGATCACTCGAAATTTCTCGAAATGAAGAGTAAATTTCTTTTTAAAATTATTATGAACAAAATTTAATTAAAATATATTAGAAAATATAATGAAATATGTTCCGAAAGCAAGCACTTTTCAAGAGGCGTGGAATAAGGCTGAAAACTCTTTAAAAACAGATAGGTCAAAGTCAAACAAAACAAATAAAAATTAAGGTTATTTATGATTTTTAAATTGAAATAAAAAATTAAGAAAACTTTACTATTTTTAACGTTTTTTTACTTTATTTTACGATTTTTTACCTCAAAAAAATAAGACTTTACGTAATTTTACGTAAAATTTGGTAAATTTTTTTTTCATGTTTTAAAAAAGGAAATTAATTTTTTTTTCAATTTTTTTCAAAAATTTTATTAAAAAACGAAAAAAGTTATCTTTTTTTGGCCTTTTTATGATTAACATATTATTACGTATAAATTGGTAATTTTACGTAAATTTTTCGAAAAATTATGTAAATTTACGTAATTTTACAAAAGTAATTTTACGTAAAATAGTGTAAAATTACATTTTTTAAGTAAAATTTCGTAAATTAACGTAAAATTACGTAATTTTACCTCAGAACCACGTGTCATATCATTACTGTATATAATTATAAAGTTGTTGTTGAGAAATGTAATGTTCCATTTGGATCGCGTTTAGAACGGTCCTTAAAAGAAGTTCAGCTCTCGTTCGAAACGTTTTCCTAAATGGTTTCTTTCCTTCTGAGGAAGAACGATAAACTGGAACGGATTTTTTGAATTTTTGAACGGAATCACTACTAAATTTAAGCTACAATTTCTAATAATCATTTATTTTAAGAAGATAATTCTGTGACTTAATTCCGAATCTATAGAATGATGCTAATTTGAAACCGATGGGTTTGAAAGATAACGCTATAATACATGCAAGTGGAAACTTTGAAATTTATGGAATATCAAATAATGAATGTAAATTTTCCGTCAGATAAGCTATTGAAAAGATCAGAATTCAATTTTCTTTTGAGATGAAAATCGGTTATCTTTAAGTTTGGAGAGAATTAACAATAATTTGGAAAACGGGTAATTAATAATTCTTGATTTTTAGTGTTTTATGAAAGTCATTCAGTATCCTCTGAAAAAATTATTATTTATTTGGGGTTGAGGATCACAAGGAGGTCCTCATCTCATTGTTCTACGAATAAGATTGATTTTTGTTATTGCTCTTGATTCAATGTTTTCGTAAAGATTTTTGAGACTGCGCTTAGGATCGAATGCATTTCAAGGTTTTGTTGGCGTTTATTTTTAGTCCCCATTCGTTTCAATAATTTTGAAACGTGAAGAGAGTTTGCGCGATTCGGGGATGTCTCATTTTTTCTGATTGGGATCTCACATGGGATTCTGAAATGGGTTACCTTAAGGGAAGTCATTTGTGGACAATTTGAAGTTTAGGATCAATTTTAAGGATCAATTAGATCATTTCAAAAAAATTTAAATTTGTAACTCGTTCTCATATAAATATAGAATTATAAAACAAAAAAATTTCTACATAATTCTACATATTGTGTAGATTTTTGAAAACTAATAAGATTATTTATTTATCATCGATTTGAATTTGCAAATAAATTCAAAGAAATAAAAAAACACAATTCTAATTGTAAAAGTTTTTATAAAAGTTCGGTTAAGTTTTTAATTTTTCAGAGTTATTCCATTATGGTAAACATTCATTTTAAAACGTAAGGGAAACTTCTTCATCATTCTGCAAAACTATTGCTTTTTTAAATTAAACCCTTTTACATTGTCTGCATTCTGAACTCTGCAGGTAATTTTTGAAGTATTTATGAAGTTCATTAAATGTGTTGTAACTCTCTTTATAGTAACATCAACTTGTCCGATCAGTAAGAAAACTTACTGTTTATGATAAATTTCAATGTTACTCTCTGCAGTACTTTTATTTCAAATATAAAAGAGAAATAAGATCAAATTCGAGAGATCAAATTTATTTTTGTAAACAAAAGTTAAACCTCCTTGTGACCCCCCCCCCCCCCCCCGAAAAATCATGAGATAAAGAATGTTTATAGTGGTAATAATCTTTATTAAGAAAATTAATAAAACAATAAAATAGAAAACAAATTTTTTGAAATTGAATAGTTTGATAATAAATTAAGAAAAGTTAAAAAGATTATTTTTTGGCCTATATACAATAGTGTTTGGTCTTTTTGGAACGATAGCTGTATAATGAAAGCAATCTAAAAAAACACTAATAAAGTTAGATGTATAGAACCATTAATAGGGGTATAAAGTAAACTACGACACAAATTTCCACCAATAAATTCGGACTGAAGTTGCTCATGAGTATTAATGTTTTGTAAAAGTTTCATAGGCATATAGATATAAATATCTATATTTAAAGCTTTACTTAAAGCTGAAAGATGATACTCATTACATCATTGTTTTGTCTTTCTTTCATCAAATAGTAATTTTCGAAAACGATAAGTTGTTAAATTATCAATATTAGAATCACCTGTAAGCAGGCCTTCTCTAATAATTTCGCTTTTAATAAAATTTAGATAAAAGCTTTTATATTTTAGAAGCGTACAAACGCAAATGTGCCTTAAGAATGTAGATTTTCCAGAATTACCAAAGTAGTAGTAGTAGTAGTAGTAGTACTTTTCTGTGCAGATCTAACATCTAGTAGAACAATCCTAGACTTAATTAGCTGCAGAAGCTGTTAGGCTTCTTAGCCGGGTAGGTCGTTACAGAATTTTTTTATACTCGCTACGTTTGCATCTTTCGACGCCCTTATTTTAAGTCACAGCGACTCGCGAGTCCCAATACGATGATTTTCAAAGTTGTTCTTGTATCGGGCCATCTAGAGAATGACTAGTCGATGATTCTAGTCGGATCGTTTCCAAGCAGCACAACACTAATGACACTCATCCTTTACCATTATTATTTTTTCTAAACGTTACAATTTTTTTTTTACTCGACAAGGATTCGAACTCGTGCCACTAGCTGCCAAAGCTGTTGTTTTACCCACTCGGCCACGACCTCTCTAATAAACAAATAGAAATCATGTTAAATAAACAGTTGCAATCTGGGTTGGTCTTGATTGGTAGATAGTCTTCATAAAATTTTGGATGGAGTTTTGTCATTATCACTGGATCTAGTACTAAATTAGGCGAATAAAATTTCTTTTCAATTGTGTTTAAAACATTGTATAAATTGTTTAATGTTGAGTCGTTTATCATCATAAATTTGTCTAAAGCTTTCTGTTTTAAATCGAAATTTAGTTTAAAATCATCTAAATCAAAATTCGTTACGGCAAACTCTTTGTTTTTATTATAGTCGATGATGTCTAATACAAAATAAATGATAAATGTTGTAAAGGTAACAAATTAATTTAACAATAATTACTATGGAGGCTAGCAAAATTTTGGGTGACTGCTGTGTTGTTATTAACATTTTAAACAGAAGACTGCAAACATTTAAAAGGTTTCACTTCGAAGTCATTATAAGGATTTTATTGTGTCTCTAAAATTTAATTTTTCAGATTGTAGAATATTGAACTCCACATTAAAAAAAAACTTACGGTTAAAATTAGGAACATTTTCCTCCTTATGCTCCTCATTTAACTTCAGTTCGTTATTAATAGTAGAGATTTCAGCATCATACAAATCTTTATTTATTAATTCAATCGGCTTAGGATAGTATTTAAAACCTTTCATTGTATTTTTATTTTCAATAAACTTCATTAATTCAATTAACTCTGGGTCGACAGTGATAGCCTCTTTAATAAAACGTTTTAAATGTAAATCCGTAGACTTTTGGACCCTAGACATGGCCTCATACGCTTGCCCCACAGAAAAAATATTTTTATCAATTGAACAATGACATCTCTTTAACGTACTACCTTGTACTTTATGTATTGTCAGAGCACATGCATTTATAATTAGAAACTGTATTCGAAGTAAAAATTGTCCTGTCTTTTTGATTGGGATTTTTTGCTTATATTTTGGAATCGGAATATTTTTTTACCATCTTCAGTTCTCATCACCAACACTCGTTCACTATTACACACATAAACTCCCGTTAAACAATTAACAATCCCTTTATTGACATCGACCATAATTGGGATTCCTGGATAAAGTTCTAATTTTCTTTCTAATGAACCTTGACTTTTGTCAATTATTTGCTTATTAAACTCAAATACAACACAACCTGTTTCATCTAAGTCAATTGAATTAAGGTAGTGATTCTGGTTAAGCTTGGTTATGCGCTTAACCAAAAACTGGTTAGCCAATTTTTTGGTTAGCCAAATCTGGTTAACCAGATTTTTGGTCGAGCAAATTTTGGTTAACCAGATTTGGCTAACCAAAAAATTGGCTAACCAGTTTTTGGTTAACCAATTTTGGTCGATTTGGTTAACCAAATTTCGAAAATTCGATTTTGTATATAAATTGATATAACAAAAATTAACAGGCTGTATAAATAGTGGTTTTATAATGAACTTTGGCTAACAAAAATTGGCTAACCTGGCAAACCAAAGCATGGTTAACCAGCATCACTAAATTAAGGATCACTTTCTGTGATAACGTATGATGACATTTGCTAAGGGAGACAATTGATTCTTTTCTTAAAACATGAAGACTGCATAAATTTACAGTCTCATTTAACTGCGTGCATTCTTTTGTAATCGGATGGCCCGTGCCACATATTCTGGTATTAATAAAACGAACGTCATTGTCCGTAATTTGACCAATTCTACAATTATTTAAAAATTGTTGAAATTCGGGATTTGTTTTCTGTCGTACATTGGTTTTCATTAAAAATGGTTGATAATTATTTTTAAATAGGTCTGATTTATAAATTTGTTGTACCGGTAATTCTTTAGTGGACACAGCTGGTAATTGAAATAAGTCACCGATTAAGATTATATTTTTTCCGCCAAAAGGTCGATTGGATCCATCACATACACTGTTTAAAATTAGTTCAATTCTATTAAGCATGATATCATTTAGCATACTAATTTCGTCGATAATTATAAATTCACTATTTAAAATCGATTGCCATTTCAAACTTTGATACTCTAAGTTGATATTTTATTCAATGTCAATGTCAAAAAAACTATGAACTGTTTGTCCACTGCTCATTTTTGCTGCTTATCCGGTTGTACCCAATCTTTCAATCCCGAATCCGTTAGATAGCAAATAATCGAATAAATAATTTAACAAATATGATTTTCCAGTACCAGCAGGACCTGAAACAAACATTAACAGTTGAGAATCTACATTTTTTTCAAACGAAATCAACAACTTTTTTTTGACATATTGTTAGTGTGTTATATCGCTCTTGAAGTTTGTTTATAAATGCAGGTGTTGTAAATTCAACGTTCAATAAGGTTTGAATTTCATTAGTATTATTATTAGCAGAAAATCCAATATACCCTTCGTTTACCACATCCGTTAATTCTTCGTCTAAAATTAAATCATCAAATATATATGATTCGGCCACGTCCTTTCTGGGTAGAGAGTCATCAATGTACCTTTTGTACAGCGACTTGCATCTTTTAGGTTTAAATTAACCTTGTCTTGATTATCCGATTGTTTGGCATCGTTTATTTCAAGGTTCATGCTATTTTCTACATTGGTTAATAGTTCTCGAATCAAACATTCTTCATAATACTTTTTGGTAATATTTGTCGCAATAATTAGATCTTCTAGTTTTTTAAATGGAAAGGATTTAATAATTAATTGAAAATAGTACAATTCCCCATCTGCGATTGTTAAATAATTTGTTCGAATGATAATTTCCTTATTGCGTTTTACTACTCGATTTCCATTTTTATCGTAAAATAAATTCTTGATTCTGGATTTCGGAATAGTTGTGGTTGAATCCTTAACATAAATTTCAAACTGCTGATGATATTTGAAAAAGGGTAGCGCATCGAACAATTCCCCTTCCGGTCGGTTAATATAATAATCATAAAATGACTCTTTATAGATATTTTCATCTTCTGGGTCCAGTTCATTCAACTCTTCTTTTGTTTTTAAAAATTTAAACTCTTGCCCAGGTAAACATGTCGCAATAAATTTCACATTTAGATTTGATCGGACAAAATGATGGCCCATTATAAAAGCGGATGCTTCGACTGAACTCACTATTCTTAGTTTAAAATATTTTTGAACTTCACTTAAATCGGCTGAATTTACACACCCAGTAAATGTTGGCTCAATTTTCGGGATATATTTTGCTAAATACTGTTCTATTCCTCGCTTTGTTAAATATTGCACATTAATGTGTCAATTCCATAATAGAAGTAATTGTGGGTTATAAGGAACTATCGATTGATCTTCTTTTTTCGTCTGTTTATAAGTATACCTACTTTGATCACTCGTCAAGGTATCCTCTGCACAGAAATCAAACGGAAACCCATATTTACATTTTTTAAAAATTTTTTGCCCACATTTAAAACATCTTGTTGGAACACAGTTGTGTATTTGGTATTTTTTAACATATTCATATAATTTTTCATCTTTTTTATTATTCACGGCTGGAACCTCGGCACTCACTAAATTATGGTCCATTTTATCAATCCAAAACAACATATATGCATGAAGAGAACCTCGGTTCTGACATTCAATTCTGATCCAATAGTTCACTACATTTCCAAAGATCCCTATAATGAAATAGTTTATTTTATTTATTTTTCCTCGTTAAATTTTATTTTACCTTTTTTCGTGTTAATCAACCTTAATACCAAATATAATCGATGAAAAAAGTATTCTGACACTTCTACAGGATTGAAAATAGAGGTTTTATTTTTTTTGATTCTAAAATACCCTTTAATTCAGGCCATGAGTCATTTTCCGTCAATGTTACAAATAATTGTGGTAGCCCTGATAAAAAATAAAATTAATTTTTATCTTATGAATCATCAATCCTTTACCTTTTGCATTGATTATTGAAATTAAATCAAAATCGTTATTCGTTAAATTTCTTACTTTTTTCTCGGAAGTTTTTGTGGATCGTGCCTTAATCAAATTATTAACAGCATATATTCTTTCTCTTGTTAATCGATCATATCCATAAAATAAATAAAATTTATCATCTCTCCATAGCGAATCAACATGTAACAACCTGAGACGCAAATATTGTGCAAACGTCATTGAGTTTTTTGACCGCACAAAGTAACTTTTCCCGTTCGGAAACAAATGGGGAAAAGCCTTTGCCTCCATCGTTTCATCGTTGGCATTGAATTCTTTTTTATCGAAACTGCCTTTTTAATTTTTTTCAACACATTAACCCAATTTTACATTAATAGGTTCGACAAATTGTCGCGTTTTTTTTCGTCTATATTGATAAAACCTGTTTCGTTATTTTTAATTGTGGTTAATTCTTTTATTTCCTCGTGATTCTCAAAAATTGTTTTCTTTGCAGAAGGAAATCCACTACAAATATTTGATTTCGTAAAAAAACTCTCTATTTGTTCACACACCGCAATGTTTTTTTGATAAATTTGATTGTTTTTTTTTAACCATATTAATGCGTTCACTAATTGTTTTCGATCTTCACAATCATTTCCGTCTTCGTTTTCCAAGATTATTCCAAATGTTCCTTTTAATTCTTCCTCATTTTTGTGAACCAAATTCATTTTCATATGCCAATATGGGTAGTTCGTAGGTTTAAATGTTCGACAGTAAAAATTGCAAATCGATAGCTTTTTGAATTGAAAATAGTTTTTTAAAAGCAAAATTTCTAAGGGGATTGGCCCAAAATCATCAAACATGTACGATGCGGCTTTTTGATTATTGAATTTCGCACATTTACGACAGAATCTGTACTTTTCTTCTTTTTTGTAAATAATTTCAGGATTTATGTCTATGTCTATTTTAACATAACTTTCAACCTGTTGGTTATTAACGTTTTCCAAATGACATTATTAAAAAACATGGTTTTGGAACATTTACAACATGCGTAAAATTGCCGGGTCTGTTAAAGCTCAATATCAATGATCTTCAATTTTCAAGAAAGTGAAATTGAAGTGAAATTGAAGATCAGATTATTCAATTATTGATACTGAAATTAATTAACTGATATTGGTTTTCAAGATCAGAAAAATAAATTAGTGAAAAGAGATAATTTTTAATTAACAAAAAACTTGTCAACAATTTCGACCACAAGCTGATGCGGTTCTAGCCTTTTATCAAATAACTCAAACAAGTAGCTGACGTTTCGATGAGGATTTTTGCTTGAAATATTCAAAACCCGATACCTTGTACCATTCGTAAAATGCTCCAAATTATATTTTTCACATAACTCATGTATAACAGAACGTTAATGATTTCAAAAATAGCTTAAAAACGTGTTTTATATTTGCTTCTTTTTTTATACTATATGCAGAATAAACGTAGTTTAAAGAAAAAACTGTTATGTCAGAATGGTTTAGAAGCACTACAAATTACCACTAAGTAGCTTTACGCGCTTATTTTTGATGAGTCAATTTTAATTAGCAAAACTAACTTAATTGTTTAAAAAAGTCTGATATTCAATTTTATTAGCTGATATTGAAATTCAATATCAAAAAAGGTTAATTGATTAATTGATCTTCAATTTCACTGATCTTGAAAATTGAAGATCATTGATATTGAGCTTTAATAGACAGAAATTGCCCACCTTTTTGTAATTTTTTTGTGAAGCTTAAAATTTTTTTATTAAAACCATTCATTTTCTTTATTGTAATGTTTTTTTATTTTGGTTTTAAAGGAAAAACATTTTTTTTGCCTAGTTGCTTATTTAGCGCTTTTTTTTAATATTGGCTAAACATTTGTTATGCTTAAATTGGGATTCCTAACTTAACCGTAATTTCCAGAGGAATATAAAATAAAGATAATTCTGGTTTTTATAAGTTTTATTTAAACAAAACAGAACGTAAATTAAATATTAAAATCTAGACTCAAGTTAGTAAAAACTACACAGCTATTTATACCCATTCTTTATTACGCAATTGTATTACATAACTTTTGTAATATATTCAAGTTGCGTAATACCATATTGATAATCATAACTTTGATTACTTTGACAGTTATTAATGGATCCTCTAGATCCCTTATCAATCTGTGGAATGGATTATTATTATTATTATGGTTTGATGATTTATTTGATCATGATTAGATTTAGAATTGACATTTATTAATTTCACAACAATGAATATTAAAACCACAAAATATTACGTAACACATTTTTTTTAGCCATTGGCTTATTTGGCGCTTTTTATCAAAAATGCGTATTATTTCATTTTAATTATATGTAAAATTCTGAAATTAGGTTTTTTTTGTTTAGCGCTGTTACTATAACTTTGATGCTGACATTTTTTATGTATTATTTCTTCGATTCAATTCATTGGAAACTTTCGGTTGCCATCGCTTGAAAATTAAAAGTTCAATGTTTGGAGCTTTTAATGAGGTTTACAATTCACTTTTGGATGAACACCAATGCGATTTTCTAGCTACACATGAGACAGACATTAAATTGAGAATTGTGGTTTCAGCGATTAATTTTTTTTTTTTAGTTTTTTTTCTAGACCTACACTAAAATCTTTCTTTTTAAAATACTAAAATCTTTCTTTTTAAAATAAAACAGTTAACCTCATAAATTTTTTGAACCCTAAGATATTTTTAAAAGTCAATATTCCTTCTTCGTTACTCCCTTATTTCTAAGTTTCTCTGAGGGCCTATCGATAAATTTTTATCTAATATTCTAAAAGTCTATATTCCTTCTTCGTTTTTCCCTTGTTTTTACATTTTTGCTAGGATCGATCAATAAATCGAGAAATCTGGTTTCAGCGAATATTATTTTTTTCAGAGTTTTTTTTCTCATACCAATCTAAATCATCTTTTTTAAATTAAAAAAATTAAACAATTCTCCAGTTTAAGTTTTTTGATACCAAAGATTATTTGAAAAAGGATATATTCCTTCTTCGTTACTCCCTTGTTTTTAAGTTTTTGTGGACCCGATCAATAAATAATAACTAAAGTTCTATTGTTTTTTTTTATTTGGTAAGGGTTTTTAATTCTAAAAATTAAAAAAAAAAAAAAAAAAAAAAAAAAGAAAAGACAAATATAAATTAATCAAGTGTTTCTTGTTTTTATAAGAAAACCAAAAATCATTTTAAAAAGAAATAAATTGAACTAATTAAAGCTGTTCATGTTGAATACAAGCCGGACCATAATCGCTAACTACTAATAATTGATTTAGAAACTCGTTGAATGATTGACCATTACCTTTAAAGATGCTGCAAGCTAAAATTAAGATTTTTAAAAAGTAGAATAATCCTCGAATGATAGTACTCGAATTTAGAAATTCAGTTTAAATAAAGTGCATATAAACTTTTTTTAGACAATAAAGAATTTTCATCAATCTAAAAATGACTTCATGATGCATGCTGTTTAAATATTAGAAAAATTTATCAGTACATTTTTAAAAAGGATTAATCGAAAAATAGATATTGAACATATTAATGTACAAATTTATGTGTAACGAAAAACATAAATTTGTGTAATTTAAGAAAAATCTCAAATTTAACACAATTTAATGTTAGTCTGAAAGCTTTTGGACACAATTAATGTTAAAAACAACTTATAACAATTTTGTGTTAAAAATTTAACACAATTTTTAAACCTGTGCACCTGTGGCTTGTTGTTCTATTATTTCTAATTGTCCATCGTCTAAAATATTCACAGTATTCGTCTTGGTTATCTCCACGTTTCCACTATTTTCTTTTGTATTATTAAATATATTTTGTACAAATTTTGAAAAATCCATATTGGCAATCATTTGATCCTCCTCGTATTCTTCTACAATGGTATTGAAATTTCAATATGGGATTTTATAATTATCATAAGCATAATTTTGGAGATAAGCTTTTCTCTTATTTAGCGCAGTTTTAATTCTGTTTACCCTTGTGACTTCTGTATTTTGTATGTATTCATTGTATTCGTTTAACTTCGTCAAAAACTTTTTGAATTTTTCAGTTGACATTGATACCAATTCATGAAACTAAATTTAATTTTATACATTAAATTGCTTTTTAGCAACTTTCCATTTATTTATTTTTTCCCTTGCGTTGGGTAAAATGCTTCGTGCATAACAAATTAACTCAGCAAAAAACTTATCATATTTTTTTTTTGTCTCCACATTGGTCAATTTTTCAAAATCTTCTTCTTTCAAATACGGTTAAACCGTGTTAACAAACCCCTCGAAAGACATTATTTCCATTATTGAACAATTATTTTTTTTTATTCAAATTTTCAATATTTTTATTGGTTGATTTTTTTAATATTTATATTCTTCTAATTTAACTAAACGCGCATGTTTCTTCAATTTATAAGTTAAAAATTTCTATTTATTTTACGCGCTCTTAAGTCATTAATTTAACCTCTAGTTAAATTTCTAATACGCCTAACTGTCTTGGCAATAAAACAATTTCATAAGTTAATAACGCTTAAAGTTTTCATTAAGAGTTGGTGACCGAGCTCGTATACCCATCGTTTCACATGGCGATTTTTAAATCTAATTTTATATATTTGTTTGTTAATTATTTTTCTTCAAGTTTTTGTTTAATTTTTGTTTTATATTTTTCTTTATTTTTTCCTTTAAATTTTTGTAATTTCGAGGCTAGAAGTGGCCAATTTAATTAAATAAAGTATTCTAAAAAAGGAAATAATTCTTTTTTTTATTTGTTAGACTTAAACCCCGCAACAGCCGGATCATTAATGTAAGCTCTTCAACATTGGCGTCCCTAGGTGTTCTTCTTTTTCTTTAATGATAAAAGATTAAGATAGAAACAAATTTCTTTCACAAATACACGTGATTCAGATCTGTTAAAATTAAATTATTTGAGTTGATAATGCGTATTAAATAAATTACATTTATAGTTACAGTGCGTTTTTTAATTACTGTGCTATCTATTATTCTTTCTTTAAAATGAAATTGTATCATTTCGTCTTTTTGTAATTTTTTCGTAAACATGTTTCAAAAGTACAAACGCGTGGTTGTTTAAGAAAAAAACATCAACACTCGATCGTTTTGTATCCTTTTAAATCCAAGAGTATACAGACTTGATCAATATTGCTTGTAGAGTAAGCAATGCTATAATCGTATCAATTTCAACTGAAACAGTCGCATTTACCTGTTTCGTTATTTTTGTGTATTGGGTGTACAAAAAGTATGTAAAAGGGAGGCATGGCACAACCTCGCCAAGTAACTCACACCAATCTATGGTCAATGTATTTGATTTCCTGCAGTTTGATAACTCCATCCGGAATGAAGCCATGCACGCTCAAAGTTGAGTACAGTATGTAGCTTCAAATGAAATAAAAACGCCAGATATCTTCAAACGAGGTATGGATGGTGAAGTATGGATCACTGTGATGGGATCATTTCTAAATGATTTAGATAAATCAGGTTCGTATCTCAATAAGTTATATTGATAATTAATTCCTCAAAGAATTCAACAATTTGAACGAGCTTTTACAGGACCGTGCAAATGGGTTCAACAGATTCAAAAAACAATTTTTAGATTTATTTACCTTGGATAAATCGGCTAACAAAGATGTTACTGTTAATTGGAGTACGCTAAATGATTTTAAACAATCTTAAAATGAATCGATCCGTGATTTTGGTAACAATATAATCAGAATGGTCAAAACATTGTTTCCTGTTAGGAGTCAATCAACTGATTGTGATAAGTTGATGCAGGAATAAATCGTTGAAGTTTTAAAAGACACCCGCCTGAGAGAGGAAGCACGTACAAAGATGCACAAAATGAATAGTTTGAATAAAGAAAAAACATTTACAGTCAACGAAAACAAATTGTAAGAATGAAGGTTTAGAAAAGCCTTACAATTCAAGTAACTCTGGTAGTGACAGACCAAAGCATACAAGTGACAGTGATGATCACCGAAAAAACAATTACAATCAAAATCAAAATACAAAATTCTTACCTTCTAACGAGTATATGACTCAATTTAGACCGTTATCAAAGCCTAATCGTAATGAAACGTACCCTAAAACAATGGTTACAATTCAATAGCCAAAAGAAACAATAATCGAAACAAAAGAAACTGTTATGACTTTTGGTACCGAATGCAAATCAAACGGTAGACATAGACCAATAATTGGACAAGCCATACTTAACAAAACATTGGTAAATATATTGTTGATAACAATTATCAATTATAAAACGTTTAATTTAATTTGTAACGACAAGATTGGAAAAGTATAGTGATGAAAAATTATTTTCATGTACAACAGAATTGAAGATACATGGAGTAGTACATTTGAAACGATGCATATTGTCAGCTGACACTCAGGATTTATTAAAAAATGTTACAGTGTTAATTGTGGACTATATAGCTTGTTATGAGTGTATCTTTGGCAGAGAAAGAGGAAGAAGATGAGGATGATGATGATGAAGATGATGAAATGGAAGATGATGAAGACGACGATGATGAAGATGACGATGATGAAGATGACGATGATGAAGATGACGATGATGAAGATGACGATGATGAAGATGACGATGATGAAGATGACGATGATGAAGATGACGATGAGGATGATGATGAACACGTTAAGTGAAAAAAAGTACGGGTCTTGTCGCAAATACGGCCAATTGGCCAGGCCAATTAATAAAGTGTCAATTAGCGGCCAGGTGAGTAATGTTAATTGGACGTGAATTTATTTAATTGGAAGAAGTTATTTGAATGCATATTTGGACGAATATTGTTGGAGACATAATTTGTCGTTATCAAGAAGTGAAATAGCCGAGGCTCTACTTGACGAAATGGCTTCCCAATATATCGATGACTTGTCAAGTGAATTCGAAAAGCTTACTACAAAAGCGGATGATCTCGACTGTGAACTTGAAAACGAATTTGATTGTGACGTTGATGATGAAAGGTCAATCGTCGACTTACCTCTTTATGAAGATTCTTCAAGTGAGTTACCTATTCATGTAGAGCCGTCAAGTGAAATAATCGAAGAGCAATTATTTAGCCGAAAAACTATCTCGTCTGATTTAATTGAAGCAACGAATATAGTTCCAGAATCTCATAACAATGTACTTGAAACCATCACAAGTGTCAAGTCACCGAAAAAGCGTGGAAGAAAACCAAAAACTTTAGTCGTAGATCCTCTAGCTCAAGATAAAACAGAGAGATACAACTTGAGAAGTAGGAAAAAAGATTAAAAAAATCTCTTTTTATTATTATTGGACATCGAATCAAAACTATTTAGCCAATAAAAAATTTTTGAATTATTATCTTGTCCATCAATTAATTGATTTGTCCACGTTTTTTTTAGATAAAAATTTACCTGGCCGCTAATTGACACTTTATTAATTGGCCTGGCCAATTGGCCGTATTTGCGACAAGACCCAAAAGTACGACAGTATAAAAACTTGCATTGGTTTCGTACGGTTTGAAAACACCAGAACCACAATCTGTCTGCCAAATTGTTAAACGATGTCTTGTTTAAAAACAACCCTTTAAAAGTCGTGGTCAACTAATTGCCTACCTAAGCAGCACAATGGCCGAGGACTGACAAAGATTATCGTGTTAAAACCTGAACAGTCCATCAAAACAAACAAAAATTATTTGCTTCGCAAACCAATCAATTATACACCGTAATGAATGTTCTACAGTAAAATCTATATTCTCATCAAAAGTTGCAGCGACACCAAACGAATCAATAGAATAAAAACTCGATCGAGATGAAATTCAAAAACTTTACTCAATTCTCGACGAGTATAAAAACAAAACTCTTTCGATACTAACCGAAGAGCGTAGAAAACGTGGATCGGCCGAACGATAATCATTTGAATATCAAGACCTGGTGAACGCGTTGGCTCAAGAAAAAACGAAATGTGAAGCAGCTGAACAAAAAGCTTAAGAACTTAAGGACAAACTCCACCGAATGAAAGACGTTATGAAACTCCGCGAACAAATGTGTTATACTCATCGTTCAATAGTCGGTGAGTTGGAAATGGACATTGAGGGTCTTAAAAAAGAGCTGGTACAAGTCCACCTCTCTCACAAAGATGAGATTAAACAAATTCAGAAGAGAGACCACGAAAAACTTGAAGTCGCTGAAGACATGATCTTATTATTGTAAATTAGTTTCCTTTAAGATTTTGTAATTTCCAGGCTAGAAGTGGCCAATTTAATTAAATAAAGTATTATAAAAAAGGAAATAATTCTTTTTATTATTTGTTTGAGACTAAAACACCGCAACAGCCGGATTTTTAATTTAAGCTTTCAACAATAGCGTTTTTTATTTTTTTGAATTTTCTACTTGTAAATCGCCTTATTTATTTACTTATTGACAATTTTTTATTAGAAAATTTTTCAAATCTTGACATTTTTATGCTCTTTTAAAAAAGGTGAGTTTGTTAGGCTTTGAATTTTTTGCGCAATTCTAAAGGCCCTTGGCGAGTTTTTTGAAGTTTAGGATACACATATCAACAACAACATCTTTAGTTATATACAGCTAAATAAAAGAAATGAAATTGTATTTTTAATTATTTATTTCTTGCATAATAAACTTTGACTTTTAAATAAAAATTCCATTTTTTGCATTTAATGCCATCAGCCTTTTCGTTATTTTAAACAGAAACCTTAAACCTTCTGTTCAGAAGAAAAACTTTGATCCATCCAAGAAGGAATTTGTTAACACCATGCTTTTTTAGTTTGTATAAAATACCTGAATGAGAAGTCATATCAAACGCTTTTTCCAAGTCGAAGAAAAACTTCACCAGTGTATTTCAGTGATTGATTGTGAGAGACGAAATATCTGGTCTTGCGTAATCATGTTTATTTGAAATCCAGACTGGCATGGCTGCAAAATATCGTTTTATTCAATCCAATTACAGTTGTTTTACAGTAAATTTATATCGACTGGGAATATATGACCCTGGACTGTCTATAGACAGTCATCGAAATGAAGATAAAGCATTTATCCCAGAAACCGTCTTATTTTGAAGCTTATGGAACACTGGGCTGGCTTTTTGGTCAGGCCTTTCTCTATGAATGATGATGAAAAAACTGGTGTATTTTTATTTATTGAATGTTCCAGTATTTTTTTTTTATATTAAAGCACCAGAGCAAGTTCTTTACGGCTATTATTTAAAAAAAAACAAAACAAAACAAAACAACAAAAACAAAAAGTAATAAAAATAAAGAATAAAAAAAAAGTTTAAAACTTAAAACATAATGATAAAAATACTAGGTTATTATAGATTTGAATAGAAGTCACGTAACAAAGTTTAGTGTTTGAGGGATCTTGATTGTTTAAAGTTAATGAATTCGTCAATTGTGGTGGTGATAACAGGCTTGTTGTTTATATTGTTTTTTGTGATGTACTTAAATGCACAATTTTTTCGTGAATATTTTATTTGTTTTTTTAGACACTTATTTTCCACTCTACACTCGTTCTGTCTCCACATTACTTCGTCCAAATATTCTTGTAAATATAACCTATTAACCCCGCACATACTTCTTATTTTTTATTTGCATTTGAGCCATATTGATTCGATCGAATTTGTATTACAGCCAGTTCTTTTATCGATAAATTGTTTAGAATGATTGACTGTAAAATGTTGATAATTTTCAGGAAGAGTACTAATTGAATCATAGGCTTTCCATTGATCCGAATAAATGATTGATTTTGATCTAAGCAACACAATTGACGTAAATAACGACAAATGCGAATTATCACCGGATTTGAAATATTTAAACTTTCATGCATATCGCATTGCTTACGTTCTTTTGCATAGTATTCGACCACTTCTATCACGCTTAAGATCGGAATTTTAAATTTTTGAAAAAAAGAACCAATTCGTACTGAATAATATTTAGAACATTTGGTGCATCGCCAAGCATATTTTTCGGGAACTGATAATCTTTTTCGTAGCTTACATTTTATGTAACACTTTGAACAATATTTTTCGGGCATTAGGAGCCCTATATTCATAAAAAAGCAAAAATTTGAGAGGATCAAGAGCTTTAATTTCCTTAAAATCCATATTTCAAAAAAATAATTTGATTTTGATTGTTTATTAGGCAATAATTGTGTTTTGAAAATTAAATATAAAACTGGGTGGCATTATTTACTTAACATCGTGAAAGTAAATTGTATGAACAAAAAAAAAATTGTGCATATTTTTAATAAAAAAATTTTTTCAAGTAAATTTTAGGATCAATTGTTCTTGAAAATAAATTGAAGATACTTTGAGTAAATAATATGTTCAGTGGGTCATGAAATTTACCAGACCCGAAATGAAATTACATTTTGCAGCACTCATCTTCATTTTCCATTTACAGAGCCAAGTTTCAAATTCTTTTTGAGTTTTTTTCCAATTGTTCGGTAGAAGTAAGTCATTAGATCATCGGAAAAAAGGAGTGTGTAATTTTGGTTCGTATAGTTTCTTTGTGGGATGTCATTGATAAATAAGCTGAATAAAAGTGGGCTTAAAACCGATCCTTTGGGAACACCAGCCTAAATTAAAAAGGGAGAAGAAAATGAATTATTCATATTCACTTTAAAAGATCTGTCTAAAAGAAAATCTCTTATCCATCTAATTATGGATTAAAAAGAAAAGGTTATCGGCTGTCCAATCGTTCTTTCTAAAGCCTGATTGTGATTGAATTAACCTGTTTGCATCTTCTAGAAATTTGTAGAGTCTTGTATTAATGATTTTTTACAGAAGCTTGCTTAGGCAACTATATAAGCTAATCGGTCTATAGTCATTAGGGTCGCTTGAGGTTTGATTTTTGTTGGGGATCATTGATACATAGGCTAACTTCCAACTTATCGGCAGTTTTCCTAGGACAAGGCTTAAGTTGAAAAGCTTCAAGATGTCCACAAGGGTTTTTTTTGGTAAACTTTTTAACATCATGTTATGTATCCTATCTGGACCTTCTGACGAGAACTCCTTTGTTTTTTTAATTGCTTCCTTCAACTCTTTCATTTTTATAGGGTCATGATTACAAATGGGGTTATTATTAAAAAATTTATCTACAAAGCTTTCAACTTGTCCTCCAAAATTCTTGTCCACGTTCTCAGTGTTAGGACAGAACGTTTTAGATAAATTCTCTCCAAATACTTGACCTTTTTCTACATCTATTTCAATAGTTTTACCCTCATGGAGAAGCGTTGGGACATTACATCCAGCTCTTTTTTTATAGAACCTATTTACTTTGGACGAAAACTTACGGCTGCTTACAGGTAGCTTGCCAATCTTTTCCAAGAAATCCTCCCAAGTTTTGTTCCTATGCTCTTTTAACTTAAGTTTTAACTGATAAGTTAACCTGTTGTAGAAAGTTTTATCTGATTGCAAACGGGACTGCTGAAAAGTTCTTCTGGCCTTCCTTCTTTCTCTTATAAGTTTGACCAAATCTTTAGGCAGTTGGCTTTTATAAATCTTTGTTCCTTTTCTTGGTATAGAGGAGTCAGCTGCCAAAAGTATGTTCCTAGAAATTTTGTCGCACATGTCGTTTATGTCTCCACTAAAAATTGTATCCGGGGAGCTTGAAAGGTGGTTCCTGAAAAGATCCCAGTCAGCTTTTTTTAAGTTGTAAGTATTCGTGATACACTTTGTTTTTCTAATTAACTCTTCCGACAAAGTAAAACAAACTGGACAGTGGTCACAAACATTTTTACAGCTTAATTTAATTTTAATTGTTTGATTGAAGTTAATTTCAGAAGAATGAAATATTTGTTTTCTGTTTAAAGATTTGTGTTAATTGATATGTATTTTAATTGATTTGTTAATTTGAAAGTAAAGCGATAGCCAATAGATTTCGAGAAAAAACCCTCCAATGAAATTGCTGGGTTTTAGATTCTCGATTCGAGAAACGTACGGTAACTACGAATTTTTCTATATGCACATCTAGGTATTAGTTCGTCGCGATTCTCGTTCCCCGCAATAAAATTAAACCTCTTCAAAAGACCTATCTACCACAGGTTAACATTTAATGACAAACATGACACAACTTTTTTTCGTTATACGTAGAATTCGAATTTTTTGTATCTTGAAAAATGGACAAGTGAACGTTTTTAAGGGTTAATATAGTGTCCCAGATCAAAAAGTCTAGTCCAAAGAAAAAGAAAAATTTAAACAAAAAAAATGCTTAACTATAGGTAATCAGATATGCTGATTTCAAATCTGAAGAAATTTTTTCATTCTCAGTTACCTTTTAATATTTTGGAAACAATATTTCTGTTAGAAAATTATTAAAATCTCAGGTCTAGGAAATTTCGCAAAACTGATATTATATTCGTAATCAGCGTATATATGTAACAGTAAATTGGTAAAAAAAGTAAATTTGTAAATTTACTGACTATTTAGTAAAATTGTAAAAAAAAATAAATTTGAATCTCTTACTAGTAATTTTACAAATTGACTAAAAGTTAAGTAATTTTCTAAGTTTTTTTTTTGATATTAGTATTTTACTGAATTTGTTTCAGTAAGAAACTAAAATAAAAAACATAAATCTAATTAAAAATTCAAAACAAATAAAAATCCAGAAATGAAATTTTTTGCTATATTAGCTGTTTTTTCGATAATCGTGACTCTTAGCGACACTCAAGCACCCATGTTCGATGTTGATCAAGAACGTATTCAACGAGAAAAATTTTATTCTCTATTCGAAGCTAAGTTAACCGAAGAAGAACTTCAAAACCCTGAAAAAAACGTAAAAAAACCAGAACCGTCACTACTCTTGAGGAGTATAAAAAATTGATCGAATCAATCGAAGTAGCTCTTTCAAAAAAGAAGGGTAGAACTCAAAGAGACTATTATTTAATAAATAAATATGAGATATTAACGGTCGGTGACACAAAAAAGGTTATTCTTAAGCGTAAACTACCGGATGAACCGATTCGTTTTATAGTACCGTATGAGCAAATATTCGAAACGATACATAGGATCCATATTCAAGTTGGACATAAATGTCGTGATATTATGATTGAAGCATGAAGTAAAAATCACTTGAATATAACAGTTAAAATGATTACAGGTATTTTTTTTTATGTTTACTAATTATAGTTAATTGGATAATTGACTAATGGAATATTTTTTTTTAGCTTTTCTTAGTTCGTGTAATCAATGTTTCATGAACAAAAAAAGAAACAAAACTACAGGTATGGTTGTCAAACCGATTTACAGTGAGAATTCGACTAAGTGGACAATTGGTCTAAAATTTGTTCAATTGCGTAAGAATCATTCACATCATAGTGGTATTAAATGTACTCCATATAAGGCACTTTTTGGTATTGAGACTCCATTAGGTCTATCCTCTACTGCTATTCCGGTTGAAGAATGGTAAAAATTAGCTAGCGCTAAGCAACTATTTGAAACTGTAGGGTACGAAGGTGAAGTTGTTGATTTACCAGAGGACGAAGATGTTGATGTTGAAGATGATATTTTTGATCCAAAAGAATACGATGGGTTAAACGATGTTGTTACTCCGCAAGACAAGCCGAAGCTATGAAAACAAGAAGTAAACGTTATTTACCAGAAGTTTCAATCGGTGATTATGTTGCATTGCCAATACCAGACGTTGATAGAGGTTTAAGTGAAGCTCCAAATTTGGTATGCCGTATCATCGATATTGACTATTCCAAATCACTCTATGAATTAGCTTGTCAAGCTGGTGTCCTAGATACACTGTATTCAAGAAACAGTTTCGACTTAGTTAAAGACTGTACGATTGAGCTAAATATCAAAGTCGATAAAAAGCTCGGTTTAAGACAGGCTGTTAGAGAAATCTCAATTGGTGGCGGACAAGGCATGACAAAGTGTAACTGTACTGGGGCATGTTTAACAAATAAATGTACGTGTAAGAAGGCTGGCCTTTTATGTAATTCAAGGTGCCTTTGGTCTAATTCAACTTGTAAAAACAAATAGAAAATTTGATAAATTTACTAAATAATTCAGTAAGATACTGTTTTTTGTTAGGAACTTACTAAAAAAAATAATAATTCAGTAAAAAAGTCAATTTTATTTTTATACTAGTATTTTTATAAATTTACTAATAAATCAGTTATTTTGTAAATTTACGTCTTTTACAAATTTACGGTAACATATAAAAACCTTAGAATTGTCCAATTTTGAAAAGTAAATGAAAGAAGGAATTATGACCAGTGAAGGGTCATTTTAAAGTAGCCTTTAGAGGGATTTGTTAGGGGAAATGTCTCTTTTAATGGAATTTTATTTTATTGAAGATCTTTTCCATATATCGCCTGAAAGCTGACAAAATTCTGAACATGCTATAATTATTATTATTGCAAAAAAAGTATGATGGTTATAAGAATCAACAAGAAAAGATGGAAAAATGGTGTATTTTTAGAGTTTTTTTGTAACAACTCTTGAAGAAATATTTCTAAATCCCCAAAAAATATTAAAAGTTGTAGATCTGAATGTCCTCTACAAAAGTTGGTAGGCTCTTGACGAGGGTCCTATTTATACCTTTTCTACGACCCCACCCAAGAACATATACTTTTGGCTCATGTCATGTTTTAAGCTTTTTGGTCGGTTTTTATAAAATTTAAAAAATTTTATCGAAATCTACGGATCAGAAGACCTAGAAATTGATGTAAGCATGATGAATTATTGACCTGTTTGACCTGTAAGGAATTTCAGTGCAATATAAAAGGCAACAAGTTACCAAAAAATAAATTTATTCAAAGGAAACATTTCAGACTCTCAAGATATCAGTAATAGGGTTTTCTGACTCGGAGAATTCGAAAAAATGCTCAAATTTTACATAAAATGGAAAAAAACACAAAACATATCATAGTATATGTTCTTTAGTACGATCGCACGATATGTATATATAGGACACTCGCCAAGAGCCTACTAAGTTTTATAGAGGAAGGGACGAGGAACATTTTAAAAATAAAATTGGCTTTGTTGGATGTTTTTTTCGGGAGTTGTTACATTTTTTCTGGAAAAATGATATTTTTTTTTTATAAAAATAAAATGAGCTGTAACAAAACAAGTTGAAATTTTTTTTTTATTTCCAAAAAAAAGTTAACTAATCAAATTTAATGTACTCTTAACGCTTAAAGCAAAAAAAAAGGCATGTTGACTTTTTTTTCAGGACTTATAGCTCATAACCCTTAAAAATCAATGAGGGTCTGGTACATATACTCGACTTGGACCTATAGTTTTTTTAGTGAAAAATTCTTTTTTTTCGCTTCTAAAAACCCTAAAATAGTAATTTTGGGTGTTTATTTTGATCCCTGACCGACTAAACTTTATGATCTGGGGCACTATAGAAATTAAAAAAATACAAAATTTGCTTACAAAACAAAAAGAGACACCTTTCAGACTTAATCAATCCGCGTTTTACGAAAACAGTATGACCTCTATTTTGTCAGAATTCGTTTTTGTTAAAATAAAAAGTATGGCCATGCCTTCAGTAGGAACTAAAGCCACAGTAAGTCGAAGATAGTAGGATCGTCCGAATTTTTGTAATGACTTAGTTTTCGAAATCGAAGAGATAAAAGCTCCAGAGAACCAGAACAAGTACGATAAAAACTTGAAGCTTAAATTGTAATTTTGTTAATTGACATTTAAGTTCTAATATCTATGTTCCATCATTTTGTCGAGAACTGACTTTAAAGTATAAGGTCAATCATTAATCATTAATTTGGCCTGGAATTTAAGTTTGTCCTATATTTTAGGAAGATAATTCTGTGACTTTATTCCGAATCTATAGAATGATGCCTATTTGAATCCAATGGGTTTGAACGACACGCTATAATACATGCAAGTTGAAACTTTGAAATTTATGGAATATCAAATAATGAATGTAAATTTTCCGTCAGATAAGCTATTGTATGGATCAGAATTCAATTTTCTTTTGAGATGAAAATCGGTTATCTTTAAGTTGGGAGAGAATTAACAATATTTTTTAAGCAAAATATGAATTTATTTTAAAAACCTAAAGTTGATCGATAGAAATAAATATTAAAGAAATAGATATACAAAAGATCTAAAGTTAATAAAAGAGAGGAAAACGGATAACAAGGAGGGGAGGGGCGAAGCCCCCTTCTTGTTTCAGTCTCAATTTAAATATCAGTAAATTTTATTTGGTACATTTTTGATAAAATTAAGATAAAATGTAATTTTAGTTTTAGATTTATTTTTTATCGTAAAAAAAAAACAAAACTATCTTAAAATCACGTGTACGATATAAAAAAGAAATTATTTTATTAAAATTTTAGTCAAATTCAAAAATCGAAACGAATTGAAATTTAACAACATTAAAAAATGCTTAGATAAATTTCAAAAAATCTATGCAAAGTTTTACTCTAAAGTAAAACCAAAGAAAAATACATTTTTTCGTGTTTTTTTTTTCATTTTTTGAAATATATTTTAGCTGTTTATGATACATGCAGGCAAAAAATGATTTCATTTTCGTTGGTGTATAAGATAAGTTAAATAATATTATGAAAAAATGTTAAATCTAGTGCGTCAATTTATAAAAAAGCTTAAAATTATATTTTTCCATTTTTTTTTTAAAGAAAGGCATAAATGTTCACCTTATCAAACGCTAAAATGTATTTTGAAATACCAAAAATAATTCCTTTCAAGTTAGTTTAGCGTTAAAAGTTGATTTTTTTAAAATTGTATGTCTATGTCACTAGCGCATAAATTATTCTATTGGACTTTGAACTTTTTTAAAAATAAAAAAAATCTTAAGGTTCTCCCTTTTGAATTTCTTTTTCTTTTTTTGTCAAAACTAGATTGAAAATTGTATAATTTTTTTAATATTTCGTTTTTAGATTAAAAATTTTTTTTTCATAAATTTTGTTATAAAAACGTAAAAGAGACCTTGTTCAATAAACAAAGCGTAATAAATAAATCATAAAGATATTGATGTAATCTTTAAGTCGATTAATTTGATTGTTTTTATTTTTTTGTTGTTGGTCTTTGAACAAAAATAATTTTGACTGATCATGAACAGATCAAGCACTCAAAGGTAATTCTTTGAATAATTAACTCAATGTCCTAATAGGTTCTTTTATTAAAAAATAAAGTTAAATCTGTTTGAAAATGATGATAGAAAATATTTAGAATATTTCCAAGCCCTTAAAATTAGGTCTCACAGTCGAGTCTAAACCAAAATTCTTCAAATTTTTTTTGAATAATTTTACTATATTTTCAAGTTCAAGTTTCAACTCTCCTCAACTCGAATTGTTAGAGCGGCTCATTCGATTGGAATCTTTAAAACCAAGCTAAAAAAGAACCATACATCTCTTTTAAAGTTTGGTATTTAAAAAATGGCAAGGATACAGTACTGCCCAAAAGTTATGAAATTTTAGGTAAAAACAATTGTCTACCACAAGTAGTCTCATGTTTAGTTAAATCCCTTCGTTTTGATTTAAAGTTAATTGGACCATCAGATATTCAAAAATTCAGTCTTTGTAAGGGAAATGGATAAGCCGTTTTTATGTCGAAAGTTTTGATAGTCGAGGCAGTCGATGTTTTAAATTTTTTATTAGACAAGTGTTTTCAGTAACCAGTGTGAAAATAACTGTTTGGCCGAAAAAAAGGCCGATATCCCAGGCCCTTTCAATTTCGTTAAGCTGTTATGGATGTCAATTCTTTTCCACCGATTGTCCGAAAATATATCAGCTTGTTATTTTTCATCTTTACCTGTTTTCTCTTGTGGAAATGAGCTACAAGACGGTTGGTACGGCTTTAATATTCTACGATAGCCTTTGAAAGATGTAGTCGTGTTAAGCCGTGAGGCTATGGCAGTTCATTGCAATAACACCCATTAACTTGTATTAAACCATTCATCAAGTTTTGCTTTGAAAGAATTTAACGAAACTGCTTCAACAACATTCTTTGGCAAACTATTCCAATTATTAGCTGCTCTGTTTGTGATGTAACTGTAACGCGTCGGACAATTCTTGATGAGTTCTCTTGATACCGTTGTTGAATGACCCCCTTACCATTTAACAAATTCACAGTCTGTAAACGATTGACGATCTTAAAAAATTTTATCAAATCACTCCTTTGTCTTCTTTTGTCTAGTGACATGATAATCGTTCATCGTACTCTAACTTTTTAAAACCTGAAACCAGTCTCGTGGCTCTACGTTGGACTTTATCTAATTCCTTTTTATCGCCTTCATAATAAGGATTCCATACACTTATCCTAAAATTTTATTTGCCCTACCCGAAGCGTAGTTAACCTATGCACCCCACTTCAGGTCGTTCTGAAAGTACACACCTAGATCTTTTTCCAATTGTGTTGTATTCAAAGGTTCCGTACCTTGTCTATTGAAGATTTTGTATTCATAATTGAGGCTTATTCTGTCCAAATTTGCATAACTTTGCACTTCTCCGCACTCAATTCAGTAGCCAATTTAATTGACCAGCTTGATACGGTATCCAAATCTCGCTCTAAGTTTAACTTGTTATTGAGATTGTTAGCTGCTGCTATGATCTTCATATCAACAGCATAATTTTTAACGTAAAGGCGCGATTTTCACGACATTTCGTTATAATCGAATTACGAATTTAACGACATGTCGCTCAATTTTAAAAGATGGGCTTGTCGACATTTCGTAGAAATCGCCCCTTTACGTTAGCTTCGTTGCATAATGATTCAGTCAAATCGTTTATGAAAACTACAAACTAAAGAGGTCCAAGAACTGATCCTTGTGGAACACCTCACACACTTCATTTGCCTAAGTAACTTAACTAAGGGTTCAAAAACCTTCATGAAGATTCAAATAATTTACGAGAATTAATGGAAGTTTTTGAAGGGTCATTGTAGAGTAAAAGGAATGCTACAAAATCATACTTTTGTAGACCCCTGTAAATTATATAAAAATATTTCTTTTCGGTAATTATTCAGCTACCTGTGAAAGTTCACTTGACATAAATTTGGTAGTCTATGACAGGTTGCGTTTAACGTCTACCTACTACCCACAATAAAATAACTGTTACCCACAACAGAAAAACTGTTACACACATCGAAAAAATTTTGAACACAAAAATGAAATATTTTATTCAATCTCTTTTCAACACAACTTACCGAACTTCTGAACACAAATTTTTCTGAAACTTTCCAAGAAGCTTCTAATTTTCAACCATTTGACGTGAATGTATCCAATCAAGGCAATAGTGAGCCAATACTGATTCAAATTAATCACTCAAAATCATAGCGAGGAAAGTTCCGTTAATGAAAGTTCGATGCCAAAATCGTCTTCAAGTGATCCCTGTTACAGGTGATCCCTAAATTTGTGACTGAGATTGAACAATCTAAAGGTTTAAAGACGCTGCGATTATGGTTTCGCCACAACTTTTTTGTGTGTTTCAGTCTTTTGTGTTGGATAGATCTTTGTTTTTGCTGAAAATTTTTATAGTTGTGGATAACAGTTTTTTAATTGTGGGTAATCATTTAACACATATTTTAAGTCTCAAAATTTTTGCCTATTATGAGTCCATTTCAGATTAAAAATTATGAAAAACACGATTTTATTTTAAAACTTAATTTTTTCCAAGTGTGGCCAAAGATCCAAGACATGGTCTAGCCGATATAAATTACACCCAATATATAAACTCATTAAAATCAATCGATCATCGTACACAATTAAAAGCAGCTAAAGATTTTTATGCATTTCTTTTAAACGAATTGAAACAAGTTAAACGCGATGATGAAACAAGTTTTGTCGATAATTTAATACCATCTATACGTGAGTTAGCCAATGAGAATAATCAAAATCTAAGTGATAAACAAGCGTGTATATACATAATTACATCAATTATAAACCTAGATAATATTAATGTTAAAGTTCGTAAAAAGCATCAGACAAGTTTGTTTCGTTGGCTAAAAAATTTACTCTCATGTTCAGATCAAACTATTATTCACATGGCATCACGTGCCATGGGCAGGTATGTACAAGCCGGTGTTGAATGTGATGTTGAATTTAAATCAGGTCTTGAGTCGTTACGTAATGAAAACGAATCGAAACGGTATCAGGCTATTTTGCTGGTGCGTGAATTATCGTTGGCCTATCACCCGAAACTATTTTTAAGTTCATCGACTTTTTTTGAAAATATTCTCGTACCAATATGTGACCACAACCCTCAAATCCGGTACGAAGCAATCGAATTATTTCGTTTAGGATTAATAATTTGTTTAAACAGAGAATCGACTATTCCGAATAGTAATTTAAATAATTCGACTAATCAAGGTGCCCAATCACAAAGTAGACTTAGACGTTCATCGACTAGTTCGAGCCTAGCTTCGTCTATATCACAACAGGACACCTCAATTCAAAATAGAAGTCTTACAACTGAAGATAATTCACTTTCAAAATTTGTAAATTGTTTTGACGAGAGTTTAAGTGAATTGGAAAAACTATTAAACGAACACTCGACGCCAAGAAAATCACGAACAAGTAATCAAGAACAAATGTTATCAACACGAGAGGATCGTATACACGGTTACCTACAAGTTATTCTAGAAATTTTTCGATTTTCAAATCTTGAATTCGAACAACGAATTGAAAAATATTTGTCAACTTACAATTTGTATTATCAACAAGTCCAACAAGCTTACAACCTGAACGCATCGAACTCAAGCTCGGCTTCGTTGATCGGAAATTTAATTGAAAACACGGCTAAAACATGCGAAGAAATGCATGGTCTTAATTTACAAAAATTGTTACCGCACAGTTGTTTTGACCCATTGCACTCAAACGACCCGTTTTTGTTCCTATTCAAAAGCGAAAAAATAAACGTATCTTCTGAATTTAAAACATGTAAAGAACTTTTAACATCGAATTACAAACGAATCAAAAACATTCTTTTAAATTTAATGAATTTTATTCTAAATATTCCTAACTTGAACACCAACGGTTTGTTGGATCCTCAAAGTCAATCGGTTCAAATAACTTATCGATCGATTATAGAGACTACATTATCGATTTTGCCTCGTTTGGCTAAATTCGATCCATACAAATTTACTGCCAAAATTTCCAAAGAGACTTTATTTTTTCTGAATGATTTGGATTATAAGACAAATTATTACACATCGTCTAGTTCGATGATAACATCGCCACCACCACCAAATACACAAGGTGGTGGATTTTTTTCACCCATTGTAAACGCGGCTCTAGGCACTTCGGTTTCGAAACCAAAAACACCATCAACACCCACACAAACCCAACCTCAAATTCCAAATTTAATAACACCTAAAGCTAACTATTGTCTCGGTACATTGAAGAGTGAGATTATTTTTAGCGTTGGTTTTATGTCATTGGCATTGGCTAACACTAGCATGGAATTTTTGGATTATTCTAAAAAATTCATTCAATCATTTCAAGTGAGCTCGTTGTTAAACTCAAGAGAGATTCAACGTAAGAAGTTGTATTCAGAAAAAGAGGCTCAAATAAACGAATTGAATTCGATTATGGCTTGTATTGCCATGTTTGCTAATAGTTGTATGGTTAATAGAGAGGTTATAGAAAAAATATGGCCTGATTTAACAAACTCAATAATGACTCTAATTGAACCTCTAATGCTTTGTTCAGGTGGTGTTACTTACACAATGAGATTTTTTTTGAACGAAATATCAACTCATATACCTGAACTCAAGTCTTCGATTCATGAAAATTTATTAAAAATTTTATCACAAATTTTAACTGGTCGTCAATTATCTCAAATTATTCAATCGATTTCAATATCGGCCACTCATCTTAGTCAAACTAATAATTTGTACACTTTGATAACCCCAAGAGCTCCTGTAAATGGTGCTATTTTACCTAATAAGACTTTAAATCGAAGTCAAAGTATCCAAGAGGCAATACCAATTCAAAATGATATCGAATCAATCGTTCAAGCTTTACAAACTTTACGCTCTTTTGAATTTTCGTCTATTTATATAATCGTTTTTTTGAGATATTGTGTTGATTTTTATCTCCAACATGAATCACGTCTTGTCAAAATAGAAGCTGTCTTGACCACTACAAATCTACTCAGCCGGCTCATAAACACACTTAACTCTCAGGACAGTCGTTCTTTGATTTCAATTATTTCATGCGCACTTAGAAAATTATTGATCAGCTCAGTGACTGATTATGAAGCAGATGTTCGTTATAACGTTCTTAACTCACTTGACAACGATCATCGTTTTAACATGTTTGTCTCATTGCCCGAAAATTTGAATATCTTATTCATGTGCATTAGAGATGAAAGAGCCGAGTTAAGAGAACTCAGCGCTTCAATGATAAGTCGTCTCAGTGCGTCAAATTCAGCTTATATTTTACCATTTATTCGTAAAATTTTGACTCAATTAATAACTGAAGTTGATATTTATTCGGACATAGGTCAACGAGAAAAATCAGTTCGTTTAATCGGACATTTATTGTCACATGCTCCAAGACTTGTTAATCTTTACGCTAAACGTTTACTTGATGTTCTTAATTCAAAGTTGTGTGAGTATCGACACGATGTTCCTTTTGCGTCAAGTATAGTCACTGTAGTAGGACAATTGGCGTCTCAAAGTGGAGCTGAAACAATTCAACATTTCGATACAGTCATTCCGTTTTTGATAGAATCTATGCAAGACTTTTATTACATTCAACTTAAACACACATCTCTTTGGGCTTTAGGACAAATAATAGCAAACACAGGTTACGTCATTGAACCTTACAAAAAGTATCCAAACTTGTTAGAAATATTGCTTGGATTTTTGCAAACAGAGACATCGATACAAATAAGACATGAGACTATAAGAATATTAGGTCTATTGGGTGCCATTGATCCTTTTGAGTATAAAAAAACATTACTTAAAAGTAAACAAGAAGATTTAGCAATAGCTGCTAGCACGGCTGCTAAAGAACAACATCAATTATTGGCTTCTAAAAATCAAGACCAAGATATTGTAAGAAAATATTCAATTAAACTTGAACAGTTTCTAACTTTTTTTTTGTTAAGGACGTGAATGTTTTGGTCTACTTACCACCAGGTCAAACAGCAGCAGCACAAGCAGCGGCTATAGCTGCAAATTTAAACATAGCTGAACAGACTTCTTTGGATCCGATTGAGATGTTGATATCAATGAATGCAAATGGATCATTGGACGAATACTATCCGGCCTTAGCCATTCATTTAATGATGAAAACTATTAAAAATTCAGTTAGTATTGGTGTCAGAAAAGATGCTATTCAAGCCCTTGTATTTGCCATGAGAACTTTGGACACTCGTTGTGTAAATTATGTCGAATTAGTCATTCCACCGTTCTTGGACCTAATTAAAACAATGAACGATAATTTAGTCATTGACTTGATCGTGCAGTTAGGATTTCTAGTGAGCTATATTCGAAAACATATTGAGCCTTACCTGAGCAGAATATTGAATATAATAGACCACTATTGGAAGCTAGAAGGAGACAAACAGATGAAAATGGTGGTCAATTTGATCGATTTAGTCCAGTCTATAGCCAATGTAATGGACATTGAGTTTAAACGTTACCTTCCTCAAATATTACCTTTGATCCTTAAACAGTTACAAAAAGAAATTGTTGATCCATCTTCGGCAAACACACCAAAACTTCTTCATTTGTTGAGATCATTAACCTGTTGTCTTGACGATTATATTCATATAGTCTTGACACAATTTGCCGAGTATCTTACAAATAAAGAGATTGTTCATAATAATGATAAAAGAGAATACAGTGTTAAAACAGACATTATGTTCACTATATACACATTTGCTAAGCAAATAAGTCTAAGCGATAATTGTGCTGTTTTATTTCAAAGTTTTACTAAAATTTTGGAAGAATATTCAAATGAGTTGCCGACGCCAAATAACAATGTGTTGAATAATAATCCATTGTTGACCCAGAATATTTCGAATATGCCACCACCACCAGCTCAAGTCAACTCTCAAATTGAATCGTCAACACCACCGATTTTATCAATAACATATCTTCTTTTTACAAACTCGAATATTGGCTCGAATAATTTAACAAATGAAAAAATAACTCACACAAGCGATCTAGGGATTCTTACACTGGAGACTCTTTATCTATTGGCTCGTCAAATGAACGGAAAATTTCTTGTATTTGCTCAAATGTTTGACAGAATTTTGATTAAAAATAAAAATTATTCAAAATTGTATGAACAATTAATGATAAATTGTCGTGAGGCTAGTTTTCATCAGTTCTGGGCCGCTCATAGTCTAAACTCAGGTTTTTAGAAGATAATTTTTTTTTTGTTAATTTTAAAATTTTAATATTAAAATTTAAGGGATTCAGAGCGTTGTTCAATTGCCTCAAACGACTCCAAGTCCTAGTATAACTGGAGGTCAAAGTCAAAACACAGATAGTGTGCCAAATCGACAAAATCAACAAGTCAGTTTTGGTAATTTGAAAGTTTGTATTGACCGAGCCGATCAGTTAACTACAAAAGAAGGTTGGAGAGAAAGCTTTCGTAAATTTATGAGTTCAGTTGTACAAGAAACTCCTGTTTCTACACTAAGAGCTTGTTCTTTAATACCTTACGAAACTGTGCCACCCGATTTATTCAATGCATGTTTCATAAGTATTTGGGTTAAATTGACCGAAAAAGAGCAAAACGATATAATTAAATATCTTGAACTTGCTCTTAAAAATTCGTATGTACCTGAAACGATTAAGATTATTTTAAACCTAGCCGAGTTTATCGAGAGATGTGATGTTGGATATTTTTTGCCTTTGGACTATCGATTGCTTGCCGAAAAAGCTTTTCAGGTCAAAGCTTACGCTAAAGCGTTGCATTATGTCGAAGAACAATTTCATGCCGTAATGGCTACGCCGATTAATTCGGTTAATTTAAGTGGAATGTATAATGGTGTCGGTGGGGTAAGTGGAGCTGGGGGTACTGCTAGTTTAGGTTCTAAGAATCTTCCGAATAACATGGCCAATTTGACCCAACAACAACAGCAACAGACTTTAATTTATCTCTTAGAACAATTGGTAACCTTAAACCATGAGTTGCAACGAACAGAAGCAGCAATGGGGGTATTGGACTTTGCTAGTAAATATTTACAAAATTTGAATACTCAAACTCGAGTCAAAGAGAGATGGTACGAAAAGTTGCATCAATGGCAAAAAGCATTGAATATTTATGAACGTGAACTTACAGTAGAACACCCAATGCATCATCAATTAATTGTATCTTCACTTTTTCAAGTCACTGAAGCAAATAAACTAAACGAATCGAAGCTTGATTTATTACTAGGTCGTATGAGATGCTTAAAAGGTCTTGGCGAGTGGCAAAGACTTAATTTGTCATGTTCAAATCTTTTAAAAGTTCTTAATCAAATTGATTCGAGTTCAAGTCTAAACAACTCAATTTCTCAAATTGAGATACCCACAATGAATCGAGCTTTTCAATTGACAAATCAATCTATAGTCACCGATCAAAATTCGTTACAGTTGAACAGTACTCAAATGAATTCATTGAAAGAAAAAATAGCTGAAATGGGAGCGGCTGCATGTTGGGGTCTTGGAGATTGGGATCAAATGGTGACTTATGTTAAATGTTTACCCGATACCACTTATGAGGGCTCTTTGTATCGTTCAGTTCTTGCTTTGGCAAACGATGAAGTTGAATTTAATTACAAAAAGTCGAATGGAATTTCTTTGATCGAACAAACAAGAGACATATTAGACACTGATTTGACTTCAATGGCAACACAATCATACGAACGTTCATATCAAGGTATAATAGAAGCTCAAGTTTTAGCCGAATTAGAAGAAATAATTCAATACAAAAATTTTCCAAGTAAACGAGACTGGTTGGCTGAGACATGGTGGAAACGTTTACAAGGATGTGAGAGATCATTAGAATATTGGCATAGACTTTTATTAGTCCGCTCGATTGTACTTCCAAAAGAGAAAGACATAAAACCGTGGTTAAAATTTTCATCACTTTGTCAAAAAGAAGGACACTTGGGTCTTTCTCAACAAATTTTGAATTCAATTCTAAGTAATGATGAATTAACTAATCAACAAACAAGCAATTTAACAACGTCACAAAGAGATCTAGACATGTGTAAATATGCTCATTTAAAATTTTTATACGCTAGCAATCAAAAGAGAGAAGCTTATTCAAAACTTGAAGAATTTGTGTCTAGAAATTTACATGAACAATTGAATATGTTTCAACTGTATCAACAACAACAACATCAACAACAACAACAACAAATGCCCATACCTACAAACAATATCGGATTTCAATTTCCGGCTTATATCCAATTATTGAATTCACGAGACATTGGTAAACGAAGAAAAGAACTCGAAGCTCAATTGTCTAAATGTAATCTTAAACTTGGTCAATGGAAATATGATTTGGATGGATTTACTGAAATGACCATACCTGAAATAATTAAACATTACACATTTTCGAAAGATTTTAACCAAGATTCTTACAAAGCTTGGCAAGCATGGGCTTATGCTAATTATGAAGCTTTACAATTCTACAAAAGCAACGGTGCAGGTATGTTTTTCGTTCATTTAACATTAAAATAAAAGAGAAAGAAATTTTATGTTACGACAACATTATTATGTCTTTTTCTGACATTATAATAAAGACGTGGCATTTTAACAAGAAAATTTTTTAAACTAGTTTGCGAATATTAAGGATTGGGTATCAAGAAAAAATTGAAAGTGGCTTGAGAAAGTCTTGTTTAAATGACTATCATGGTTCTTAGATTACATTTTTCCTAAATATTTTCATATGAAATATAACTAAGGTTCATTTAATTCAAAATGTCCACACTCTCTGTATTTGTTATTTCTTATATTGTAACCGTGTTGTACGACCTTGAAAAACCCAGAAAATCAATTTTTTCATTGGGATAAAAAATCAAAAATTTTATGTTTTCTATGGTTTTTCTATACGAGAATTCAGAATTTGAAGTCTAAAAGTGGTAAATTCCACTTCTTTTTTAAAATATTTAAATAAAGCACATTGACATTTGACTGCAAAAAGCTAAGGGGTAGGGCTAATATTTTTGATTTTTTATCCCAATGAAAAAATTGATTTTCTGGGTTTTTCAAGGTCGTACAACACGGTTACAATATAAGAAATAATAACAAATACAGATAGCAAAGACGTTTTGAATTCAATGAACCTTAACGTAATTACTTTTTTTGACATTTCACTAATGTAAGGTATTCGGCAATTGGACAAAAGCTAAAAATAACCAATAATTTGAAATCTCCAAATGATATTACATACATTTTGTGGGTAATGACATATATTTATTATTGAACAATTGAGTGCAAGATCATAAATTTACCTAAAAATAAGATTCAGGAAATTCAAAACTTTAGTACAATCTGAATCTGAATTTGTCATTTTTGACATTGAAACCGTAATCTACGACCCCGATATCCCCAAAAAATCATTTTTTTAATTGGGGTAAAAAATCAAAAATTTCACCTCTACTCTTCCACTTTATGCAGCCTAATGATAAGGTGGGTAAAAAGCTCCAATTGACGTCGGTACCAAAATTGGCCGGAGATCCTCCCATCCCGGTCTCGTGTACGGAAAAATTAGCTCTTTTAGTAAACGCAATTTATTTTAATTTAATAGTCATAAAAAAGTCGACTTAAAGGGACTATAGCCCGCTACAATTTTTGAAAAGTCGATTAAAGTCGACTACTAATCTCCAGAGCCGACCAAAATATGCGAAACACAGCTAAAGACGACTTAAAAATCTTCTCAAATTTTAACGGTTTTTCGTACCTTGTTCGGTTAATGAGATATTACAGCCTCTGATCGGAGTTCATAATCAAGAAATCTGATACCAGATTTGTAATCTACGCTAAACTATCTTCTAGAAGTCTTCCAACTATTTTAGTGTTTGCATGTCCCCATAAGGGTTAAACTAAGTTGTTAAAATCATGAGACAAAGTTTCTGAAATTTTCAAATGACACTTTGGACCCCAAAATCGAGATTTCATTTTTAGGATTTTTGGAAAAACGACTTGATATGAGCATTAAAAAAACAATTTTTTGAGATTTTTTTTTAATAAATATGTATCCCTAAGCACATACCCCAAAAAACTTTATAACTTTTCAAAATTTAACAAAGGCTGAGAAGTCGTCGTTAACCCTTATCCGTCCGAAATATAAAAAATCACGTTAACGTCTGAAATGGGTCAAAAATGACCCGGTTTTGTTTTTTGATTTTTCTCAACTTTGATGTTTTATTTTCGATATTCTGAGAACATAATAATATTCTTCTTATTCTCAGCTGTCGTTTGATGTAATTTTGGGATTGATATTTTAAATTTAACGGCATATAATACTCTCCTAAACTTTCTCAATTTTTTTATTTTTTTTATTTTTCAATTTTTCGGGTCATTTATGACCCGGTTTTGGATGGATAAGGGTTAAATAGAGGAATTTTTGATTTTAAATAATCAAAAAATTGTTTGGAAAAAAATGAACGGGCAGAAATTTGTAAGTTTGTACAGTTTTTGATGAGCTTTAAAACTGTGTGTCGATCTTGTCATAAAAAGTAAGGGAAAGCATTAAAAAATAACTTTAAATTCTAAAAAAGCCAATTTTTTCTTTTTATGGGTCGAAACTGAACCAAAAGTTGTTTTTTTAAAAAAATTATAGAACTTTTTAGTAGCTTAAGATCTCTGCTATCGTTATCATGGTCTACTTTTATAATATGTCCTTTCAATCATTAGCTATTAGCTTTAAAAGGAACCCAACTTTTAGCGGATGGTCAACTTCCAGGCCTTAGTACTCAGGGAAGAAAATATTTGACAAGCCAAATTCTGTGTATTCTAATGTAATTTTTGAATAACTCTATCAAGTCGTTTTTTCAAAAATCTTAAAAATGAAATCTCGATTTTGGGGTCCAAATTGTCCTTTTTAATTTTCTTTCTCTAAAAATGTTGAATTTCAAATTTGAAAAAATTAATCAACATTTAATTTTAGTAAACGAAGACCAAAAGAACAATTTTGTAAAATGTGCAATTACAGGATTTTTCAAATGCATTAGCTTATGTGACTCAGTTGATAATTTTGAAACAAATTCACTCCAAGATACTCTTCGTTTATTGACCCTATGGTTCGATTACTGTAATTCACAAGACATACACGACTCACTTGAAGCTGGTATTAAAGCAACACCAATTGAAATATGGCTCAAAGTTATACCTCAACTAATCGCTCGAATTGATACCAACAAACATTTTGTAGCAAAATTAATTCATAAATTGTTAATCGATTTCGGAAGAGTTCATCCACAGGTCTTGGTTTATCGACTCATTTTAGCCTCAAAATGTAACAATAAATCGAACAGCTTTTACGCTAATCATCCTGGATTTATGGATCAGAACAGTCAAAATCGTAATGTTGCTTCATTGATTCTACATTCTCTCAAAGAAAATAACAGTACTCTTGTCGAACAAGCAAAACTTGTAAGTGAAGAGCTAATCCGAGTGGCTATTTTATGGCACGAAATGTGGCATGAAAGTCTCGAAGAAGCATCTAAACTTCATTATGGTGAGAAGAATACTCAAGGTATGTTGGACATATTAGGAGCTTTACATGCAATGATGGAACGTGGTGGTACGACTAGTAAAGAACAAGCGTTTATACAAACTTACGGTCGTGACTTGAGCGAAGCCAAAATGCATTGTGATCGGTTTAAAATATCAAGAAATATGCGTGATATAGAACTTGCATGGGAACGATATTATTCAGCATTTAAACGTATTACAAAACAAATGAGTCAAATGACAAGTTTGGAATTGAGTTATGTCTCACCTCGATTAATGAATAGCCGTGATTTAGAACTTGCTGTGCCCGGTACTTACGAACCGAATAAACCTGTTATTCGGATCAAAGCGTTTAACGCAAATATTCAAGTGATTAACTCAAAACAAAGACCTAGAAAAATAAGTATTTTTGGATCGAATGGATGTGAGTATGTTTTCTTGTTAAAAGGTCATGAAGACTTGCGTCAAGATGAACGTGTCATGCAAATATTCGGTCTTGTTAATAACCTACTTTTGAAAAATAATGAAACAGCCCGTAGAGATCTAGCTATTCAACGATACAGTGTCATTCCATTATCTCAAAATAGTGGTCTCTTAGAGTGGTTGTTAAACTGTGATACTTTGCATTCGTTGATTAGAGAATACAGAGAAAAGAAGAAGATATCTCTTAACTTGGAGCATAAGATAATAATGAAACAAGCTCCTGATTATGATCATTTGACCTCGATACAAAAAGTTCAAATATTTGAGATGGCTATTGAGTCAACATGGGGTAATGATTTGGCCGAGATTTTGTGGCATAAGAGTTTAACAGCTGAAAAATGGCTCGAGAGACGATCTAATTTTACACGGTCATTAGCAGTGATGAGCATGGTTGGTTATGTCTTAGGTCTAGGTGATCGACATCCATCTAACTTAATGATAGATCGTACGAATGGTAAAATAATTCACATAGATTTTGGTGATTGTTTTGAAACAGCTATGACACGAGAAAAATTTCCTGAAAAAATACCGTTTAGATTGACTCGTATGTTAAAGAACGCTATGGAAGTGACAGGTATTGAAGGAACATTTAGACGAACATGTGAGAGTGTAATGAAAGTGCTTAGAATGAATCGGGATAGTGTAATGGCTGTCTTGGAAGCGTTTGTTTATGACCCGTTAGTCTATTGGCGTCTAGTTGAAGCCACTAACAATCATAATCAATTGGGTCATAATCAATCAACCCAGCCGATCAACATCGGGTAAGTCTTGATCACACGTTGACCGATCGAAGTTATTTAAATTTTTTTTTTCAAGAGAACCTTCGGTTTTACGTCAAAACAACGCTGAAGAAGAAGAAACAAACCGAAAAGCCATAATGGTCTTAAACCGTGTCAAAGACAAGCTAACAGGCAAAGATTTTGGTAACACGGAACCAATCGATGAGATAACTCAAATTGATCTTTTAATCAAACAAGCAACTTCATCAGAAAATTTGTGTCAATGTTTTATTGGTTGGTGTGCCTGGTGGTAAACTTGTCTAACATGATAACTCTTCCAAAACTTGTACAATTTTTTTCTATTTATTTTTTCTTGTTCGCTTTATTATTTTTGTTACTTTGGGCCTAAACTTGATAACCGGTCTTTTAAAATATTTTACTAAAAAGTATTTTTCGAAAAAAAATGGCCTCATTTGTTTAATAAGTCGTTTTATTTATTATTATTTACAATTTAATTATTCTCAATGTTCTCGTGGTTGGATTCGTAAATCGCTATAGCTTTTGTAAATATTGTATTGCTAGGTAATAAAGACAATCATGTAATGGTTCAAGTGAAGTAGATGAAAATAAGGAAAAAATTGTCTTTGATTGGTCACATTTATTCAGAAACCGCTGAGGATTTTTGGTTTAAATTAAATTTTGTTTTTTTTATTTTAATTTTTATTGTATTTTTTTTTCGATTGTTATCAGTTTTTTAAAGAACTTAATTTGAACTAAAAAATGTTTAAGAATAAATTTTATTGAAATAATTTATTTGATTTGTGTCGGTTGATCCGCGAATTCACAATTATTTGGGAACTGTTACAATAGTCTACTAGGAAAGTTTGCAAAAATATATTCAATAACGTGAAATCTTGCAAAATTAATGAAATCGTTAAACTTATGTATATCTTCAAATGGGGAGGGTTCAGTTAAAATAATTTCTTGAATGGAATTGGCACAACTAAATTCCGTTTCAGAAAACTGAACCCTTACTTGGAACGAAACGGTTATGTGGAACGGAACGTTACATTTTCGCAAGACTGGAATATTTATTTATTTATTTATTTATTAATTCAAATTAACCTCCATTAAGGAGAAGTAAATATAAAGTTTAAAAAAAAAAAAAAAAATCAAGTAAAAAGTGAAGAAAGAAAAAATCAAAATATGTTACATAATGGATTTGTGGACAACCGAGAAACCAATAAGATTTCATTCAGAAAGACCCTATCAGATTTCTTAGGAGATGTTTAAAGTGCATAGACTTTGGGTTGTTAAGACATAGTTTGATGGAGTCTGATAAGCCATCATTAGAGATCAGACCTTTTTTTAATTCCAACTGAAGTTGATATGAGTTATTTTTAATAAATTGTATTTCTTTACCAAAGTAAGAAACGAGAAGGGTTATATCTTGTTCAAACGATTTTATTCTAGAATTAGAGTTTTTCTTGTAGTTGTGACACATACACTCAAAAATATACGACGCTAGGCTATTATATTTTAGATTGCTGATAAAGGAAAGTTTTGAGAAAATGTAAAGTTGCTCAAAGTTGTAAATTTTCAAGACCTTAAGAACATTTGAGATATGACAACTATAGTTCAAACCCAGCATGGACCTTATAAGATTGTTTTGGGAGGTATTTAAGAATTTTAAAGTTTCAACTTTTAGAGTTGAGATACCTAGTCCATAGGTAAATTTAGAAAGACAATATGTTTTATAAATAAAAGATTTTAAATCTGGATTTATACTGTTTCTCTCCATTCCAAGGTAGGAAATAGAAAAAAAATTTTTTTGTACTTTTTTAAACTTTTCTGTAGCTGTAGCATCAAAGTTAAGATTAGAGCAGATTGTAACACCAAGATATTCTATGCTATCCACCTTATTCAACTTTAAACGGTTATGTGGAACGGAACGTTACATTTTCGCAAGACTGGAATATACAATTTTCATTTTTGCTTTGACAAAAAAGACAGGTTCGTCTGTACTTTATCATTCAGCAATTTCGATAAAATTTTATCGAGCAAATTAAATCCATTAAAAATTTATGTTTTAACGTATTTGCTCCAATTTTAACACCTTGTCGTTATGTACACAACGATATCAAATTCAAATTCGTAATCTACACATATGAAAACCTTTGAAAGACAATTTTTTAAGGTATGTCCAAAATAACTTTTTCAGACCCTAGGGGTCTAGAGTGTCAAGATCCCTCAAAACCGTATTTTACTTTTTAACCTCTTTCGTTTGAGTACTGAAGGGGGCAAGTTTAAGAAAAAAGAGCAAATTTTACCCCTTTTTTTACTTTTTTCGATATAACTTCTACAGTGTTCACCTCACCCCTTTGATTTATATCAATTTTAAAACTAGATAAAATTCTGAACAATTTGTTGTTTTTACCCTTTATTTGTAGTCAAAAAAAACAAAAATCATTTAGTTGAGGGATTTTGAAATTTTTGACCAGAAATTCTTAATCCATATGCATGAAAACCTTAGAAAAGATACATGAATTTTTCAAAAAATAACCTAATTGATGCCTTTTTCAGCGTCTAAAATCGACTTTTTACAGGAACATGCTCCTAGTTAGGAGAAACATGTTATTTGGGTGTTTAGGGTTAAAATTTGTGGACGTTTTGCATTTCCGGAGCCTCATTTCATAATTGGAATTATGTATTGGAGTAAAAATTTTCTTTCCTATACATTTTAAATTGCATAAACATAATTATGAATGAAAAAGAATGACACTCATAAGCCCGTTTTTTTCTATACCGTTAAGGACCAAGCGGGTTAAAAAACAACATCTCTATTTTAAATAAAAACAAAACGAGGATGTGGAGCCCGTATTTTGCGTAACGTCGAACTTTTTTTTCAAAGCTTGTTCCTCTCGTCAAGAAGTACTGAAGGAGTGGTAAAACATAAATTATGGTATATAAATTTCTAAGCGGTGGCATCTTGAATTGAACTTTTTTCCGATAAAACACCCCAAGACACTTTGAATTTTTGTCATAAACACCCTAAAACACCTTCACAATTCTGGTAGAGAACTTAAAACTCTATAATCCAATGGGATTTTTGGTTGCCTTTGATTAATCCAAATATCAAAATTTTAGAAAAGAAAGGTTTAGGTGAATAAATCAAAACACTCATTTTTTTCCTTAAAATAAGTATAAGAAACCCGATAGTTAAGTGTTTTCAGACTCGAAAAATTCGAGAATGGGCTTAGTTTTTTCCAGGATTGGGTGTTTGAGAGGTGTAAGGTACGGATCGAACCAAGTCATCTCAATTTACAACATCTGACTTTATTTTTGTGTTTTCCGTAAATGAAAACCCCAAAATGGATCAATAATTTTCTTCTCGAAAAAAATCGAATATCTAATGTAGAGGGTCTTAACCCTTGAAAGAGTTGTCTTAAGAAAACAACTAGTACCTCATAAAAGAAACATAAAATCTGAGTCTATGATATAGATTCTAAATGAGCATTAAATTCTACACATGCCAATATGTTTTATGATAGCCTCTAAAGAATTTTCAATTTCAACAAGAATTTTAATTGACGTTTTGAATTTCTCAACAGCTTAATTTGAAAGTTAAAGGTAAATTTTTTTCATTCGATATACCGTAAACACTCGCAAATTGTCCCTTGGATTTAAAGTAGAAAGACTATTTTAAACCCAGGGATAGTTACATAATTGACTTCAAATTTTTGATCATTTTTGTCCCATCGAAAAATTTAAACTACAGTTAATTTTGATGTTTCTGAAGCTCCAAACTAAATTTTAGTCCTGGTTTAATAAGCGGGAATAATGGAACTTATGTAGTCAACCTTTGATTCTAAATTCAAAGCAGGTAGAATTAAAAAAATTTGAAAACTGTTGCTCATTTAAAACCGTTTTTACTGAATGTCCATGGTCTTAATCTGGTTCTAACCTGAACCAAAAAGAGTCAAAAAATTTCAGTCAAAAACATTTTAGACCCAGAGCTAAAAAACGTTTTTTCCACTTTTAGTCCGGGGTAATTTGCGAGCGTTTACGGTATTTTTTTAAAAGCCAGGTCAAAAATGTGTGGTTCAAAAAACCCGCCAGTAATATGAGTCATAGTATCTTGAAAATTAACATATTTTAGACAAAAATTCACAAAGGGTCTTTTGGAACTCTGGTGGTTGACTTTATGGTCATGTGCTCTTACCTTTTTCTACGAGGAAAATTAGTGCTGAAAAAAGGGATGTCGAGCATAAGAAAAGGATTATCTCGACAAAAAGTTCATTTACTGGGAATGTATGACTTTTCATTATTCTGTCCATCTAGAGACAGTCATCGAACTGAAGATCAAGCACTTATTCTAGAAAATGTCTTTTTTGGGAATTTATGGAACCCTGGGTTTGACTTTTTGATCATGCATTTTGATCAGCTTTTTGATCAGTTTTTTATCTGAATAAAAAATTTTTGAATTTTCCAGTCATCCTGTGATTGATTTATATAGAAACCGTCATTTCTTGAAACAGGTTCCTCTATTATTTAGGTATCTTTTAAACTTAAAAAAATCGGAAAATTGTCAAAAGGCGTGCAAGTTTACTCATTATTTTACGAGACAAAAAAATTCAACATGCTCTACTTTATTTAACATTTATTTCTGTCATAAAGAAACTTATCTTGTCTTGGCAGAGTTAATCTTGAAAACGAGATGCTTGAGAATTGTAAACTTAGAAATGTCATTAATCAAAAAATCCAAAAACTTGCATCACCAACCAATGCGTGTACGGAATCCAATGTATTAACTCAGCAATTTTACACCGTATAAATATATGCACTAGAATTTCTTGATAAAATTTCAAAAATATTCTTAAAAAATTTTAATAAATTAAAAAGACTCATAAAAAAAAATAAATATGGGAGTCCCAGCATTTTTTAGATGGTTGACCAAGAAATATCCTTCAATTGTATTGCAATGTGTTGAAGAAAAATCTCGTGTTGATCCGACCACAAATGAAAGAATTCCACCAGATACAAGTAAACCAAATCCAAATGACATTGAATTCGACAATTTGTATCTTGATATGAATGGTATTATTCATCCATGTACACATCCTGAAGATAGACCAGCACCAAAAACTGAAGATGAAATGATGGTTATTATTTTTGAATTTATCGATCGTATATTTTCAATAGTTCGACCGAGAAAACTTTTATACATGGCCATTGATGGTGTTGCTCCACGTGCTAAAATGAATCAACAACGATCACGTCGTTTCCGTGCTGCCAAAGAAAGTACCGAAAAAACTCTTGAAATGAAACGACTTAAAGAACAAATTATGGCCAATGGTGGCATAGTACCCCCGGATGTACCACAATCAGAAAAATTCGACTCAAATTGTATCACACCAGGAACACCTTTTATGCATCGTTTAGCCGAGTGTTTGCGTTATTACATTCATGATAGACTCAACAACGACCCAGGATGGAAAGATATTTCTGTCATTTTATCCGATGCTAATGTCCCAGGTGAGGGTGAACACAAAATTATGGATTTTATTCGTAGACAAAGAGCAAATCCGGACCATGATCCGAATACTCATCATGTCTTGTGCGGAGCTGATGCTGATCTAATCATGTTAGGCTTAGCCACTCATGAACCTAATTTCACTATTATCCGAGAAGAGTTCCGTCCTGATAGACCACGTCCATGTGAAATATGCTCCCAATTTGGTCATGATGCCAAAGAGTGCACTGGTATGGCGAGAGAAAAGTCTGGTCAATATGACGAAATGGCGAATACATTCACCCCGAGTGAACAGAGATACATATTTCTAAGACTTAATATCCTCAGAGAGTACCTTTCAAAAGAATTAACGCTGACTGATTTATCTTTTGAATTGGATATTGAACGTGCTATTGACGATTGGGTATTTTTATGTTTCTTTGTTGGAAACGATTTTTTACCTCATTTGCCTTCACTTGAAATTCGTGAAGGTGCAATTGATAAACTTGTAACTTTGTATAAATCATTGTTAAAAGAATCGAGTGGGTATTTAACAGACTCGGGTGATGTTAATTTAGACAGAGCTCAACGTATTCTAGCCGGTATTGGTGAAGTAGAAGATAATATTTTTAAACGTCGTCAACAAAATGAATTAAACTTTCGAAATCGTCAAAAAGATCGAAAAAAACAATTAAAAGAGCAAAAAGAACGATCAAGAGTTGGCCATGATATGCCATTACACATGCCCGAATGGATGAAAACTGGACCTTATGCGCCTGTACCACTAGGTGCCAAACCAACCGATGCAACTGATGATGATGAAAAGAGAGGTGTTAAAAGAAAAACCGAAGGTGAAGAAGAAGAAGAAGTCGAAACAGCTAAAAAAGCTTTGACTGAACCAAAAGAAGAAGAGGAAGAAGTCGACGAAGATGCTAATGATAGTGTTAGACTTTGGGAAGACGGTTGGAAACAAAGATATTACAAAGTTAAATTTAATGTTGACGAAGAAGACATTGATTTTAGACAAAAAGTAGCTCATCATTACTCAGTTGGTCTTCAATGGGTATTAAAGTACTATTATCAAGGAGTACCATCATGGGATTGGTATTTTCCATATCATTACGCTCCATTTGCTTCAGATTTCATTGAAATGGAATTGGCCGAAGCTGATTTTTCGGTTAAAACAGAACCGTTTAAACCATTCGAACAACTCATGGCTGTTTTTCCAGCGGCTAGTAAAAAACACATACCTGAACCTTGGCATTGTTTAATGACCGAAGAAGATTCGGCCATAATTGATTTTTATCCTGAAGATTTTCAAATTGATTTAAACGGTAAAAAAGCCAGTTGGCAAGGTGTTGCTTTATTGCCTTTCGTAGACGAAGTTCGTTTGAAAAAAACTCTCGAAGCGTATCACGATAAATTGTCTCAAGAAGAAAAAAAACGTAACACAAGAGACAATGATAGATTTTTTGTCGGAAAAAATCATAAATTATACCCGTTTTTTAAACAAATGTACGATGAAGTTTCAACTTGTGGTAAAAAGTACAAAAATTTTAAACACTCAATCGACATGGATACAAATTTAAGCGGTGGTATAGCGGGCAAAATTTGGTATGATGAATACGTTTGTCTAGAAGGCGAGACATACGCTTCGCCAATTCGTTTCAAATGCCCCGATGTTCCGAATAATCATGTTCTAAGTGTACATTATCATGATCCTGTTTATGATTCAGAGTATGTTTTTAAGACAGCTATTTTGGAGGGTGCAGTAATGCCTGAAGCAACTCTAAGACCAGAAGACTTTCAACAACAAGGTTATAGACCACGTTATGGTTTTAATAATCAATCACGTGACAATTATAGACAAACAAGAAATCCTCAAACTGCTAATCGAATGATTCAAAATTCACTTGGGGATAACCACATACCATCTCTGATGTCTTCTGGGGGTACTGAAAGTGTCTATGGTAGCTATAAGAGCTCTTCCACATACACAGAAAGACAAAATGGAAATAATACCTCAACTTATCAACAGAACAGACAACAGAGTAACTATAATTATAATTATAATAATCGTGGTCAAAATCAACAAGGTCAACAAGGGGACTACAATAACAGAAGAAATAACTACAATAATAATAATAATTATAATAACCAAAGAGGAGGGTACCAACAAGGAGGAAATTATCAACAAGGTAATTATGGTCAAAATTATAACAACAGAGGTGGTTATAATAATAGACAAAACAATCAAGGCTACCAGAACAATCAACATTCAAGGTTTAATGATGATAATGAGTCAACAGGCAGACCGCAACAAAACCAAGAGCAAAATCAACAATATCAATCTCAACAACAAAACTATAGACAGTATAATAGACAAAATACCCGTTAATTTGTTGTTTTAGTTTTTTAGGGATTCTTCATTTTTTTCTTTGATATTGTTGTTAAAAGAAATTTGTGTAATTTTTTTTGTTAAATATTTGAAAATTTAATATTTTTCAAGAAATTTTTTTTTTAATTTTAAAAATACAAGTGATTTATTGAAGTCTATGCTTCTTTTATTTATTTATTTTTTGTTCCTTCCAAATCCTCTATTCGAATCCTATCGTAAATTTACACCTGAAAATTACAGCTTTTCCACCGAAATAATTTTTTTCATTTTTAATTTAAGACCAGCTGCAAAATTTATTCAAATTAAGGCCAGATGCAAAATTTCTTTTTCGTTTTCAGACCATGGTCTTGTGTTTTTGCCAAAACTGGACATATACCTCAGATCAGCTCATGATCTTATATTCGAATATCGCTTATTACCCCTGATGTCAATCATGAGGCACTACGGTATGACAACAAAGGAATTTTTAGGAAGTGTCTAAAATGATTTTTTCGGAATCTATGGGTCTTAGGTGTCAAGAACCATACGTTACATTTTAACAGGCAATTTTCTTTAGCCCATTCATTTGTACCAATTCTAAAAATGGACAAAATTCTGAGCAAATTTTTTATTTTAATTCTTTAAGTTGTTTTTTTAATTTTCTTAAGCTAAAGGTCGAAAACATTCCCAAAAATCACAATTAACTTTTTGACCACAAATTCGTAATCCTCTTTAAAAAGTACAGTGAACTTGCGTTTATATCACCTAATCCGTTCTTGAGGAAAAAGGGGACATAATCGAATTGGGACAGAACTAAAAAATTACTTTTAAAAAATTGTTTGACGAATATTGTGTATTAAAAAAAGGGGACATAATTATGATACAATTTAAGTAAAAAATATTGTTTAGAGTTGCATTTTTAACGTGCTACATTTAAGAAATGGGGATATCTAAATGGGACTGAAGCAAATTAAATTTGACATTATGTTGACTGGGAGGAAATCGGTTCTGTGGATTTTTGAGGATAGTCAAATGGGGACATAATTGTGACGGGACATATCCGCGAGATGACTGTAAATGTTATTAAAAGTCTATTTTAGTGATTTTGTGACCGTTTTTTGGGCTCTATTTTTTTTTTTGAAATGTGGATGTTATGCACTCTCTGAACCTAATTAGAAATGGGGTTGAAACATTACAATCAAAACTTTTCATGACGACATTCGATCTAAATCGACATTCCTTTTAATTTTTTACAATCATAATGGCAACCATATTTTGACGGTTTTCTTTGTGTTAGTAGATAATGATTCTATTTGATTATTTCAAAGCTCTTAACTCTAACAAAAAAATTAAAACAGATTAAGAAATTCATTAAACCAATACAAACATAATCATTCGGAAGTCTTTACTTCACTTCGTATAGGTTTCAAAGTTTCTGAATATAATTTGGCTATTCGATAAGTTTTTTTCTCAATCAAAAGATATTCGAATATGTTTTTTTATTCCGATTTTTCGATAAATTTTTTGTTACAGCAGATTTTAGTGGTCCACTATTCGAAATAAATTTTTTTTATGATGACTACTTTAAATTTTCATTTTTCAAAAATTCTATTTAGGAAAGAAATCATGAAAAAATAATCGATCAATTGACTAATGCTTGGCTAAATATGATACCTGATGGACAAGTTAACCTTGAAAGAATAATATTAATACAAACAATATACAGTCAACCCTCGTTAATCCGTTTCCACTTTTATCCGTATGACGATTTGATGGGGGCTATTTTCATACGGATTAACGAGGGTTGACTGTAGTAATTTATTTATCTGACGTCATAAAGAATAATTTCCTGATTTGTTACGAGGATCCATCAGTCAGGATCCGTCAATCAGCATCCGTCAATCAGCATCCGTCAATCAGCATCCGTGTTTTAGGGACAACCGAAAATAACTAAAATTTTAAAATAAACTCTAACAATTACGACTGCTTTGACAATTTTTAATGTTGGGCAAATGTATTTTAAGAGTAGACAACATTTTATTTCAAATACTTTTTACATTCAAATACATATGTTGTCTACTCTCAAAATATATATCACAACATAAAATTGAATTTGATGGCCGAACCAATGTTAGTTACTTTTAGTTTGAATACTCTATCAGAAGCTTAAGTGTCAGCTATTTCAACTAATTCAAGACTTTAGTTGTAAAGAAAGTGTCTGGAATGTCAGGGATAAATATGTTTTGTGACGGTTCATTTTATTATCAAAAAAAAGATATTTTGAATAGTTTGAACCTGGGTCAAATAATGAGGGATTACGGTATTATAAAATATTTTTTTGTCTCAATTCTGAATCTGTCAAAGTTTTGGTATATTACGCCTTTTTTCAATAACAATGCAGTTTCTGTCCAATCGTAAACCGAACCATCTTATTCGACATCAATTAATTCTGATATTAATTTTTTACTTTTTAAATCAAAAATTTTAAATGGGTCCACATTACTAACATACATAAAAATCTTCTTAACATACATTAAAATCTTTTTACCATACATAAATTTTTTCACAACATACATACCTGATTAACATACAAATTTGCTGAATAACATACTAAATGCTTACAAACATATTTTAATTTTTAACTGCTCCTCGTACTGGAAATACTTCAACTGGAACTTCCAGTATGGGAGCTTCTTGAACTGGAACTACATTTAATGAAGCTTCCTCTCATGGAGCTTCTAGTCCTTGAGCTACTTTTACTGGAACTACTTCTACTGGTGATTCAAGTATCGGAGCAACTAGTACAGGAGCTACATGTTTTGGTGCTTCCAGTACCTGGAGCTCGATTACTAGAATCTTCAGGAGAAGAAAATCCACCGGAAGAATCTATAGTAAAAGGAGCAGCAGTACATGTAATTTGTACTCTTAAATTTGTATATTTATTAGCCACAAGTATCTTTATCAGACGTGTGTATCGTTAATAGTATCGTGTCTGTTTTTCAGCAATTTGTATGTTAAAAGGGTAATGTATGCTGAGAATAATACCATGTATGCTGAAAAGATTTTTATGTATGTTAAAACAACAATCCCAATTTTAAATATCGATAGTTCATTTGATTGATGATGTCAACTAATGACTTTTAATTTTATGTTATCAATATTCGATTCTAAAAATGAGCTAAATTTATAAAATAAATTTTTTCCATAAAACTTTAAGTGTATTTTAAAAAAAAATAAAGAAAAAAAGTAAACAATTAAAGAATTACAAATTTTAAGTTTCTTTAAAAATCAATTTAAATTTCTATTTAGCCTACGATACAAATATTCAATAAAAGACCTAGGTCTCTTACTCATTATTTTTTTTCATTTTGCTCTTCTTTATTGATTAAGCATACACACAAACACAACAAAATTAATTTTCTGAAATATTTCTAAAATGTAAAAATTTAAAAACGTAATTCTTAAATAACATCGATTCACTAGAGCTCATCAAAAAAAAAAAATGAAAGATAAGTTGCTATGTGAGAATAAAAAAAAATATAAAATAACTCATGCTTTAAATAAACACTTTCTAAAAAAGAATCGAACAATCTTTTACCCAAAAAAATAGAAAATAGAAAGCGAAAAAAAAAAGAGCTCCGAATTCATAAAAAAAAATTTTTATTGTTAAGCTTTAAAAAAAATGGCTAATGAATCAAATGACGACTTTTCTATAGCATTACCTTGTGGTTATTCGACATATTACAAATATATCAAGAATCAACCTAAGCGATTTTTTTGTATGATGTGTGGTAAACATTTTGTCGACAAAGAGGAGTGTTTTAATATGGAAAAAAATCGATGGATTATTAAAAAACATGAGTTGGCAAACGAGCTAAAAATTTATGAAAGTTCAAAAAAAAGTCTTGAAAGAATCGAAAGTGATCCGGAGTTTTATATTGAAAAAACATTTGAAACAATACACAATGATTTAGAATACAGACGAGATGAAATGAAACGTAAAGTAATCGATCAAATCGATCAACATTATTCGTTTTTAATCGAAACTCTTAAAAAAGAAAAATTAAATATACAAAAAGATTTTGAATTCGAAATTAAACATGCCAACTTACCAGACACTTATAGGCTTAAATCTATAAGAGAATTATCAGGTCAAGATAAATGCGAAATTATTGAACAAAATTTATACAATTTTAAAGAGAAAAATGTACTTGTCGATAAATTAATAAACAGTATTTCAAAAGGTCTTAACTATAATCTCGAAGAAGCTGAAAATTTTAAAATTCAAGATTATTTTGGTAAAATATACTGCAAAAAAGAATTACCAAAACAAATTGAATCGAAAGAGTTCGAATGTGTGCGTGGGTTTTATGGTCATTTTGATTCAGTTAAAAAAATTAAAATAGTCGATGATAATAAAATACTAAGTGCATCAGGCGATCAGACTCTAAATCTATGGGATAAACAAACAGGAAAATCAATAACAAGATTCACGGGACATACTGATGTTGTTTCCTCATTTATTCTTTTAAACGACAAATTTTTTGCCACATCATCTCTTGATGAAACTATAAAATTATGGAATTTTAGTACTGGATTATGTTTAAGAAATTTAAGAGGTCACATTGGTGGAGTTTTATGCTTAAAGTATTCAAAAAATGGAGAAATCTTGAGTGGTTCAGAAGACAAAACAATTAAAACATGGAGCTATGACATGTGGCTTAAAACTTTTCAGGGACATTTAAGTGGTGTTACATGCCTTGAAGAATGCGATAATGGTTTAATAATTAGTGGTTCAAATGATCATACAATTAAGATTTGGGATCCGAAAAATGGAGCTTGTTTAAGAACTCTGACAGGTCACAAAGGCGAAGTTCTAGATTTGAAATTATTCAATAAAGATCTACTTATAAGTTGTTCGGCAGATAAGACTATTAAATTTTGGCATGTTGAGAGTGGAAAATGCTTTAGAACATTAACGGGTCACAGTGATTCAGTTCAGCAAATATCTGTTTTAGAAGATGAAGAAAAACTGTATAGTTGTTCGTTTGATGGAACTATTAAAATATGGAATATTGAGTCAGGTAATTGTGAACAGACTATCGAAACCCATAATCGACCATTAACAAGTTTGGAAGTTATTAGTAAAGATGAATTTATTTCGGGCTCCATCGAGGGATCAATTTTTTTATGGAAAAAAAAATAGTTTTATTTTTAAATTTTAGTTTTTGTTTAATAAATATTTTTAGTTATAGAGTGCATATGATTCAAAACTTCATCTGAATTTTTTCAACATTTTAACTGTAATCTACGACCCAAATAACTTGGAAACATATTCTTGAGGTTATTTATTGTTTTGGAAGATGAATTATATTTAAATTTAGGTCAAAAGAAAAAGGAGCTTCTAAGAATTAAAGAGATTAGTCTCTGATTTAAGAAGATGCATAAAAAAATACGGGATCACCTAGGGTTAGATGTGATTTGAATGAAAAATTTAATTTTTTTTTACTGTTTTCACCCGAAAAACTTTTGTAAAATATTTTTTCCGTAAGATTTTTGTCAATAGGAGCTTTTAAGCCTTCAGACCATGGGCTAATTATCTAAATCAATTATAACTTTATTTATCTTTAGTTCTTAGGGCTTTAAATTAAGCATCTTGGAATTGGAATATTATTGTTCTATATTATGTTATGGAGAAATCAGAAGAAAATCACGGGTGCGTAACACAGCTAAAAAAGTCTCAAAGTCACCCACAAAAAAAAGTCAAAAATTTGGACTAAGGTGATGACAAAGCACTCTTAGGAGAAACTTTCGACGAACTCAAAATCAACTCAATGAAACATTCAAGAGCTCAAAAGGTTTCAGTGTAAACCTAGAAAAAACTAAAAAAATGATGCTTCAAGTAAAACGGATATGAAAGTTTGAAAAGGACAAGCTTGGCATGCATTTAGAAAACTTTTACTTCAAAAACAACATCAATTGAGCTGAAGGTAAGAATTTATCAAGCCTCTTACTAATCTGTGCTTTTTTATGAAAGTGAAACATCGTTCTCAGTGAATTTGACAGTTTTTAAGGACACATGCTTCGTTGACAAACAGATAAGACAATAAGAACTTATAGTCTGAACGAAGCGAGTCAGTAGTCGGGTAAACCAAAGCAAGGAAGGTGAGCAACGGATTATGTTGAGTACAAGGCATTTTTAATTAGCAAAAACATTTCCCCATATGATGATGATGATGAACTTGGAATTTTTCAAAAGGCGAAGGGTAAAATGTAAAGTTTTGTTTTTTTTACCCACATAAAAAAACGATTTTTTACGGTTTTCAGGGTCCTAGATTATAATTCCAGTGTTGAAAATATCAATTTCAGATATTACGGAAGTTTTGAATCGGAAGCTCAAAATAAGTTTTAAATTTTTTTTCTAATCAAATACTGTAGAATGGAAAATCATGTCTAACCACAATGTTGAGTCTTAAGAATACTCTGATTCATTTCACAAACCTCTTGGTCAAAATCAAAGCTGCTAGAGATGGACTCTAATTTTCTTTTGGCATCTTGTCATTCTTTTGTTTCCGAAGATCGTGAATAATTGAACAAAAGAAAGAAAGTATTTTTACAGAATGTCTATCAAAAATGCGCATCAAAAAGGTAGGACTCATTTAAAAATTAAAATATTAGATCAAATAATCTTATTATCAAGAGCGTCATTGGCTTAATAATTTTATTGATTTTTTATAAAAAGGAAAAAACAAAAACATTATTTGGACAGCTTTTAACTGTAAAAAAATAAAATATCATTTTAAATTCTCAATTCCCAAAATGAATTAAATAGACAAGGAATTAATTTGTTTATTTTTCAAAATTTAAAACCCTTATTTTTTTTCAGTAACATTGAAATTTTTTGTTAAAGAAAAAAATATTTGATTAAAATTTAAAATTTTAACATGGACGACAGTCAAAAACAAGGAACAACGCGTGTAATTACTGAAGATCCTTTAAACGTGTTTCGTTTTGAGAACGAATGGAATGTTGGTATTTTTGATTGTTGTGAAGATTGTAAAATAAGTAAATATACACAAGTTTTAAAATTAGTTTAGTCTTTAAAGATTAATTTGAGTTTTCTTATTAGGTATGTGTTCTTATTTTTGCTGGCTTTATATGTTTTGTACATTAATGAGCGATCTAAAAGAGAGCTGTTGCTCTTACATTTGCATACCATTTCCATTGATTGTTTTCAGAACCAAAATGAGATCTAACCTTAGAATAAAAGTAAAATAAATTTTATAAAAGCAAAAAAAATCTAATTTTTTTAATATTATGTATTCCATTAAGGGCTCAATATGGAGAGATAGCTTGGTTTCTATGTGTTTGCCATGCTGTACAGTCATTCAAATGAAATCAGAATTAAAGCTTAGAGGCCTAACTAATTAACCATTTATTTCGAATGTATTCTGATGTCTAAGACTTTTAAAATTATATTTAAATTTTTATTCTAACTTAAAAGTAATTTAATAAAATTAAAAAAAAGAAAGTTGTTTTTTTTAAAAATGAATATATTATTTGTTAATCGATAAATCATCGGAAACTATATTATACACACGGCCGAGAGGTGCTTCAAAATCTTGTTTGAATTGGTTTGATGATATTTTGTTAAATCAGAAGTCTTTTGCTAGAATAAGTACACCAAGTTCAAAAAGAAAGGCGTTCTCTCTTTTTATAGATTTCTAGAAATTTTTCCAAAGTTTTTTAGTGTTTTAGTCTATAACGATATCTGGGGTATTTCAAAGGATCATACGGCCAAATTTTAAGTTTGGAACGATAGATTAGCTAAAAAATCTTAGACTCTCTTTAATGTATGTTTATGTGGTGGTGTGGCGGTAGTGTATAACGTGTTTGGTTCTGGTTCAAAACGCCTAAGATCAATCCCGTATGAAGCTACATAGGAGAGAGTGAAATAATCTCTTAACATGCAATGCACGACTTGGGTTGAGTTCCATCCTCACAACTCGTACCATCCCAAAACTTTAGCTTATTCGTGTGGATTCATTATAAAGAGTGCATCAATGAAAAATATTTAAATAAATTGAATCCTTAAAATCCGAATCTCGATCGATTTGGAAAGATCAAGTCTGCCAATGCTTGGGTATGGCACTGTACAGTGGACTGTACGACTTTATGATTCATTCTGATTTCTTGGAGAGGAGTTAGTTATTTAAAAGATCGCGAGCACAGTTTCGTCTGCAGTGTTTTTTGCGAAAATGTAATGATCCGTTCGATGAGCGTTCAAAAAAAAGAACGGTTTAAGGATCCCCGCTCCGCTAAGGTTCCGTTTCTCAAGAGTCCCAAACTGTTCCAAAGTGTTTCATTCCACAAGACTTGATTAAGGGAAATGTTTGAGAACGGAACCTTAGTGGAACGAGAATGGTGTCGGGATGGAACTTCATCATCATCATTCGGTATTTTTACGAAAGCCAATCACTCAACATTCGTAGTACACGCGATCACTTAGTGATTTTCGAGAAACGTTTGTTTTACAAAACTGGGGATTAACCTGTTGCCTTAACCTGGTGTTAGGTTTAACGGCTGGCATTCTCCGCTTGCACTATTGAGTAGCGACTCGTTTTTTAGAGTCGGCCAGACAATCAATAATGAAACTTAAAAGGAATAGAAAATATTTTAACTGTTCTTTTTTTATAATGTTTGTGCAACGAAACATTACATTTCCGCAAAAACCACTGTATAAATTACAATCGATGATAATTTAAGAGTCCTTTTATTTTAGTGTGGGGTTTGTTTTAAGATCAATATTATAAAAGCAAATTAATTTCAGCAAGTCAAATTAAAAATGTAAGAGAGCCAAGCTAAATCCCTTTAAAATCAATTAATAAACTATTCAAACTATTAAGTCAAATTCATTTTACCAAGAGTACGCCATTTTGATTTTATTGCTGTTGTCATTTGATGTATTTTTGTTTTCAAAAGAAATTCATCTGAGAATGTTTTAGAAATACATTCTAAATTTATCAGATTTAATATTTATGCCTCAATGTGTTAATGTTTTCGAAAAAATTCGATATAGACATATCACTTATGAATTTATTGCTAATGCATTTTTTAATTTAGGTAAGAGAAATATCGGTTTTCTGTTATTGATGTCCCTTTTTTATCAAAAGATTAAATTACACCAAGAGAAAGAAAAGAAAAAAAAAATAATTTTTTTTTTCGATTTTTTTAAATTTGAAATATTATTAGATTAAAATCTTAGAAGCCATTTTACTCATTACGCAGTTTAAAATGAATCCTGTTAAAACAGAAGTAAAACCTGTTCCTAAACCAACAATTCCAGTCAATGATGGACGATTACCACAAGAGCTGTTCGAAATAATTCAAATACCACCAGATGAAAATCCTTTCAAATATGAAAACTTATGGGAAACTGAGCTTTGTGATTTTTTCGAAGACTGCAATGAATGTAACTAGCTTTTTATTATAATTTACAGTGATGTGTGCTCACGAACTAGCATCCATTACAAAAAATTGAGTTTCTTAAACATTTTTTGTTTTAGTTAGCTTTGCGCACTGCTGCTATTTTTGTTATTTATACAGAATATTTAGAGCAATGGACGAAAACATTTGCAGCTATATATTGACTCCAAATCCATTGATACCGATTCGTACCAAAATCAGAGCTGTTTTGCGAATAAAAGTAATTAAAACAAAAAAATTTTTATTAAAAATTTTTTTTTTATTGTTTTCAAAGGGTTCGTTAATTGAGGACTGTTGTCAGGTTATGTTTTGTGCACCATGTACTGCATTTCAAATAAATCAAGAGCTCAAGTACAAAGAAATTATACCAGATAAATAACATGTTCATCGTAGTTTGATATAGATAATTTATTTTCTACTTTATTCAGATTAAATTTTAAAATAAATTTAAACTTTTATACAAGTGTCTATTTTTTTATTGTTCCAATAGGGTTACTGGAACACGACGATTCGAATTGTGGATCTCACAATTCGAATTTTTTTTGCACTCTGTTCTATTCGTTTAGAGCTACAAAATGAGCCCACTTATTTTTTATTTGAATTTTTGTCAGAGATACCTGAAAAGACCTTTGCTTAGTCCTAGGAGCTAAATTTTTGCTAAAAAAGATTTTGGTGGGTTCAACCAAGACTCCCATCCAATTTAAAGGTAAAAACAAGTATATATTTAGTCGGAAACATGATTTTTAGGAGTTTTCAGGGTCAAACAGGGTCTCGACACACCATCAACTTATTTTTTTCTAGGATTAGTATCGACTTAACGAGGTCATGGGAATTTCCAAAATCTGACTTTTTTTGTGTTTTCCATCTATGAAAACTCCAAAATCGATCACAATTTTTCGTCTTTGAAGAAATCAATTTAGATATAGGGTGCTGACCCTTGAGAGAGATGCTTCTAGAAAATCATTAATTTCTGTGTAAAATCTTCAAATATGATATGTTTATTATATCAAATCTTATAGAGAATTTAATTTTTTTTGTTGAAACCGCCAAAATCTTTTATGACTAGGCGAAGGGTAAAAAGCCCATAGACAGATACATTTTTAGATTCTCTTTCAGAAAAGCAAATGTTGTCTCTGACAAAAATTCAAAGTGTCTCAAAAAGTGTGAAAAAGTATTTGTCTGAGTAAAGGGTTAGAAGTGAAAAAACAAGTGTTAGACGAGCATTACAGTGCTGATTCGATTCGATGAATATACAATTTTTATGTTAAATTATCAAAATATACGGAAATTATCGTAATATAAATAATACGCCGCTATGTCACTTTTTTTTACTTTCTAACGCTTGTTTTCACCATTCAAGCGCAAGACCTAATGCTCTCTAAACCATTCTAGTGGATGTTTTTGACTCACTCTTTTTATTTACTTTCTAGCAATTTTTAATTTATTATTCACGCTTTTTCATTTCCCTAGCGAGCATTAACGCTTTCAGTAAAAATATCATTAAAAATACTGTACTTTTGAGACTTGATTATTCAAAATTTTCATTTTCTCAAATCTAAAATGGAAAGAGTTTATAGACGTTCTTCATCGCGAGGTGGTAATTTTAACTTCATTTCGAAATCACTAGTTTATCGTGAAGCAATTTTATTCTGTTTTAATTTTGTTAATATTTGTTATGGGGTCTTTACTATTTTGTGAAGATCACAAAATTAGTGATCATGTCCTCGTAACTTGTTTACTGAACAGTAATGATCAACAACCTTCAGTTCACAAAATTTGTGATCAAAAGATGAGAGAATGATTTCAACTTTTAAAGCTTCAAAAATTTTGTGATCTTTTAATAAACTTCATGATCAATAAATAAAATATGTGAACACAAAAAATAACTCTGTTTTTTTAGAAACTTTAGTCTGGGTAATTATAAAAATTCATAATGCACGTGTCCTGATAAAAAGGCGTACTGTATGGTACGGTTGGAAGGTACGCTACGGGGTACGCCTTTTTTTCAGGAGCCGTGCAGTAATTAAATGCATTTTTTTGGCGGTATTTAAAGACATAGTTGTAAACCTACTCCTAACCTGTTCGAGCTTTCTATCAACATCATTGCTTAAACATGGTCGTACCTTCAGCTATACCACCCTCAAGACTTGTTTGTAAGTTTAAGTCAAGGATTAAAAAAAGAGAAGGAACGATGAAATTTTAAAGAAAAATTAAGTAATTATTTTTTTGTTCGTGATCAGTTTCAAGAATATGAGTTCAATTTTTTTTATATGTATTTTTCATCTTTCGACCAAAAATTTTGTGGACTGAAGGTTAATAATTCACCAAACCAGTTACGAGGACATGATCACTAATTTTGTGATCTTATTTTCACTAAACAGGGTAGACCCTAGTTGTGTATTTAAGTCAATTGTAAATTTTTTGCGACCTGAAAAAATAATCTCTTTCAAGTAAGGTGGCTTTCAAGTACGTACCTGGAAATTTTGATTAATATGATATAAAATTGGGTCAAAAAAGAGAGAGAGAGAGAGAAAAAAAAGGATGAAATTTCTAGAATTTAATGTCAAGCACGTTAACAAGCATACTGAAATAAATTCATAATCCATATTGAACAAAAAAAAACCGACTAGCTCACGCAAAGATTTAAATCTTAAAACTAAAAACTACGTAATGGCTTAGAAACACAAAAAGCTTTGAACTAAAAAAAAATATAAAGCAATCTTTATTAAAACTTATTAAATAACAATAAACTTATAAAAACTAAAAAGAAAAAAAAACTCAAAATATTTTTAGTGAATGCAAGAAAGAGAAAAAAATTTGCAATTAACAAAAAAAAGAGAGAATATTTTTAAATCTCCAATTTTTTAAATAATTTATTATTTCCAATTTCGTAAGCTATTTTTTGTTTGTGCTAATCCTAAAATGTATCAGAATAACTCAGGTTCTAAGACATCAATTAGACCTCCAATTAGACCTGTTGTTAACAGCACTCGACGAACTTCTGAAGATCCTAAAGCAGCTTTTAACCGTGGTGAAACTTACATTGTTGATAATCCAAGTTCACATCTAACCGCTATTAAAGCTCAAAATCCGACTGGCGCTACTCGATTGAATCCATTAGTCCGGCCAAGTCAACCGAGACAAAATAGTTTACCTAATTCACAGACTCCTGATGATTCCAAGCCAAGCAAACCGGCAATTTCTTTAGCCGCTCTAAAACAACAAAAACGAGCCGAAATGCAAAAATTTAATCTAAAAAAAACCGATGATCCGAACGAACAAGTTGTTATTTCCGGTAATGGAAAAAGTATAGATTTTATAATAAGATCGGCACGGAAAACTGGTCAATTAAATTTATCTGATTATGGTTTAACAGAGGGTCAGTAAATAAAAACAAAAAATTTTCTCAAGTAATTCAGAGTTTTTTTTTAAGTACCAAGAAGTGTATGGAACATAAATATTGATAAAGGAGACGAATCACCAGATAAAAATAAAAATAATGTTTCATTGGAAAATGAGGATTTTAAATGGTGGGATCAAGTTGAACTTTCAAAATTAATTTTAGCTTCGAACAAAATAAAACAAATACCAAGAGATATTCAACAATTAAATTTATTGACTGTTTTAGATGTAAGTTATTTTTAGATTTTTTTCACTCGTTTTCGAAATTTTGGGAAATAATCGGGACCAACCAAAATATGAGATAATTTTTAAGCCATTCTTAAAAATTTCCTCATTCGGCTCATTTCGCATATTTTGGTTGGTCCTGGAAATAATGTATTGTAAATTTTTTGATTGAAATAATCTTTAGTTCAAAAACCCAATAGACTGGTTCATAAAACACGGGTTAAATTTACGGATTTTACATTCTCACTAAAATACCGATCCGGATTGGAAATAAATCGTAACTTAAGATCAAATTTTATAGATAAAAGCTTCTTAGCCTCGAAAATGAGGTACCAGATGGATTCCTAATCAATTCATAATTTTTGAGCCTCGTTATTTTTAAACACAATGGTTTCTTACATATAGCGGGTTAACCGATTTTAAGCTAACCCGAATCGATTTTTAGAATCTAGACTTAAGTCAGAAAATTAACCCTTGTCGGCTTGTTCAATTTTCATGATAACAAAAAACGAATGCAATCTATAAATTCTAGGGAAAAAGTTAGACCAGAAAATGTTTAAAAAAGGCAGATGATAATATGGTCCGGGTTAAGGCATTCCTGTACAAGAAAAACCCTTTAAGCCATTTAACTCTTGATCTTGATCTAATTAGTTTTTTGAATTTTTACCTATGCCAGCAGATTCTTCATGAACAGGGACGACCAAAGGTTGCTCAAATTTTGGCCTAAAGTTGCTCAGTTTTCGGTCAAAAGTTGCGGAAAAGTTTCGAAAAATGATCAAATTTCCTAAAAGTTGTGAAAAGTTGCTTTGAAAAATGCTCTTAAGCTATTTTATTTTATTAAAAATGCTTTTAGCAACTTTTTGTTGCGTCTGGTAATATAAGTTTAACCAAAATGAATGAAAACACATTTTTAAATATTTTATTGGATAAAATTCTATTACTATTGAAAAAATTTCGATAGTCTTTGGTAAAAAAAAAACAATCATTATGACAAGAACTTAAGCTAAACAAAAGCTTAAAGTAAGGTGTCGGAGTTTATTTTTTTTGGGTCATAAATTTTACTCAAATTTTTTTTCAAGTTAATTTTATGACCAGTAGGTCATGAAATTGACCAGACCCCACATTTGAAAATAAAAAACAATTAATTTTTAGTTCTTAAGTGATATTATTTGAGTTCAAAAATTCACAATTACAAGTTAGTAAAAGGATAAAAAATGTAGTGTAAAATTTCTATCCGAAAAAAAATTAAACTACAGTCATTACGCGGATATACTGAAATTCTAACGCAGTTTTGGTGGACAGCAAAGCGAAGCGTATCCTTCTCTAAGCATACCAAACCGTACTCAACAATCTTTTTTCTGAAAATTTACTGCACTTCCACCGAATTAAATGCTTTCCGTACCTGCACCGTACTCATAGCGTACCCATACCAGTGGCGTAGCCGGAAATTTCGAAAATTTTTGTCTGGGGATCGAAAAGTTAAATTTTGCCAAAAAAGCCTTATTTATGCATCAACTAGCGGGGTTAAGGACCATTTTTAAAAATCCAGGGGGGCGGTCGCCCCCGTACAGTACCATCCAATCATACCGTACCATCTTACCGTTCTAGTCCACCGTACCGTATCGGAAAATTAAATTTTAAAAAAAAACTTAGGTCTTTCATTTTTTGTTAAAATTTCAAAATTTAAAAAACTATACTCTGGTACGATTCGGTACGGCTACGCTTGCCACCGTAAGTTCGGTAGAAGTGCAGTATTACCTTTTTAGCATTTTGATAAATCCTTGTCGTGACATATCCATTCAACAACATCTGTCGGGCTTTTTAAGCTCGGCTGCGATGTCTTTCCAAGGATTCTTGTTTATGGCAAATTTTGTTATTTCTTCTACTGTTAGTTTTAAACCTCGTTCATGTGTGAGATAACTTGAAATTTTATCAAGATAGGAAGTTTGTCTTATTTCTCTTCTATTAGTGTATTTGACCTTTGATTGGTATATCCAGTAATAACTGTAAATTCACTTGAATCGTTTTGTATTTTTTTTTGGTTTATCTGACATTGAACCTTTATCTTAATGACCGATTGATCAATTATTCCTAATCAGTTTTAAATTTTAAAAGATCCATGACAATCAAATCGAAACAATTGATAATGCCATTGGTGCACTCAGTGGACTACAAAATTTCAATTGCAGGTACTTTTTTATTCAAACATTAGTTTCATTTTAAAAAGAATTCTTAAAAAATAATTTCAAGCCACAATCAATTGAAAGAACTTCCTAATGGAATATGTGAACTTAAAAAATTAATAAATTTTAATTCATCCAATAATCGCTTGTTTCAATTGCCTAAAAATTTTGGACACTTAGATGATCTAGAAGATTTGGTAAGACTTTGAACCAAGCTTAACCAAATTTTTTTCAACAAAATAATTTTGTTAACAGAATGTATCGAACAACTCATTAAATATTATACCAAAAAGTTTTGGATGGTTGATTAAACTACGTAAAATGAATTTGGCTACAAACTCATTGACCACTCTCATACCCGAAATATTTTACTCTCAAAGTATTTGAACTAACATAAACTTATTTTTAAGTCTATGAAATTACGACTTGAACCTATTTAGGCTTAAAAATAATTGATCTTAGCGAAAATCAAATCGAAATTTTACCGGCCGAAATAAACGAACTTTCCAATTTGGAGCAATTTTATGCAAGACAAAATCGAATCAAAATATTTCCAACTTTTTACAAATGTTGCAAACTAAAAGTAAAATTTCTAGAAAAATTTTTTGGTTAAAGTGTTTAGCAATTTTTCTCAAAAAGGACTTGGATATGTCGTTTAATCAAATAAAAGAAATTGAAGATCGTACATTTGAAAATTTAACATCACTTGTTAACTTTAATTTACGAGATAACAAATTAACATCTTTATCAAAATCAGTTAAAGTTTTGCAAAATATAGAAAGACTCGATCTTTCTAATAACGATCTTTCAGGGTAAAGACGACTTTTTTTTAAGTTTTGGCTTTACTCCACTTCTACCGAACTTTTGGTGGCAAGCGTAGCCGTACCGAAGCGTACCATACCCTTCCTGGAGCGTAGCAAGGAGCGTTCCGTACTAAACATTCTAAAGCGTACCGTATTCAACAAAAAAAATTATTACGCTACGGCACTCTTCCCCTTACTGCTAAGCTTCGGTTTGGTACGGCTACGGTTCCCTTTCCACCAAAAGTTCGATAAAAGTGCAGTAACTACAAAAAGTTTTTCTTTTAGATTGCCATTCGAACTTGCCGGAATTGAGTCGTTAAAACAATTGTTGATAAATGGAAATCCTTTAAGGACTATTAGAAGAGATATTATAAATGTAAGTTGCAGAAAAACTTTGAATTTATGTTCAATTTTTTTTTATTTTAGAGAGGTACTGATGCAATTTTAAAATCCTTAAAAAATCATTTGGAAGTACCTGAAGATTCGGGCAAAGTAAACTCGGAAGAAATGATTTTAAAATCGGATAATGTGATCAAGTCAAGCAAAGTATTCGATTTAAGTTGCAAAAAGTTGACTTCAATTACACCTAATATGATAAATTTTTGTAAACAATCAACTGCTTTGGTGTTTAATGCAACTAAAAATTCTTTGACTGACCTCCCAGATGAGATCGAAATTTTGAGCAATCAATTGAATGAATTGAATATAAGTTCTAATTTGTTTACCACGATACCAAGATCGATTTTTTCACTCAACAATTTGGCTTCACTAGATGTTAGAGCTAACAAATTAAATAGCTTACCAGATGAATTTGCAAAGCTTACAGCCCTTAGAGAATTAATAATTTCTGATAATAAATTTATTGAAATTCCATCATGTGTTTATCAACTTCCAATATTAGAGAATTTTTTTGCGAATAATAATCAAATAAAAGTGATCGATGCAAATAGAATAATTAACATGAAATTTTTGGCTACGTTGAATTTACAAAATAATGATATTATGAATGTTCCACCAGAGTTAGGTAAAGCCGAGCAAATCAAGTAAGTTTTTGTTAGATTAGGTTCCTAAAGAAAAATGAGATTCATAATTTTATTTTAAGATCCTTACAACTAGAAGGAAATCCGTTTAAGATTCCGAGAACTCAAATTTTAGCGAAAGGAACAAATGCTATTATGGAATATTTAAGAGGTCGTTTGACAGAAACTTAAATTGAAAACAATGATGAAAAAAAAAACCCTAAATTAACTTTTAATTTAATTCATTTTTTAAACATTAAACAAAAATTTATTTGAATAAAATTTTATATATATGTAACTAGAATATCCCCTTAATGGCAAACTTCATAATGTTCTTTATTTGAAATACTTTTGCGCTCTGATTGGTACTATTACTATTATTTTGTTTTAACTGTGTTTTGGTAATTTTAAAATTAGCTAATAGCTCCATTGGCCTCGAATCCAAGAAGCACCTATCAAAACCATTGTCAAATCTCCTCTTGGTCTTATTCCTTTTTTAATAAGAGAAAGCTTTCAATAGGAATTCGAGTTCTCCTTTATTAAACTTTTCGTAGATCAATCAATCGCGTACCCATACACTTTTGGATAGTGTAATGAAGTTCTGTGTGGAGAATATCACTACATACTTTTGTCAATATTTAACTTAAATCACCGGCATTGTAAACAACAAACGGCACTTATTATATTAAAAAATTTTCTAGCTCGGTCACCTTCAAGTTATATCACTCCCAATTTTAATGAAAAATGGGATGATTTGAGTATGAGTTGACTGGAATTAAAATATTAGGGCGTAGCTAACATTGAGGAATAAGGAAACACTTTACGTCAATGGAGCAACGTGACTAAGAACAATAGACGATTGGACTAATACGTTGCATCATATTTCAAAATCTTGTTTTTAACAATCTTAGGACTTCATTAAGTACGAATTTAAATTTGAGCTGATGTATGATCATCTAGACAAACGGACTATGCACTCTAATTAAAAGAAGAATAATGTTATTTTAGTATATTATAGCATCAAGCCTCTTCCCTCTGGTCATGAGTGTGTCCAAGAATAAATATTCATTGTTCTAATGTTTCAAATTACGATTACAAAACGATTCAACTACTCCCTCGATAGTCTTAGACTATTACCTTTCTAGAAATACCTTTAAATCATTAGCTGTAAAGTTAATTAATCATTTTATGTTTTATTCTGTCGACTCATATTTCAAAAAAATCGAAATAAAAATTCTTTAAATAAAAATCAGGTAAATTACTGAAAAAAAAAAGCAAACGTTGTATAAAAATCAAGAAATTACTGGCAAAAGAATAAAAAAAGATAATTGATTAACGTGGGAGAAATTTTTAGACCGTGAGAAAGTTTTTCCGTTTGATATTTTATTTAAGTTAATTTTTTAGTTTTCACACTTGTGAAATTTAAATAGTAAGATTTAAAAACATGGACCACTAATTTTCCGTTCAATAAAAAATCGACTAGCTTTTGGAGACAAATGTTTTTTGTTCATTTTTTTAGCTCTTTCTTGCAGACCTGGTGAATAAGCTCTGGGATTTTCGACTCGGTCTACAGACTCGTTCAAATTAGTAGTAGTACTTTTTCTGTGCAGGTCTAACATCTAGTCGAACAATCATAGATTTTATTAGCTGCAGAAGCTGATTAAACTTCTTAGCCAGGTAGGCTGTAACAAAATTTTTTTTTATACTCGCTACGTTTGCATCTTTCGACGCCCTTATTTTAAGTCACAGCGACTCGCGAGTCCCAATACTATGATTTTCAAAGTTGTTCTAGTATCAGGCCATCTAGAGAATGACTAGTCGATGATTCTAGTCGGATCGTTTCCCAGCAGCACAACACTAATGGCACTCATCCATTGCCATTATTATTTTGTGCCATTAGCTGCCAAAGTTGTTGTTTTACCCACTCGGTCACGACCCCTCAAATTAAAAAAAAACTAAATTAACACCACTTTTCCGCCCACCACAAAAGTCTGCCAATTTCCGGACACCGATTTTCTGATAGAATATTTAATTTCCTTACTTGGATAATGAAGAGCTTTGCGATATTCGATTTGAGTTTCATAGCCAGAGCTGAAATTTTTTATAATACCGATTGCTCATCATTTCCCACAAAAAAGTGCGTCGGGTTAAAGAAACACATTTTCAGGTACTGGCAGACCTTTGGGTGGATGGAATGTGGTGGTTTAAGTATTTTTTTGATTAAGAAATTTTAGAACGGAAATTCAGATTTTTCATTATATATGTATTTGTTGTGCATTTCATGTATTCTTCTCATGACAAAAAATACACATTTTTATTATCCGAGAATACTTACGAGTACATATTTTTAGAAATTTTACCAAGAATACGTATAAGTATTCTAGAATACTTGCTGATGTATTCTGGAATACATGTCACAATACATTTTTTAAAAAATACGGGTCTAGGTAATTATGTGACCGACCGTTCACAACTTTCGTGACCCAAATCTTTTCTCGTATTATGTGACCCGGGCTGTTCACAACTTTCGTGACCTGAAATTATGTGATCAGCAGATTTTAAAAGTGTCACATAATTAATTTAATGGTCACAATTTTTTTTTTGTTCACATTATTCTTTTCTTGATCACAAAGTATTTCTTTTGATCACATTATTATGTAAAGTAAAATGTGCTAAAAATTACAAGATCACTGAATGAAGTAAGAGAAGCTTTTTCTGGTATAAATTTTAGAAATGAAGGACAGAATTTTAAAACAAAACTTGATTACTATGAGCGTAAGTCAAGAGAATGTGCCAATTACTCAAGCAAAGTTGAAGAAGCAGTTAGCAAAGCTGTGAGCAAGAAGAGAAACCCAGTGAAGTGTGATAAATGTGACGGTTATTTTGAATTTAGGTCTTTACACATTTAAATTAAGGTCATCATCATCATCATTCGGGCGTTTTTATGAGAGCTCGGCCTTCGTAATACCCGCGATCACAAGTTTTCTCCACTCTTTCCGATTTTGTGCTGCCCTCTCGATCTCTTCATACAGACTATATGTTTTTATTGGTTCATCTGTTTGTCGACGAAGCATATGTTCCAAGTCAGTTGTATTTTTTAAAGTTTCAATGAAATTGGTATTTGATCAACTATTTTGTACCCATGTTCGTTCGGTATTTTGTCTAATCCCTTTAAACAGATGTCTCGCTTCAAATTAAGGTGTGATAATGTACAACGAATCGTACTCCTAAAAAAAAATTTAAATGATCCTTCGCGGGGTTCCAAATTGAAAAGTTCAAAATTACGAGTGATAGTTCAATAAGGGGTCAATTTTTGAGTGGTGATTTAACAGTTCGATTAAGTGTACAAAATTCTGAGGAACTCGGTAATATGCTTCTTTTTTCGTAGCATTTACCTATCAAATAGTACTGGAACCGTACAGAACAATCGTACAAAACTTCAGGTTGCCGAACAAATTCAATCCATATTTTGTAGATGAAATCGAGAGCGCAGCACAAAAAATTTGACTAAGTTGAATTTTACCCATATTTGTATTTACGATTTAAAAGGAAAAAATATTTGAGTCAAAATTTGAGGATTATTTTTAAATTTTTGTTAAAATTTATTTAATTTTTGTTTTAATAATTTTGAATAAATGAAAAAAAAGAAGAAAAAATAAAATAAAAAGAAGTTTTTAAATTGCAAACAAGATAAAAGAGTCGTAATTTATTGAATTTTTTTTTTTTGATAACAACAAGTGATTTAAAAAAAAAAACAACAACAATAACAGCAACAACAAAACGGAAATATTTTACTTTCAACTGCATACTTTTCTAGTATATTCGAAAATTTTCAATAATCACCCGCGTAACGGGACTCGGGTTGATTTTTATTTTCACCGTTCAATACTTTCAGATATTCGAGTCGAGAAACAAAAAAAAAACATTAAGATAAAAACAAATTTAAAAATAATAAAAAGTATGTTTTTTTACAAAGAGTCAAACATTTTATTAGTGGTCATTCCTTTTTTTTTTAAATGAATTTCTTTTCAAAATTTTGTCTGCAAAAAAAACAATTTACAAAAGAAAAAACAGTTTTATGTTTACTAAACATTAAATACTTGACAAATTAATATAAAATACAAGAAAATTTTGTACAATAAAGGATTCCAAGGCCGTCTTTTTTTATTTTAAAATCAATTCCAGCTTTATCAAATTTGATTGTTAAAACTAAAATTCAGTTTATTCCTCTTTTTAAAGTAAAATTTTAAAAAAAGTTTCATTATAAACCAGGAGTGTTCTCAATTTTTTTCAATTAAAAACGTGTGTATCCTAGTTTAACAGAGAATCACTTGTTAAATATATCTTTGATTGAGACACACTCAATCACTTGCTTTGAAACTACTTGTTGTAAAGATATCGTCTAAATTAAGCGCAGAAGGCTCTAAAGCACTAAGATCTCATAGAGTAAATTTCATCATACGAATTTTAAATTAAAATAGAAACTGTGTCAAATGTTGGAAAAACAATTAAAAAAAAATTTTTGGTCAAAATTCCAGTCTTTAGTCAACGGTTAAGTTTTTTTTTTTAAGATCGTAATCACAAGTGTGTACACACCCTTCAATACTGAGAACACCTCTGATTTATGACTCTTTTAAAAGCTACCATTTTTCCATCGTGAGAATCTTTTTTTGAGCTCAAACCCTGTTTACGTCTCAAGTCTCGTTTCAATGACCTGAGAGAAACTTTTGCTAAAGTCCATGCTCTTGCAGGCGTTGTGTCTTTTGGTAAAAATGATGCTATTGCTTCACCTTTAATCAAAATTGAAATTTTTTGTTTCCAAATAAGATAAAACGTTTACCTTTTATCAGTTCCATGATTGAAGTTTCAAGTTGATTGACTTCATGTTGAAGAAGAAAATCATCACCAAATTTTTTAGAAACTTCTTCACGAACAAATTTATTGAATTGAGCTTGTTCCTCTTAAAAAAAAACACAAAACTTAAAATACTTGGTCTACTGATAGAAAACCAATACGTTACTATTTAAATGTCGTTTTTGGTTAGCTGTTGAACCTGGAGTAGCTGTCAAATTAGTCGGTACCGGTTTAAGATTAATTTCGGTGTCGAAATCTTCAAGATCGTCTTCATTTCCATTCCAAGATGACGAATTTGAAAAGTTCTTTTAATAAAAAAATTTTTAAATTTTTGTTTCATTAAAAATTGAATTATTTATAAATTACGAATGTGTTTGTCAAAACATCTAGGGATGTGTTTAAGGCATCGTTATGTTGAAGAAGGGTTGTTTTATTCGAATTGTTGATAAGCTTTAAAGAAAAATAAGAATAAAATTTTTTGTTTTTTAGAGTTAAAATATTTACATTTTGATTGTTTCTAGTTTTGTTTAGATTATTATTATTTGCATTTTGATCCGTGTGAGTTTGGTGATGGGTCATTGTTGTGGTGGTTGTCTGTTGATTTTGTTGGGCTTGTTGGATATTTTGAGGGTTTGCTGTTTGTAATGTGGTTATAGATGTCGGTGTCGAATTTGACGATGACGTATTCGATGGAGTCGTAGCGAATGTATTTGTTAATTGATATGTTGAATGAGAAAGTTGGTTATTACTGTTTAAAAGAGTTAAAACATTCAAATTTCCGGGTATTAATGACTCATTTTTGATTCTAGATTAAATACACTTGGTTATAACTTTAAAATTTTTTTTTTTTGATTGGATAAAAATGATACCCTATTATTTGGAAAGTTTTGTCTTTGCCTATTTGTATTTGTTGTGCTTGTTGTTGAATTTGTTGGGTGTTTAAATTTAACAAATTTTGATTCGTTGTAATCAAAATATTGCCTGTGTTCGTTGTACTAATCGATGCTGGACTAGCAAATGTTGGAGAGGAATGTTCAGCCCACTGTCTTAAAAAATTTTAAAGTTTAACAAAAAAATCATTATTTAAAAATAGTGTAAAAGGCTCTTATAAGCCGTGACTTGTTAAAAATTGCTCAAAAAAGGCACTTAACTTTCCAAGCCATGAGGTAAAAATCTGAATATTGAAAAGATTTTGATTTAGTAATCACAAATTTCTTCAATTTTGAAAACTTGTTTAAACTTATGTTTTAGACCACCCTCTTTCATTTCATCAGCAATCTTAAATGACTTTTAATGACGATACCCTCACATAGTGTATCCAAGGGGTCATTTTAGGGATACAGAATCAAAAAGATTTTTTTTTCAATAGTTTTGGACCATTTTGTCTAATAAAAGACTAATCTAAAAAACTAAGTATTCTAAGCCTCTTTATTCTCAAGGAAGACCGTCCTCAGGGAACGATATTTTCAAATATATTTTTTTAAATTAAAATTGACAACGAATTTGATGTCAAAATTAAATTTAAAAATTTAAAAATTTCATGTAATTATTTTTCAAAATCTTTGTTCCAAATAATTGAGAAAAAATAATTAAAAAATTATTTCTCTTGAATAACAGGAAAACCTAACAATAATCACATAACAAATCTTGGTCAAAAAAACAGTTTCGAGATCGGATTGGACTAAAAATAAATAATATTTCATTTGTTTTCAAGGTTGATTATAGTCCTAAAAGATCTATTTTTTGATCCGGTATCCTTATAAAGGTCCTTAATTTGGGTATTGGAAGGGTATGTTCGTTAAAAGTCTTTGGATTCGTCACAGATCAACGTAAGTAGCAAAGGTTGATAAGTTTGTTTAACTAAAATTTACGAAAAGTAGAGACAGGTAAACCTTTAAATGTATTCGGTGAATTCTTAATAATAATTCATCATCCCTTTACCTAGCTTTACCGACTAAAAATCTAAGTAAAACAGAAAAAATCAGTGGGTTAACCAAACTCAAAACAACCTCAATGCAGATAAAACAATGATAATCAATGTGACATTTATGAAAAAAATTGATAGACTAATTTTTAAAAGGGCCTGATAGCAAGCCGTCTTATCAAAACCATGTGCTGTCATAGCATTAAATGCCCAACAATAATGAAACGAATCGTAAAAGCGACCACATATTTTGATAAATAATTTAATTTTTAGGTTTTAAAAGAGTTTTCAGAGGAAAAATTAAAAATTTTCCGTGAAAGAACTCGGAAAAAAGCAAATTTTATTATAAGTTTTTTCAGTTTTTTTTATCTCATTTTTTTGACAAAAAACCCACAATTTATTATACTGGTTCTTAAACTAGACAAAATATTAAACAAAATTTTAAGTGTCATTAACTGTAATTGAGTAGGAAGTAAAAAAAGGTCAAAAACATGATTTTCGGAGACAAGATGAAAAGTTCTGTGGAAAAAAAATTTGGTTTTCAAGGTCAAAATATCGAACCAAATACCATTCAATGTTCACCCTAACTTACACCAGTCATTTAGGGAATTTAAAAAAGCTGTTTACTTGTCGTCCTACTTTTGACATTAAGTTTCAAAAACTCAACAGCGCAGCTATTCCGAAAAATAACATAGTTTCCTTGGTTTTTCGGTCAACAGAATTCGAAAAATATTCCTAAAATTAGTAGAAATTTACATAAAACCACCTTGGGTCTTGATTAGGAAAATAGGCAAAACCAAGAATTGTACATGTTGTACAAAAATGTTGTACAGATCCCTATAAAATCTTACTTTTAATATTTGTTACTCTGCACTTACCTGTAAAGGTTTTCTGATTTTGGGATGTTTATTACTGTACTATTCACATCTTTAAAGAGGTACAAAGTTGATTCATAATGGAATAATTGTAAAATACAAAAACTGAATATGCTTGTGACGTTAATTTTTATGAAAAATATTCTATCACGAATAGTACGCGAATCGTACAGAATAATCGTACAAAACTTCAGATTGCCTGCATCATTCTATCATTCTCAAAATTTTATAAGCTTTCAGATTTTGTGTCGAAAATACATAGAAAATAATAAAGGTATACCCTCTTAAGGATTGAACCCTTTTCTGGTCGTAAGTGTTTATATTCTTGAAATGAAAAAATGTATGCTATCCTAGAGTTTCCTTATACGCAGATTCCGAATATGAAATCAGACTTATAAAATTCTTATCTCCTTAGATTTTTTCGTCGCACCATTATTTTTAGTTTCTCTTAAATAGAAAACAGTAAAAGATGTCAAAATTCTTTCAGATTCGTAATCAGCGAACTTGAATACATAAAGTGTGGTATCCATTTAATTTTATTTTTACTTCTCCGACTACACAGTTTATGGCTTGGAGCGCCATTTTTTTTGTTGTTCTAAGGCTTTCGGCTTCTATTTAAGCATAAAATTTGCCATTCGCATGTGAGCGCTGAAGAAATTAAATGAATAGAATGTGTCCTAAAGCGGGTAATCTATGAAAATTTTGGTTTTTGAAAAGTATTTGATTTTAAAATTAAAGCAGAAAAAAAGTCTCGTATTCTTTGCTTATCAAATTAAACAAACAAGAAAAGAAAAAAAACCAAACAGACAAAAATCAAAAATCACAAATTTACTTTTGTACTTCTTTTCGTATAAGCTTTAAATTATCAAGAAATTGTTCGGCATATTTTTCCAATTGATTTTTCATAGCTTCTATTTTCATTTGTACATCATTTTGAACCATATTCAAGTAATTATCAAAATTTTCCATAGCCATATTTTGGGTTTGAATTTTTTCTTTTAAACGAAAAAAAAAAAAAATTTTTAATTTTTTTTTTGATTAATTTCAATTTTTCTTTTGCCTGTTCAACTTACGCTCTAAAGCAAACATCGAATCTTCTAATTGTTTATTAAAATTTTGATTTAAATCAGCAAAATTTATTTTCAAAAATGTTTGTAAATTTTTATTGGATATTAACTTTGACGTTTCAATTGGTATCTTATGTATACCATTACAATACGGACATTTTAAATTGCGATCATTATCTTTAACTGACATTATACAATCATAACAAGCTGACGAACCACATTCGAGTAAACGCGGATCATTTATAACATGAAAAGGAGTAACTAGTTTACACATAATCATTTCGATTAAAGCCGTTCCGTTATTGTTTACTTTGATTATAGTGTTATCGGAATTCGAGGCGGACGATGATGTGGACGTAGCAGCAATGGCACTCGCCGTTGCCGTTAAACTCGGTATCGAAGTGATTAGAATCGAAGATGCTTGTGGTTTAGGTTGATTGGTCACTGTTTGGGTCCCGTTCGCACCCGTTGGGTTCGTTTGATTCGTAGAATTACTGTTTGAACTAGTTGCTTGATTGGTCATCATTTGAAACTCGACTAGACGAATGATATTATTTTCAATTGAGACCTATTTTTGTTTCTTTTTTGGTAAAATACACTTTTGGTTAATAATTTAGGGGAAAAAATATTTATGCTATTTATGCGTGTGTTGTTTAATCGTGATTGCAAGCTAACTAGAGTGAGTAGAAAATTTTGAAATATTAAATAGAATTATTTTCTATCAATTTTCAACTCACTCGTATACTCACACTATATACACATATGAGAGAGAGAGAGCAGAAATAGTTTAAAATAGTTTTCTTTAGAACATAAAAATTAATCACGAAAATAAATTAGATAATTTAAAATTAGTATTCAAAACGTTCTTTTTGGGGCTCACTGCGAACCCGATCACGAAAGAATAAAAAGAAAGTTGAAAAAGAGATTCCTTTTGAAATAGAAATTTTGACTGTTTTTTTTTTAATTTTTAAGAAATTATTTATTTTCGTGAATTTCTGTATGTGTGTGTCTGTGTGTGTGTGCGTGTATAATTTAGTTATAAATAGTGTGAGTGATGCGTGATTAAGACAACTGGGGACGATTTTTTTATTTTTGTTAATATCAGAATTTGACAATTAATGACAAAGCTCTTATTTGGTCTAAGCTTTATAATCTACTGGAATTTGGTTGGTTCAAAAGTCTCTCTGAATAATTTGAAAGAGAGTTGATTGATTGAAAATTTTAGAAATTGTTAAAGCTTTCTTAAAAATAGAAAACATAAATTGAATGCTTATGTTGGAATTCTATAAAAAAAATTTATTGAGAATACTTTTTAAACTTGCATTTAAAAAAAAAATTGATTATAAAATAAATTCCAAAATTATCGACAAACTATCAACCAATTCGGATATTTTTGACCAATAAGTGAAAGAGTATTTTTAAGTATGAGACATCTACTGAAAACCCCCGATAGGTGTTCTAGAGAAAAATGTGAAAACTTGCTTTTTTACTTGCTCACATATTTGTGAACAATTTTTGACTTAAAATTATCCCGGTGCATTTCCAGAAGAAATTAATAGATATCTCGTAAATATATTTATAGAAGGGTCTAAAAAAATTATTGTCTAGGTATGTAAGGTTCGCCCAATGAAAAACTTCCACGCTATCTAAATTCGATAAATCTAACCAGATAGGTGTGTTCTCCATTTATGAAAACCTTAAGTTCCCAATTTTTAGGGGTCCTATAATAATTTGGTGGCTTTAAAAAGAGGGTACTTAAGTTAATCGTAAGTAACTATGCCAAATAACAAAATATATGGTATTTATGACACCAATTCTAAAAGAGCGTAAAATTTTATACATGCCAATTTAATTTTCATGCTCATTTTCAAACTGTAATGAGCTGTATCATTCGCTTCACATTGTTTCGACATCCTAACATCAAGCTTTGCTTTGAAACTATAAATATTCTTTGCGTTCAAAACTACCAGACAAAAATGATTTTGCCCAGTTGATCAGATCATCTTCAAAACCAAAGTACTTAAGCTTGTACAGAAGTTTTCTGTGAGAGACTTTATCGATAGCTTTGGCGATAACAATATACATGTCAACTTTAAAACCTTGGGCCATTGCTTCTGAAATTAAATTTAAAGCAGAGTTGGTCAAAAGTCAAAGTTTCAAGTCGAAAACTGACTTTGTACTTTGTACTATTAGTTTGACTCAAGTCAAAGAATAATCGACGTGAGAATAAACATTTAAAACTTGAATTGACTTTAAATTTTTTAATTTTTTCAAGCCAAAACTTGGCTTTGACTTTTGACCAACTCTACCCATGATGAGACGCATAGATTAATTTGTATTTCAATAGATGCTCCAATATTGTGTCTTTGATGAATTATTCTCTAATAAGAAGCTTTACTTTACCAAATATGTAGCTAAAATAATTTAGTATTGGTCTTCCATGCTTGACTTGACCCATAGTTGTTGAGGGTTCGTAAAGCATGAAAATTTTGGCGTGGTATTTTTCGTTTCTACGCAACGCGTGTCCAAGCCATCTCATCTGTCTCTACTTTCGTGTATGTCTCTTCATTTTTAACACGATCAAGAGTAGATATCCCAGGTCACATTCTATAGCATGTAGTCGCAAAGCTGTTGAGCCTCTTTTCTAGATCTGTAAAGGCTCGCCATGCTTCACAACAGTATAATAGAAAAGAGACAACTGAGGCTACGAATATTTTTCCTTTTAAACTGGTTGGCATGTGTTTTGCTTTCCAAATTTTCTCCAGCTTCCAGTATGCAATCCAGGCTAGAGACAATCTGTTATCAACACCCGCTTCGGTAGAGACCGACTTGGAATCAAAATATTTAAAATTTGGTGTGCACTACAAAATTTTTTAACCTTTCGGTTAAAATTTTTTGAATATTCCATTTTGTGAAGGAAGTCTGTCACATCGAAAAAATCGATTATGATTTTGACTTTTGATTACGTCTTAGTAATTTATCGACTTGAGCTTGGGATCATGTAATTCATTATTTATTACTAAATTTTTATTAACCACAAATATTAAAATTAAATTAAATAAAAAATTTATCCTTAAACTTTTTTTAATAATTTGACAAAACTTGTGATGGCTTAAACACCTCTTTAAACATAGCTTGTGCTTTTTTGTTTCTTTCATTATCTTCATCTTTGTATCGATTTAAAATATCCTCCAATGATTTTATTTTCGATTTGAAATGTTCACTTTCCATTGTATAATTTTTTAAATTTATTTCTTTATCAGCCTCGATTTCTAAAGAAAATAGAAAAAATTTAAAAAATAATTTAACCCTTTGGGTCTCTTAAACAAATTACTCACTCTTAATCTGAAGCTCTAGATCATTTATTTTACTTTTGTATTGATCCAAACGATCTATTTCACTTTGAATCGATCGAATTCGTTTGTCATAATCTGTTTTTAATTTTTCATTATTTTGAATTATTTCAATCTCTTTCTCATGAACTTGCTAAAAATCAAGAAAATAATTTCCTATGCTTATTTGTTTAAAAAAAATGTAAATTCTTACATTTCTTAATGACTCATTGTTTCGTTTCAAAGTCTCAATTTCCATTGTTTGAGAAGCAATTTTTTGTTGTAAATCAACAACTTTTGCATTCATTTTATTATTTTCCATGACCAAGTCGTCTTTTGAAGCTTGTAATATTCTTGTCCTATCCTCCAACTCTTTACGCTTTTGATTATCTTCGAGTTGTACTCTGACTCTCAAATCATGAATTTCTTGGTCATGGGCTAACTTTTCACTAGAAACTGTCGATTTAAGATTATTTATCTCATCTTCTAAAGAATGTTTCATATTTTCTAACTTGTTGATACGTTCTTTAAGATTTCTTTCAACAACTTCAAAATCATCTTTAAGTCTTTGGGCATCTTTTTGACGATTAGCCTCAATTTCTTTTATTTCATCCCTATGTTTTTGTTTCAATCGTCTCGCTTCTTCGTCCAAAACATTCATTTTAATTTGATATTCAGCACTACCTTGAGCTAATTTTTCCTTCGCCTCAAAAGCAATCAACTGTAATTCTTGACACTTACGCTCCAATTCTTTACATTTCTCATCTTGTTTACTGAATTTAATATTCATATCATTCAACTCGCGTTCGAGCTTGGCCTTGTCGCTTAAAAGCTCTTCTTTATCACGTTTTGATTTTGAATTCAATAATTTTATTTCATTCTCTTTTTCAAGTTGAAATTTTTGTAATGTATGCTCTAAATCGGAACATTTTTGTTCAGAAAGAGCTAAATCAGCTTCAGCAATCGACAACTTAGATGTCATGGTGTTCATTGATGACATACGATCTTCTAATGCATTTTGTAATTTTTTCATTTTTTCACTCATTGTACGATTTGTTTTTCGAACTGCTTCCTCTTGTAAATCAATTTTGCTCAATAGCGTGTTTACTTGTTTGTCTCTTTGAAATTGAATGTTTTGAAGCTCGTTGGATAGAGTCGCTGTTCTATTATTGTATTCTTTGACTGTCTTAGACTGTTCTACATTATGACTCATTTTGAGATCTTAAACAAACTTAATGAAACTTTTTGTAACTAAAATTAAGAATAGTTTACTTACTTATAGACTCGGCTATGTCTTCAGGTATATTATTTCCGCTTATGTGTAAATTTGTGATTGTATGATTTTTTTTCAAAGCGGTTAAGATACCCTTTGCGCCAACAAGACCGATATTATTCCAACGTAAATCTTGAATCAGATATATTAAAAATTTGTATTCGTCTATTTATTCTAATTTGTATTACCTAATGTTTGCAATGTGTTATTAGTTTCAATAGCTCTACATAATTCCAAAGCACTGGTATGACTTATTTGGTTGTTTCGCAAGTCTAAGTCTTTAAGTGTTTTATTCATTGAAAGACTTTCACAAAATTGTGAAAATGAATTCGAATTCATAAGCCCCAATGAATTCCATTCTAGTGATATCCTTGAAAAAAAAATCGATCAGAATTTAATTGATGAATGTTATAAGAATAAAAATAATTACGATCTAATTGTCGCGTTTTGTCTCAACAATTTTGCTAAAGATTCAGTACCTTCACCATGGATGTTATTTCCCTTAAATAAATGAAATTCAAATTAAAGGCTAATTTTATTTTAAAATGTTCTAAGAATGATCATAAAGAAGCGGAAGGTCTTAGCTTATTTTACTGGAAAGGGTGAAAAAAGGTGGATTTTCGCATTGCAAAAATAAATGCATTTGTAAATTCTGTTCAAAACGAATTTTTATTCGGCTGGTTATGGTACTGTTGTGGACATTCACGTGCTCTTGTTGTGAACTTTCATGAAATATTTGGAAATGCAACGATTGATTAATAGTTATCAAATGAAAGCTGGTTTTACAAGCTTTGACCAGAACTTTTTAGCATTCAGCTGATACCCATAATCAGTGGTTCATGAAAGTTCACAAGAGGAACATCTGAATGACAACAAAGAAGAAAAACGGACTATTACTCTAAATTTATGACTATATGGGTGTAGCTATTTGCAGGTGAATCATAAAAACTTCCTTACATAAACCTTTACGAACTGAGATCGAACGCGAGATTTTATGCGCAGTTTTGGAATTTAAAAGGGTGTCGAAATCGGAGATATGGACAATTTTTATTTTATGAAATTATTAATTTTCTTTGCCTATTATTCAAAAAATCAGGTTTAACTAAATTTTTATATTTAATCACAGACGGATATACGTATATTCGATATTCACAAAATTTAACTAAAAATTTCGGACTTGAGTTTAAAATCTCCAGTTAATTAGAGATCCTTAAACCAAGCCATCATTAATTGGATCAAAAATTGAATAATCGAATATCCGAATAGACAAACTTTATTTTTTTGCCCATTATTCCGTGTGGATGATATCCAGAAAAATAATAAACTTATGTAAGATAGCTAAAAATCAAATAAGCTCCTCTTTGAAATATCCTCTACATGGTCCTTAGTGAGACCTCGTTGATTCCCCCTTCTCCTCTTTTTTGAGATCATATATGAGCTGTGCTATTTTTTTCTTGAATAAATTTATTAAGTCTTTAGATCTTATTAACTGTTAAATCATGTAATTCTTCAACTGAAAACAACAAATGCTTTAAGCAAAGTGTTTGTTTAAAAGATTCATTTAGACTAGTTGATGCTTCTAGTGTTAACCCAAAGAGAGATCATTAAAAAATGACCATTGTTGTGAATTTACAATGACCACCTTAACAATTATAAATGGAAAATTTACTTTAAGTTCAAGAACTCGAATCGATGTATTTGTCATCAACGCATGGCATATATCTCTGATTGCTTTAAAATGACAAAAAAGAATATAATTAAATTCTTATTAATATTTTTTAGAGGTAAAGTTTATACTACCATCGTAAGATAGAGAACAATCATTTAACTGTAAAGTTGTAAATTTTTGATCTCTACTTAATAACTTGGACAAAATCATGCATGTTTTATCAGTTAAATGATGTGATGACAGATTAAAAGTATACGATGTTTCATCAGTGACCAAACTAAGACGTTTCAATTCTGACTTGACACATTCTTGTGGTTCAGCATTGTACGTTTTACAATATTCCAAATAAAGAGATTTAAAGCTTTCCATTCCAAATAGATGTAACAATAGATTATTTTAGTTTAAAAATTTTGAATTAAAATATTTTCGAATGACCATAAATTTTTTTTAAAGATAACATTCACATTTTCTGTGAGTTACCTTGGCAACAATCGAAAACAAAAATTCAAAATTAATCAAGTCTATAAGTTAAGTTAATTTTGTCTAGATTAAAAAACAAGATATTTTAATTTCTATTCTTACATAAGATTTTATTTTTCAATGGAACTAAACATTTATTCTCAAATTTTCAAAAAATGGTATACTTAGAAATTCAAGAGTCTAAGTGTCTCTTTAAATCGGAATTTTTTAAAGTCTTTGAGTGTCAAAATTCAAAGAGTGATGAGCCATTTCAAAGACTTGATACATTACAGCTTTTATTTGACGATTTGTCGATTAATACAGACAAAAGATTCAATTTAATTCTTTTGAATTGCGATGCAAAGTTTTTCTACGCACTCGTTTATTATGTAAAATCGTTCAAAATTTTTCGACAAAACGTCTTTAGCAGTTTATGTATAATTTCAAAGAGTTCAGGACAAACTTTCAATCAAAACTCGATTGTTATCGACTTTAAAAACTTTAATAAGTTGATAAACAAAATTGATACTCAAAATGTGAATTATGCTCGTTTAAGGCTTAACCTAATAGCTGTAGACTTGAATGAAAGATGTGATATTATTCAAACATGGTAATAAACTTATTTTGTGTTTTGTTAATTAAGCAGGTTAAATAATTATTTGTTTAAAGGACAAGTATTGTGAATAGTTGGTTGAACAAGAAAATCAAATATGACGGTTACACTGCATTCTTTTCAACCCTTGGTGGAGCATATTCATCACTTGGCGAAGAATCTTATGAACATGTAACTTAGCTTTTTTTATTTACTCTTAAGATTTTCAGAAATGGACCCATCTGGTGTGATAAAACTAATCTGGAAAGCCTCTAAAAATATTTTTTTTTCAAGGCAAAGAATGCAGAAAAAATATCCAAAAGACAACTTAGTTTGGCGTATGCTTTCAATGACCCAAATGCAATATGTCGTTGTAAATTATTTTTGGCATTCAGTTACATTCAATTGTTAAAATTTAAAGAAGCAAATTTTATTCTCAGAAATGAATACAAGTACTTGAAAGATGAACGAAACAAAAAGTTAATAACAGATGGTAAACTTCGTGTTATGTGTGTAGCAGGCCTCAAAAAGTTAAAATTTGTTTACCAAAATTTTAAAATCAAAAATGCTTATTTTAGCGATAGAGGAAAACTTAGGTCTTAAACTGTTTATTCAAGTGATATGGTTTCAGTCTTAACGAGTTTTTGTCTAATTTTGTCAAAGATTGTTTTTAAAATTTAATTAATTCGAAATTTTAATAATTTTCATACAAATATTTTAAATTATTATCCCTCAAGTAAATAAAGCTCGAGTTTCATATTCATATTTTTTTTTATTAGTTGAAATGTATCGTTTGATTAAGATATAACCTTGAATAAATATTGCATTAAGTAAAAAAATTTTTGATTGAAGATGGAAAATTTAAACTTTGGAATTAGTCTTAAAAAATTCAGCTTGTAAATTATTCAGGTGAGATTTTAAATTTAAAAGTTCTCTTAGAATATTCTGATTTTCGAAAAGGTTTCTTTTTCGATTAAATTGGGTTCAAAAATCTTTATAATACAATGTAATGGGGTTAATGAGATTTTCGCTACTATAGTTTAGATGAAAAATTTCTTTTTTAAGTATACTTTGACCCTTTTCCTTGTAGAGAATTTTTTCCCATACAAGCCGATATATTTTGTTCATGTACTTATTCAAATTGGTTATGGTACAGACCCTGTCAAAGTTATTTTTGGGTAAATTGATAAAAATGTGGCAATTATGTGAGGGACTTTTTAACCAAAAGGAGATTTTAACATGTCAAAGTTAAACATATATGTAGTTAGCGTATCTTATCCTCTTTTAAATGAACAATAAATAATCATTGGGTTTAACTTATGATTTAAAAATGGTATACCTTTTATTTGTTTTTCCTTGTTAAAAAAAGTATGATCAAGAAAATATGTTCATGTAGTTTATTCTTATAATTCGTATCCCTTATTTATAGATCATTTAAAAGATGGCAAACTGAGCTACTTACTTATATATTTACCTTCGACATGTTAAAATTTCTTTTGGGTAAAAAGGTCCCTCACATAATTGTCACATTTTTATCCATTTGCCCCAAAATCAATTTGACAGGGTCTGTACCATAGCGGATGTGGACGATATCAAAACAACATATATTGGCTTGTAGAAGAATGAATTATCTATAAGCTGAGGGGTCTTTGTCAATCGATAATATTAATTCTTTACAATCGTTCCGAAAATTTCATTCACCATAGTTTGATTAATGTAAGGCTTATAGGCCTTACAAAATAAGTTTTTATTTCAAACAAGAATTTTGGATCTATGAGGGTTGCATGAACATATTTTAGGTGCTGTTTTTAAAAAAATTGCAAAATCGAGAGTCGACTATGGAAAGATTTGAATCGGTTTTGGTTACCAATTTCAAAATTTTGTGTAAATTCATAGAAGACAGGAAGATGTCTTTAAGAAGTTTTTTTCATTCAAAAAATACCAATTTTTAGACACAATTTTCGAATTACCCAACATGATTGCAATTGAAAGATTCACAGCTCTACTACTTTTGGCCTAAATCACGACCGTAGAGTAATGTGTTACATTTTAATGGAACTCTTATTTGACAAAAATTTAGCAGACAAAAAATTAAGACTATTGAATAAAATTCCCAACATTTGCTAAAGACTCTGAAACTTTGTTATCTATCACGTCACGGTTACCGTTGCGCCCAATAGTTGCTTTTTTCAATTTTAAAAGTCCGGAAATAGCTTCAAAGACTTTTTTAAATGTGGTTTAATTGCATTCTAGAAAAGATAAAAATACTTTTAAAAAAGGAATGTTTTGTTGTTTTCAAAGGTTTGAGAAGTTCTTCGATCAACTTAGCGACCATGCTGAAGACTATAAACACTACGAGAGATGGATAAAACATGATAATCCATCTTTTTTTCTAAAAAATCGAAATTTTTAGGTGAAAACCAGAGCAATTCAACCTTGAAAAATAACTCAATTAGATTTGAACATTTAAAGACATTTATTTTAAAAAAATATTTCGAACAAATTATGCATTTAATAAAAAAATGATTCTCAAAAATGATGATGTTTTGCTTCAGCTTTTAACAAAAAGTCTAGTTTACCATTTTTGAAGACTCAGAGTGATGATTAAATTTGAGATTAAGAAAATATTTGAATTTTTATCCTACGTAATTTTGACAGTTTTTAGTGAATAAATTTGTTCATGTTAATAAATGAGGTAATTTTGAATAATTTTTAGAAAAACATTGACAAGCTTGTAACAACTCAAGGTCCTTAGGTTTAAGCACGAGTTAATTAAGACAAAATCATATTCTTGTAGTTGATTTATGCATTTTTTTCTATCTTGCGCATCGGATTATAAATTAAATAAAAACACAGATACACACACACACACACAAAGAAACTTAACATTTTTTTTACACGAAAAATTTTCAAAAAAATCAATTTTAATAATTTATTATTATTAATAAAAATGTTCAAAAAAATATTCAACGTAAAAAAGAGAGAGAGAGAGAGAAAGAGAGAAAGAAAAAATTAATTTATTTTCATCATTAAAAGATACCTTTGAAATTTTTATTTTTAGTTTATTACTCACCGGAATGCATGGGTCCTTTCATATTCGTCGTTATGTCTCGTTTTAAAGTTTGTATAATTTACCGTATGTTCATTTTGTTTTCATTGTGTGAATTAATTTAAATTCAAAAAATAATAAAAAAAGTCATATGAATTTTTTTTTTGTTTCGAGAGGAAAATTTGTTTGGAAGCGAATTTAAAACCCAAAAAATAAATTTAAATTGTTTTAATGATTACCGGGTAATCGGTTATTTTTATCAATTTTTGTTTATCGTTTATTAATTTATTCAAACTTAAAAGTTCCAAAGGGGCTGTAGTTATGTTGATTTACTTTAAAATTTTACATTTAACTACAGGTAAAGCAACTTCGTTTTTCTAATTTTGTAAACATTTAAGTCTATAAAAGTCTTACTTCTAGTTTTCAAGACTTTTATTGAAATAATTTTTGAAATGTCATTAAAATTTTCAAGTTTTTCTTTTCAATTACAGAGGCCATCACACTGCGAAATCGTTTAAAATAAAGTTTTTTAGTTGTTCAATAAAACAAGTCAATAGTCTAAACATTATCGTTAAGTAAAGACCATTTTTTAATAAATAACGAAGGAATTAACTCCATCAATCAGTCGATTTTAAACATTCCAGATCTACAAGCGTCCACGAATTCCTATCAGACTGTCGTATTTCGTCGACTTGAGATATCGTTGTTGATGAGTTTGCCAATGTGTTCAGTCTTGTTAACGTGTAGTTATAATCTTTTTTCTGTAAGCATGATTTTGTAGCTATTAGCGTCAAAGCTATTCAGAGATCAATCTAGTTAAATGGTGATGATCGACCTATTGATACCCATATTTATCCGTTAGGTAGATTTTTTGAAGAAAAATTCCTACCCTGTGTATTTTTTGATAGAATAAATTTTGGCTTTAATCTTTTTTCCGGATATAGACGAGGAACGCTCTACTTTCTTTCCTTTAAGTATCTTTATTAAATTATGAATATATTCCATTAAGTTTAATAATTTACTTTTCTTAATTTTTTAAAAAAATTTCTCTATACGAACAAGTTTTTCAGATTATAAGCAAAATTATACTGATGGGGAAAATATTCTGTCAAAAAAATACTGAGCCCCTCTATTTGTATCGAGTAATTTTTCAAAAATATTTTGATTGGTGAAGCAGATTCCTAATACCTTATTTTAAAGGGAAGACCGAGTCTGTTAGAATGAGGTATTTTCTGAGTTAAAGTGAAAATAAGTTTTTGTAGAAACCTTATGTTAAAGGTCAAATTTTCTGGGTACAAACAGAGAGGGTTAACGGTACGGAATAAAAAGGTAGTAAAATGAGTAAAAATCTTATTTAATTTTAGGAAAAAGATACAATGAGAAAAAAATACATTAAAAAGCAAAATAACGTAATTTCTCGAATTTAATGACATGTCATGTAAATAGAGTATCCTACTTTAATGACATGTTAGCCATAATTTTAAAAAATGGTCTATAATCTAAAAAATTTGAGGAGTAGTATGTTAATTTATAAAAATAAATGTCCCAGTTTTGTTTTTCAAGTTATAAGCTATAAGACAGATGCAAGTTTGGTCTCATAAAAAAATTCCAAAGCTTCCGTTTATTACAATTTAAAAATATGTGTTCGTTTATTAGTGACATGTCATTAAATTCGAGCAATTAAGTTAAAAACTAAGCAACGCATTTCAACACATCCATTTAATTGAAGCTAAAGATCTAATTCGTGTAGATTATCTGGTAGTCTGGAATGTAGTAAGCTCAGTATAAACCATCGTCAGTGGCTCGTTGTTGTCTACTATTGTTGCTTCGATGATGTCTACTATTGGTATCCGAAAACGATGGAAACTTTCTTTCAATAAGGATGATTTCGGTTGATTTTTTTTTTGATTTTTTAGAATTGAATAACTGCGGACCTTGTCTCAGTCTGGTAGACTATTATGGTGTATTTAATTCTCTTTTTTATGAATAAAAAATGTTTCTTTGATAACACTTCAACATAATTAAACTTTCATACCGAATTTTTCAGAGAAATAAAAATCCCCTTGGTTGTATGATAACCCTTAACTTGGCATCGGAAAAATCTTAATTCTTCATCTTGAAACATTTGTAAATTTCGTTAATAATGATTTTTTTTGCATCGAAGTAGTTAATATGAAGGTTTGACAAATCGTCAATATAAGTTTAGAAAAGAATCGGTTGACACCCGATGTGGGATCTCCAAAACATTACTCTAAAAAAAACTCATCAAAAAATTTAATTGTCAAAAACTCTAAGGATTTCAGTTTCATTTTTTATTAAAATTCAGTTAAAATTAGCTTCGAAATTGTTGTAAAAAAATGTCATATATTATCATAGTAGAAAAGTCATTTCTTTTTTTTGTTTCTTATTACATAATATACTTCATTATCGCTTCCTTATTTTTATTGAGTGTGTGTTGCTTTTTAAATCAAATCATAAAAAGCTTAAAAATATCAAATTCTTAAATTTCGTCTCATCCTTTAAGGTTTAAACCGAACAGATTTTCAAATATAAAAAGTTATCTTAAACCAGGAAAAAACTTTAGGGCATGTTATTATATTCTTCTTCTAGACAAAATTAAAAAACCTAAAGTATTAAACATGAAAAAAAGGTTTTGAAAAATCGTGACTAAATATAAAACTTCAAAATTTGAACATGCCTTTTTAGATTTAAATCTTGAAACAAGCGATTGTTTGACATGGTAATATTATATATTTTAGCAGTAACTATTTAATTTTAGTGATGAAGGTTTTAGGATAAGAGAGTGTTTCTTTATCGATTTTTTTTGAGTAAGACTTTTTTAATAAAGTAATTTTTAACCCGATTGAAAATATCAAGAACCATGATCGAATCGTCTTGAAGTCTTCTCAAAAAATTCATAGCGTCCAAAACTAGGTTGAAACATACTTCTTTAAAAAATTTCAAAGGTTGAATCGAAAAAAACTCTTATCAATCTTTTGTTTTTTAGATAACTTGTTATCATATTCTGTTGTTTATATTTAGTTTTTTGTAATCTTAAAATTATTAGAACTATTTTGGAAATGAATTGGATTTTATGAAAAAAAAAAATAAAAATTAATTATCAACAATGATTCTTTCATCTAAAACTGTTTTAAGTCAAACAAGTCCATCACCAATGGCTGCAACACAACAAAACGGTGCACCAAGTACACCGTTAACTAAATCAAATTCAAAAGATTCTCAAACATCATGGTTATTACGATTTTTCGAGTCTAAACACTTTGACATGTCAATAGCTATTTCATATTTATTCAATAGCAAAGAACAAGGTGTAAAAACTTATTTGTGTAATCGTCTATTCACATTTCCGAGTGAAGACGTCGACTTTTATCTTCCTCAATTGTTAAATATTTACATTTATTCTTGTAATGAAAATAATGAACAATTAATGGCTGATATGTTAAATGCGTACTTTCGTACAAGATGTAGTTGTCGAACGACAGGAATTGATTTTTCATTAAAATGTTCATGGCTTTTAGACGCTCATATAAATGATAACGCTAAATTGGCGAATGTTAGTAAAGAAACAAGAATTAAACGCGGTCTTAATAATGCAATTAAATTGTATAAATTAATTATTAGTGAAAAATTGAGACCAACGACTCAAAGTGAAATAAATTCAAATCAGGTTTATACTAATAGTGAAAATTCGAATGGTAATTTATCAAACCAGCAACAAAATGGAATTAAAAATTCAAGCTCAAATTCAAATGTCTTAATTATAAATACTTTTGTTAAAGAGGAATCGTCAGTTGAAATTGAAAATGATTCCAAGAATGATTCAACTAATGCTGATAACTCGACGTCCATTTTATTAGACTTGTAAGTAACTAAACTTTATGGCTTTAAAAGTCATAAAAATTATTACATTAAGCGTCTTTATTTTGATAAAAACTTAAGATCAAAATGTAAATTTAATCGTAAAAACTACACAATTTAGACGTATGTTCTTATGTAATACTACTAAACTAACTCCTCGCACAAATATCAAAAAACAGATAAAGTTCGCTAACAGTCCGCTTCTTTTTTTTTGATTAATTAATTATAGCGAGGTATCCTTAGTGGAACTTAATTCGACATGAAACAAAAATTGTTCTGCTCACTCGTTTTAAAAAAAGACATTCTTTTAAGCAGAAAACAAGAGTAGTACCTTGAAAACTTAAATGTTTAAAATGACTTATAGTACTAAATGTGGGATTTTTAACACTTTAATATGAGTCATTTTAACCTTTTTTTGCTATTTTGAAAGAATTTGGCTCTTTAACAAGCTCTCTCTAATAAAACTACTGTCCAACCTCGATTTACTTAACTCTAAAATCTGCTGAAAGATTTGAAATTACAATCGTAGCGCAATAAAACGTTATTTCAATTCAATTTTGTTAATTCTTGGTTTTTTTAACAATTTTACTCTGACTGTGGGTGTTAACACAATCGAGGGTTGACTGTATTTAAAAATCCAGATTTGTTCATGAGGATGTTCATAAAGATTTAAAAAACTGCCTGAATGAGTTGGTTCTTTGACAATGTTAAATTTTTCCTATGTCTTTCTTTTGAGGACAACTTTGTTCAGAAATACTTTTTGACTAATTAAAGCGTATTCCAAGTATTTTCATAATAGCCTGTTGTTAAATAGGTCGCCAAGGATAAAAAAAAACGCCGTTTCTGGATTTTTTTTGATTCCAAAAGACGCCATCTTAAAATCAACTGCCGTTTTTACGATTAAAAAGGTAGACCATTATAAAAAAAAATTTAATTACAGTCTTATCGCACTTACTAATCCGGTCTTCACTCTTTTCTGAAAGTTCGTGAATTTAGAGTGGAGTGGTAAGGGTAATTTTTTTAATTTTTTATACCAACAATAACGTGGTGATATTTTGCCGCGGATTAATTGAGTCGACAGTTGACAAAATTTTGATTTTCATTGGAAAATGTAAATTCATGTGCTTTCAGAAATGAACATTATGAAAGATCGGATTTGTATATCACTGTTCGTTTGATTTTTTGAACCTAATTAATGTCTACCTTTTTATTTCTTGAAAAATTTCATTTTTTTTAGACTTTAACCATTTAAAATGAGCTTAACTAACATTTTTTAAAATTAAAGTGAAAAAAAAAACGGTGAAACAAAACTACAAGAGAAAGCAAATCAAAAAGCCGAAACTAGTTCTAATTCAAATGGAATCATATTTCCTAATTCACACTCTTCAAATCATCATCATCATAATCACCACCACCACCACCATCATCATAATGGTCATCATGGACATCATCATCATGCATATAATTTTTCAGCCCATCAAAATGGGATCAATTCAAATGCATCAATAAATACAAATGGTAAAAAATTTAAACCAACTCATCATCGAGCACGAAGTGATACAACTGGTTTGACAAATGCCTTTTTAAACAAAGCAAATAGTTTAACTAGTCTTAGAGTAACAATTGGTGATTTGATGAGTGGCCGCGCTTTCGATAACAATTGTTCATGTTTTGACGCTCAACTAAGTCTAGCTGTGTCTTCAAATAAGCATAATAATAATGAAACTAAAAGTTCAAGTGAAAAAGAAGAATCGTCGTCTTCATCCATTTCAACATCTTCATCAGCTTCAACTACTTCTGAAAACGATAACAAAGAAAACGAATTATACAAATCATCTGTCATTGAAACCCCAACTTCTCTAGCTTCAAATTCACCTAAAAATATTCCATCTTTAGCATTGAATAATAATTTAATTTCAACTCAACAACCTTTAAGCGATTGTTCGTGTAATGCTTTAAGACTTGCACCAGAGCTTGAATTTACCAAAGCACTTGTGACTATAGGAAAAAAGTTAGTTAGACTGGCATCTAAAGAATTAAAAAGTAAATCAATTTCATCAGTCTTAACAGAAAAAAACAAGCTTTTATTTTCATTTTTTTTTAAGATCAACGATTAATGTCTGAATTAGCTATTGTAAATATGAATTTACCAGCTCGTGTCTGGTTACCGCTTTATGATTTTCCACATCATATTGTAAGGATTCCGTACCGGTCTGCCGCTGTTTTAAACTCTAAAGAAAAAGTAGGTTTTAATGGAAAAAATTTGAGGACAAAAATTTCACACTTTATTTTTCCATAAAGGCTCCGTATATAATGTACGTTGAAGTTCTTGAATGTGACAATATTCACACTACACCATTGCCTCCAAAGCTACTCGAAAATAATCTAAACAAACTAGCCAAATCTCAAGAGTGTTTAGCCATCAATTGTGACAGTCAATCAAATTTAATTGACTCTAATGTACAAACCCAAAATCAAATAAGTCAATATTCACCCAAATCTACAAAATCTCTTAACCCGGAACTATTAACAAATCAAATTTCGAATACATCTAACTGCTCAAACCAAAATTTCCTTACAAACAAATTGACTAATGACAATTTTTCGGATTGTTGGTCAATAAATTCAGACAGTGGTTTACATTCAGCACCAGTATCGTATTCAACTTATCCAACATTTAAAAATGCGTTTAACCTTCAAGCTGATAATATATCAATTGATAGTTATATGAGTGATTCTCGCAACGAGTTTACAGGAACAGGAAATTTTACGTTTATAACAGCGTCGGAGATTCGTCGTCGTCTTGAAGAAGAAGATTCAAAATCGATTAAATCCGGTCTGAATGGCGGACGAGATCCAGACGATCCTTCAATGAACGCACTTAGAGAACCATGGGAAGAAAAACAAGCAAGAATAAGAGAATCGTCACCATACGGTCACTACCCAAATTGGAGACTTTTACCAGTAATTGTAAAATCTGGAGATGATTTACGTCAAGAGTTAATGGCATTTCAATTTTTACATAAACTTCAAGACATTTGGGATCAAGAGCACGTACCAGTTTATGTGCGACCATCGAAAATATTAGTCCTTTCAAAAGACAGTGGAATGATTGAGCCTATACTTAATGCAGTGTCTCTCCATCAAATCAAAAAACATCAAGCTGGTAAAAAAATACCAAACGCAAGTTTATTGGATTACTTTTTGCAAGAATTTGGTCAATCAAAAACTTGTGAAGATTTTTTGACGGCTCAAAAAAATTTCGTAGAATCATGTGCTGGTTATTCGATCGCATGCTATCTACTTCAAGTTAAAGACCGTCATAATGGAAATATTTTACTTGACGACCATGGTCACTTGATTCACATTGACTATGGATTTATGATGTCAAGTTCACCTAAAAATTTAGGCTTTGAAAGCTCTGCGTTCAAGATGACTTATGAATTTGTGGAAGTTATGGGCGGTGTACAAAGTGACATGTTTGCTTATTTTAAAATTTTAATGTTAAAAGGATTCTTGGCCGCACGTAAACACATGGATAAACTAGTGCCTATAATTGAAATAATGCAATTGGGTTCTCAATTGCCATGTTTTCAAAAAGGTGGCGCTGGCATAGTTCGATCGCTGAGGGATAGATTTCATTTAAATTTGACAGAAGAACAACTTCAAATACAAATTGATAATATGATAACAACTAGTATTAATTCATTGACCACTAGGATGTATGATAATTTTCAATATTACACGAACGATATTCATTAGATTATTGTTTTTTATTTGTTTTTTTTTCAATAATCATGGATTCATCGATCATTCCACGATAAACATTTTTATAATGATTTTTCTTTTGATTCATTTGAATCTTTGAGCTTAAACAAAACTTTTTGGCGTTTTTTGTTCTCTATATCTTTTCTTTTTTTATGTTTGATTTAATTAACATAATGTTTTGTTGTATGTTTTTCTTGTGATTGGTTGAATGAATGAATTGTTAACAAAAAAAAAGAAGTTTATCAAAAAAAAACAAATTTATTTAAAAATTTTATTATTAAATCACATAAATAAAAAGTTAAATTTTTTAAATGTCCTTATTAAAATGATCCCCAAGTCCTAAATCTTGACTATGATCTTTACAGATCGTTGCTAAAACTGGTTGAAGAGATTAATTTTCTTGACTGGTGTGAAGAAAAATCTCAAATTCCTCAGATTCTTAAAATACTTAGGGGTATCTAAAAGTTTTGACGTTTTCATCAATAATTCATTTAAAAAAATTTTTGCATAACCATGTTCTCCATTTTATTAGCTTTCTAATGTGTGGTCGCATCAACATATTGAATATGTATTTCAAAAGTTTCAGCTCATAATTTGAAACTCACATTTTTCAAAATTTCAAAAATGAATAAGGAGCACGTAAGAAGCTATATTTTGATCAGGTATAAGTTAAATATTAGAGCAGCAGTAATCCATTCCGAACTTATGGCATCAATGGGAGATAGTGCTCCTTCTAAACGTACTGTCGAAAGGTGGGTTGAACGTTTCAAGAGTGGCGTGGAGTCAGTCAACGATATTGATCGAATTGGGAGGCCAATTACAGCGACTAATTCTTCAAATGTTGATCGAATTCGACGACTTGTTGAAAAGAACCCGAGGATATCTATACATTATATTGAAGCTGAGACAGGCCTGAGTTATGGAACAATTGGACGGATCTTGCACAACCATTTAAATTTACATAAATTATCCTCGCGTTGGATTCCCCATGAATTGAATGAGAATCAACAAAAAAAAAGGGTTGAGATTTGTCGCAAAAATTTAGAACTTTTAGAGACCCAAAGATGGCGTTTATGTGATATAGTTACAGGGGATGAGTCATGGATTTACCACCGTAAAATTGGGAACAAAGCATCTAATTCGAGCTGGGCTCCAAAGGGCAAAAGTCCGCAAACTGTGGTAAAACGCAACCAATTTGAGCCGAAATTTATTAAAACAACAGGACCTGTTTTAGTGCATGAAATTTCTATGGGACAGTCTATAAATAACACCTATTATGTTGAAAATGTCTTAGGTCCTCTTATTGAGACCTTAAAATCGCAAAGACCAACATCAGGTACAAAAAATATAAAAATTTTGCATGTCAATGCTCGACCTAATGTTCATGAAAACGTCAAGAACTTTCTCAATACTAATCACATGACCATAATCGACCATCCGGCTTACTCCCCAGACTTAGCTCCATGTGATTTTTGGTTATTTAACGAAATTAAAAAACGCTTACCCGATCGTACAAGTGAAGAACTCTTGGAATCCCAAATTACAGAGATACTTAATTCGATTCCTAAAGAAGAGTTTCAAAGGACCTTTCAAAAGTAGACTGAGCGGATGAAACTTTGTATAGAAAATCAAGGCAATTACTTTGAACACCTAAAAAAATAAAATCGATTAATTCGCAAATTTTTAAAAAAAAAAGACTTTTCGAGTACCGATGAACGGTAGCTTGTCAACATAAAAGAATATACACTGTGGGGTACAGCAAGGTATTTACCTATCACCAACCCTTTTAATTATCTATTTTAGTGACATTGTTAACAACCTGCCAAACAGCATCAAAATCGCTTTATTTGCTGACGATCTGTGTATTTGGATTACCGTTAAATCCCTTAAAGAAATAGAAACTAACCTTAAACAAGCAATCGACATGATCATGGATTTTTGTTCAACTTGAGGCTTTAAAATTAATCGATCGAAAACATGTTACACAACTTTCCCATCTGCAGGTCGAAGGATCAACTATGAAATCAAGTACAAGCTTAACCTCAAATTAAGCCTCGATTCAATCCCGTTAGAACCTAATCCAACTTTTCTTGGCATAAAAGTTGACCCAAAACTGAGCTTCAAGTCTCACCTCGAGAATCTCCACAACGAAATTATCCCAAAAAAGAACTTACTCAGACGTATAAAGAATTTCAAATGGTCATTAGCGCTAAACATCACACTATACAAGTAAGATCTATACTTGACTACTGCTCCACGGTCTTAAACCCAGGTACACAACAAATCAAACCGTAACTTCAAAAATTACAAAACAAGCTTCTTATAATTATAAAATATAATATTATAATTTTTTCCCGTACTCAAATTATTTTTATTTTTTTATTCAATATCGCAATCATGCGGGTTTAAACGAAGGCGCTAGCAATTCGGAAGAAACCTGAGTGTCCCCCAAAAGTATGGCAGAAGTTATTTCAGAATTTCTGAAATATCAGGGAAAAAATTCTGAAAAAATTTTATACAGGTAAAATAATTGTTTATAAAAAAATAAATTACCGTATTCCTTCGTTCGATTATGCAGCACCATGACCTAAAATCCAACTTTTTAGGAGAGTTTTTTTAACGATTAGAAAAATGCTAAAACATGCTTAAGGTTTTGACAGCAGAATCTGCTTAGAATATTTTAACAAAAGCCAATTGGTAAAAAGAGCTTCCTAAACTTTTGGATTTCGTGCTATGATGCTGCATAGTCGAACGAGGGAATACGGTAAGACAAAAATTTATTATGTGAAGCATTTGTTTGTTAAATATCTGATCTGATATCTTTTAACCAATTCGTATCAAAAATTAAATCTGAAGCACTCTCTAAAATCATTTGACAACGGGACTTATGGAGATGATTTTACGCACTTGTTTTACAATTTTCGTAATTTTTTTGTTAAAAATTGTCACAAAGTCACTGTTCAAATAGTTGCAATTGATTAGTTCGATTATCCTTAATAATTTTCGTAATATCAATCAGAAACCAGCAATGATATCTTATATTCTGTCACTAAGATTTTTGGATTTGTGAGTAATTTATTAAGTTTAATTCAAATTAAGATAAGACAAGATAATATATTTATCTATAGTACCGTGATACAAAAAAATGCATGCATTAGAAATCAAAATTTGAACCGAATTTCTGTAACCATTTTTCCGCAACTTTTTCCCTCGAATTTCCGCTGAACAATAAACTAAAACGCTGAAATTTCGTTTTTTAGGGACTTTTTAAAATTTTGCGGAAAGTGACCTAAAAAGCGGATAAATATGCGGAATTTTTTTTATAATAAAGTTTAATGAAGATTTCGAGTACCGATTTTTAAGGTAGTGATTCTTATAAGTAACACATGGATTAGGTAATTTTCTAATTTTTGAAAATTGACACTTGGGCATATTATGCTAATAAGCAATACTCGGGTGAAAACGGTAAAAATAAGGGAATTTTTCAGTTAAACCGCATCTCCTTCGAGAATCCCACCAATCGTTTTTTATTTTTATGACTTTTTTCGTCCACTAGTATGCAAAAAATGAAAAATAAAATAAAAAAAGTAAATTTTAATTTTTTTTCCGCAAAGAAAAAAACATTTAAAATATTTTTTTAAAAATGTTGAAAAAAAAAAGTGTTTTTATTAAGATTGGTTTAAGTGTCGATATTAATCAAGTTTATTTTGTTTTGTTTTGTTGTACGAGAAAGAGTGAGAAAAAGAGAGCAATAATTTATGAAAAAAAAAAAACAAAAATTCAAAGACATAATTATGTGTCTTAGCCGTACTCAGCTATATAACGAACTCATTCAACATTTTGAAATAATAAAAAGTTAAAAAAAAACACAATATGTATACTCTTAAATACACTTTTTTCTAAACACATAAAACTCGTTAAAGAAAAAAACAGATTTCATTTTGTGTTTTCGAGAAAATAAAAAACGATTTTTTTCTAACGAAACAAATTTGTGAGATAAGTCATGAATTCAGGAAGTGAAGACGATAGAGACGATGACTCGCCAGTTGAAAATTTTAAGCTTACAATTTCGCGCGACTCGTGGAATGGATTGTGTGAATTAATCGAAGCCGATGGAAAATTTGCCGATCGTTTTAAGCTTAAAACAGATTATGTCAAAATTTTTGAGAGTTTATTAACCGAACATGAGAATATGAAAATAACACTCAGAGATCGTAAGTCTCGTGTGTACTCGGTAAAACGAAAGAGAACAACTAATTACATGGTTGGTTACACAATTTGTTATGAGTGTTTGTGTCGATATTATTTTACTATTCGAGATAAGCCAGCCGATACCGATGAAAAAGTTGAAGTTCTTGTCAAAAAAGTCGGTGTTCATGAACATACTGGTAAACGTATTAAAGCGGCTGATAAAATTCGAACTCATCGAGACAAAAAGTCAAAGATTGCTACACTTGATGGTGAAGTTAAAATTGCAAGCAAGAGTTTAAACGTTACAACGGTAACTAATGGTGTAACACAACCCAATCCAACACCAGCTACTACTACCACCTCATTTGTAGTCTTAGATAGTCAAATCGGATCAAGTGTTATCATCAATGAAAATTACGAGTCAATAGAGGTATTTTAATTTTTTTTGAATTTGCAAGAAACTTTTTTCCGTTTTGAGTGAAATGTAAAATCTTGCTCAAAAAGTCTATGAAGTAAATTAGTGGGCCGAGGACTCCTATTTTAAAACTATTCACCTCTATGACTACTTGTCTGTTTGTCATTCTCTTATCCATCACGTTACTACGCCAACATTCCTAGCTTTTGTTTGAATTTGGTCAGTCTTTACAGGATTGTCTCAAGTCCAGGGGTCATGAAAAATCTGAAATATGAATAAGCAAAAAATAATAATGAAAAACAACATCGGGTATAAATCACAAAATTTAAATAAATTTTTATTTTTTTTCGCTAACTTTATTCCTAGCGACCTAAATTCTTTAATAAAACCTTTTCCGCAAAAAAATTCATTTAGGTATATATTTTTTGTTCCAAAAAAAATTGTCATAATATACCCAAAAGCACCGGATCTTAGCTACAATTTGACATACCGTATTCATTCGTTCGATATTGCTGCGCCACAAGTTAAGACACGCCTTTGGACCATGCACCAAAGTACATCTCGCCCATGCTATAACATTGTTAACTTGGAGCGCATGCTCTAATAGCGTAATCACGCGTTTAGGTCCGCATCAAACACTGAAAGTCTTAGTTTAATGCGTCTTCAAGACTCGATTTTAAAGAAATAAATCGAAAATACAAAAAATGAATTTTTTAATATTTTTTTTTCTTAATCTTTGGTACTGCACCAAATGCATAATTCAAAAAAATTATTTTCGATTTTTCTTTAAAATCGAGTCTTGATGACGCATTAAACTAAGACTTTCAGTGTTTGATGCGGACCTAAACGCGTGATTACGCTATTAGAGCATGCGCTCCAAGTTAACAATGTTATAGCATGGGCGAGATGTACTTTGGTGCATGGTCCAAAGGCGTGTTTTAACTTGTGGCGCAGCAATATCGAACGAGGGAATACGGTATAAAGGTGCTATATTTAACGTCAAATAAAAAAGTTGATTTTAGTGATTTTGTCCGTTCAGCTTATATAAGTACATGCATTAAAATCGATTTTTACAGACAATCATACATCCTACCTTGCTGATTTTTTTTCAAATGAAAGCTAAGACAATTTTCTATCAAATTCTGATGGGTAGGTCTAAAGTTTATTTTTAGTTTTTGAGAAAACCATAGGTCCGTGGAAATTTTTTGGGAATTTCTCATGAACCGTAACTTTTTGACTTTCAGAAACGGGTCCATATAAAAGTACAAGTAATTATCTATCCAATGCTATATGAAAATCTTAGGTTTGACCTTCTCTTCAGAAAAAAAGTATAGGTCCGTTTTTTTCAAAAAATAGGTGGTCCGTGTTTTAGAAACAGCCCTACAAAAAGCATTTAAAAAGGGCAATATTTGCAAAAAATTGCAAATTTAAAAAAAATTGCGGAAAATTGCGATCGCAATTTTGTGTCGTCTCTGATTATGAAATATCATCTTAAAGCTGAGAATGACTAGTTAATACTGAGATATTTTTTGAAACGTTTGGAAATTTTTTTCACAGAGAATTTAAGTAAAATATTCTAATTCACTGTTTAATTTTCCTATTAATGTCAGCTTTCTTACTGTTACTCAAATAGAATTTTTCCAAACATATTTATGCCAAATCTGACCACATTTTTGGGTTTCTCAGGATCGAAAACCGCAAAATTCACCTTACTTTTACAAGCTTGACTGGTTTTTTCGATCTATTAAGGGTTTAACTTCATATCCAAAAAAAATTAAAAATTTATTTTATTTTTGTGATTTACACCTGGTGTTGTTTTTATGCATTTTTGATGGGTGTTGTTTTTAAAGGATACCCAAATTTGTGTGTTTTAAATAAGTTTTTACAAGATTATTTTGACATCTATGTTAATTTTATTTCTCATTTTAAGATCTACCGTAACCTGTTCAAGCAATACGAAAGTAAAGATTCAACATGTAATGATCTATTCAACAATCTAGCCTTCGTGGCCAATACTCAAAAAACTTGTATTCCATCTTCAATAATCCCCGGATTCTTACGCAACATTAAAATATTCGACGAGTTCAGCATAACAATGCACTCAGAACATCAACTGAAATCAATCGAATACGTTCAAAGTGTAAATCGAGTTCTCCACTTGAGTTTCGCTACAAATCTAGTTAAACTTAACACAAGCCTGATGAAATCAAAGTTATTCAATCACTTTGCTTTGTTAAAAGATTTTCGTTCTGTTGGACTGAGAAACGTTAAATCATTACTAGTCAGTGAAATGGTTTGTTCAAAATTCAATGCATATCAAATGTCCGAGTTCTATAGGTCAATTAACAAAAATTTCAATGACATTTACCCCAAAACAAAATTGAACATTCGGTATATAGTCACTGATTTTCTATGGGAAAGTGTACATTCAGCTTTAGACGCGTTTAACAATGAAACAGTCATTGATTATTCGAATCGTGTTTACGAATTTTTAAAAAACCCGGATAGGAGATACGAAAACAAGTCATGGGTGATCACGTGCGCATCACACACACTCACAAAATTTGTAACAATGTTAAAAAAAAATTTTAAAGACTCAAAACTGCGAATGATCGCTTGTTTTGTGTTTAGTCTCATGTTGAACTCGACTGATTTAGAGTCATTGACAAAATATTTTCGATTGATATGTCTAGCCTTTTTGAATCGTATTCGAACCGAATCGAACTATTCGAGTCTAAGAGAGATCCAGTCGTTAATATCCCGTCGATCAAAAGACGAAACCGAAATTCTAAAAGCATTAAATTCAGTGGACATTATTGAAAAAAGTTTTTTGGATGATAAAAAAGAATGTGTTTTCAATCAAATCGATGAAGCGACCATACGAGAACGATCACCGTTCACGGAGCTTTTTCAAAATATTGAAAGTGAAGTCTTGAGAGAGATATCTCTCGAACCGACCACTGTATCTGTAGCCAATGTGTATTATTCAACTGAATTTGTTAAATTTTTACAGCACTATTTCATGCCATTCGCGTTTCTATGGGTCTCGTTTAGTCTCAAAGACAACGAGAATCAAATAACACGAATGACTAATGGTCTCTTGGATCAGTACATTAGTCTAAAAAAGAATATGGTGAAACAAGACAGTGAGAGTCTTAGGCCGGCACAGTATGCCATGTTGGCTTATCCACAAGTGAGACACAAAACAGAACAGTTTGTTAAATATCAACAAGACGAATTACAACGGAAAATAGACGATTTTAAATATAATGAAAATGAATCGTATTATGTTACAGTCTACGCTCGGTTTTATCCCCCCATCGGTTCCCCAAAAAAGATGGGATAAATTCGAATAGTGACAAAAATGAATATTAACAAAAAAAGAATTTGAAAAGCAGCAATTCGATATTCATTAATCAAATAATCATTATGAACCAGAACCATTACTTTTTTGCATCGTTATTTTGAAAAATAACGAAAAACCAATAAAAGTAACATTCCTGGTTTTACTCGTCAAATTCGAAGTCTGTCTTTAGAACAAAGTCGTTATTATTTTCTAGTATTTTTAGCATCTTAACATTTTGAGACATTAGATCCAATGTTAATCCTTCATTTGTTTTATCATCAGACTAAAAAATTGTCATTTAATATGTATCATTTGTTTTTCTTTATACTTTTTCAGAACATTACACAAGTTATTAAATTTTAATATGGCTTATTGTTTGATACTTTCGACCGTAATCTGTTATCATTATATTCTATTTTTTTTTTCATTTTTGTTAGTGAACAGGATGTGGGACAAATTCGAATACTTTTTATCATTAAATTTGGAATTACGTTCAAAAAAAGTATGAGCTAAATCCGAATAGTGGGACAAAAAAGCGGGATAAATTTGAATATAACTTAATATTAATATGTGTTGAAAGAAATTCGTTCCACAGATTTTAAGGGATAAAACTGATATGAGACAAAACTGTAGCGTGACAAATTCGAGCGTAGACTGTACTTTGGTTGATGATTATTTGGACAATGATAAAGATGAAGCTATTGAATGTGTTAATATCAATCTTAATGAAATTGAATTTGACTTTTTTTAAATTTTTACATTTTTGATTTATTTTTTTTGATTTTTTTGATCTGTAATAAAGTTATCCTTTTCATTATAATGTTGATTCTTTTCATTATACAGTCAACTCGCGATAATCCGTATACAGTTTAATCCGAATAATTTGACATCCGAACAGAAATACCCGGGCTCGGAGCCCTTTCCGATACTATTACATGTATTTGATTATCCGTAGATTTTAATCCGTACAACAATTTTCTAGGGCTTTTTGTATACGGATTATCGCGAGTCGACTGTAATTCTGATTCTCTAACCCCTAAGGTTCCGGCAATTCAAAACTTCCACGCTATCAAAAATTTTCAATTTCAATATCAGATTCGTAATCTGCGCCCCAAAAAAACCCAAAAAATGTATTTTTTACATTTTCGAAAAAAAAATTTTTTTGCGCAAAATTCCAATTAGATCGAATCTCGTCCTTCAAAATACCCATTACCCCTAATTTTTATTATAGATTCTAAAACTAGACAAAATTCTGAACAAAATGTTGGGATTAGTTTATTCGTTTTCGTTTTACTTTTTGTACAATAAAGGCCGAAAAAATTCACAAAAATCAAAAATCACTAAGATGAGGAAATTTGGTATTTTTGACCAAAAATTCGTAATCCTCATGCAAGAAAACCTAAAAAACATATTTCTCTCAACCAAGAGCTTGTTCCGTTAAAAATTCGATTTTAAGCGCTGTAAAAGGCACCAATTTGGTCATTTTTTGAAAAATTTTGAAAATCGTTTTATAATAAATCCATGTATCTTTTCAAGGTTTTCTTGTATGAGGATTACGAATTTTTGGTCAAAAATACCAAATTTCCTCATCTTAGTGATTTTTGATTTTTGTGAATTTTTTCGGCCTTTACTGTACAAAAAGTAAAACGAAAACGAATAAACTAATCCCAACATTTTTTGGGGCGCAGATTACGAATCTGATATTGAAATTGAAAATTTTCGATAGCGTGGAAGTTTTGAATTGCCGGAACCTTAACTTTTCGATTCTTTGTAAATATGAACAGACTCTCGATGGCTTTGTCAATCAACCAATTTAGAAGACATAAGTCTTCATAAGCATCTTGGGAGAGATTGCCTCAGAAACCTAAGTCAACCCAGACCGAACACACATACAATTATGAAATTACGAGACCCCAGCCTATGAGGTACAAGAGCGACAAAGAATTATTGAAAGATTGAGAACGTGATCTGGATGATGAACATGTTCGGGTCCAAGAAACGGTCCAAGTCCTTCAAGGCGAGGACCAACGGCTACTCTTACGTGAATAAATGCTGGAACAACAACATCGTTTCGTTTCCGATCAACACCAAGAACTGATCGCTACGCTTCGAGATCTAATCATAGCCTTCCAGATCCGCAACCTCGAACTAGAACGAAACCATTCGAACGAAAGACGAGTTTCGTTTAAAGATCAAGTCAAACCCCAAGCTGAGATAACTCGCACTCCAATGACAAGACCGCTGCTAACGCACAAGTCTCCGTTAGCTGATGCCACCTTTCCAATATGAATAGAATAATGAATAATTGAATAATAGATAAATTGTTTCTATTAATTATTTATAAAACTAAGAATAGGTTCATGTGACTTGAATGAATTGAATAACTCATTAGAAAAGTATGGTCTTTTTGCGTTTCAACATCGAGCTTTGGTGAGGATGCTGTCCTTCTCTTACTAAATTATAAAATTTGATAACGTCCCAATACAACTTAAAGAACAATGAGCACCGAATGAATCGAAAAGATTGAATACAACTTGAGGAATAATTGATTTTGTGGTACAAAGCTCCAAAACAAAGAGTGGTGAGAATACATTTGAGCATGTGTATTGAAAAATAGCTAAAAAGTTCATTGTTAACAGATTGGTCCTAAAATTCACTACATTCAAGCTGTCAATATTCAACAACATCAATCTAATTTATGATGAATACATTTTTGATAAATTAAATTTAAATTTTTAAATTTTTTATTTTTGGAAACAAAATTTTTATTTTTATTGAATAAATTGAGATCAGTCTTTAATTAGGTAAGGGCACTAGCATGTTGATTAACCTTGATCTTTGAGATTTTGCTACTTATCGAATCAATTTCGCTCGTAAGCACAAAGTGTGGACATGTTTTTGTTTTTTGCGAAGAACAACAGATTAAAAGTACTACACCCGTTTGAAATATTAGTTGTTCGGAGTGGTCACATATTGATTTTGTAATGGGTTATTAATGGTCATCCAATACAATTCAGTTTTGCTTTTTTTATTTTGCTTGTTTGACCCTCTTCACACCCTGTTGAATTATTTCATTTCTATTGAGAACTTTCACTTCACGGAGAAGGTATCCAGTCACAACAATCTAAGTTTCTTTATTTTCTTAATAGTTCTGCAGTTTTTCTTCAACTATACAGGGGGTAATAAAAAAAAAAATTTTCTACATGAGGCCGGTTTGAAAAAAAATACGACAAAATACCCCTCCCCCCCCCTGAAAAAAATTCTCAATTTCATCAAAATTTTTGACACCCCCCCCCCCCCTTTGAATATAAAAGACTGATCATTTTTGGAGTGGAGATTTATTAAATTTCCTTTTCACACAAGCGGTTTTACTAAGTCAATTTAAATAAAAAATAAAACAAGGGATTGTGTGAGAGAATAATTTTTCAAAAATTACTTGTTTGCTGTATCTGTTCAGATCAACTTTGAAATTATTGACTTTGAAATTTTCCGAAAATTTTAGAAATTTCCACAATTTTTTAACTTTTAACAGTTCGGATTCCAATAAACGCTTTTAAAACGTAGCTTATTTTATTAGTTAAAACCCCGACCTCGAAGCTCTTGAATTTTAATTTTCAAATTAAGATCAAAATTTTAACTAACCTCTCCACTTCAAATTCATTAAATTTCGGAAATGACCATTGTGAATTTGTATCCCTTTCAAATCTTCATAGATGAATTATTTTATCCATACTTAATTTTTTGCCTCCGAATAAGTTCGGATTATAGCCAACATTTGTGTAGTATTCGAAAGAGCGAAAACTATGACCGGCTCTAGAAAGACGGCTTCACGCATTTCGCTCATTTGACCGGCTCTATAAAGACAATGTCATTCGATTTTACAAGCAATTTGGCATTAGAGGAATTCAAAAAGTTGAAAAATTTACAAATATTTTTTGAAAAAAAAATTTTCTATAAATATTTTTCAAAAATGACTAGAAAAACGCTTACAAAATTTAATTATAGTTTACAAAATTGAATCGCAGTATTTACAGAGTATTCTGATTAAATAAATAAAATAAAATAAGTTCTTTATACACATTTAACTCTTGCAATCTCTGCTTCTTTACTTTGAACATTTCTAAAACTGTAATCAAAATAGGGTAGACCATGACATGCTGCACCTTTAAACACTTAGATTTAAACCAAATAACTTGAATATATAACATTAATAATTGTTTACCATGATTTCCAGATTTATCAGCTGCAATTATTGCGCCAATAAACATTGGCTTCTTTTTTATGATCCTACGAATTGCATCTTCGGTAGCCTCACTAGGATTCATACCTCTTCTCATTGACTCAACTGTTTGATAACTTCAAAAAGTAATGTTTAAAATAAATTTTGATAATCATAGTTTATAACTTACGATGGAAGAAATCTCATCAAAATATCACCGTCACCAGTTCCACAAGCAGCTCCAACATCATTATCTACATACGCTCCACTTCCAATTATAGGAGAATCTCCTACTCTCCTTAACGGGTATTTAGTTCTAAGTTTCTCGAAAGAGAATTTTTATTAAAATTTACCCTGGTATTTTATGCGATGCTCCGTTTGTTGACGTTCCGACTGAAATATCCCCATTTGAATTAACAGCTATCATTCCAATAGTATCATGTGATTTACTTGATACATGACTATTGAATCTTTTTTCTTTACCCATTAGCTGATTAATGTTTTTAATCGGTTTATAAGGTCCGCAAAATTTTTCGGGATCGGGTGAGACATTAAGACGAAAGTTCGGTTGGCAACTATTATTCAACCAGTTTACATACTTTCCCAATGAATCGAAATAATGTAAATCTTGCTGTTGAAACCCCATGTCAATGGCGAATTGTGTAGCCGCTTCACCTACAAGCAGAGTATGTTTAGTGTGTTCCATAACTGATCTAGCTACTGAAATGACATTTTTTATTCTTCTTAAACCTGCAACAGAGCCAGCATCATGCGTCCGTCCATCCATTATTAAAGCATCTAGAGTTGTCTCGCCTGTTTCATCTGGTGAACCTCCATAACCTACTGTACCATCGCATCTCAACTCTTCACACTCAGAACAACCAATCTCGACCGATTTAAGTGGATCATCAGTTTGTTTTAAAATATCCCATGCCTTGTTAGTAGCGTTTACAAAAGGCCACGTGTTGAGAACAACTGGATAACCAAGACCAAGTTTAAATAAATTAATAATGATAAAAAGTTTCAAGGCATTTAAATACATTTAGGAGTTTTTTTTTATATTTTTCGAAACTTGTTTTGAAACAAATCCTTAAATAGATTTTTTTATCATGTTTTGATAGTGTTCTAGCTAAAGAGAGAAAATAATTAATAAAATTTATCTCTCACTTGAAGTTAAAGAAAAAGTTTGACGATCTTAAATATAACCTAGTTTAGACCAAAAAAGAAACACAACAAAAAAACTAAAAAACACAAATTAGATCGAAAATCGTTATGCTACCTTTTTAAATATTGCAAATAAGAAAAAATATAAAAAAAATTTTTTTTGTAACCTAATATTTTAAAAGAAACCAAAGTCCGCTTGTTTGAGTTGAAATTATCTTTTTATTAATTTCAATATTTTTTATTTTATCTTTCTTTGTTGAAGACACTTAAAATTTTATCTGTTTGAAAAGAAAAAAAATTATCTTAAAGGGATCTAGATTTACTCATTTAGACTTGTAATTCAAGACATTAGCAATTGATCAAACTTTAAACTTGTTTAAAAAAAAAACAAAAAAATTTTAAGATGAACTTTACTTTTTGTTTTGTAAAATTTGTCGGAATTTGAAATTTAAATAATTAATCATGTAAACAAAGTTGAGTGTGAGTCAATCATGTATAAATATGAAATTTAAAATTGAAAAATTAACATTAAAAAATCTCTGATTGTAAACTGTAAAAGTTAGATAGAGGTATCTCAGTCCGATTCAAATGTAAAAGTTAAAAATTTATAACTCTTCAAAGATCCCTTTCCAAATGATATCGGATATTTGAGTTTTAGGTTTCTTCCATGGAAAAATCCAAGTTGACTCAATTTAATCAACACGAGCGAGTTTAATTTAAGAAGACTCTTGGTATGCCCAAGTACACCAGATCGACTGGTGAAAAGTCTTAAAGATAAACTATATGAGCAAGCTTTATTAGATGTTCAAAATCATTTGCTTGAACTAATTGAAAAAGATCAGTCTAAAGAATTAAATTTTCGGTAACTACACAGTTGTGGTCACTCACGTGTTCCCCTTATGATCGTATTTCGAAATCATTAGTCTAATGAACTTTTATGAACTAATGATTTCGAAAAGCTACCATAGAATTATGGGTATCAAATGAAAGCTAAAAAACACTAGTAGAAGCTTCTGAAACTAGCTTTCATTTGATAGCCATGAATCAAGCTTTTCGAAATCATTAGTTCATGAAAGTTCACAAGAGGAACACGTGAATGACCATAACTGTACTACCAATTATAATCTTTTTATACTGATTTAGCAGGTTCTTCAATCAACCCGTTTGTTTCAGCCATATCTTATAATAATTTCATATAAGTAAAGTTTAAAGTGTTTCCTTTTTATACTTAGTCAGGGTTGAAGGAGAAAAATAATCCAAACTGAATAAAATTAACATTTTTAGAAAAAAAAGCAGGACCATGCCTTCAGTAAAGAAGTAGGGCTATGTCTACATAAGGAATCAAGGCCACAGTAGATCGAAGAATGTTAAATCGTCGGAATGTTTTTAATGAAGGAGGTTTCGGAATATATTCAAACGATAAAAGCTCCTGGCAACCAGAACCACTAAGATAAAACTTAAAGCTCAAATTAAATTGGTTGTCACAAATACCGAACACTCCATGTTTAAGGGATGGGAAATTCGCTATTTGTTACATGTCATATTTATCGTGAAAATTGGATCATTACCGGATCGGGGGATGCCTCCAAAAAAGACTAACGCTTCGTTACTCGCAATTTAAAGCTAAGCTATTTTGTATCTTATAAAGTTCATATTAAAAAACAATTTTGTGAAACAAAAAAAACGATTTTACTATTGTAAATTAAAAGGAAAATGGTACGTTGGGATCAGTTAAAACTGAAAAAAATGTTTGATGAGTTTACAGATATTATGTCAAAAATCAAAATTACATATAGAGGAGACGTCTTAAGTTTTAGTCGTTCAAACTGGTTAGAAACGGTTCCAAACGGTTTTGATCTGAAATCAGAAGGTATTTCGGAAGAAAAACAGTAGGGATAAAAAAAAATAAGATACAGTAGTTGTTGAGAAATATAACGTTTCATCTGGACAGCTTCGATAAACTTGGGCGGAACTTTTTGGAAAACGTTTCGAACGAGAACTGAACTGATACACTGTAATTAATAATTTGAATGAAGTTCTTGTTAAATTGTACGATACCGAAAGTGTTGTTTAAATTGTAAGATAAAATTTTTTTTGTTTTATATGAATTTATTATTATTATTAACAAATTATCGTTTTTCCTTGTATCTTATTGCATGTGATAAATCCCTAATTTTTGGGTTTTACCTAATTAAAAACCCAAAATTAGTGATTTATCACATGCCATAAATAACAAGGCAAAACAGTAACAAACAAATATATATAATTAAAATCAAAAATAGATCTTTCTAGTTATTTATGTTTTTTTTCAAATATCTCTTTTTAGCAAACCATTGAGAAATTCTCTTTTCTGAAATATTCAAAGAATTTGCCAAATTCTTTAATTGCTCTTTGCTTGGTTTTTCTGAAATAGAATCAAAATGTTTTTTTAAAATCAGTTTGGAATCTAAAGACAAACGGCCTTTTGCACTTAAATCTTCCATGTTACTTTTCTTTCTTCTCTTGATAAGCCATTTTGACACTTGCTTTACAGTTAAATTGGTCTTTCTTGATAGTTCAATTTTAGTTTTATAAGATGCATATGAATCATCTTTGTTTGTTTTAAACCAGTCTTCTAGCACAGCTAATGTTTCATAACTATATTTTGTTGTAATATCTAAGAAAAAAAGATTAAAATACTAAAATACCATAATAAAAAACAATACTTTTTGTGCGAGAATTTCTGGATTGAAGCCGCTTTACTCTAATTTTAGAAATTCTATTCAATGAACCCTGTACCAATTTACGACTAAAATTAAACGCGAATTTCGAGAATTTCCATCCAATACTAATAATTTTAGCAGTGGCATTAGCAGATGCCGAAGCGAAATTAGTTGGTTCCATTAAAAAATAAATATCAGAAAAAAAATCTACTTTTTTATCAGAAAATATAATAAAATGAAATATTTTTATTTGATATTCAAAAGACCTAAATAGATTATTTTTTCATAAATTTTCAGTTCTTCTGTTAATGTTTTTTATAGTAAAAAAAAAAATTCTTTTTGGGTTTGCAAAAAATTCTTGTTGGCCTGAAGAATCGATACAAACATAATGCGAAAACTCGATTAGAATAAAATATGGATTTAAAATGAATTTTTTTCCTATAAATCCGATTGAGAAAAATTATTTCCTTTAACTGAAAAATTATGAAAAAATATTCTATTTAGGTCTTTTGAATATCAAATAAAAATATTTCATTTTTATATATTTTTTGATTTTTTTATATTTATTACATTAACTACAATGGGACAGGGTGCTGCATTATTTATAATTGCCGAATAAACAAGTTTGTCGACAAGAAAACCCTGGTAAAGTGTTCTCGGTGGGCATGTTAAAATTTTTTGCTAATTTTCTTATTCTCAATTTTTATAATCGTTATAAAAGCTGTGAAAATGGTGATTTTGATCAAATAAAAAGTTGTTTCACTTGAAGCAAAGTTTGCTGCATCGAATAACAAAGTCTGCAAAATCCCTTCAAATAAATTGCGCATTTGAAAAACAATACTTTTAATGGTGTGCAATCTATTTTAACTTTGCAGAGATTTTGCAGACTTTGTTATTCGATGCAGCAAACTTTGCTTCAAGTGAAACAACTTTTTATTCGATCAAAATCACCATTTTCACAGCTTTTATAACGTTTATAAAAATTGAGAATAAGAAAATTAGCAAAAAATTTTAACATGCCTTCTCGGTGTATTATAAGAGATAAGCTTTGTATTTATTTTAATGTTTATTTATTCAAAATATAAACCACTCTAAGTAACCAAGATTAAGCTAAATGAAAAAAAAAAAGTTTTATAATAAAATATAATAAAATCAATATATATACAATATAATAAACAAATTAAATAAAGTTACATTTAAATATTTTATTTATAAATATAATTGGTGGTGCAAACAGTTGTTTGAAATTGAAAACAAAAAAAAAATTTTGAACACAAGGCCTATTTAGAGATTTTTACATGCTAGAATCAGGGGGTAGGAGGAAAGAAAATTCTGCACACGAGGGGGTTTTCAAAAAAAATCCGCCTTTTGTAACCCACCCTAGAATCCTTTTTTTTAAAGGACCCACCCTAAAATTCTGACTTTGGTTTATGGAAAAGTTTGGAAATCAATCATAACGTTGTATTTCTACATAGATCTAAAAAACCGATATTTTTCAATTTTTTCTCATTGTAATAAAATTACTGTTTAGTCGTTTGTAAATCATAAAAGAAAGGATTATCATTAGAATCGCCGATTTCAACTATCAAAGAAATGAAAAATCAAAAAAGGCGGATAGATAAAAAGAATACAAAAATTGTCTTTGTATTATCGAAAGTTAATTGATTTGTATTTCTGATTTGTATTTCGAAAAAAATTGAAAAAATTTTAAAACTTATTTATCTTTAATTTTTTTTATCGGTTGGATAAAAAGGAAAAAAAGGATTTTTTTCCAAAATTGTGTTTTTTTGTCAAAAAAGACCCACCCACCCTCATTTTTCTTCCTGTGAATTTCAATATTTTTGATGTTAATTTAAAAGAAAAAATCAAATAGATCACTTTTTTACCCGCCAAAAATACCCACCCACCCCGGCCTCGTGTAGGAAAAAAAGTGAAAATGTTACCCCCTGCTAGAATGAAGAGTTTTCTGGCGTTCGATTAGATACCGTTCCGATTGATAGATACGATAGAGTATGCGGTGTCGGTATGGAATCCTTCCCTAAAAAAAGATATTGACATCCTTGAGAGGGTGCAAATGAGAGCGACTCGGAGCATACATGGCTTTAGAAAGCTTGAATACGTGGAAAGACTCAAAAGACTGACAAACCTTACAACCAGAAGAAGACGAGGTGATCTCATCCAAATGTACAAGCTCCTAAACAAGCAAGATCACGTAAACTGGTATAAACGATTGGATAATAACGAAACAGTCAATCGGATATACGAGACAAGAGGTAATCGATATAAACTAAGACGAGAACTTGTCAAAAACTGTGCACCAAGATTCAATTTTTTTACAAACCGTATCGTGAATGACTGGAACGGGCTGACGAATGAAGTTATTGAATCAAAATCAATTAACATTTTTAAGACTAATTTAGACAAACTTTTGAAAGACTAAATCATTGCTTATGTTCTGGAAAGAACCAGACTTAACGCGAGAGCTTAGCAATTATTTTTACTTCTACTACTACTATAGTCATGTTCAAGAAGTGGCTAATATTTCAATAAAAAGAGCAAGAGGGAGACCAAAAAAAAGTTAAGATACTTTATAATTATCCATCTAGAGCACTCCCTTTTTGTAAGATAGACAGTTAGATCAAACTTAAGTGGAATGGATAAGAAATTTTTAAAAGTATAGAAATGATTTCAATAACTTTATTCGGATGAATTTTTAATTCAAATTAAATATTTTTTTTGTTGTCGACTGTTAAAATAATATTTGAGTTAAAATTTTCGATTTATTTTATGTTAATGGCATTTAGTTTGTCAGCCAAGTCTGTGTTTGCCGCTGTTACTTGAGATGAATTTATCGATAATACTTGCATGCAAGCCATCAATTCTTCTGCTTGTTCTTCAGTTGAATGAAAAATATTGGCTTTTGGAAAGAATTCTTTTAACTTGTTTCTCAACTTTTCGACAACTGTTTTATCACATTTTCCAAAGTATTCAGCTTCGGCTACTAATGTCAAAGCTTCAAAAGCAATTGCATAAGTGATTGAAAAGTTTGGACTTGGCTTAATGTTTGTCAATAATTCCAACGATTTGGCTTGGTTTTGAGCTGGGTTCAAGTTGTATAAAATTTTGGCTACTTCAATCAATGACTCGTAGCTATTCGATTTTTCTTTTTGGAATTTTTCGTTTAGTTTTTCAACACTTTCGCCTGATGGATGCAAATTTTTCAACTCGGTTTCAACAACAGTACGAACAGCTTCGTTAAGAGTCTCTTTAACTTGTTCATCTTAAGATTTCAAATAAATTAACCATTAATCTTGACCTTCTAATAAAAAAAAAAACTTACATTTCAACAAAAATTTGCAAAGATAATAATGAATTTTAGCGTCCAATTTTGTAGATTTTTCTAATCCCTTCATTTTTTTCAAGGCTCTGATCATCATTAGAAGCTTATTTTTACGATAATAGACCTCGAAAGCCAAAACATGAGTCTCAATACGTTGTGGGGCAAAATCTTCTAAAGGTTTCAAAAATCTATTACATTCTTCCAATGGATTTTCAGGCTGTCAACAAACAAAAATATAAAAACAAAAAATTTTAAAAACTTCAATATTTAATAAACAGACTCGTTCAAGTTTGTCGGGTATAAGTTCCTCTTCACTTGGTTGTTCAACATCAGCATCTTCTTTATTCTTTTGTTTGTTTAACTCTTTTTTCTTTTGTTCTAGTTGTTGTTGTTTGTCTTTTTCTTGTTGAGCTTTTAATAATTGTTTTTTTTGTTTGTTCTTTAGTTTTTTGAGTTCACTTGGTGTCAAATTTTCAGTGTTTACATTTAATTCATTTTCTTCATCATTCAATGGTTTGTCATGTAATCTGAGATAAACTTCGATGGCTGTTCTAGCAGCTTTGAAAAAGAACGGATGATTCTTAATACGGTCCTCTAAGCGTAACATCTCAACATACGAACATAGAGTCATTTTTCTCATACAGTATGAATGAAAATCGAATTGATCCTCAATAAATTCTTGGAAATGCTTTAAAAACAATTAAAAAAAGGATTTTGATAGGATTTTTATTTCAACCTGACTTACTCTTTCAACTTGATGACATTTTTTGAGTGATTCGCCAAATTTTCCCATTCGTTTAAAAGCATCAGCTGATTCAGTCTCATACCACATGCATTGCATTTCTTTCAAATATTCAGATGGTTGGCTACTTTCCTTAAAAAAATCAACATTTGTTGATCCGCGCTATACGAAAAATGTTAAAATTATTACTCTTGTGAATTTAGAAGCGATTTCTTCGGCCTCTTTGACCATGTTAGCTCTAAGCATATGTTTTGAACACTTGTAATTTATAAATCTATCAGCTGTATCAAGACTTTGAGCCTCGTCCAACCATCTAACAGCTTCATATACATTACCAGCGTGTTTATAAATTTTGGCTTTTACCATGTACAACTCGACTAATGTCGGTGTATAATCAATAGCTTTGTTAATATATTCCAAAGCACGATCTGTTTGGGTTAAATAATCGAAATGTTGAGCCAAATAATAGTAGACCCATAAGAGACTTGTAGGCGATTCTTTTTGTTCAGTCTCAGGCGAGTATTTTTGAATAGTCTCCAAATTTGATGCATAACTTAAAACAAGATCTTCGATTGTTTTTAATTTTGTTTCGTTCGAGTATAAACATTTAAGTTCTTTGAATAAAGGCGGTATTCCTTTGGTAAAGGCACGTCTCAAATACGAGTCAACACGAGTTTTAAATTGAGCTTGATCAGTCAAAAAGACTAATGGCATTTTTCGAGGTAAATCAGAACGTGGATATTTTTCAGCATGTTTTTTATAAAATTCCAATTTTTCTTCATCAGTTTCTTTCAAAAAAAAACTCGATTAATAAAAAATTGTTCAAAATATAAGTACTAAAGCATACTTAAGCCAAGACATTCCTCTAACTTTTTGAAATAAAGTATATTATCCGGATTTCGTTCGACTAATTCTTCATATATTTTGGCTGCTTCGTCGTTTCTATTGAGTTTAATGTAAGCAAAAGCTATCAAGAAACTTTAAGTATTTTTAAGTTTGAGTTTAAAATGAAAATTTTAAAAAACCTCTTTTCTCTTCTAAGTTTAATTTGTCCAAAATATATTTCTTATTTTCGTCTAAATGTTTCAATGACTTTTCATAAAGACCAGCTTCTTGGTAAAGCATGTTCTGGTATAACAACAATTCGGACATTTCAAAATCAACTGTTTTGGGCTTCGAATAAACCAAGTTAGAGAAATTTGTAATTTAATTTGAATTCAAAATAACTTACTTGAGTTTTACAGAATTCTTCTAGAATATTATTGGCAATGTCATAATCGTTGAGTAAATGATAAGACATTGCATACCCGATCCAAGAGACACGTTGAGTTGGTCTTAATTGTAATAATTGGTATCTAGTATCTCTATAACCTTCTAAATCTCTTATTTGAATTTGCAATAAAGACAAGTCTCTTAAGATTTGAAGGTTTTCCTAAAAACGAATATTTGAAAATTTGAATAAATTGATTATTGTAAAAATCTTACAGAGTCCCATTTGAGAGCGTTACGATAGCATTTAATGGCTTCGTCATATTTACGATCAGATCGTTGTAAAAGACCATACACGTGCCAACAAACATGACTTTTAAAATCGTTTTTTAAGCCACGTTGAGCACATTCAAAAGCCTCAGCTTTTTTATTCGTATAATTGAGTATTAAACCTTTCATGGCCAATGTTTCACCATGATCGGGAAATTTTTTCAAAATTTCTTTTACATATTGCAATGCTTTTTTATATTGTTTTTGTTCATAGCATTTCTTCAAATTTAAAAAAAAACTCATTTATTAAACCATTTTTTTTATTTTTTCGAAATTTTTACCAAAATTTTTTTGAACAAATTAGCTTCTGCTTGAGGTAACGGATTACTAGATGGCATATTTAATTTAAGTTTTGAACTCGGTTTAAGAAAACAACAAATAAAATCTTTAAAAAAAAAGAGTTTAAAGAGCGTTTGAAATCAGGGTAAAATCATGCGCTTTTTTATTTGCCTTAATTTTGCAGGCAAAAGGTCTTATTTATTTTTTTCAAAAATTCAAAAACAAGATTTTTTGTTCTTAGAATGCTTGGTACACATTAATGCATATGATAAGTAAATTTGAAAATTTTTTTCAACCCATTTTTATTTAGAGTAATATATGCAATGTTAGACAAAGTAAAAAAAAGCTGCAAAGTTTTTGTTTTTTATTTTCTAACGCACAAAGGTCTGATAAAAGCATAGTTTTAATTTAATTTGAATAATGGAAAAAAATAAAGTATAACTCTAACATAATTATGATCAGCTGAATAACAAATAAATCGCGGTGCATTCAAAATATTCTAGAAATTTAGCTTTTATCAAAGTTGTTGTTTTAAAAAAGAATATACCGATTTTATTAAAATTTAAAATAAAATAAAACTTATAAAAGTTATTTTTACGGGGGGAGGGGGGATAAGGATTTATTTTAACAACTGTTTGAGGAGACTAATATTTAAGAAAGCATGTTACTAATCTGTAGATCTATTCGAAGGATACTAGTAATTCAGAAGGAATGACTGTTGTTCGGGTTTCACTTGAAGAATTGAGGATGATACCGAAAGAATGGTTGATGATGGAATTTAAAAATTTTAAGTCAATTAAATTAATTTTTAAATTTTTCGGAATCTAAAGCTTTGAATTTTAGATTTTAGCGCTGCACTAGAACTTGATTTTTAAGTCTAGATGCTTGCAATAAAGCTGATATTTGATGATAAATGACGCGTTTAAAATCAAATACCAGGTTTAAAGACATGGTCTTGTAATATTTAATAAAAATTTTTGTTTTGTTTTAATCGTTTATTTCAAAATTAATTTCGATTTAATAACTTATTACGATTTAGAGTTAAAATAGACTGGTTTCGGCCTAAGCCTTTATCGAAGCTTTCTTTTATAAATTTAAAAGTTTTTAGAGGACGAGACGTAATTTAAAACCTGAAATTCCGGTTTAAATGTGTCTCATTGCAAGGGTATTCGATACATCCTGCATCAAAATGATATTCAGATTGTTCTCATAGAACGATTCCTTAAGGATTAATTAAGGTTTAGAAAAGCAATTTAATAAGCCATTAAGGGGTGGAAAATGTAAATTAATTAGAAAAAATTAATTTTTTTAAATTTAATTCGTGAAAGACCAGGACTGTATTTACGTCAGTGAAAAAAATTTCTTCATTTTTTAATTCTTGATCATTTTTTCATTGTCTCAGAACCTTTTGTTAAAAATTATTTGATGCTATTTGGAAAAAGCGTCTTTATGAGGCCATACCTAAAACACGGAACTCGACTACGGAATTACGGAGCACGGAGCGGAACGTGCTAAAATACGGAATATATTTTTACAGAATGCATCTAAAATACGGAACCATTTCCCAAAGAAATCTACGGAATGCCAAAACATTTTAAGGCTTAATTTAATTTATATAAAATACGGAATCCTTACGGAGCAGACATAAATTTCAAACATGGTTAGCATATTTTTGTATACTAAATTTAAAAAAAGTTATTTCTGAAATACGGAATCTCTACGGAACACACATTAATTTTTAATATGATTCAATTTTTATTGCGTACTAATTTTTTTATTTAAAACAAACAAAAAGATTGAAAATAAATGATGATAAAAGTTTGAAGAAAGAATATTGGTATTGTGCCACTTGTTCGGAATCCGGTTTGAAATCAATACGTGGTAAAAAAGCAAAAAAATAAATAAAAAAAATTATTAACTTTTGTATTTTTTTCATCAATTAATTTAATAAATATTTTGTTCCAAGTATATTCCGTATTTTAAACGTTTCAATTCCGTAATTTAGCACGTTCCGTTCCGTGTTCTGTAATTCCGTAGTCGAGTTCCGTGTTTTAGGTAAAGCATCTTTATGACAACGTGGTCATTTGACAGTGATTCAACTAAACCTTATTTACTTCTGAAAGAATCGTTCTAGAAAAAAACAACCAGGATAAGATAAGCTTTCAGAATAAAAATTAACGGTCCTCAAGTTTAGTTTAGTTTAGGTTATAGCCGCATCTTTAAAAAAGTACATAAGAAAAATCAGCGAACGACATTTTCCTAATTCTGATCGTCAATCAAGGGTCATTTAACGAATAAACAAGAAACAAAATTTCAAAAATTTTTTTTGTAGCAAAATTCAATAAAAATATAACGCAACTTCATCGATTTATATTCCAGGAGTAAAAGATTTTTAGTATGTTTCTATTATTTTAATATTAGGCTTGGTTAGTGCCATATTAAATACTGCTTAAAAATTTCGAACATTTATCGTCATTCTCAGTCAACAAGTATCATATTCCAATCAAACCAACAACAAACAAATTAAGTTAGTTTTTCGGTGATCTCCTGAAAGTTAAGTTGAATGAATCAGATCATAAGTAGTATAGGGCATTTAAACGATAATATTTAAAAGTTTTTCATTCATTCGAGGCTAGAATAAAAATTTGGCGGAAGAAATCATTAAAAACTTTATTTTATTTGAGAATTAAACATATAAAAATTGATTCAAAGAGATTTTTGAAAACGCAATTCTAAAAAAAACAATAAATTGTGAGACATACGATAAAAAAAAACAAACTATCTGAACTCATTTTTTGGATTGTTTTTGCCAAGCCGATTGAAATACACTACTAGCACTCATCAAATTTTCAATGTAATTATTTAATATTTGATTTTCTGATTTTAATTTAAGATTCTCTTCTTTGACTTCACTCACTTTTTTAGATAAATCATCCAAAGTACTTTGGAGTTCTAATACACGTTCAATTAAACGTTGTTTTTCTTCTTCCTCTTCTGAATTACCAGTCGTCGTATCTACATTAGATTTTGGTTTTAATTTTTTTTTTAAGAAAAATTTATTAACTAGATTACTTACTGCTTATATGAGAATTATTTGAAATAGAATCACCTTTGATGAAAAAAAATTGATAAAAAATCAAGTACGAAAATTTTTGAAAATAAAATTGAAGTTACTGTCACTGTCGGAACTTGAAGCACCTCGTATTGTTGAGTTCTCATTCATTTTTGGAGTTCAATTTAGACTAATAAAAAAACTAATATTGATCTGAATTCAATTATCAAAAAATAGTTAACAAGAATAATGTGTTCCTTAAATAGAATAAAATTATAATACAAAAATAGCAAGTATTTAAATGATAATTTTTTAAATTAGGGATTCATAAACATCTCAATAAGAAGCAGACAAACAAAATTAACTTAACTTTTTATTCGAAGTTCGAACCGTGGAAATCAATAATACTTGTTAACCTAACCATTTTTTTCACGAAGTAAAAAAAAACATATTACATTAACGCCACCATAAACGCCGTCAAATGTCAAAAGTCTAAGTTTTTGCGATATTAGGCTCGCGTCATGCAAAATGACAGCACTATCTTAATCGACCATTTCCGATATCATATTCGTTATCTACGTATATGAAAACCTAGGAAAACTGCTTTCATCAGAAGGAGTCCAAAAAAAAAATTTTGGACAAGGTAATCTTGAATTTAGGGTTCCTTTAAAAACGTTGTTCCAGTTTTTAAGGTTTTTCACTAAAATTTTCAAACAAAAGTCCATATATTTATACATATTCTGAAAGAGAACAAATTTTTGTACAAGGTGAAGTAATTTTCATCATCGATGGGTACCTTTAAGCTACTCGATGGGTACACTTTATGATGCAAAAAATAAATTTTGTGGGTTTTTTTACGGTTTTTTTGATTCTGCTCAGGGAATGACTCAAAACCCCCATTTTTTTATTATTACTTTTTTCAATTTATTTTTACTTTTTGAATAATCGAGGCCTAGAAAATTAAAAAAATCAAAAAACACTTAGATGATATATTTTCATATTTTTGACTATAAATTCGTAATTCTTATGTAGGAAAACCCTAGAAAACATAAAACTCTTCATAAAGAACATGTTTTTTAAAATATTCGATTTTGGGTGCAGAAAATGGTTCAAAAAAGGTATTTTTTTAGAAAATTGAAGGAATTTTTTTTATTCAATAATTATGTTCAACTCTGGTCATTCAAAGCTTCCAAAAATGAACGTTCAACGGACCCTGAATGTTCAAAAGTCTTCAAATATTTTCAAATGTATTACACTTTCATTATTTTTCCAATTTTTTCATTTTTTTTTCAAATTTTTTCTAAAATTTTCATAGTTTCAAATTTGAAAAAAAATAAAAATAAATGAAGAAATATGAACCTTTAAAACCTTGAACGTTCATTTTTGGAAGCTTTGAATGACCATGGTTGTATGTTTTCTAGGCTTTTTCTACATGAGGATTACGAATTTTTAATTTGAGGACTACGAATCCTAAATTTTTTTTTGATCTCCACATGGAATATCCAACGAGAAGACATTTTCCGTAAATTGAGATGATCGTCGAAGATACGCTTGATTGTTCAGGCACTTTCAGTTTTAATATAATGAGTATAAATTCTCGGATTCTTTAAATTAGAAGTCGAACTCGCTCAATATTTGAAGAATTAGTCGCTGTAATTCGCGGCCTCCCTTTTCTATCGACATATTTGAGCAACTTATACTATCTACATATTCGACCTATCGTTCGACCTTACGTTTCGAAGGAGCACTAACTCCCATTGATGCTAAAAGTTCGGAATGGATCACTGCGACGACACTTATTGATAAAAATGTCACAAATTTTGGGACACCCCTGAGTAAATAAAAAAATTACTTTTCTGATTCTAATTTTAGGATGATTTTTGAATGCTTTCGCTATTATATGAATAATAACCTAATCGAGTAAAATAAAATATTGATTGAATTTATGATTTAGAATTAATGACTATAATATGAAAGGTAAATTTTGATCCCAAGTGAATGCAAATTTTTGATATTTTAGTCTGATTTAAAATCATACCATGTGTGTCTTAATCAAAATTTTCCGTAAAAATTTGAGGAAAATAATTGATTATTTTATTTATTTAAATAAATTAGAAAGATTACCTCGGAAAGTATAAAATGGGCCTAAGCCCTTTTTTACCTTTTACAAAACGAAAAGAAGCATCAAATTATAAATTCTGAAAATTTCATTAAAACTTAAAAGGCATTCTGACACAAAGACTTTTCAAAATGCACCCTTTTGTAAACATATTAAAAAATAATCGTGATTTGTAGATTAGTTGCTAAAAAATAAAGAATTCTATTTGTTCGAATTTATCTGAACAAATTAATAATTATAACTCATTGAAAGTCATAAAACAATTCATTTCAAAATTGAAACATTAATTTTTTTTTGATTTCAGGCAGATGCCAACGAAATTCATTTTTTAATAAAAAATATGGTTCAAAATGACATTTCGATTAATTTAATTTATTAATTGTCCAAGCAAATTTATTGATATCCGGAAACAATCCAAAAACTCTAATTACACTCTCAAGAATTTAATACAGTGCAATAAGTATATTACTATTAGAAAAAAACTGAAAATGAACAGCCAAATATTTGAATTTCCAAAATTTAATTACCGTAAACCCCCGCGGGGTAGTTCACTGGGGTCTAAGTCGAACTTTTCTTTTAACACCGGTGGTAAAATATAAAAATCTCTAAAAAGACGCCTTCAATAATCCCAGGTGTAAAAATGATTTTCAATCAATTTTAATACATGAGGCAAAAAAACTGCTCACCAAGCAAAACATAGAGGGTTTCGATCGATTGAATAAAACGTAATGGTATACATGAATCCCACAAGCGTAGGTTTTGGCAATGTATCCGGGAATATTTCAAGAATACATAAAAAATACATCTCAAAAGAATACATTTAAGTATTCCGGAATACAACAAGAATTCACCAAAGAATACACCAGTAGTTTTGCCTCATGACTAAAAATTGAATGAATATCATTTTTACCCCTGGGAGTATTGAAGATTGATCTTTATATTTAACCCCCGGTTGAAAAATCATGTCTTAACCCTGGGGTACCCTGCGGGGGTTTACGGTAATGTAATGGATATCCATTACTCGGTTTTTGAAAATTTTTTATCATTTTTCAGTATTGTCTACCTTTAAACTAATGCTTTCAGGCGGCATAGCCAGAATTTTTCAAACGGAGGGGCTCTTATCAAAATGGGTCGCAAAAAATTAAAGTGTATAGAATTGATTTTTTTCAGTTTCAAAGTTTATGTACACTCATTTTTTAAAAATATGCCTAACATAGTTTAAGCATAAAATAATTGACGATTCTTAAATCCGTTCTATCGGTATCCCAAAGATCTGTTTTATAGGAAGGTTTTAAGACAGTATTTTTAAAGAAATGCTGTCAAACTTCATGTTGTAGTATCATTTAAGCCATCGTGTTTGTAAGGGAATATTTACCAAAATTGTCGTATTCTACAAAAAAATGATCCCGCGAATGTTGGAGTGCTTTGTTTTAAATGATTTCGTTTAGGAAAAATTAGAATAGAAAAAGTCTGGATTTGACTATGCACAAGAATTCCATCTAAATTTTGTCGATATGACTTCCATATTTTTATAAAACGGATCAATTTTTACAAATTATTACTAGAATGTAATGCTGCATTTCTATCGAATTAATGGTGGATCGTACTGGAATTTAACTATTGCAAACTTGGTAAGTAAAAATGAAAAGCTGCGATAGAGATTAGAGGATTAAGCACACTAGCTCCAAAACTAGCACTAGCAAGTTCAAAATATTAATGGGTCATATTTAATCATAACTGTCGTGCTAATTTTAATTTAATTACAATTTAAATTAAAATTATACGTATGTTCAAACATAAGGAATCAAGGTCTTATAATATCTACTTCCTTCCGTCTAGATAGAATGATGCAATTTCATGACAAAGAAGAAAACAAAACAAAATGGAATTTTTCCTAAAATTAAAGGAGAAAAATTTAGAAAGTTGAATTTTTTTTCTTTAGCAGACATTAATTTCAGGATTTTTATATCAGTTAAAATTTTTTTGTTTTCATAAGAAAATAAAAAAATGAAGAGAGTCGATAATTCCTAAATGATACTATATTATTAAAACTGTTGCATTTTATAATATGGAAATTATTCGACAAGAAATAATTTCAAGAAATTATTTTGAGATTTTTTCACAATGTCATGTCTCTTAAGTAAAAATAGGTATTGATGTAATTATTGATTTCATTGAAACCCTTTTTTTTAAATAAAAAACAGTAATGATACGATTTTTTTTTTCAGTCTATTGTATAAACTTATAAGCGTGTACTCTGTAAATAATTTGACAAAACCCTGTTAACCATCGAGTTAATGATCCTTTGAATTTTGGATGTAAGCTGCATTTAAATTCAGAGGCTTGTAAATTAGATGTCTCGTTCATTTCAATGTTTTCGGTTCAATTTAAAAAGATGATTAATAATCAATTTAAAATTCTAAGACTAAAAAGATGAAGCAGAAAAAAATAATTAATTTTTAAAAATAGATTGATGTTTGGTGACTATTTTAATCTTTTTAAAAATTTTCTTCCGGCTGATAAGGCAACCGGTATAGTTTTTAATCAAGAAATAGCGTATGGAACCGCAATACTTTCAATTAATTCAGTTAGTTTTCAAAATAGCTTTTCCGTAAGTTTATACTTACAGTTTCACAAGCTCAACTTTTACTCGCGCCTCAGGCAAAAGTTCAAAAATCGAATTCTTCTTTAGGAGCAATAATTATACTGTTTAACCCAAAAGGGTTAAAGAAGCTATGGTAGTAACTTAACACGTTGAATGTAAAAGCAAGTGCTTCTCCTTACTAAAAGATATCGGTATGCAACATAGGTAATTTGGTATTGATAGCGTTGGACCATATCAATAATTTCTCGATTTTGGAAAATATCTTTCGAGTCTAAAAATCATATTTAAAAAATGGCTTAAAACCAGTTTCCAATATATTTGAATGCAGGTAGTCATGCGCGAGAAGACAACTGTGGTTGATTCAACTTTTGACTTAACTAGAGTAAAACATGTTTTTTCTAACACCGATTTCCCATTCCAATTTAAATTTTCACTATTCCAAAAACATTGATAATTTTAAAAATATCTCAACAAGTTTTCGACTAAAGTAGAAAAAGGAAAAAAGTGTTAAATGTTAGATTTTTTAAATTGTAGTGCTTTTTATCCATCTCCTAAAGACTATCATGAATAATAGGTGAGATGGTAATTAAAAATCCGGGTTTTCACAATGCTCGTTTCTGAAAGTCCGTTAATTTAGAGTGGAGAGATAAGGGTGCAATCTTTAATTTTTCAAAACAAAAAAAACATGATAATCTTGTGTTTTCCAGGTCGTTGATAGCATTAATTGAGTCGACAGTTGCCAAAATTTTGATTTTCATTGGAAAATGCAAATTCATGAGCCTTCAGAAATGAGCCTAGTAAAAGACCGGATTTGTACATAAAAAAAACATGTCGTAAATTAAGAATATCTCTTATTATATGTTTAAAATTGGACAACCGAAATAACCATTTTTACCTCGTTTTATACATATGTCTGGGCTTCTTCAGTAGATAGATATTTGACTGATTAAATGCTGAAATTCTTCAATTTAACTGTAAATGTAGCAAAGTGTCAATATAGCTAGAATATGTTTATATATTGTGTCAATAGTCACTTCGTTTTTTAATATTTGAAGACCGAATAACAATCCAGTGTTAGAACATCGGCCTTTCTTGGGAACTAACAATCCCATTAGAAGTCCGTTTTTTTATCTCAGAAGAAAGCTTCTTGACCATTTTTGTAACTAATTATAATTCAAGTAAGAAGTTAATTTTTTTAACTGAAAAATAGAGTTTTCCAAAAAGTTTTTTACTATGATGGGTAGCTATGGCTCCAATGTGTTACTTCGTTTTTGTAATTAATTTTTCATTTTTGTATGCTGATGGACGAAAAAAGTCATAAAAATGAAAAACAAAAAATAAAGGGGATTTACCACTTTTTGACTAAAAATTTGAAATCCTCGTGCAAAACTACCCCAGAAAACATGTTTTAAAAGTCACTTAGACTTTTTATTCGATTTTTGAAAAAATGACCCGATTTCACCCAATTAAGATCACCCAAAACCAAGATTCTCAAATTATGATTTTAGCATCATCAGATATATGTTTTCTTGGGTAGTTTTGCACGAGGATTTCAATTTTTTAGTCAAAAAGTGGTAAAAGTGGTAAATCCCCTTTATTTTTTATTTTTCATTTTTATGACTTTTTTCGTCCATTAGCATACAAAAATGAAAAATTAATTACAAAAACGAATTCCTCAGATTAGTAGAGAATCGATTCTTGTATAAGCAGATACAAAATGGGTATTGTGGCTCCCCTATGAGGAGATGCGGTTTGACTGAAAAATTTCCTTTTTTTTACCGTTTTCACCCGTATATTGCTTAATGGAATTTTTTTTCCTCATCGACAATGGTCCCAGCGTCAATGGTAGTTTTTTAGCTTTCAGAAATATCTTTACATCAATTATAGCTTTTTCCAATCATGTTTATTAAAATGTTTAAACAAAGCACCTCGACGTTTGGCTGCAAAAAGCGGGAGGGTAGGGTCAAAATTTTCGATTTTTTACCCCAATAAAAAAATTAATTTTTTGGGGTTTTCGGGGTCGTAGATTAACGTCGTAAGGTCAAAAATGACTTATTCAGATAGTGTGGACGTTTTGCTCCGACTGAACCTTACGTATCAAGTGCATTGCACTTTTAATGATAATTTTTTTAAAATGGAAGAGTTATATGTCTATGTACGTACTACATTTTTAACTTGGGTTATTAAAGCCGGCCTCTTTCAGCAAGGAAATACGGTAAGCTTAATTTCAACGTTTTCTTTCCGAAAGAAAACACCTTGAGAACACTCTAGATAGTAGATTTAAAAAAAAAACTCAGTTTGTTTGAATGAAATTTAAACTACGCATTTTAAAAAAACTAAACAAAACATTATCTTTTCTGATTAAAATTTTAACTAAGGCCTAAAAATTAAAAGCCATAATTTTTTGATTATCTAAATAAAAACTTCTAAATGGCCAAAATTTTAAATAACCTGTAATTTAAAACTGATGAAAAATTAGCTTATTATTTTAGCTGAAATTTTTTCAATGACTTAAATTTTTAATGAATTTTATTTTTTTCAAGCGCTCATTTTATATATCTGTAAATTTTTCCAATTTTTTTTGTCATTATTAAACTAATATTTTTTGATTTCATAACCAGACCAAATATTTCCTAATTTTGTGATTCAGAGAAAAAAAAATTTTCATAGAATTTTCTAATTTACGAAATTATTTCTCTAAATTTCATTCAATTTTCAGTAATAAAATATTATAATTATCAACAGCTCCTTGATTCAAATGAATATTTTAAAAAATTTTCTTATTCTTAGAAGATTACAAAATAGAGAATATGACTCGACTGATTGGTATTAGTGGATGTACAAATGGCGGCAAGACTACATTGTCCAAAAGACTTCAAAAACATTTCAAATCATCATCATACTTGACTCAGGATGATTTTTATTTTCCACGTGACTCGAATCACCTAGAATTTATACCAGAATTAAATTCATTAAATTATGACGCAATAAGTGCAATTGATACAGACAAATTTCTTAATAAAGTTATAAGTTTAAGTAATTCCGGTCAGTATGAGTTCATTTTTTTAGATGGATTCTTGCTTTTTGAAGACGATAGACTCAATAAGATATTGGAAAAAAAGTATTTTTTGTATTTGAATAAGGAAGAGTGTCTTAGACGACGATTAAGTCGTAATTACAAATCAATAGACACACCAAATTATTTTGATAAATGTGTTTGGCCTAGTTTTTTAAAGTATAAGCAAAAATGTGCCACGGTTTATGATGATATTGTTTACATAGATGGTTCAAGATCTGTTGACGATATATTTAATTTTGTTTCGGAAGATTTGAACAGTTCAAAATAGTTTAACTTTCGCTCAATTTCCTTTTAAAGATTTAACCAATGTTTTTAAAAATGCATTTTTATTTTTATAACTTTTGAACCTGTTTCGAGTCAATTTAGAAATTGAATAAATATTTTTAAAATTTTTAAATTTTTTTAAAATCTTCAAATAATTCGACAAAGCGTAGTTGAACCTCTAACAAATAACTTTTTTTCTTCCACTCGAGCTAAAATGATTATTGTCTATCATGGATAGAACAACAAAAATGGTCATTCACAATTTCCTTTCATGAACGTTCATGAACCTACACTTCATGATCTTTTACAAGCTTTCATAATCTTTCATAGAAATTCATTAGTTTAATGGATTACCAGTGCTTAAAATGCTTTATGTTTTTTACCAAATAGTTTGGAATAGACAAAATAGTAAAAATCAAAGTTTTGAAATTGATTCAAATGATGACAAAAATATCGGTAAAGACAGAATTTTTTTTCATTTCTTGTAAAAAAAATATAAAAATCAAAAAAAGTTATTTGTGCTTGTTCAATAAAGTTTTGAGAAATAAGGATTATCCTTAATCGTTCGAACATTTGATTTTCTTTGATTTGAATACCTTATATAGTGAACTCGAGTCCGAACCACGTTAATCCGAATTTTTAAGAATTTCAGTTAAAATTTGTCTCCCATTCAGGCCTCGATGCATGTAAATTAAGGCGTTTAATCCGAAAAATGTTATCCGATCTCAATTTTTACAGTCCCAAGAAGTTCGATTAACGCGACTCCACTGTATTTTACCGCACGGCTCCTGAAAAAAGGCGTACCACCGTACCGTTTTTGAAATTTCGAAATTTTAACTACAAATGAAAATTTTTTAAATTTTATTTTCCGGTACGGTACGCCTTTTTTCAGGATCCGTGCAGTATGCTTTGTGACTAAAAATTCATTATCTAAATGCAGAAAAGCTAAAACTCTTTTTCATTTAAATCTTAATTTTATTTCGTTATTTTTCTTGATAAAATACAGGCTAAATAGGGTCATATTATGAGGGACTTCCTGAATGAATATTAAGAATTTTTAGTAACCGGTAGAAATTCTATTTGTTTTTCACCTTTTGTAACTTTTTCAAGCCATCTTCTGGAAAAATGTTTTTTTTTAGAAAAAATAAAAAAATCTCTGAGCAGCCTAATAAAAAATCTTTGAAGAACTCGTTTTTAATTTTCCGATTAGGTTTGTATTCTTTAAATTCCGGATTAAATGCATGAAAAAAATTTTTTGATAATATTTAGAGGAGAATTTTTAAAATTTTCGGATCAACAGGTGATCTTCATTTGATGACGCAAATTCACCAGCTTATACAGTGTTTCTTGCGAAAATGTAACGTTCCGTTTGGAACGCGTTCATAACGGTCTTTGAAAACAGTCCAGTTCTCGTTCCAAATATTTCTCAAAAGGGTCCCGCCTTGTTTCTCGCTTTTTCTTAGAAGCGAATGAGTCTAGAAACGGTAATGAAACCCTTTTGGAAATTGTTTGGGACCAGAACCAAACCGTTTTTAAAGACCGCTCTGAACGCGTTCCAAACGGAACGTTACATTTTCGCAAGAAACACTGTAGAGATTGGCCATGTGAAAGGCGAAGTTGTTATTATGTTTTTTATTTAAACTTTACCAAAACTGAATTTCTCTATTTTCGTGGTCATTTAAATCAATTTCAAAACTTCGATTTTTACTATTTTGTCTATTCCAAATGGATTTGTGAATTTTTAAATAAAAAACAATTTGTACAAAAAATAATTTTAAAAAAGTGTTAATTTTTCTTACAGATAATATTTTGAGTTAAAATTTTATGAAAATGTGATAAACTTTTGTATCACCTGAAGGTAATTTCCTTTTAAGCGGAAGTGGAATCGTTTAAGAAAAATCCGCATTAAATGATTTGTACATGAATAGCAAAAAAATAAATAAATATCTAAACAAACTTAACCAAAACCAGATTAAAAGTAAAGCTTTTTAAGCATTTTTATGTAATGCAAATGCATGTACTAATTAGAAAAGGATTTTTTCCAAATAATTCCAAAGCCATTAGGTTTATCAGAATTTAAAAAAATCCATCAGGTGATACAATAGTTGTACCACAGTTTTATAAAATTTCAACTAATAAATATGATCAGAAAGAAGATTAAAGGCTAGGATGTAATTATTTTTTGTACAATTTGTATTTTTGTCTAAACAATTCACAAAGCCGTTCCAAATAATTTGGTAAAAAAACTTAGAGCACTTAAGCGCTGGTAATCCATTAAACTAATGAATTTTTATGAAAGGTTATGAAGTGTAGGTTCATGAAAATTCAAATTTTTCGCAAAAATCAACTGACTATGAGTCGAGTAGAGGAACGTACATGAACGTTCATTAAAGGAACTTGTGAATGGCTATGACTTTGGTATATTTAGTACTTCGAAAATTTTCTATATTTTTCTCAACGACTTTTCTTAACTTATCATCCAAAAGTTTGATTTTATTATTGAAAAAAAAACATTTTTTGTTAAACTTTATAAAGTTTAACAAAAAATGTTCAGATAAAGAAAGTTCAGATAAAAAAGATTATATTTATGAATCTAACTTATTCAATCAATCAAATTTTAATTACAAAAACATGACGAATTATTCAAAGTCTTCGATTCATTTTCAGCATTACGAGTGATTATAGAAAGGGTTTTGAAAACCTTTTGGAAAACATTTGTTACCAGTACCGAACTGTTTTAAAAGACCGTTCCTATAATCATTCGTATTGCTGAAAATGAATCGAAGACTGAATAATTCATCATATTTTTGGTAATAAAACATTATTGATGGAATAAGCTTAAATGTTAGATTCGGAAACATCACATTTACACAAGATCTAATGAGATCTAATGAGTAATGTATCTAATGAGATTGAAAGTTAACTTTAAATCGCTTGATTTCTATTTTTGCTTTAAACTCGAGTCTCGTTTGGTAAGAGATTTTGTTTCAAAATTTTTATCATTTCATTGATCAATTATTAAATGATTTACAAAAAAACTGTTATTTCTATTCTAGAGTTAACTCAAAATTTTAAGTGTAATCAAATGATGATATTTATCTCATTCATTCAATTCATGAAAAATAAACTTTTCAATTGACAAATTATTTGATTAATTCATCATAATGGAAAATTGACTTGAAATTTACAATAAAAATTATTAATATTTAATATCATCATTTAAGCTTAGCACAAAAAGTTTTTTTTCCATTTAATATTTAATCAATTCTCTTTTAATAAATGTTGGGTTGAATTGTCTCCAATAAATGAAATTTAAAGGATTATTTATTCGCTTCGTTTCTTATTTTGAAACACCATTTTTTCAAATGTTAAAACAATCGAAAAAACAATCGAAAAAACAATTGAATTCAAATTCACAAAATTATTTAAAAAAGTATTAATAAATTTTACTTGTTTAAAGGTATAGCTGCGATGGCCGAGTGGTTAAGGCGACAGACTTGAAATCTGTTGGGATTTTCCCGCACAGGTTCAAATCCTGTTCGCAGCGAATCTTTTTTTCGTTTCATTAAGAAGTAAATTCTTTTTCAAGAAAAATTTTCCAGTCAACATGGTTTTTTTAAAGAGTTTACGGTAAAGCACTTCAATTTCAACAGACTTCATTAAGAAAATCTAACGAAAATGTTTATTTTTTAAAAGAATTTCATTTTTATTTTATAATTCAGGATTATGTCGTAATTTGAAGTTTTACATGATTTTACGTAAAATAAGCTAAATTAATCATGTCATAGCAGCATAGCAGCACGGAAATGCAAAATTTATTTTCGACCTCAAAATCGTAGTCTACATGTATGAAAACCTAGGAAAGCCAATTTTTTAGAAAGTATCCAAAATACTTTTTTCAGACTCCATGGGTCCGGAGTGTCAGGTCCACTCAAAAATCATATTTTACTTTTTAACCTGTAACTTCTCAACCCTATATTATTTATACAACCCTGGTCATTCAAAGCTTCCAAAAATGAATGTTCATGAACGTTCATGAACATTCGTGAACATTCATGAACGTTCAAAACCTTGAACGTTCAAGGGATCCTGAATGTTCAAAGTCTTCAAATGTTTTCAAATATTTTCAAATATTTTCATTTTTTTTCAGATTTGAAAATATGAAAATTTTAGAAAAAAAAATGAAAATATTTGAAAAAAATTGAAAACATTTGAAAAAAATTGAAAACATTTGAAAACAATTGAAGACTTTTGAACATTCAGCGTCCTTTGAACGTTCATGAATGTTCACGAATGTTCATGAACGTTCATGAACGTTCATTTTTGGAAGCTTTGAATGACCAGGGTTGTACATATTCTGAAAAGGCGTAAAATTTTCTACTATTTAAAAGTATTTTCAATGATCCTTGAATTATTTGAATAGTACAAATTAAGTAAAAAAGGGCAAATTTTACCCTTTTTTTTTACTTTTTTTGATACCGTAAACTCTTTACACGGTTTTTGGACTAGACAGATATGTCATTTTAAAGAGCATGTCATAAATGTTTTCAACTTAAAGAGTATCCGTGTGGAACACAGTTGACAGAAGAGAATAACTCCCTGATGTATTTGGTTAAACAATTCCAAACTAGCACAACATATGCAGGCATCATTTAGGGGAAGATGTGAGGCTTATATTTCGACAGATAAAGCAAGTTGAAAGGTAACATACTTTTTTTAAAAAATTATGTGTCTGCTTAAAAGTATGCCTCTAGTGAAATAACAAATCCGCATTTTAAACGAGTAAAAAAGTTTAATTGAGGTTTCAGTTACTAAGAAGGCGTATGAAAAGAGGGTATTGTGAAGTTTAGTACAACAAAACAGAACAATTTTTGTAAAATCGAAATAATTTTTTTTCTGTTGGTCTTGTGATGGTTCTGCAAATGTAACAATGTGTAAAAAATTTTGTTACACCATTGAGCAATCTCTGCAGTCTAATTGCGCATTTAATTTCAATAGGTTTTAATAGTGTGCATTTTGCAGAGACTTTGCACAAATTTAGCAGATATTGCTCAATGGTGTAACAATGTTTGTTACATTTTGTTACATATGCAGAACCATCACAAGATCAACAGAAAAAAAATTATTTCGATTTTTCAAAAATTGTTCTGTTATTTTGCTCTAAACTTCACAATACCTGAAAAGAGGAGGATGCTTAGCGAAAGGATTTTAGACTCTAACAGATTTCGACAATTAAAAAAATATTCAAAAGCTGTCTAAAGAAAAAAAAATATTCATACATTTTAATTTCCTCTACCGGATTCCCTCATTCGATATTTCAGTTTTATAACCAGAAATGATTGTTAATGATCCTTAGACAGATAAGGCTTAAAAGATCTTACTTTTAATTTGACACAATTACTGAATCAAAAGGACATTTCAAAAATTTAATGCCGCACCAGAACCCGATTTTTGAATGGTCAGCATAAACCCAAAATCGCCGGAACGGAATTTACATTGAATAAAATGTCTAAAATCCGAGTTCCTAGTAGATTTGGTAATCCTTGGCTTTAAGTAGTTTTAATTTTGAATAAAAATTATGTAAAAATGTTTTTCGCATTTTTACGATTTTTTATTTCTGTTAAAATTTTGATGCCTTACCATAATGCATAATTCAAAAAAATTAATTTTTATTTTTTTAACTAAGACGCACGTATGAATTCTGCATTAAATTTAAAAACTTGACTTTAATGCCTAGGACTCGAAATACTACTTTAGAGCACGGATTGTAGAATAAGAATTTTTTAACATGAGCTATAAGTACCTGTCCCAAAGTCTTGGTGTTTTGAGTTGTAAGACTACAATATCGTACGAAGGAAAACATTATTACTACTCGACTCTTGTCCATAATTACCAGGGCCAGTCAGAATATGCGAGATAAGGGGATTGAGTGGATTTTTTAGCCGTTTTTTAGCTGTGTTTCGCATATTTTGGTTGTCCCTGATAATTACGTCGTTTTCAAGATAATAAAAAAAATAAATTATTTTTTTCTTTTTAATTAAATTATTTTTAACTTGATCAATTTATTAATTAATTCAATTAAAAAGTTCACTCCAGTAAACTCTTGAATAAATAAATAATAATTATTTAATAAGCTTGAAAATTTAAAAGTTAAATTTTTAAGTTTAATAATTTTACGTATTTAGCTTTTTCCCTTCTTTTCTTTTAAAGTCCAAAAAAACCTTAACTTAGATTTAGACTTTTTTCGAAAGAATTGGAAGTTACTTTTTTAGACTACCTAGAACAGATTCGAATTTGCAAAACTTTTCTATGCGATCCATTAGTTAGGCAGTTTAAACTGCGGAATAGACAAAGTTTTAAGACTTTGGCAACAATTCGTGACATTTCAAGCAGTTGTTCATCAAAGAAACCCTTGAAACTATTTGATCAATTCAATGAAACAGAGTAATTTAAGAGCTACTGAAGTAACTAGATTTGAAAGAAAATTGTAGCGGTATTAGCCTTTTTTATTGATCTCACGTACTAATCGTATATCGTTCTTTCTTCTCAGATTGAAGACGTAACTAGTACGACTTCGTCCTGATCGACTTGACTAACTTGGTTACTCTTCTTTGTACTTTCTCTAAAATTTTTATGCCGCTCTTAAAGTGTGGACACCACGTACTTACCGAGTATTCCAAATGTGGCCTCACTTGGACTGCTTTAGTCTCGCATGTCTCAAATATCTAAACGAGTTTTAAATAACAAATTCTCTCTATTTTGTATTAATTCTCTTTGGTAATATAAGTTTAGTCTGTAGTTTAGACAAAATTAAAGACCTTTCATTTACATGCATTGATTTAGTTACACAATATTTTGTTTTATTTTTGAAATTTCAAAAATTATTATAAATAAAAGTCTAATTTGAAAATTCAAAACAAAATTCTTTGGGTGAATAAAAATGACAGAATCATCCGAAAATGTATGCGTATTTATCAAGAAAAAACGAAACATTCAACTAAGAACTAAAAACGACGAGGAAGAGAATAAGAAAAAAATTAAATTAAATGAAGATAGCGATAGTGATACTGAAAAAAAGAGCTCTAAATACGATGATTACGACAGTGATGTAGATGTTAGTGAAAGTCTTCAAGAAATAAAACAAAAAGCAAATAGGAAAGACTCAAGTTTGACACAATCGACTAAAATTTACAAGAAACCTGCAAACGATGACGAAACTCGCAAAGATATATTCACTACTGTTAAAGCTGATACTGAAAGTAAAAGAACAGGTCCAGATGATATGGGTGCTACTGCGACTTATGAATTGGATACTGAGCGAGATCGAGATACACAGAGTGTTTTTGAACGAGCAAAAAAGATTAACGAAGAATTTAAAGCCAAAGATGTTGATGACAAAGTTTACAGGGGTATGAATAATTATCAACAATTTTATGAAAAAAAAGATACAGCCCAAGGTAATGCATCAAGTGGAATAGTTCGGTCAAAAGGTCCAATTAGAGCGCCAAGTAATTTAAGAGCTACTGTTAGATGGGATTATCAACCAGATGTGTGTAAAGATTACAAAGAAACTGGTTATTGTGGTTTTGGTGATAGTTGTAAATTTATGCATGATAGATCTGATTATAAACACGGTTGGCAATTGGAGCAAGATTGGGAAAAACAACATGGTGGTATTAAAGAACGTAAATTTGGACAATTTGAAGAAAGAAAGCGGAAAAAACGTCAAGGAGAAGAGGATATCGAAGAAAGCGATGGTGATGATGATGATCCAAATAAATATGTAATCGCTGGTGTACACTCGGACGAAGACGATGATCTTCCATTTAAATGTATAATATGCAGAGAATCGTTTGTAAATCCAGTAGTCACAAAGTGTAAACATTATTTTTGTGAAAAGTGTTTTATTGCACATAACAAAAAGAATTCGAGATGTTACGCTTGCAAAAAACAAACTTTAGGAATATTTTTTACAGCCAAAGATATTATAAAAAAAATGAAAGAAGCAAAAGAGGCTGAAAGTAAAAAAAATGAAGATAAACAAGATTCCGATAGTTCGGATTAATTATTCAACTCAGTCAGATTTTTCATTTGATAAAATTTTTTTTTCTAAATAAAAGTAAATTTTACATTCTGTGTCTATAGTGTCTAGAATGTTTTTAAAATAAACTTCTGTCGGACTTATTGTTTCCTGCATATTTCGTTATTATAGCACGAATAATCTTTCATCATACGAACGCACTATAATATGTTTCGCGAAGCGTTAGTGCGTTAATTCATAGACATTTTTCGAATTTAAAAATTTCCTGATATGGAAAATGTTACTATACATTACCAGCGTGTAGCAGATTGAAAAAGGGATAAGATTGTGCCTTTTTTTAATTTTTTAAATTCTTTAACTTATACAAGGAGCACCAAACAAAATTAAAATTCTATTTTTTAATAAATTTATTTGTTTTCTCTAAATTGAAAATTCCCTGATACAGTCCATGAAATAGTTTTGTCACTGATATCATATGATGTGAGCTGGTATCAGGATTTTCGATCATTTTGGTATGATTTGCTATCGCCTCTTATCAGTTCATATTACAGTGCGACCTCGATTTGTGAAGTATCTGGGTAAATGCAAAAAAAATCTTAAATTCAAACCAGAAATACATTAAAAGTATTAGGAGCGTCTCTTTTTTTGTTTCACAAAATCACAGTTTCACAAAATAGAGGGTAACAAAATCGAGGTTACACTGTATATTATATCAGATGATATCATAATTGGAAAAACAATGGTCAAAGAATGCTGATTGCAAGATATACCATCTAATATCAGATGATATAAGCTGATATCAAATGATTTCATATGATATCAGTGACAAAACCGTTTCCGGGAAGTACAGAAAGTCATATTATAATATAACGTCCCGGAAATTAACTTTTCACATGATATTATATAATATAAGTTCCGATCAGTTGAATTCATATGATATCAGACGATAACAAAAAGAGAATATTACCAGCGAATTTTGATAGGAACTGATACTAAGGTTTTTTAAGTTTTTAATTCATTAAAATAAAAAAACGGTAAACGATTCGAAATAAGACCACTATGCTTTACTGTCTTCAGTCATCCATCAACGAGCAATTCGATCCCTCTTTTGTATCGTTCATGGCTTTTTGAGCTAAAAAAAATTCCGCCCGCTAAGGAAATGAGCCATAGAGCGTAAAAGATGATAATCAGAAGGGGAACTATATGCTGAATGAGGTAGAAATTCAATCCCTTCCAGCTCTTCAATGGGTTTCGCGGTATGCGGTTTGCGTTATCTTGGAGAAACAAACCAAGCTTTCAGTTGATCAAAGAAGGGCATTTTGCTTTAAGTGAAGCATAATTTCGTTCTACAGTCGACTCGCGTTAATCCGAACCAAAATAGCCCTCGAAATAAACAGTTCGGATTATTTTGGCCGGATTATTAAGAACAATTTTTTTATGCAGATATGGTATTTTTAACACACTTCATTGCACTTTTCTTTGTCTTTACACAGTAATACCTACTACTTTGTAACACTTGAGGAAAGCTTAATTTTTGTTGCTAGTAAAATATAATATCTTGAATATTAAAGTCCAAAATAATCGTATATTAAAAGTCTTAAAAAAAACAATTTTTAAAAAAGACAAAAAAAAAAGTTTTATTAAGTGTTATTTAGTGTTTCGAAAATAATTTATGTGTTACTGATCGTAAAACATAATACATGTAAGTGTTATTTGTGTTATAACACTTGTATATATACAAGTGTTATATTACTTTATTTTAGTTAAAAATAATTGAAACAAAAAAAAAAGTTCGAATAAAAAAGATGCATGTATATGTTAATTATGGTTTTAAGCCTTTTAATTTTTGTCCGAATGTCAAATTAAACCGAACAAAATATTCCGGTTTAACAAATGATATTTTAATATAAGATCATTTAAAGGAGCCATGAGCCCGCCGTTTTTTAGTTCGAATGCCAAATGTGCCGGATAAACGTGTAGCCGGATTAAAGCGAGTCGACTGTAATTGTTCACAATAAAGGTCACCATTTATTGTACGACCATCAGGAACCAACTCAAAGTGTATTACCCCTTGGTAATTCCACAAAACGCACAAAATTACCTTCTTTTCGAATCTTCCTCTTCTAACGACTTGTAGGGCTGGCTAGGATGGACCCAACCACTGGTTTCTGTCATCAGTGTGATATAGCGACATCTCGCTGATATCACTGGTTTAGATAATTAACTTAACTTTAGAAAGTTGAGTTAGTTTGAGCATAAAAGCATGCCTAAGACGTCTAACGAAAGCATCGGATAGACGGGCCTAAAGGTACTAATGTAAGACACTACAATCTTTATTTCCAAAAAAGATCTATTTTTATCACAAGTAATTGCCCTTCTGAAAAATCGTTCATTAAGAGTATTTTTGATTAGTTTTCTACAGATTACGATACGAAGTTGAATATCAAAGGGTGTCAAATCGTGTGTTCTATGAGATTACATAAGAGCTAGAATAAATAATAACTTATCATATCTAAAAAAATTTATGAATCCCACAAATAACATTTAATACCAAATGCCATCAGATGAGGTCAGCTGAAATCATATGATTTCATGTGACATGTTAATTTCCGGGACTGTATACCATAAATGAAAATCAAAAATCATTAGTTACTTTATATATCAATTCACATGAAGAGATTGGATGATTTATTTAGTCTCTGAAATCGAAATTTATCATAAGCTTTTAACAAAATTTGTTTAAAAATAATGGTTAACTATGTTAAAGCGATTCTCTCTATTTTATATTTAAAGCTAGGCGTAGATCCACTGAAAAAAATATTAGCACATCACTTAAACTTTCCGAAGTATAAAATTAGAGCTTTAATTTTTAAAATTCAATTAAGGAACTTGACAATCGGACTATAATATGCTATGTAACATTCAAAAGTAAAGAGACAAGTGAAATGTTTACCAAACTGGATAAAACAAGAACAATATTTGAGTTTAAGCTTTTATTTAAATCTAAAACTTATAAGGAAAGTGGCCACTCTAAGGACCAGATTATAATGTTTAATGAAAATAAATAAATGAAATTATAAAGTTAGATTTCATAACAAAAACACGAGATTAAATAAATGTAAAATTAGTGTCGAGTGCAAACTGTTTGTAATTTAGAAACTGCAAACAACTTATAAAGGCTTGGCAAGTTTGTGTTCAAACAGTTTATATTTAGCTTAACGCTAAGCACTTAATCAAGACACTTCAACAAGCGAAAAAGGGAACATGTTGTAACCCTTCCAATCGGAATCCATTAATTTTAATTTCTTAATTAAAAATTTCATTCAATTTAATTTTATCAATTTAATGGGCTTAGATATATTCTGTTGTTCGCTTGTTTCTCTACCATTGAATGTTAAGCAGATTATTATCCTAATTGTTTTTAATAATTTTGTTTTGTCAAATGAACCACTTTTATTTGAGCTAGAGAATAAAATAAAATCTTATCAAAAAATCTTAATTAGATTGCATAAATTGAAAGCAGACTCAAACTTATCTACTTAAAAGTGAAAATATTCCATCTTTAAATTTTCATATAAACCGGAGACATTAAGATCTTAATCGTGTTTTATTTATAAAACAAGCTCCTGTTGAACTTGAACAAACGTTTCGTGATTTTTTCTAAGTCATTGATTGTCTGCTTCTATTATCAATTGCTTGTTCATAAACTAAGTTTCTAATATACATGACACTGTTTAAAATTAAATTTGCATTTCTCAAGCTTAATTGCGAATGAAGCGTTATTTTTTGGATCTGTCTTTTTTTCAAATTGTTAAAAAAATGTGGGATTTTTTCTTCAAGATATTTTTTAAAACATGAAATACTAAGATTTAAAACACTTTAAAATGATTTCAATAATTCCTTAATTTCAATTTTAAGATATAAATTCTTAAGTATCCCTTTTAGTATCACATTAGGCCAGTTTAAAATTTCAACGCTAATTTTTTTTGTTTAAATATTTGAATCCTATTTTTTAGTAAGAGACGGAAAATTGAAATGACAAATAAATTGCTTTTTGAAGAAATGACATAGTCTTTGAACAGTGAACACAAAAAATTAATTTTTTCTCTTAAGCTTTAACATCACTGATTTAAGACATTTAAACCTTCATATTTTGAGTGTTATTTTTCTAACTGTACAATACCGGTCTGAACTTTCATGCCTTTCGTGAATATTCATAAACTTTCATAAACGTTCATGAACGTTTTTTTAGTTTTTCAAAACGAATCACTATAATTTTCCGAAGATTCATTACAGTTATAAAACAAAATTGGGTAAAACTGAATTTTCGTTTTTTTTTACCCCATAATATAGGTATAAATAGGTATAAAACTCGAGTTAACGGTATCAAGATTTAAAAAAGCTTAACATATACGCAGGTTTTCTCATACATCTCGAAATTTTTAGAGAAGAAAAAGAAATCTTAATTTTTTCTCAGAAATACTTTCATGTTATTTTAACTCCTTTAACAGTACTTTATGACAAAAATAGTTATCTTTTTCTTCTTGTCAGTAGGAAAAGCTTTATTCCTAAAAAGGCAATCAAACCTTAAGACCTCAAAAATTAGGAAATTCTCACTTAGACCGAAAAATCTTAGAAATCTGAGAAATAATAAATCTTAGCTCGTGAAAATGGTCTAAAAACTGCTCTTTTTCTCCTCTGCCGGACAAACTCAAACTTTCCATGCAGATATGTTCAGTTTTTTGTGAATACTGATAACGTAGAAGTTTAACATATCGTGAATCTTAAAATTTAAAAATTTAAACAACTAATCACAACCTTAGTAGAAAAATACAGTAATGAATCATTGTAATGAATCTTGGGAAAATTACAGTGGCTCGTTTTGAAGAACTAAAAAAACGTTCATGAACGTTTATGAGAGTTTATGAAAGTTCAGAAATGGACATTCTGAAAGACCAGTGTTGTACGTCTAAAATTTATTAAACGACTCATTCACTCTAATTTTTGATTCGTCTAATTTTTTCCGGATTTTGTCTAGCTCACTTGTTCTTCCCTCTTTCCTTTTCACTGAAAATACAGAAATGAAAATAACAAAAATTAGGATAAAGTGACGCAATGTATTTAAATTTAAAAATTATCATTTGTTAGAAATCACGAAAAAAAAACAAGAAAATAAATCATTTTTCTGCAAGGGATAGAAGTTAAGACGTTATGATAAATTACCAATATTGACAGAATGAAAGAACAAATTGTATTTAATTATATTCCGCATATATTGAACCTGTCATATTTAAAGAACAGCCTTCAGCCGTAGTTTATTTTTTCTTAGATAAAAACTCTAAGTATTGGGTCTTTTTCTGACTCGATAATTTTATTATCAAAGTCGAAAGAAAAAAAATATCAAAATTTTGAGTTTAAAATAAGTTGTGACATTTTATAAAACTAAAGCATTTTTTATTTTCTTAACAAAAAATTCAATTAACTCGTCTTTTTTAATTAATATTCAGTCCGAAAATCTGACGGCCCCTTTAAAGGTTGAAGTTAGTGATCACGAGTCCTTAAAGTGGTCACTGGAGCTCCAGTCTCCTGCACGCCTTGTTAGGTGGTCACTGAGATTGAGCGAGTTTAATTTTAAAATTAGACATAAGAGAACATCTATTGACATTGAAAAAAAAAATATCTTTCTTACTCTTTGAAAAATAATTTTGAGAATTTAACATTTTCAAAAGATCAAGTCAATTCTCGGAAGGAGTCTGGTGCGAAGTCTCAGTTAGGGTTCGGATAGGTATTAGGTGAGGTATCGAAATAGTTTAAACAGTATGTTCTTTTTCAGGCGAGGAATATTTATTCTTTCATTTTGAAGGCTTTCTTAAAGGAAATGATAGTACTCCATCCATTGTCATTAGCTCGAAAGTTTAATATCCTTAAAGTGCAGGAAATTCAAAACTTCCGTGCTATCTAAATTTCTAATTTTTGACTTTAAATTCGTAATCTACGACCTTTAAAACCCCAAAAAATGATTTTTTTCATGGGGGTAAAAAGTTAAAAATTTTGCCCCTACCCCACGGCTTTTTGCAGTCTTACGAAAACCCTCCTTTATTAAACATTCAAGAACTCATGATTGGTAAAAGCTATTTTCAATCTGAAGATATCGTCGGATAGCTAAAGAGCTCCGATTTACGCACCGATTAAAATCGGAACGAAAAAAAAATTCTACAAGTCTGCATATATATATGCTTTTTAGGGTTTTCATACACGAGAATTTCGATTTTTTGGTCAAAAAGTGAAAATTTTGTCATCATTAGGGTTTTTGTTTTTTATGTCACTTTTCGTCTGCTTTTTTAAATGAAATAAAGCTAAAAATGAAAAAAGTAAAACCATAGATTTGTTCCAAATTTTGTCTAGTTTATTTTTTGGAAAAAATTAGAGGGGGTCATAAGTGACCCCTGGGACTAGATGTGATTTGACTGAAAAATCGACCCTTTTTCCGCTGTTTTCGCCCATGTTTGACTTGTAGAATTTTTTTTTCGTTCCGATTTTAATCGGTGCGTAAATCGGAGCTCTTTAGCTATCCGACGATATCTTCAGATTGAAAATAGCTTTTACCAATCATGAGTTCTTGAATGTTTAATAAAGGAGGGTTTTCGTAAGACTGCAAAAAGCCGTGGGGTAGGGGCAAAATTTTTAACTTTTTACCCCCATGAAAAAAATCATTTTTTGGGGTTTTAAAGGTCGTAGTTTACGAATTTAAAGTCAAAAATTAGAAATTTAGATAGCACGGAAGTTTTGAATTTCCTGCACTTTATTTAAACTCCATTTACAAAACAATAGTTTAGGTTAAGAGCCCATAGAAGATACATAGATTACTCATAAAGGTGTACAGTTAAATATTCGATTCTATTTTTTTTATTGGACCAAATTCTAGACTACTCCTGGCTGTTATATGACAGTTGATCACGATTTTGTTGAAACATTACCATAGCAAGTCTCTGCATAATGTGGGTCGGGATAAGATATTACCATAAACGCAAAAAAAAACAGACGCCTTTCTTCTAATCTGTCAAATCTGTTAAAACAATTTGCAAACATTTATTAGGTTTTCATTATTTTTGTTTTGGATCGTTTTGTATGGATTAAGCTTATTTATCAAATTTTGTAAATGGGTCAATTTTTTCACTATATCTTTTTAAAATGCTTAAAACTTATTGCCAAATACTACTACTCAGCTCTTATAAATTAGGAGTAGATTAATCTGTATTTTAACTCTTTCCAAGAGAATACTGTAATGACCCTCTGATGATATTGCTATGTAATAGGATAACGACCTTACATCCCAAAGGCGCGGAAATTTGTCACAGATATTTGAAAGGGGTTTCATTTCAGTCTACAGTCGAGTCGCTTTTAATCCGAACCAGGTTAATCCGAACTTTTAAGAATTTCGGTTAAAGTTTGTCTCCCATTCAGGTCTCGATGCATGTAAATTAAGGCGTTTAATCCGAACAATTTAATCCGAGCTCAATTTTTACAGTCCCAAGAAGTTCGGATTAACGCGACTGCACTGTATATAGATATAGACCAGACAGAGATATCTTTATTTTGATCTATTACAGTGCAGTCGCGTTAATCCGAACTTCTTGGGACCTGGTTCGGATTAAAGCAACTCGACTGTACTCAATATTCAAGTTCTAATTCGAAACATAAGTACGATATCAAAATTTGTTCAGATAAAGATAAATAAACCGCTACCAAATTTTGTTGAAAGAAATCATTCATAAAAGAAATAAATTAGATGTTTCATTTAAAGATTGTATTAAATGATTTAAGATATTTAATTTTCCCAGAATTTCAATGTTCAAATTTGACAGGAAAAAAATTACTAAACAGGAACCTTTTAATTCTCAAAAGGTTCCTGTTTAGATAAAATTGCTAAAGTTATTTCATCACTTTACTATACAGATTATTTAATTTTTGAAAAAAGAAAGGTGTCAATTAATTTTAAGGTAGAACAAATATGAGTAAACAAAAAATTTCAATAATTCAGGAAATACGAAAAAGATCAAATTTTAATTCAATTTTCCACTATTAATGTAAGTAGTTACAACATTGTATCGGCTTGTGCAATAACGCTGCATCTAATACCTTTGACGCTATGCCATTTATTAGTATTCAAAACATGTTAAAAAAATTAAAAGAATAATTTTTTCGGAAATTGCACCTAAGACAGGGTTAGGTATTCATTGCGTTGTCAAGCCATAAGTTTATTAGTTTAAAAAAAGAGCGGCATATTTTTATTTTTCTAGCATGATTTAAATGTTAATAAACAACATGGCATCAAAGGAAGGCTTAGGTATTAAATGCTGTGTTAGTTCGCAAGCCGTTCCGATAATAATAAACAAAAAATCTTTATCGATGACAATACAAAGTTTGCTTGACGTTCTGAATCGAGTTGGCAGAAAACGTTGTATAGAGTATTCACTATTAAAACGTATTGAAACTAAAGCGCAATTAGACTGGAGAGTTTTTGCAGAGATTGCTCAATCGTGTAACAAAGGCTTTGTGAATTTTTGAACAAAAAACAATTTGTACAAAAATTAATTTTAAAAAAGTGTTAATTTTTCTTACAGATAATAAAATTTTATGAAAATGTGATACAACTTTTGTATCACCTGAAGGTAATTTCCTTTTAAGCGGAAGTGGAATCGTTTAAGAAAAATCCGCATTAAATGATTTGTACATGAATAGCAAAAAAATAAATAAATATCTAAACAAACTTAACCAAAACCAGATTAAAAGTAAAGCTTTTTAAGCATTTTTATGTAATGCAAATGCATGTACTAATTAGAAAAGGATTTTTTCCAAATAATTCCAAAGCCATTAGGTTTATCAGAATTTAAAAAAAGCCATCAGGTGATACAATAGTTGTACCACAGTTTTATAAAATTTCAACTAATAAATATGATCAGAAAGAAGATTAAAGGCTAGGATGTAATTATTTTTTGTACAATTTGTATTTTTGTCTAAACAATTCACAAAGCCTGTAACAAAGTTTTTTACACTTTGTTACATGTTATTCGCTGACCTTTTTGAACTTAGAGCCCAAGTAGAGAAGACAAAATCATTAGATTTACCGGTTCAAACATCAAAAGTAAAGTAAAGATTGCAACCCTAGTGTAGAACCAACTTAAGACCAACAGAAAAATAATTATTTCGATTTTACGAAATTGCTTTGTTTCTGTAACTTCACAATACCAACGAAGAAAAAGAAAGTTTGAAAAATATTTTAACTTTCCATTTTTTCTCTCTACGATGACACACTGACATTTTTAATGGTGTGAAAAAATCGAAATTTCTATATTTTTTCAATTTTGGTCTCATGCTGCTTTGCCTGCTGTATTATTGATCTACATTTACACAGAAAAAAATCTCAACTGCACTTTAAGTGATACACGAGGAATTAAAACTTGAATTAAATCTTGAAGAAGATTTTCTCAAGTAAATATAATTTCTATTAATTATTTCTCAAATTTAGTTGATTAAGTACTCGAATAAGATATAGTTTTTTTTTTTATAAAAGCGAAAAATCTCATTTTAAACAGATCTTTAATTTTCAAGGTAAATACTTCAGTCATGTTTTGTTTCAATGGCTCATAATAATAAGATAATGAGATATGTAAATGATATCGACTAATAATAGGAAAAAAATGTCTTTTACAGATTCTCAAATTTTCACTAATATCTCAAAAAATATTCAATTCGTAATTAAAACAGATAATTTGAGTTTTGAAACATCTAAAACATAAAAAAATAAAAATCAGGAAATGAAGATTGCTTAAAAAATAACACGATGGCAAATTTGCAACTTCAAAATAAAATATTAGTTTTAGTGTATTTGGCAGCCTAAAATATCATAAAATCCAAATGAGTCTGGTTCAAAAAGGCGCTCGTTTTTTTTATTTATTTTTAAATTCTTCTTTTAGAAATTTCGATTAACCAGATTGTTTATGGAAATTCTTAAAACAAGGCTAACGAATCAAATAGTTTATAGTCGAGTCTCTCTAATCCGTTCAAATCGGAAAAAAAAACTTTTGAGGGTCTTTCGAAATTTACGGATTATTTATACAATGTTAATTTAATAATATGGAAATGGGGAATAAAAAATTATTAGACGGATTAGAGAGGTTCGACTGTTCGAACTGTTGTAAAAATAAAAACTAATGCAGTAAACTAATAAATATAAGATTTCCGAGAGTTTTCTTGAAGACAAAAAATATTACCTAAAAATTGGCTTATCTCTTATTAGGAAATACAAAATTTAAGTAAAGCCATAAAAATTAAGAATTACGGAATATTTTTTTTTAGCAAATAAATGAAAATCGGAAATTTCAAAGCCATCTTTTAGGTTACTTAAATTAGCTGTCTCAAAGCTTTAAAAGTAATCCGCTTAAAACTTAAATTCAACTAATCAGTCTATCGATTGTTTCATAAAATATTCGTTTTAATAACAGATTTTATGCTTAATAACAATTATCTTAAGATAAATAAAAGTAAAAATTTCGTTAGAAAATAGGTAAAAATATTTTAACCACTAAAATGCAGTAAATAAAGAATTCACTCGCTATAAAAATCACCAGAATCCCTTAACTAAGCAAGTGGATGGAGGATTTCGCGCTAAATTCTTAGTCAAAAGTACAAATGATCAAACACAGGGTTACATCCAGGACGGACCGAGACGTTTTTGGAGTGAAATGTGTCAAAAATTAAGCTATTGGGTTAATTCAATTTATTTTTCTTGTTCATCTATTCTTAAGTTAAAGTCACTGTTGATTTTTAATTTCACCAGATTGTCGGGAAAATAAAACAATAACGTAAAAATCTTATGCACCTAAACGGTGAACACAATTTGGTCACATGTTCACTCAATCGAGGACACCTATAAAACCTGTTTTGAAAAAAAATATGTTATGAGACATTTCAAGATCACATAGACATCCTGTAATGTCTCAAAGCATATATTTTTTTAGTGACATGTTTTTTTTCAAATAGATGCTCGAATATTTTTTTTAAAATCTATTTTGAAAGATTTCAATCTTTTTTATTTTAAAGAGACAATTTGAGGTCAAAAATTCTAAATTTTAGCGTGCAAAAGCTAATTACGCGAGCACCTATGGTAATTATTTAAAAACAATTGTAATTATGCAATAATGACCCCTAATATGGTAGTCTATAGGTGTTTAATGTGATGATTACGATTGATCGTTATAATATTGTGTTTTTTTACATCATTCGATTCCAGAAAACTTTTCTCCCACCGTGAGTATTATACTGTCGACCACTGACTCCATTTGATCGTGCTCTCTCAATAAGAGACATTCTTTTCAGTAAAAACGGATTTAACTGAGAGTTGTAGCAACATATTTCTATTTTTTTTTTTTTTAATTCTACTAGCTTTAAATGTCGTATCAAAGGGCGATTAGATGTTGCAAGTCAATTCATAAAAAGTAAAAAAACTCAATTGAAATTTTAAAAGATTTAATATGTAGTGTTAAGGTTTTACTTCTGCAGAGTTATTCCACCAAAATAAAACCTAAGGGTATAATTTGCAAACTTTTTGCGCCTTTAAATCAAATCGATTTTTAACACTGTTTGCATTCTGAACTCTGCAAAAAGTATTTACAAAACATACCTTAAGATTTTACATTAATTTTTTACTTTGATGGAATAACTCTGCAGAACTTAAACCTTATTTCTACTTTTATTTATTAATATTAACTAAAAATTTAATTTTCTCTATGTGACAAAAATGATCAAAAATTTAAGTCCCCTGTGTTTAAAATAGTCTTTATACATTAAACCTCAGGGTCAATTTGAGAGTGTTTACGGTATTCGTTTTGTTTATATCCTAGGCTTGGTTTGTTAAGGGAGAAATCTCTAGAAAGTATACAGTTTGTTTGTAATAGCAAGATTTTGTTTAAATTGTGCTTAAAATTAACATGATATTTATTCCCTTTTTTTCTTACTTGTGAAAAAATTCTTTTTCACAAGAGATTATATTAGTCTAAAACTTCCATTCACTCAAAAAAAAAGTTTATATTTTAAATCTCAATAGAAATAATTTAATTTCTTATTTAAAAATAAATATATATATTTATATATCTTTTTAATTAGCTTTCTTTTTAAATTTTTTTTCCAACTGTTAATAAAAGACTAATTAAATTGACTAAAACACCACGAACAAGCTTCTTATATAAAATTCTCTCATTTTTAGAACTGTCTAAAATTTTCTTGCAAATCATTTTAGATATAAAAAAAAAATCCTTCAACAATGGTTCGATATTCAATTTTAATAATAATATGTTTATATATTATTGTGCTACACGAAGTCAAAGGTAATTATCAAATAAGAACATGTGGGTCATGTCCAATTTGTGATCAAGTCGATCATGCTGGATTTGTGAACATTGAATTTTTTATCTGTTCACAAATAATTTGATCAAATTCACAAAAAATAAAAATGATCGTATGATTTAAATTAATTGAACATCATTTTGTGATCAGTAAAAAAAATCAATGTTAACAAATCCAGCATGATCGGCTTGATCACAAATTTGACATGACCAGAGCATGTTAATTGTTTACATCTGTTTTTTTATTTCTTTTAAAAAAAGGAAGCAAATTTTTTAGCCCTGAAAGTTTCATAAACAGTTTGAAACAATTATCGCATAAAAAATCACGTGGTGTTTGTGATTTAGAAAATCCATGTCCATCTGATTTTTTTTGTAAAAATAATGATTGTGTCGCCAAAAGACTAGAAGGCGACTCATGTTTGTCTGGCGAAGATGATGAATGCATGTGTGGAAAATGTATTTTAGATACAAATACATGGAACAAGGTATGCTTCAGCAACTCGTACTGCAAAAATGGAGGTAGTAATTTTTTGTTTATTAAAAAGTTTAATATCGATTTAATCAAGTTATTTTTTTAGGATCAACACAATACAATTCTTGTGATAATAATCATGAATGTCCGAAAGGATACTTTTGCGATTTACTAAATGGTAAAGTTTGTACTTCTAAATTGGCTTCAGGAAGGTTATGTTCACATGAATCAATGTGTCAATGTGGTAAATGTGAAGAAGTGTCACACAAAACAAGGCCAAATATGCCTGATATTACTTTCAATGTTTGTGGATCATGTTAGAAACTTATAAAAAAAAAACAATTTTAAATTTTTTTAAATCTTTTTTTTTTATTGCTTTTTATATTTTTTTATAAATGGGAATAATTTTTATTTGCATATTAATATCATTTTAGACTTCTTTTGATTTTAATAAACATATTCTTAAAATAGATTTTTAATCAATCTAACGGAATGAAATTAGCAGTAGAAGGTGTGCAAAAGTATCCGTCGAACTTTAAAAAAATTATGAAATTAGACAAAAAGATATATTGACTGTAATTGTTGCTTCGTTTTCATTAAACTTACATGTTTTCAAAGGTTTCCACGCGCAACGACTTTGATTTTCTGGTAAAAAAAGATTTCACTTTAGTCTTGTTGTTTCTTTAAACCATTTTAGGCAGTACCGTAATCACTCGATAGATGTACCATGGTACAAATCTAAAATTTTAAATTTGTCCCATGGTAAAATTTCATTTTTATACACATTTTTGGGGGGTAAATGGTCTAATTCCGAATTTTGACCTGGTATACTTTTAAAATGAGACCTGTGCAAAAGTGAAAACCGATCATTTTCCAAGATAAAAAGGACGAGAAAAAAAATCCACTATTTTCTCATGTTGCTTCAAGTTTTTTCCTTGTTGTATCAAAAGGATGTTATCGAGTTTTTATTAACTTAAAACATCTTATAAAAGCCGTTCAGCACTTAAAATTTACGAAAGCATAATAGGAAAAATCACAATATGTCCCATAGTAGAGTAACTCAAATGATCGGAAACTCTTTCAATCAGTCGAATTGAACTCAAAAAAGAAGAGAAGAAGAATCTAAAAATAAAAAAAGGGAACATTAGAAGTTCTTCTATTGTGTTAGTGAAAAAATGATGGATGCATGTTAATTGCGAAGCATTGTATTAAAAATGAGAAAGATTATTTTCATATTTTGCTTGCATAACTTGCTTCATTTTGTATTAAGTACCATTGATGAGTCACCTAATAAAGACCCAATCGGTCTGGTCGTTCCACAATCAGAGTATTTTAATCAATTAAATTAACAGAGAAAAATACACAAGGAAACTTTGTAAACAGGGCGATTTAAAATCGTTAGATTTTACTTCTTATGGATAATTAAATCTATAATAGGAAAGTGCTAAGCATAAAAATCAGTTTTTCGATGCTCACTTTTATTTTTCCGTACTTAACAGTGTCGCTAAACCATACCTCAATCATATCAAATTATACTTGAACCAATTGTAGCTACTTAAAGAATAAGCTTTAAGTACCATTGATCAGTCGCTTTAAAAAGGTCGAAAAGCCATGAAAAGTAGTTTATTAAACAGGAACTTCGACTTTTTTGCATTAGTTCTTTAATTTTTAACTTTAAACCCCGTCAAGTATTCCCAAAAGAGAAAATACTATTTTTGTACCGGTCTCATTTTAAAATTATACCAGGTCTAAATTCGGAATTAGACCGGTCCAATTTACTCCCCAAAAATGGGTATAAAAATGAAATTGTACCATGAGCATAAATCCGAAAAATTTAAAATTGTACCGGGATAACTATCGAGTGTTTACGGTATTTTATTATTGGTCAAAAGATTTTCCTTTAAAGGCCTTTGAAAGAAACACAAAAGTTATATCATAAATATTCTGTTAGCGGCTGAATAGACTTTGTTGGTATCTAGTTTGACTAACTTAAGTTGTTGCTAACACTTCACTTCTTGAGCATTAGTTATAATTTATAGTTCAAAATAAACTCTAATTGGTTACTTGGTGATGAATAAGAATTTATATTATAGTTATATTTTGGTGTAAAAGATTAGTTTTTCTTGTATTAAAATATGTTAGAAATGTTGTACTTAATGACAAAGTTAGAATAAAAGATTACGAACAAACTTACTTCTTGTATTGATTCTATTAAATTTCAGTAGGCAAGTCAGCCTACAAGAGCTATATTTGTTGTTATTAAGCAAATACCATACTTGCGGGTCTCATCAATAATTTTTGAACGTTCATGATTGTTCATGAATGTATACGAACGTTCACTTGTCATATATTTTATAAAATAAATTGCTCTTGTATACATATGACCTCAGGAACGTTCATGAAAATTAATTCTGCATTTTCAAAAAACAACAAAAGAAACAAGAAAAAATAATTTATTGTAAGGTTCCGGCAACGTCCACACTTTTTTAAAGAGTTTTCTGACTTTAAATTCGTAATCTACACATATGAAAACCTTTTTTAGAAAAGCCAATTTTTTTAGGGTTAGTCCAAAATAATTTTTTCCAAAATGTCTAAAATTTCAAAAATCCTCAAAAACAATGCTCATTTCTGAAAGTTCAAAAACTTTCATTAGCTTTTATGAACATTCATGACTTTTCATGAAAGCTCACGAAATTTTTAGTTTCAAGCAATGTTAAACTTCCTCGTTATCAGTATTTACAAAAAAACAGAACATTTACTGAAGTTTTCTCATATGTGAAAATCCTTCTCGATATTTTTAGAGAAGAAAAAAAAATCCTAATGTTTTCTCAGAAGGGTCTAAAATTAAGAGATCTATCATTCAATATAAAATTAAAAATAAATGTTCATTATATTCACTTAATAAGTGGCCCAACTGATGGCCTCTGCTTAAGATTAAATAATATTAAATTTCATGTCATTTTAAACAGTACTTTATGTCAAAAATAATGACTTTCACCCTTTGTCAGTAGGAAAAGCTTAATTCCAAAAAAAGACAATCAAACTTTAAGATCTCAAAATTTGGAAAATCCTTACATAGACCGATAAGATACCCAAAAATCAATGGTTGCTTTTCCCAATCATTAGTTCATGAAAATTCACTAGAGAAACACGAGAATGGCTACAACAGAATGTAATTTACAAAGTCGAAAATGTAAGATCAAAAATTTCTTTTCTTTCTCGAAAATGTTTGCATCCGTACGATAAGTTGCCTTGCTTATTTATTTTAAGCTTCAAAAGTTGAAAAAGATAATAAATGAACATTATAATACCATATTTGTTAACACGCTGCTAAACTGTTAGTTTTTGCCAACCTTCATCTTAAAAAAAGACAAGAACAATCGAATGCGTCAATCGCATAAAAATTAATAATCAATTACAAAACCTTAGCTAAACCCTACTCTTCGAAAAAATAATTGTACCAATTCTTGAGCAGCATTTTCAAGTATCAAAAAGGCCTAAGCAAACAAAAACAAATGATATATTCCAAACGTCTTTAAACATGATTCTCAGTAAATTTAGTAAAATCCGCTATTATTATCGGACATATTTGATCCGCTAAGTTTATTTGCAGAGCCAACCAAAATATGCGAAATGAGGCTAATAAGTGGATTTTTAAGCCGTTCTTTAGCTGTCGGCCCTATTTATTTAATAAAAATTCGTATAAATCATTCGATATTGATCTAAACGTGTTGGTTTTACCCTTTTCATTTTCCTTTTACTTTTTGAATGCTAAAGTAAAAGGCCAAAAAAATCAAAAATCACCAAGATGAGCGTTCGTGAAAAATAATGAACGTTCAAAAAATATTGACGTTACACGCCAATATTGTATATTTATTTTGGTCAACTCTTTCAAAACTTTAAATGATAACGATTGCTTATGAATAAGCATGGTACAGTTCTAGTCGTTCACGAATTAACTCTGCGAACGTTCGTGTACGTTCATGAAGGTTCATTTTTGGAAATTTTGAATGACCAGGGTTATAAAGTTCGGTCGGAGCAAAACGTCCACACTATTTAAATTCTTCATTTTTGACTTTACAATGTTAATCTACGATCTCGAAAAGCTCAAAAAATTAATTTTTTAAAAAAATCGAAAATTTTGACCCTACCTTCCCGCAGCCAAACGTCGAGGTGCTTTGTTTAAACATTTTATTAAACATCATTGGAAAAAGCTATAATTAAAGTAAAGATATGTTCTGAAAGCTAAAAAGCTACCATTGACACTGGGACCATTTCGATGAGGAAAAAACTTCCATTAAGTAATACACGGGTGAAAATGGTAAAAATAAGGGAATTTTTCAGTCAAACCGCATCTCCTCATAGGGCAACCGCAGTACCCAATTTTTTTTGTATCTGCTTATACAAGAAGCGATTCTCTACAAATCCCAGGTATTCGTTTTTCTATTTAATTTTCATTTTTGTATGCGAGTGGACGAAAAAAGTCATAAAAACTAAAAAACAAAAAAAAGGGGATATACCAACTTTTGACTTGAAATTTGGAATTCTCGCATAGAAATGACTTTTTTCGTCCACTAGCATACAAAAATGAAAAATTAAATAAAAAAACAAATTCCTGAGATTTGTAGAGAATTGCTAGATTAATTTTTTGAGGTTTTCGAGGTCGTAGATTTACGTTATAAAGTCAAAAATGAAGAATTTAGATAGTGTGGACGTTTTGCTCCGACCGAACCTTATTCATTTAGTTTTTTTTTGTTTGATTGTTGAAATTTTCTTGCTCGGGTCGTGTTAAAACCTTGTTTAAAATCTATTAACCATAAATTAACTGACCATGGTAATTTTTTTTTCTTTGTAGTTAGCTAACTTTTTCACACCATGTTAAACGATTGGCTCCATTGAAAAAAAAAATCGCTGTATTTTTAAATACTAAGAAGATTATTGAAATTACCTAAAAATTTGATTTTTAATCAAAATCTTTAAACGTATTGTTTTTCAAGTGAGTGTCTTTTAAATGTTTAAAAGTCCAGCTATTTCTATGAAATTCATGAATCATAAACAGGTAAAAAAAAATCAAAAATTTTTGACTGATTTTTTTATTAGGTTTTTAAAGCAAAATATATATCTAAAAAAAACAATTAATTTTTTTGCTTTAATTTTAAAATAAAACTTAGAATTAAAAACAAAGAAAAAAAAATAAAACAAAATCATTTCTTGATATTTTTCAAAAAAAATTAAAAACAAATAATAAAGCACAACAATCAAAGAAAGTGAAAGTTACCAAATTTTTTATACACTTTTTTTACCATCAAAAACATCAACAATGAAGGAGAAAAAAAAATGAATTTAATTTTTACATTCTTCTGACATTTGGCAAAAAAACCCTTTCCTATTAACAATTATTGTTTCGTTTGTTAGTTTGTTTTTATAATAATTTTCTTTACACCGTTTTATTAACAGAAAAAAAAGTGGCATTTTCTTCTCTTCTAATAAAGAATTTTTTCATTTTTTTTTTTTAAATTTTTTATTAAATAATTGTGAAATATCAACAAGAATAAACGACTATTTTAAAAATTGTTAAAATTTAATTTCAGGTACAAAACGATCGTTTTCATCATTCGTTTCATTAGACTTATTTAACAAACTTCGTCGATTAACTTTTTCATTAATATTTGTCATAAGACGACTCGGTGCCGATAAAGAGATTCCTAATGGTATTTTATTAACTTGATTAGAAGAAAATTTAGGTTCAAAATTGAAATTAATTTTTGTTGAAATTTCGTTTTCGGTTTGCTTTAACCAACTGTGAGCGAGTATCTCGCTCGGTAGAAGTCTCTCTTCAGGCTTAACTCGTATCAACGATCTTAACAAAAGTTTTGCTTCTAGACTAAGTGGAATCGACGGTGGTATTTGAAATCTTCCACGTGCTATTTTTGCGAACATGTTAGTTATAGTCGGATGATGAAACGGATATCGTCCAATCAATAAGGTGAATAAAATTATGCCTAAGCTCCACGAGTCACTTAATCTTCCTGAGTAACTTGTTTGAGATGGATTAAGAACTTCAGGACTAACATAAGCTGGACAACCTTGTTGACTTTTTATTAAATCATCCTCTGCTTCTTCGTCTAATATTAAACAATCTTCTAAATTAGCCAATCCGATTTGTTTTTTATCTTGGTCTAAGAAAACAAATTTTTTAAGCTTAATGTCTCTTATGACAATTCCATTTTCGTGACAGTCCAATACAGACTGAACTATTTGTACATAAATTTGTTTAGCCTCGGATTCGTCAAGACGTTTTTTTTCTTTCATGTACGAATGTAAATCGCCAAAATGTGGCTCATAAAATACATAAGCATAATTTGTTGTTGAGCTATGTGTGTTTAAATTTGAATCGAGAATAATTTCTTTAAATTTATAAATTTTGTCCGATGCACCTTCCATAATGAAATAGGCTTCTAACTTTTTCATGTAGTCTTTTTCATCGAATTTCTTTAAAAATTAAATATTAGATTCAAATTTGAGAAATATTTCACAAGTGGTTTTCAAAATTTTTTTTTTAGGCTGTCTTGTAAGCATGCTCGCTTCATAATTTATAATAAATTATAATTTACCTTAAAAAAAATTTTGAAAACCCACTCCTTTTGTTTGTTCGAGTTTCTGTGTAACATGCTTAATTTACTTTTTCAGTTCTTACATTATGTTCAAAATCGTACCACCTTGTTGCTTATGAGTGTTACAACAAAATGTTACAAAATTTCAACAATTTCCAAAATTGAGCACAAGTTGAATGAGCTTTGAAATTGCTGGCATCGTAGAGTTGTGATCAATTTTGGGTAAATTCTGCAAAAAAATCGATATTAAAATATACATACTTTCCAGTAGAAAATTTTATTCGTCTTTGTGTTAAATGCAGTGCTTAAAGAGTCACTTTGACTATTCGATTCAAAAATAATGTAATCTCCTTTTTTGACGCACTTTTTCGATAAATCATTGTTTGAAATATTCGAATCGGCTTGACTATTTGAAGTTAGATCTTCATTAGACGAGTTTATAATTTGTCTTTCATGTTCGGTTAAATTGAATAATGCAGAAAACGAATGAATATCAGGTTGAATTGGTGGACTCAAATTTGAGATGTTTGCATCTGAAATCGAAGCTTGTCCGTCTTTCAGTACTTGTCCACCAAATTGAACACTGATCGAACGATTTAATTGTAATCTGTTTAACATTTTTTAAAAGTCGTTTTTTTTTTGTTTTTTTTTGATTGGAAACTTCTTTTTTAAAGATTGGAAAACATACAAATAGCAACGAGAACAATTACAAAACTAAAATTTTTTAGATGATATAACCAAAGAGGGAGAGAAAAAGAAAAATTATTCTTTATTTTATTTTTGTTTTTTTTTTATATATAAATCTAGAAAATTTACAACATAATTTATTTTAATTTTTCGAAATTTTGAAATTATATAGACCCTTTTTGCATTCGTGAAAGCATTTTGTTTTTGTTGAAATAGAAAATTCTAAAACTAAAACCCCGTTGTCAATCAAAAGTCCAAATTAAGAGAGTTTTTTTTAAATTTTGTCGACGTATTAATGATTTGGCTAAATTCAACAACAAAAAAGTAACCACACGACTAAGTATTAATCTTTATTTTTTTTAATACTTGTCATATTCGTTTTTAGCTATCTCGGCTCGTTGCATTGCACAAACGAATTCTTATATTTGTTAACAAAAAAAAATAAAATTTCTTAATTTTTTTATAAAATCATGAAATTTTTTCAAATTTAAAAACAACCATTTTTTTTACCTACGTAAATGATTTTTTTTTTTTTAAATTTCTAATAATTTCAAAATTCTTTTTTTTGCGTTTAGAAATTTACCTTGCGAAATACACACAAAAAAAAAGCAAGCAATGTAAAATCTAAACGAAATTTTCCCCTTCTTTGTTATAAAAGACTCGAGATTAGTCTTATCAAAATTATATAATTTTGAGTATGACTCTATTGAAATTAAGAAATATAATGCAATTTTTTGTTTTTACTATTTTGGTATATAATGATAAAGTTGCTGAGAAATGCAATAAACAAAAAAATAAATAAAGTGATTCCGAAATGTTTTGTTATTATGAAATTAAGCTAACCTGTTTGAACAGAGTAATGTTAGACGATTTTGTTTTAACTACGCAAATTAAGTAGTCTCGTTTTTAAAACCTTGTGATAACTGTGAAACATTTCGTGCTGAAAATAAAATAAATTGATTCAATTCTTACTAATGCAAATACATTAGTAAATCATTGATTGAGAAATTACTCGTAAAAAATCTGATTAATATTCCTGAACTTTTGCCGATCACTGTAGTCATACAATACAAGAAAAAAGTTCTTAATAGTACGAAGATTCCAATATTAGAAGTAGGAGTTAAAAATTTTTATTTTAATTTCCAACTACGATGAAATTTGAGCCGAATAGAGAAGATAGCATGCAGTAAATTTCTGAAATAAGTACTTTTTCAACAATAGTTCAAAAATTTTATTGCTATGCCCATGAGCATTTCTAACGAACTTAATAAAAATACGGTTGCGCCAACTCTTATATTTGTTTAATGTTTAAGAGAAAGTTTTCCTTAAATTATACACTAAACCGACTTTTGACCCAACTGGAATGAAACGGGAACAGAAAGTTTTCATAATAAAGGGAAATATTGGATGAGTGTCATTAGTGTTGTGCTGCCTGGAAACGATCCGACTAGAATCATCGACTAGTCATTCTCTAGATGGCCTGATACTAGAACAACTTTGAAAATCATCGTATTGGGACTCGCGAGTCGCTGTGACTTAAAATAAGGGCTTCGAAAGATGCAAACGTAGCGAGTATAAAAAAATTCTGTTATGGCCTACCCGGCTAAGAAGTCTAATCAGCTTCTGCAGCTAATAAAGTCTAGGATTGTTCTACTAGATGTTAGATCTGCACAGAAAAAAGTACTACTACTACTACTATTGATTTTATAGATTTCATAGCCTGCTACAAAATGATACCCTAGTTGTCTCTATAGAACGATTCTTTGAGGAGTAAATATGGTTTAGTTGATTTCAAAAGCGATTTCTTTGGTCAACTTAACCTTAGTATAAAGACAACTAGGTTATCATTTTGAAGCAAGCTATGAGATCTACAATATCCATATATGTTTTCTGTGTAAAATGTTATAATTTTAGCTTAGTTGTGTCAAAGTTGGTTATCAACACTATACAGTGGTGTTCTCACCGTTGAAACGCATGTGGACGCGTCTACTCATTTTCGACTCTCGTATCATTAAAAAAAATTTGAACTGAAAAAAAAGCACGAAAATTTCTCTGACGGACATTTCTATGCGTTCTAAAATTGCTATAGCTCAAGCTCTCAAGATCATCATTCAAATGAGCAAATTGTTCCAAATTGGGCTGATATCTCGGATCGAATACACATGGCTAATTTCATCAAATGTCTTACTTGGGTGCTATCTTTCAAGAAAAGGCGCATGTTTATCAATTGAATAAAGAGACTTCAACACAAAGAGTCTTCGTCTCGCCCTTTTTTTTAATACCAATGGTAAGCGCGTCTATTTGCTTCTTTATTGAACAAAAGAGCGTCTACCCACTTTTTAAAAACTGAAAGCAACCCTGGTTACAAGCACAAGCGTTCTCAATTTTTGATATGACAAAAAAATCGAGTTATCTTTTAAATTAATTCTTAACTTTAATGTTTTTTTTGAAAATGATTCAACACCTGGAACGATGCAAACTCCAATCGTAAAATCTCGATTCAAAAATTACGATTAATTTGTTGTACCCTCAAACAAGTGAAAGACTTTTGAAAAAAATCAAAGAGAAGTTTTGTTTTTAAAATAAAATTTTAGGGACTAAAAGTAAAATTTTTTGAATGAACCAAGGAAATTCGATTAACTTTTCCAATTAAATTTTGAAAGAAATTAAAATTCATCTAGAAATTAATTTTTACCAATTTGTTCAGCTCGATATTTCAATTTGTTCAGTAAAATAAATTGTTTTTTTATTTGGGTCGGAAATTTTAAATGAAACAAAAAAAATAAAATGAACGAGAGTGAATTCTTGTAAAATGAATATTTATTTGAAATAATCATTAAAATTATTGACTCTCGGTTATTCAATCGGTAATCTATGATTAATAATGAAGATGTCTTTAAATTTTGAAATTCATGACTTAAAAATTAATAATATTTCTTACTAATAAATTTTTCTTCTGTAATATCAGTAACCTTTTTTATTAATCATGAAATTATGATAATTAAAAAACTTCCTTATCCTTAAAGTTCTCATTTAGATTTTAATAGGCTTAACATATAACTTAAAATTACTTCTTAAAAAAAACGAGCGGTTCATCTGTTAAACCTGAGCCATTCCAACCAGAATTAACTTTTTACCGAAAATTTCTTTAGCAATAATTTGGATTGTTTCTGTTCATTAAGTTTCGGCTTAGAACTTATTTTAGCGAATAAGTCAAAAAGTGAAGAAAAACACTTAAAATATAGATACTGTATCACGCTGGTTGAGTGTGGAAAAGTGCAAAGTTATGCATATCGGACAGAAAAATATGAATACACAATCTTCAATAAACAGCGGGCAAAACTTGTTGTAGTTTGGAAAAAGATTTAGCAGATTACTTTCAAAACGACCTTAAATTGAGTACACAAGTGAGCTACTCTTCGGATAGAGCGAACAAGGTCTAAGATACGATTTGGAAGAATTTTTTTGAATATCTTATCGAAAATGAAAGATTATCGAAAATGAATCTTATGTCACTAGATACAAAACGAAGTAGAGTTGATTTAAGTCGATTCTTCAAGATAAAAAATGGTTTAGAGGCAAATTGATGAATGGTATCAAGTATAACTGTGAAAAAATAACTATAATTTAAAGGGGTCATTGAAAAATAGTTTCAAGAGAACTCATCAAAAATTGTCCGTCCCGTTTTAATTACATAACAAATAGAGTTGTTAACGACTGGAACAGTTTACCAAAGAATATAGAGAAAGCAGTGTCATTAAATTCCTTCAAAGCAAAGCTTGACGAATAGCTTAAAACGCGTGAATTGGTTTGATCACAAAGAACTGCCACAGCCTTACAGCTTAACTCGGCTTGTCAAGTGGCAGTTATTTTTACAACTACAACGAATGGAAATCCTGAAATAAAATTGGCCTATCAATAAAACCCTGAGGCCTTCACTTCATTACTTTATGGTCAAAAGTCTGTTTTTTGTCATATGAAATGTTGTCATTCACTATAATAAAAATTGACAAATTATTTTGATAAAAAAACTTTAATTTGAACCTATCGACTTTTAAAATAAATTTTTTTTTAAATTCAGTTTGAAAATTGTTTTTGGAGGTATTTATAGAGTAAAAAAATTAAGAACAAAAATTGAAATTTAAATCCAAAAAAGAGAACTCATGATAAATTTTCAAAATTTTAAATGATTCTTACTCCATATTATTTTGATTTCAAAATCATGTTTTAAGTAAAAAAGAAAAAATATTGAATTTTTTATAATTATAATAAAATTTAAAGTCAGTTTTTATTTTTTTCTCAAATTGGTATTTTCCAAATAAAGGATCTTCTCAATATCACCTTTAAAGGTAATGCCTTACACAAAAATGTTTTTTTTTTAATGTGAATGATAAAACTAATGAAGCAGCAATAACCATGATTATTAGCAATGACACACACACTCGAAATTTATTTCAACATATTTTAAATTTCAAGTCGTGTTTTAATAGAACAATTATGTTGGAGTAGTTCTAAATATCATCTTGGTAGCAAGTGTGCCTTGAAAAATTTAAAGTTCATGTTTTTTCTTCAACTTAACTAAGCTTACTTATTTTTCTAATTGACTTCCTCTTATTTTAAAACTGAACTTAATGATATTTTAATCAAACTTTTTTACTAATAAAAAAACTAAAAAAATACATAAAGCAGATTAGATTATAAACTCATACTTTAAATAATCTTTGAGTCATAGTGCAGTAGACCCCTAAAAAAATTTGAAGCGGGACTCTCATTCACTTGATTTTCCAACAACCATTTGCTAATTTTTAAGTATTTGGTTAGAACAAATCAACAAAAACGAAAGAAAATTTTAAGAAACCGCGTCTTTACGATCCCCGTAAAGACGCGGTTTCTTAAAATAATTATTATTATAATTAATCTGCTACGAGTTTTATCTCGCGGAGTCTAGTACTAACGTACTAGGCTATGGCAGATTAAAATGAGTTAAAAAATATTTGTTTTGACATTGTTAAAATTATCTTAAGTTGTTTACAGTTTTTGAGTTTTTGACTTCTTCAGGCAAGACATTCCATAAGGTAACGATTCTGTTAGAAAAGAAATTGTGACGTACTGGACACGATCTAACAAATTGTCTGTATAGTTGATTTTGACTTCTCGTTGAGCCAGCTGGACCGGATGAACTTGAATTCGGAGGTTGACCGATTTGGTGAAACCAATCAATAGAGTTGATTTTTTTGCTGAATTTGTAAAACTGTATTAGGTCTCCTCTTACTCGACGCTCCTCTAGGGTAGTTAGTCCAAGCAATCTCAATCTTACTTTGTAATTTTTGTTTCTAATTAAAGGAACAAGCTTGGTTGCTCTACATTGAATTTTTTCTAACTTATTTATATCCTTCTTTAAGAACGGAGACCAGGCCGGGGCACCGTATTCTAAAATTGGACGAACATAAGTTGTGAAAAGAATTTTGAAGGTTCTTAAATCCCAGTTCTTGAAACTATTCTTCAACTTACTGAAATACCGTTAGCTTTTAAAACAACATTATCTACTTGCTTGTCCCATTTTAAGTTATCCTGTAATAAGATGTCCAAGTCTCGTTCACGTTTTTAATTTTCAAGAATATAGCTGTAGTCGTTAATTTCAAACGAGTAATGGTGATCTTGGTGGATTTTTTGATTTCCAATATGCATCACTTTACATTTGCTTAAGTTTAGTCCCATTTTCCATTCGATTGTCCAATTTAGGATACGGTTTATGTTAGTTTGCATTTCTACACGGTCGCTTGAGTCAATCATTTCAAATTTAAAACCGCTTAATGATTAATGAGGAAGGAGCTGTCTCATCAATTGCCTTTTTTCCTTTACTCAAAATTATTATCAAGGTTCCAGTCTAAATTTTTGAAAGTACTGAATTTCTACCGAACTTTTGGTGGCAAGCGAACCGAAGCGAAGCAACAAGAAGACGAAGCGTACGCAAAGCGAAGCCAACCGTACCGTACCGGACTAGTTATGTTTACAAAAATTATTCTTACAGAAAAGAATATGAATAATGTTTCAGAAAATATACTCTGGTGTCTGAAACTTAAGTATAAAAATTTTGAACAAGGTATGTATCATACCAAAAAATTAGCACTTGCATATACTTTTAAAATTTTGGAGTGGAACCTTGATAATAATTTTGACTAAGGAAAAAAAAGGCGAAACAGCTCATTCCTCATTAATCATTCAGCGGTTAGGTTTACTCATCATCTGACGTTAGGTGACGGACTGTTATAAAACCTTTGCCACCACTGTATAAAAGAAAATCTCCACAGCTCTCAAAGCGTTTTACAACATTGGTTGAAAGTTCTGATCTTAAAAATATGGTCAAATTATGTAATAAAAAAAAACATTCATTTTTTGATTTTGTTTAAAAATTTCAATATTCATGTTGACGCAAAATACTTAATAATACTTTAAGAACGATAAGATATCCAATCAAATTTCTGAATTCCATGTGAGTAAAATGTATTAAATTTTTCACAGACACACATTATTTATTTTCCTAATTATTTAAATTACTGAAATAGAAAAAATTGAAGGAATCCTGCATAATTAAACAAGTTTTAAAAGCTTGGGACCCGAATACGTTAAAAAATACAAATTTAACTGTATTGTAATAAAATACAATGCTAAAAATATTAAATCTTAAATTTTAAGCCTTAACAAATAATTTAACACCAGAAATTTATACCAAAATTCAAGTCAAGAATAAACGAGTCGAAACCTCAATGGTTAAATAGTCATTTAAAAAAGTTAAGCCGAAATAAATATCAATTGTGGAACAGAATGCGCTCATCAACTGACAAAACTCGGCTTAAAAAGGAGTACAATATGTTGTGTAAACAGTTATCGAAAGATGTGAATAAAGCTAAACGTGATTTTGAATTTGAGATTGCAAAAAATTCGGGGCTGGTCAATTTTGTGACCAGCTGTTCACAAAATTTACTCAAAAAAAATTTTATGTTAAACTTATGATCAAAAAAATCTTTTTTCTAAAAAGGAATCAGCTTTGACTTCTCTTCTGAAAAATGTAGAAATTGAACAATGATAATTTTAATTTATTGAAGATTCACTCAATTTTTTTTAATTCCTATAAGATTTTATCGCCGGAAGGTTTACAACTAGTTTAAAATCTAAGAATTAAAGGATTTTTAAACGCTTTAAAAAATTTTAAATTCTTTTTAAGAAATCTAATAATTCATTTTTAAGGTTTCTCAAAATTAATTTAAATATAAATATCTAATTTCTAAACTGTAGCGAAACGAAAATGAACCAATAAACCTTAGTTTTGCTTTATATTTTCCATTAACTGTCAACCCAAGATCGACTTGAGTTCAAGTATAAAAAATATAATTACCAGGAGATCATCAAATTTTTTTTTTGGTCATGAATTTAAATTTAAATTTTTTTATGAGTAAATTTTGTGAACACTGGTCATGAAATTGATCAGCCCCAAAAATTCCAAGAAAAATCCAAGACTATTATTTTCGTACGTCAATAAACAAGCCCAGTGCAAAGATGAAATAAGATGCCTTGTAGATCAAAATGGAGCGCCTAAAACCGAAAAACAAGATATCGTTAACATTCTAATCGATCAATTCTCCAGTGTGTACAAACATCGTGATATAAACGAAATAGTAAAAAAAGCCAAACAATGCACTGAAGAAACTTGTCAGGTTAGTGAGAATATTTTTGCCGCGGTCGAAATTTACAAAGGATTAACAAAAGTGAATAAAAATAAAGCCCCAGGGGTCGACGGATTAAGCCCTGTTGTACTCAATGAATGTGCCCTTAGTTTATCCCTACCAATCTCTCTAATCTTCACAAAATCTTTTCAAAGTTCAGCTATCCCGTCGGTATGGAAACAAGCAAATATCACACCGATATTCAAGAAAGGACAAAAAAACATCGCTTCCAATTATCGACCTATTTCCTTGACCTCAGTTTTGTGCAAAATGATGGAAGGATTTATCAAAGACGTAATGGCAGATTTTTTATTTGAACGTAAATTAGTAAACGAATCTCAACATGGGTTCGTTAGGTACAAATCATGTATTACAAACTTATTAGAAACATTGGACATGATAACGGAATGTGTAAACAGAGGTTTCGCGATCGATATCCTCTTTCTAGACTTCTTGAAAGCCTTTGATCTGGTCCCACATCCGGAACTAATCGAGAAGTTAAGAGCCCACGGATTTAATGGGAAAATATTAGAATGGTTGAAAGCGTTTCTCTCTAATCGTAAACAGAGAGTAGTCCTTGATGGTTTTAAGTCAGAATGGAGAGACGTGTTGAGTGGGGTCCCTCAAGGGTCTGTCTTAGGTCTTCTTCTCTTTATAATTTTCATAAATGACATGCCCAATGAGCTCACGATGATGTGTAAGCTCTTCGCAGATGATAGCAAACTAATGAGTGTAATAAGAAATTCCAAAGATCGTGAAGAATTTCAACAAAATATCAACAAGATATTCGAATGGACAACTGACTGGAAGCTGGATTTAAATTTAACAAAATGTAAAGTCATGCATCTTGGTAACAGTAATATTCATCAGAACCATCATTATTCATTCGACATCAATGATCAAGTTCACATCATCGAAAATTCTAGTTTGGAACGGGATCTAGGTGTGATGTTACAGGATAACTTGAAATGGGAAGAACACTTTTCGTCCTCAATTTACAAAGCAAACTTTGTCCTTGGTCGAATTAGGAATTGTTTTAGGCACTGGGATGCAAGAACCTTTAAAATTCTCTACACTTCATATGTACGGCCAATACTTGAATATGGTGTCCTTTCCGTAAGCAAGATATTAAACGATTGGAGAAAGTTCAACGACGAGCAACAAAGCTAGTACCTGCTATACGTAACAGGAGTTATGACGAGAGATTAACCTTATTGGGTCTAACAAGTCTAGAGGAGAGAAGATTGAGAGGTGACTTAATTCAATTTTATAAAACTGAAAACTCTTTAAACAAGATAAATTGGTTTCATCCTGTGGTCAATTGTCCTAGTTCAACTTCTACAGGTCCAGCTGGCAACACAAGAAGACAAAACAGATACTATAGGCAGTTTGTCAAGTCATGTACTGTGAGACACAATTTCTTCACTAACAGAGTGATACCAATTTGGAATGATCTACCGGATGAAGTAAAATATGCAAAATCAGTTAACACCTTCAAAAACAATTATGATAATCATATAAATGGAGTCAATGACAAAGTACATCTGCCATAGCTAATTACGTTGGTAATTAGCTCCGCGGGTTCACCCGTTGCAGATTAATAATAATAATAATAATAATAATAATTCATTAAAACTTGATTATCAATTTTTGTCAAGGTATTCGAATTTTTTATCAAAACCTTTCGCTTCACATACGTTGGTTAGTTTTAGACACTTAAACATATGAAAAGATAGGCCTTAGAACCATTTTTATTGAAAAAAGCAGAAAATAACCAAAAATTTGAAATTTACGTATATTCTTAAGGCAATAGAATATATTTTTCATTAATTTTAAATACACAATCAGACCAAGACAACTATTTTGACCGTAGGGTTAAATTTTGACACTCATCAAATTGGTCAATTTTCTGTGTAGAATTCAATAATTTGCAAGGATTTCTGGTATCCTGTTCGGTTAATAAGATATTTCAATACCCCAATATTCAGCCAAAAATAATGTCTATAGCAACAAACAAGAATTATTTCAAGTCCAGGTTCTTTTCGGAGTTCTTGAAATTTAGGAATCTTGTATTTTTTTTGTGTCCTGAAAACGCTCTAATGGTTAAAACTGTAATAAGATGTCAGTAAGTTTTTATCTTTTTCGTCCAAAAGGTCTTTTTTAATTTTTTTCTTTTCAATTTTTTTCAAATTTAAGCCCCATTTTAATCCCATTTGATGACAAATGTTAAACGTCTTTATATGGCTATGATGCGCTGTATGCGACACATCCGTCATAGATTAAGAAATTTCAGAAATGGAAATTTCATTTTCTTCTATTTGTTTTTAAGTTGAATTAGACACATGGCATCTTGAATTACATAATGGGCCAGCCTTGTTACACTTACATTTATTTGTTAAACATTCCCGGTACGGTTACACTTGGTTATGCTCTGTCCGCCACCAACTGAGAGTTCTCTAATAGCATTTCTTAAACCGAGCTTTCTATTAAGCTTAATCGTTTAGTCTTTAACTAAGTCGAAACTGTTTCTTGAATACATTGTATCTAGGACACCAGCTTGACAAGGCAATTCATAAAGTGATTTGGAATAATCAATATCGATGATACGACTTATCAAATTTGGAGCTTCACTTCATTTGGAGCTAAGATCAATGAGACCACCAGCAACGTCGAATGCAGATTTATTGCTCAACGATCGTTAAACAATAAATATAGTATTTAGTAGTAAAATTGTCTTGATTAATAAAGTAAAGATCTTTGATATTCGATTATTCTTCTATCCGAGAATATGTGCTACTTGTTTGTTGTTTTTATTTATTTTGTATGAAAAATTAAATTAAAGTTGACTTCACCCAGTTGATCTATAAAATTATACATCGAGGAGAAGTCTTCAGTTTCAATGTCAATCCTCCAGGCGATTGCTAAAAGGATGTAAAACATAAAATTTTTCTTTTAAAAACGTATCAGGAACTCTCAATTCAAGTGGATTTAAAATAATTTCAAGACTGTGACTTGCAATATTTTTTTTTGGATAAAAATAAAAAAAAATATTCCTGATTGATTAGGAAGTCATTTAATATTTACATTTTACGTTTGAAGTAGCGATATCTCTTAAAGGAACAGGAAAACTCGAGTGAAACCGTCAAATATTTGAATTGCTAATTTTTATTATAGAAATTTTTATTCGAACCAAAAATTTCGAAGATTTTATTAATTGTTAAAAAAACTTCCTTTTTATACTTTTTAATTTTAAAAATAGAAAAAAAAATTTCATAGGTAATTTTATTTTGAATTGAGAATGGGTTAAAATTATGAAATTAAAAAAATCTAACATTTCTAAATGGTATAATTTGGTTCATTTACTCTCAATCTTTTGCAATCTTGAGGGAAATATAAGCAAGTTCAGGGCGACGATCTCTTCCAATTAACATGTCAGCTACCTTTAAAAATAATATTTTTATTAATATTCATAAATTCATTTTAAATTGAGTATTTACTTGACTTGAATCAGCTATAATTGCATTACGATTAGCTAATAATTCTTGTTGTTTTTTAATGTCATCTTCAATAATACCTCTGCAAGCATCCTCTATAAAAATTACCCTAAAACCTAAGTCTAAGGCATCGTTACATGTTGCAGCTAAATAAAATATTTTAAAAATAGAATGAGAGTCTAAATTAAAAGTTGATGAACTCTTACCAACACAAACATCAGCAGCTAGGCCACATATATAAAGTTCATTAACACCATGTTTTTTCAAGTCTCTATTCAAATTAGTCTCGTGTAGTTTACAATTGTCGAAAAATGCTGAATAACTATCAATATCTGATTTAACACCTTTGTAAGCATTTACTACTGAACGTTTCATTTGATCAGTTTTCTCATCGATAACAATCAATTCAGGATGTAATTCGGATCCACGAGAACCTTGGATACAATGAGCAGGCCACAGTTTTTGTTCAATGTCTGGATATTCCTCAAAAATTACAACATCATTCACTTTCAAGTTGTCCTTGTTCTTTTATTCAAAAAAAAAACAAATTTATATCCAACGTTTGAATGATTAAATAAAAATGAGACGTTTACAGGCGAGTTCTCTGAAAGCTTGCGAAGGTTAACATTTTCAAAAAAAGAACAATGATCTTCAGGATGCCAATCGTACGTGTAAGCAATTACATCAAAAGAATTATTATTTATCATTTTATTAATGCATGGAACAACTTCATAACCATCTTGTTTAGCTGGACAATTACTTATAGACATTGTTCCGCTTATAAAGTCATTTTGAACATCAACAATTACCAAAGCAGTTTTAGGACACACACTCTTAATAATTATTTAAAACGTAACTGATTTTGAAATTAAATAATTTAGAAGAATATTTACTTGAATTACTAGCTTGGGCCACATTTCTTTAAATTCTTCAAAAGTCAATTTTTGATCCTTTAAAAAATAATTAAGTGATGAAAGAAACGTAAAACTATTAAAACTATTTTACTTTGTTTAGATTGAAAATACTAAATATTTTTTGTACTTTATCCTCTGGTAAAGGATATGGCTTGCTTTTGTATGAAAATAAGGCGTTTAAAAACTTTGTAAATGATGCAATATCGAGATAACCATTGCTAAATTGAAAGTTATTAGATCTTTTTAAAATAAATTTGTTCGAGTTTGAATTTAATTTTTTTTAAAAATATCTTATGGGTTAAAACAAATTTATGAACTCAGTATCAGTAGAAAAGTTTCATTCCAATGAAATTTTCGATGATTTTCTAAAGAACCTTGGTGACCCTTGGGATTTTACAGTATTATTTTTTGAAAAACGAAACCTTCAAGCTTATCATCTTCCGTATTTAAGGAAAGACATCATGAGTATCAAAGGAGTTCAAAGAAGGGCAACCAAGATTATCGGCGAATTACGTGACTTAAGTTATGAAGAACGGTTGGAGAAGTTAAACTTAACTACTCTAAAAGACAGAAGAATCAGAGGTGATTTAATAGAACAGTTTAAAATTATTAATAACTTTGACAAGGTTCATTGGCATCATCCCCTGAAAGAAAATTCAGTTCATTACATGACTAGAAGTCACAGCTATGGTTTCGAAAAACAAATAGTCCGCAACTGCAACCTCAGGTTCAATTTTTTCACGAACAGGGTGGTCAATATTTGGAACAATTTACCGAGTGAAGTGGTTGAACAAACAACAATTAACAGCTTTAAATATAAACTTGACATTTATATGAAAACACATAAAAAAGATTTCACAGGCTACTATAGCGCAACTAATCATTGTGCTCCGTCAAAGGAGAATGAATAATCCTCCTTTTTCTATAGCCTTATAATTTATTATTATTATTATCATTTTATCGAATAGCCAACTTTTCAAACCATTATATTTAACCTGAAAATTACCTAAAAATAAAACAGTGTCAGGTCTAACATAATTGTAGTGGACTCTTAGTTTAAAAAATTATGTATGAGGGTCTCTATTAACAATTACGCTTGTTTAGATAGAGCCTAATGATAGGTTAAATTAAGTAAATTAGGGCGCTTTGAACTTGAGACCTACTTTTTGTCGAATAGTGTAAAGCATTCTTTAATTGTTTGGGGATCATTGATTCTATTTTGAGTTCTATAACGATAGAAAATGTCTGTGGAAGCAGAACTTGGCATTTTAAGCTTGTTTAAAATCTAAAAATTTGAAAAAAATCCTTTTTGGATAAAATAACTTTCACCCATGAATACGCGTAATTAAATTCTTTTTTTTTTTAAATTTTTTTTAATTTTTTTTAAACCAAAAAAAAATGAAATTTATTGAGTCTTAAATGATTAAAAACGAAACAAAAATGCGCCATCAATATTTTTTTTCTTCTCTTAATCACTGTGCCTGGATTCAAACAAATATACTCTGATCGATAATCCATTGCCGTTTTGCATGCAAAATTATTGAAAATTAAATTAAGAAGAAAAAAATTTGACTGAAAAAAATAAATAATAAAAAAAAAAATCTTTTTTTTTTTTTAAATTTTGTTGTTGTTGTTGTTGCCTCGCTTATTTTATTTATTCAAGTTACTTAATAGCTAAATGCAAATAAAATCTATAGAACAGTTTTTTTTTTCCTTCTTCTTCTTGGTTTAGTGGAAATATAGCAGCAGCAAATAGAAAACGAGAAAATATTAAAAAAGTTTGGTTAATAAATAATCAATGCTTCAACTTTTTCTTTTTTTTTGTTCCTTTGTGTGGTGTGACGCAAATAATAAATAATTAAAGATTACTTTTTGTGTTCTTTTCTATTTTTTTAAACGTTAAGAAACAGAAAAAAAAAGCTTCCAAAAGAGTCTCAAGTAATTATTCAATTAAAGCATTCACGAAACCCATGAACACAACAACAACAACAACAACAACAAAAATTGAATTAAATTGTTTCCATCAGACCATTCATAGTCAATATTTAAAAATTTTTTTTTTGAAAATTTGTTACTTCCTGGTAGCTCAAAATAAGATGCTCTTTGATTCGCTTTCGAAAATCAAGCTTAACAACTCTTTTTCAATGCTCAACATGTCCACAAAATAATTATAAACATTTTTGAAATTCAAATTACTCTCTATTAAATAAACTTTTTTTATAAATCTTGAAACATACACACAAAATTGATTTTTTAGATTAAGTTTTAAACAATTATGCAGTGTGTGACATTTTTTGAATTTTAATAGTACTTAACCAATAGGACAATGACTTAAAATTAAAAGATTTTTTTTCTATCGATAAAATTTTATTCTTCAAGAAAAAATTGTTAAAAAAACTGTAAAAAATAATCAAAACGAAAAAGGGACTAGAATTTAAAAAAAAATAGGAAATTTAAAATAAAGAACATCTAAAAAAAAGATGATGGAATTTGAAAAAAAAAATCTAGGACGTTTGAAAACTGTTCTTGTTGATTAGTTCATTCATTTTTTGAGCCAGCTAATGATAAAAATGTTGCATAAGCCAATTCTGGTCTTCGATCTCTACATGTCACCATATTGTAAATCTAATCAAAATTTTTAAAGTTAAGATTTTTAATTGGAAATTTGATTTATGATTTACTTACATCTTTACTATTAGCCATAAGTCCTCCATTATTAACAAGACGCTTTTTTTGAGCTTCAATATCGCTCAAATCAACACCTCTAGAAGCATCTTCGATATAAATAACTCTATAACGCAAGCCGAGTCCGTCATAAGATGTAGCAGCTTAAAATAGAATATTTGAAATAATCAAAAAAAAATTATTTGAATAAGATTTTAATTACCAACACAAACATCAGCCGCAAGACCACAAACATAAATATCGGTTATTCCATGCTTTTTTAGATCGTTATTTAAAGAAGTTTCATTGAGTCTACAATTGTCGAAAAAAGCTGAATAACTATCTATGTCCGATCTACAACCTTTGTATACTTTGATAACAGATCGACCCATTGGATCGCTTTTTTCATCAACTTTTTTCAAATTTGGATGCAATTCAGCGCCATGTGTACCTTGTATACAATGAGCTGGCCAAAGTCTTTGATGTATTTCCGGATAATCTTCGAATATAACAGAATCAAATGTTTTAATGTTTTCTTTAATCTATTTTCATAATTTTTTTTTTAATTATGATTGGTTTAATTTTTGTTTAATAAAAATTACTGGAGAGTTTTTATCCAACTTCCTTTTGTGTACATTTTCTATAAATGAACAATGATCAGCTGGATGCCAGTCTAGAGAATAAACTATAGTGTCGAACGGAACAGTATCGATTAGATGGTTTATTGTAGGTACAACTTCGGCACCATTTTGTTTAGCTGGACATTTGCGTAATGTCAATGTTCCGTCTATGAAATCATTTTGTACATCAACGATCACTAAAGCACTTTTAGGCAATAGACTCTATGAAATAAAACAGTTAAGACTAAAACAAATATCATTTTCATTTTGATCTTACAGGTTTAACTATTTTGAACCAAAAGTTTTCTAGTTCATCCAACTGAATTTTGTCATCCTAGACAAAAAAAAAATACTTAGTCAAAAATCAAGGCCTTTTGAATTGGGTTACTTTATTTGTATCAAAGTAATTAAACATTGTTTTTATTTTGGGTTTTTGCATGAAGTAAGCGTTGCCACTGAAGGAAAATAATGATTTCAATAATTGTTCAAATTCGTTCAAGTCAAGTGCTTGATCTCTTAAATTTTGTTATTTTTTTTTAAAAATTATTTCTCAAAATGTTTGGAATTGATGTTTACCAACCTGTCTTTGTCAAAGTATCGTAAACATTCTTCAATACTATTTTTATCATTAAACAATGTTTCATTTCTGAATTTAAGAAAAAAATCTCCATTTTCACTGTATCCGTTCATTTTTTTTTCTGGTAAGTTGTTTAAAATTTTTTCTAATTTCTAAAAAATAAACTATTCCTGAAACAAAATAAAAAAATAACTCAAAAAGAAAGTACATGAGTGAAAATTTATTTTCTCTTTAAGGGTTAGTCAACAAAATTATGTAATAAGATAGACTTGAAAATTAAAGGTTGACGCACACAAAAAAGCTGAAGTTTATATTTGTAAAAAGAAATTTTACTTTTTTTTTCGTTTTTTTTCTTGTTTTGCTACTTCTATTACTTCAAGTTTTTATTTATTTTTTCTATGTGTGTGTGTGTGTGCGTTCGGTTGACAATAGTAACTTAAATAAAGAAAATTGATTTATTTTTTTACAAAATTCTTCAGCCAAGGAAAAAAAAATTTTTTTATTTATTTATTTTTGTGATTTATATTAGATTTTTTGAATGTTTTTTTAATTAGCGTTCAATCGTTCAGTTTTATCCTTATCGTATTTAATTCTTAAAAAAAAAATTTAAAATTTTTTAATTCAATAAGTCTTTACTAATTAACGCCCTCAATGATCAAAAAGGTTAATACCTTGAAGTATTACGACAATGGGATTGTTGTTTTAACATACATAAAAATCTTCTCAACATACATTAAAATCTTTTCAGCATACATGGTTTTATTCTCAGCGTACATAACCGTTTTAACATACAAATTGCTTAAAAACAAACACAAGTCTGATAAACATACTTATGGCTAATGAATATACAAATTTAAGAGTACAAATTACATGTACTGCAGCTCCTTTTACAATAGATACTTCTTGTCGATCTTCTTCTCCTGAAGATTCTAGTACACTAGAAGTATTTCCAGTACAAGGAGCAGCAGAATATGTAGCTCGTGTACAAGTAGCTCAGGGACTAGAAGCTCCATGAGAGGAAGCTTCATTAAATGTAGTTCCAGTTCAAGAAACTCCCATACTGGAAGCTCCAGGAGATGTATTTCCAGTACGAGGAGCAGTTAAAAATTAACATATGTTTGTAGTGCATTTAGTATGTTAATCAGCAAATTTGTATGTTAATCAGGTATGTATGTTGTGAAAAAATTTATGTATCGTAAAAAGATTTTAATGTATGTTAAGAAGATTTGTATGTATGTTAGTAATGTGGACCCTTACGACAATACCTTTAAATTTAAAAATCAATATTTGTTAAATAAACAAAAAAGACTGCTTCGCAATCAAGTTTTTTTTTTTACTTAATGTAACCCTTGTTTTTTAAAAAATTTTAATTGTGTAAGACCAACTAGCGATCGCTAACTAAAGTTTTTTTTATTACACAAAACCTTCACTATGTAAAATGGTGAGCTCTAAATGAGAAAAGAACAATTATTTTTAGATAAAAATTATTATTATTTTTTTCATCTATTTTTTTTATAAAACACACCCCAAAATGAGAATATCGCACTTACCCAATATAACTAAATTCCTTTTTTATTTTCGTTACTTTTGTTGCTTCTAGTAAAATCTTGCTTAAGTTCTCAGTATTAAGCTTTCTCAGTGAATTACGGTCTGTATTCTTCTACCTTCAATTTTTTATTATCCCGTTAGTCAAATGATCCTTTTAATGTTATAATGAATTGTATGAGGACAGAAAAATAAAATAATATTTTGTAATTTAACTTAACAATTCGGTGATGTTCCTCAAGTTACAAAATTTCAAGTCAACTCTTTACTGTAACTTGTTACAAGAACCCAAGGTTTTCCAACAAAATTTAAGCGCAAACGAGCCTTAAACCAAAGAATTTCAGTACTTATAATAATAAAGCCTTCGGAACATATGTCCAAAACATAGCTAAGGATTTGTTGCCTCAATTTTTGAATCTCCATTATTAATATTTTGCTTCTTTGTGATCGTACGAAGATCTTTTTAAAAAAAGAGTCCGTTTTTTAAAAGCCTGGTTGTTCACATGTTACAAATATTAACGTTCATCGTTCATCAAAATTCGCCCGAAGATATTCATAAATTTTCGAGAAAGGGGCCTCAAAAAACAATTAATGCTCCTGAAAATTGAAAAAGCCGGTCTTATTATTGTTTGAAGTAAAAGATTCTTTAATCTTAAAGATCTATACTCGGAATTTTTGTATATTGTTTAACCAGTCTAGAAGAGTAAAACTCTGGTCATTCAAAACTTCCAAAAATGAACCTTCATGAGGCTTCAGGAGGTTTCTGAATGTTCAAATCTCCTCAAAAATTTTCATTTTTTCAAATTTGAAAAAAAAATAATGAAAACATGAAGAAATATGAAGCTTCACGGACCCTTGAACCTTCGAAACTTGAACGTTCATTTTTGGAAGTTTTGAATGACCAGGGTTGTATATTTTAAGATGATACAAACATTTTTTTCTAAGACAGAAAAGAGTAAATTTTCAGAATACTAAATTTGTTTCGAGAAATAACTAAATATTAAATTTAACTTTTGCAAAAATATTTGTTTGTCTATAAGAAAAAAACATCTTCATATTTGACTTTTAATAATTTCAAAACAATTAAAAAAGTTTGGTTAAAATATTTAGTTTTTTTTTTTCTTCCTTCGATAGAATTCTTCGATAGAAGCCAAATGAAAATCTTTTTCATTTAAATTTGTCTTTGACGTAATCATGGTAGAAAGGAATAAAAACTTTTTTTCCTAATAGTAGATTAAAATTTAAAAAACAAAAACAAAAAGGAAATATTGAATTTTCGATTTTGAAAAAAAACAAAATTTTCAAATTAATTAAAACTCTCAAAAAAATAAAGAAAACCAATTTTAATCTTTCTTTTCTTTTCTTTTTCGAAGCTTCAAATTTCTAAATAACTGTACGAAATATTTTCTTATAAATGTGTCAAAGATAGTCTGGAAAAATCTTGAAAAAATTTTTTTTTTTATTTTTATTACGAAATACTTCCAAAATTACTTGTAGCATTAATTAATTGAATTATAACAATGGTTAAAAAAAAATTGATTTTTTTTTCTTCTTCTTGTTCTTCTTTATGTTTATATAGCACGATTCCGGTTAATTTTTTACCAATCAATTGCGTCACTACATGAATTCAAGTTTTCTATCCCTGGTAATCGTTTCAAAATAAAAAGAACTTCTTAATTGCTTAATTTGTTGTTGTGTGCTCATATCAGCTTTGAACCTGAGCCTATTACTTAATCTTAAAATTAGAAAATAAAATATTTTTCTTTTTCATGTTACCATAATTTCTAGAATTCGATAAAGATTTCAATGCTTTCTTTTTTTTGCATTTTAGAGTTTAAAAAAACCTTCAATAATTGTTCTATTAGAACTTCTAATTTATTAATGACTTGTTTACTCAAAAAAAAAAAGCTCAAATTCAAAAGATTACATTAAAAACATGAGAGTAATTAAATTTAAACAAATTTAAAAATAGACGCTGTTTGTTCTTGAATGATCAAAAAAATTTAATTTTTTTTTTGAGGCACTCCTATTTGACATTTGAACCAAACTCACGATTTTTACTCAAAAAAGTTTAAAAAACTGGATATTGAATTTTATTTACATTTTTGAAAAAGTTTTGATTTCGTAAAAACATAAGATTAAAAATTTTAATAAAAAAGACCTTTGAATATAGCTCTTTATAAATTTTTTAAAAAAAATTTGCTGAAATACGCACTAAAGAACACGTAATTTTAGTCCTGTGTTAAAAAAAACAAAGATTTAATAACACTTAACGCTGAAGGATACGTAATAAAATATCGCCGCTTTGGAAAAATGACTTGTTTATAACGTTTCGAGCCCAGTATATTGCCCTGAGCACTGATAAATCCTTTATAACCTTAATCTTAGACGCCCGTAAATAAGCTTAAGCACATTATCTTTCTTTAGAAACTAAGAGTTTATGCTGCATAAATTATGAGTTTCTAAATGTCCTGCGATATCTTATTTTATTTTAAAATCTTTTTAAAATTTTTTTTTCTTTTATTTTATTTGATTCTTTTTCTTTTCACCCATAGTCCATGCTGCGCATAAAGGAGGTTTGCCCGGGCTATATGGAATAGCGTATAAATATTACTGTTTTTATTATTTAATTTTCAGTTTTTGAAAATTTTTAAAAATATAAAACAGATTGGTCTGTCCACTTGGTCAGTGCCAGTCTAAAAAGATTTTGTTTGCCCGATACAGTTCCGGAAATTACCTTTCCAAATTATGTCAGCTGACCTCACATGACGTCATCTGGTATCATCTGATATCAGTTTCCATCAACATTCATGAACGTTCATGAACTGTACCATTTAAAACAATAATGTTTTGACAAATTGAAGAAGTTTAAATAAATCAAAGCAAGATTAGGTTGTTTATAAAAGTTTAAGGCTCCGTTCTAGTGTAGTTATAATTTCTTCAGTGAGTTAGGCTCCGTTTAACCAGCTTGGAGATTTTTTTTTCTCGTTAAAACATCTGAAAGAGGTGAGAAATTCATAACCAAGTGGCAATTTGAAAAAAACTCTCAAAAGGAAACAAAGCCCATTAAAAATATTTAAAACAAAAAATGAATCTTTGTAGTACCAAGAAAAAACCTTGTTTAAACTTAACCAACTTTTGGTCGTCCGTATTGATGATGATGAATAATTTCCGAGTCGAGTTTTCAAACAGCCTCTTGAGTATATATTGATTAACTACTTTAATTTCTTGTTGAAAAAAGAATATTTTTAGTTAAAAATTAACCTTTTGATTAATCTTGAAAATTAAATACATTTTATAATGTTAATATAATTTATTATTACGAGGCTTGTTTGTGCTTGTTCAATTTTTGGCTAGAACACTTGAGAAACATTTAAAAATATTGTCATACGAGTCTATGAATATTATACCTGGTAAAATTTTTTTATTTTGACAGTCGACAAACTCAAAATTAAAATTTATAAAAACTGATCGAATAATGAAGCCAAAATATTTACTGATGATAAAAAAATTATTTTTCTTAAATTACTCATTTTAAAATTTGTCTAAAATTAAAATTAAGCAATAACAATAATTGAGAAATTATAGCTTTGTCGAAATCATTTGGAACACTCCATAAATGATGTATATCAAGCTAAGGGTTTGATAAGATTTTTTTGTTCTTTTATTTTAATAATTTATGAAAAAAATTTTACATAATTATATTATTTTGACATAGACACAACGGCTAGATGAATTACGGAAAACCTCACTAATAAATCAATAGCTAAAATTTATTTAAAGATAAACTCATGAATTCTAGAACATAAAAATTAGTCTATCCTTTTTGAATTGTATAATTTGAACCATGATGTAATATGGAAGGTGTTTTCCTTTTTCAAAAATACAAATATTGATAAAATTTTAAGCCTTCAAAAAATGACCTTCTCTAATCTTTCGGGTTGACTTTATTTCAAGTAACTTATTAATTATGCATAGCTTTTCTCAGTGATCGATTAAACAGAACAAGTGCTAGTCAGAAGCCTGGAGAATACGCTTGGTCGAGTAGGACTTACGAGCCTTAGCCTAAGTCTTTTTGGAAAATGGGGCCTTGCGTTGTCATGAAGTAGAACCACTCCGCCGTTTTCTTTGCAAGGCTTAGCTAAAATGTATCAAAAGATTTAGCTCCTTAGATTCGAGGAACTAACAGTAGTTTGTATTATTCTGATACCATCAAAAAAACTGAATCCTTTTTCTATAGCATAGCTATAGCACTATCTTAATATGGGGCTTCCGACCCAAAATTCATAATCTCCATATATAAAAACCTAAAAAAAGCCAGTCATTTAGTGTGAAGTAAAAAGATAATTTTTGGAGTATTCCCTCTCAAAGATAAACTAGAATTTTTAGAGATGCTAAAAAAACAAATACATATTTAAACTATTCTCTCAATCAGCTTTCATTGATTGAGAGAATAGTTGGCCGGTTTGGAGTCGTCGGAAAATATTTATTAAAAAAAAGTTGTTTTCAACTTGTCCACGTCGCCATAGATACCTTAAATTTTCATTCCTCTTGTGAACTTTTATAAATAATGATTTTGAAAAACCATCAACTGAAAGCTAGAAAGCTCTAGTAAGAGCTTGTAAAATTAGCTTTCAGTTTCAGCGGCGAAGCGTCCATTTGGCAAACCAAGACAACTTTTAACCCTTAAAGATTTTTTCAAAAAGTTGCAACAAAACGAATAAAATATTGAAGGAAATTTGACCTATTGTAAATGATCAGCTTGAAAACCAGTTTTCGAAAAAAGTTTAAAGAACTTCCCATCCTTTTCAATGTAATTTTCTAAAAAAACTTCAATTCGGCTCGGGCATAACACCAAGTAGGAAAACCAGCATAGAACCTTTATAAAACTTTAAAGTAAGACTCTTAGGTCCCCTAGGACTTTATGGTCTTTATGCGCTTTATCCCATCCCTTTTGATAAATTTTTTAAAACAATTTATTTTGAACCCCTTTTTTAATAAATCTATCGCCTCGTCAAACAATTTTGAAGTTAGGTTTCTTTGATACGGCTTTTGGTGTTTGAGAAAAATACGAAGTAATATTAACCACATAATTTTTTGCAAGAATACCCATAAAATTTGCATAAAAGTTCCCCTGATTGTATTGATACCTTTCTGTTAATTAAAATGAGTCTTTTAATTAGGAAAGAATTCACATAAATTTAAAAAAGGTTCCATAGGTGATTTTAATGCGGTCATTGACAATAGATGGGAAATTTAAGATGCTTATTCGACCAAAATCTTCACGCTCATTTTTGTAAAGACCCCATACTTTGGAATATAGCTCACTCTACTTTTTTTAAGATTCAAATATTATTAAAAAATTATCTTCAATTATGTTTTAATAGCTTTTATTGATAGTAGAAATCTATCTAAATGATCAATTATCTTATTTACAAATAATACCTTCAAAAGCAATTTCAAAGCATAACAAATATTAAAATAAAAGAAAAGCATAACGATCACATGTCTTCTGTACTCCATTTGTACGCTTCTTCCTCAAAAACTTTTCTAGCTGTAATACTTTCATAGTATTTTTTCTCAAAACCATTCGATCGATCAACGCCATCCCATTTTGATCCAGGTAAAATATTATACCTATTAGGAGGTGCTGGCGGTCCTTTATATTTTGGTTTTGGTTTTTCACCTTTAGATTCGTCTGGCCGATTTTTACGAATATAAGCCAACATTGGATCATCTTTAAAAAAAGCAAAAATTTTTGAAAATTAAAGATCTAGATGATAAATTTTGATAATTACCTTCGCGATCTTGATTTTTTAATAATGAGTCTAAATCCTTATCATCTGCATATCTTGCCAATGGTTTTTCTGACTCGTGTAAAAATTCTTGAATTTTTTCTTCTTTTTCTTTTTTTTGTGCTAGACCTTGTCCCCAATCGGCATATTTTGCTTTTAACTCTGCTTCCCTGGCTTTGAAAAAAAAAGTTCAAAATTTGAATTTTGATATTTAAAGTTGTGTACCTTTTTTTAACTCCTCGTCTTTGGTGAGTTTTCTCTGTCGAACTTTAGTCTCATCGACATCGTCTACTTTTTCTTCAAAAAAAAAATTTAAAAAATAATCAGAAATAAAATACTCAAATCGATTGAATACCAGACGGTGGTTCCTTTTGTCTGCTTTTAGATGACTTTGATGGTCGTTCAACTTCTAAATCACTATCACTTTCATTCTTTTGAATTTTTTTCCTTTCTATTTCAATGATTAATTTAGTAAAGAGATTTTTATAAATTATTTCAATTACCTGGTGACAGTTTTTCTATTTTAATTTTGGGTTTACGAGGAAGATCTAAATCGTCTGATTCTTTTTTGTGCCTTCGAACTGTAAAATATTAATAAAAGATTTTATTTTGACCAATTAGGAGCATACCTGGAGAAATATCATCATCTTGGGCTACTCGACGTCTGGGTATAGTATCCAAGTCACTATCATCATCTTTTTTGCTTTTATTTCTTCTTACTTTAAAAAAAAATAAATGTTTGTCCGGACAAAAAAAAACGTTTTAAATTTTCTACCTGGAGAAAGATCGTCATCTGAATCCTTTTTCTTTCTCGGGATCGTATCAAGATCACTGTCATTTTCATCTTCTCTAACTTGTTTAGAGTGATTTTTTTCTACATCAAATAAGATTAAGTAAACACAAAAAATTCTAAAAAATTATTAGACTACCTCCTCTTTTTTTGAATAAAGTTTTTGTCTCTTTTTCCAAGTTACTTTCCGAATGATTACTATCTTGATCAAAAAAATCCAATTTTACCCATTTATTTCTACCATCATCAATAGGCTTTTCTTGTGGTATGATAAGATCATAAACAACAGATGGCCCTTCCGGGTCGAGTAAATCAACCAAAATTTCACTTTCTTCATTTGTTTTCAAGTCATTTATATTTATATCATCATCAATAATTTGAAAACTTGTCAAGTAAATTTAGAGATTCTTTATATACTGCACTTCTACCGAACTTTTGGTGGCAAGCGTAGCCGTAGCGAAGCGTAGCGTACCCTTCCCGAAGCGTAGCAAGGAGCCTCCGTACCAGGCGTAGCCGAAGCGAAGCGTACCGTAGACACTCCGTACCGTACTAAACTTACCTAAGCGTACCGTACCGTACTAAACATACAAAAGCGTACCGTACCGTACCGTACCTAACAAAGCGAACCGTACCTAACAAAGCGAACCGTACCTAACAAAGCGAACCGTACCTAACAAAGCGAACCGTACCGTACCGTACCGTACCTAACAAAGCGAACCGTACCGTTACTAACAAAGCGTACCGTATCGTACCGTACCGTAACTTACCGTACCAAAAAAATAAAAAAAAAATTTTTTTATTTTGAAATTTTTTTTTAATTTTTTTTAATTTTCGCTTTGTTAGGTACGGTACGATACGGTACGCTTTGTTAGGTACGGTACGGTACGGTACGCTTTTGTATGTTTGGTACGGTACGGTACGCTTTTGTATGTTTGGTACGGTACGGTACGCTTTTGTATGTTTGGTACGGTACGGTACGCTTTTGTATGTTTGGTACGGTACGGTACGCTTTTGTATGTTTGGTACGGTTCGGTACGGGTACGCTTCGGTACGGTACGGGTACGCTTCGGTACGGTACGGCTACGCTTCGCCTTTAAGTTGCTACGCTTCGGTGCGGTACGGCTACGCTTCGGTTCGCTTGCCACCAAAAGTTCGGTAGAAGTGCAGTACGATGAATTAGGTGAATTTAAATTACTTTCGAACTGGTCTTGCTTTTGATGGTTGGTCTTCTTTATCTCTCTTTTTTTTCTTTTTTGGTTTTTCAAGATAGTCTTGCATTTTATTTTTTAAATTTTGGAAAAATATTTTTTTTTCAAATTTTAACTTATAGTAGTCAAAAATCATATTTCATAAGGATATGTAATTCCCAAAAATTTGTCTTGATTTTTGTTCTATTAGTTGAATTCATTCACTATTAAAATATTAAGTGAATTTAATTTTTTAATTTCGTAAAGAGTGCAACAAAGTACTACAAAGTTGAATTAAGCTTGATCCAGTTTCATTTGTTATCAATGATACCATACTTTCTGGAACGTCCTCAATGAACATAAAAAGAAGATTCAAAAAGCTTATGCTTTTTCTAAGTCATATAAATGTTACAGTTCTCGCAGCGTAATTAAGGAGTTTGCGTGACCGTAACGTAACCGTGTAACCGTGACATTTTTAAGGCGTAACCGTGGCATGAACGTTACATTCAAGAAAAGTTACCGTGACAGTAACAAATGTTACGTTCGTATCACGGTTACGCCTTAAAAATGTCTCGGTTACACGGTTACGTTACTGTCACGGTACCGTAAACCCCCTCTATTTGTATCCAGTAGTTTTTTTTAAATATTTTGAAAGGTAGAGAAGTGTTTCAAAATCTCATACCTTTAGTTTATAGACTAGGTTGAGGGGATTAGAATGAGGTATTATCGAGTCATTGATATAAAGATGTTTAAACCTAAATCGAATGTTAAAGACCAAATTTTCTGCGTACAAATAGAGGGGGTTTACGGTAACACTCTTTTCAAGTTACTTTACGGGTACGGTCACGTCACACTGCATTCTGAAGTTGTTACGTCACGGTTACGTTACGGTCACGCAAACGCCTTAATTACGCTGCGAGAGCTGTTCAAAACCTTGAACGTTCAAGGGACCCTGAATGTTCAAAGTCTTCAAAATTCATTAATTTCATTTTTTTTCCGATTTGAAAATATGAAAATTTTAGAAAAAAAAATGAAAACATTTGAAGACTTTTGAAGACTTTTGAACATTCAGTGTTAAAAAAAGACTCGTTGAATGAACTTCTTCATGGATCATGCTGCTATTACTTCGTTATAGTAAAACAATTAATACGAAATAACCAACAAAGATAATTTTTTTAAATCAATCTCGCCAATGGAATCGACTACAAAGCAAAGTGGTCAATTCAAAAGCAGTCAGTTTAAAAACAAATTAAATAAAAATCAACTTGTTTACTATGGACCTTAAAAATTTGGTTCACGCGGTCTACCACGTTATAGCTTTTCTTCTATTATCATATAATTTTCTATTTTTATTAAACAATGAACTTGCAAGAAACTGAATGAAAAATGTTACATCTGAAGTGCGAGCTATTGAACGATAAATTACCTAGATTATTTTCATTTTTTATTTGCATTCCTTATTTTGATTTGCTGTGATTTCATGCTTTTTGTTAATCATCAGTGATAAGTGCAGAGTACTCAACTTTGCTTCCTTTTGTATTTTCCGTAACGGTGCAGATAAACAAAAACAGACCTCAATCACAATTTTCATTTATGAAAGTTCATGAATATTGTGGGAAAATTTTTTGAGCGAAAAACATGTTAATCTTGGATTTTTTTTTCGACAGGTAAAACATTTAAAATTTATGTGGTAAAGCAAATTGGTATGGTGAAAGACCGGAGTTGTACAAACTCCGTCAATCGAATGTAGCAGATACTATTTTTGAACTGGTCTTATTTTAAAACCATTGTACCATTTCCATTTATCCAAAAAATTTAGATCTGTACCGGGATAACTATTGAGTGTTTACAGTTCTTAATTTTTTCAGTTTTAGTTCTGTGAAACAAAGAAAATTTGAAAAGTTGAAATCCAAACTGGGAACGGATCAATTTTCTCTTTAGGCAATACGTGATGAAATAAACTTAAAATCATTGAAAGATTTATGGAATTAATAAAAAAATGTTAACAATAAAATTTAACTAGAAATTAGAGTGCTTACGAAATTCGAGAGTAATAAATAATTTAGAGAAATTTTCTAATCAAATTGCATCATTGATAATATTCTTTTAGGTGCTACTGATTAGCGGCACACCTTTCGAAAAATTCAATTAAAAAAAAAACTGTTAAAAACTCATTTTTACAAGTTTTCAACCTAGTTTAAATAAAAACAAATTTAACTAAAATGAAAAATATCACAAATGAAATGTATAGGATTTTAAAAGATAGTGATGATGAAAATGACGTCTTGCTAACATTCATATGTCCGATAGCAGCTTGTTTGGGCTTCATCCTCAATTTTATAAGTTTTAGAATATTTTCAGACTCTGAATTCAAAGAAGTATTGTACAAATATTTAAAAATGGAGTCTTTAAGTGTCATGTTAGACCTTTTAATAACAACATTAAAACCGGTCTATTATTGTAGAACATGTAGTGTATCACACACGTACTTTTCTCAAATTTATTTTGTTATTTTCATTGTCTATGGAGCTAGCATTCTAGAATTATCAGCTATTTTGAATCGTATTTTATCAACTCTTTGTTGTCTTATGCTATTACGAAATGATTTAGGTCGAATGAGAATGTTTTTTACATTCAATTCATACAAACTAATATGTGCTTTTGTTTACATTTTTAGTGCTTGTTTGTTTTTTTATCAAGTTTTTATGTACAAAATAGTTCAAAAAGAGCATGAACATGTGACTGGAATTTTTTACGATTTAGAAGACAGTGAATTTTCAAAGAGTCTACTCAAAAAAGTATTAGAATTAACAGCATTTTTATATCGAGATGGTGTCAATTTGATAATTTTAATAATTTTGAATTTTTCAATATTTATTCGTTTTAAAAACGAATTGAGTCGAAAGAAAATATTCATTCAACCGACTAATTCAAACATTAAAATATCCATACACAAAGGTGAGTTGGTTATTAATGTTAAACATCAAAATTTAGGTAAAGATGTCAAAGAAGATCCAGTTCCAAGTAACACGTCTATTTTGAATCGAATCAAAAGATGTCGAAATAGACAAACAATTATGGTTTTTATTACTTGTATTAGTTGTCTTGTTGGTCGTATTCCGATTTTGGTATTTTTTGTTTTAAGAAATTTTGATTATGCAGAAAAGTATCAAAATTTTACAAAATTTGCTATTTTAGCTGTTTATGTGAGTTATTCGATTAACGTTCTTCTCTATTATTTCAGCAATAATCGATTCAAAAAGATTGTTGACACAAAATTTGCTAAGTACATAATCGCTTTTAAAAAAAATTTTAAATGCTTCAAAAAATGAATAAAATTTTAATTTAGAAAAACTGTATTTTAATCTCTTTTCATCGATTTACAGGGTTTTTTTGCGGGATAGTAAAAATTGCTTAGGTATTAAACATTTAACGTTATCTCACATCTTGTACTATATTTCCTTGCTGATAGGTGCCCCAAAAATCGACACTTTGATCGAAAAAATAATAATGTTGCGAATAGATTTTTGGGTTCATTTGAATTATTTTTGATAGAACTCACTGCGCTTTATCTTAAAATCACAAAATTGAAAGTGACTTAGTGTTTGTTCTTCTAGAAAAAGGAGGGTTTAGGGGGCAATTATCAGCAAGGAAATACGGTACTTATGTTGCGCCAGTGACCCCGTTCGCTCGATTAGGACAGCACATAATAATATATTCTTTTTATTAGAAAACCTGTAACTTGTTTTACGAAATCATGGTTTACCACAGAAAATATTCGAAACAATCCGTGTTTTGTACAAGAATTCATCAAGCCGAGTTTTTTTCAAAGGACGGATCAAACGGCTTTCCGATCTCCACAGGAGCGTTACAAGATAATGTCTTAGTCCCATTCTTTTTTATTCTCTTTAAAGACTATATTACACGGTTCAAGTGGATTATGTGTATCTAACTTATATGGCTCAAACTCAAAAACAACCTTAACGTTCATGAACTCAGTAAAAAGACAGTAGCAAAAGATCTTGGATCTCGACTTTGCCAATGAGAATGCTTTGTTCGGAGTGAGGAAGAAATAATGAAGTATGCCAGAGACAATAACTGTTATAGAGACATAGCAGCCTTTCTTAAAATGCCCAACCGATGATGATGTGAGTTGATGAGAGATTGAGACAAAGGTTTGACTCTAAGTGATATTTTAAAGAAAAAGCGTGATTAAAAAAATTTAAAAGCGACTTGCTAGGATTTTGAGAGCTTTTTCAGTACTAAATGGTTTCTTTCTTTTACTAATGAAGATTGGTTCAAATTCATTCCAGAAGAAAAGCAACCAGAGATGTTCCCAGATATTTCGTAGAAAAAAACAAGTACACTTGGGATTTTAATAGGAAAAAAAATTTACATTCAACCTATAACAAATTACTAAATTGGACAAATGATGGATTTAAACCTGAGAAAAATGCAAAGTGATGCACTTCAGTAACAACAAGATCCCCCAAGACCATTTTTATTCATTCCAAAGGATGATAATGTTTTCTTATTAGAAAATATTCGATACGAATGCGATCTAGAAGTAATCTTACAAGACAACTTAAAATGGGGCGATAATATCTCAACGAAAATCCACAAAGCAAACTTCGTGCTTGGTAAATTTAGAATTTCTCGGTATTTCCCTTTTTGCTATCCCAAATGACTTCATATATTAGAAAGAGCACACAATTTTACACACGCTAATGCTTTTTTTAAAAAAATAAATATTTTATGCCATTAATCTCCTCCCAGGATTACTCCTCTTACTATAGTAGATCTTTATTCAATGAAATTCTCTGTCTAAGTTCTCTTTTAAATTCGGCGATACTACCTGGGATTAATTTTGGAAGCTATATTGAACTTATGAGTTGGCTGCATAGTCTTCGACCATCTTACTCATAAAACTCTCCGAATTCAATAAATAAATCTTGGAATTGTTTAATTTTTTGATATTCAGTGAATTCAGTTCCTCTTTTCATGTTTATTTAGTATTAGTTGAAGTAGTTGCCAAAGATTTAATTTCTTGACAAAATTCAGATATTTCTATTTGAACATACAAGTTAGAAATGTAGTTATTCAAAATTAAAAAGTAATTTTCAAGAGATATCTCAATCTATTTATATATTTTTTGGATAACGGTAAATCATGGTGAACAGAAATTATGAGATAAGAAGCAATAACAAGTTGACATTAGAGCCTACAATTATGAGATCTAAATTTGATGATTTAATATTCAAGAACATTTGTTCAAAGATCGTAAACAAAATTGGTTGCTTGGATCTTTATTAAGACCGAAGAAAATTCAAAAGTGATCTGTACATCTTCCAAGATCAAATAATGTCTGAATTCACCAAAACTTTTAAATTTCAATTTTAACTTACAAAAGATTAAATTTTATAGACAGTTATTATGTTTGTTTACATAAATTTTTATTCACTTTATTTTTCTAATTTTTGTATTAATAGTTAGATGGTCTTTACACTTGACTAAAGCTAAGGCTATTGGACGATTAGTACGATTTTACAGTAGGATTCCAGTACTATTCGGTTATGTGAATCTATATGAGACAAGTCATATACAATTTTGTTTGTCTTAAATTTGTACACTTAAAAATTCATATAAGGAGTCAAGGATTCGTATTTGAGCTATCGATAATAAGTGTTAAACAATGAATAGTAAAATTTGTACAATTCGAAAATTTTAAATTTTGCTTAATTTCCGATGGTAAATGGTTTGAATAGTAATACCGTAAACTCTTGTCTATTACTCTAATGGCGAGTGATTGGAAATTCCCATTCATCGGCGATTTGAAGTTGCGAATCAATTTAATAAAACCAAAAAACTCAATTTTATTTTTAAAATCTTTAGAAAAAGTACCTATTGTTTTCTTCTTATGCAGAGATATACCTACAAGGTCAACATTACATGTAAAACCTTCATGTAAGATCTGCAAATTTCTGCAACAAAATTGCGTATTATTTAAATCTATTTACATTGTCTGCATTCTGTACTCTGTAAATATATTTTGCAGATTTTACACTAAGGTTTTACATGTAATGTTGACCTTGTAGGTATATCTCTGCATAAGAAGAAAACTATAGGTACTTTTTCTAAAGATTTTAAAAATAAAATTGAGTTTTATGGTTTTATTAAATTGATTCGCAACTTCAAATCGCCCATTCATCTCCATTAGAGTTGTAGGCAAGAGTTTACGGTAGTACTAAGAAAAACCGTGGTTTTGTATTATAATAATGGAATTACAAAGAGTTTGATGACTTATGAAAAAGGGTTGAAAAATACCATATTTATACTAAAAAAATTCGATAATTTTTTAGTCATGAAAAGTTGATATAGGTACCGACCTTTCGTACTTATGACGACATACTTGAAATTGTATCCCTGCGTTTTTTAAATTATGTACACAGTGTACATAATTTTATACATCGACTGCAAAAGAAATTAGCTCTCCTTCTTTCTACAATAGCAATCGTACAATCGTACAATAGTAAAATCGTACTAATTGTCCTGTAGCCTAAAGCTAACTCATTTACTTTCGGATAAGTTCTTTCTTGTAATGAATGACTGTACATAAGCATTTAAAAATAAAAAAACGTCGCGCGCTTTTTTAATTTTTTTTTCAAAAAATTGGAAAAAAAGTCAGAGAAAGGGTTTACAAATTTCACTTTTTTTAGTACGTGACAACACCCCTAAAAGTAATCCAAGGATAGATCGAATATTCGCCATAAATACAACCAATTTTCAATCTAATTTTTAAACTTTTAATCTTTATATTGTAGCTCATAACAGATTCTAAAACGTTTAGATTTAATTTGCAGAAAATTTTTAAGGGCGAAATCGAATTTATAACTAAACTCAGCTTTAAGCAACTAATTTCTCTCATTTCATTTTTAAATCCCTTTTATATTCGACAAACGAAAAAAAAAAGAAATTAAAATAATTCTTCAAATACATATTATTATAAAAAATTATTAAAATATTAATGTATAATAATAAACAAACTAACAACTACTAAACTAACAAGAATTGTCGACTTGAAATTTGAAATCAAATTTATTTTTTTTTCTTCTAGTTTTATTTTTAATTATCATTAAAAGGAAATTCATTTTATATTTTTTGCATAACATTATAAAATTATGAAATTTTTAGTCGTTCCTTGTTAATCATATTCTTAAGTAGTGTTAGGTATCTTAGCTATTTGTTGACGCATAAATTTATGAATTAATTATCAATTATTTAAAAACATTAAAACTTAGAAATATTGAGAGTATTGATTTCAGTAGAGGCAACGCTAATGTTTATGGAAATATGTATTTGTTGTTGTTGTTGTTTCTCCTAATTATAATTTGTCTTTATTAAATGATGCATTTTATCTAAGACTTTTTATCTATTTCAATGTCTCTTTGTTTCAACTTATATTATTTTTAAAAGAGAAGAACAATCAACAAATTAAGTACATTTCAATCTAAACCCAATACCTTTTTATTATTTTTTATTTAGTTTCGATCAAGATAGAGGCGTCTTAAAGCAAGTTACATTTATGTTTAATTTTTCATTTTGCATAATATACCATCTCGTAGGAGTTGGTACAGTTAGAATCAAATGAAAATTATTTTCCTTTTTATGGCTTGGAATTTAAAAATGAGTTTCGATTAACTGTAACATTTTTTTTATTCAAACAAAGAGTTTTGAACATTAAAAACAAAGGTAAATTTTGTCAAATAATGTTAATTAATTCATGAACAAGATGACATGGCAAGTTTTTATTTTCCATTTACAGTTTTTTTTTTGCTAATAATCTTGAATACTTGAAGTGGGATCTTTCTGAGTCTAATCGCTCGAAATTATCACGTCATAGATTTATCACTATTCAGATTTATCCCAAGAAATTTCGAGAACCAATTTCGTAGACTGTAAATGTAAAATTAACAAATCTCCTGATAGAAATCATTTATTTAGGAGACTTTTTGACTCCTCGTTACCCAGGTCAATTTTCACACATATTCCGCCATAGGTTTTTAAAATTCAAACGAAATATTTTTTAGAAAAAAAATCTTTGATCAAATGATTTCTGCAAGTTGAGATTCAACCAAACCAAAAATCCAAAAAAGTTTTCATTAATCATTTTATAAGAAAAGCTTCGGTCAAAAAGTGTTCACAAACACGATGTCTTTCCTTTGCTTTCTACATGAAGAGTGCTTCCAGCATTTCTACTGCATATATTTATTTAAGTTCTTCAATTCATCCGCAAGTTAAATCGCTCTTTCTTCTCTACAGTCGATAATCCGTATACAAAAAGCTCTAGAAAATTGTTGTACGGATTAAGATCTACGGATAATCAAATACATGTAATAGTATCTGAAAGGGCTCCAAGTCCGGGTATTTCTGTTCGGATGTCAAATTATCCGGATTAAACTGTATACGGATTATTGCGAGTCGACTGTAGTTTTAATGTATGCATCATGTTTACATTAAAAATAATCCTCGAGGGATGATATTGAAATTCTTAGATTAAAAAACTGAAAAATTTGAGAATTTATCTTCAAAAAGGTTAAAAGATATACGCAAATGTGACTTTTGTGTGATAATAAATAAATTACGACTGTATGGCTCAAGATTCTCAAGAGATTTCACGTAATTTATTCACCCTAAATAAATATCAATAAATTGCATGTTGTTTAAGAATCTTAGCGCGAGCATCAATTTTGGAAAAAATCCAAAAATTTTTTAGCACAAAAGTTCAGCTTAAAATTTTTCTAGAAAAAATAATTATTTATTTGATTTTGAACTAGGCTGAGAAACAAGCATTGCAAAGTTCATAAACAAATTTGGTTTATTTTTTTAAATGTTCTAACAAAAACATTTAGTTTTAAATTTTAATGAAATTTAAGATGAAAAAAACTTTTTTAGTTTTTAGTTGTTATTATGAATCAAATTCTATATCTTAATTGAATTAAAAAAGAATTTATTTTTATGTTTTTTTTTTATGTTATTTAGAAACAATTTTTTTTTCGAATATTAAAACAAAAATATTTGACTATTTATTTATGATAAAACACAAAGGATTTATCTCGACGAGTTGATATCTCATCATTCAAGGAACAATGAACATACGTAAATTTTGTTCAATACGAGTATACTCATTTGGTAATCGGTATGTTTTATCATCCGATTGTGTAAAAGATGAAAAACTTGAGATCCGAATGGCGAATAATTTGGTTTGTGTAAATAGTATTAGTAATGAAGAATGGACACAAATGACTGATTGTCAAACGAATTCAGTAAGTTCTCCGTCATATGCAAACGTGTTTACAGGCTATGGGTGCCTTGGTTTATTGAGTACTTCTTTAGATCAACATCAAATGACGCAATCACAAAATAGCACGGCTAATATGCAACATTTCTTAATATTTGTCAAAGATGCCCAATCTGTTGGATTCGTTCGTTCGTTTGAAATCATGAAAATAACAGATATTTTCATTTTACCATTAAACAACGATATGAACCTTAATTTTTATAATCAACAAATTAATAATCCTAATGTTGACTCGGATTTTATAAACGATATGAGGTAAAATTAGACTTTATTTTTTTTTTTTGTCTTAAATATGAGGGACCCATACGAACCCACTTCTGGTGTCCTCGGTAATTTTAGTTTCGAAAAATAAGTTTGACCCATTAGAGTGAATGCTGGATGATACTCAGAGACGATACATGTTGCAAAATTCAATGAATAATAATTCAAAATAATGAAGTCCGGAGAGCCTTATCGATTTTGAAATATGAGCCTACCCATGTCCAATATCCTGACCAGGATCTGCACAGATCAAAATATTTCCCAAAATTTGCGGAAAAGATTAGTCTTCTTGTTAAAATCCTTTAAAAATATCTTAGATCGGATTGATTTCAAAATATTTTATTCAAGAATATCTTGGAAAGCCAAAGAAAATATGAATAATTATGATTCTTGTACAGAACAGGTGGATTTTAACTATAAGGATCCTGTTCAGGAATCAAAACCTTGGTATTCTTCAAAACACTATTTCATTTTGGTCACGTATAGAACTTAACTAAAAATAGTTAACGTTGGTACCCTGCCAACGGAACATAACAATCTTAAGACCTAAATATCGTTTTAATACTTGTGTATTTTTCTATCGGATGATGGATCAAACTTATCCACCCGAAGTGGTTTCGTATGGGTCCAGTCTAGTGAACTTAATCCCCAAAGATAACGAATAGTAGGTAGCTGACCATTTTTTTGTAAACTAGAAAGAGCAAGGTACTGGGATCGTTTTTTTTTTTATTAATTTCTAACAACCATTATTGAACACCCGTTACTAATACATAAGTCAATATTTTTTTGTTTATTGCCAGTTAAGTTTTTATTTACAGCAATTTGGTTTGTTTTGTTTATCATAAGACGGTGTAATGGGGCGAATGAAGTTTTCGGAACGATAGTTTAGATGTAAAATTTCTTTTTTAAGTAAACTTAGACGCTTCTCCTTGTTGAGAATTATGTCCCCTACAAGCCGATATATTATGTTTATGTACTAATTCATATTGGCTATGGTACAGACCCTGTCAAAGTGATTTATGGGTAAATGGATAAAAATGGGGCATTATGTGAGGGACTTTTTTACTCAAAAGAGATTTTAACATGTCTAAGTTAAACATATCAGTAAGTAGCTTTCCATGTCCTCTATAAAATGAACTATAAATAGCAAAATATATAATCAGTGGGTTTAACTTATCATTTAAAAATGGTATGCCATTTTTTTTGTTTTTCCTGATAAAAAAAGCATGGTGCAGAAAATATGTTCATACACTTTATTCTTATAATTTATATCCCTCATCTATAGTTCATTTGAAAGAGAACAAAATTAGCTCCTTACCGATATATTTACCTTCGACATGCTAAAATCTCTTTTGGGTGAAAACTTCAGTTAACGCTGGTATCCGTATCGAAGGGAAATAAAATTTATTTTACTAAAAAAACAATAAAAAAAGAGAATTTTAAAATAAAACTTAACCCATTTATGTTTAATTAAACACCTTAAACGATAAAAGTAAAAAAATTATCTCTTGAAGGAAATTATTGTGTTCTGGTGTGTTTTATTTTTCACTATCAGCTGATCCAAATCAAACATTTGACTTGACACTTTCATCTCAAGCACGAAGTTTATCGTACACTACAAACAAAAAATTTCTATGGAACTACAATTTACATATACCTTTACGTCGACTTAACGTTGATACTAATGCTTGGCTTTTAAAAATAATATGCGGATTTGTTGAAATTAAAAAAGTTCTCATACACGCTAAAGCCTATCGTGTTGGCTTAATATCTCGTTTAAGTTGTGAACGTGTAGGAGCAAGATTTCATTGTCGTGGTATAAACGATCACGGTAATTGTGCTAATTTTGTCGAAACCGAACAAGTTATATACTCAACAGAGACTGACGACGAAATTTCATTTCTCCAATTAAGAGGCTCTGTACCAGTTTTTTTCGAACAAACGGGCATTCAAGTTGGCTCACATCGAATTAAAATATCACGTAGTATTCAAGCATGTTATCCGGCATTTGAACGTCACATACAATCAGTACTCCAAGAATACGGTCCAATGATTTATGTACTAAATCTTTTGGGTACAAAAGGAGACGAACAAGACTTGACAGATTTCTATCACGATTTATGTGAATATTCACGTTTTTCTATGCAATCTCAACTACAATATTACAACTTTGATTATCATCAAGAGATGAAAACAAACAAACTCTCTTTGAATTTTAAACTTTGGCGAGAACTAGAAAACAAATTCTATCGAAGTAACTTGGCCGATGGAGTTTTTTTTCACTCCAAAAGTCCCGATAACGATCCTGTTAGTGAGTCTTCGAATTCAAAAGTAAAACTTCAAACAAAATTTATACGAACAAATTGCATGGACTGTCTAGACCGTACAAACAGTGTCCAGTCTTTTGTCGGTAAAGAAATGCTACGGTATCAATTAAAAGGTCTCGTTGATTCTGAGTCTGATTTAAGAAAGTTCGCTGAAGTATTCACTCAAATGTGGATCGCTAACGGAGATAACATAAGTCGAATTTATGCTGGCACAGGAGCAATTCAAGGTCGTTCAGTAACAAAAGATATCACTACATCGTTGAGTAGAGCATTCCAAAATAATTTTCTAGACGAAAATAAACATGATAGTATCGATTCGTTTTTGTACAGTATGTCCCGTAATTACGGCGATTTGAATGACAAAGTGAGAGTTCTAATGTCAAAAACATTCCTACGTTTACCATACACAGTGTTAAAGACCATAGTCGCTAATAAAGAAAACTACACAGGGAAGGAAAAATGTCGTATAATGATCGGTACTTGGAACATAAATGGAGGTCTTAGTGATTTTGATATGAGACAGGTTAATTTAAACGATTGGCTAATTGATGGACCGTATAATGCCAAAAAAACAGGTCTTGGTTATATTGATCCTTCTTCTGATTTTTCAGAAATGGGAGAAATTGACATATTCGCAATCGGATTCGAAGAAATTGTTGATTTAAATGCGCAAAGTATAGTTAAAGCGAGTGAAGAAAATGCGTCAATATGGCGTCAAAAGATTAACGAGTTTCTCAAGCGACACGGCGATTATGTCGAATTGATAAACGAGAATTTACAACTCGTAGGCGTTTGTTTATTTGTGTTTGTTTTAAAAAAACATGTCGGAGCAATTCGGGAAGTTTGTGTGTCAAAGTCAAAGACTGGTTTTGGTGGCACGGCTGGCAATAAAGGCGGTGTTTTATTACGTTTTATTTATTATAATACATCAATGTGTTTTGTATGTTCACATTTTGCAGCGCATCAAAAAGAAATTAAACAAAGAAATGATGATTTTAAACAAATTTATGAGCAATCAAGTTTTAGTGGACAAAAAGGTCGTTCGAAAATTCAAACTCGTAATCATGATTACATTTTTTGGAGTGGTGATTTGAATTATAGAATTGATTTAGAAAATTCGTATTGTAGAAATTTGATTGGTGAACGAAATTGGAAGGTTTTGTTGGATGCTGATCAATTGACTATTCAACGACGTGAAAATAATGTTTTTAGAGGTTTTATCGAAGCACCAATTTTGTTTCCGCCCACTTACAAATATAATGTTTGTGAAGATACTTATGATCGATCGGAAAAATGTCGAGTTCCTGCTTGGACAGGTATATTAATTTTTACAGTTTTGTCGTCAACCCTTTTTCAAATCAAGATATAAACGTCAATAGCTATTCTGGGGTTATATGTGTTTGTGTGTGAGGGGCAGAATATAGAGGGTTAGTTATAGAGGGTCAAACCAACAGGTAACTCATGAGACAAGGTATTAAGAGCTCAAAAGACACAAATGAATAGACCAATCATACTAGTCATTTGTGTGTCTTTTAGCTTTGTCTTCAATTGAAAACCATCTACAAAAAATGTCTGGTCAATATTCCAATTGCCCCTGTGAAATAACTGGTTTTACCCACATGAGGAATTCAAAGTTTCGTTTCAAGTTTGATCATCGGAAAAAAAATTGATACCAAAATAAACAACCTTTTGTTTTCCACGGGTTTTGTGTTGGAGCTGACGGCAATAACCGATAGCCACGTTTATCAGGAAAACATAGAACATGCCCGAGACTTCATTACGTATTGTTCTGAGTTATTTCTGTAAAAAACTGTTCTCATAGACTTTTATTCTTATTTTTTTACTGCTAATGCGGCATATAGCTTTGTTCTTTTCTGATACCTTGTTTAGCTTACTCGTGATTGGATTGTTATCTTCTTGGATAATTCTCTTGAGAAGTTTGATCAATGATTTTTTCTATTGTTTCAATAATGTATCTCTTTTTATTATGTATGTAGATAGACCACTGCCACTGGCGTTCATAGTTTGATTGCTCTTTTTGAGGTTACATCTACAGTTTTGAGAAAAAAATTTTAAAAAACTTTTTCTTTAAGATCGTGTCTTATGGAAAAAAGCTGTTTATAACAAAAATACAGATATGGATCCTGGTCGATGTTTGTATTACGGTCGAGCTGATATCCGCTTTTCTGATCATAGGTAAAAATTAAATTCAAAGTCTCTTTAATATTACAACTTTAAATTTTAAAATTAAAAAAGGCCCGTTTCTTGTCTTTTAGAAGTTCAAGTTGACAAAGTTATTCCAAAACTTCTAATTGAAGAATTGAATAAAGTCTTTCTGTCAGTGCACGGTTCATTTCAAGTTGTACTAACTGTAAGTACTCACACGAATCAAATGGATGAATTTATAAAACGAGAACTTCTCGAACTGTTTACCAAAGTGCCTACTTATGTAAATTACAGGTAACCCAGAAAATCCAATTTAAAAAAAAAAAAAAATTTTCTAAAATTTAATTTTTTCTTTAAAGAGAATTCAACAATAACTTGTACATATCTTATTCGGATGGTAAATATGCATATGATGCCCTAGCTCAATACAACAACTATCAGCTAGACACTTACGATTTAACAGTTCAAATAAAAGTAGACAACGAGAAAGAGTATCTTAAAATAATTGAAGAAGAGCTCATGGACTGTCTAGCCTCTTTAGATTATTGTAAAAACAATATACGCAAAGTCTCTATTAATTCAGAAGCCAAAGTCATCGAGTAAGATCCTTTACCTTAACCACCAAAAATAAAAGTACCTCTTTAACTGAATATTTTTAAAGTCTCTTATCTGATGGTCTAAACAATGGCTCGTCTTATATAAATGTACCATCCCAATTGCATTCGAATATTTCAATAATGAACAATATGCATTCTTTAAATTCGTCTGAGTTCGATTCAGTTACGTTGGGAGTCGATTCTAGACACCAAAGTTACAATCCAATAGTCAAAGCATTGTCGAATTCGAATCTAGAAGCTTTAAATCATGCACAAAATAGTCAACGATTTGCTCATTCAGCGGCCAACTTACTTGATTTGTCTGAGAGTGAATTGTTCGCGCAAAGTAAACCCGCTCCACTTCGACCACCGCCTCCACCTCTTCCAGCGAAACCAAAATACGAACAACCTTTAATTGAAATTACAATGGAAACGGGGTTTGAAAGCGACTTTGATTCATTGAAAATCAATGAAGTTAAAAATAATCTACCGTCAAAGCCACCACCTTTACCACCGCTTCCTTCAAAACCATCTTTTTCTCTATTCGAAGATCCGAGTCTATTTGAACCAGTTCAAACCGAAATGCAAACTCAGTCAACAAAACCATCTTTTTCTTTGTTTGAAGATGCGTTCGAACCAGTTCAATCGAATCCGCTACCGTCGAAGCCATCGTTTTCTTTATTTGAAGACTCGTTTGAACCAATTCAACCGCAAAGTGTTCAACAAATTAAATCACAGCCTCCATTGCCACCTCTACCACAGTCAAATAAAAAAACATCAGTACCCCCGCCTCTTCCCCCGTTGCCAGCACCTTTAAGACCTCCACCTATACCTCCTAAACCAGAAATTAAACCTGTTTACATAAATGAGTTGAATTCAGTAATAAACAATAATCAAACTCCTAATGGAACTGGGTTTAAACAAAGTAGCGTTCCACCGCCGTTGCCACCACCACCTAAATTACCTCCAAGAATTAGCTCACAAACATTAGTTCAATCGCAAGTAAAACAGCCCGATGTGACCTCAGATGAGTTCGATGAGTTTTTTTCGAATAGAAAAAGTTCAAATTCACAATTACAGCCACAACAACAAACATCTAATCAAAAGTTCGATCCATTTGGTGATTCGTTTGTGCAAACAGAAACACCTTTACCACCGCCAAGAATGAATCATTTTAGTTAATAAACAACACAAAAAGTTTATTTTTGTATTTATATTTAGTAGTAGATAGGAAATATTTTAAAACAAGTACTTTTTGAGTATTTTATAGGGAAGATAAAATGAACATAAAAAAGGTTCAAAATAATTCTAGTCAATAATTCCATTTAAATCCCTTTAATATGATTGCCGAATGAATAAATGCGAAATTAATACGCGTTTCTCTCCTTTTTTTTGTGTTTTTACACCTCTTCAAAAATTTTTTTTAAATGTTTTTTTTTAAACTAAATTTTAACTTTTTTTAATTATTGATCGAAATTATTATTAATAAACCATTTTATAATCATGACACTTATATTCTTTTTTATTAACAATAAATCAATTCATGTGTTCTTGTACTAAATGCCGAAATTTAAATGTAGACTAACTCAAGCTGCTTTTTACTAACAATTTTTACACTTTACACAATCTAATCATCAAAGTTTACTTAATTTTAAAGATCATCTGTTTTTATCAATGCTATCTCATGCTTTTCTTACTATTTTAATACCTATATTTAGCTTTCTTCAAGCCTTTAAAGGGCTCATGTGTCTACGGAAAATGATTATCTCTCTTTTTTTCTTCTTAAACTAGGCGTTTGATCTAACCATTGACATATGAGTCCACAAAATTCAAAATAGTCAAATACAGTTCGATCGAAAAAAAATTAGCGAAAACCTGATCAATGCATTGTGCAAACAGATTACAGTGTATAAAATATTTTAGATAAAAACCGAATGTTGTAAATTTTTAACTGCTTGGTATTGATTCATGCATTCACTATTACTTTCCTGTTATTGAAAAAAAGGAATACCATACCAACAGTACTTGATTACTTAAACAGCTTCTACTTAATCCAAAGTCGGTTAGAATTAATAGGTTTAAGATCTTTTTGCGGGTTTAATAGATATATGGAAAAACACAGTTTAAAAATAATGAAAATTATTTTAAAAACTGTCGGGACTCTTTAAACTAGGTTTGGTCGACCGGCTTATTTTAATTAATGGTTTCATAGAATGGTCGAGTTCTTATAATTAAAAAAACAAGTTTAAGGAAAATAAATTTCCTAGATGTTGGTACTCTAAAAGTTGAATTGACAAATTATTTATTTTGATTAACCATCAATTTTCCCTACAAATTTTCAATTGTAACCGACTTTGGATTTAGTAGAAACAATTTAAGTTGTTTACTACAGTAATGCTATACTGGTACGGTGCTGGTGGATATGCTTTTTTTCAATAACAGTGCAGTATTAGAATTTGCAGTCGACTAAAACCTTAAAAGATTGAGTACTGTTCGTTCACAAATTTTCATTCAAAAGTTTTTAAATTAAAAGCAGACATATGAACCAATTAATTTTAAGGTATTGGATGGGTTACTCATAAATTTTGAATTTCAGGTGTGGGCCTGGGTTGGGTTACCAATTAAATATGGGTATTTTAAAGGTTTTTTAGTTTTTATTTTGGCAATAATTGGATTTTGGGTCTATGTGCCTATATTTTATGGGTAACCCATATCCTACCCGAACCCAAAACCTGAACTTGTTTGCATACGAGTATACAATTATTCTTGAAAATCCGAAAAAATATATTTAAGTGTTCTCGTATACATAATCATATAAATATGTATACGAATACCTTGGTCGTATGCATATTATGTATTCGTAATACATATATGTTTACGCGTATACAGCCCAAAAAATAGGTTCACAAAATATACATATGCCCCCATACCCACCCAATACCTTAAAATTAATAGGTACATATGTCTGATTAAAAGCTAATCAATGAGTTTTTGTTTTTATCGAATTATTTCCCACACCACTTTCCAAAAATCTCTCTTTACATGATTTTGAGCCATTAAAAATATCCTGTAATGTTTCATAGCAATATTTAACTTTATTTTTATTTTTAAAAGGGCGGAAGTTTCGAAAAACCCTAGATTAGAATCTAAATGGAATTGTATAATTTCAGTCAAGCAGCGCATCCGAAACAAGTTTAACATGTCGAGGTTAATTGTACATAATTAAAAAAAATGGTGACTCAAGGAATCGAATTAAAATCAAAATTTTATTAAATTAATTTGATTGGATATAAAATCTTTAACTAAAAAAAAAACTATAAAAAAAGCCTTCAAAAGGCGTTCTAAATTCAACCCAAGATAAACAAAAAATAATCAAATTAAAAAATTTTTTAATAAATTTATCATTTCTTATTTACAAGCTTAATTCTCTTTGCAATTGCAAGACTTTTAAAAAGTCTTTTAAAATTGTTCCATTTTTTTTTTTGATTTTTAAAAGAATATAATAATAATCGTTTACTGTAAAATATGAAAAAGAAAAAACAAAAAAAAACTCTTTAATACTTAATCTACCTGTTTAACTTCCTCTTGTTTAATTTTTTAAAGCTTGGCTCTAAACAAATATGACACAGAGAATCCCTGATTTTTATTATGACATGATAAAAAAAAAAAGATATTTTATTTATACATCATTTCGAATGTTATCGTGCTCTTAGTTAAAACTTTTTTTTTTCTATGGGTGCTAAAAACAAAATGAAAAAAAAAATGAACAAATCTCGATTCACAAAAATAAACAATTTTTAAAAAAGAATTAAGAAGAAAGTTAAACAATTATTTTCGATTTAATTTTTCGAGAAAACGATTGAGTAAATTAGAATAACTTCCGTCTATTTGTAAGACTACATCTAAATCATGATTTTGTGATTGTTCCTTAACAGGTACACTTGTTACATCTAAACGTTTTGTAGTTGTAATGTCGATTGTTTTTATTAATTCTTTTTCTGGTTCAATTTCAATTATTTTAACGGTTTCTGGACTCGGATCAGATTCGCCTTCATTGTTCAATATTATTTCAGCTATAAGAACTTTATTCTTACTCGGTTCATCTACTTCTGTGGGATTTGATGTTGATGACTCTGTAGTTGATATTCCAGATGATGTAGCTGGTGTTTCTTCATTTTTCAATAATTTTAATTGAGAGTCTTCATTTAGAGTTAACTCTTCGCCGGCTGAAGATTCTAAATCAACGTTTTTAGGAGTAAAATCTTGAACTAAAGTCGTAGTTTGGATATTGATTGTTGTACTCAAAATTCTAGATACACCCGAAGTTAATTTCGGCAATATTACACCAGTTGTCCGAGTTTCTTGAGTTGTTTTTTGAATTTCAATTGATTCGGTTGAGAATTTCTCGAATACCGGAACTGACGTTGTGACAACTAATGTTGAAGTTTTTGATTCAATTGTCGAAGTTGATTCTGTAGTAGTTGAAGTTTTACTTGGCTCAGTAGCTCTATTAACCGAAGATTTATTAATTTCTACAACAATGGACTCCGATCCCATTATTTTCGAATTTTCAACTTCTAAATTCGAGTCTTGAACAATAACTTTTAATATAGAACTTGTTGTTGATGATGAAACGTGAGTTCTAGTTGTTTTTTCTGTTTTGACTTCTGGTCTTTTAAAATCGTACAAAATGTCAACTTGAGAAGCGTTTATTTTCAAAATTGCAGGATTAAAATTTGAACTAATTGTTACATTCCAAAACGTATCCCGATATATTTTTAAAATGTCTGACCTATCGTCAATTTTAATTCGATTTTCGTTCTCTTTTATTAGAACAACATTTGAAAAATCACTAGCATCTCTTAGCTCGACGTCAACTGCAGCCAAATATGAGTTTGTTGATATTTCAGTCAATTCATACAATTGCATTACATCTACAGTTTTGTTCATTTCAACAAATGTTTGAAGAACCTTTTAGTCGAAAATTATTGAAAAATAAATATTGAAAATTTTTTTTCAGAAAACTTACAATTTCTTCAATTTTGTTAACAATCACACTTTTATCGTTCAAATTTGTCACATTTGTTTCAAAAGGCACCAAAATTTCGAGTTTATTTGACCCAAGTTTAGCTTAAACAAAATCGTTAAAACAAAAAATCTTTAATCCTTAAAAAAACTTTTTTTCTTACATGCTCTTTCATAGACCATATTTCCAGTGTAGCTTAAATATTTTTGATGTTGCACTTGGTATCTCATAAAGTAATAGGTAAAAATACATCCGATACATCCGGCAGTTAATAACGCAATTAGAACAACAAGAACCTTAAGATGACATGTTCTTCTTTGTCTTATTTTGATATCGTACGATGAAGACGGGCCTGTTAGTTTGAGTTTAGCATCGTCGTCCAAAGCGGCCAAGTCTCCAATAGCATTGCTACTAGGAGATTTTTTCATAGTTTTGTTAGGATTTGATCCTTCGCCATAAGTATAGCCATGTGTTTGTGTAATTGTTGTATCGCCTTTTTTTGAACCAATTTCGACTTCGTCCTTCAAAAATAATTTTAAAAGTTAAGATTATTTTTATAATATTCGCCAAGTGTATGAGTTTAGTAGTACCCAAAGTCCAAAATTAAATTTTATCCTTCGACAGACAATTGTATTCGAACTTGAATGATCATTGTAACTATCATTCGACAAGTCCGAATCATCTGATTTTGTTATTTTAAAAAGACTAAAATCTTTAAGAATTGACATTTTAATACGAAAAAATGAATGAAATTTACAACAAAATTTTTTTTTTATATTCGAGCTCGATTTCTAAACAAAATTTATTGATTTCGAATTAAAATGCAAATTTGAGTCAATTGGAAGAAAATATTAGACAGGTTTACAAATCAAATTTTAAAAAATTTTTGATTTTTTCTTTTCTATTGAAATTATAAAAAAAGAATTATTTCTTCTTTTTTTTTAAAATCAATTTAGGAAATCAAGAAGTCATGATTTTTAGATTAATTGCTTGAACAAATAAAAACGTTCAAATTTGAAATCGTCAAAATTGTTTGTTTTGCTTTTTTCTAAAATTCAATCAAACCGTGACTATACTCTTCAGCCCTAAAAATTTTTGAAAACTCAAATAGAGAAAACACCTAAATAAAAATATATCTTATATGCACACAAAAATTAAGAAAAATATAAAAATAAACTTCATTTTGTAATTATATAACCAAATAAATTTTTAATGTTTTTTTTATGTGAGTTTGTTTTTCTTCAAGATTTACAAAGATTATTTGATTACTTAAGCCTAACCTTTTTTTATTTGTTGTAAGAAGTCAAAAACTTTTGAACTCTTTTAATCTTAATTTTAATCGTTCACCATTAACATCCCATTAGTATGTTACTCTCTAGTTTAGGATTAATTTTAGTATGTTTAAAGCAAAATTAGCGAGCTAATTGAATAAACACAAATCCCGACACGAAGAATGCCTTAAAGTCTAAAGATTAAATTCTTCTTGCAACCTAAAAATTAGCACTTGCAGTGTAGCAACCGTTACTGGAATTTACAAAAATTTAAGAAAAACTTGGTAAATGTTTCGTAAGCTAGCCTGGTCGTTCACAGGTTCAAAAAATGAACGTTCAGAAGCTTTCAAAAGTTTCCATAACTTTTAAAACATTTTCGAGGTCTTTCATAAATTTTCAGGCTCCGAACTTCCCCGAAAATTATTTTTCGGTAAACCTTCGCTGATGTTTGTAGGGACGAAAACTGTTCAGCGTGAAAGTGTCTAACCCATTAGACAAAGCCTATATAATATGTTTTTGAGTAAAAGATCGAAAAGACAAAATCAAGAATTAAACTAATAAAAAATTTTGTCCGATCAGTCACATAAGGTTATTAACTTTATAAAACTTCAATCGGATAATATGTTATTCAAAAACATATTATATATGCTTTATCTAATGGGTTAGATACTTTTACCTAGCAATTTAATATGATTGCCTTTAAAAATAAGTAATTACACAAAAAAATGGAATTTAACGAAATCAAGATTTTTTTGCCAAATCGTATTGAGAAATAATAAGACTTATTGCTTTGACAACTTTGTAAAATTTGGCGTAATGTCTTTCCATTACTGTGATTTTTTTACATGTCTCAAATGAGGTTTTGTGAGCTTAACTTCTTTTTTTCCAAAATAATCGATTCGTCTGAGCTATTTTTTTTCTGTATCATACCTTTTTCTTTGTTTATTTTTATTCATCTACACCTTAAATATTTTTTAGAGAAAGGTTGCAATAGCTCCCTGTTTAAACTCTAGTTGACATCCCATTACTTAAGGTATCTATTTCCCATTGAACTTGTAATATACAACTAAAGTTTAATGAAAATGAAACGTTACTATGGTTACACCATCCCTCTGATAAAATACTCCTGTAAATACTTAGTCTGGTAATGCTGTACATAAATTTAGATAGTTGTTAATGTATTTCATAAATTTAAAAAAAAACGATATTTTGAATCTTAGATAACATTATTGAAATTGGGTAAAAGAGTTATAGAAATTTTAATTTATCAGCCTGAATTGAACTTTTTTTGTTCTTTTCTTTGGCAATTTGAAGCTAAAAAAAGTTAAATATCGTCGTTGTAGCAAGGTAACTTGTACACGTAGTTTATTAGGCTTAAATTTATGTCAGAAAACAAAAAGAGATTCCATTAAAAGAAACGAGTTTTGTTGCAGGTTTTTCGATCGTTGTATAAAAAAAACACTCCCCATATTCATGATTTAAACATTTGAATTCAAGTAAAATTTTAAATAAAAATTCAATGCTCTCAAACAAAAAAATTATTAAATTAATCGTATTTAAATTAAGAACTAAATGCCCTCTTAAATTAAATCAGAAATCCCAAATCGAAAATTTAAATTCTTTAATAAGTTTAAAATTTGTACAGTTGCTGGTGTCCGTAAGTCCTAAAAACAAAAAATGTAGTCATGGTTTTTTATACGATTCATTCTATTGATTTTTTAGACTCGATTAACAAAAAAATAAATTGCTACAGGTATATTTTTGTATTCTTAATCGAATATACGTCGATAAATAGAAATAAAAATGTTTATGACTAGTAACATATTTGAAGAAAAATAAAAAAAATTTTGGTCAACAAAAATGTAATAAAATTTTTTTTTAATACAATAAAAGACAAGTAAAATAAAATAACAGGTTTAAATATTTTTTTGCTTTTTCGAAAAATTTTGGATTAAAAAAATTGAAATTTAATCATTAACAAAAAAAAGAAATGAGGGAGAGGGAATTAGAAATTGTTCTTTTTTTTTGTATTTTTTTCAAAAAATTAAAATATCAAATGATGTCCACGCCGATTAATAAAAAAAAAATAAAAACCTGTTTTAACTTTGTTTTTTTTTTTATTTATTTAATTGTGACTATTTGTGAGACAATTAAAACATTACAACAAAATTTTTTTAAGAATGACTTTAAAGAGACAAAACTAGCCATCAAAACATGATTTAGATTTAAGAATTTAATTTTTTTTTCAAAAAAAATTAGTTTGAAATAAATGTCGTTTTGTTACTGATTTTAAGCCGTTGAGATTAAACGAAAAATCGCGTGGTGAATTTAGTAACAATAAAGTTAAAATTACAATTTAGACGAGTAGTTTACTAATCGTATCCTAAATTAATTATTCACTAAAATTTTTCTTTAGACCAATTTTACAAAAGAAATTTTGATATCCTGCTTTATGACTTGCTTGGACTGAAATTATTCATCTTAGTCAATAAATTTCTTTGACAAAAAGATATTTAAAAATTAAAAGTTCATTCTGAAGATTGTATATTTCAAGTTCTATCGTTCCTTGGCCACGTCACTGGTTATTTAGATTCCATGCTCTAAATCTCAAATTAAAGGCATCTGAATCGTAGTTCAACTTGTTGAAGAACAATACAAATCAACCGTAGCTCCCTACACTTATTATTAGATTTATTTTTGCTTGTTACTTGACTCAAGCTGTTCTTAAGTTGCAAAAATTAAGATGCGGAAAACGGAATTTCCGCGGAAAAAGAATGAAAAATTCCGCAAAATTTCCTTCTATTAGGGTGTGTAAATTTTTACTGAAAATGAATTGCGGAATAGGTCGAAAAAGTCTAAACCAGTAAACTGATAAAGGTAAATTAAAAGTTAACAATTTAAAAAATGAAAACTTCGGAAAAAATGTGTATAATGCCCAAAAATACTAGTAGATGTGCTTTGCCAGTAACGGACAATTGCAGTCGTTTCTATCTTTGACTCCAAAAACTTGTAGGTTCTTTATTTGAAACTATTAACTGACTTTCCTGTAATTAAACTTTCTTGAAACTCATTCAATATAGATACCACTCTGTTGGTCAAAAAATTATGCCGTTAAAATTCCCTTTTGTTTAAAATTTCGAAACGGAAATACCGTATCCTTCATTTTAATTTCCGCATTCTAGAGATATCTTTTGACTCGCTTGGTTCGGTACATTCCCTTAAGTATATCCTTCTACCATTTTTTATTTTAATGGTTTTACAAATGTTTTGTTGAACGACTAACTTAAGCTTTTATCATTTTTAACTATGATCATTTTAAGATTCACCGTCTATCACTCTCTAAAAACTGAAAACCATGACCACTAAAAGACTTGAGTGCAAGAAATGTTTGTTAAGAAATAAGTCTGAACATAATATAGCTTCAAAAATTAAGAATTTAATTTTTTCTTACAATTTCCCAACTAATCAAAAAATAAAACAAATTTCATGAGGAATTCAATTTAGATTTTTTATAAAAATTATTTTAGAAAGCGGTTAGTAGACTGAAATAGAGAAAGATCACGCTTATTGACTGATTGATCGTGTCAGTTGAACTAAAAAAGTATTGATAAAACTTAATCAAATTATTTTGCAAAATTACGATATTTAAATAAACAACTCAACAAAAAAGATTGAATGAAATCAATATCGATAAGATCGGTTTACTTTCTTTCTTTTTTTTTTTTGATTTACACGCAATTTCTATTTTTAATGCTCTTTTAATGACTCATTTAACTTAATCAAAATCCTGAAAAAAATTTCCAGACAATATTTAATTTTCCGACTAAATAATCACATGTCGGTAGGACTTTAAAGTTTGACTTGAACTCATATAAACACTGGCTTGAAATTTAAAAATAACTTACCATGCGGTTTTGTTGCATCATTGTTGTTAATTCTTCGCCAAAATTTGGTATCTCAACAACTGATGCTGCTGTTGATGAGACAGCAGCTGCTGCCGCTGCGGCTAATTTTTCTGTATTGTTAATTGAAGTCATTGATGAAATGCCTTGACAATAAGAAGAAGATAAAATTTCAAAATCTTCTTTTATTTGATCGAAATTTTTAATGTCAGTTGAGTCTATGTAAAGAAGGGAAGTGCTAGAGTTTATTGTGCAAGCTCCATTACTTGTTGTTTGATTTTGAGTGCATAATAGGAATGTTTCTTTTTGATCGTTGTTGTAAGTTGTATCAACCTCAAACGGATTTGTTGACTTCAAAAATTTTCGTTATTTTTTTTTCGTTAAAAATTAAAAAAAAAAATAAATACTTTGTTAGCCAAACCACTATCAGGTTCGAACGCTTGATTCTCATGATAAATAACTTCTTGATTTACTAATTTTTCACTTGTTTTCTTTTTTGGATCAACGTTCTAAATTCATAAGATTAATGTGTTTAATTTACATTTTTCTTCAACTCAAGTTTTATTTTCAATCAAAGTTTTGACATTCGAAGCAAAAGTTTTAGGTTGCTTTCCAACAACAGATGATATAAGGAGTCCCCAATCATAAATCTTACTAGATTTAAATTCTATTCCTCCCTATGTTACAATAAATCCAAGTTAAAAAGTGTCTTAACATCGTTCTATCATAATTGTCTCTGGGGATAGGTGAGGGTTGTTTCATCAAACAAATAGTTTTCTTTGATACGAGCGATATTTTATTAATTTTGAGCATTTTTATTGAAAATTTACGGAAACTGATATTTCGGACATACTGTAATAACAATAGTTACTTATCATTTGAAAAACCCTCACCTATTCTTGTAGAGATAGGCTTAAACTACAAAGCTGATAAGTTTGTGTGTTATCTTTATATAAAATTGAAGAGAAATTAGCTCTCAAAAACCATGAAAAACTAACTAAGATTTATGATTTGGTGCATCTTATGTAAAAAAAAACTAAAGGTTTGCCAGAAGGCTCAAATAAAAATAACTTGTGAATATCTAAGAGTCTTGTATTTAGAAGACGAATTCAATAATTTTCTACAATTATTCAGGTGGTAAATTATAGTTGAGTACAAGACTAGACAGTGTCTGAACAGACTACAAGGACTATTGGAATCAGGTGATGGCTAAGAATTGGAGTATAAATGAGTACAAATTGGACACTCAGGACAACAGTTATTCGTCTTATAACACCAGTCCGTAACTTAACTCATTTGAAAAAATTTTAAAATTTAAATTAACAAACCTCTGAGTCTTGATCGAAAGCTAAACAGTATGAAGCTTTCTTGTTTCCGTTTATTTTGTACATATTACTTGTAGTTGCTGGCGTAAAAGCTGATTTAACAGACGATTTCTTATTTTTGTCTAAAATGCCCATTTTTAAATTTCAACTTTTTTTTTTTTTCTGAAAAATAAAAATTTCAAAATATCTGAAAAATAAAAGTTCATTAAATATTTTTTCAAACTCAAATCAAAACAAAAAAGAGAAGGGTAAATTACGTGAAAATAAAAAAGTAAATTTCTAAAACAATTAAAAAATTCAACTGAAAACAAAACAAAAAATGCTCAACAAGAGAGACAGAGAGAGAGAGATTCAAAAACTGGTAATTGAATTAAGTACTTTTTTTTTCTACCTATTTTTTTTGTTAGTCGTCTTGTTGTTTTAGGTCTATTGTTTGTTAATATTTCAAAATTCAGAACAAGAGAGAGAGAGAAGACCTCTTTTATGGACTCGTTCAAAAAAATTTAAAAAAACCCTCAACAAGCATAGACGTATTAACTAAATAAAATGAGAAGCAAAAACTTGGTATGATTTGAAATAAAAATGAATGAATTTGTAAGTTATGGCTTTGTTTTTTTTTCACTCTTTTATATTTTTGTTAAAGATATTATATTTATATTGCAGGTCTTCTCTCTCTTGTTAATAAGGAACTTTAAGATAAACTCTTTTTTTTTATTAACTTTTATTATTATTAGATTTTGACACATAATAAACAATTTTTTTTTGTTGTCAAGTTATTCAATTCCTAGATTGTCCGGTTATGAGCAAAATTCTAATTTATCTTGAATTCGATTTAAAAATGAACTTGATTTTCTTTTTTTGCTATTCGAGATTCTTATTAATTTTAAAAGTTGTCAGTTGTTGTGATTTATTCCTTTTTAAATTTGAGCACAATTTTAATAAATTACTTGATTTTATTGCACCTTTCCCATTGGTAAGATTAGATTTTGTCTTTAAATTGTGAATAAAAAGTACTCAGATGTCAAATCTAATCTCTTTATTCACAAAACGAAATAACTTATGGACCTCAGTGAGAGAGTAAATACTTTTAGATTTACGTCGAATCAATTTTAAAATTTTAATTATATAAAAATTAAGATAATCATAAGCTTTGGATGCCTTCAGAGAGATACCGTGGTAAACCTAAAATTAAGACTGAATAAATTTTCTCGCATCATTTAAATTCGGGCTGTTAATGAACATTTTTCGGGATATAAGTGTTTTTGTGACAAATTCTTGTGTAACTTTTCCATGTCAACAAAAATATTTTGCCACAAGATAAGTATTTTAACCTGTATCTTTAACCGGGTCTTGTCGGAAAGATAAAAATATGTTCATAAATTATGTGAACAAATCGTATTCACAGTACAGGTGGCCACCAAAATAGATTGGCAGCGTTTTTCAGTGAATGAATGAATGATTGAAAAGTAGTATTGGCAGTCGACTAATGATCCAACTGGTCTAAAACATGAACTGTGAATTTTCATACCAAGTGCATATATGTCAATTGTAGATCTTTTAGCCTGTTTCAAAATGGTACCCTAGGTATCTTGATAGGGTCATTGCTTAAGGAGAAAAATGGATATAGTTGCAACTGAAAATCGTTTTTAAATTCAACTTAGTCCATTTTTCTCCTTAAGCAATGACCCTATCAAGATACCTAGGGTACCATTTTGAAGCAGGCTAAAAGATCTACAATTGACATATATGCACTTGGTATGAAAATTCACAGTTCATGTTTTAGACCAGTTGGCTCATTAGTCGACTGTCAACACTATTGAAAAGATTATTATTTTTTAGATATTTTTTGACTGAGATGGAACATTTAATAAAATGAACAAACCTTTCCAAAAAATGCTACGCGTTACCTTGTTATGGCTTAAAAACGATGCGAGAACTTTCTAAACTTTTCTAGGAAGATATTTTCAAGATTTAAATCTTATAAAATGTCAATTTTTAATTTGCGTTTCAGTCGTAAGGTCTACAATTGGGCGTTGCGAAGTTCATAGCAGTAAAGAAATAAAAATTGAGCATGAAGTTTTCAAGAAACTAGCAAAGTTTGTGAAGACGCTATATATTTATTTCTAAACGATGCTGGGGGAAAGAAGGACCACCTCGTCATGGAGTACCCCCTCTAGAATCGATTATTGCTTACTATTGAGGCTATATAATTGATGAATAATAGTTCAAGTACAAAGTAGCCAAATGATTTGTATTTCCTAAATATTTTCATGTCAAGGTTCTGTGTTAAGGGGATCCACCAAGACAAGACTCTTCCCTTCCCAGCATCGTGTATAAAAAGCTATTCTTACCTACCTTATGAGACAAGACAAGTTTTATTTAGGTTCACTTAAATATCCTTTTGTTCATGTAATTTTCAAAAATATTTATTTGTATTCACACAAGTTAATTTCGGAAAAAATTCTAAATTTTATGTTCACTTAACTTGGTAAAAAAAATTAGTATTGCTGAACACGATTTTCTCACATCGTATGTGATCAGATGTTCACCCATCCGAACGATGACCTTTTCATTAGCGTAGCCATTAGTCTGTCTTGGGTAAAAATTTACTCAGATGCTATATTTAATGCGAAAGAAATCCTCTTGAAATTGAAAAAATGACCATTTTAATGGATCAGATCTTTTAGATACACGATTTTCTCACGTTACTTTAACCCTATCGAACCAACTTCGTTGAAAGAATTAATAAAATTACATTTTCTTTTTTAAAAAAATAAAGATAAAGGTCCTATTTATACCATTGTATGACAATACATATTCTTCTATTTAAGGTTGAAGGTAAAGCTAGACAAAAAAGCCACTAATTTTAAAATTGAATTATGTCGATATTTAGAGTGCTTTAAAATGTTTAGAGATATAGAAATAACTCGTAAAAATAAAATCCATCAACCTTTAAAAATCAAAAAAAAAATTAATAGTTTGAAAAAAAATTGAAACAAAGGTTTTACAGCTATATTTAAAAGCTACGAATCGAAATTTACAACAATCGACAACAACAACAACAAAAAAAACACTAAAATATAAATTAAATAGATAAAATTAATTAAATTTTTGTTCAAAGTCGTTTTTCAAAGTGGACCGAACAAATTAAAATTGTTTTTTTTTTTTTTAAGGTTAGACACAAAATGATAAAAATTCGTTTTTTGAATTTTAAAATTTATGTTCTTGAATTAGCCCTTCGAACCACACAACAAAAAATGATGAGATTTTCACATTTTTATAGAATAACGCTGTAAAACACGGTTCATTAATGAAGCACATTTGAATAAAAAAGACATAAATTTAATTTTTTTTTTTTTAATTTTCGTTTGTGAAATTATTCTGCCGATCCGGTTAACATTAAGCTATAAAATAAGTCCACTCGAATGTTTTATTGCTAAATCGGAATATAAAGCTTTTAAAAACAATAGAAAAAAAAAGAATCTTGCTTTAATTTAATTGAAACTATTTTAATTTTAGTTGTTTCTAGAACTCGAATCTACTATATCGGTCAATTGTTACTTATATAAATAAATTCTTTTTTTAAGAAAAAAAAAAAGGGACGATTGAATTGAATTTCAAGAAAGCCATGAAATTGTTCGAAATGATTTCGAGGTAAAAAAAAAACTGTTGTTGTTGTTGTTCGAGTTCCGCTACACGTTTATGGCCTTAGCAAACATTGAAAACTTGAAAAAGAAAAAATTTTAAATTAAATTGAACTTGAAAGAACAATAAAAAATCGATAATTGTATTGCCTTTAAAACCTTTTCAAAGTTAAAGAAGTTATAGCTTCTTTAAATATTTAACATAGTAAACATGTTTGAAGCCATTCGTGAAAATTTAAAAGAAATTTAACAAAAAAAAAACTTATCTTTTTAATCGCTTTTAATTTAGAAAAAAAAATGATTAACTATTTACTGATAAAGATTCAAGACAATTTTTAAAAATAATTTTTTTTTATCTAGTTATTTGAAAATTAATTAGGCTATTAAAAAAGATAATTCTCATTATCAAGGTCTCAATAATAAGATTAGAAAAACGATGACCTCCACCCAATAACAGGTTTCTTTAAAGGTTAAAGAGTATTATTTTATTTTTTTAAATTTTGATATTTTTTGGAAATTTAAAAATTTAAGAATTTAAACTAAATCAGCTTCTTGTATCAGACGTAAGTGAAATTCGCTCGCTAAAATAGCTTCTAATGACAAGGGTTAATTATTTTGATCATAAAAAAATCTTGAAAAATTGAAGGAAAAAAACTTTAAAAGATACATAAATTATATTTTTATTAACTAGCAATTATTGTAAACAAGAACAATATTGGGTAGTTAAAATAAGCTTTCCTATAGAAGGAAAGTCGTTTTTCTGTCTTCTGGTTAGGTTGTTTTATCAAAAAATTACGAGAAGGTTCAGTTACAATTTTTGTTTTAGGAACAGTTAAGGATGAAACCAAATTTAAGTAAACACCCCTTTTTAAAGAACAAGTTAATTCATCGACGTTTCGGCAATCGAAGTTGCCATCTTCAGGAATAAAGTCTAAAAACAAAATATATTTTGTTTTATGTCTTTTCAATGTCTTTTTTTCATGACTTGGTTTTATTAAAATTTTGTGATTGAATCGATACGAAAAGTATCAATCAACTTCTTAGTCAAATTCGATTCAGAAATGGTCAGTTTAAACTTAGTATTTTTCAAAAATCCTATTTTTGATATTTTTCCATGGGCCAAAAACCATCATAAGATTCTCATGTGCACAAGATGTCGTTTGTTTCAATGAGAATCACACATAACAAGACCCTCATCGAATGCGTCTGACTTTGTGCTTAAAATGAATCTGTGTCAAATTTCCTGGCATTAAATAAATTCGGATAGGAGGGAACTTAGTTTTTTAAACAGAGTTAGTCAATGAAGTAAAAATAATGTTAAAACAGCCATCTAGGTTCGTGCCCCTCCTAAATGGTTACTACGGTATAACGATCCACTACATTCCCTCTGCCCTAAATCCAGCAGACGCTCCCTCCAGGAGCACAGCGGTAATACGCTAGGGAATTACGAGATCGTCTATATATAAGACCGTTTATGGGAGTCATTTTTCAGCTTTTAAAATTATAAAAATAAAATAGACTGATTCTGTGCATAGCCACTGGTCAGTCAAAACTGGTCATTAGAAGGAAACTGGTCATTTTCAACAAATGAATATCGGTCCAACCTAGCGACCTAGTAGCCTGGCAATATCACAGTCTAGCTCTTGGTTTAAGTGAAAAATATTTTGAACTGGTCCGATAACTTCTTATTTAATTCGTTTAGTTTAATTCAAAGCCAGATTTGAAACAAAATCAAGCTTTTCTGAGCATGGTTGTCATAACGTATACAATTTTTGACTCTATTCTTCTTGACCTAAAGTTTTAGATCAAAATACTGCGTTTGTTTAATATTCAGTGAGGGCTCTAATCATAACAATGCCTCAAGCTCTTAGAGTTAACAAATCTCTTAAAAGAAGACTGATTGTTTATTCAGTTTACGAACATAAATTTTTAAATTCTTAGTCAATCAAAATTTATAACAACAAAAAATATAAAGGGCGTAACCTGATCTTAGAACACCCTTAGTAACCGAGCTCTTAAAAGAATCTATAAATATATTCTTAAGAATAAAGGACCACGTTTAGTTAAAATTTGAAAAATTTGAATTCAAATCTAGGTACTTGGAAACATTTGTAACTAATCGATATTCTAGAATATAAAAACAACAAGATAGACCAAAAAGTTTGATTGATTGATGGATATTCGTTGAATTTTTAAAAATTTGATCTTGAACAAAACAAAACAAAACAAAAGAGTAAACACTTTGCGAACATTGTAGAGCATAAATTAATTAAAAAACGAAAACTTAAAAAAGGATTAATTTTTTTTTGCAAATCTTTATTCTAAATATTGAAAATCGATCGATTCGGCTATCTCAGCTTTCATTTTGAAGAGGAACTTTTACATCATTTTTAAAAATTAATCCAAAATCTAAAAAAGAAAAAAACTAGTTTTAAAAATTATTTAAAAACAAAAACAAATTTCAATTAACTTAAGTGGAACAAGGTACACAATCAAAAACAATTATAAATGTTTGACCAGACATTTAAAAGCACTAATTTATAACTCTTAACAAAAAAAAATTTTATTATAAAAAACAAAAATAACAAAATTAACTTGTTGTTTTATAGCGGCTAATAAAAAAATACAAATTGCTTTAAATATTTATCAAGTTCCATAGTTTGGGTTTTATTTGATTTTTGGAACAAAAGGTAAGACTTAAAATTTTCAATTTTTTGAAAAAAATTTTTTTCGACTATCAAATATCAAACAATTTTAAATACAAAAAATCAAAAAAAAAAAAAAGAAAAATTCTATTTTACATATTTATTTTTGGACTCAATAAATTCAGAGTGTATTTTATGTTGAGTAAATATTTTGCCGAAATTGACCACAACAACAACTAAAAAAATTTTTTATCGACTCAAACAACAACAACATTAAAACCATTTCTCTCATCAAATTTTAAGAAAACAACAAATACCTAAGACTTATTTAAAATTACGTATTGGTCAAGAAAAAGCTATTGAATTCATTCAACGTTTATTTGTTTATTTACACAAGATTAAATTTTATTTTCTATTTGAATAATTTGTAAGTTATCATTAATTTTTTCTTTTTTTTTGTTAGTTATTAAGTTTTCGACGTCGATTATACAATTTTCGATAAACTCATTCAAGAGTTTATGTTTAAGAGAGCTATCTTAGCTGAAAACTAAAAAAATAAATGAAAATATTCCCGAATTGTGTCAATAATTTTTGAATCAAATTGCATTTTTTGAAAAATAGTTCTTAAAAGGATTTAAAACAAAAAAAAAAACGAGAATTTCGTAAGCTCTTGTAATGTAATCGAATATGAAACAAACAATTTTCGATTATGAACGGTGTTTCTTGATAAATGATATCTTCATTTATTCGAGTTTAATAAAAAAAAATTTTTTAAAAATTTTATATTTTAACTTTGAGTTAAAACTTGAATTAGATATCAAAAATCGCTAATAAAACAACGACAATCATCTTACAGTAGTCATTAAAAACGAAAAATTAATGAAAATTTTTCGTTACTAAGCGTCATTTTAAACTAACGTATGCGTCAATAGACTTAATCTTGATCATAGTAAAAATTTACATCTCTTATAGAAAAAGCTCGGAATTGAAAAAAGGGTTCTGACATCTCGCTGATCCTACTGGTTTAGTTTACTTGAGAAAGTTGAGTTAGTTTGCTCATAGAAACATGCTCTAAGACGTCTAGCGATAGCACCGGACAGACGGGTCCAAAGGTACTTATGTATAAAATAGATTCGAGGATAAAAAGTGCAGGAGTGTAGGTGCACACTTCCTGGTGACGAAGGCGATGTCTTATAGTGCATGCTGATGTAACCTGACTAGAGAAGCTAGTACTGACAAAAATAAAAGTCTAAAGCCGATACCGGTCATTGGCAGACTCGATGGTCTTCATTTTTCGCTTAAAAACAAGGCGAAATTTCGCTGATATCACTGATTACTTTAAACAACTTAACTTGAGAAAGTTAGTTTGGGTATAGAAGCATGTTTTAAGATGTGTAACAAGAGCATACGGGCCAAACGTACTAATGTAAGACATTACAGGTTCCTCGAGAGGCAAAATGATAAAAAAATTATAACTTGAGTCTTTAATTCAAAGTTCAGGCCAACAAAAGATGAGGTAATCTCCTGGACCGCAACTACGATACGGATACTTTAAAGTGTTTACGGTGGTAGATGTTAAGCATAAAATCGATAAGTCCCAGTAGTTGGTTCTCGAATTAAGATCTTAATGATTTCTGGACAAGATTTTTATCAAGTTAATTTTGATAATTCTTTGAAATGAGATTTAAGAATTTAATTCAATTTTTAATAGTCTGATATCTTAAATAATCGTACCTAGGCACTATTCTTATCATTTCTCATATGACTGGATTCGTAAAAATTGTTAAGATCTTAGCTTAACAATCAGGTTTTAGATCCTTATTTAGCAGATTTTAGTTATGGAAAATATGCTAAATCCGTTTTCTAGTAATACCACCTTAGGGTTTTCGAATCCTTGAATTCTTCAAGGAACCTAACTGATTTCAATTTTGAATTTCTTATCTTTCTTTTATTCAGCTAAAAAAGTAAAACTAGCCCAAAATTTATCGATTTCTTGTTTTCAATGAAAATAAAAAATCCTACTAAATTTTCATTCTGTTAATAATTTGAATTTTTCCAAATTCATTACAACAACTAATAACAAGAATAGAATCGATAGTCAAGAGTCTTTTAGTATTTGTCAAATATTCAAAATTATTTTCTAATTCAAAAATTAAATCTTTTAAAAACGAAAAAAATTAAATTGTTTAAGACTAGTCAATTTTATGAAAATCTTATAAAAATTTAATCCATTTAAATTAGCAAATATTATTTTATTAACAACAAAAAATCTCCCAAAAGCAAACAATTACGAAAACAAGAAATAATTTCCAGCCTATACAGGAAACTTGAAAACTTACCACAAGAAAATAGATTTAACAACAAAAAAAAAAGAGAGGAAAGGACTGGTTTACTTAAAAAAAATCGAACATAAGAACGCGTCTAATTAAAAGAGACGACAAAAAATAAAAATTTTAACTAAGTAGTTTTTTAGAAAAAAAAAAAGGAAAATTATTGATTTTTAAATCAAGTCCAGTTTAAAAATTTAAAAGGATTTCAATTGACCAGGTATAATACGACAAAGAGAGAGAGAGAGAAAAAAAGAAATAGGTTTTTTTTTTAAAAAATTAATTAAGTTACCTATTACAAATTGTATTTATATTATTAACTAGAATTTAATAACATGCGGTCGTAGCTAGTTTTTAGTGTTTTTGAAATAAATGAGGTCTTTGAAAGAGAGAAAAAGAAAAAAATAATTTTTGTATGTCTGAGATACGGTTTTCGGCTGATTGAATAAAATTTAATTTTCAAAAAGTGTTTCAAAAAAAAAAAATATTTTAGGTCATTCGTATTTTGATACTACCTACCTACACACACACACACGAACACAAAAGTTAATTATTTCAAGTCTTTTTTTTTTTTACTTAGAAATGCAAATATAAAGGTTTTTTATTTAAAGAATGTTTATCTTCAGACTTGAGAGAATAATTGAACTTGAAAAATTATTTTTGAATAGAACCAAAAAAAACATTGGAATTTGAATTTTTATTTTAAAATTGAGATTTTGAAATCTTTAAAATTAAATTTTGTTTCCTCTAAGATGAAGAAAAAGTCAATTTGTTTCATTTGAATGAGAATAAAATAAATTCAACCAGGTGTTGAGTTTAATGATTTTTATTTTTTTGTGGACTTTTGATCTTAATTTAGACAAACAGGTATAAAAAGATTAATTCGGTAAAGTTGCTTTTTTAGTTGTTGTTTTTTTTTCATTCTATTTAAATCGTTTTTTTTATTCGATTTAAATATTGAAATATCATTTTAACTAAACAATTCAAGATCGAATTCGGATATTTTCAAGTAGAATTAGTAATTCAGAAGATCAATCATTAGTTTTTTATTTATTTCTTTAATTCATTGACCCATTTTATAAAAAGCTTAGAGATTTAATCCTGAAAATATGGAGCTGAAAAATCCTGATACTATTTGTCTAGAAAACTTTTGCCAACAATAAATCTAGAAAAAAAATTAATTTGCACACAGATTAAATGCAATTTGTTTTACGGCTGAATAGATGCTAAAATGAATTATTGGAAAATTTTAAAAATATTCGCGAATCGGGAAGAATTTCAAAAATTTGCTTAGAGACAAAGATATTTTTTCAACAAAATTAATTGTCTTTCATAAAAATTATTAAGACTTAGCTGCACAATTAAAGAGAATGTGGAAAGTTGAATTGAAAACGTGGAATCGGAAAGAAGAGGAGACAATCATAAATATGACCAAGATTTACCTCACTTGTTTGGTGAACATAATGTTCACATAATTTTTTGAACATCAACTTGTGACCATAAATCTTTTATGAAGAATAAAAAGTGAACGAAATCTTTATTTTGTGATGAATTTCAAAATTTTATGACCAAAAAAAAATTTATGTGACCGAAAAATAATAAAAGTAAAATGACCCTCATATTTTATATAATTCCGATGTTTTTTTAAGCCCCTATCCCCAGACATTATGTCTCCACAGACTGGATAACAACTGGATTCCTCTTGGTACTCAATACCTGCCTTACTTCTTCGACAACATCCTTATTGACTAGTGGTTCTTGACTTGCTAATTTTTCAAATGTTTAAGTTTTGTTACGAACATTAGACACCTGAATTTCGCCGAGTCTTGTAGCGATTTCGATTTTCTTGAACTATTTTTGAGTGTAAGTAATTTTTATATTTAGCGATCAGAGTATTATTCTCAAGACATTCTTTTAGTAGTAGTAGTAGTAGTATTAGTAAAAAATAACTGCGACCCGACTAAGTCGAGTTAAGCCGTGAGGCTGTGGCAGTTCTTTGCATTAGCACCATTCGACCGTTCATTTGTTCTAAACCAAACATCAAGTTTCGCTTTAAATGAATTTAATGAAGTTGTGTCCACAACATCCACAACAACATCTAATTATATCCAAGATATTTTCAAGAGTAAAATATGTAAAATGTGATTTTTTATTGTTATCACATATGAAAATTTGATGCTATGAAACCTTTCTTAATACCCATAGGTATGTAAAGTGTGACTTGGCTATTGAAATTTAATAGAATCAAGGAAAGACGTATGTTCAGTTTGTTATCTTTTATTCTAACTTTGGTGTAAAGTAAGAAGATTCTAACATTTAAAAGTATACTTCTACGCAAAAAATAACTATTTTAAGGTTCATTGAAGTCAAACTTCCATGCTTTATGAATTTGTTACCGTGATCTCCAACCTCGGAAACCCTAAGTATTAAAAAATAGCTCTACACCTCTGCTTTTTGTAGCTAAATGTCATTGTGCTGGTCTCCACTGTTAGGTGAACATATGTTCACATATTTTGTAATGTTCACATAATCTTATATTTTCCTCAAATGTGAACATTCTGTACAAGATTACCATGTTTTTGGTGGTTTAAAAAAATAAAAATTTTATCCGTATTAATCCACTCCAAAATTATGAACTTTCAGAAATGAGCATTGTGAAAGACCGGAAGAAAAAAAATTCCTTAAAGCCATATTCCAGTAAATAAATTTTCAGGACAAATCACATCTCCTCCTTGGGGAATATTCCTTAATTTTTTATGCATTAGCTTAAACAAGAGACGATAAAACTTCAGTGAATTACTTTTTGTTTTTTTCCATTCTTTATACTAGACGCCGAAAAATGCCGTAAAAAACAAAAAAGAAAAGGATTTTGACTTAAAATTCAAAATTCTCGCAAAGAAAAACTCTAGAAGACATACTGCACTTCCACCGAATTAAATGCTTGCCGTACCCGTACCGAACCGTACCGTACTCAAACCGTACCGTACCGAACCGTACCGTACCCGACCATGCTTCAAAATGGAACCCTGATTGTCTTGATAGAGGCATTCCTTGATGATAAAAATGGACTTAGTTGCAACTGAAAATCGTTTTTTAATTCAACTTAGTCCATTTTTATCATTAAGGAATGCCTCTATCAAGACAATCAGGGTACCATTTTGAAGCAGGGTAAGATATCTACAATTTGCTCGTATGCACCCTGTGTGAAAATTTACCATTCTTGTTTTAGTCCAGTTGGTTCATTAGTCGACTGCCAACACTACCTTAAAATTTAAACGGGTATGGGTACGGTATGAGTACTGGTACGGGTACGGGTACGCTTCAAGTACGGTACGGTAAGGGTACGGTTCGGTACGGTACGGGTACGCCTTTAATTCGGTGGAAGTGCAGTATTAAAATTAACCCTCCCATTTTTTTCTTTTCATGAAATGTTCGTTAATGTTGTAGTTAAGTATAATGTTGTAGTGTATTGCTAGCTATAAACTCAATAATAGTTCTTTACGCCGTTTACAGGTAGAAAAGATGAAAAATCTGGAACCGAAATTTAGTTCTGGATTTTTTTCTCTACAAGTCTACGATTTTACCGAGACAAAAAAAGGCTAAAAAAATTAACTGTTTTTAGTTTTTGAGCCCAAGAAAAAACTCTTTAAAAACTTTTCCTTGCACTAAAAGCCGCCTTCCTAGACGATCTCCATAAAAGGGTTTTCATTCTTGGAACTTACACTAAAAGCCTGTATTCAATCTATCTATAAAATCTTGAAAAACCTAAATAAACCTGTAAAAATTCAAGAAAAAATAATAAATCAGTAAATTTATTTTTAAATACAAATTATGAAGAAATTTGGAAAATAAATAATTCTTTATTAAAGCAAAAATAGATAAAAAAAAATTAAATTATAAAAAAAAGCTGTCTATTCTTGTTGATCCAAACACTCGTCACATCTTATCAACCCATCTTCATTACAATGAGTACATTTTAAATTAGTGAAATTGTTGTGTTTTCGTTTGCTTCCATTACACAATGTACATAGAACAAATCTATAACCACCACATTTTGCACAATAAATGCGAAGCCTTATTTTCTTTTAAAAAAAATGTTATTTTAAATTACTGATGAAAAGCTAAAATGAATTGGGAGAACTTACATCTAAATCTTTGAAAAGCTTATTTAGAACCCCTTGATCGCTGAATAATTCGAGTTCATCGCAATTCTACAAAAAAACAATTTAATTTTTATTTTATTTTTAAAAAGTGTATTTTCTAAGAACTTACTCCAACATGTTTTCCATTGAAAAATATATGTGGAACATCGATTTGTTTTAGATTAAGACGATATTTAAGTTCACGTTGATATTCTTTGTTTTTGTATAAATCTTTTTCTTCATAGCGAACACAATGATTTTGCAATATTTTTTTTACTCTTTTACATTTGTCATATGAGAGACGAACTACTTGAAGTGATGTTGTATAAATCACTATTTTCATGTGTTCTTCTACTTCGTAATCTCTCTTTATTTTTAAAAAAATTTAGTTTAAAATATTACTTTGGTTAGTAAATTACACTTCCACCGAATTAATGTCTTGCTGTACACGTATCGTACCCGTACTAAAAAATCGCAAAAACATCACAAAATCAAGCATTAAAAATTTACCTAATTGATTAATGCGATGGAAGTGCAGTAGAAATTCTCAGGTTTTGATTCCTGTAAAGGATCCCGATGGGTAAAATCTGCCTGTTCTGTACAATAATCATAATAATTCATATTTTCTTTGAACTGAATCCGATCGAAGATATTTAAAGAGGATTCTGACTTCTAATCTTTTCCGTCAATTTTTGGAAATATTTTAATCTTGTGCAGATCCAGGATTTAGGACATGGGTTTCGACGAAAAAATCATTTAGTGTTCATTATTTATACACAAATTTATCATGCATTTTGAAAGAGCGGCTAAATACCCCTTGTCAGAGACGACAAAAAATAAAAAGAAGAAGTCATAGGCCCAATTTCACTTTTAAATCGGACGTTTACTCCTAAAACATTATTTTTTTGAAATTTTTATGTTTTCTCGTATTCATACGCTTTTTTACATTAAATTTTCCTTTTTTTGTCGGTTTTTTTCCACTAAGGTTAGTAAACTAAAAGCGATGGTTCATAGATTTGTCAGGGTAAATTTTAAAAACACTTACGTCCTTTTTTATTGAAAATGAATCACAAATACAAAAACTTAACATGAAAAATCAAACCTAAAAAAGTCGATTAAAGTATGACCTCGATTTTGTTACCCTGTTATTTTTGAAATCTTGATTCTGCAAAAGAAAAAAGAGTGACACTTGTAATGGAATATATTCTGGATTTGTATTAGTGAAATTTACTGTGTTTATCTCGAAACTTCATTGAATCGAGGTCATTAGTTAATCTCCAAAGATGATTTGAGTTTTAGTTGAATTATTTCTGGAAATCGACGAATGAACAACAAAGCTCCAAGCATGAACGGTTTATCCTCATCCTCGGGAATGGTCCTATACCGAATACTTAGGGTAACATTTTGAAGCATGCTATGTGATCTACAATTTGCTTGATATGATGATTTACCGTTCAAGTTTTAGTCTAGTTGTTTCATTCGATTGCCAACATTAAGTTGAATATTAAAATAAAGAAGATTTATCCGATCATACACGCGAGGAACTTTTAGAGCGCCTAATTTATAAAAACTCAACTTGTCGAAGAGTTTCGTAACACCCATTAAACCTATGAACAGAAAATTTAATGATAAATTATATCATTATGATCCCAAAGGTCAAAACTTTTGGATACTCCAAAGTAAACATATCATCCAAAGTTTCAAACTTGTTCACAATAAAAATGTAATTAAAGGGTCTTTACGATGAATCAAAAAGCTAGCTAATTATGATACACCAAACTCTAAAAAAATTTAACACAAAATAACTTACAGCAAGATAATAATGAAGATAAAGCTTTTCATTTGATTTAGTACTGTTTGGAGAAAAAGCAAAGTTATTATTCGATTTAATATTCAATTGTGCATTTGTAACCGGATTTGTTATTTGAGGCTCTTTAAAAATTTCTTTAAGAGATGTTTTAACATGATTAACAGCACCACGTACAGTACCATGTCGACTAACAATCAATAAACTACTCGTACTTGTTGTTGGCGACACATAATTCGAATCATTTAATAATTTATCTTTTGATAGTATACTCAAATGACTTGATTCTAATTTTGATTGAATTATACTCAATTCATTTTCACTATTCGAGTCTTCAATTTCGAATAGAGACAATGCTGATGATGTAATCGAATGTGGTCGATTCAAATCCAAATTTGGTCTTTCAATTATTTTTTTCATAAATTGTTTTTGTTCTTCGAAATTATTGTTCTTTTTTAATAAAGTTTTTTGACGAATTAGATCGGCGTTGAGAGTAAATATTTTAGGTCGATCAGTTCTTGGTAAAGTATTCGAGTCTTTTGTCTTTGACTCAAACTTTTTAAATTCCTTCATTGATTCGTTTTGACTGGACGTTGTATATTTCACTTTGTCTGTGATTTCTTCTTCTTTTTTCTCATTTGTTTCCGTACCAGTTTTATTTTTAATTTTGCTATTTCTCCTTAATACACAAGGAGAAACAAAAGAAACAAATGTAAGTGATTCAGTATCACTAGACGATATTTTATCACTACTTGGCGAAATAGACGATGTTGTATAAGACGATAGAGACGAAGTTGACGATGAGCTGACAGATTGTTTGTCAAATAAAATACTTTTCTTATAATTACCAAAACTAATATTTGAATTATTTCCAAAATTCTTATCCAGTATTAAGCTATTACGTTTATTATCATTATTCGAATGTTTTGACTCGTACTTTAAATCTTTACTTAATCCAATGTAATAGGGCTTTGTATTAGACAAATCTTCAACAACAACAAGATCTTGTTGTGTATTAACTTTTTTCAAAATTTCTAAATTTCTAACTAAACCATCAACATCAGCTTGTCTATTTGTTTCATTCTCGTTTGACTCAATAATAGATTTGCTTAAATATTTACTATTAGTTTTCATTTTAGCGTTATTATCACAAAAAGTAAATTGACCCGACGATAAATATGATAATTTGGGTAACATTTTGTATCTATCTTTTTTTTTTCGAAATACAAATTAATCAAAATATTTTCTTTTTTTTTCGAACAACAATAAGAAAAAAAATTCGAATATTTTTATTTGTTAGAGTGAATTAGTCATTTCGGTCATTTTGTATACAAAAAGGTATTTAGGAACAAGATAAGTCATTGTTAATGTATAAGTACTTAATTAAATGACTTGTGCTATTAGAGAAAAAGTCACAATCGAAAAGGATTTATCAACAACAACAACAACAACAAAAAACACAAAAAAACATTTAAACTTTTTGTTTTTAAAACAAATATTTGAAAATTTTATGAGAGAGAGAGAGAGAGTGAGAGTAAAAATGTTTTTATTTAGAAACTGAAAAAATTGTTTCCTGTTATTTTACATCATATTTCCTTTTGAAATTGATATCAAAATTTTAAAATTAAAATTTTCTTCATTTTTAAAATTATGTTTTTAAAATATCATCAACAGAGAAAAAAAAAATTGAAATTTGAGATTTTAATATTTTCATCCAAAATTTTATCAGTTCGCTATTTTTTTTTTGACATTAAAGAATTTAAGATAGAAAAAATTCAATTAGTTCAATTAAAAACATGTGTTTCATATTAGAATCTTCGTAAGAACTATCTGTTTCTATGGGTAACTAAAAAGTAATAGTTGTTTGTTGAAACAACTTTTTTTTTACCATTAAATCTTTGAAAAACTTAAAAATTTCTTTCTTGGTTATACTTTGATTTGAATTCCGCGACGTTTCGGTAAGAGAAGTTATCATTATCAATCGGCTAATAAGTCCAAACGGAGCCACATGATTATAAGAATCCCACTAATTAAACTTGGAATATTATAATTAGGGTTGGGTTACGTAACCGACTAAGTACCCTCGGATCTTGTTTTTTCGCTTACGAAATATTTGCTTAAATTACGAAAATATTGTCGAAATTCCGAAATTAAATATTTTCTCGCTTACCCAACCACAGACGACAAAAAATGGAAAAATTAATTTTAGTAACTTAATACAGAAAAAATTAGGGTTGTTAAATGAAGTGAATTCTGGTAGTTTGAAATTTCGAAGTCAAAATTCGAAAGTTTGAAGTATGTTTTAAAAGACTTGCTTTGGGTCAAGGAATAGACTGGGCTCAAACTCTCGAATTTTTACTTTGAAATTTCAAATTACCAGAATTCGCTTCATTTAACAACCCTAGTAAAAATAATGAAAATGCAACCGTAAACAAACTTTGACGAATTCTTTAGACTTATTAGATTATACTTCCACTGATTCGTTAGTTAGAATAGTTGGTTTCAATTAGTTTTTGATTATTCTGATTTTTTTTGGCTAAATATTAAAAACTGTAGATCAAGTTTTAATTTGGTTACGGTGTTAACCAGTGACGTTAAATTTCCATTAATTCTGCTTTTTTCATTTTTCATGTTACATTTTTCATCATTTAGTTTAGACTTTTTTAACCGGTTTATAGTGGTAACTTCGTTTTGCCGAAATTTCGCTAAATGTTAATCAAGTTTTCACCAATTTCTACACCTATTTCTATAGCCGTCTTGGTCGTTGAAAAAATAATGAAAAAAAGTTTTGGTAACGAAAAAAACAGACAAATCAGTTTGATTTCTATTTAATCTCTTAAATTACCAAACTCAAATAATTTGAATATAACTCGAACATTTAAGCCGAATACTTAATTGTGAAACGAAAATAACTGAATATAGTTCTAAGATTATATGCCTGCTACGGAAATTAACTTGTCACATGATATCATATGATGTCAGCCCCGACCAGTTTAAATCATATGAAATCAGATTGTTGAGAGAATTACAAACTTTATGAATTGCCAACGAATACTGATGGAACCTGATATCAGATGATACCAGATGACATCAGATGAGGTAAGCTGATATCATATGATATCATGTGACAAGTTAATTTCCGGGACTGTATTATTTGAAAATGGTCAAATTATGAACTTAAAAACTTTTCAAATATTAACAAGCAATATCCATTAGGTGACTTTTTAAAAAGAAAAAAAGAATTGTTTAGATTGAGTGTGATTATTTTAAAATTAAAATAAAAATCTTAAAACTTCTATGTCTATTTACAACAACAAAAAACCCAATAACTAGAAAATTAGAATATTTAAACTACTCTAAAGTTGATAGAAGTTTAAAACGAATTAAACTTGAAAAAAAAGATTATATTATTTGAGAGACAGTTAAATGTAGAGCATTATACCCTTATATTGACTCATAAATTTGATTTTTTTTGCGTCGAGTATGTTACACCTCTATTATCAATGTTTAGCCTATTTACATTATTGAAAACCACAGCGAACTCATAACAAAATTAAACCTATATTGTTGACTTATGTTTATAAATGGATTAATTATATGAAAACAAAAGCCAGTCAATAGTCAATACAAAATAAATTCCTTTTTTTTATTCAAATAAACGACGTTATAAATAAAGAAACGAAATTTTAAATTGCGTAAGGCTATAATGACTTGCCAATTTTGCTCATTTATATCCTGGTCGTACACCCAATTGAAATGTATAAACTATAATTTAAATTTTTGAATGTACACAATTCATCTTTATAGACAATTTGACTATCTTTAAAATTAAATGAAGTCAAATTCAAAAGACTATATAAATCGAATAAAAACTAACAAATAAAAAAGATTAACAAAGTCTAATTGTTTATTTTTTTAAAATTAATTATTTTGAGGTTTTGGTTAAGACGTCCAAAAAAAATGATTTAGAGATTTTTGAAAAACCCCAAATTAGAAAAAAATTCAATTTCGTGTTTATGAAATAAAATAAAAAGAGGCAAATTCTAATTATGTAACAACTCATATTCTTTTAATAAAATGAAACTCGTTCAATAAATTTACTAATTTAAAAGATTCATTGGAGATATTTTTTTACATTCCTCATATCACGTTTTAGTCGCAGGATTTGTCGAACACAAATCAGCTCATCGCCAAATTCTAATTTATAAAGACTAAAATTTCATATTTTACATTTTTCTTAAAATGGATCGAAAATAAAAAATACTCAAGATAATTTATGCCGACTTTTCAGTAATGGCGCTAATGAGAGAACAAGCACGAAAAAAAACACCCTGGTCCCTTTAAAGTTTTGCGATATCTGAAAATTTCTATAATTAAAGAACAAATTATGAGAAAATTTGACTTTTTGCTCAAATATTTTTTAAAATTTTTAAAACGAAAAACTTTTCATAAGGGTTGTATCTGATTATTTTTCATTTAGTGAACGGTTTAAAATAATAGACGAAACATTTATTTAATTGAAAAAAAAAACGATGCATTTAACAGACGTTTTAAAATAATTGATCGGATTGCATTTTTCCTGGAGCTAAAAAAATTGTTAGGAGAGTAAAATAGGAGAAATCGTCGGTCTATAAAAAACATTTTTTATTTCCGATATTGATCATGTAACTTATTCTAATTATGTACACTAATTAGAATATGCGACTTTGAATTTGCAAGACACCAAATATGCAAAAATTAAAAAGTTGGTCCTATTAGTTATGAAAAACAAGTTCTACTTATTAAAAGGCATGAATTTCGCGAAAGAGTGGCCTGATTAGGAGAGCTTGACAAAAGTTTAAAAACCTTTGTTACAGTTGTGGTCATTCACATGTTCCTTTTGTGAACTTTCATGAACTAATGATTTCGAAAAGGTACCATTGATCTATGGGTATCACATGAAAGCGAGTTTTATAAGCTTCAACTAGAGCTTTTTAGCTTTCATTTGATATCTATAAATGAATGGTAGCTTTTCGAAATCATTGAGAGTTCACAAGAGGAACACGTGAATGGTCACAACTGATTAACATTCGATCAGCCGACTCAATCTAGTCCACAGCATTACAAATTTTTTATGATTTTTGATATCTATGCAAAAAGGTATAATTATCTATTCGTTTAAACATCAAATTGTAACAACATTTTATAGGTTTTTCGAAATTCAGAAAAAATTTAAGATTTTGTTTTGCAACAATTTTGAACCAACAAGAACGTTAAGTACTACTTGAATTTTGTTCAAAAGGGTACGTGAACAGATATTTTTTTTTGTTTTCATTTAAGTAAAAATGATCTAAATTTTAAATGTATGATTCAAATTCAAATTCTTAAAAAATATTAAGAGTACTTATCTTCATAAACTTTTATTTACTAAAAATTAAAACTTGAAATTTTTTTTTTCGGTATTTTTAAAAAATCAAGGATTATTTTTAAATACATAATTTTGAAAAGAAAAATTTCTAAAATTAAACAAAATAAAATCAAATAATTTTAAAATGGAATTTATTTTTAGATAAACTAGTTTAGAGAAACCAGCTAATAAATTAGCCTAAACAAAGACTAAAAGAAAAGCGACTATTATGGAGTTGTATAATACTTTGGAATTGTTGAATAATCTTCACTAGGCTAATTTATGCAAAAAAGAATGAAACATTAGTGAATGACTAGATTTTTATCAGGTGGATAAAAAGAGATATTTGAAGGAATGAATTCAGGTATTAATGGCGAATTTGAGATTATTAAGGTCTTTCACGAATTATAAAAATGAACATTCATAGAGAATGGTTCAGTCGAAGCAAAATTTCCAAACCATCTGAATTGTTCATCTTAAACATCATCCTCTACGAACTCGAAAACATCTGATAATCATTTTTCCATTGTTAAATTCTACTTGTAACCTTTCGCTTTATGCAACCTTTAAATATTTAAGTACTCACAGTTGGAAGAGGCAATTATTGATCCCTAAGTTGAAAGGAAAATTTTCATAAAATGGTGTTAGAACGGTGTAAGAAGGGCGTTTTCTATCAATTCGTATCATATCCGAGGAGAACCGGCACACACATTTTTTAACCTTATGGAAAAATATTTTTGAGAAACAATAATGGTTCTTTCGAACTTTTGGATTACAGATATGAGGTTAATGATAAATTTAGATAGTTTGGAAGTTTTCCCAGGACTAAAAAAGATCTTGTACTAAACTTGATGAAAATCGGACACTGAATTTTGTGTGAAAGGCCAGTATTATACAGTGTTATACTGAAGTACTGAATTATTCAAGGTTTGCAAAATTTGTCCAGTGACTGCTCTAAAATATTTTGAGAGACTTTTATTCATTTAGATTCTATACGGTAAACGGGTCGCACTTTTCCGAATTTTCGACCGCAACTTTTATTTTGTGACCGATTGAATCAATTTGTAAAAAAAACATATTTTGGGGACAGATGAAAAAAGATTCTCTTAGGAAAATCGATTTTAATTTTCAGAAATTTACTCTGGTAAACTTGACGTTTTAATCGATACAATAACTGTAACAAATCTGTTCCAAAAAGTCAATTTGTAACTTATCTTGTCTAAAGCCTTTTCAAAACCTTAAAAAAATCAAACTCTAGTGAGTTAACTTGAAGTGTAAAATAACCATGGTAATAGACAAACTGGTGGAATTTAGTCTTTTGTTTGATAATTACCCTCGTTTAAAAAAATTAATTTTTTTTTAAATTTTGAATAAAATATAATTTTTTCTTTGTTGTTTTATTTTCTTTTGTTTAATTAATTGAGCTAAAAAAATGATAAAAAATCAATCGAATAATCATAAAAAAGTCATCGTGATTCTCCACAAAAAGTTAACTAAACACAAGGTCATAACATGATGACTCTAAAGCTATTTACAGTCTTGTTTTTATTAAATCTTGGTGAAAACTTGGAAGCCTTTAAAAATGTAAAAAATACAATTTCTTATCTCATTGGGAAAAATATGACTCTAAAGATGAAGCATCGCATTCCTAAAGAACAACTTAACAGCACACTTTATAAATGGGAGTTGATTGACGGTTTTACAAGAAAGTGTTTGAAAATTTTTAATCAGTCTTTTGATGATTATCAAAATCATGTTGTTTATAAATTGTCTCGTGATTCAAAAAATTATTCTCTTAAACACGCTTTTTATTTTAATAATTTATCTGTAAACGATGGTGGAAGGTTATTAGAATATGGTGTAATCGATGCCACACAAAGTCATCAAACGCTATTTACTTTTGAACTTGTTTCTTTAAAGAACCGTGCTTTTTGTAGTGCATCAAATCCCCATACAGTTGAAATGGAGGAACATACGAATCCGATTGTTGAAGTTTACAAGAATCAAACTTACAATTTTTATTGTTCATTATTCGTGAGATCACTCAATGACACTCATAAACCTTTAATATCCTGGCAAGTAGAAAACTCTTCGAAGCTTGTTTATTTGAATAGCTTCAAGATCAACGAACCTCGTCATAATAAAAAAGAGACGAACGATGGGTTCAATTATATATATTGGCAAGATATTGTTTACAAAGTTCCAGATGATAACATACAAGCATGGCAACATCATAACGAACAAATTTTTTGTCACATTCATCACGAGGATTTCTATCACGATCATTTATCGGAAGTTTCGGGAACTAATTTTACGGCAACTAAACCCTATTATAGTAAATTACCAAATGTTAACTGTAGGATACAATTGAACGTACAATTTGATCCTTTTATTCACCCAAATGTTAGTCTTGTACAAGTTTTTAACGAGACATCGTTAGCTTTGATTGAGTGTCCAATAAAAGCAAATAACCATTTTCCAGTAAAATGGTCTATAACATGGTCAACTTATTCGAATAAAACAAATAAATGGAATGAGAAATTATTCAAAGAATATATTGGCTCTGCAGATTTATATGTAATTGATAACATTAATTATGAAGATCACCATAATCTTTTAATAAAATGTGATTTATATGAAAAAGATCGCGCACATTATCATTCGAGTGATTATAAACGGAATATATTTTTGAAAAAAAAAGAAAAAACGAATAAAACTCAAAAGTTTTTATTGGGCTCAACTGTTAGAATAGAAGTTGTAAAGATGCCAGCAAAAAATTTCAAACCAATAAATGATTTTATAAAAGAGATTGAAAACACCATTGATTTTAGAATAACGATAATAATTGTAATTATTGAGGCTGTGATTTTTGTAGCTGGGTATTTTCTATGCTGTGTGTTTAGTAATAATGCAAGAAGTAGCATATTTTCTACGAATATATCAAGCAACACTGAGGACAAATATTATAAAAAAGTAAGTTTATTTTTAATTGAATAGTTGGTTCACCTTTCCCAAAAATCTTTCGTGAATTTAGGGAGTTTCACATTAATTTAAGTAGAAGCTTAAGTAAATCAAACGAGTTTGAAACGGAACGTCATTTTTTGTCTTTTTGTAGCATACTCTAAAATTTTATTTGATCTTCAAGAAATTGACAGGAGGCAATTTTTGAAATATTATTTGAAATTCTTGTATAGCAAAGCACTAGATAACTCTACAGATGAACTTGTGAAAACAACTACGCTCAATCAGAATTCTTTCTAAGCTATTTAAAATCCCATAGAATAAACTTATTTTCAAAAAGCTTTCATACTAGACTTCCCATTCAAGACTAAAACAATCACATTTTTAATTTTTTTATTGCTAAAATCTAAAATTTTTCTGAGTAAAAAAAAATTACCAAAAACGCCCAATGGGTCTTTTTGACACAATTTTTATTTATTTCAGGAAAATAGTGATCTAAGTGAACTTTTAGAATATCAATAGGTCGATCTCATTGAAAGCTTTCTTTAGATCTACATTTCTACCCTTTTAGAGGATTTTATTCAGGTAAAATCCGCAAAAAAACGCGGAAATCAGATTATTTGCTCACATGGATTATTTCTCATGCATTAGTGGAAAACATCTTTTATTTTGTTAAATGAACCAAAAAAGTATCTGACTATAACTTGTATATGATTCCGTTTTAGAGAATCATATCACTGAAATCTGGTCAATTTTCGCGTTTTTTAGCAGATTTCTTAGGACCAAAAGTCAAAAATGATTCAATTAATTGATAATTAAACAGCTTGTGTCTAAAGCTACGGATTGATACCTTAAAAGATGACTTAGCAGATATTAATATCCATTTTTAATGAAACGGGTCAGAAATAACCGTCTGGCTTATATCAAAAGCGCGCTTTCTAGTGTTAAGGCCATGTAAAATTATGATGTTACCTTTGTATAATATTCCTGTACCAGGACATAATACCAGAACTCTTGACGAATGACGCCAGGAAACTAGCTGTTACTTGATCAGCCTTGATCTCAGTTACAAACAAAAAATTTCATTTCCGTCATATTAGAACATAAAAAAGTTAATTTAAACCGTTTTTAAACTTATTATTTATTTAGAAATCGTTTGAATCATCAGTTGATGAAAACAAATCATTAAACCAAGACTCATCCATAAATTGTAATTCAAATGAAGAGTGCTCAAAAAATGATCCAAATTCAATCGAAGAACATGAAATAAGCTCATCATTTTTCAGTCAATCAAATTTTCAGACTGATAGAAATAAGGATTTAGCATCCGATCTTAGTGGTTCATTAAAAACGTCATCAACTAATTGAAGTTTTTTTTTATTTTTTTTATTAAAAAAATCTTTAAATAAAATCCAAACAAAAAAATTTCTAATCTTTTTTTAAAATACGATTTTTAATTGATCTAAATAATCCAATTTTACCTAGCTCATATTTGAATAAAAACTGGGCCACTGAGAAAAGTACTGAAACCATAATTATTTTTACCATAACAATTATGTAATGACTTATACTTGTTCCAATATCCAACCAACTTCCTTCTGTGCGGATCAAAAAAAAGAAACGCTTTTTTTTTTTAAATTTAAATTTTTGTATTTGGAATTTTGAGTTATAAAAATCACGCTTACCAATGCCATTAAGTCGGATAAAATCATTAAAAACACATAGGAAATTTTTATGGGCAAATGTATCACATCGTACAGACAGTAGAATACGGCAATTACAATCAAAAATGGAATAATTATCTTTAAAACGAATAGGAATTTTAAAGCTAGATTTAACTTGATTAAATTTTATACCTTTAGGAAAAGCAAGAATCCCATTAAAAACGGACTGAACACTGTTATAAAGCAGTAGACTGAAACAGGATCAAAGCTGTTTATTGAAGCCATGTTTCCAGTGCCGAAAAAGGCCAATAACAAATGAAAGACCTTTTAATTTTAATTAAAAATTATGTTTTCAGAAGGTCAAGTTGGTCCGATGTTTTATTAATGAACCAACTTTGTAATCGAAAAAATTACCAATAGATAAACTCTGAACACGTTTGACCAATTCATACTTTCTTGTTCGTCTTCTTCATGACTCTCAACAAAATAAGAAGACCTCTTTTTACCTAAAGCCTTTTTTAAAAAATAAAATATTAAACTTAACTTAAGAGTCCAAGGTATTGATAAAACTATATTTTATAAAAATTACAAAATCAATACTGAACTCCCCGGAGTATACAAAAGATTCGGTCACAAGCCAACTGATCATTTGTAATCCCAAAAATAACAAAAACAAACTTTCATAACTTAAAAGATAAAAAGTTTAAAAAAAGATTTTTTTTAAAAACATTAAAATTTTCATTACGAAATGCTTAGATGGAAATAGCAGTTTGACAAACTGAACATGATTAAAACCAATCTTTTTTTTAAATTTGATTCTGAAATTAACGGTAGACAAATACATGATAAAATTGTAAGATAGCTGAAAATTTGTCCAATAAAAGGAAGTCCTTTGTTTGCATCAATTGAATTTCTAATCCAAAATATGTTCAACATTGAAAACAAGTTGAAGCCCATCTTAAGACAAAACGTTAAATTTATGATTCGTAAATACAAGGTTTAATTTACCATTATAAATGAGATCATTGAGTTTTTAAGGGTCTCAATTTTTTGCATCAAAACAAAAAATAACAAGTTAGACACAATATTTGCCAAATATCTAGAAATTTTAAACTTTTAGAAAACTTATTTTCCTTTACTGACAAAAAAAAAAATATTAACTTACACCAAATAAAGATGGGTATATCCTTTAATGACTGGTAAAAGTGGAAATACTGCCAGAAACATCGATGAGAGGATAATAATCGTTTTTATAGGTCTCTAAATAAATTTTAGGAATTTTTTGTTTTTGAAATATTTATAATTAACTATCTTTTCTTACTTGATCAGGTCTAACTCTAATTGTGAATGATAAAAATACCGTGTAAAGGACTAATAAAATTGAGAAGATCCATCTATAAAAAAATGAGAGTACCATACATTCAAGACCGATAATAAGCAAAATAAAATAAATTGAATTCATCAATTTTTTCTCCGACCATAAACCAATCAAAAACGAAATAAAGTCATAACTTAATTTAAGAAAAATTAAATTTTATCGAGCGAGAGTAAAAAAAAAAAGCAGAATACTTGACTAAAATGTTTCTCCATAGGAAAATAGGCAAGAGCGTGTAAAAGTAATACGAAACCGGAAAACTCTGATCTTAAAAACAGAATGTTAAAATTCGATAATTTTGGTTAATATCCCAAGTCATATCCAGTTAAAAAACTAAGTACTTTTTTATTAGCGTTCTCACGTTCCGACTGTCTGTTTTTAGGCTTCATAAATATCAATATGGGTTGTATGACTTGGGTTTAAATCGTTTATTGAAAGCCTAAGACTTACATATTGAGACAGATAAAGTCAAAATTGTAAAAATTAAAAACACTTTGTCTATAGTTGATTTTTTGATGTATTGATTTCTGTTTATTTCAGATGGAATAATTGATTTTAAGTTTTCGTTTAGCATAAAAATGATCCAACCAATACAAGAGAACACTATGCAAGTTCTTTTAAAATTCTAAATTGAAATTTGTGATTGGAAACAAAAAGTAAAGTTAAATACTTACCCGAGATAAAATTTATTGTATTTGTGATAGTAATCGAGTGCTTTAAGACTTAGCTCAATCAGATCATCAATTTCTTCTATCTAAATTTGAAATTTAAACTCTAATTGCCTTAAAATTAATAATTAAAACAAATTACAGCTTTTTCATACTTCGAATCATCAATTAAAAATTTAATTGTATTCACCCTATTGTTCACATCACTTATTTTAAGATTCCTTAAAATATTTATAAAGCTTAGAGTACAGGCTGCTAATTTATGAGATCTAGCCTACTTGAATTCTTGAAAAAATATTGCAGATTTTTTACATTGTTGATGTTTAATCTAAAAATTAAAAATAACAAGACTTTGTGAAATTTCTTTTGTAAGACCAGACTTTACTTTTAGCTGTTCAATTATTTGTAAAGCATTTTGTTGAAATGCTAAACATTTTGTTCTTGTATCACCATCTAAAACTTCCAGAGGTATTTTTCCCTTGAACAAAATTATTAAAACAAAGACGACGACATAAGAGTTCAACTTACGACTGAATTTATAGGAATAGGCACACCGACCAAATGAGCCATCAAGGGTGCTATACTAATTTGCTGTAAATTCATCAAATTGTCTTTATCTTAAGACGAGGTTAGAAATTTTTTCAAGCAAAAACTAAAATTTTTTATTACCATATTTTTGGTTCGGGTTGATACCAGACCCCCAAGCAACGAATGGAGTAAGACGTTCTGAATCATCACCAGATCCATGAGATCCTAATAAATCGTTATAGTTTAAAATTATATGTTTTTATTATTTTTTAAATTACCCCAATCAGTCATTCCATGATCAGCAGTAAATATAAATGCAGTTTGATTATCATTTGAATAATATTCATTTATTTTATCGGTTACTTCCTTAACCAAGCTATCTACATAAAAAATATTTGATCGGTATTCACTTTAAATGTAAAATCTCATTAATTTGGCTACAGTGTAACGAAAAGTTGGTTTACTTGGAGTGAGGCTTTTTAGAATGACCATGAGTGTCTATCCCGAGTAAATGAAAAAAGAAAACAACATTTTCTTCGTTTAGCATTTTAGTTTCGGTTTGATTAACTTGGGAATGATAAATAAATTTCTTGAAAAAAAAATATTAAAAAAGTTCAAAAATTTTTATCGAATTTTAAAGTTACTTTAAAATGATGAAGAACCCAAGTATCTAAAATGGTGGCATTATCAGACGCAAAGTCTTCAATGCTTGAATCATACATTCTCAAATAAACATTGTTAGACGATTTAAATAGATTCAAGATATCAGGACTTCCCCAAGCCCAAGTGTGTCTTGATCTATTAAAGACACTATCGAACTCGACTGGATTTTCTTTCCAACCTTTAGCTATTGCACTAATGTCTTCGTAGAAACCAGCTATCATGGCAACATGTCCAGGACGTGATTCAGTCGGTACTTGAGTATTCGAAATGGCGAAAATTGCATCCGATTTACGCTTCTGACTTTACTTAAAAATTAATTTTTGTATCCAATTAGAAAAGTTATTTTTTCAAATTTTTACCTTAAAAACATGGATTCATTTTCTTCAATTAGATTATAAAATGAATCATATCGAAGACCGTCAGCAACAAAAAGAACTAATCTTTTAGCCGGACTTTTATCGATTTTCTTTGGAATAGGGTTCATACCATGAACCAAAGGCGATTTAAAATAAACATCGAATATTGAATAGAAAATAATCAAATGTACAATTAGACCAATGAGTATCAATTTTAAATTAAGTTTTTTATCCATTCCAGGTCAATTGGAAGATTTTTGATCATTAACTTTTGAAAATTATTATTGTTTCAAAGGAAACATAAAATTAAAATTTTTTTTGACAATTTTGGTTGCATAATAAACTTAAATAAAAAGGGAATTTCAAATGCTTCATACCAAGAGGCAAATTAAAATCAAATAATTTTTTCGATTAATAAAACAAACTTTCCATCGAAAAAGAAATTATGCCAAGTTTTTTATCAAACGCTGCTTTTTATGAGTTACCACTTTCCTAAGACACACTGGAATATTTTATACACGAAAAAATTATTTAGATTTTACAGCAAAGTCTAACCATTTTATTAAGGACACTTTGGACTCCAAAATCGAGATTTCATTATTAGGATTTTTGAAAAACCGACTTGATAGGCTTATTCTCCACCAAAAATTACATTAGTTTACACAGGATTTAGATTGTCAAATATTTTCTTCCCTGAGTACTAAAGCCTGGAAGTTGACCATCGGGCAAAAGTTGGGTTTCTTTTAAAGCTAATAGCTAATGATTGAAAGGACATATTATAAAGGTCGACCATGATAACGATAGCAGAGATCTTAAGCTACTAAAAAGTTCTATAATTTTTGTAGGAGAACTACTTTTGGTTCAGTTTGGACCCAAAAAAAGCAAAAATTGGTTATTTTAGATTTTAAAGTTATTTTTTAATGCTTTCCCTTACTTTTTATGACAAGATCGACACACAGTTTTAAAGCGCATCAAAAACTGTACAAACTGACAAATTTATGGCCGTTCATTTTTTTCCCTTCAAAAGTTACTTTTTAATAAAGCTAAATTCAGAACTTAATTAAGATATTTTGAAAGAACTAAAAAAAATTTTTCAAGCAAAAACTTCCATTTTTTAATGCTTGGTTCATTTGAGCATTGAAAAAACAATTTTTTGATTATTTAAAATCAATAATTCCTCTATTTAACGACGACTTCTTGTCCTTTGTTAAATTTTGAAAAGTTATAAAGTTTTTTGGGGTATGTGCTTAGGGATACATATTAAATAAAAAAGAATCTCAATAATTGTTTTTTAAATGATTTGGAAAAGCTAATATTGATTTAAAGGTATCAAATGAAAGCTAAAAAGCTCTAGTTAAAGCTTGTAAAACTAGCTTTCACTTGATACCAATAAAACAATGTTAGCTTTTCGATATCATTTGTTCACGTAAGTTCACAAGAGGAACACGTGAATGACCACAACTGTAACTACGAAAGATTGGTTCGTTGCGTTCTTATGAAAATGTAATATTCCGTTCGGAACGCGTCAAGAAGATTTTTAAAAACGTTCTTAGAATAATCCTCAGGACGAATTCAGTTTTGGAACGGATTCTGAACTTTGAATTTAAAGGCTTAGTTGCAAAATGTGTTTTTCAATTAATTTAATTTTCTAGTACGAGATTAATTCTTTAGTTTAGTTTGCGGATATGATTATCGGTTGCGTCAATGAAAGATTTTTCAAATTAAATTTAAGGTTTATTTAATTCATTTTTTTTAATAGAAATCCGTTTAGCAGATTTTGAGGGATAAATTTAAAAAATGACAAATCTGTTGCGGGAAAATGTCGAGTACTTATTCAATTTCATGTGACGTTAAAGTTTGAACTCTAAAGATGATTGAACTGCTAAATTGTTAAATCAGTGAGTCATGATTACTCATCTAAACTATGTTTTCTATCTTTTAAGTTCTTATCAACTCTATTAGTGAAAAAGCGATATACATCTCCTTAAATTTACTTTATAACTTTTATAACCCGATCTTCTTTAATTTCTGAGATTACGATAGTTTTAAATTTCTGATTCCTAATATGTTTTAACCAATTAGTATAAGTACTTTGTCGAATTTTTGAATCTTGGTTTGGTCCTTTCAAAAAATAAAAATTAGAAAAGATTACAACTGTCTCTCAATCTAGGTAACACTATTTGCTTTGGTAACTGAACTTGTTTTTTATTATCTGAAATTGAATGGGATCGGAGTTTTTTAGTAGATTAACATTATTCATTTTTGAATTTGTGATCCTAGAAATAAGAATGATCCGGTTTAATTTCATCTCTAGGATATTTGATTGAGTTTCCTTTTGAGAGTCGAATGAAACAACAAATTATTATGAAAATATAAAATATTAATTTTTACACAAGAGGCACAATTTATTTAAAATAAGAATTTCAAATGAAAAATAGATCAAAATATATTTAATATAATGGAAATTTAGTCGCATCTACTTAGTGTTTCATTAGCTTGGATAATTTGGTCGAAGAGATAGCAAATTTTTATGTGAATTTTGCTCTAATTTGGTGTGCATTTTTCAGAGAATTTGCAGAGTTTTTGCAGACTCTTAATTTAGATTAGGCAATTTTTTTTTAAGATCAAACAAGTTTTATTTAAGATACAACACCTCTAGAACAATTTTTATTAAGATACTCCACCATTGCTATTGCGTATTGCTTTGAACTTCACAGCTCCGATTTTTGCAATACTGGAATGATTATTTTGCTGAAGCACAGCGTTTTAGAGAAATTAAAGGATTCATTTACCCTTTACTATTAAAGGAGTTAAGTATATAAAATTTAAAAGTTAGGGTTATATAGTAGTAGTAGTTTATACTGCAACTTGGAAAAAATCCAAGCTTAACTCAATTGAGCTGTAGCAGTCGCTATACATTGTTTCGACATCCAAACATCAATTTTCGCTTTGAAACTATTCATGTTATTTGCGCTCACCACGTCGTCCAGAAGTTTGTTCCAATCTTTCCCAACCTTATTTTTAAAAAAGTTTTATCTAGGAACACAATTTTTTACTTGTTCACGTGTTAAAAATTGGCTGTTTCTTCTTAGATCGTATCTTCTAGACGCAGGCTTTGTGTTTAGACTGAAATTGATGCCGTTACTAAGCGATTGGAATCTCTTATTATGACTTAATATATCTAGGCTTTTAAGGTTTTTTCTTAAACAAGAAAGCTTTAAATAGAACTACAATCTCGGAAATTAACTTGTCTCATGATATCATATGATATCAGTTTCCGTCTGAATTTGTACACTGGACTGTACATTGACATTACATTTTTTTTTAACATTTCTAGCCTTAATTTCCAGTAAAATTCGTAGATTTCATTCGTTTTTTTATAATACGAAAATTGAACAAATGGGTGAACTGAACTTGTAACGACCAGGGACACCCCCATTCTCGGCCTGGGTGGCGCCGTACTTCTTATTCAAGTCTGGTTATGTTCCTGTAAGACGGAATATTTTCTAACAAAAGAATGAAAAATACCTCTAGTGTAACCTTAATTTGTGAATATTTACAGGAAACTTATTTGATTCACTTAAACAACTAAAAATAATAAAAACATTTGGCTAGTGAACTTGAGTTTTAAATCTCAAGTCTTGTGAAATTCAGATTATTGTTTTCTATTTAGAAGGAAGAGCTTCATTTCCTATGATTCTAAACAAAAAAAAATAGTGTCATTATTCAATATACATGTTTCCTCCAAATGTTATTTTGATTGATACACATTGATGGAATTAAATAACATTTAGAAAAAATATTGATTATTTATCACGTACATTTTAATGTCGAAACAGTTTCATAATAAATTTTTTTTAAAAACAAATTTTGTTTTTTGAGTTCTTTTTATTTGATTTAAACAATCAAAAAAAAATTTATTTTATTTTTTTGTCAAAAAGCTTTAGAGTCGAAACAACAACTTTAACTGTATTCTGTGACTAAACACAACAAGAATTACCTGAACACTGAATTATATAATATTATTATTGAAATTTCGTCTAATAATAATTATACTTTTATGTAACCAAGTAGCTTTTTTTTTCTGTTAATTTATTATTGAAGGAATATTTTACTTCTTTTGAATAGAGAGAAGAACATTCTCTTATTTTTAATTTTAATTTTTGTTGTTGTTAGAAAATTAAAATTTTTAATTAAACTTTTTTACGTCATTTAAATGAGTGACATGGTGCAATAAAATGAGTATTGAACTATCGGAAAAGGCAGTTCAAAAATTTGACTGCGAATTGTGTCTTGAAAATTATAATTTATACGATAAAAAAGCTCATTCACTAGTCCCATGTGGTCATGCTATATGTTTAAGTTGTTTTAATAATCTACAAAAACAAACATGTCCATTTTGTCGTATAAAAATCGATGGAAAAATACCCAATTGGGAGATTTTAAAACGTCTACCCAAACCGAGTATACCAATTATTTATTATCAAGTTGAAATTAAAATGAACAGTCTTAAGTCGGTTGTAAACGAGTTTAGTTCGATTATTGTTAAACTAAACTCTGAGTTAAAAGAAAAAATCCAAATGGCAATCACCGATAATGAGATTAAAGGCGACGAGGATATAAGCGAAAAGTTAAAGTTAATATTGAAAAAAATTGATGATAATCATCAAGAAAATTTAGAACTTGAGTCAAGTTTAACTAAATTGTACGAGTCATTGAAGAACAAAATTGACCTTGACGAAAACAAATATAATAATGAAAATTTAAAAAAATTCAAAAATGATATTGAAAAGCTTACTATTAAGACAATGGACAAAATTAACGTGTTACAAAAAGAACTATCTGATTTTAATCAATTGTTTAACGTTTACAATTCGAAGCCAAGCGTTGATTTTATACGAAAATTGGAAAAAATGTTTTTGGAAAGTGATAAGCCCGAACCGATCAATCAGCAGTTACATTCACTATTTTCGGCTAATATAATCAGACCAGTCTCAAATCCAGTCCCGAGTGATCCAAATAGTCCAACAAATCCTGACACAGAATCTCTAAATTTTAGCACCCGCCAGAAAGGTAAATTTACAAATGAAAATTTAATTTCCTTTAAAAAAAAATCTTAATGAGTTATCATAGTTGTCATAGTTACTGTTGTTTTTATAATTCTACTTATTCTAATGATATATCCAGTGGCAATGATTCTAATCGGTAAGGAACTTATTGGTCATTTTTGTTTTTGAATAAATAATTAATCTAATTTGAAAAGGTGCAACAAATCTGAATGAATGTCCAATCAATTATTTAATACCGATTTGGTTGGTTGTTGGTGGAGGTTCTGGTATTATTGTTGAAATGCAATTGGGAATACTTTTTATTTACACATTATTCAGAACGTTTCGACATCGAACGTTTGCCGAAAAAATGGTCTTCATTTTTTTAATTGTAGTTCCGTTTTCGACTATTTTGGTTTTTAATATAGCATGGTTTTTTACAGGTAAATTTATTTTAAATTGACAAATTGGAAATTTTGATTTTTTATTCCGGTTTTTGGTTTATTTTTAAGGAAATGCATGGATCTATCCATTGCATAAAAATGTTCAATCAGAAGATAAAAATAAAACAAGTACTTATTGCGGTTCAACTGTTTTCTACTTTTCATTTTGGACACTGAATTTAGCTTACATCGTGTTTGCGATAACTCTCATTGTGGCAAATCTAATTTGCTGTTGTATTTGTTTTTTTAAAAAATAAAAAAAAATTATATCTTTTATTATAGTTTTAAACTTAGAGGCTTGGGTGACTTAAACACACTTTATGATTAAATGAAAATATTTGCACATTAAGATCCTAAGGGTATAATAATATTAATAGATAAAGCTATGATGTAGATGATCCACATGAAATGAGGTTTTACCCTCACTTTGATAGCATGCTTTACCCTCACCAAGTCTATTAAAACAATATTATTTAATTCATTGACAGTAGATTTAACAATTTCTTTTGTTGATCTATTCCAAACGCTCGATACCCTATTTGTAAAAAAGTTGTAACTTTGGTCGCAATTCTTAACCAGTTGTCTCTCTACGATATATTCATGACATCTTGTTGCTCGACGGAATTCATTAACTTATAGAGTATATGTTCTAAAATTTAAATGTTCTTTTGACCATTCACAGGATCAAATTAGCTCTGTTGTCACATGCCTTCACTTGGTCAGACCATTTCAAATCATTCGAAATAATAATACCCAGGTATTTTTCTAACGTAGTTTTTAAGAGCGGTGTATTATTTATCTAATAATAAAAACTCGGAACTTTAAACTTTAAATTTGTCAGCATTCAGAGTAACCAGTCCGTCCTTAATCCAATTTAACATTCTTTGAAGATCTCTTTTAAGGGATAAGCAACATTCAACATTATCAATGATTCTATCATCGGCAAACATTTCTTTCATGTTCTCACCAAGGCCCAAAAAGTGCTTAATATAAATATCGTATAAAATCAATCTTATGGTCATCTATCCATTCAGAGACAAATTCGCCAAACAAAATTGGTTGCTTTCTGTCTTTTAAAAGTTTATCGATCCTCTGACAAGTTTACCAAAGCCATACTTGTTAATTTTGTGGATTAAACATTTATGAGGAATAGCATCATAGCCTTGGCATGCCAGATAAATTGACCTAAAATCCGGAACTTTCAAAGCCGGAACAAATGAATGAATTATGGAATAAGTTCCGTGCATTTGACTAAAACCCGAAATCTTTTCAGGATTTTGCTCCACTTAAAACCTGTCTGTAAAAACTGATTTTTTTTCAAGCCATTAAAAAATGTTATGCAAAAATATACAGTTGATTGCAGAGTTTTTGCTGACGACTATCTTAAGTGTTTTTACCTCACGGTTTGAATAATAATAATATAATATGAATAAACTGTGCCAGTATGATATTTTGATTTCATTCAAAGCGGGTTTTTAATAAAAATACTACATACCAAACAATATTTTTTTAGTAGGAAACAAAAAAAAAAACAATATGGCCAGATCAGGAAGGTATAATTTTATGTAAATTAGTAATAAGTTGATTTTTTATTATAAATTTTAACAGAGTATCGATGGTATTGTTTGTGCTATTTTGCCAGATTAAAATAAATTTAAGTGCATTGGATTCAAAACTTCCATATTACCTGAATTTGTAATTTCTGATATTACAGTGATCTTCGTGATATTGCTAAAAAACAGACCACATATTTTTAGAAAAAAAAGGACCTATACTTTTATCTTGAAGGGAAAACACACCTTGGTTTACATTCTAAAAAATAAAAAATTCTAACAATTTTGTAAAAAAATCCTAGACTTATGTCGAAAATGATTTTTAAAGTGAACCAAGTATCCTGGAAGAAAAATTCCTTTTTCGATAATTACGCCCGAACCGTTCCTTATATATTATCAGAAATTGCCCAATGTTAATGATTACAAAATTCTCTATCGAATGGTATATATAAAAATCAGGTTGGGTTTTCTCTTCAAGAAAAAAGCACAGGTCTGTTTTTTTCAAAAAATATGTGGTCCGTGTTTTAGCAATATTCGATCTATGACCCTGAAAGATCAAGAAAATGAACATTCGTGGGGAACGAAGGAGTATTATGGTATGAAAGTATAATGCACTTCTACCGAACATTGGGTGGCAAACGAACCGAAGCGTACCCGTACTGAAACGTAGCGTAGCAACATGAAGGCGAAGCGTACCGGTACATTTAGTGCGGTACGGTACGGTACGCTTTGCTGGGGGTACGCTTGCCAACAAAAGTTCGGTAGAAGTACAGTACCAATAAGTATTGCAAATTTATCTAGTAGACCAGTATCAATTCCCAAAGATACGAGCGTGAGGAAACTTACCGTATTACCATAAACGTACCTTGCTTATAAGCACCCTCCTAAACCCCCTTTTTCTAGAAAAACGAACATAAAGTCACTTTCACTTTTGTGATCTTCAGATAAAGCGCATTGAGTTCTATCAGACAAAATACAAATGACCCCAAAATCTATTCGCATCATTATTATTTTTTCGATCAAAGTGTCAATTTTGGGGCACTTATCAGGAAATACGATAAAGTTATAAAAGAAAGAGATTTTAACTTATTAGTCATGGACAATTGGGGAAAAGTCAACGGGGTTGTAAGACCCCTTAGGTTTCGGCATTCGAATCTTGTTCAAATTTAGTCGAGGTTAAGTTCGGGTGGAGCAAAACTTCCACACTATCCGAATTCATAATTCCTGACATCATATTTGTAATCTTTGACCCCGAAAACCCCAGAAAATAAATTTTTAAATGGAGGTAAAAAATCAAATTTTACCCCCACCCCTCAGCTTTTTGCAGCCATATGTAAATGTGCTTTATTCAAAAATTTTAGTACACAGGATTGGAAAAAGCTATAATTGATTTTGAGGTATGGTCTGAAAGCCAAAAAGCTGCCATTGACGCTGGGACCATTATCGATGAATAATAAAATTTCCCTAAAGCCGTAATCGAATTTAAACGTAATCGAATTTAAACGGTAAAAAAGGGGACTTTTCCAGTTCTTCCTAGGGAAGCCGCAATACCCAAATTTTTTTTTGTGCACCCGCTTAAACAAGGGTCCATGTTTTCGTCTGGATCAATTTATTTTTTTTATAATTAGCTTTTTGAATTTCCATTACATTTTAACTTGTTCTTGATTCGATTCAATCTAGATCTTTTAAAAGCCATTTGAAGTATTTATTGTTGAATAACAATTTTCAGTCCGATCTATGGGGCGACTTCTAAAGTTATTAAAGCTCTTATAATTTCCCGAGACTTGAGACAAATTAAATCTTATTCTACTCATAAGAGAAAATTTTGGTTTCTTTATTTTGAAATTTTTTTGCTTCCTGATTTTATTTAAAATCGAGAGAAACAAAAACCTTTTAAATTATGTTTTGAATGTACTCAAGAATAAAATTGAGTTATTAAAATAGAATCGACGCTTTCAATTTGATCAGATAAAAGGCTTCAAGGAAATACAATGGCGGGTCATTTAATTTTTTTTCATTTCATAAAATTAAAATTAACAATCATTTTAGGAAATTAGAACATGACTGAAACTAGTTCAAGTCAATTTTAGTATTAAGTTTAATTTATTTCTTTTTTTTTTTTGTTGAGACAATTTTTGTTCAGACTTGTCTCAACTTAAGAAAAAAACTAAATAAAATCTATTCTAAAATACCGCGTGTTAACAAAACAACCAAGGTTTACTTTTCAACAAGATAAAAAAAAAATTGCAATTTTAAGTTCTCTTCTCCTCATGCTCAAAAATAGAAATAAATATTTTTTTTTACATATCAACATAAAAGCATACACACCAATATTCCATTATTAATTTTTAGTTTCAATTTTCAAATGAAAGTTTTCTATTGAGCAATTAAGCTCTATTGAATATATTTGGTGGAAGATAATAATAATTTTTCTTTTGGTAAAAAAGTCTTTGTGTTCAGAAAATCTTGTTAGCAAATTTCATGGTTTCTTGAAATTTTTTCTCTCTTTTCTTTCAAGTCCTTTTTGTATATAAGTAAGAAAATTTTGTTTTATGATTTTTAAAAAAAATTGCATCTAGAAAAAGAATAAAAATTTTTTTTTTCTTTTTTTGTTTAATTTTGTTTTTTTACAAACACTCAATCAAAAATCAAAAATTATTTTCCAAAAGCCCCAAAATTGGATCTTTTATTTCTGTTTAAAATAGCAAACATTGTGATTAAATAAATATCGATTAGAAATTTTATGTTAGAAAAATAAGTCAAGATGGATGATGACATGGAAACTCTAATGGCTGTAAGTTTATCAAAACCCTTCACACATGCTCGTCTTTCTTAATATTGTAATTTTTTTTAAGCAAATGGAGCGCGAGTACGAAGAAGAAGAGCTACGTAAAAAATCTGAGAAAAAAGGTAAAAAGAAAGCCGGTAAGGGTGAAGAAGGTGGAGACGAGTCCGTCGAACAAAAACCTAAAAAAGAGGAGAAGAAACCCAAAAAGAAAGAAGCTGCTCCAAAACCGGTACAACAAAAAACAGTAGAGGATAGATCTGAAGAAACAAAATCAGAGGAGGCGAAAAAAGATGATAAGAAATCGAAAAAGAAAGATACTAAAGAGACTAAACCAGCAGCTGCACCAACTCCGGTCGAAGAAAAAAAAGAACCCGAGCCTGAGACTACTACAAAGCCCAAAAAAGGTGAGAAACCAGGTGCTAAAAAGAAACCTGCTGCTGGTGTTTCGGCTTTGAAAGAAGCATTGGCTAAAGCGAAACAAATGGAAGATGAGATGATACGTCAAGAAGAGGAAAAAATACGAAAAGAAGAAGAGGCTAGACAAAAAATTTTAGAAAATGAAAGATTGGAAAAAGAGAGAAAAGAAAAGAAGAAACAAAAAGAAAAAGAAAGAATTGCTCGTTTAAAACAAGAAGGTAAATATGAGACCAAAGAGCAAAAAGAAGCCAAGCAAAGAGCATTGCTTCAGCTTCAAGCGATGGGTGCTAGAATTCCAGCTACCACTGCTGCTGAAGATGCAGAAGCAGCTGAAAAATTGAAAAAGCCTAAATTTGAAAAGCCTAAAAAGAAGCAAGCAACAAATGCTCAAGAGAAAGAGCAAGACCAAGATCATAAAGAGAATGTACCTGAACAAACCGAAGATGCTCAAGTTGAAAAAGAGGAAAAGATCAAAGACAACTGGGATGATTCGGATGTTGAAGAGCCTGAACAAGATCAAACCAATCTTTCTACTGTTTCTAAAACAACAACTTCTGGTGTTTCATCAGCTGGCACTGAGTCACTTAAAAAAGAAGCCGCTGTAGATGAGGAAACTGAAGGGTCCGACGATGAAAGTGAAGAAAGCGAGGAAGAGAGCGAAAGTGAGCCTGAAGACACTGATCTCCCACCGATGGAAAGAGTCCGTCGTCGTTTACAAGTAAGTTTCTAACAGGGTCTTGAATCGTATGAAATTTTATTAAATTTTCAATTTTCTAGAAACGTCATGAAGATGCTGAAAAATTGCGTTCAACTGAAAACTTACGCGCACCAGTAATTTGTGTACTTGGTCACGTCGATACGGGTAAAACAAAAATTCTCGACAATTTACGTCGTACACGTGTTCAAGAAGACGAAGCCGGTGGTATTACACAACAAATTGGTGCAACTAATGTTCCACTTGAAACAATTCAAGAACGTACCAAAATGTGTCGTAGTATTTATAATGTTTTTAAAATTCCCGGTTTTCTTATAATTGACACACCTGGTCACGAATCTTTTAAATCGCTGCGTACTCGTGGTTCATCTCTTTGTGACATTGCTATTCTTGTTATTGATATTATGCACGGTTTAGAACCTCAAACAATCGAATCATTAAACATTCTTAAAGACAAAAAGACTCCATTTTTAGTAGCATTGAATAAAATTGATCGTTTATTCGATTGGAAATCGAACCCAACAGCCGATGTTGTACAAGTCTTAGAAAGTCAACCGGATAACACAAAACGTGAATTCGAAAAACGTTCAACTGATATTATTGTACAATTGGCTGAACAAGGTTTAAATGCTGCTTTGTACTACAAAAATCCAGATCCAAAGTCTTATATTTCCCTTGTACCTACTTCGGCTCACACAAGTGATGGTATTGGAAACTTGATGGCTTTGATCACTGAATTCACTCAAACAATCTTAGCCAAACGCGTATCTTATTCCAAAGAATTACAATGTACTGTTATGGAAGTTAAGGCCATTCCTGGTTTGGGTACCACAATTGATGTTTGTCTTGTCAATGGTAAACTTAAACTTTGTGATACAATTATAGTCCCAGGTCAAGAAGGACCAATTGTAACCCAAATTAGAGGTTTATTACTTCCTCAACCAAATCGTGAATTGAGAGTCAAAAACAGTTATAGAAATAATAAAGAAGTACTCGGTGCTCAAGGTGTTAAAATAGCAGGTAAAGAATTAGAAAAAGCAATGGCTGGTTTGCCTCTTTTTGTAGCTCATAAAGAAGACGAAGTCGAATATTACAAACATGAGTTGCAAGTAATGTTGAAACAAGCTTTGAGTTCAATTAAGTTATCCGATAATGGTGTGTTTGTTCAAGCATCTACTTTGGGAAGTTTGGAGGCTTTGTTAGAGTTTTTGAGAACTTCAAAAATCCCATATGCCGGTATTAGCATTGGTCCAGTACACAAAAAAGATGTTACTATAGCCTCAATTATGTTGGAAAAAGACCCACAGTATGCTGTTATTTTAGCATTTGATGTTAAAGTTGAAAAAGATGCACAAGATTTAGCTGATAGTGTTGGTGTTAAAATTTTCACAGCCGATATTATTTATCACTTATTCGACAAATTCATTGGATACAGAGAGGAATTGAAAAAACAAAAACGTGAAGAATTCAAAGATGTCGCAGTTTTTCCTTTTAAACTTAAAATTTTACCGCAATTTGTTTTCAATACCAGAGATCCGATCATTTGTGGTGTTAAAATTGAAGCTGGTTTCATTAAAATTGGAAGTCCTGTTTGCGCAATTTGTGAAGATACTTCACAAGAACGTGAAGGAAAAGAGGTAAATTTGAAAAAATAAAATTTTCAAATTTTCAAAATTTTAACTCTTCCTCGTAGCTTTTTGTCGACTTGGGCAGAGTTACAAGTATAGAGTTTAATCACAAGAACATGGATGTCGGCAAAGCAGGTCAAGAAGTTTGTATTAAAATTGAGAATACAACTGGAGGTGCACCTAAACTATTGGGCAGACACTTTTTGATTACAGATCAATTAGTAAGTAAAATATCACGTGAATCAATCGATGCTGTCAAGAACTATTTTAGAGAAGAAATGACAAAAGCTGATTGGCAATTGATTATTGAGCTTAAACGAAAATTTCACATTATATAAAATCCAAGTTTATAAAATCAGAGTTGTTTTTTTTTGTTGATTGGTTTTATTTAATTGTCAAAGACAAAAATGATTCATTTTAAGTGACAATTATAAAAATTTATTTTTTTTCTTTAAATAAAAAATAAAATCGAAAAATAAAAATGTGTTCTTTTTAATGATTCTTAAGCTCAAAGCTGTGTATAAAGTTGTCTCTTGAACCTATATACATTCTTCCATTGAAAATAATTGGAGAACTGTAACAACTATTTTTTGACTCGAATATTTGGATTTTGTTTAAAAGTTTTCCGTCTTTGGTTAACATAAAAGCTGTTCCATTGCAATTGATGCAGATTATGAAATCATTGGTCTCATCATAAAATGGAGTTCCGTATATTTCAGCTTCACAGTTGACACTCCATTTTAGATCACCAGTTGATTTGTTTAAGCAGTATAAATGATGGTCATGACAACCAAATAACACTTGGTTTTCAATTAGACAAGCGTTACTAAAAATCGGTTGAGAAACCGGAAATTTCCATCTCTTGAAAAATTTATTTTCATTAGTAGTAATCCATCCAAACAAGACAGTAGATTCCGATAAAATACATAGCAGTTGATACCTTCTCTATTCCCTTGTTTTATATTTTTCGGAAATCATTTGTATTTCACCAACAGCGCCTCGGAAAAGTCAATAATTACCCACCTGCTTCTCTGATATGTTTTCTGACGTAGAGTGTTTGAGAGCATCGTAAAAGACTCAATGTTAGATCACCTAACGGAGAACGACGTAATCTTTTAATATCAACATGACTTTTTACCGAACGAGTCTAATCTAATAAGTGCAACTAATCTTCTGAAAACCATGGCGCCATTGCGAATAGCTATCCAGTCGATATTATTTACACAGATTTTGATAAAGCTCTTGATTAGGTGTCTCAAAGTAAATTACTTTACAAGCTCCAATTCTATGATTTCGGAGAGAAATTAATAACTTGGTTCAAAGGCTTTTTAACGGGACGTACTCAAAGAGTAGTAGTTGGTGAATCCTCTTCGGAATTGGCTGATATAACAAGCGGTGTACCTCAAGGGTCAATCTTAGGAGCCATTCTTTGGGTCTGGTCAATATTTTGACCACCTGATCACGATTTTTACTTTAAAAAAATCTTCAGTAAAAACTATGAACACATGATCATGAATTTTAATTCTAAAATTTTCAATGTCAATTTCGTGTACCAAAAATCAATAACAAATCTTTGTTATAATAAAAATGGGTAAAACCAATCAGTTTGTTTGTTATCGATTAAGACTTCAGCATATACAGACCACTCTGTCTGATTGCTGACCTCTGATAAATCACGGCTTGTAAGAAAATTCATTTTGTAAAAAAAATACAAATTATGTCGAGATCTCAAAATTGACTTAGAATTTTTTAAAAATTTAAGAATTTTTTTTGCTCTGTCGAAAAATTGTACAAGAAATTGACTTTGAAAATTTTAAAATTAAAATTCATGTGTTCATAGTTTTTACTGAAGATTTTTTTTAAAGTAAAAATCGTGAACAGGTGGTCAAACTATTGACCAAACCCGATAAATTATCAAGATGTTCAAAAGCTTGGTCTACTCAACTTAATGCTGGTAAATGTGAAGTTATTCAAGTGCAATTTTTGACTATGATATTCAATCAGTGGGCTTATGGAGACAGCTTTGACGAAGTCGATGTCTTGGTATTTACGGTTTAAATTGTAATTTTCAAATCAAAAATTGTACTGCTAAGGCAAATAGAGTTCTAATAATGATCAAGGCAGATTTTAATCTAAGACAATACCTTGCTTAGCATCGGCATGTGCTTTTTCTAATTTTCTTCTTAAACATAAAGATAAAAAAAACAAGCAAAAATCTTACAAGGATTCCATCCGATTTAATGCAATAAAATACTCCTCCACAAGTGCCCAAAAATGTAGAATTATTTGAATCCAAAATTGGTGATGTAAATGTCGGCTTGTCTAATTTGTAAACCCAGTTTGTTTCACCATTATTTACATCCAAACAAAATAAATTTCCACCTAATGTAGATACGTAAACACTTTCGAAGTTATCGCATATTGGCCCTGAAAAAATGCTGCAGTTGTCTAAACTTCTTTTCCAAACAAGACATTTTTTCTTTAAAAAAAATCCATTGAGTTTGGTTACAAAGCTTTTTTCAAAAAAGTTTACGATTAAGTCTAAGCAGTAAACACATTTGTCATAAGATCCAAAAAAGACATATCCATTTTCAAAGTTAACACATGGCGATGATTTCACATAATCGCCTGTTTCAAATTTCCAATATAAATCCCCGGTTTTCGAGTCGAGTATGTATAAACATTTGTCATAACTTCCTAAAGTTTATGAATGAGAACCTATCTGTTTAAATCTTCTGGAAATTTAAATTTACCAAAAATGACAAAATCGCCCAATTTATCCATACATGCCGATGACTCGATTCGATCAGATGCTTTAAACTCCCATAAAATTTGACCAGTTAATCCGTTAATGCATAAGAAAGAGAATGAATGCGACCCGATGTAGACTCGAGTTGGAATTTCGGATGTTTCTACTATGACTAATGGGGTGGCATCGACACATTTTTTTGTATCGACTTTCCAAGTTGAGCTAAGTCTAAGATCTTGAGGAATTTTCTCAAAATTTGAATTTGTAAATTTAAAATTTTTAGACAAACAACAAATTATCTTAGTATCGATTTTAACTTTAGGCTCGGTACGTAATTTAAGCTTTTTTGAAGGTTGTTGAGTTTCCGATTCAAAATCGTCTTTATTTGAAATTATTCTATCGATAAGTGAAAATAAATCGAAAAATTTTTGATTCAAAAGAACGTCTAGAATTGAATTAGATCTCAAGTCAAATGAAAATTTTTTAAATTGATTCTCAAGTTGTTCAAGAAACATTAAAGCTTTTAAAGAATCGCCACCTGATTGAATAAAATTGTCTTCGTCATTAGGGATTACATTTAATATTTTCTTGTAAATTTTCAATTTAAATTTTTAAAATCAAGAGTTTAATTTTTAAATTCATACTTTCCAAATTGTTTTCAGTTCATTTAATAAATCAAAAGACTCAAAATCAAAGTCATTAGCATCATTTTGTTCAGCAATAAGTTTCTTAAGTTTTTCATAATTCAATTTGCCTTTAATCGAAATCTGTGAATATACTGTCTTTGAATTTGACATGAAAAAAAATTACCATGTCTAGTCAAGGGTGCACTTTCAAAATCCATAAAAATAATTTTCCTCGGTTGATAATACGACGGTAATTTTCGAGTGATTAACTCAAGTGCTTGATTTCTACAGTCATCTGAATTTGATTTTTTTGTGTCACAAAAAATTACAAGAGCCAAGTAATTTTCCCTCAGTAAAAATGCTGAAAAACTTATATTTTCATGTTTAATTTCATTAAGAACCTTTTTTTTTCAAAATTTTTAAAATTTTTTCATCCATTAGTTGTAAGTCTAAAGCAAACCATTTCAAGAAGATTCAAGTCTGTAAGATTTCCATATATTTTAACCACTCGATCAACACGACCTTTCAAATAAATATTCCCATTTTTAAAAATGGCTGCATCTCGACTTTCAATAAAATCTCTTTTCGATCCATTAATGAAACAAACTCTTGTTTTACTTTCATGAAAGAGTTCAGACTCAATTGTCTTGTCTGTCAAAATTGATTTAACTTCGACAAGTGTATCATTATCTTTTAGATAAAATTTTGTCTCGCTTAATGTAACTCCAATCGGAACTCCATCTGGATCTCTTTTAATAACACAATTTTATAAATCAATATTACCCTGTTGTCATTCTTATTTTTAAAATTATAATACCTTAAATCATTTAGATTGACAATGCGGTATGATGACCAACTTGAAAGCTCGGTTAGTCCATATATATTAATGACTTTTTTTCCGTTTAAAATTAAAGTTTTGATAAATTCGTTCGTTGGAAACGTTTCCCCGCCAAGGGTCAAACATTTAAATTCAGATTTTTCAAAAATTTTTCGATCAAGAATTTTGAACAGCGATGGAGTTATCTTTGGAAAAAAATTAAGTTACAAAATTCGTGATTTTTTTGATCAATTTTTTTTTGGTTTACTTGAAGTGCTGTTATTTTATGACTAAGTAAAGCTTGATTAAGTCGTTTGGGCATTTGTTTCAAAATCTGCGGGAGTACAAGAAGGCAAGACCCAGAGAGTAATGAACAAAATATTTCGATTAAACTTGGATCGAATGTTAATGACGATGCTTGATAAAAAACATCGTTTTGGTTCAATTCGAATATTTTGCTTAAAAAAAACAATTTAAAATAATCCAAAGTTTTTTTTTAAGTGCAGATTACCTTAAATCAAGAATGTTTGGAATTATACTAGAATTACAGACTTGAATAACCTTGGGCTTTCCAGTTGTACCTTAATTTTTGATTGTTAAAACTTCCAAGATCTTAAAAGTAAGTAAATTTCTAACCTGAAGTGGTAATGACATAAGCAAGATCAAACGGGTATTCGGATTTGATTTGTCTTTCGTAAAGTTTGAAGCCATATCTTTGAAGAAACTCGTCATGAATACGATTGGTTAAAAATTCTTTATCCTAAATATTTTTCAATAATTAACAGTGTTTAACCAAACAAAAAACGGTAAAACTTGCAATATCTTGATTATTATTAGTTATGATAAAATCAGGCTGTACTTGATCAATTGTTGATTTAATATAATCATCTGGCCATCGAGAATCAATAATAAAATAAGAGTGTCCACAATAGATAGAGCTTTAAAAATAAAAAATATTATATATAATGTTGAAGATAGTTTGAGGTTACAAAATGATATAAGTCAGTTGTATGAGTGGTCTAAAGAATGGTTAATGGAATTCAATGAGCAAAAATGTGTTGTAGTCCATTACGGGTCAAATAATCCGAAACGTGAATATTTTCTTGGAGAATCCGGCAACAGTCATAAACTTAAGGAATCAGTTCAAGAGAGAGACCTTGGCGTCGTTTTTAGTAATGATTTGAAACCGTCAGCACATATAGCAGGTGCAATAAAAAAAGCTAATCAATCTCTTGGACTTATTAAACGTTCGTTCAAATACCGCGATAAAAATACGATCAAAAAGCTCTATACATCACTGGTAAGACCCCACTTAGAATACGCTGTCCCAGTATGAAGTCCGTTTTTAAGGAAAGACATCATGAGTATCGAAGGAGTTCAAAGAAGGGCAACCAAGATTATCGGCGAATTACGTGACTTAAGCTATGAAGAACGGTTGGAGAAGTTAAACTTAACTACTCTAGAAGACAGAAGAATCAGAGGTGATTTAATAGAACAGTTTAAAATTATTAATAACTTTGACAAGGTTCATTGGCATCATCCCCTGAAAGAAAATTCAGTTCATTACATGACTAGAAGTCACAGCTATGGTTTCGAAAAACAAATAGTCCGCAACTGCAACCTCAGGTTCAATTTTTTCACGAACAGGGTGGTCAATATTTGGAACAATTTACCGAGTGAAGTGATTGAACAAAAAACAATTAACAGCTTTAAAAATAAACTTGACATTTATATGAAAACACATAAAAAAGATTTCACAGGCTACTATAGCGCAACTAATCATTGTGCTCCGTCAAAGGAGAATGAATAAACCTCCTTTTTTTATAGCCTTATAATTTATTATTATTATTATAATCAGATAAGAGGATTAAATTTACAAAGTCCATGTTATTTCATGCTAAGACAGTCTCTCAAAACGAATAAATAAACTCAACATTAAAAAAAGTTAAAATGTTTGTCTATTTTGAATTATCATACATGTTGGAAGTACCGCGTCTCTTAATCAGTAGTCAAATTAATTCAAGATAGTTCGATATTAGACCTAATTTTTTTTTAGTCTCAATTAAAGACTCCTATTCCATTTTATAAACACAGACGACCGTGTTTTTAGGAATAAACGCCCTTTTCAAAAGCGAGATTGTACTTCTGACTTGATTATTCCATATTTTTTTTTGATTTTTGTTGATTAAGTTTTTTGAAACAATTTTACACAACTTTGGCCATGACCAGGATATTCATGTATTATTTCCAACATAAAATGCATAACGTAATCCCTCATTTTGATAGTTAATTGGACCATCACAAAACATATTTGTCTCCGGGGAAAATTCGGATTTATACTCGGTACAAAAAGATTTTATTTAAAATTTAAGTAATTTTCAAAAAAAAAATTTTTTTTTCGCTTAATTTTACAAATTCACATGTTGATACGAAATTCTATACCTATGTGAAGTTTTTTCTCAATTTCTCAAATTCTCAATTTCTTAAAATAATTTGAGAAAAAAAATTTAGTTATTTCTCAAATTCTTAGAATCTAAGAAAAGTTGAGAAAAGTTGAGAAATCGAAGAAAATAATTTTGAGAAAAAAATTATCAGAGTCCCTGAATCTTATGCTTTGTCGAATCCTTACGCTGCCCTATCCTCACCCTAAACCCAACCCCTAATCCCTATCTCAATACCAACTTAGTCTTGAAAAAGATACCAAATCTGAATTATTAGATAAAAATGTAAAATTATCATTCTTTGGCGTATTTTTTGATTAAAAAAACCTTGTACAGTCAAACCTCGTTAATCCGTATGAAAATAGCCCCATTAAAATCGTCATACGGATTAAAATATACGATTTAAAGAGGTATTTTCTATTGAAAGGAATTACAGTTAGCCTGTGATTTCTATACGGCCGAAAGAGATATTCGGATAAAAGTGGAACTTTAAACTTAGCTTATTCTTTTTTTCTGAACATATCTGCAGCAAAACAAACATCTTTATCTTTTCAGAATTATGAGACCTTCTACTATTAATGAGAATTTAACAATTTTGTGAAGGGGAATGTTCCCTATTGCTTTCCAATCTTAAGAAAAGTAACTTTTCTTTATCTATTTTTCTCAAAATGTACTGTTCATTTTTTTATTTCTCAACTTTTCTCAACTTTTCTTAGATTCTAAGCATTTGAGAAATAACTTTATTTTTTTTCTCAAATTATTTTAAGAAATTGAGAAAAAACTTCACACTGGTAAATTCTATTAGTTTTAACAGGGGTTGATTTTTTTTCCGGAAATTTTACACGAGGCCGGGTAGGGTCGGTAGTTTATGAGGGAAGAAAAGTGAAGAAGAAAAATTTTCTTACCCGATTTGGGGTGGTTTATAAAATTTCAAAAAGGAAAAAAAACTGGGTGGGTTGGTGTTTCTGAGAAAAAAATAAATACAAAAGAAAAAAAAACAAGTTAAATTCTTTTTCAACTTTGCGAAAAGATGTTTAGCCTCTCCCTTAAAATTTTATTTTTATTACGTTAAAAATTTAAAACGAAGCGGTTTAATAGATAATCTTAAAAAGGCTTGTTTTTTTAATTGACTGTGTGAATGGAGCAGGATAAAAAAATAAAGTTTGAATTACATCGTTTTGAAATTAATGATTATTTTGGTGTGAGTTTGATAACGATCTAAGAGTATTAAAAAAAGCCGATAAAGTTTGCATATCCAGCGTTTCTATGAATACTCACTCTATATATTTTTTAGACAAATTATGTGAACTAAGTCACGGAAATTAACTTGATTCGACGGTTCGGGATTCGATTCTACGTGGAGAAGAAATATCTGATTCCTATATTCGTAAGAGACGACCATTTTTAAATTCTTGGGAAACCAGTGAATACATTTTTAGAAGGGACCTTAGAAAACAAGTTTGCACTGATAATATTTAGGGGGGTGGGTATTGAAAAGTTTAGTATCTAAAGGACTTTTCTTTCCAAGGGTGGGTATATTTTGCGGAATATTTTTGACCCCCCGCCTAGTGTTAGAAATTTTTTTTTTTATTACCCCGGGGTTTTAATGTATAAAAAATTTACGATAACAAAAGCGAAAAGATAGTTTTATGAATTTTAGACAAAATTTGACAAAAAATGAACTTTTTGCAATTACAAATGTTGTTAAAAATAACTTGAATTTCAAAAGCTCTCCAAAAGACGTTTTTTTCAACAAATAATGTGTTTGTCCCAGCGATAAATATGTTTTATGACGGTACATTTTACTATCAAAAAATGACTACAGTCGAGTCGCTTTAATCCGAATAGAAAACCTACTTTTTTGCCTTGGATTCAATGGCTCAATCACGGATTACTAATTTTGTGATCAATTACCATCGCAGCAAAAAGATCTTTCCCGCTGAATTTAAGAAATATCACTGTATATCTTATACTAGAGGGTTTTGTTTTACACACAATGTCTATTCGAGTATAACGTTGATTTTGTCGTTCCGCTCATTGATAACTGGACCTGAGTCAATTTTCAAAAAAAATGTCTCTAGCAATTAATTACCTGAGTAGGAGTATGAAAAAGTTTTTGTCCCAACTGCTTAAATAGAAAGCAATCAAAGATTTTGGTTGAAATTTTAGACCATCAAAGAAACACTCTGCAAACTAGAAAGCTTTAAATTTTCAAAAAATCTAAATAAATTCAAACAAAACTTACCAATTTCATGGAATCATTCAAATTTTTAAAACTAATACAACAATTTTTAGAATTTTCAAAAGAATCAAACAAAATTGCGTTGGACTCTGTTTCATTTAAACTACGTAGTATACAACGGAGTGATTTAAAATCATTTATTGTTTCGTTGTTCATTTCATTGAGTTTTATTATTTTTGTTGTAGTATCCAGGGAACAATTTGTTTGTAAACTTACCTTTTAGTTCCAAAATTTGTTTCCAATTCAAAAATTCTTTTTTTTTTCTTCTTCTTCTTCTTTTCAAGTCAATTTTGAAATAAGTTTTCATTTTTGTTGTCGTTCATAATGAAATATTTCAAAAAAAATTCTATTTTTAAAATTACACACTTGTAAATATGATAATAATATTTCAAACTAGAAAAAGAAAAAAAGAAAAATCCAACAAAAATTAAGCGCAAGAACTTTCGATACGCTTCATTGAACATCATTTATATTTATTAATTTTATTTTTACAATAAAACTTATCTTATTTCCAAGTATAGTACATAAATATTTTTGTTCGCGCTCACACACACACACACTCAACTAAAAAAAATAGAAGATTTTTCCTGTGTTAATAACTTGCTAATTTAGACTACTCAATGTCTTCATTAAACCAAATAATATTGTTAATTTTGGTCAAAATTTTCTATGCCAACTGTGAAGAATTTTGTTTCGCCAAAATAACCATTTCGAATAAATTTGATGATTCGTTTCAAAATTTATTTCTATCAGGTCTTTATGCGTTCAACTCGCTTACTAATCAAATTGAAGGTCAATTAGTGTTGACCAAAAGCTACTCGTCTGAAAATAAATCTCAAATAAACAGTAATGGGTGCACGAGATATCTTAATGAGCCCATTACTTACAGTTATATTTCTTTAATCGAACAAGGCGAATGTGATTTTGACGATCAAATTGAATATGCAACTCAGAGCAATGCTATGGGTTTGATAGTCATCAGTAAAAATTCACAAATTTTTAAGATCAAAAATTCGAAAAGTAAAAAACCTTGATGTAGTCTGCTTTTATTAAAATTTTGTTTTAAGATAATCCTTTGGTAGTGGTCATGATATCTCGCGAAATGGGCGAAAAACTAAAGACCTTAATCGAATCAAGTGACATTTTTGTTTCAATAAAGCCCAAAAATTGTGAGTCAAGAGACTTTTACATAGAGTCTGAATTCAACTATCAAAGATTATCGTACGTATCAATAATGTTCATTGTAATTGGTAATTTGTGTTTATTGCTTCTATTGGGTGGTACATGTACAGTTTTTTATGTTGTTCAAAAGACTCGTTTGATCGAGGAAAGAGAAAGAATGGAAGTAAGTTTAAGCTTGCAAGTGTAACCAGAAATTAATACTGGATATACTTGCAAGTTTTAGAAATAAAATTATAAAAATTTTGTTTAATCTTGTCTATATTTGAACAATAGCGACTGATTGACCGTTTAACAAAAAAAGCCATATCCAAAATGAAGTGCAAAAAGCTACGCTCCAATGACACTGTAATAAAATCGTCAAGTTTTTCTTTTTCATTAATCATTTAAATGTTTCTCTTTTAAGGAATTGAATGACATGTGTGTTATTTGTATGGAAAATTATAAAACAAATGATGTAATAAGAATACTCCCGTGTTCGTAAGTAAAATCTAGACATTTAGAACTTCGCTCTCAATACGCCCAATTTTTTACTAAATCACGAGTTGACGCATTTTTTTTTTCACTCAAAATTTGGTATTTTGTGATGCTAATTTTACGCAATTGAAATAATTTTGAATCAAATCTGGAATATGTTTTATACTTAGAAATTAAAGATGTAACTCGAATATTTCAAGATGGAGGTTTTTTTAATGCAAATCTTAAGCCCCAAGAAGATTTAAAATTAAGTTTTTATTTTTTTTTGGATTGAACTTTCCACGAAATATGGTCAACTTTAAACTTTATTTTTGAGAACATGGTTTCTAGGTTAATTTTGAGTAGTGATGGGAGTTTTCTTGGTTTTTTGGTTTCCCAAAATTAGCTTGCTAAAATTTAACAAACCAAATATGGCAAACCAAAGATTGGTCTATTAAAATTTTAGCAAGCTTAGTTAGCATTTATTGGAAAAAAATTCAAACAAATTACACTTAAATTTTTTCTTAAAAATCAAAAAAATCTAAAAAAAAAACGAAGATTTTTTCTTGGAGTAAAAAAATTAAAAAAAAAACAAAACCACAAGACTCTGCTTTCGTGAATTAACATGGTTGATTACCAAGATTACCTTGAAAATGAAACAGGTCTGGTTTTGGCACATCGCATAATTTTGAGTCCGGAATTTGAAAATGATTTTTTAAGGTTCAGTGATAGTAGGACATTCACATTTTCTTAAATGCCATTTTTGGCATTATATCTGTAATCTACTACCCTGAATAACTAAGAAAATTATTTTTTTTCATGAGGTTACAAAATTCAAATAAAATTTAAGCCTCCATTCTCACCTTACTTTTTACAATCCTATGACAAGATACTTAAACATTTAAGATATCAGGTAGGGCTTTATTGATTTAAGATATGATGGACATGACTGGAAGCTAAAGATCTCTCGTTGACGCCATGAACCTAATTTTTTTAAAAAATATTTTTACTTATTCTTTTACGTTTTGAGGTATTTTAGGACTTATGCATACGCTTAATTCTGATTAGACAAGTTTTGTTTCAGACAAGACAAGCTTTATTCAGGCTATAGCACCTCTAGAACAATTTTTATAAAGATTCTGCACAATTGCTATTGCTTTGATGCTATGAATTCCACAGCGCCATGAATTTTCATTTCCAGCTAGGATCAAATTTTTCAATTGTCGACTAAATTTGTACCATCATCATTTGATGCTCAGAGAGCTAGTTGAGGGTTTGTTGAGTTTTTTTACGGTTTTCACCCATTATAATTTTTTGTTCCCATCCATTTTGGTCTTAGCTCCAATGGGAGCTTTTTAGCCGTTCGACCAAATCTTCGAGCGCCTTGAAATTAGGCTGCAAAAAGCGGAGGGGAAGGTGTAAAATCTAAGATTTTGTATCTCCATAAAAAATTATTTTCGAGAATCTCGAAAATGTAAAATTCAGATGGCACGGAAGTTTTGAATCACATGTACCTTAATTTTCACATTTTTACCAATTTTTAGGTCTAGAAAGTAAATTTATAAGGCTATATATATAATTTCTCCATCCCACTCTATTCGATTTTGTGTCGTCTTATAGATCGCCTCAGCAGACGGAGGAGTATTTTATTTTAAACAAACTCGATTCATGCATCCTCCAGTGAATCTAATTAAAATGTAACGTCAACAGTCAACCGATAATCGCTAAATGGGTGCTTTAATTATAAATTTTAAGATCAATCAACAATAATACATAGGCAATATTTTAAGAAATTAAGGTTTGTCGAGATTGTCATATTTTGGTTTATAGTCGACTTGTTGTTGATTTTGACTATTTACGGTTATCGCTTGTCGGTTTACGTTACATTTATTGATTGTAAGTCCCTGAGTTAAATTTTAATTATTTCTTAATTATAGGCATGTTTTTCATAGAGACGAAATCGATCAATGGATGAACGAAAACAAAACTTGTCCAGTTTGCAAAATTGACATTCTACGCTACTACGGAATTGAGGTATTACATTCAACTAACTCATAAAAATTTTATTTTATAAAAAATTATCTTTAAGATTGAAGCGAGAAATAACATTGTTTTTTCAATTCTTCAACGATTAAGAATAATTCGATCGAATCAAGAAATAACAGAAGCTATATTAGCTCATCAAAATAGCCGCCGTGATACCGTTTTTAGTATAAATGGAGGTATGAGTCGTCATAGTATTTTTTCAACAGGTCTACCTCTTAACAATGAATTAACAATTAACAGTGTTGAACAGCGAAATTTTGTTTACGCTGAATTTCAACGTAACCATTTGAAAAGTTTCGATGAAATAGAAGATGGTAAAGAAGCGAATATGGGTAGAAGATTAACGTTTTTCGGAGAAAAGCTACCGCAAATTGAAGCCTTCGAGAATCAAAAAATTCAAATTATAATTCAAGATGATAATCGTAAGTAAACATAATGACGCATTATTTAGAAAAAAACAAGCTTGTATTCTCTTTTATTCAAGGTGCCCAGTCGAGCAATGAAGAGGCAAATGAGAAAAAAGAAATTTGCGAACCAAATCAAATAAATGACGAAACTAACTCAAATGTAAATAGTAATCACAAAAATGACACCGATATTCACATAAAATTATAATCTGAAATATTTTCAGGTTTTTTTTTATTTAAAAGTTCTGTTTTAAATTTTAAGTGAAAATAGAAATTAAAATTTCTTATTTTTTTTATCAATTTTTAAATTTAATCTTTAAATATTTATCTTGTATTTTTTTATTAAAATTTTTTAAAAAAAATTCTATTTTATTTTTTGTCTGGAGATTTGGTTTAGACTATTTAACTCATAAATAAAGGTATTTATGTAGACTGAATGCATCTAGTTATGATGACATCACAGTCAACACGTAATATAACGTAATTGCTCGAATTTAAGGACATCGCCGCATATTTTTTTAACAAATAGAGTTGTGAACACGTGGAACTCCTTGCCGCAATCGGTTGTTGATGCAAAGTCTGTTACAGTCTACTCTCGATTTTGTGAAACCTCTGGGGAGTTGTAAAAATTTTAACAAAATCAAATTTTAACAATTTCGATTTTGTTAAAAGCTTTCACAAAATTAAGTTTAACAATGATCGATTGCTTCAAATGATTTCATTCAAATATATTTTTATTTTACATGATTCAAAAATTAGAATTTAAGTTTTCTTTTAATAAAACTAATTTTTCTTTTGAAAACTTTGTCATAAACTCATACTAACTAGGCTCTTTGTAATATGTTGAGAAACTACCTCTAATGTCACTCATTTTAGCTTGAACGAAGTCTTTTTAATCAGTGGCTTCATCAGGGCATCAAATATTTCTAAAGCATTGAGCAATTTGATTGAGTATGGCGTCACTTTCTCTCTAATTTCAACCATCGAAATTTTCGAGGTCATCCAAAATTTATTTTTTGTGTCTAAGTCTATTGTTTAGGGAACCATTTTGGAAAATTTAATGAGATTACAAAAATGAAAAAAAACTTAAACAAAATCAAACTCATTAAACATGTTAAAGTATTAGAAGTTGAGCAAAACGTTGACTTTTTTTCTTTAATAAAAGTAAGTTTTTATAAAATCAAATTTCACAAAATCGAACGGCACTTCCATGTAAAAGTATTCATGTTAAGCAAGGAACTAAGTTTGTTTTAACAAAATAGTGATTTTCACAAAATCAGGGTAAACAAAATCGAGAGTAGACTGTAATAGCTTCAAAGCAAGATTGGATGAATGGATATCAAAACAATGTTAATAAAGTTTAAGTTACTGCCAAAGCTCCTTTGGAGTTTTACCCTATTGGGTCGCAGTATAATTTACTACTACTACTACTACTATGGGAATCATTAGAAGGATAAGTATTCAATATTAATAAAAAACTAAAAATGAACCTTCAATTTCTGAGACAAGTTAAATTTAAAACTTTAACGTTTTCTTTTACCTAAACCCCTGTGAGGCCGGTTAGGAAAAATTCTGACAGAATTTTCTACACACCATTCATGAAAATATCAAAGATTGAAAAATGTTTATTTCTGACATGCGGTTTTATGCGGTTGTTTATGAAAAAAAAATCAAGTCAAGTCACGACTTAGACTTGAGGAACAAATCTGGTCTGTACCATAGCCAATATGAATAAATACATAAACAAAATATATCAGCTTGTAGTGGACAAATTTCCCTACAAAAGAAGGGTCAAAGTATACTTAAAAAAGAAATTTTACATCTAAATTATCGTTCCGAAAATTACATTTACCCATTACACCGTCTAATAATATATTAAAATAAAAATTAAATAAGAGGATTGTAATAGACAAGCATTCTTAAATTTCTTGATTTTTTTCTTTTTTTCTAAAAGATTTTACTTTGCTCGGATCATCCAGGGGGTAATAATTTTGATGTTTTCAACACACGAAGCCGTATTAGAAGAAAAAATTTAATCCGATCAATGTATGATCTTGTGAAAATCAAGAAGAGAAATCAAAAGAGTGTTCAAAATTTTGATAAAATTGACAATTTTTTCCAGGAGGGTAGGGGCCTTTTATCAAATTTTTTCGAACCAGCCAAAAAATTTTTTTAATTATTACACCCTTGATCATCTTTGAAAATTAAGAAATTTTAAAAAAGAAGGGATCCCCAAAGACTGCTAGGTGATGCCTGACTCGCTAGACTCGTGTAGAAAAACATTTTTTCCCTACCCCATGTTCTGGGTGAGCTTTTTCTGATAACCGACATGTCGTTAATTGTGACACTAATTGTCAACTTTACGACATGTCGTTAAATTCGTGCAAATACGTTAGTTTGCACGATTTATTTTACAGCTCAGTCTATCTCTTTTAAATAGACCCTACATGATATAGGCCACGAGGTGTAGGCCACAAATCTGGTGTCGAAAACTGAAAAGTCTTTCAAATCTAGTAACATTGTAATCGGATTTTTTAAAATATAAAGATCAAATTTTAAAGTCATTAAATTAAAGCAATTTCATTTATTAAAATGGACTTGATACGATCAGTTTAAAGTTCGGCCCAACAATATTCTAAGAATATAAAACTTTTCTTTTCTAAATCACATGGCAGATGTAAGAAAAAAAATCTCTTTCCTCTTTAATAAATACTTAATTCGCATATTTTATGAACCAGTTATTTAATTCAACTTCCTGTCAAAAATTAACATCGATTTTGTTCATAAACCGGTAATTAATAAATACAATTTTTTTTTCTTAAATTAAACAGAGCCTTCAGTATTATTGATATTTAAAAGCAAAATTTGAATAAATCTAATAATTTTTTGTTACACAGACTTTGTTTTCATTTTTGTTTCATATTTAGGCTAAAGTTGTTTATGTCAATCAAATTACGGGCATTTTTTCAAGTTGTTATGGTTCCTTAAATTCAATAATTCATTTTAACCGATGTCTTTTAAAAATATTTTCATTCGACGTCTGTTTTAATTAAATTTTCAATTTTAAAATTAAAGCCAGGTCTCTAAGCTTACCTTTTAAGTCAGGAAATTCGATGAATTTAGGTTAAAGAATTTTTCATTATATTTTTTGCCTAATATAGAAATTGTTGGAATTTACTTGCTAATAAATAGTCCGTCTATTTTTAAATGACTTAATTCATCCAAAAAAACAAGAAACACAAAGCTCAAATAATTTTACCTTGAACACAAGATAGCTTAAATTGAATTCTTATTTTCTCATTTTTGTTTAGCTTACAAATAATTTAATTAAAACTAATTCATTGAGTTTATTTTCAAGTGTAAGAAAACTAGATTTTAAAAATATTCTCTCTCTCTTTTTTCTTTCTTGTTAAACGAAAAATCTGTCTTCGATTAAAAAAAACTTTTGTTGTTGTTGTTGTTGTTGTGTGAGAGATCGTTTGTCATTGAAATTATATAAGAGAATATTTTTTCACAAAAAAAATTTCTTCCTTTTGAGTATTTTACTTGTGAATCATTGTTAACTTGGGTTCCTTCTATAATTAAAAATTTCTAGAATTTTTTTTCTCGTCGTTATCCTTTAATAAACTGTAATTATATTCAGCATACGGTATTTACAGAATTTGAATTTTTATTAGACAAAAGATTCTAGTCATTAATTTTAATTTTATTTAAAGAATAATTTGCAGAAACTAAAATCCTTCAGTAGATACGCCATTTTCAAAATTTTCGAAAATGAATTAAAGATTATATTTCGATTTAATCTCTAGTCTATAAGATTTTTAACATGTTTAAGTGTCGATTATACTGACTAAATTAAGAAGGTTAATCAAAAAATATCTAATTTTATATGTTGTAACCTTGGCGTGTTTTAGTGAAAAATCGTAGCATAAAACAGTCGCTTAAATTTAATAAATTTTTAATCTAAAAAAGTGTTTAAAAAAATTAAATTGAGCGTACTCAAAATATTTTTTAAATATTTTTAAAATAAACTTGTTTTCTTAAGAAATATTTTTTTATAAAATAAATGGCGTATGTTTTGGGCTTCATCTAAAGATTTGTAATTTTATTTTTAAATTTTTGGTCTTATTTTTTCACGTTCGTTCACGAATTAATATTTAGGGCTCTCCTGGAGTGGGTTGCGAGGAATTCATTATGGTTTAGATTTGGGAGTAATTCTTCGTATTTTAGAGTAATTAGATGTATTGACGAGTAAAACGGCGTAAAAAAGTGTAACTAAGGCTTTTCTATAAAAATAGATGCCTAAGAGCGTCTTCGGACGTAATAGCGTGTAACCAAGAGAATAGGGAAATATTAGGATGCCATATTAAATATAACTAAGTAATTTCATGAAAAAAAAGATTAAAAATATTATTTCTAAGTATTTCCGTAAGTTTCTGCAATTTTTAAAATTTATTACGCCGTAATACATCTAATTACTCGATAATACGAAGAATTAATGTATTTTGTGTACTGTAATATTACACAAGATCTTGACTTGACCAAGAATTGAAGATGATGTTAGTTGTCATACAATACGTTAGTTGTTATACTAATTGTAATTTTCTGTAACTTTACGAATTGTTACATAACGATACGTAACGAAGTGTCGTAACATCATGTCACATGATGTACAAGCCCGGTCTTTCACGATGCTCATTTCTTAAAGTTTATGAATTTAGAGTGGAGAGGTAAGGGTGAAATTCTTAAATTTTTTAAACCAACAAAAATATGGTAATATTGTATTTTCAAGGCCGTTGATTACATAAATTTAGTCGACAATTGAAAAAATTTTGATCCTTATTGAAAAATGAAAATTCAGGAGCTTTCAGAAATGAGTATTGTGAACGACCGGATTTTTAATGTTAAGTAACAAAGCGTCTATTACGTATTGTGATCATTTGCTACAAAAAATACTTTTTAGCTAATTTGACGTCATGTTACGTCTTTTTCCGTAAGAATAAATATCGGTGTATCCGATGCGTTACATGTCAAGATGAGGCGGGTCCGTCACAGCAAGTAATATCAAGTAAAAGAACGTAATGTTACGTCGCGATGCAACCTTGAGTCCACCAGTATAGTCTTCGGTTTTCAGATTTCTTCCAATTTTCTTCCAAAGAGAATTTTAATAAATATTCGACTTTTTAGAAAATTTTTATTTCACGAAAAATCTAAGAAGAAAATTATTTTTTTAATAATCAACACTGAATAAGCTTTTCAATAAAAAATGCTTTCGTTTGATTGTTTTTTTGAATAATTTAAGAGTTTAGAGTTTTCCAATCGATTATCAAGTTTTTTTTTAATTACTAATCTCTCTGTTGCCATTAAAATTTTATAATATAATCAAAGAGTTAAGTAGTTTTGATTATTTCCTTAGCACTTTTCCTGGAGTTAATAACGAGCATGAATTCTTTTCAAAACGATTCTAATTGTTTTTTATGTTAATTTCTATGTTGATTTTAAGGTTTTATCAAAAAATCAAATTATTGTCTTCTGTTTAACTCTGTCCCGAAGAATCTAAAATTGTTCATAATTTTTTTTGCCAATTTCGGTTCCAGTGCATAGAAAAATTAGTCTTTAAAAATTCAATACCACTTATAGAAATATTTTTTTGAACCACATGTCTTCTGTAAATCTTATTCAACTTAAAACGAGTCTGTTTAATTTTGATTTAATAATTTTCTTGTCTTAAATTTATGTGCCCATTGAACTATTTTATACTCTGGTTTACATATTTTTTTGTTGTTGCAAAAAAGTGATAACAAAACTAAATTTCAAAAAAAAAAATTATTCATTCATTATCTAAAATTTGTGCTTTAAAAATTCAAAATATCGTTTATAGTTTCCTTGTTTTTTATTTTGTCTACTTTCGGCATGATTAACCAAAAATCTTACAAGAAGAAAAAAACAACAACAACAAAACTTTCGTTTCGTTTTACAAAAATTAAAAATGAAACAATAAAAATTATTCTTTGTTACGACTCTGTAAGTTTTTTTTTATTAGAATCAAATAGAAAAGAAAGAGAGGAGAAATTTTTAAGTTTCAACTAAAATAAAGTTAAAAAACCTTGAAAATTAAAAAAAAATAAAGAAACGACTAGCATTCAAAAACAATCAAAAGAAAGAGAGAGAGAGAGAGAAACAAAATTCATAATAAATAATTTAAAAATAAAAACCTCAAAACTAAAAACTAAAAAATAAAAGGTTAAATAATTTAATATTCACACAGGGAAAAATAAAAAAATAAAATAAAATAAAAATTCTATAGATTTTGGTATGTTGTTTCAGTAAACGTAATATTATAAAACTAATATATAAACATCACAATACATGTTTCTAATAATGAGACTCAAAATCGACATGAATTTATTTTATTATATAATTTTAATAATAAACTTGTTTCAAATTTGTGCAACTCTATCTTTACCAAAAAAATGGGCCTTACTTAATATGACATCAGTATCTTCAAATGATAACAATGAACCTATTAAAAATATTGTTTTTACCGATTCGGCATTGTATAGTTTATATTCACCGGTGTACACTGTTTATGGACAATTAATACAAGTCCAAAGTTATGAGACAAGCTTAAACGATTCGATCATAAATCAAACAATTAATAATTTGGGATGTTCGAATTATATTAATCAAAAATTACCAGATAATTACATAGCCTTAGTAAGTCGAGGTGTATGTACTTTTGATGAAAAAGTTCGAATAGCCAAAGCTAATAAAGCATCTGCAATTGTTATTTACAACAATGATTTAGATATTATAACAATGTACATTCGAAGTAAGTTCTGGTCAAGATTGTGTTTTTTAAGATTCGCATAATATTCTTTTTTTTTTGTTCAAGATTCTTCGATACCAAATGTTATGGTATCGGAGTATGTTGGTAATTTGTTCAAAAAATTTTTAAAATATTCAATTGTTTATGTTTCAATAAAACCCGGTTCAATTGAATATATACAAAATACAAATTTACCGTCAAGATCAAGCATTTATTTTGTTGCCTTTGCTTTTTTAAGTGTTATACTCGTTACTTTTATATGGTTAACAGTATACTATGTTCAAAAGTTTAGATATTTGAATACAAAGAAGAGACTTGATGTAAGTTAGATTTTGTTAGATTTTAAATATAGATCAGAAAAATCAATAACATTTTAAATAATTAAACACGAATTTCAATTAAAAATTTTCATAATTTCTATTCATGATTTTTATTTTTGACTAAAATTTTTCAAAAAACCATTTACATTATAACATGGTCGTAAAAGTGTGTAATAAATCTTTGATATTTACACAATGTCTTTATTTTAAAATGTTTTTTTTTTTTCTGTTGAAAGATTTAATTTTTTTTTCTAATCATAAAGGATAAACTTAAAAAAGCAACGTTGAAGGCGTTGTCAAAGATGGTGGTTCGTAAGATATCAAATGAAGATAAGGTAATTATTATATGATTCAATTCTAACAAAAAAACTTGATTTCAAATAATCCTAATTAAAACAAGGAGTTGACAGAAACATGTGCCATTTGTTTGGAAAATTATCAAGCAAATGATTTAATTAGACAATTACCTTGCGGGTTTCATTTTCTTTTGTGTTTTAAAACCCTCGAATTATTTTTTAATTAATTAAAATTTTATCAAGACATTATTTTCATCAAAAAGATGTCGATGTTTGGCTTATGGAACATCGAAATTGTCCAATGTGCAAGATAAACATTCTGCAAGCTTGTGGAATTGAGGTACAATTTTTTTGACATTAAACCTTAAAAAAATCAGGTTATTCGCCTAGGATGACCTTCGTTCGATTGAGAATTTCTCTTTATAAGGTCCATAAACTCATAAATCCTAGTATTTATAGTCCCTTTTTCAAAAAGCTTTAGTAGATCAATAACTAGTCAAAAATCATTTTGAAATACTTGGGCTAGGTAAGAAAATTTATTTCTATAGACGACTGGGGAAAGTCAAGGACTACACATCCCAGTCTTTAGGGACCCCCTTATCTCAGAATATTGACATGAAAAGATTTCGGAAATACAAATCGTTAGGCATTTTTTTATTGGCATTAACATGTTCATCAATAAAAAAGCATTAAAAAAGTAATCAATAACCGATTCCAGAGGGGTCCCCAGCCTCGTCTAGAAAAGCAATTTTTTTCCAACCTTATATGAAATACATTAAATTCGCAATAATATCGGGTTTGTAGCAAATATTGAAAACTTTCAGTTCCCTTTGTATTTAGTTTAAAGATAGTGAAACTTTTCTTGAAAACTAAGGTTTATGACTTGGTGAACCTTCAATATAAAAAAAATGCAGTTGACTAGCATTTAACCACCAAATTGGTTCTGCGATTGCATTTGGTTATAATCGAATTGGGATTAATTAAAGTGGAAGTAGATGCTATAACTGGGACATCTGTTCTGTATAATTTCGGTGCAATAAACGCAAGGGTATTTAATTGAACTCTAGACTTCAAAAAATCGAATTAATCTCTGTTTGAAGAAAATTATTCTCGACGTGTCCCATAATTATTTTTTTAATTTTCCAAGTTCTATTTTAATTTTTCTTTAAAAGTTTAAGAGTCCTGAAAGTGCATTGCGACGATATTTGAATAATTTAGGCATACGACGAATATTCAGAAATCAATCAAGAGTAGAAACAAATAATGAAATAATCCAAAACAGTAATAATCCCGAATTAAATCTACAAACTATCAGTGTCGATAACTTTCTAGTAAATCAAAACCGTCCTGAACTTTCGACTGAAGAAACAGTTGTTACAAACGATAGTGAAATTAGCACTACAGAGACAGACCAAAATTCCAGTGAAGAAACCAATCATAATCAACAGATAATAATGGTTACCTCAGTTACATCTAATGAACAAATTAAACCTATACATTCCCGTGAAAATAACGAAGTTATTGTTTAATTTAGCCAGTTTTTTTTAATTTTTTGTTAAAATTTTCAAAAAATTGTTAATAGTAAAATAAAAAGATTAAATAACTTTTAGTAAATTTTTTTATAGATTAAAAAATATCTTTTCAAAGTTTCATAATTTCATATTAATGTCTCTTAAATGGCTTACAAATTTGTATTGGTTAAAAATACACGTAAAATTAGGCCGAATTTGTAGTCTACCGCCTTTAATATACAGGCCATTAAATATGAATTTCTATGAAACTGCGTCTTTTGCTTCTAATATTTTATTTAACAAAAAAAACAAGTTTTAAAATTTGCTTCCATGTGCGCTAGCTCTTGAAAAACTAAACTCGTTTTGGTCAAAAATTTAATTTGTCTAAGGGTGTTTTACTCGAAAAAAACTCAAAATACCGGCTTTATAAAATTTGATCCACAAGTGTGAATCGTTTTGATATCTGAGTCCCAGAAAATCTCGGATCAAAGTTTGGTGATTTCATATTTAAAAAATTGTGTTCAATAAAAGTTAACAAAGTTGTTTATGTAGATTTTCATGGTTGTTTAAATGTATTCAAAATTATGTTGTATGCATTAGATGAAATATTGGATATTTTTTCAAAAAACATAAAAAATTTTGTCAATTTAGTTATGGTCATTCGCATTTTCCTTTCATGAACATTCCTGAACCTTGACTTTCATAATCTTTCACAAGTAAAATAACAAGCTAAAATTTTAAACTCACTTTTTTTTAAATTTCCAAAAAACGTTACTGGTTTAAATATCAAAAAAGAACCAGAATTTGTCAAAGCTAAAAAGTTGAAAACAACCGAAAACCAAGTTGTAGACAAGTATTACTCTTCGTTCAAGGAAGCTTATGATGATAAACTCAATGATTTTATCGAAAGCAAGAAGTTCTACCAAGATTCAGCCGATTAATGTCGATAAAATCGAAGTTTCAATCAAGGATTGTTTTTCGAAGCTAAAAAATAATTATTAGTGAGAAAAAAAATGTGACTTGAAAAGACAAGTGCGAGAGCGAAGACGAATCCTCATCGTGCTCGGATTCAGATTTTTCAATCAATACGAGTGATTTGAGCGATTCGAGTGAAGGTGAACAAGTGATTACCCCACTAACGTACGCTGAAATTCTGAGTCTTTTTATGAAATCAAAATACATACCAATTTTCTCAACGAATTATTATGATTCGTTTATTCAAGCGTACGAAGGTTATCATAATTTAACGTGAATGAGAAAACAAACGGTGGAAAGAAGAAAAACCTTTGAACCCTAAAAGGGTTGAAGACATTCGAACAATCGTCTGCAACAAAATAGAAGGGGAAAATGAATCAAAGAAGAAGTAGCGGAAAAACTGCATCGACGCAATGAATAAAAAAATATTTCCAAGTTCTCCACCCAGTAACTCAGTTGTCAATTTCACACCAACAAATTTCTATGATATTTTTTTAATAAACAACTTTATACAATTTCTTTTTTTTATAACATTGATCTTGCTGGAAAAAGTTTTCCTCGTGTTAAAGGATTTATACATAAGGTTTTTAATATTAATGTAATTTTAATGTAAAAAACTTTAAAATTTTATTAATGTCTAAAATTTTGTCTTCAAATGAAGTGGTTTATTTGGAATAATTGCTACAGTAATTTCGATTTAATCTTAGACCAAGATGACGAGGATCAGACAGCGGCGTAGCCAGGAGTTTTCAACATGGGGGGCTCTGATCAAAAAGGGTCGCAAAAATTTAGAGTTTAAAATTGATTTTTTCCATTTTCAAAGTTTTTGTACACTCATTCTAAAATAGTTTGAGCCTTAAGTAATTGACGGTTCTTAAATCTGTTATATCGGTATCCCAGTGATCTGTTTTATACGCTCTAAGACTCTAAGTCAGTATTTTAGAGAATTAAAGAGGTGCTGTCAAACTTCGACTTTCAAAAGCCCATAAGTAATCGTGCTTGCTTGCGAATATTAACCGAAATTGTCTTTTCTGAAAAAAAAATGATCGCGAGAATATTGCATAATGCATAAAATAGTTAAAAGATAAAAACTTGATATCATATCTTAATGGTAGTTCGATCAGTGTTGTCTTTATCGACGATACAAGACATATTCCACTAGAATTGATCAAAAGATTAATGCAAAAGAGGAATAGAGAGAATTATTAACAGATTATCTATACTTGTGTCGGGTCGGATTTACCTCGTTCTACTCTTATTCATATATTAGAGAGAAGGTGCGATGATTTTTTAACATGGTATGCATCCCTTGAGTTTTGAGTAAAGCTTTAACTTGGTTATGTCGCATCATTCAAAGAGAATATATTGTGGATTTTGACTTAATGATAAAAATAAAAATCATCTAACCTCAAACTGTATAAAGAATTTCTTAGTCCGTATAGCCGAGTTGTTTGAGAGCTAGTCTTGCAAGCAGAGGCTTGAGGGTTCGATCGAAAATTTTCTGACTGTTTTTGTAGTACGGAGCGATTTGTTTGATGAAGTGTTAAGAAAGTAACAATTCTAATCCCGCTTGGGTCAAATTTTAAGAACCGATAGATTTTTTTTTTTTTTGTTCGATAGATTTTTTTTTTAAAACTTTAACTTTAAGTGTTAAGAAAGTAACAATTCTAATCCCGCTTGGGTCAAATTTTAAGAACCAAAAATTACTTTTCACTTTTCGCTTTTAAAGAAGTTTCTTAATTTTTTTTTTACTTCTAACAGCAACTTTTGTATCTTCTGCATGGAGTCTAAATATTTTTAAAAGTTTGAATATCGCATTTACATCGCTATGTGAAAGACTAAAACCGATTTGGATAACTTTATTAAAAATTAAAAAGAAAGACAATTATTATGATTCGGCAACTCTTTTTTTGACAAGAAGTTCTGTTGGATATCAAGATTCGAAGTATTATACCTGAACCCAAGCAATTATACATCATCAACTTGTTATAATATTAAAGTTTTGTTCGATAGATTTTTTAAAGAAAAAATAGAGTAATATTGCATTGTTTGTAACTGTTTAAAAGTATATGTCTCTATGGCGCAATCGGCTAGCGCGTTCGGCTGTTAACCGAAAGGTTGGTGGTTCGAATCCACCTAGGGACGAATTTTTTTGTTTAGTTTAGTTTAGAAAAATCCCGTAATTTTTTGTACTTTTTGTAATAGGGTCATTTTTTGCATAATCGTTTACCCTAAGTTCAAGCCAGAAAATTTTATCTTACATTAAGTGACACTTTTTGTTCATAACTTTATTAATGACTCCAGACGTTAGAATTCAAGTGTTTTCGTTTTAAAGTTGTCCTAAATCATCCTAATATTTTCCAGTTAAAATTAATTTTTTTGGCAAAATAGACCTTATTAATTGCTCAAAATATTAAAGGAAATAAAACTTGTCATTTATTTATTTGTTTTTTTTTTAATGTCTATTACAATCCAATAACCAGAACCGTAAGAGGTAAATGATAAAATCGTTCGAGCACTTGACGTTGATTGACATCTCTTAACAAAAAAAACAATTAAATGAACTAGAACAATAATCAAAACAAATACATGTTGCCAAACTCATTCCGAACAATTACTAATCGCATAAAGGAAATTTCCTCCTTAATTTTCTCGTACAAATTAACTCTGAAAATTACTTTTTAGCTTAAGGCATTGTTTATCTTTATAGAACAATATTAATCGATTCATACAAATTGTTGATTATCTATAGAATTATAGTTTTTTTTTATTTCTTTTGTGTCTTGTAGAATCTAATCAAGAGCTTAATCAACTCTCTTTCAAAAAAAAACAACAACATTCATGCCAAATTGTGTAATGAAAGAAAAAAAAATGTCATTTTCAAAAAAAATAATTTTAAAAGATTTTAAGTTTTGATAAGAATGAAAAAAATGTTATGTAATTGACTTTCTTTGTATTCAAAAAACGACAGTTATTGAAAAGATTTTAATTGCAGATAAGAAAATTCCACTAACATATTTTAGGCAATATTTTCAACCTAAATTAAGATGACTTGAGAGGCTTGGACTATTCAACTTATCAATCATTTGAATCAACTTTTTTTCGAAATTGATCGTTTTTTTTTTCATAGACTTCATAAAAGCACAATTCTCTCTCTCTCTCTCTAAATCTTATCAATATTTAAAATCTAAGACACGTAAATTATAGCGTGATTTTAGAAGCTCTTATTCTCGATGACCCAAAAATCATAGAGTTGCTCTTTATTTTAAACCCCTTCGAGGCTGAATGCTTCTCTTTATTGACTTCGAAAATAAAACCCGAGGAAAAAAATAGTTTTGAAATTCCATGATAATAATATGCTTGCACAATACTTTTTATTATCATTTTGTTTTGCTTTGGAAATGGTGATTAGATTTTAGATAACGTTGCTTAAATTATAGACTGAACAAAAATAGAGATTGAAAGTATACAAAAATTGATAAAAAATTTAAAAACAGAAACTTGAGTTTACTATGGGTCGTATCCCGAGACGACACAAATTGCGTTTTTTTCGTGAAAAATTCCAGCAATTTGCCAGTGAATTGCGGTAAAATTGCGGAAAATTTCTAAAAAATGAAAAATAATTCGCAGCAACATTTTTCCAAATTTATTTTTTGAGCTCCAATTTCAAGAAAAACTATCAAAAAAGTTGCAACAAAAATGCAAAAAAATTGGGAAATTGCTGAAAAATGGCAATCGTAATTAAGTGTTATCTCTGGTCATATCCTAGTAACTTTTTAATTTGGGCAACAATAATCTCTTTCAAATATACCCGAAATAATATTCAAACTTTTCAATTTTTGAATAATTTTATCCAAAAACTTATATTCGCTTTCTACAAAAATTATTTGACCACTTATTGAACAATTGATAACTAGTAGTAGAAACCAAGACAAGGATGACAAGCAACGAATTACGCTAGATACATAGCAAATCTAATACGTAAAAACATCCCCTTGTCTGTTGAAGAGATCGAAAGGGCAGCACAAAATCGGAAAGAGTGGAGAAAACTTCTGGTTGCGTGTACTCCGAAGGTCGAGTGATTAGCTCTCGTAAAACGCCCGAATGATGATGATGAGTAGAAAATGGTCCAGGGTTAACAGAAGACCAATGGTGTAACCAAGAATAAATTACGAGTTATCGATTATCTTATGTATTTATAAAAGGAAATTTTTATCTTAAAAACTTTTTCTTTGTCATGTGCCAATGCAGAAGACGATGAAAGTTGATATCTCTATAACAACGCCAAAGGCTATGCTGGAGGTAATGAAGCTCTTTTGATTATTTATTCTATGAGTTCTAATTTTTCGATGTGTGGTGCGGACAAGTTCGAACCATACAAAAGTTAGCCAGAGAGGAATCTGTTGATATTTTTTGTCCAATATTAAACTTTCTTTTGAAAAATTAAAAAACTGAATGCTAAGCATATGAAGACTTCCAAAAGTATTCTGAGTCAGGTTAATTATTGAAGGTTAAGAAAAAAATTTTGAGTTATTCCAATTGATTTTATTTTATTTTTTTTATAAAATTCAGTAAAAAAATAAATAAAAAATTCTTATTTAAAAAATACACTTGAAAACAAAAGACCACAAAAAAAGCAAAAAAAATTCCAAAACTTCCGTACAAAAAAAAAGAATGTATTTACAAATTAAACACAAAAAAAAACTTTAGTCACACTAAATGGTACTTGATATTTTGCTGCTTGATATAATCCCCTCTCTCTCAAACTCCCAAAATTTACAATTAAATAATTTCTTTTTTTTTATAATGAGAAAAAAATTAAGTTAAAATCGAACAAAAAATCTAGTTCCATCTTTGTTCACTTGATTGTAAAAAAGGCAAAGGATTTTGACCAGCCGATTGATAATTCGATTGATAATATGTATTATTCATTTGTGGCATATATTGTGTATGATTGTTATTGTAAAACTGATAATTATAAGCATTCGTTTGAGCTGTATTATTAAAATAATCATATGATTTAGTCGTATTATCAACATTGTTATTATTTAATAGACCGGGCGATGATGCCGATAGGGGTTGAATCATGTTAAAATGATGAAAATTTTGATTATACGCTGTTGGATTTGTTGAATAAAAATTTGTGTTTGTATAATTTACGTAATTTGTGTAAACATTATTCCAATTGTTAATATCTGTATTACTAGTGGTGGTATTGTTATTTACTGGGTTTAACTGTGATGATTGTGTAAGATTATTGACAGATTGGTGGACTATTGGCGATGAAGAATTAGAAGAATTTGACGCTGTGGTTGACGATTCTGACAAGTAAGACGATGATGTTGATAATTTTTGATCTGCTTGTGTTGAAACTTCGGTTTGGGTTAAAAATTGTTCTTCATCGGGTTTTTTCGAATCTACAACTTGAGCTGGCATGCTGTCGTCATCCTCATTAGTTTCACAATCGCTTTCGATATCTTGCTCGAATTTTTCGTCTTGGGTCATATCCAAATTTTCATCACTATGTTGATTTGAGTTGTCATTTTCGTCCGACATTGGTTTTCCATTTTTTGGATTTTTGCTCATAATTTTTTTAAATTTTGATCGTTTGTTTTGAAACCAAATTTTTACCTTAAAAAATTGAAAAAAAAAAGATTAAAAAATTTGATAATTTTGTGTCATAGTCTACCGAAAAAAAGAAGACTTAATTTACTACGTAACCTTTATCTCTTATCATAATCTCAATCTGTTTAATCTTAGTTACTTAACTTATGCAAACTTTTAAAGTCAACCGTCCTTATCTAAAATCTTAAAAATAGGACTTACTTGAGTTTGAGTCAAGCCAAGTGAAGCAGCAAGCTCAGCACGTTCGGGTAATGCCAAATATTGTTTACGTTGAAAGATACGATTCAATTGTATCAAGTTACAGCTTGAATAAATTGTTCTTGGTTTACGCATTTTCTTGCCTCTTGGGTTAGCAGGTTGTTTTTTATCAAATTTATTATTTTCATTTTTTGGAACAGTTGTCGAAACGGGAGGGTATGAGGGTGATACTTGTTGAGCGTATTGAGAATAATTCATGTTATAATTGTTTTGAAAGGTTTGAATTGGAGGGGTTGTTGATTGATTAATCGAACTTGATGGTGAACAAGAGGCTGATGAAGATGACGAAGAAGGAACTTTAACTTGGTTCGCTTGATACATCTCGGAATACGGACTTGTTTTATCCGGGATTGTTTGACCGTAAGGTAAAAATCGATTATTAAATTGATAATTTTGATAGTAACAATTTTGATATTGTGAGTTAACGTCTTGTGGGTAGTATTGAGTCGAATTAAGCACAGGAGACGATGAAGAGGATAAAGAAGAACTTGATACACTCGAAAGAGATTTATTGTTATAATTATTAGGTGAGACCTTTGCCATAAAGTCAGTGTTGTTTGTCAAATCAGTCGAAACTGCAAGACCAGTGGCCAATGGAGTTTCTTGTATTTGATTCATTTTGTTTTCTATTTCCAAAAATATTTTTTTCTACAATTTCTAAAACAAAAAACAAAAGTAATTTTTATTTTAGTTTTAAATAAAAACAGGTAAAATGTAAACAATTAATGTCCAATCAAATAATTTTAAAATAAAACTTTTTTTTTTGACCAATCGAAAAATAAAACTTGATTTTTGTTCAAACTCCTCCTCCCTCGCTTGTGTTTGTTTATTTTTTTGTTATGAAAATTGAAAAAAAAACTAAAAATTCTTTTAGGCTTATCTTCTATGGTCAATCAAAAGACCAACGAACGAAACTTTTGAAAACTCAATTTAATAATCATCAAACGAAAGATTTTAATCTTTTATTTTAGCACACATAAAAAAAATAATTGTCAGGTAGATACTCTAGCAAAAGTCGTCGCTGCAACTGTTAATTGAAAAATAAAATTTTCTCTTTTTTGAACTTATCATTTGTCTCGAATAAATCTCTACCCTAAAATTATCTTTTGTATTCAAAACATTGCCGAAATTCCTCGAATAGTAGGTAAACAAAAAAATATTGTAATACACATTCAACACTTGAAATGCTTTTCCTTTTCTATAAAAAAACCTTAATATATTTGTCATTTAAATATAAGTGTCGTGCTAAGTTCAAAAAATATCCTCATGCTGAGATTTTTGTTTTCGATTTCAAATTTTAATTATTTTTTGTTGTTGTATTGATTTTGATGGTTGAATTTGACTTCTATTCCGATCTATATATAGTGATGCTTAAAAACCTGTATGTTGGAAAACTCTAATTGATTACATAAACAATGTAATTATTTAAAAGTACCGAACAAAAAAAAAACTACTCATCAATAATGAGTTCTCATTGTCGTATGGGAAAAAAAAGTACAGGTAAGATTGTTCTTTATCAGAGAATTTACGTTCTGCCTATCATTAGACTTTCCCTTGAATTAAAAATTGAAATCTGTCGCACTATTTCCCATGTATTAATTTTTTAACAAACCAAATTTATGAGAGAGATAATTTTCTCTCGTATAAAGCCGAAATGAAGTAAATTTTCACCAAATTAATCAATTAACAAACAATTTTTGCGTAACATTTCAAAAACTTTTAGTGAGAATTGTTAAACGTTTGAGAAAATTTTTTTTTTTTGCTGAAATTTCAAATTTTTTGAAATAAACAATTTGATTGAATAATGATTCTTACGAAAAAAAAAAGTAGAAATTTATTTCGAATAACTAAACTAATTTTAGTTTAACTGAAATCAACGTGTATCTGTGCCGTAATTAACTATCATCTATCTAATTCAAGATAATTACGTTCGAAATTTCAAAGAGAAATTTTTTTTCTTTCTCGTCGTTACTGACATTGGCGTCAAAATAATAGCTTATAATAAAATTTCTTCTCTCTTTTTTTGTTGTGTTGCCTATGAATCGATTTACAGAATATGTGATAGAATTCAATCGAACTACCACAGTGATGAAAAAGCATAGCATCACCACATGATATATGAGAAATTTTAGGGATTTTTTTTTTATTTTTGAAAATTATTACTTTGAAACTTATTAATTAAACGGTTACTATGCGGATTGTGTTAAAATTAGAGCGGACCTTAACTTAATTGTCAAGTAACAACGGAACAAATTTTTGTGTTCAAAATCAATGAAATTCTATTGGTTAACAGGAGAAGATAATTACGATTTTTGACGAGACAAGTTGAGACTGATTTTTTAAGAGTTCTTACACACAGTCTTTTTTTGTTCAGCTAATTTAGTTGTTAAGAGAGATAGAGATGGGAGAGAGAGAGAAATTAAAATTGTTTCTTCTAGAGATAATTTTATTTACGGATCAATTCATTCGACCATGAAGCGACTTTTTTCTTTTTGTTTAATAGCTTAAAAAATCCACTTGAGGATCAATTATAAATCAAATAAATTCATACAAATTTTGACTTGTCTTTGGTTGTTATTTAATTAAATTTGCGCTTTGTCTTTAATATTTTTTTATTTCATGAAATTAATTTTAAACTTTAATTTTTGTATGTTTGAATGTGGCTCGATAAAGACGTTTATCTAGTTTTAAAAAAATTGAGAGGGCGGTCTAAACGCTCCTTCCGACGCTTTGGGACCTTGGTTGCGAATTAAATCATTGAAATTTTTTTTTGTTGCAAAAATTTTTAATTGGAAAAAAAATTGATCATTTTACCAGTTGAAGTACAAAATGAGCTAATTATAAATTTTGATTAATTTCTTGTGTTAATTTGACGATGTACAGCCGAAGCTCTCTAATCCGACCTTCATTAATCCGGCAAATTCGATTGCCGAATATTTTTTCGATTTCGAATCTCCATAGATTTCCTACTCTACATTATAATTGAATCTCTATCCGGCAGTTTTGATAAACCGGCAAAATTTTCCCTTCCCGATTTGGCCGGATTAGAGAGGTTCCACAAATTTTAAAATGCTTGATTATCATTCGCCATTGACTCATACTTTACTAGTACGCTTTAGTACGGGTACGCCATTAATTCGATGGAAGTACAGTACTTTATAATTTTTGGAAACTTGTTATGAATATTTTTAAGTTTAGCCTTGATTTTCTCGATAAAACACTATTCAAGCAATGACCTTATTAAAAAGTGCATCAACATCTGTCGATTGGAATTACTCTAAGTCTACACGATTTCAAGGACTTACATGATGCTGTTTAAAAGTTTGACCATTTAAGGTTTCGGAAATGCAAAACGTCCACGTTATCTAAGAAAGTGATTTTCGACCTCAAATTCGTAATCAACACATAAGAAAACCTATGAAGGCAAATTTTATAGGGGGTGTCCAAAATAATCTTTTAATACCCTAGGGGTCTAAAGTGTCAAGACCCCTTAAAACCATGCTTTACTTTTAACTTATAACTTTTTTATTAACCCTATCAATCCCATTTTATTTATACATATTCGGAAAGAGCGTAAAATTTAGCAAACGTAATTTATTATGGATCACTGAGTTATTTGAAGGTAGCAAATTTTACCCTTTTTTTAAAATTTTTTTGATATAACTTCTACAGTGTTTACATCACGCCTATGATTTATATCAATTCTAAAACTAGATAAAATTCTGAACAATTTGTTGGTCTTACTTTTTGTACACTTAAGGTCGAAAAAGATCAAAAAATCGAAAATTACTACGATGAGGGATTTTAAAATTTTTGTATGAAAACCTTAGAAAAGATACATGAATATTTTATAAAATGATATTTGAAATTTTTCAAAAAATGACCTACAGTGGTGCTATGATACCATGAATTCACCACATTTTACGTAAAATTACGTTAATTCACCAAAATTGACAATAAATTACGTGAAATGACTGATTCTAGAAAACGTCATTTAACGTAAAATATCGATAATTAACGTTATTTTACGTTATTTTTGGTGAAATTTGGTGAAACACAAAATCGCCAAAATTTTTGAAAAAAATCGAAATTTCGGTAAAAAAAATTTTTTTTTTCTATTTTTTTCATTGAAAGTTTTAAATATCGAATTTTTTTTTTGACAACAATTTACGTGAAATATTGTCATTTTTGGTTAAAAAAAGTTAAAAAAGGTCAAATATAGTCAAATATTGATATTTTATTTACAACTCATTAAACTTTATTTTTAAAGACGTATTCATAAAAAAAAATTTGAAGAAAATTTGAAATTGAAAATTATTATAATTATTTGCAATTGTCACGTGACCACGCCAAATATTTATTATGAATGAGGAAATAATGGAAATCCAGCCGATTCAACACCAACTCGATACATCGCTGGAAAACGAGTCAGATACTGAAGACCTATCTACTCCTTCCAAGCTGCAAAAAATCAAGGAAAACTTCCTGAACCGTAAGAGAGGTGCAAGAAGTGACGACGATGATGACGACGATGACATGCCAAAAAGCAAGCAGATGATTTCGGACAACTATGACCCAGCTGTTCTAAAAAGTACGATCGTTAGGTTGGAGATCGACGTCATTCGTTATGAAAAGTTTATAAAACAACTTATCGACATCGCTGAAAATTTGCAAAGAGATAATGAAAAACTTAACCGTCATTTCGAATCTAAATTTGAGAAAATTAATCCGGAAGTCGCGTCCATAAAATCGACCAGAGATAGAGTTGATACGGAGCTGAACGAGCTACGTAAAAGAGTAGAAAAACTGGAGAGCGCCGAGTCGAACGCTGCAAAAGATGACCATTGTACTTGGGCCCAAGCAGTCTCTAAACCGGGTCAACTTCCCTTACCAGAGAGTCAAATGGATATGTGCATTGGTTTGATGATCGACCAAAAAGATAGGGAAAGACGGAGTAAAAATTTACTAGTATTTGGAATCGAGCAATCCCGCAGAGATGAACCAAAAGATAAATATACAGACGACAAAGCAAAAATCGACAAGTTATTCGATGATCTGAGGATCCAAAAAGATAAAATCAAATCAATCAGACGTTTCAGAGATAAGCCAGGCTGCTTGTACAAGCCACCGATACTTATAGAATTAGATAGTGAACGTGATAAAATAATAGTTCTTTCAGCTGCAAAGCAATTAAAAAACCTCCCGGGTTACTTTGGAATCTATGTTAACCCGGACTTGACTGACGCAGAGAGAAAATTAGACAAAGAGTTAAGGTTGCAACGTAATCAAAAAAACGAAGAAGAACGGGCTAATGGGACTAGTCATCTCTTTCGCTGGGGAATCAGAGGTTATACACTCAAAAGATTCAAATCAGCACCGTTACCGAATCAACAACCAAATACATACCAAAATTCCAACCGTGGTGGCTTTGGATCGACCCGAGGATTCTCAGGCCGAGGTCGAGGCTCAGCACATATGTAACTTTTTTATTAATCAAAGAAATAATCAATTTATTAATTTACCCCACAATAATACACAAGTCATTAACCTTAACCCCAAAATAATAGAACCAATTTCCAATAAAAGTTTACATAAAGACATTCATAACAACCAACAAACAGTAACAGATAACTCAGTCCTTTTAAAAACGATTCGTGACAGGTCAAAGCACATGAACAAAAAATCAACGTCAAAAAATATTTCGAGCAAAATTACAAGCGACACTCTTAATTGTTTTTATTCGAACCCGACATCGCTAAACAACAAACTCGATGAAGTCCGTAGCCGTATTTCAGATTCGAAACCACACATCCTCTTCTTTAGTGAGACCTGGTTTAACGAAAGCAGTGCCAATCAACTCGATGGGTACAATTTGTTTTCGAGAAACAGGGCTACCGGTCTCCACGGCGGAGTGTGCATCTACACGAGGAAAGATTTGAATGTTTTTGAGTGTAACGATGAGCCATTTCTTAACAAAGAGTTGGAACAAATATGGTGTATTGTAAAGTTGAAAACTGAGAGCATTCTAATCGGGTGTATTTATAGACCTCCACGTAGCACACTAAATGAAGAATTGTCGAAATCTCTGTTGCATGCAAGGATGATGTATGAAAAGAAACTAGTAACGGGATTGATGATTTGTGGCGACTTCAATTTCCCACAAATCAAATGGGATAAAAACTATTTTCCATCTTGTGCTGTGTCTAACCCAGAAAGTCCGGAGATAGTTTTTCTTGAAACACTCAAGGATAGTTATCTCAATCAGAGCGTTAATTTCCCAACATTTTTCACTCGTGACAATGAACCGACGAATGTTTTAGATCTCGTTATTACTGAATCGGACAAGAGAGTAGACGAAGTTTTCTCAATGGCACCTTTGGGCACACTAAAGAGTGGTCACTCAGTCCTTGAGTGGTCCTTCAAACTAAAAGACCGTCTAACAGGAAGATCTTTTTCATCGACAAAATATAATTACAGAAGAGCAGATTATGAAAAAATAAACTCGTTCTTGGAATCGATCGATTGGGAAACCGAACTAAAAGATTTATCACCGAGCGATCAATACACCAGGTTAGTTGAGATTTGTCAAAATGTATGTTCGAGATTTGCAAAAGCAAGAAAGTATACACAAAACACAAAAAGTCAACCTTGGTTAAATAGGGAAGTTAAACGTCGAATCAAACTTAAAAGGTGCTTATGGTACAGACTGTCAAAAACGAAGTGGAAAGACAAAAAACTTTTAACGAAATACAAAATTATTCGTAATAAGCTCTCCAAGGAAATAAAATCGTCAGTAATTTGCTACGAGAAAGAGTTAGTCGACAAAGCGAAAAGAGAGCCCAAAATGATTTACAATTACATCAACAACAAGTCTAAGATACGTGGAGGTGTACATAATCTCAAAATTGATGGATCTGTAATTACCGATTCTTCAAAAATAGCAACACATCTTAACGACTATTTCAGTTCTGTCTTTACTGACGAACCGTGCAACAAGAATTCAAACGAACCTGAGCTTGAATCACGAACACAAGAAAATTTTAAAATCGATGTTAAAACAGTTTTTAGCCCACCAAGTATCGCAAAATTACTCGTTGAGTTGAAATCGGACAAATCCACTGGCCCAGACGGTATGAACCCACACTTTTTGAAGTGCTGTTCTAGAGCAATATCGTTTCCGTTATCTATAATATTTTCTAACTCGTTGTTAACAGGCGAAGTCCCGAGTATGTGGAAGTTAGCAAACGTTACCCCTTTGCACAAAAATGGTTCTAAACTGGACCCTAATAATTACAGACCCGTGTCACTTACGTCAATACCTGGAAAGGTAATGGAAAAATTAATTAGAACCGAACTCATATCGTTTATTCTGATAAACAAGCTGATTAGTCAAAAACAACACGGATTCATTCCAAAGAAATCATGTATTACGAATTTAATAGAGGCTTTAGATCGGATAACAGAGGCAATTTCGGCCGGAAATGCGGTCGATATAATTTACACGGATTTTTCAAAAGCGTTCGACAAAGTTAGTCATAGAAAACTTCTAAAGAAGCTAAAAGCATATGGTATTAACGGCAACATTCTCAAGTGGTTCGAGTCATTCTTAACGGGACGAACTCAAAGAGTAGTCCTGGGTGAGACTATGTCTACACCGCATCCTGTGACAAGTGGAGTGCCACAAGGCTCAGTTTTGGGACCAATACTGTTTGCTCTTTACATAAACGACTTGACCGACGTTTTAAAATGTTTTCACTTACTGTATGCAGATGATGTTAAACTAATCGAAATAATTAAATCGACGGATTCGTGTCTCAACCTTCAGCAAGACCTAGATTCACTTGCAGAATGGACCAAGAAATGGAGTATGGACTTAAATCTCAAGAAATGCAAACGAATGCATCTCGGCAGATCAAATCAAAATTTTGAGTATTCAATCAAAGAAAATGGCCTTAGATGTCAACTGGCACTGACTCACTTAGAGAAAGATCTCGGTGTACATATTAGCAGTGACTTAAAATGGGAGAACCATGTAAGTCAATCGGTAAACAAAGCCAATAGAACATTAGGTATGTTAAAAAACTCGTTTAATTATGTTAACAAGAAATCTTTTAAGCTTCTATATACTTCATTGGTGAGACCACATCTAGAATATGGCAACAGTGTTTGGCACCCATACCTAAAGAAAGACAAAGATGCTTTGGAGAGAGTCCAAAGAAGAGCTACAAAGTTAGTAAGAAATATCAGTCACAAGCCATACGAATCAAGGCTAAAAGAACTTAAAATTCAAACTTTAACCGAACGTCGAAATCGTGGAGATCTGATTCAGATGTTTAAGATCGTTAAAGGGATCGAAAGCGTGAATTTGTATAAAGGGATCAATTTCAACAACCATCCAAATCGACAGATGAAGCTGAGAGGTCATAGGTACAGATTAGTGAGAGAAATAGTGCGAAACTGCTCGCAAAGGCATAACTTTTTGACAAATAGAGTCGTCAATAAATGGAACAGTCTCCCAATCTCAATTGAAGAAATAGAAAATGTCAACAATTTTAAAAGAATTTTGGATGGTCAAAATTTTCAAAATTTATAAATTTTTATTAATGTTTTATTATTGATTATTATTATTATTATTAATGTTTTGAATGGACAATCGCATATAACTGCTGAAGCCACTAGTTGTCTGGACGCCTTAGGCGTGTGTATAACATTATATTATACAAAGCAGTTTATTATTATTATTATTAAAAAGGTCAAATATAGTCAAATATTGATATTTTATTTACAACTCATTAAACTTTATTTTTAAAGACGTATTCATATACCCAATTAAATTAAAACACTTAATTTTCTATATGCGATCTTGTAAAAATTGTTCCGGCTGGTTTTACTTTCAAAAAAGCTTGACATCGAGCTGAGAACTGTATAAAAAGAAAGAAAACCTAAAACTTAAATGGTGGTTTTAATTCATTTATAAATTAATTGAACTGATTAAAAATTGACTTAAGATTGGGTCAGCCTATAACCCGGAATCGCCAGAACCGAATTTACCCGCAACTCAATGCTACAAAATCCGGAACTTTCGAAGACGGAACAATTGACTAAAATCTGGAACGTGTTCCGGAACATTGATAAAGTTAAATTTATACATAATCGATATAGAATCTTGCCTTTTATGATCTGGGCATAATGTTTTCTATCAACCTCGCAAATGAAACCTGTCTGTAATGGGGGAAAAGATTCACTAGATGATTCTTCTTCTTTTTTATTCGACTGTTGTTTTGCAACATTCGGCGACGCATAATTTCCATAATTTGCGCCCACTGGCAAGTTTCTCAATTTCAGCTCTTGTTACCTCAGCTCGTTTCGGGAACAATAATTCAATGATGTATTTAAAGTAGCTCGTGGGCTTACGACCTCGTTTGTAAGTACCTAGTCCGGTTTCGGGTTCGTAAAATATAAAAATTTTTACTGGCTCATTTTCCGGTCTTCTAAGCGTGAGCAGAGCTGTCTTTGAAAGAGCTTCGATACAATCGGTTTCTGCTCGACTCTTTTGTAAATTTCTTCATTTGCAACTTTGTCCAAACTTTGTTGCAAAACTACTCAGCTTGTTTTTTATCTGGTTGTTGACAATCCATGTTTCACAGCCGTATAGAAGTATGGATACTACTGTAGCTTCTAATATGCTAGGCTCGGCTTCAGTGGACTTAAGTTTCGAAGCCTAATATTTAAGTCCTCAAATATATTTACCTGTTGGTCTCCAAGCGGAAAAGACTAGATGATTATTACTTCGTATTTTTTGCCAAAAAATGAAAGATAACTATTAAATCGATAAGATTTTATTCATTTCTGATTTTTTATTAATGGAGAAGATCAAAGTTCTTTTCCGCAACCATACCCTTTACGCCTTTTTTCGATGACACTGTACTTCTTTTAGCTTTCCTGAATAACGCTCAAAATTTAAATGAATAAATACAACCCTGGTCATTTAAAGATTCCAAAAATGAACGTTCATGAACATTCATACAAACTTTTGAAAATATTTGAAGACTTTTGAACATTCAGAGTCCCTTGAACGTTCATTTTTACTTTTAAGGAATCCTTATATTCGATACAATTTTTTATAGATGAAATATAAATTTAACTTTATCTATGTTCTGGAACATGTTCTGAATTTTAGGCATTGAGTTCCGGGTAAATTTCGTTCCGTTCTGGTGATTCCGGATTTTAACCCCTTAAGGTTAGATTTTTTTTTAGTTAAAACTAAAATTTAATGAGTTGTAAATAAAATATCAATATTTGACTATATTTGACCTTTTTTAACTTTTTTTAACCAAAAATGACAATATTTCACGTAAATTGTTGTCAAAAAAAAAATTCGATATTTAAAACTTTCAATGAAAAAAATAGAAAAAAAAAATTTTTTTTTACCGAAATTTCGATTTTTTTCAAAAATTTTGGCGATTTTGTGTTTCACCAAATTTCACCAAAAATAACGTAAAATAACGTTAATTATCGATATTTTACGTTAAATGACGTTTTCTAGAATCAGTCATTTCACGTAATTTATTGTCAATTTTGGTGAATTAACGTAATTTTACGTAAAATGTGGTGAATTCATGGTACCATAGCACCACTGTAATTGGTGCTCTTTTCAGCGCCTAAAATCGACTTTTAACAGGAACATGCTTTTAATTAAAATAAATATGTTTTTGGGGGTTTTCATACATAAGAATTACGAATTTTCGGTCAAAAATTTCAAAATCCCTCATCGTAGTGATTTTTGATTTTTTTGACCCTTTTTGGCCTTAAGTGTACAAAAAGAAAAACGAAAATGATAAAGGTAAAACCAACAAATTGTTCAGAATTTAATCTAGTTTTTGAATTGGTACAAATCAATTCTTAATCATAAAATTAAATTTAATAATAAATTATACGATTTTACCATTGAAATAAAACTGGTTAAAAAATTCAAATTTTGCGAAGATCAAGGGAATGAAACTGAAAAAAGAAATTGTATTTTATTTTTCATGTTTATTACAAGTAAATAAATTTGCCATACATGTTTGACCAAAATTTTAATATGAAGTGGATTAAGAGGCGAAATTTCAAAAAAGACAAAAATAGAATTTTTATGACAATGAAAATTCATAAAAATTCTTGATTTTTTATGAAATTCAATGAATTTTTAGAAATGAACGTTGTGATAGACCGAGCGTTTTAGTAGGCTATTTCCGGCTAGTTTTGGATTTTTGAAATGTGGTTCAAAGAAGGTCTTTGAATCAAGTTTAATGGCGACGAAAGTTTGATTGGGTCCGAAAATAATTTCATACGGATAATTACGGATAATTCAATATTCCGCGTCGATTCGACATTCTAACTGTATTCTATGACTCAGAAAACTCCATTTTTTTTACTTTATGTTATTCAACAACATAAATACATTGATCAACAAGAACTTTGAAATCATGATACTTTGGTTCAAAAGTTCAAATCGCTTATTTAGACGGTTGAACTGGAAAAACTAAAAATATCCAGTAACTTGAAATTTTGAACTGAAATTCGATTACGAAAATCACATAATTGATTAGGGATAAAGGATTAATCCGCGGATATTTAGCCCAGCTGTGACTCTGAGAAAAATATAGACTTTTATTGTTTTAAAATACCGTTAAAGATACGAAATTTGGGTAAAATATCCTATAACATATGTGCATATCTGCAAAGAAAATTTTATCAATAGAAAGCTCGTCTCGTAAATTTATATTATATCACTCTTGAAAGCTCGTAAGATTTTTTATAAACTTTTTCTAATGGACCAAAATGAAATTAAAAAAAAAATGATCGCACCAAGGATCGAACTTGGGACCTCCTGTGTGTTAGACAGATGTGATAACCACTACACCATGCGATCTTACATTTAATATTAGAAATAAAAACTCTTAAAAAAAGATTATTCAAAACATTTTGAATCGTTTTTAGTTTAATTTAAAATTTATTTAATTACAAACAAAAAATTTAATAAAATGATTTAAAAATCATCTCAATACGGAACATTTGTGTATAGCTCAAGCTAATATTAAAAACTAAATTAGCCAAACAATTCTTTCAAAATTTCTTTTTTAAAAATTACTTCATAATCATCTTCACAATCAGTCATCCATAGAGACGCAATTCCGCATATCAAAGTTAAAATGAAAGCTAATGACGCTAGAGCAGCCATTGCAGCATTCAAAGCATAAGTATTGTAAAGAGGATGAGTATTAAAATTTTGAAGAGCTAATGACATTTGACCAAATTGAATTTCTTTAATTGTACTCATTATTACATAAAACAAAAATACTGTTTCAAACAAGCATGCATATCCGAATACTTTAATCTAAAATTTCATGATAAAAAATTAAAACTTTCAACTTCTTGCTGTCATTAACTTACGGCTGTATGAGTTTGTTCAAAATGTGCCGCAATACCCAACGCTCCAACTGCCATTAACTTAAAATAAAAATGTTTAATGGAAATTTGAGAGTAAAATTGTAATATTTTACCATTAATCCGACCCAGATACCTTTGGCATAAGTTGGCCACCAAGGATTTTCAGACCAGGCAATAATTCTACCACCAAATAAATTACTACTTCGATAAACACCATCATTCATGTCGCCTATGCATAAACCAATTAAAGCAATGCCTATAAGAATCATTAAAATCCCAAAGAGTCCTATCCGACTATCACCATAGTAAGAATTTGTTCGTGTATCATATTCCGGATCATATTCATAAACTCGAGTGTCAACATTTGCAGGAAGCATTTTTCCAAAAAGTGAGAGGATTAGATTTTTTTTTCAAAATTAAAATTGAAGAAATGAGTTTTTTTCTCAAACTTAAGGTTCCATCAAAAAAAAGATTTAGGTTAGGTTACTATTTTTAATGAAATAAAAAATTCCGATTTAAAACAATTTTATTTTTAACCATTAAAAAGGCGTTCTAAACACCGGTCATTTTAGTTATATCACAAAATTTTTAAAATAAACCACCAGAAAAGGTCATGCTATGTTTTTTTTTCTTTTTTAATAGGGAAATATTTGGTTATTTATTAAAGAAGATAGTCGTGATCTAGTTAGAGTTTCTCTTTTTAGATTTGGATCAAGGAAAAAAGGATCCACTTCAATCGACAATTCTGGTCTTTGGTCCATAGGAGAATTCTTTTGACTGATTGTATTTTCTTCCTTCTTCACTAATTTAGCTGCTGAAATTAACTTTTTTACGTAAAGTTTTTCCTGTATTTTGAATAAATTATGATTTAATTAGGATAAAAATTGTTCGTAATGGGTTGTTACCTTTCGGATTTTAGTCTCAACACTTGACGAGGTTCCTGGGAACATCAAAATTATCAGTAACCATAAAAAAAAGGCAACGTGCTTTGATGTAAAATTTTAATTTGAGTTAATATTTTAGAATTATCTTGAAACTTACTTCAAAAATAACAACAAAAATAAACCTTTCATAATCAGAATCATGCAAATAACTATTTGACCAATCTGAAGTAAAAGCTACCATAAATCCGTTGTTTATAATTCCTAATATGTTCAAAAGTCGGCATATATTAAACCATGAGCCTAGAAATTTTTTTATTTTTTAAATTTAATTAGAAAGTTAAAAAAGAATGTCCGAAATGTAAAATTTAACTCTAAATAGTCCAATTAGAAAGCATCAGTAAGGGTTAACTAGAAAATAGTGAAGTCACACTAAGAACGATTCGCTTGACGTGGCTAGCCGTGTTAATAAGGGTCTAGTGATATTGTTTTTAATATTTATTAATCGTTTGTTCTTTTTATGCCGATGACAGCAAATTTGTGTTCGCTTTTTTAATTTTTAACCGCAAGTTTAAGGATTAAAAAAGCACATTAAAAAAGCATTCGGATGTTACATTATTACATCCGAATCAGTGCGTCTATTACGTAACGCGACGTGCTTAGACATGGCTGTCACATTACGTAGCATTAAGTAAAATGACGTAAGAGTACGTAAGAATGCGTAATATTACGTCGTGCTGAAATTAAAGGTCCACCTCTATATCATAAGCTAATAATGTCTTGAAGATCCAAAATATTCTACCGATACCATCTTGGATAACCCAAAAAAAATCGGGAACTAAGGACTGATGTAAATTTTAATTACTTAAAACTTTGGATTTAAAATGCTGTATACTACTTAAAGCTGGTACTTTTTACACAATTCCTTTTATTGAAGTTTTTTTCCAAATTTTTTATTATTAATAATTTCTCATTAATAATTCAGTGGTCTTTAATTTAAAAAATTGATTGTCTTTGTACACGTGTACAAAATTTCACCAAATATGGATAATTAAATCATGCATTTAATTAACTTGAAATTGCGGAAAACCATTATTGAACACCCGTAAATTTAACACTTACGACGAGAAAAAAGAGGTAGATTCTAACTCAAATGCACAAGCTCCCGCATACAGTTAAGTGATTAAAAATCTTGCTGAATAATTAGGCTTTCGAACCGTGATGAAGATTTTTAATGAAAAAAATTCTTACCAATATCCTGGGCTTTGTATCCAACTGGTCTCCTAAAAAGCCAAATAAGACGTTGCGCATCCATTCTCAAGTCGATCAAACATACAATTAAAATAATTAAAGGAGCCAACGAAAACGCAGCTGAAAACATAACTAAATATCCAAATAATATGACTTTTTCATTGTATTCTTCAAATATTGTTTCATCAAATTTTGTTTTTCCTTTTTCAATATCAAGATATAAAGCAACCGAATTACGATTTATAAGATCTTGACAACTACGATATTTATTGATATCATCATCGTCTAAAACTTTAATATCACTTTTGAATTTACGTGAATTGAACATTTCTTTAAAAATTCTTTAGAATAAATTAGATCAAAAATCTATCCAAAAATTAAAGCAATAAAAAAAAGCCTTACGGAAGGATGATTGAATAAAAAAATCTTGGAATCGGTTTAAGCAACAAGATTATCAAAATTTGACATGTTAATAATGGCATACAATTATTGTTGTCGCATTTATCTTGATATTCGGGTCCAAGATTGAATAATCCATTTTGATATGTTATCTAAAAAAATGACTTGATTTTTACAATATTTACAGCTTGAATTAGTAAAAATGGTACATACATCGCGAAAGTATGCCAAGTAAAACAAAGAACTGTAACTATTGACAAAATCAAATGCAAATATTTTCAATATTAAAGCATCATCATGCTCTGTTTTAGTTCGATGATTTTCCCATTTTGTAAGAATTACAGCTATTTTGTTATAGAACTAGAGAATGTAAACCGAATAAATGAATGGTAAGTTTATTAAATAGGAAAACAAAAAATTACCAAATTAAGAACCATTATCAGAATCGTATTCAAGATGGTCGATAAGACTGAAAATAATAATTAACGAAATGTTTGAAAAAAATTGGTGTTGTAGAAATAAATTACCATCGCCGAACAATAATTTTAAAATTTCATCACTTGGAAATGCTTTTATTTTAATGTAAATTCTAAATATGGCTACTAGACCTGTGTCTAAAGCAACAATACCAACCTTGAAATAAAATTATTTTAAAAATTAATATCGTTTCCATAGGTACGAGAGCGGCGTACTCGTACCCAACCGTACCCGTAGCAAAAAAAATCATCGAAAAAAGGCCAGTAAATTAAAAAATTGTGTTCGGGTACGGGTTTAGATACGGTAAAAGTTCGGCCTTAATTCTGTGGAAACACTGTAAAAAAGTGCTAAATTTGCTAAAAAAAAATCCAAAATCACGTTTCTAAAGCGTTATGACGCCGCGTTTTTATAATAAATGATAACGATGATATTGAATTGGTTCTCGAAACTGAGCTTGACGGTGAGAATATCCAAAACTCTCAAGACCATGATTCGAAATGAGAAACTTGTTCCAAACTGACCTGATATCTTGGATTAAAGAACTAGTGAACAGAAAGAAGACGATCTTAAAAAGGCTACTCATTTTTTTAAAAATGAGTGCACTTCTGAATAAGATTTTAAAGCCTAACTGAAGATCTTAATGAATTTCATCCAAGAATTAAAAAAACTCGGAAGCATGGTTTAAAAAGGCACACCGTACTATACCAGCGTATTGCGAAAAAAATTCCGTATTTATAACCCGTATAGCCGAGTGGTCAGCAAGATAGTATTGCTAGGAGTGGAAATTTCTGACTGTTTCTGTAGGATGTTCCAGTAGTAACCATTTATATCTACAAAAATGGTACGACTTTGGTCGGAAAACAACTGTGAGTCGGCTTTAAAATCGAGAAATCTTTCTATGTAGGTCTAATCAACCGAGTGCTGATTAGAAGGCCTTGAAAGGATTCAGAAAAGGAGATCAGCGTCTGGTCTGCATATACTATGCATTCAAATTTAACTTTATCTTAGTTAATTAAAAGAATAAAAATAACGGAAATCTCTTTCTCAATGGCGCCAAGATAGCTCTTTAAAAACGGTCAGAAATGATTTGTTAAAATTTCCAATTCAATGTTCAGTATCCATTTTAAGACTGAACTCTTCCTAAACATGTGTATAATAACAGAATGAAACCTTATTGAAAGCCTTACCAACATGGAATCGATTTTTCTAGACGCTTTCGGATTACATCTTCGCAAAAACTAGTGTTGATAGTCGACTAATGAATCAACTGGACTAAATTTTCACACTAGGTGCATACATGCAAATTGTAGATCTCTTAGCCTGCTTCTAAATAGTACTTTGTTTGTCTTGATAGAGTCATTCCTTAATGAGAAAAGTGGACTTAATTGCTGAAAATAGTTTTTAAATTCAACTAAGTCCACTTTTCTCATTAAGGAATGACTCTATCAAGATAAACAAAGTACTATTTAGAAGCAAGCTAAGAGATATACAATTTGTATGTATGCACCTAGTGTGAAAATTTACCGTTCTTGTTTTAGTCCATTCATTAGTCGACTACAAACACTAAAAAATACCACTGTAGCTCGAATTCGTATTTAAAAAATCGGAAACCAGGTTTTACTAAAAACGAGTATTGTTCAATATTTTTATGGGGTCTGAGTCCATTAATCACACCTTTCCTAATTAATGTTTTTCTTGTAAAAAGAGTATTACCATTACAACCAGCACAATAAAAGACACTGCATATTTCAAATATTTTTCGTATCTCCAAAATATTCGATTGGCTAAACTATTAAACTGAGCACGAAGTTTTTTCTTTCGTGCATATTCTGGTAGATCAGGTTCATTTTTTTCAAAATTTTCAACATCCCATTCGTATGCTAAACGTGAATTTTCTCTTTTCCAAATTTCCAAAAACAAAGCACCTACAAAAGAAAACTCAAGAATTTTCTAAAAGATTTTAAATAGGATTCAAGTTTATACCCCATATACAAATTATCAGCTAAAAAAAAATTAATTCATAATTTAAATTTACAAATTTAAATGTTTGTGAAAACTTACTGCAAAAATTGGCATTAGATCATTGTCAAATGAATAAGCAAACGTTGTAGAATAAAGACTTCCGTATTTTACAATGCTAAAGCTAAAGTTATTAAAAACTAATTCTTAATAACATTAAAATATTTTATCATACTTTGATTGGAGAGATGAATTTGAAACGTCCACTGAAAAATTCTTGTTCTTAATGCTGTTTTAAGTTGTATTAAAACTTTGAATTTAAGGTTAAATCAGAAAAAATAAACTACTTATTGGCGAGTCCTGTGATGAAAAAGCACAGTCCAATTATCATAGGAACCCATAGAGTGGTAATAAAAGTCCCTTGCCATGCAAAATAGATTGCATTTGACTCTCCAAAATAGTTACGAATTTCCCTCATCGGTTGAAACTTAAAAATATTTTTGAAATGAGCCCATTTCGAATGTAGATTACGACGAGCGTCACATGTTTGAGATTCAAATAAAAGTTTCATTTTAATTAAAAGATTTTCAGCTGTATATGAGTCTTCAGTGGGTTTCTGTTTTATTTGCTGCTTGTAAAATTTGTTTAATTGAAACTGGTGAGTGGTTTCATCGTGTAAAATGAATGCATCATCAAAATAACCATTTTCAATCATATAATTTAACCCTTTAGTGAAAAGAAAATTAAAAACAGAAAGTAACGACATAATAAAAAATTTAAAGTGAACCTCTAAAAAAGATTCTGTTTTCACTCTTGACATCATTTGATGTTACAAGAAAAAGATCCAAAAAGTCTTTTGAACAATTACTGAGTTTTAAATTTTTGTAAACGGTTGACTTGATTTCATCGTCAATGGTTAACGACTTTTTTTCGTGTTTTAATCTATGTGTTAAGTTTATTAGTATGTTATCAACTATAAGCATTCTTAATCGTTTATCAAAGATTCCTTCTTTTTCATTGAATCCTTCAAACATGAAACTTATGTCCGACTCAAATTGAGCGCTTACAATGTCATAGCCTTAAATTTAAGGTAATTCATTACGAGTTCAACATACATTTTTGTTTAAAAATCGAAATACCTTCATCGTCATGTTTCAGTCTCCGTTTTAGCTTTTTTCTCAGATATTTCATTATTTCAAAATCATCATCAACTTCTCCGTCTTCGATACGACACTTAAGAAAATAAAAATACGTGTAAAAATGGCTTCACTTAAATGTTATAGCTCAAAATAGTTTCTTATTTTTAATATTTTGGATCTAGTTTTTCTGAAGTATGATGGAAACAGAAGTTGGTATGAACGGAGTAATCAACTGAGAAACATACATTAAACTGATTATATGGCGTAAATAAAATACATAATTACATTTAGGCCTGGCAACAGTATAAACAACTAATAACGTATTTGATTAGCTTTGAGAATCTGAAATAGGAATGCTAGGTCTATTGTTAAATAATAAAAACATAACAATAAAAAACTTATATCAATCATTTGGACCTGGTATTAGCTACTGGTAAAAAAATGGTTTAAATAATGTCGATTTCGGCAATAGTTTTCACCGAATTTCTTGATCACTGGAAATTTACTGAATCTGAAAGATTGTTGAAAAAATAAAATAATTATTAAATGGGATCAAAGTATGATAAAGAGCATAATAACTGTAAGGGCAAAAGAAACATTCTATTAATCTAATAGATTAGCTAAGAGATAAAATAGCCGAATTCCAGGAATAAAATGCTTCGCTTTTATTTAATTTGGAAGAAGTATTAAAAAACAACGGTTTTAGTGCAAGAGAGATAGACCCGAAGACTTCTATTTTGTATCATTAATACATAAAGTGCTTAAATGGTCAAAATGTCCAAACGAAATTCTGAAATATTTAACCCTTATCCGTCAAAAACTGGGTCAAAAATGACCCGAAAAATTAAAAAAAAATTGAGAAAGTTAATGAGAGGTTAAATTTATATGCGGTTAAATTAAAAATGTCAATCGCAAAATTACATCAAACGACAGCTGATAATATGAAGAATATTATTATGTTCACAGAATTTCGAAAATAAAACATAAAAGTTGAGAAAAATCAAAAAAACTATACCGGGTCATTTACTAATTTCAGACGATAACGTGATTTTTTATATTTCCGACGGTTAAGGGTTAAAAAAATGTACAGTCGACTCGCGATAATCCGTATACAAAAAGCCCTAGAAAATTGTTGTACAGATTAAAATTTTCGGATAATCAAATACATGTAATAGCATCGGAAAGTGCTCCGAGCCCGGGTATTACGGTTCGGATGTCAAATTATTCGGATTAAACTGTATACGGATTATCGCGAGTCGACTGTACTTAAAAATTGAACATTTAAGTCTCTTGAACCAACATATAAGCTCCCGACTAAAAAAAAACGATGTTAAGATATTATTCATGAATTGACAGACCCAAACAGTTATAGAACTTTAGGTAAATTAGAATTAATTTTAGAGGATATTCGCCGAAATCCGGAAGGAAACTAAAAAAACAACTCTTTCATTTCGTGGAAGTTCATACCAAGGTAAAAACCTAGATATTACCTAGACAATGTTCCATCCAATATTCAAGTCTGCAAAATCGCTGTAAAAAAAATTGCGAATTTAATTTAAGTACACGCAACAACGTAAACAACATAAATTAAATGCGCAATTTGATTAACAGAGATTTGGCAGACTTAAATAATGGACAGATCAATTTTTCTTTACCTTGCTTCATTTTTATTTTCGTTTAAATATTTCGCTGCAGATAATCTAACCCTATTTTTTGAATAAAAATTACGAATTGATAAAAAATTTTAAGCTGACAATAGAACTTAATGAAATCTGAAGTGAACTAAATTAATAAATATTCGTTTACATTTCTCAATCTTAATTCAAGCCTCATGGCCTCAGCTTCTTTCATTAGACGTTCCATTGGACAATGAAGTAGCGCGTAAACATAATTTTTTCCATTATTTTCCGTTTCAAGTTCATAAACTTCAAAACTTTCTAATTTCAATTGACGAAAAAATTCATCCCGCTTTTTTGTAATAAGATTTTTTTTGTAATCATGTAGTGTTTTAAATTTTTCGTAATAAATAACATAATCGATGTTCTTGTCATTCTCACTTGGAAAACTTGTTAGGACTTGTAAGTCTTCATATAACATTTTAAAATCTTTATCAATTTTTTATATTATTAATGTAACTAGTAAAAATACTGAAATTAAAAAAAAAATTTTTATAAAAAAAAAGTTTTAAAGGAAATTTTTTTTGTTTAGCCAAAAAGTTTTTATTTCCTTAGAACAATATTTGCTACCTTGAAAACGTAGGTATAAATTATTAATTTTTTTGTCATGAAGATAAATATAATTGTCTCGATATTATATATTTTTTCTCAATTATTATTATGAAATAAAAAAAAGGATAGAAGGTTTTAAAAAATCAATAATTTTTTTCTTTTTAAAAATTCAATACAATTTACAGATTGAATATTTTTAAATGCTTTAATTAGTTACTTCTTTATGTCACTTATGATAATCATTCAATTTCAAGAATCTTTTTTTTTTAGAAGTTTTGAAATGACACAAGAAAAAATGATTTAAGATGTTTCTCGGATTTTGTATTTTAAAAAATAAAATTATATTTTTAAATTTTTTTTATTCTTTTCTTTGGATTACATTTTTAATTCAATTTATTTAAATTTTTTATAAAAAAACATATTTAAAAATCAAATAATTTAAATAAATTGATGTCTTTTATTTAGCTTCCCACAGAAAAAAATCTGTTTTTAAAGTTACTCTTTAATCATTCGTTTGAACAGGGTCCAGTATCAATATTCGTGCTGTTGCTCATTGCTAGGGTTGTTAGTACGAAAAAGAGCGTGATTCAAAAATATTCCATTTTCCCATTGCGAAAGAATGAGAGTGTTTGAAAAAAAAAGTACAATATATGAAATTTTTTTTCAAAGAATGACAGACTTCAAACCAAGATTTGAGCTAAAGCTACCCATCATGGTAAAAAACTTTTCGGAAAACTCTACGAAAAATGAACTTCTTTCCAAAATAATAATGAGATACAAAAAAGATCAAGAAGCTTTTTTCTGAGATATGAACAGGAAATCCAATGGAATTTGTTAGTTATCAAAGAAGGCCATAGCTCTAACACTGGATTGCTATTCTGCCTTCAAATATCGTTTGGGTCTTGAGTTATTTTAAAAAATTTCTTTATGCTTTAAATTACAATTTTATATGCGTCAAACACTTTTTTCCATTCAAAAATTCAAATCACGGTTTCAAAATACTAGCTTGAAACGTAGATAATATTGTTTTATTCAGTGATCAACCAAATGTATCTCGGTCAAATCAACCAAAAAATACCAACAAGTTCAATTTAAACTTTACTATAGATCATCAACAAAAGCTGTATAACTCACTGATAGATATATATCTTCAACGATTATTAAATACCCACTTTACAAATAATAATTTTGACTTTAATCGCTACTCAATCGATGACTATTATGATGAACTTGTTAAGATACTTCATGCTTCTTATCTTGAAGCTACGAATTTATCGATTTATAATAATATTACTAAAACTAAACCGTTTAAGTCCAAGAGATCAAAGAATTTTATATGGTGTAACGAATTAAGTGAACTTTAGAGGTCGTGGCCGAGTGGGTAAAACAACAGCTTTGGCAGCTAGTGGCACGAGTTCGAATCCTTGTCGAGTAAAAAAAAATTGTAACGTTTAGAAAAAAATAATAATGGTAATGGATGAGTGTCATTAGTGTTGTGCTGCTTGGAAACGATCCGACTAGAATCATCGACTAGTCATTCTCTAGATGGCCCGATACTAGAACAACTTTGAAAATCATCGTATTGGGACTCGCGAGTCGCTGTGACTTAAAATAAGGGCGTCGAAAGATGCAAACGTAGCGAGTATAAAAAAATTCTGTAACGGCCTACCCGGCTAAGAAGCCTAACAGCTTCTGCAGCTAATTAAGTCTAGGATTGTTCTACTAGATGTTAGATCTGCACAGAAAAAAAGTACTACTACTACTACTAACTTAAACAAACGGTACGTATTTTGAGGAAACGTCTTAAGAAGCAATTGAATGATGGTATTTATTATGAGTACAAGGAGGCCAAAAAGAAGTTTCGAAAAGCTCAACGAGAGAAAATTCAAGAATTCAAAATTAGTCAACAATCGAAACTAAACAATCTGTCAAGAAAAACTGATAAAAAAGATTTTTGGAAATTTTTTAAAAAATTACACAATGACAATTCAAATTCAATATAAATGACCTGTATTGTCATTATAATTCTTCAAACAAGACAGCATTAGTGATGATTTCTCGATTGAAGTTAAAAACTGTATAAATGACTATATGGTCGAATGTGAGACGGACAACACTGACTTTCCACTTTTTTCACTAGAAGATTTACAGCGGAGTATTCATGACTCAAGTAATTCGAATGCCGTTGGTAACGACAAGTGTTCGTACAAATTACTAAAAAACTGCAAATCCGATAAATACTTAAAAGTTTTGTTGGATCTTTATAATTGTATATTGATTCAAAAAAATGTACCCAAACAAATGAATATATCGATTATTTCACCGTTAATTAAAGACAAGACTAAACCGTCGAATGAAATTAACAATATCAGACCGATTACGACTTCGAATACATTTTCGCAAATATTTGAGCGTTTAATTCTTGTTAACTCTCCTGAGCTCATCAAAACTCATCGAAATCAATTTGGTTTTAAACGAAATACCTCATGTCAACACGCGACTTTTGTTGTCAAAGAGACCCTAACCAACTATATAGATAAAAACACAAAATGTAGAGCAGCATTGCTAGATGCTGAGAAAGCTTTTGATAAGTTATGGAGAGATGGACTGTTTTACAAGTTAAAAAACAAAATGAATCCTCGATATTGGTTTGTACTAAAAAAATATTATGATCTATCACATGGTTATGTTTACTTAAACAATGAATACTCAAGTCTTTTTGTAATAGACTGTGGGGTCAAGCAAGGTGGTGTTTTATCTCCATACTTGTTCAATATCTATATTGATGATTTGATTGAATCGTGTACAAAACTTAACATTGGAGCGCTTTTTAATAATGTAAACGTTTGTATTGTTGTTTATGCGGATGACATTATTCTAATGAGTCCAAGTGATTCTCACCTTCAACGATTACTCGATGAATGTTCTAAATATGGGTCAAAATGGAAGATAAAATTTAATCCGCTAAAATCAAGTATTGTTTCTGTCTCTAAAAAAAGGTCAGTAGTTCCAAACCCGTTATCGAATTCTAAAATTCTTGACTCTTTTATGCCAGAAAATGATTATATAAAATATTTGGGTATCACATTCAGTAATGATCTCTCTAGTGATGAATTCAAATAAGAAATTTGCAAGATCATAGATGTATTTTTTTATTTTGATCTGACTTAAGATCTTGTCAATTTCGGGAATAGTAGAAACTCAATTTCAGTATCCGAACTTATAAGATTCCAGTACGCATTATTAAGAGTCAAGAAATTTTAAGAATCTTGTTACTCGAAAATTTAAATTCTACAAAGACTTAATAAAATACCCTGAATACTCATGAACCCTGAATTTAGCTTTTAAGTTTGTCATAAAATTTGGAAATTTAATTTTAAAATCATTTATTTTTCAAAAAACAAGAATTCTAAACCATCCTAGTACACAGCTTCATCTACAGCTTCTTCGCTTCTTCCAATATTCACATCTCTTATAATAATTTCTAAACCTTAGGCAGGGGTTGATTTTTTTTCTTGAATTTTTACACGAGACCGAGGAGGATCAGTAGTTTTGTTGCGGAGAAAAGCGAAGAATAAAAATTTTAAAAATTTAAAACTTCTGACGGAAAAATTAATTTGATTTCTTGTAAATGTCCAACTAAAATCTTTTATAAGATTATAGAAAATTTCACCTCTTATTCTTGGTCAATATATTAATAAGTTCTTTAGTTATAAGAAAAACTAATTTGATTTACAAGAAAATAGTTGGGTCTTGTTCATATTCTTGCTCTTACAAAATCGTATAAGTTCCATTTTAAGAATTAATCCATGGGAATTATTTCATTTTTGTACTCATTTTAGGGGGTAAATTGGGTCGGTCTTATTCGGTCCTTTAAAAATAAGACTGGTACAAAAATACGATTTAATCGTTTGGGAATACTTGACAGAGTTTAAGGTTCAAAATTTAAGAACTAATGCAAAAAAGTCGAAGTTCCTTTCATCGCTTTTCGACCTTTTTTTAGTGACTCATCGATGGTACTTATTCAACAAGTACAAGTGGCTCAAGTAGAACAGTGGTGTAGTGATTTTTGTATTCACTAATTTTAACGTAAAAAATGATAATTTTGGTACTATTGGTTTGGTTTTACGCCGATTTGGATACTAGCGTCTATGGGAGCTTTTGAGCTTTCAGCTGGTACCCGGCCTGGCTTTCAGCTAGTTCTTAAATGTTTAAATTAAGCATCTTATCATTAGGAAGCAGAGGGGTAAGGGTAAAATTTTTGTTTTTTAACCCCCTTGAAAAAAATGATTTTTTGAGGTTTTCGGGGTCGTAGATTGCAGTTCCGATTACAAAAATGGCAAATTCAGATATCACAAAAGTTTTGAATTACATGAACTTTAAAACACTTAATAATTTAAAATTAAACATTTAAAATCATAATTTTGCTCCGATAACTTTTTTCTAAATTTAATTTGCTACATTTTCGTACCAATATTACGTTCCCCAATTAGGGTGTTTGGGGTAAACATTGGCCTTAAACCCACTCAGCCCCAAAAAACCATACTTTTGCCGGGGTCAGTTCAAAAAAATTATTCATTTATCTGAAAATATGCCCACTAACGTATTTTGGGGTGCTGAATTAATATATCTCAAAAAAAAAGCGAAGGGTATGAAGTAGAAACAAGGTCTCGATTTTTCAGTTTTGCTTGGGTAATTTTTTGTACTGAACAACGTGGTATAGTTTGTTTTGTTAAATTTTGTTGCCTAAAGGCGTGAAGATTTATGATGCGTTCGCCATTATATGCATTTAAAAAAAAATTTGATGAAAATTTTTGAACTTTTATGAACTTTTTAACGAATTTTTTTTAAAATTATTTTTTTCATGGGAAATGAGAGGAAAGGAAACGAAGTGGTTAGGAAGAAGTGAGGAAGAAGAAAGGAAGGGGAAAGGAATAAATCGCGTACAAGTTAGTTTTAGTACGTACTATGCGTAAATTTTGGTAAATTTCAAAATGTCCAAAAAATTGACTTCTGACTAATTTTACAATGATTGTTGATAAGGTTCCGGAAATGCAAAACGTCCACACTAATTTCATACATAAGGATTACGAATTATTAGTTGTCAAAATCCCTCATCTTTGTGATTTTTGATTTTTTTGACTTTTTTCGCCTCTTGGTATACTAAAGGCAAAACAATAATCAAAAAAGGGCAATTATAAGTTTTTAGCGATTCAGCAATTTAGCCTTTCAACAGTTCATTTCTAGCCAAACAGCCCATACTTTGAGACCGTAACATTACCTAACATTTTATGTTAGAAAATGTTACGGTGCTAAAAATTTAATATTTGCTTCCATTTTCGCCGTAGAGCCGATTTTTCAAATTCCAATGTTTTTGGCTAATTCTACGATAAAGAAAATTAAATTTTGGCCAATAAAGAATAATATCACTAGAAACGACTTTTGAAACTGTAGTTCAAAAAAAAAATCCATTTTTTAGTTGTACAGTGTAACCTTGATTTTGTGAAATAAAAAGGAAAGACGCTCCTAATACTTTTAATGTATTTCTGGTTTGAATTTGTGAAATTTTACTTTTGTGAGATTTTTTGCATTTACCCAGACACTTAACAAAATCGAGGTCGCACTGTACAAGCTTTTACATTAAGCTAATTTCTGTAAAATTTAATTTTTGTTACATCGTCTCAAACTAGAGATGACTATTGGTACGTTTCTTAAAACTAAAAAAAAAGATTTTTTTCGATTTAAAATTGATTTAAAATTCTGATGTTTGGTACTGTACTAAAAATTAGAATGTAACGATAGTTTTACATTTTTTTAGTCATGTTGAAACGGGTCTTGTGGACTTTTTGATCATTTGATCACCAAAAAATGTGATCATGGCTATCATGGGTACGCTGTGGAAATTAAGTTAAAAAATTTGAATAAGATTGGTCCAAGTTAAGTTTCGTTGTCGGAAAACTTGTATTTGACGAATTTGATGAACATGCTGTTCGAAGAATAACTTGTCGTATAACTTGAATTTCGAGTTTTACGACGTAAATGCAACGCTTTTACGTCATATAAGTTACCTTTTTCATAATAATTATTTAAGGTTATTGCATTACTTTCATTAACGTCATTTTGAACAGAACCTCGGATAGATAGAGTTTTTTTCCTATCATTTCAGAAAACTCGAGGGAATCATGGATAACTATTCCTGATTTTATTCTTAAATATTTTTCGGTATTTCTTTAATTTTTGTAAATTTTGAGTATTTTTTAAAAAAGGTAAAAAACTTTGTGATCAGAATTTTTTTTATGTGATCATTTTTTAACTTCTTATGGTCACTAACTTAGAGCCTTTATGACCAAAAAGATCACAAAGTCCACATTACCCGTTGGAACAAATCATAAAAAACAACTAGCCGAAGCTTATGTATTACAAGCTATGCGCAGTTTCCACAATCTAGTCAACCGCATGTTATGTTTCAACCTAGCCCAACTCAGATAATTTTAAAAGAGGAGACCCCAAAGAAAGCGTGTCAAATAACCAAAACAAAAATTAAAGTTTCAGCTACTATTTACATCCCACAAGCTGCTCCACAGAGACAAAAGATGCCCTCCAAATAAATTTTTAATCGAAAAAAATCTTTTTTTTTTAATTTTAAGAAACGTCCCAATAGTCAAATCTCTTTTTTTGCGACGATATAACAAAAATTGAATATTGAATTTAAACATGTAGTATATTTTCGAGTTTTGGGTTTAGTTACGAGTAACAAAATGAGAATAAGTTATAACATGGGCGAGATGTTACTTGTTACATGTAACAACTTAAAAAATCCGATTTAGCTAAATGTATTAAGTTTCGAGAATTTACGGTACTTCAAATTAATTATAATTTTGAAATACTAGAAGATGAGGCTTGTCTACAGTCGTTCGGTTGGATTGCTTAATTGCCCAATAAAATTCAATTGAAAGATATTTATTTAATAGATTCGCTATGATAGAATAGGTACGGTACGGTACGGTACGGTTCGCTCTGTTAGGTACGGTACGCTTTTGTATGTTTGGTACGGTACGGTTGGGTTCGGTACGGGTACGCTTCGCCTTTAAGTTGCTACGCTTCGATGCGGTACGGGTACGCTTCGGTACGGCTACGCTTTGGTACGGCTACGCTTCGGTTCGCTTGCCACCAAAAGTTCGGTAGAAGTGCAGTATCTATGAATTTTAAATTTGACATTATGTAATTTTAAAATTTTTAATTTTTCGAATAAAGCATGTAGTGGGTATTACATTTTTATTGTTCACAAATTTTACTTGACATTTCGTCAATTTAATTTCATGATCAAAAGCAAAAATAAAATAAAATTGTTCATAAATTTTAATTTGTTTTTTTTTTCATTAAATTTTGAGACCAGCTGGTCTCGAGATTAAATGGTAAAATTTTTCCGATAAAAAATAAGAACAGCTGGTCATGAAATTGATCAGCCCCAATAGATTTTAATTAAAAAGAGTTTGTTTAATAGAATAATCCTTTAAACCATTTGATTTGAATTTTTGACTGACGATAAAATTCAATCGTCTTTAAATTCTGATTTTATTTTGCGTTTTGAAACTTTTCCTTCATCTGATTAAAGCGTTTGAAAATATTTGTCCAACAGCGTTTGTTGTACCAAGTTAAAAATAACATCTTACTGATAGTGGTTCGATTTTAGAATTACATTTGACCATTGTGATTTATTTTGAAAATGTTGATTTGGGTTTATCTGTCAACAACATGGATTAGTCAAAAACGTGTCATTAAAATTCTGTTCATTAAATCGAAAAACAAACGTCTTTATGTGCAAATAAAGACAAAGGCTCATCAAAGACTCGCCATTTTAAATCAAAATTTCGGTAGTATCATTCTTCTAAAAAAGTCTCTAGAAACTCTTTGAAGAAATGAAATGCTTTAATTACATAAATATCTTTGCTTGACCTTTGCCCCACGATTGTTGAAGATTTTGCTTGTACGAAATCGAGATTTGTGACACTAATGACCAAATATTTTTTACCATCTAAAATAAAATCAATTTCATGTTGAACATAGATTTAATCGTTTAGTGTTCTAATAATAGACAAAATAATTTTATCATCAGCATAAAATCTATTCTATTTGGCAAGAAAATCGAGAGATTTGATGATAAGTTTATCAGCTTTTGAAAGTATCCAAATGATTATTATGACATCTAATTAATTTCTGGTAACTCGAAAACTTTCTCATTTTCAAAATTCTTCTTTTATTTATTGGTAATCATTCTGAAACAATAAGATAATTAAGATTTTAAAAAATAAATTCATTTGTTCAAGCATGTCTTCTATTTAATCGGAGTAATTTGTGAAAGGAGTCTACCATATTTTTTGTTTCGTTTTGATCGATTTTTAGGCAATTCTTTTGATTCTTCAACAAAAACTAGACCATCGCGATGATCAAAATCTAAATCAGATTGAGAAATTTGAGAACTCGCCACTTCTTGTCTAGAATCTATTTTAATTCTATTTTCGACAGTGTCTACAAAAGCATCATCTCTCAACGGAATATCTAAACTTTTCGGAAATTCATCTTCTGAATTTTTTAGAATAGGCTTCTCGTTTTCGCCTAGCTTTTGATTTTTCGATTTTGCTTCGGAAATTATACGTTTAACCATTTGTGTTTCCTAACAAAACCGAGATAAAACAAAAATTTTGATAATTAAAAGATTCGAATCTTACTGCTCGAATTTTGGCAGACACTGATCGCGGTACATCTGGAAATAGTATTATAATTAAAAGCCATAAAAAGAATACCACATGCTTTTAAAATAGGAATATTTTAATTTTTTTTGATGAAAATTGCTGAAGTTATTTTTACTTCAAAGGCAACGACAAATATGAGTCTATTTTCCATAGTACCCTTTAAAAAAGTTTTTGACCAGTTCGAAGTAAAAGCAATTATAAAGGCATTGCTGATAATTCCAACAACATTTAAAAATCTTATAATGCTAAACCATGCGCCTTTATGAAAAATATAATATTATTCAGGCATTCATGCTATAAATTTAACATAAATCTTTTACCGATATCTTGAGCTCTAAACCCAATTGGTCGTCGATAAAGCCATAAAACTCGGTAAGCATCAACTCTTAAATCCACTACATTGATAAGTAGCAACAAAAATGGGCCAAGTGAAAACGAACACGCAAAAAGCTTTAAAATTAAAGTTGTAAATACGTTGAATTTTCTTTTGTAAAACTTATTTTTACCATTACATAACCATATAAAATTATTTTTTGATTATATTCTTGACTTATTGTTTCATCAAAATTGATTTTATTTTTTTCTGTAGCTATATAAAGTGAGACTTTATTCTCATTAATTTTTTCAATTGAAATGTTTTCTTCATCGTTCACGACGCCGACTTCTTTTGTTCGAAAAGATATCATTATTCGCTTGATAAAATAATAAATCCATCTTAAAAAAACATAACATTTCATTATGATGAAATAATCATTGAAATTTTTCTTACGGCCAGATAAAGTTTCGTAAAAATGGCGGAAACGGTTTTATAATCAAAACAACTAGAACTTGAATTGAAAGTAGAGCCATACAATTATCATTATCGCATTTATCTTGGTATTCTTTTCCCAAACCGAACAGTCCATTGTCATACTCAATCTTTGGTTAAATTGAAGATAGATAAATTTTTTTTAAAAAAATAATTTTTTTAGATTACTGTTCGAAAAAATGCGATGTAAAAAAGTGATCCATATGAATTGACAAATTCAAAAATGAAAAGTTTAATTATTAAAGCGTCATCAAATTCAGTTTTAGTTCGATAGTTTTCCCATTTGGTAAATTTTTTAGCTATAATTGTGTAGATAAAATCCATTACCATGGTCAAAATCGTGTTAAAAATTGAAGAACCAACTAGAAGACTTAAAAATAGATTAAGTCAAATTGGGTAAATTTAAAAAAAAGAATTTACTATCTCCAATAATGACACCCAAGGTCTCGTCGTTTGGAAAGACCTTTTTCTTTATATGAATACGGAAGAGTACAACAAGAGCAATCTCTAAGCAAACAACGCAAACCTTTATTAAAATGAATAATTTAGGTCTTTGAGGAGGAAAATAAGCGGAAAATGTTGTTTTACCATAAAAATAAGTACACTGTACGAAAAAAATAATTTGAAAAATTTTTTCCAGCTATATAAATATTTTTTAAATTCAGTTGCATTTTCGAGTTCATCAATTTCTTTTTCTCTTTTACTCACGAATTCTGGTAAATCTGATTCTTCGTGTTCGTATTTCAAGACATCCCATTCGTAGGCCCATTCATTATTTCGTCGTTTCCAAGATTCTGAAAATATAGCGCCTTGTAAATTTGAATTATCATTTTTCTTTAAATTTTGGAATCTTTATTTTAAACTTACCCCAAAGACAGATTATGAGCTAAATTAGATAAAAAGAAAATTTAAAAAAAATTGTTTTAAAAGAGCTATGGATGAAAGCTTTGGATAGTTTGAAAAGTATAAATTTCAACTCGAAAATTACACCAAAAGCTTTATGGTGTATCATATGATACACATATGTTGTACTTTAGTGCGCTGCTATAATATGTTTTACTAAAATTAAAGTGCGCAATATTCTAGATCAGGGATTTTTCGAAAATATGTTCGGAACAAATTTAGAAAGCTCTTGATGGGGAGATTTCAAAGTATAATTAGTCTTTTGAAAAAATGTATCAATAACTTAAAAATAATAGTTTATATTTAATAAAATTGTTAATAAAATAAAATTAATAATCTTTAGGAATTTTTAATCGATTATCGATAAAGAAATTTACAAACAAATATAGAAAAGCATATCAGGCGATCAGAAAAGCAAGAAAAGCATTTAATTTTGAATAGTTTTTCACTAAAAAATAAAAATAAGTTTCATTTTTGTCAACTTTTTTTTTCAGTTTTTAAAGAAAATAATTTATTTCCCAAGCCTACTGTAGCCTTGCTACAATGTAGCAAGTATATTAAAAAAAAATTAGCCACACAAGAAAAATAGAAGGCCTTTTGTGAAAGGTTAGTTCGTGTTTTTTTAGGGCACGTTTTTTTGTTTGGAGAGAGGAGGGGTGGGGTTGAAGGGTCAAATTTAGAGCCCTAGTGAGAGAATGAGGCTAGCGTCGATCCTGATTGTCGTCTTCTGAATTGTCTTCGTCGTCAATAAAGTTTAGTGCTATTTGAATGAAAAAAATTTCCGATGAAAATCATGATACTATGAAAATTTAGGTGTTGTGAAAAAAGTTCCATTGCTATGAAAAATATCTTGCAATGAAATGTCTCATTCCCACACCCCCTCCTTAGATATTATTTTTAGTAAATTATTTTATTATAGGGAGACTTGGATTTGGCAAAATACCGTAATCTCGGGAGTCATACTGCCGGGGTAAAAAGTGAACACTCGGTTTTATACAATTTTCTGATTGGTCAAATTTTTTTTCAACCAATCAGGAAATTGAATAAAACCGAGTGTTCACTTTTTTACGCCCGGGGTTGTTTCGTCGAGTTTACGGTTCCACTATTTTCAATTTTTCACAATTATTCAAAAAAATAAAAAAAAATCTTACAGCAAAAAATGGCGTCAAGTCGTTGTCAAATGAATCGGCAAATAAATTTAAGTAATAGTCACCATAAATAGAGTCACTTAAGAATACAATTTCAATTAAAAAAATTGAATATTGAAAGTATTTTTCAATCAACAAACCTGTTAGCACCTGTGCTGTTCATATTATTGACGGTAGTACGGTCAATTTTTTGAGAACTTAAAATAAATATCTGATGAAAATAATCTTCTAAAAAATTCATTTAAAATCTACCTTGAAATGATACCAACGATAAAAAATATAAAACCAATCAAAGCTGGCAAGATTAAAGTTTGAATTAATTTTCCTATCCATGCAAAATAAAGCGCTATTGATTCTCCAAAGTAATATCTAATTGAGTCAAGAGGTTGAGTTTGGAAAATTTTTGTTATTTTCGCCCACTTTTTATGAAGATCTAGTCTCACTAAAACAAAATTTTAACAAGTTATTTCTAAGAGTTTGTTTGAGGCTTACCGTCACCATCGTGAGACACTTTTTTCTTAAAAATTGGCCATTGATCATTTTGATCAGGGTTTATTGATTTTCTCGCTGAGCTTAATAACTGAACCAAATGAATAAAATGCCTGCTATCATCATGTAGAATGAATGCATCGTCGAAATATTTCTTATCAAGCATGTAATCCAAGCCTTCAACTAGAAACTTTTTTTTATTTAAATATATTATCTTGGTATATTTATCGTTTATGTCTACCCTTTTTTTTTATTTCTTTTTTATTTTTGGAATCTTTGTCTGTATTCAAATTCAAATTTACAAGAATATTATGAACTAAAAGACTCCGATGATTTGGTGAAAACGGTCCATTTCCTGATCTTAGACTAAGATCATCACAATCGGCAAACAAATGTTTTATTGATCTTTCAAAAGGAGCACTAACAATATCACCTATCAAAAAATAAATTAAATTCAAATTCACAGATATCGGTCTAAAGTTTAATTAACCTTTGTCATCTTTTCTAGTCTTTTTTTTCCTAGTGATCTTTCTGATGATTTCATTTACAGCTAAAGACCATTTTGTTTCCAAATATTCTGTTTCTTTTTCATCCAGAAAAGTCTAAAAAACAACAATGAGATTTTTTTACATCTCTTAACAAACGTCTAAAAAATTTACATTATTTAGTCGCATTTCGAGTTTTAATTTTTCAGCTTCGTTCATTAATCGTTCACATGGACAATGAAGAAGTTCAAATTGAAATTTTTCATCATTTTGAGAATAACTCAATGAATGTCTAATAATCGTTTCGTTTTCGATTAATTTTAGGAATTTTGATCTATTATCTTCATGTTCTGTATTATTTTGACTATTTGTATCATTGTTAGTAATTTTATAAACAATGACGTAGTCAATGCGCTTTTTATTATCATTTGGAAAGCACGATGTTATTTGAGGTTCATTCATTTTATATTTTAAAAGTTTTCACAGTTAATTAAAACTGTTATTTATTAATATTATTAAGACTTATATTTCATTTGAAATTTCGATTTTTAAAAATAATAATAATAATAATAATAATCAAGTGCAAAAACTTCAAATAAACATTTTGGTTGTTATGGAATGATTGAGTTAATACTGTATTTTTTTATTTTCATTTTTTGAATTAACAAAATTTATTCATTTAACGCAAATTTTTGAGGCTATGAAAAACTTAAAATCAACGGAAACATTGTTGTCAACTCAAGTTAAACTGTTATAAATTTTTTTTTTAAATTTAAATATTTGTTTAGGATAGCTCAAAGCGATCATATCATGTTTTTTTTTAAAATGATTTGAATAGTTTTATTCTTTAGTAATTTATTTTAAAATAGAATTTCATTTAGAGTAATTAATTTTAATGTTAGATTTAAGGTACAATTTTAAGGAGATCTAGTTTTAGAAAGTAAAGAAAATCTTTTTTGAAAGTTTTACATAAAATTGAAATAAAGCAGAATTTTTGAGAACACGGCGTACTATAACGAACAAGGCGATTTATAAAATTGGTAAGATGGTAAGTTATTATTGATTTTTGATTCTAATTCTAAGTATTTTAAAAATTATGAAAACTTTAGATAAATTTGAAATTTTGGTACTGTTACGTTAAAAAGTCCTCACAGCAACAGCAGTAACCCACGAAATATGTCAAGTAGAGCATTGTGAAGTTTCGTTCAAAAAGTTCAGCTAAAAATTTAAAAATTGAATATTTTTTTATAGTAAGTGAAGATGGAATAATGGAAAAAGTGTAACAAGATGTTACAAAAATGTTTCACAACTTGCAATAAAAAAAGATTAAAAACAAAATTAGATCAATCGATTATTGATTTTCGTAAAAAAACGAATGTAATGCTAAGTTTATTTTGACATCATCATCATCATCAGTCGGTTGTAAATACGACCGGTTTACTAGCGTCTCCAACCTGTTCTTGAACTTGCGGATTTTCTTATTTATCAGTTTGCCAATATATTCAGGATATGCCATTGGCTGTCTCCATGGTTTTGTCTTTCCGTGACTTGGTCTTGGGTGGTAGAGGACATATTGATTTATCAATTCGTCTTTGTTCTTTCTTAGACAGTGACCCACGAAGCTCAACTGTCTTCTCTGGATTATTGTTGTTAAGCGGTCAATTTGTACCATTTCAAATTCAAGGTTAATCAACAGGCTAGTGCCCTTGTCTAGAATATAGACTGATTAACTCTCCATTTGGCATGTTTTTTTTTCTATTATATTTTTATTTGTTCGCTTTTAAGTTTAAAATGCCCAAAAGAGGGAAAAAATAGGGTAATAATAAAAATACCTTTAAAAACAAAAATGTCCAAATTTTCTTATTCTTAAATCATCAGAACACAAAAAATCAAAATTATCACACAAAATTAAGATAATTTCAAAATATTGATAAAATAAAGCATTTTTGTTAAGTTTATTTTATGTTTTTTTATCTTTTGAAAATCTCGATTCTAAGAGAAAATTAAAAAAAGATAAAAATAGAACAAGATAATTATGTTTTTAAATTTTCAAAATTATTCTTTAAATATTTCATAAACATCAATTTGGTGCCATAATCATTTTATGATCAGCTTTAAGTCAATAATTTTTTTTGAATTATTTGATATTCCGCTAAGAGAACTTTACAGGTATGCATGAAATTAATCTAAGTGTCATATTAGCTATTTTTTTAAGGATTTTGACGGCCTGAATTTTGAGAAAGCTCGATTTTATTTAACCATCATTTTCAACCGTAATATTGGAATTCAATTGTTACGAACTAATTTAAATTGCTATAGATTTGCATCGTTAGTTTTCTTGTTTTTTTAACAAGTTTTTTATTTTTTTAAAATAAAACAGTATTCAAAATCGATATCTTTTTTTAACGTCATGAACGATAAAACAAACCTATTTGTATTCTAAAAATGCATTTAAAGAACCGTTAAACACTCCTCTTGATTAATTATTTGATGTCTTTGAGACAAAGTGTTCTACTTAATTGAGGATCGCTGACTTATCCGTGGTTCATGCCGAGTCTCTTGTCAATGTAAAATAAAATCCAGTTTCGTATCAAATTTGTATCTTAATCAAAGTTTTATCAACCAATTTAATAACAAATTACAAACAAGGATAGCCCATCTATTCGATATTTTAGTTTAATGACTAAATCGAATTGAATGTCTAAAGTTGTAACAAAGTAATTATTTAGAATTTAAAAAAATTTAGTTTCTTTGTTCATTTATTTTTTTTTAATTAAAAAAGGTTTTTTTTCCAAAATCGATTTAAAATACAATAGATTTTGGATATTTCTATTCGAGTCCATAATTGGCGACTAATCAAACTCTACGTAGTCTACAATGATGTTCAGGTATAGAAAGAAACTGTGTAATTTTTCTTTTGATCAAGTTTTTTCGGTTAAAAAAGATTTAGACACAGAGTTAGAATGAGAATCTTTGATTTTTTCGGTGTGGGTGCCCAGACTTTCCAAAAAAATGGATACATCCTAGTGTTACACCTTCGTGTCTGTTTAGTTGCCTTGTACAGTACAACTAAAATTCGAATTCCCAAAAAACAAGGATAATATATTCAACTAATCGTTTTTTTTTTAACCGACTAAAAAAATATTGAAAGCGTCTAAATTTGATTTAGCGTTTGTGACCTTAAGACTACAGCCAAAGTTCACCCGAATGTGTTCAAGTAAAATAGTAAAATCAACGATCAATTTTTTTCCGTATTTTTTTTAAAATCGAAAGAAATTTTTGAAAACATTTTTTTGTTATTATTATTGTATGTTTTTGTTAAATTTTGTATAAAAAATAAAAGTCTACTCTTTTTCTTTTTATCATTTATTGACCTTCTTTTGTGACTTTTGTGACATCATAAACTGGGAAATCTTCTAAAAGTTAAAGTTTAAGGCATTAAACTCTTGTGTTTGGGGTTCACAAGTGCGAAACGTCTTCCCCTAGATTCTAAAAACCAGTTTCAAATGTCCAATACATAAGTCTAAGAAGGAATTTGAATGATTAAATTGAGAAAGAGCTTTAAACATTTTTTTTATCAGTTAAATGACCCCCTAATTTCAACCACGTAGCTACTCATAACTACAGCTACTCGATTTACCGAAGAAGACCTTTTATATTTGGTGTTTAATTAACATAACTACTCGATTTTTGTTACATGTCACAAATAAAATAGTGACATGTTTTTATATATCGAACATATTTTCGATTTATGACATGTCCTAAAACCGGAAAATACCCAAAAAACTAATTTTTTTACAAAAATTGATACCAGATATAGTGACATGTCATAAAACTAGAAAGAGCTTGTGCATATTTAATGGTAATTTTCGCTCTTTATATTGTAAACAGCCGCTGACAAATGTTTCCAATATAAAAATACCGATCACTAAAAATATAAGCTATTAAGTACTAAATGTTTTACTTAAATGTGTTCTAATATTCATAAGCCTCAACATTGACTTTCGAAAAGAGATCCATAAAATAAAAATTTGACCTTTTTTACGTAAGAAAATGTTTTTTTTGTTTCTTCATAAAATTATTAAGGAGTTATGCTTTTTTTTAGGTTTAAGACATTTTTGACACTTAAAATCCTATTCTAAATTTCTGTTTTTTGTCAGTAGCTAATTTTATGTAGAATCCGATTTGCGCAGGCTCTAATAGCGTAATCACGATTTTAGGTCCTTATTAAACACTGAAAGTCTTAATTTAAATGCGTCATTAAGATTTGATTTTAAAGCAAAAATTTATTTTACAAATTATTTTAATTTTTTTTCTTAATCTTCGGTGCTGCACCAAATTCATAATCCAAAAAAATTGTTGTAGGCTGACTTGCCTACTGAAATTTGATAGAATCAATAAAAGAAGTGTGTTGGTTCGGAATCATTTATTCTAACTTTGTCATAAAGTACAACATTTCTAACATATTTTAATTTATAAAAACTAATCTTTTACACCAAAAAATAACTATAATATAAATTCTTATTCATCACCAAGTCACCAATTAGAGTTTATTTTAGAGTATAAATTATAACTAAGGTTCAAGAAGTGAAGTGTTAGCAACAACTTAAGTTAGCTCTCCTAGATACCAACAAAGTCTATTCAGCCGCTAACAAAATTGTATTTTATTTCTACTTTAAAATCAAGTCTCTATGACGCTCTAAGTTAACAATCTTATAGCATGAGCGAGATGTACTTTGGTGCATTGTACAAAAGCGTGTCTTAACTTGTTGTGCAGCATAATCGAACGAGTGAATACGGTAAAGAGATTAAAACTAAAAAGAAACTACCGTATTCACTCGTTCGATTATGCTGCACAACAAGTTAAGACACGCTTTTGTACAATGCACCAAAGTACATCTAATTAAGTAGAACACTTTGTCTCAAAGACATCAAATAATTAATCAAGAGGAGTGTTTAACGGTTCTTTAAATGCATTTTTAGAATACAAATAGGTTTGTTTTATCGTTCATGACGTTAAAAAAAGATATCGATTTTGAATACTGTTTTATTTTAAAAAAATAAAAAACTTGTTAAAAAAACAAGAAAACTAACGATGCAAATCTATAGCAATTTAAATTAGTTCGTAACAATTGAATTCCAATATTACGGTTGAAAATGATGGTTAAATAAAATCGAGCTTTCTCAAAATTCAGGCCGTCAAAATCCTTAAAAAAATAGCTAATATGACACTTAGATTAATTTCATGCATACCTGTAAAGTTCTCTTAGCGGAATATCAAATAATTCAAAAAAAATTATTGACTTAAAGCTGATCATAAAATGATTATGGCACCAAATTGATGTTTATGAAATATTTAAAGAATAATTTTGAAAATTTAAAAACATAATTATCTTGTTCTATTTTTATCTTTTTTTAATTTTCTCTTAGAATCGAGATTTTCAAAAGATAAAAAAACATAAAATAAACTTAACAAAAATGCTTTATTTTATCAATATTTTGAAATTATCTTAATTTTGTGTGATAATTTTGATTTTTTGTGTTCTGATGATTTAAGAATAAGAAAATTTGGACATTTTTGTTTTTAAAGGTATTTTTATTATTACCCTATTTTTTCCCTCTTTTGGGCATTTTAAACTTAAAAGCGAACAAATAAAAATATAATAGAAAAAAAAACATGCCAAATGGAGAGTTAATCAGTCTATATTCTAGACAAGGGCACTAGCCTGTTGATTAACCTTGAATTTGAAATGGTACAAATTGACCGCTTAACAACAATAATCCAGAGAAGACAGTTGAGCTTCGTGGGTCACTGTCTAAGAAAGAACAAAGACGAATTGATAAATCAATATGTCCTCTACCACCCAAGACCAAGTCACGGAAAGACAAAACCATGGAGACAGCCAATGGCATATCCTGAATATATTGGCAAACTGATAAATAAGAAAATCCGCAAGTTCAAGAACAGGTTGGAGACGCTAGTAAACCGGTCGTATTTACAACCGACTGATGATGATGATGATGTCAAAATAAACTTAGCATTACATTCGTTTTTTTACGAAAATCAATAATCGATTGATCTAATTTTGTTTTTAATCTTTTTTTATTGCAAGTTGTGAAACATTTTTGTAACATCTTGTTACACTTTTTCCATTATTCCATCTTCACTTACTATAAAAAAATATTCAATTTTTAAATTTTTAGCTGAACTTTTTGAACGAAACTTCACAATGCTCTACTTGACATATTTCGTGGGTTACTGCTGTTGCTGTGAGGACTTTTTAACGTAACAGTACCAAAATTTCAAATTTATCTAAAGTTTTCATAATTTTTAAAATACTTAGAATTAGAATCAAAAATCAATAATAACTTACCATCTTACCAATTTTATAAATCGCCTTGTTCGTTATAGTACGCCGTGTTCTCAAAAATTCTGCTTTATTTCAATTTTATGTAAAACTTTCAAAAAAGATTTTCTTTACTTTCTAAAACTAGATCTCCTTAAAATTGTACCTTAAATCTAACATTAAAATTAATTACTCTAAATGAAATTCTATTTTAAAATAAATTACTAAAGAATAAAACTATTCAAATCATTTTAAAAAAAAACATGATATGATCGCTTTGAGCTATCCTAAACAAATATTTAAATTTAAAAAAAAAATTTATAACAGTTTAACTTGAGTTGACAACAATGTTTCCGTTGATTTTAAGTTTTTCATAGCCTCAAAAATTTGCGTTAAATGAATAAATTTTGTTAATTCAAAAAATGAAAATAAAAAAATACAGTATTAACTCAATCATTCCATAACAACCAAAATGTTTATTTGAAGTTTTTGCACTTGATTATTATTATTATTATTATTATTTTTAAAAATCGAAATTTCAAATGAAATATAAGTCTTAATAATATTAATAAATAACAGTTTTAATTAACTGTGAAAACTTTTAAAATATAAAATGAATGAACCTCAAATAACATCGTGCTTTCCAAATGATAATAAAAAGCGCATTGACTACGTCATTGTTTATAAAATTACTAACAATGATACAAATAGTCAAAATAATACAGAACATGAAGATAATAGATCAAAATTCCTAAAATTAATCGAAAACGAAACGATTATTAGACATTCATTGAGTTATTCTCAAAATGATGAAAAATTTCAATTTGAACTTCTTCATTGTCCATGTGAACGATTAATGAACGAAGCTGAAAAATTAAAACTCGAAATGCGACTAAATAATGTAAATTTTTTAGACGTTTGTTAAGAGATGTAAAAAAATCTCATTGTTGTTTTTTAGACTTTTCTGGATGAAAAAGAAACAGAATATTTGGAAACAAAATGGTCTTTAGCTGTAAATGAAATCATCAGAAAGATCACTAGGAAAAAAAAGACTAGAAAAGATGACAAAGGTTAATTAAACTTTAGACCGATATCTGTGAATTTGAATTTAATTTATTTTTTGATAGGTGATATTGTTAGTGCTCCTTTTGAAAGATCAATAAAACATTTGTTTGCCGATTGTGATGATCTTAGTCTAAGATCAGGAAATGGACCGTTTTCACCAAATCATCGGAGTCTTTTAGTTCATAATATTCTTGTAAATTTGAATTTGAATACAGACAAAGATTCCAAAAATAAAAAAGAAATAAAAAAAAAGGGTAGACATAAACGATAAATATACCAAGATAATATATTTAAATAAAAAAAAGTTTCTAGTTGAAGGCTTGGATTACATGCTTGATAAGAAATATTTCGACGATGCATTCATTCTACATGATGATAGCAGGCATTTTATTCATTTGGTTCAGTTATTAAGCTCAGCGAGAAAATCAATAAACCCTGATCAAAATGATCAATGGCCAATTTTTAAGAAAAAAGTGTCTCACGATGGTGACGGTAAGCCTCAAACAAACTCTTAGAAATAACTTGTTAAAATTTTGTTTTAGTGAGACTAGATCTTCATAAAAAGTGGGCGAAAATAACAAAAATTTTCCAAACTCAACCTCTTGACTCAATTAGATATTACTTTGGAGAATCAATAGCGCTTTATTTTGCATGGATAGGAAAATTAATTCAAACTTTAATCTTGCCAGCTTTGATTGGTTTTATATTTTTTATCGTTGGTATCATTTCAAGGTAGATTTTAAATGAATTTTTTAGAAGATTATTTTCATCAGATATTTATTTTAAGTTCTCAAAAAATTGACCGTACTACCGTCAATAATATGAACAGCACAGGTGCTAACAGGTTTGTTGATTGAAAAATACTTTCAATATTCAATTTTTTTAATTGAAATTGTATTCTTAAGTGACTCTATTTATGGTGACTATTACTTAAATTTATTTGCCGATTCATTTGACAACGACTTGACGCCATTTTTTGCTGTAAGATTTTTTTTATTTTTTTGAATAATTGTGAAAAATTGAAAATAGTGGAACCGTAAACTCGACGAAACAACCCCGGGCGTAAAAAAGTGAACACTCGGTTTTATTCAATTTCCTGATTGGTTGAAAAAAAATTTGACCAATCAGAAAATTGTATAAAACCGAGTGTTCACTTTTTACCCCGGCAGTATGACTCCCGAGATTACGGTATTTTGCCAAATCCAAGTCTCCCTATAATAAAATAATTTACTAAAAATAATATCTAAGGAGGGGGTGTGGGAATGAGACATTTCATTGCAAGATATTTTTCATAGCAATGGAACTTTTTTCACAACACCTAAATTTTCATAGTATCATGATTTTCATCGGAAATTTTTTTCATTCAAATAGCACTAAACTTTATTGACGACGAAGACAATTCAGAAGACGACAATCAGGATCGACGCTAGCCTCATTCTCTCACTAGGGCTCTAAATTTGACCCTTCAACCCCACCCCTCCTCTCTCCAAACAAAAAAACGTGCCCTAAAAAAACACGAACTAACCTTTCACAAAAGGCCTTCTATTTTTCTTGTGTGGCTAATTTTTTTTTAATATACTTGCTACATTGTAGCAAGGCTACAGTAGGCTTGGGAAATAAATTATTTTCTTTAAAAACTGAAAAAAAAAGTTGACAAAAATGAAACTTATTTTTATTTTTTAGTGAAAAACTATTCAAAATTAAATGCTTTTCTTGCTTTTCTGATCGCCTGATATGCTTTTCTATATTTGTTTGTAAATTTCTTTATCGATAATCGATTAAAAATTCCTAAAGATTATTAATTTTATTTTATTAACAATTTTATTAAATATAAACTATTATTTTTAAGTTATTGATACATTTTTTCAAAAGACTAATTATACTTTGAAATCTCCCCATCAAGAGCTTTCTAAATTTGTTCCGAACATATTTTCGAAAAATCCCTGATCTAGAATATTGCGCACTTTAATTTTAGTAAAACATATTACTCGTTCGATTATGCTGCACAACAAGTTAAGACACGCTTTTGTACAATGCACCAAAGTACATCTAATTAAGTAGAACACTTTGTCTCAAAGACATCAAATAATTAATCAAGAGGAGTGTTTAACGGTTCTTTAAATGCATTTTTAGAATACAAATAGGTTTGTTTTATCGTTCATGACGTTAAAAAAAGATATCGATTTTGAATACTGTTTTATTTTAAAAAAATAAAAAACTTGTTAAAAAAACAAGAAAACTAACGATGCAAATCTATAGCAATTTAAATTAGTTCGTAACAATTGAATTCCAATATTACGGTTGAAAATGATGGTTAAATAAAATCGAGCTTTCTCAAAATTCAGGCCGTCAAAATCCTTAAAAAAATAGCTAATATGACACTTAGATTAATTTCATGCATACCTGTAAAGTTCTCTTAGCGGAATATCAAATAATTCAAAAAAAATTATTGACTTAAAGCTGATCATAAAATGATTATGGCACCAAATTGATGTTTATGAAATATTTAAAGAATAATTTTGAAAATTTAAAAACATAATTATCTTGTTCTATTTTTATCTTTTTTTAATTTTCTCTTAGAATCGAGATTTTCAAAAGATAAAAAAACATAAAATAAACTTAACAAAAATGCTTTATTTTATCAATATTTTGAAATTATCTTAATTTTGTGTGATAATTTTGATTTTTTGTGTTCTGATGATTTAAGAATAAGAAAATTTGGACATTTTTGTTTTTAAAGGTATTTTTATTATTACCCTATTTTTTCCCTCTTTTGGGCATTTTAAACTTAAAAGCGAACAAATAAAAATATAATAGAAAAAAAAACATGCCAAATGGAGAGTTAATCAGTCTATATTCTAGACAAGGGCACTAGCCTGTTGATTAACCTTGAATTTGAAATGGTACAAATTGACCGCTTAACAACAATAATCCAGAGAAGACAGTTGAGCTTCGTGGGTCACTGTCTAAGAAAGAACAAAGACGAATTGATAAATCAATATGTCCTCTACCACCCAAGACCAAGTCACGGAAAGACAAAACCATGGAGACAGCCAATGGCATATCCTGAATATATTGGCAAACTGATAAATAAGAAAATCCGCAAGTTCAAGAACAGGTTGGAGACGCTAGTAAACCGGTCGTATTTACAACCGACTGATGATGATGATGATGTCAAAATAAACTTAGCATTACATTCGTTTTTTTACGAAAATCAAAAATCGATTGATCTAATTTTGTTTTTAATCTTTTTTTATTGCAAGTTGTGAAACATTTTTGTAACATCTTGTTACACTTTTTCCATTATTCCATCTTCACTTACTATAAAAAAATATTCAATTTTTAAATTTTTAGCTGAACTTTTTGAACGAAACTTCACAATGCTCTACTTGACATATTTCGTGGGTTACTGCTGTTGCTGTGAGGACTTTTTAACGTAACAGTACCAAAATTTCAAATTTATCTAAAGTTTTCATAATTTTTAAAATACTTAGAATTAGAATCAAAAATCAATAATAACTTACCATCTTACCAATTTTATAAATCGCCTTGTTCGTTATAGTACGCCGTGTTCTCAAAAATTCTGCTTTATTTCAATTTTATGTAAAACTTTCAAAAAAGATTTTCTTTACTTTCTAAAACTAGATCTCCTTAAAATTGTACCTTAAATCTAACATTAAAATTAATTACTCTAAATGAAATTCTATTTTAAAATAAATTACTAAAGAATAAAACTATTCAAATCATTTTAAAAAAAAACATGATATGATCGCTTTGAGCTATCCTAAACAAATATTTAAATTTAAAAAAAAAATTTATAACAGTTTAACTTGAGTTGACAACAATGTTTCCGTTGATTTTAAGTTTTTCATAGCCTCAAAAATTTGCGTTAAATGAATAAATTTTGTTAATTCAAAAAATGAAAATAAAAAAATACAGTATTAACTCAATCATTCCATAACAACCAAAATGTTTATTTGAAGTTTTTGCACTTGATTATAATTTTGTGTGATAATTTTGATTTTTTGTGTTCTGATGATTTAAGAATAAGAAAATTTGGACATTTTTGTTTTTAAAGGTATTTTTATTATTACCCTATTTTTTCCCTCTTTTGGGCATTTTAAACTTAAAAGCGAACAAATAAAAATATAATAGAAAAAAAAACATGCCATTTATTTAATAAAGATAAAAATTTTTTAAAATAAAATAAAATTTAAATCAATTATCATAATATCAAAATAAAAAATAATTTTTAAAATTTAAATTAAGTTTATCAAAAAGTTTTAATGAATCATTGTAAATTAGGTTGATGTTGTTGAATATTGACAACTTAAAGGTGCTAAATTTGAGGACCATTCTATTAATAAAAAATTTGTTGGCCAATTTTGTGTACACATAACCAAATGTGTTTTCACCACTTTTCGTTTTCGATTTCGGCAACATAAAATCACTTTTGTTTCTTAAGTCGTACTCGATCTTCCGAGACTCTTTTGTGACTAATTGTTCTTTGAGCTGAATAGGTGAGTTCTCCATTTTAATGATCTTGTATGAAAACGACAACATTCCAAAGACATATCCAAAGCCCGATGTAGCAAAAAGTCCAACACGTTATTTAAATCATTAAAGTCACTTGAATTTACTTTAATTTTTAATAATTTATGTATACATAAATAATGATCTTGGTATCGGTTTCGCTTGATAGAACCATAGATCCAAGATACTTAAAGTTTTGTACCCATTCGATCTTTTGACTGTCCAGCATGATGTTTTGGTCTGCCTGTTGCTTGAGTGCTTCTGTCTTTTTTACGTTTATCTCGAGCCCTACTTTTCGTGCATTTTTCGTGATGTCGTCTGCAAAGTCAAGCTCGAGTATGGATGTTGCTCGTTGACGAGATGATTGGCGTTTATTAGTAATTAGTCCGGTGCCTCTATTTTCTCGGTGTTCGTTTTCTGTTTCTTTGAGTACATAGTCCATAACGATGATGAAAAAGAAAGGCACTAGTGTATCTCCTTGTAGTACGCCTGTCTTTACGTCAAATTCGTCCGACATCTATCCCTCGACAAGAACTGTACTTTTTGAGTTATTATAGATTGCTTGAATGGCTCGAACTATAATCTCCGGTATTCCGTAGTGTCTTAGAAAAGCGAACAAAGCGCATCTTTTGATTTAATCGAAAGCTTTTTTAAAGTCCACGAACAAGATGAAAAGTGCGAGGTTTTTGTTGATGAAGCTCTCAATCAATCGTCTGAGTATGTGTACTTGATCTGTACTGCTTCTGTTTCGTCTGAAGCCTGCTTGATTTAACCTTAATATGCGATCTATTGGATCTCGTTTACGATGTAGAAGTATCTTGTTATTCACTTTTGCACCCAGGGACCTAAGACTAATCCGACTAAGGTCGCCCTTTTTTGGGAGTGGAACAACTAGATTTGTTGTGAACTGTTTAGGTGCTAGTGTCTTTACGAGAATGTCGTTACAGATTTTTCTGAGTATTTCACATGCTACATCTCCACCGTACTTAAGTGCTTCAGGTGTGACTGAGTAGTCGCAGCCTGGCGATTTGTCGTTTTTGAGGCATTCGACGGCTTTTTTGACTTCTTCGAGCGTTATTGCCCCAGTTTTTATTTTCAAGTCGCTTTTTGCGGGGTCGATTGTGTTCTGTGAGACGTTTGGTTGGTTAACGTTGAGTAAACCCTCAAAGTATTTTCTCCATTCTTAAAGAAGTTCGTCAGGGGAATTGACGGACTTCTCCTCAGCATTCTTCCTTTTTTGCTTGCTTTTTGCATTACTCTTCCGGCTTATTTCGTTTACTGACTCCCATGTGGTTTTTAGTCTTTTCGTTTCGGCCGCTCGCTTAAGATGGCTTATTTTATCTTCGAGAAATTCGATCTCATCTCTCTCGTAAGATGTCTATAGGTCCTCGTTCAAGACATCGCATCGATCTTTTGCGGATAGGGTTGGATTTTGCTTGAACGATTTTACAACACTATTTCTCATTTTGAGTAAGGCGAGAGTTCTGTCCGAGACCCAGTTTTTACTACTCATTTTGCCGTCAACGTTTAGGGCCGCTTCTTCTAATGATTTTTCGAAATCGATATAGGTCGTTTGGATGTCAGCATCGCCATTCTCTTTATCATGTGATAACGTTTCGAATCGATTTTTGATTGTTAGACTGTAGGTCTTTTGGAGTTTGTTGTTTTCTCAGAAGTCTTTTCCAGTCGAACTTGATTCTCTTTTGATTTGTTTTGGTAACGCGGAAGCTGATTCGAAAATTAGTGGTTAGAATTCTGTGATCTGAACCTAGGTCAACAGTCTCGAATTTTACAGCATACTACCCTGCACTGTAAACTTAGAATGCTTGCAGTACATGGAGTATAACAATATGCTTTATCCTTTTTTGAGATTAACACTAGAAGCACCGGCCATTTTTAGTTGATATTCCAAACTAAATTTTTTCATTAAATACAGAATACAACATTTTAAAAGGGAGCTCACTTTGAAGCTCGAAATAAAAGCTATAAAATAGTCCAAAAACGTCTTGGTCGAATTTTTCTTAAAATAGTAACGAGCGTTCAAATTTTTGGAAATACGCAAAAAAAAGTTTTTTTTGCTCTATAAATAATTAAGCTAAAAAAATTACAAGATACAACCCTGGTCATTCAGAACTTCCAAAAATGAACGATCATGAACCTTCGTGAACCTTCATGAACCTTCATGAACGTTAATGAAGGTTCAAATATCCTCAAATATTTGCATTATTTTTCTAAAATTTTCATTTTTTTTAGATTTTTTCTAAGATTTTCATATTTTCAAATTTGAAAAAAAATGAAAATTTTAGAAAAAATCTGAAAAAAAATGAAGAAATATGAAGCTTCATGGACTCTTGAACCTTCAAAACCTTGAACGTTCATGAAGGTTCATGAATGTTTTTGAAGGTTCAGGAAGGTTCATTTTTGGAAGTTCTGAATGACCAGGGTTGTACTTATCGCAGAGCTTATAAGACAAAGCGCCTTTATATTCAACAAACAATTACAATATTTTTTATTTAAATTTAACTGTATACTATGGTTTTTTATGTCAAAATATTTATGGTGTTTCTTAAGGAAGGAAATATTTGGCTTTTTACACTCATTAACTGTAGAGTTTGAAGACATTAAAGTATCTAAAGATAGGTGTTTTGTAAGATTAAACCCAGAAAATGGCTTCCCTCTCTATTCAAGCTTTGAAAAAGCCCGGGTCATGCCATCCCTCTCTATTGTCAAAATCTAACATACTTTTTATCAAGTTTTATCAAAAATGCGAAAAGTTTTTTCTTTGATTTAAAAAAAACTCGATCTGGGCGAAGCCCTATCCCTTGAACAGTCACAAAAGTTAACGTCTCGTTACTCGCATATATAAAGCTCTGCTTCGTGTATCTTTTTTTTAATATTCTTAGGATTTCAGAGATATTTTTAGTTTTTTTTGCGATTGTATTGAAACTTTGCATATTAATACAGTCAAACCTCACTAATCCGGCCCTCGTAAATCCGGCATATTCAATTGCGAATTATTTTTGATTTTCGATTTCGGTATTTTAACATTTTCAGTGAATTTTTAATCCGGCAAAACTTTCTCTTCCCGATTTGGTCGGATGAGAGATGTTCGACTGTATATATATTCGTTACGCTTTTAGTATTGCGATTTGAAGAAAAAAGAGTATAACATGCTTTGAAAATCTTTATTCTTATTACTTACTGAGTTAAAAAACATCGAATTGTTCTAGGGGTGAAGTTGTTTGAGTTTATTTTGTCGAATGACTATTGAAATAATTAACGCGATATATGTGGTATTTATGTGATGCTTTTTGGTTACAAATTTACATCATGAATTTATATCCTGTTATGAGACGGAATTGTTTTTATTGATTTAAGAAGACATGCATATAGTTAATATTGAGTTTTAGGCAGGGAAAGTTTGAAGAGTACGCAATATTATAGGAGTTTTGTGTTAGTTCAAAAGAAGGGTAAGAAATGAGTGAATGAAGGAGAACAAAATAAATATAAAATATGGAAAAATGATATACCATGCATATGAAGGGGATGTTTGAGAAGTTTAAAAAATACAAGGGTTTTGGAATAGTTTAAAAGCTGAAGAAAACCTACTTAAAGACAAAGCTATGCTTTGTATAAATAATATAAAATTTTTAGTCATTTCAGCTTTTTCATTTTAATATTAATAAAAAAATTGTGTCTCTAGCTTCAACGCTGGCCACAATAAACTTGCAATGCTCAATCAGAAAATTTTTGAAATTTTTTTTCTAACTACTAACGAAAAGCAAGTTTCATAATTCATTTGAGTCGATCGCCAAAATTTCTGCTCTGTCACTTACGGAACCCTTATTTTAAGTATCTTGACTATTTTATTAACCAATGTCATTTGTTGGTAAATGGTTTCGTCCATTTAGAGGAAGGATTTTTTGTTTAGTAAGTAACCGCATGCCTTTTGTGGGAATTTTAGCAAAATTTTAGATGACTACAATGAATCCATCATCAAAGTTTTAGGTTGACAATGTCCGGATCAGTTTATCATGGATATTCTTTCTTTTATACGATTGAATTTTAATTACAAAAATATTTTGAGAAAAAAATATTCAGTTGATTTATAAACAAGGGACTCTATACAGAGGTGATTTGATAGGAGGATTTTACTAAAATTTACGTAAATTACCGTAAATTATTGAATTTTTACCAAAAATTACGTAAAATACCGTAAAATCACAAAAGTAAAAAATTCGGATTTTACCATATTTACCGGTATTTCAGGTAAATTTACGATAATTTTGGAAATTTTGGTAAAAATAAAAAATGCCAGTCATTTTTTCTGCTAAATTTCGAAAGATGTCTAGTACAGTGGTGCTATGATCACAGTAATTTACAAAATTTTACGTAATTTCTGTTAATTTTACCATATTTTACTCTTTTTTACGTAAAAATGGGTAATTTTACGTAAATTAACGAAGGTGAAAAAGAGTAAATTTACCCAATTTTACGGAAAATGTGGTAAATTTACGGAAATTTACGTAAAATACTGTAAAAACCAAAACGGCCAATTGTAATTCTGAATTTTTTTCAATAAATTTATTATAGGAAGCCGAATCATAAGTCAAGGTAAAAAAAAAATGCTTTTTCTTGTTCATTAGCCTGTTAACTATTAAATTAAAAATAAATTTGTTTTTTTTTATTTTTATTTTGTGAAGATTTTTGAAAAACAAAATGAGGGTTGAATTTTTTTTTGGCCGTTTTGGTTTTTACATAATTTTACGTAAATTTCCGTAAATTTACCACATTTTCCGTAAAATTGGGTAAATTTACTCTTTTTCACCTTCGTTAATTTACGTAAAATTGCCCATTTTTACGTAAAAAAGAGTTAAATATGGTAAAATTACCAGAAATTACGTAAAATTTTGTAAATTACTGTGATCATAGCACCACTGTATTTTAGCGATTTAATTAATGTCGATAATTTTTTCCTCAAAAACCAAAAAATAGATTTAGATCAATTGTTTGAAACATTTAGTTTCCATAATTCGATCTTTTGAGACCTCGTACTTAGACTGCTAAAAAATTTGACCCAAAAAATGACTGGCATTTTTTATTTTTACCAAAATTTCCAAAATTATCGTAAATTTACCTGAAATACCGGTAAATATGGTAAAATCCGAATTTTTTACTTTTGTGATTTTACGGTATTTTACGTAATTTTTGGTAAAAATTCAATAATTTACGGTAATTTACGTAAATTTTAGTAAAATCCTCCTATCAAATCACCACTGTATCTCTTATCGATTGTTAGCTCTTATTGTTATGTTCATTTACTCACTAAAAAATACTGAAATTTGAAAATAAATGAAAATTTTATAGAAGAATAATGAAAATGTTTGAAATTTTTTGAGGTGATTTGAACCTTCCGAAACCCCTTGAGGCTTCATGAAGGTTCAAAAACATTTTTGAAGCTCTGTGAAATTTCGTAAAGGTACATTTTTAGAAGTTTTGAATGACCAAGGTTGTACTTATAATACGCCAAAGAATTTAAATTGAAGAAATAACCCCTACAAGCGTACCAATCTTCATAATGTCAAGATTTTTTATTTTTTCATTGTTTAACTCTTGAACATTTTTATCGATCATGATCCAGCAACTTACATCGAAAGCATGCTAGATACCATATGTTTGATACGATCTGTTGGTTTTTTCAGAATATTTTAAATTCTTTCTATTATCTGGTGTCTTTCAATTTGATCCATTTTACAGGAAAAAAAGAAGTATTCCAATAGGCGGCTATTTTGAGAATAAAATATTAATCGATCTCTTCCAACTGGAAATGATTTAACTTACAAGAATCCATTTAAAAAACTATCTATTTTGAATGGCTAACATCAAACCATAAATTACTTGAATATTGTTTATTTCTTGTTGTTCTTTAAAGAATACTTATCATTTTAATTAAATGGTAATTAATCTTAATTTTGTAAGATAAAAGAGAGTAAGAGAAACAAAGCAGGTTGAGAGAACATTTGTTTGATTCCAGCAACCAAAAGAAGAACATAAAAAAAATTCCCTCCCCTCATTTCTTTATGATTTTAATATTCAATTTTTTTTAATTATAGGGTTTTTTTAGAAACATAAACGAGAAAGAGAGAGAGCAAGAGCTAATAGAATCGATTTGAATTATTAACATAAATAAAAAAATTAACCAATCAAATTTTTTCCTTGTCTGAAAATTAAAATTCGATTCGTTGTGAGGAAAAAAAAAATTTCGTAAATTCTTTTCTCTCATTTCTTGAATCTCGTCTATTTAAACATCATTATTATTTTATTTATTTTTTTGTTTATAGCTTTTTACTTTGAATTAACAATTAAAAAAAGAAAAGAAAATTCACTGACGCATTTTAAGAGATATCTTACCTCAGATTGCATAACTTAAAATCCCAAAAAAAAAAGACACAATGCTTTCAAATCAACATGTATTCAACTATCATTTACAAAAATTTTATGAGGAAAAAGTTATTGAGCGAAAAAATCTCATCGCTAATACCATAGATGAAATAGCCCGTATTGTTTTTGACGTTTTAAAAGAAGTCGAAATCCAAGAGCCTCGTTTCATATCTCAACTAAACGAATCCAGAGGTAAATTTGAAGGTATAAACGTATTATCGCCTTACGAGTATGAGGTTGTTTTGTATCTTAATCAAATGGGAGTGTTCAATTTTGTTGATGATAACTCGTCGCCTGGCTGTGCTTTGTTAAAATTAAGCGATGGTCGTAAACGTTCAATGTCCTTATGGGTCGAGTTCATAACAGCGTCTGGATATTTAAGCGCACGAAAAATAAGAGCTCGTTTTCATGCACTAGTCGCTCAAGCATGTGAAAAGTGTCTGTGTAAAGATCTAGTTAAACTTATTCCCAACGATTCTTCAGGAACAACTGAAGTAAAATTAAAAATCCGTGACAAATACGTTGTTCATGTAGTACCAGCATTCAAGTGTAATAACATATGGCCAAAAAGTGCTTCTAGTTGGCCTGCTGTTAAGAAATGGCCATCGGAAATGCAAATAAACGAAGTTAAACAAGAAGGTTTTCATTTGTTAAGTAAAGAGACCCCTGGTGCTAGAGAAAAACAACAACAGCAACAATTAATGCAACAACAATCATCAAGCGAAGGCGATTCATGGTTTATTTCATTCGCTGAAGCTGAAGATAAATTATTAATCGGTGGTACAAGACGTAAATGTTTGTCAATTTTAAAAACATTAAGAGATAGGCATTTAGATTTACCAGGTCAAGTTATAAACTATTACATCATGAAAAGTTTAGTATTGTACGAATGTGAAAAGCACCCGAATGATTGGGAATGGGAAGAATCAAATCTAGGAGACAGAATAAATGGTATAACCCTTCAACTGATCGCTTGTTTACAATCAAGACGTTTTCCGGCTTATTTTCTACCTCAAGTAGATCTTTTTCGTGGAAAAGATCATCGGTATTTAGATTTAGCTGCTAAAATAACTTGGAAATTACAACGAGAACTTTTATTCAATCCTAGATGTTTAGATCAACTCTAAGTTATTTTTTTTTGTGTTTTTTTTTTTCTTTTCAAATTTCAAGTCAATTTTTTATATTCTTTACATTTGATGTAAAATTTTTAATTTAATTTTTAAATTATTGCTTTGAAAATAAAGTTTTTAAATTAAAAAAAATCATTTTTCCAAGTTCTAAAATGCTCATATTAAATATCCTTTCCCTATAAATTGTTTATTAGTGCCTACTAACATAAACACTTGCTTAGTGAATCCTCAAAATCGTCTCTTTTAGGATTTTTCAAATTACAACGTCAAGCCTACTTGGTGGTATTTAAGATTCATTTTGTAAAGGTCGTAACCTCGAGTGGGAGTAGTGTTAAATTATAGATCTCAACAATTTGACCGCTGCTTATTTAAAAATTCAATTATTTTTTTCTGAAATCTGTTCGTCTTAATAATTCTATTAAAGGTTGCGTCACAAGCAAGAGTTTACAGTATTTTTTTGAGGCAAAAAATTGATTGTTTTGAGGCACTAGTACGAAATTTTTCGGATTTTCGGTGCCGAATTAAAAAAAAATTTCGCCGTTTCAAAAGAGCTTAATTTTAGAGTACCTTTAGACAAAACGCGGTTTATACTTTTAGTCAGACCTTGTTTTTAGAGAATATTCGCACATCTTGAGCGAAATACGTCTTCGGTTCTCGGTATGAATTTTTGACCCTTTAAGGATATTACCAAGCCAGCTCAATTTTTGTGAAGTTTTTTGGGAAACAATCAAAAAAATTTCCTGAAAATGACTCAAAACTTAAGAGTCGTAAGAATCTCTTTGAGGATCCTTAAGAGTCAAAGTCAGCTTTATAATTAGAATTGGACCTTATTTGATCAAAACAAAATTTAATCGGGTCAATTGAGTTTAGTCAACATGTTCTGTTTTTTTTTGCACGATATTCAATTGAGATTTAATAGCTCTCAAAAAAGCGGGTTCGAATGAAGTAGGTTTTCTTTAAAGAAATATGTTTTTTTTTAAAGATAAGATAAATAATCATGAGTGTTTTATGTTGAATTTTTTTTATAAGGAATCAATTCATTGTTAATTAGACTGTAAATAAGGGGGTATTTCTCGAAAATAAGTTAATGACAAGTCTTTGAACTGTTTTTTTTTATCAATCAAATTCAATAAATGTTTATTTTTGATTAAATTTTTTTTATTCCCTTTTAGAAATCAACGTTTAATTCAAACAGACATATCATGTCATTTTTAATTTAAATAAATAAATCTCGAAATTCACACAAGAGTAGGTGATCTAGGGTTTGTGTTTAACATGCAATTGAAACCATTTCTTTTTTTTTGTTGTTGTCCACAAAACAAATTGTAATCAATCATTTGTCTCTCCTTCTCGTTTGCTTATCTCTGTTTCCACTATATTTAACTCTTAATTATTATTAACTTATCGTCTATCAAAATTTACAAATCTCAGATATAAATCAAATATTTCCACGAGCTAATTTTTGAACACACATAAATTCAAGCCCTTGCACATAAGTCTATCAGATCTTGGGACTAAATTTTAAGAGCTTGTAATTAATTAATATCAAGACACGAACATAATTACGATACTTGACTTGAAATTTTTTTGTTGCTTGATAGAAAAGATAAGATATGTATAGTGGTCTATTGAATAATTGGGGGTAGGACAATGATCGATTAGGGTTTATAATTTTACCTTAGAACGATCTTTTGCTCTTAACCATCGATCGATCAACGACACTGATCAATCTATGCGATACAAAATTAATTTAGTTTACACAATAGAGCACATTTTTTGAAAAAAAGTCAGTATTGATTATGATCGAAATTGAGAAAAAAAAAAAAAAACGTTACGAAATCAATTGGATACTCAATTTTTATCGTTGAAAAATGATCTTTACAAAAATTTGTCTCAAATTACATATTAGTCAGATCGGATCGTTTGAATGAAAAAAATAAAGAAGAAGAAAAACCTGTCAAAAAAAATTCTCATCTTTAAAAGCATGTCCATTAGAAGAAGAAGAAACAATCGACGTCTTTTTTATTTTTAAAGAATTTATTTTTTAACAAGTTTTGGCTTATCGATTGTTAATTAACATAGTTTTGAAGATTATTTAAATTGAATGCCGAATGGTTACTTAATAATAGCTTTAAGGTATGATTATTAATTACTCAAATGAGTAAAGGAACTCGTTCCGATGCAAAGTTACAAATTTGAGTCTGTATCAAAATTATGATGAATTGAAGGGTAAGTCAAAATGAACAGATGATGATGATGATGAATTATTAAGGGCTAATAATTTCGTTTTCTAACTGTTTTTGGTTCTCGTATCTCTGTTTGTTTGATTTCCCAAAATGATAATTAGATATAATTAGTTGAATTAGGCAAGTGGAAAATAAAAATCCGTATTTTTTGTTTTTGGAAATCAAGTTTCTAGTTGAGTGAACATTTAACTACATTAAATTCAGATTCAATTAAAAATATTGTAATTTGAGTGAAATCTAATAAATCTAACATATTTTTGATTATCTGGTTCTTGTCTATTACTCCGGTCGTTCACATGAATAATCGTCTTTGTCTATTTACCAGAGTAATTGGCTGACCCGTTCAACTAAGTTATCCTTTGGTCGATATCCCTCAAAAAGGATATAATATTGTAGAGTAACGAACCATCTAACAAACGATACCCAGAATATTTATTACTTATTATTCAACCTGTGTTTGAGATATAGATTTTGAATGTTTGTTTTGAATACCCAAGAAAGGTAAATGGAAGATTTTCTGGTCCCGAGTGATTAAAATAGAAGCTATCCAAAAATCATTTTTAGATAAAAAACGAAAGTTCATAGTGATGGGTCTAAAAATTGGATTTTTCAGGGGTCCGTGAAGGAGTTTCTCTTTTGAGAAATTCACATAAATCACATATATCATTTAGAATGCATACATTTTCCGATAGAGAAAGAAATTTCCGACAAGCTGGGTGGTCGCACTTATTTTCCCGATTTGGTTAACCTATACAGGTATACATATACAGGAGGAAAAGTGAAAAAAATGTTACCATCCAACGTACCGTACCGAGCAATACTTGGCGTAACCTTAAAAATTTTTAGATTCGGAGTTTAATTAAAATTTTCAAAAAACTTACATGCAATGACTTTGAAGTGGAATACGAACCAACGAATCATTCTTCCACTAGCCGTGCTGTATTTAAAAAAAGAAGATTTCAAAGAGTTTTCGCGTTTTTTTTACTCTAGAACGTTAAATCCACAAAAATCCCGTTTTCAACTAGACAGCTTTGAGCAAAATGTTGACCTTAGTTCTTCTCGAAAGCGCGTTAAAAAACGGAAAAAATTTTTAAAATTTTTTCCGTTTTTTAACGCGTGTTTTAAAGTTCATTTTTCAAAATAACTTGATTTTTTGAAGGTTAATGAGCTTGAAGTGAAGGGTTAAGAGACGAATTTAGATTATAACGATGCGAGAAATGAACATTGTGAAAGGCCAGAGTTGTGTATATCTAAAATATTGGAAAATATATCTTGACATTAATATCTCTATTTTGATTGGCCGTCGAAGCCGGGTTTAACTACCCTCATAAATCAGTATGAATGAGACTTTTTTCTAAGCTAGTCACAGTTTCCGCCATAATTTTGGAAATCCCCAAATCAAATGGGCTCTAAAGGATGACGTTTTAAAATAAAAAAAAATATATATTTGATTACCATAAACCCTCTCTATTTGTACCTAGAAAATTTGACCTTTAACATAAGGCTTCTAAAAAAAATATTTTTTCACTTTAAGTTGGAAAATACCTCATTCTAACCGACTCAGTCTTCTCGTAAAAAAAAGGTATCAGGAATGTAACTCAATACTTCACCAATCAAAATATTTTAAAAAAATCACTGGATACAAATAGAGGGGGTTTACGGTAGCCGAAAAGTTGGAAAATATTTTCTGCTCATGACTGAAACTATGTATTATAATCGTCGTAGTAGTTTATACTTCAGCTTGGAAACATACATCTTGCAGAAATAGAACGTTCTGTTCGTAACTTTCCCAGATTGGTATTTAAAAACGGTCTAAGACGGATACGAAGTTTTAATACTTTTAATTCAGGATTCAGTATCTGTTCTAAGACTAATTCTAAGAACAGAACGGAAGCTTATTGAACGTCTCATGAACCCGAATTTTTAGAGAAACAAACTTTTGAAATGAGCCTGTAGGGGTTATATTAGAGGGGAAGAGGGTTTACTACGCTAATTTTTTTACTTTTGGACCTTGTATAGGAAATTTTTCTTACTTCTTTGCAACAAGGTTACATTTTTATTGGAAAAATAATAAATAGACCGCAAAAAAGTATTTATTCAAAATTAACTGCTAATTAATATCAAATTCATTATTAATTAAATAAAAATAACATCAAATATGATTGTAATAAAATCGATTTTTTTTGAAAGTCTTTTAGACAAAAATTCTTATTTTAAAAAAAAAAGTTCACCTTTGTTTAGTTATGTTTTAAAATAAAATAGAACTTATCTCTCTTTGATAAAAAAAAAATAATAAAAATAAAAACCAATCGAGTACAAAAGAAGATAAAATTTGTTCTGTATTAAGCAAAATGTTTAGTTTTTCATACAAAATAAAAATGTCAAAAACTAACAAAAAAAAGAAAAAGAAATTTTTTTTTTTTAAAAAAATTCCAAAATAAATAAAATCGGAATGCTGATTATAAGAACAATTGTGTCCTAAAGGGTACACGAGGTTTTTTTTTAAATGTTTTTGTTTGCTAAAAAATATTTTGATTTTGTTTAGAACTAAAAAAATTTAAAAATTTGATTTTTTTTTCTTGTTTCCTTTCAATTTTTCGCTTTTTAACTAACTGCTTTTCTACGGTACGTAATCAAATTGAAATTTACATTGAACACTATTAGACAACCAGTCGATAGACCTGCAATTATATACCTTAAATAGAAAAAAAATGTTAGAACTTGGGACTTTGAATTTTAGAAACTAATAAAACACTTACTTTTGATCTTGAGTTACGACTAGGGACCTAATACTTGCATCACATTGTGGATAAGAATAAGCCAATGATAAATCATGTGATCTAAAAATGTGAACTACACCTTTTTCACCACCTAAAACCAAATATTGTCCATCTTGACTCATTGTTAATGCCTTTTCAAAAAATTAACATGATCCAAGTGTTTAAAATAAATTTTTATAATAAGGTAAAACTTACATAAATGACGTCGTCTTTAATTTCAGTATCGACTAACTTGTTTCCATTTATAGTAAAAAACGCTACGTGATTATTTTTATAAATAGCACAAACATTTTCAGCATCAGGTAACATGAACAATTGTGTTGGATCGTCTAAAATATCAGAATCATTTTCGAACTGTCTCAACAATTCGCCATAGACTGTGTGAACAAGTATGGGTCCATGTTGACTTGCACTAATTACCAAGCCTAATTCACTGCTTATAACAACTCCTACAATTTGACGAATATGACCAGTTAAAATTGCGCCTGGACTCGGATTTTCATTTGTTTCAGCTTGAGACAAGTCTTTATTAACAATGTAACCTTTAAGTCCATTCCAAATCCAAATCATAATAGTCGAATCTCTTGACCCAGTAGCTATGAAACAATTTCCGTTTTGAGTCATCTCTGAACGATTTATACAAGTTACCAAATCGTAATGACCAAAAACTATTTGTGTTATTTTAGCAGTGTCCGTGTTAAATACTCGAAAACTTTTATCAAAAAATCCAGTTGCTATTATAAATCTATTATCATAGGTTACTATAAAGTTGTTGTGAGTTAGTTGAAGTTTATCATCAAAATTTTCTCCAAGTTGTCTTCTGTGTAGACCTGTATTGAACGCTAATAACTGATCCATTAGAACAGGGAGTTGTTGTTGCATTTGTGGTGTTGTCTGATTAGCGCTTATTGAGTTATTCAAATTTGTAGAGGTTATCGAAGCGTTTGAATTTGATCTTTCAGCATGTTGATGACTCGGCGATTGACTCGCTTCATTGTAAGCATTATAATTATTGATAGCCGATGTTTGGGACGGTTGTGATGCTGAAGGGTTGTATTTGTTCAAACTAAACTCGTGTTTAGAACTTATGGTCACAATAACTTGTTGAAATTGTTGTGAATGCATCACGGGTGTTATGTAACTTGGTAATGTCGTGTTTGCACTGACAAAAATAATTGGGGCATTTGACAAAAATTTCATTATCATGCAAACATCGTCGTTATGTTGGGTGAACATCATGGGTGAAATGCTCAATGGTGAACTACGAGGTGGATGTGGTTCGGTTAAGAGTTGACACGGTGTTTGACCAAAATTTTTAATTTGCGACTCAATGGCTTCACGAGTTATAGGATCCTCTAAAGTTTCTAAATTGACAGCGCCTTCGTATGTCAAATGATAGAAAATGTTACAATTACGAACTGCTTCTGGTCCACGTTGTTTATAACCAAAAATTAAATCTATCCATTGATGTAATTGACAAGAAACAAACTCAGACTCGAGTGCCATTCGATTAACTCTCACAAAGTCATAAGCGTCTTTAGCCCATGCAGGTAGCTCGACATCACTCACTTTTTTTTTATCTTGTGTCTCGCCCATGTTAAACGTGTTCAAATTCAAAAACATTTCAGGCAAATAGAAAAATTCTGGGATCAATTCTTTAACATCCGAAGTGTCTCGTTGACAATTTTTCCAAGATGTTTGAATCGAATGAAAAGTACGATCGGCGTGATCAAACTTACCGTCTTGTAAGTTCAAAAAAATCGATGAAAATGGTTCGACTCGAATCAACCAATTCAAAGTAAATGCAGCTGTTGAATAATGGGTACCGTAATGAAATGGTGGTATATTACTCGCATCCCAATTTTGATATCTATCCATAAAAAACTGCTTGCGATTCGGGTTAAGAGCTCCAATAGGTTTTGATAAATCCCGATAAGAAGTAGGAGAATTCAAATCAATTGTAGGAGAATCGTAATTAATCAAAATCCATGGGAATATAAAATATTGATTCAAATCGTTATAAGTTCGACCTGCAATTGTGTTCAAGTACATTAAATATTCAAAATTTGATATTTCTCTACGCTGCCATTTTTGAGTCATATTCGATGAGCGAAAAAGTTGCTGAGGCGAAGCGAGTGAAGTATGACGATTCTGAGGTAGACCATATCTTGGACCAACCCCGACTTTAGGAAGTATATTTACAACTTTTTCAACTGTTCGTCTATCCGTAAATGCAAACATAACACTCGAACGATTGGCAACAAAAATTTCCAAAGCAACATTTTGTAACAAGTATCGACGAGAAAATATAGCTCTTATTTCATTAAAGTGCCATTTTCCATGAAGGTTATCAGCATAAGCCAAAAGCTAAAAAAACAAATTTTTCAGTTTAATTTCGGATTTTTTTTTCTTCTAAAAACTTACATTCGGATCCAATTTTTTAAATACCGGATCAACTTCATCGACTTCAAAATAAAGTTCATTTGAAGTGATCGATAAAGTACCATTAACAGAGCACACACTGCACACAAGTTTACATTTAGTGGCATAATGTATTGGACCAGATACTTCTTGTTCTAACTCAGCATCACTTATATGAAGTTGTTCATTGGAAATATAATTATTTCCATTAAGATCAATTGGTTTGTTAAATTGTTTTAACAAATCATCTTTGTTGTTAATCGCATCTTGTACATGATTGTCTGATGATGACTTTAGAACAGCTTCTGAATGCGATGTTCCACTCGGGTTCTTTACAAATCTTCTACGACGTCTCATATCGTCCTCCCAGTTATCGAGCTTCCAAAAAGTCTGGTACGTCTTTTGAGGGTTATACCAACACCCTTGCTTATCAGTGATTAAATTTAATATCTTGTCTCTTAATTTTATAGCGAAATAGTGGTCTCTTTTTCGTGCAGCAGTTATCAAATGCTCGCAAATAGTCTCCTCTTCTCTACGCTCAAGAGTTGTTTGAGCACATAGTTGTTCAAATTCGGAATGTTTTTTAACATCATCAGCCCTCATTCGGTTTAGTATAAAATCAGCTTCATTTGCAACTCGAACAATATGGTCTTTACTAGCATGACCTAGTAAACGACCTTCATTAACAAGCTCAATAAAAGACAAACCGGCATGTTTTTGTAATGAAGTTTGCCATTCTTGAGAGCACAATAACATTACAAGCTCAATTACAGAACTTGATTGACGCAATGCGGATAAACCTGAAGTAATCAACTCTTGTCCATGTGATCCAATAATTATTTTAGACAAAAGTTGAGAGAATTCTACAAAAATGTCCTTTAACAATGGTGCAACACTTATTAATGCTTTTTCTAGTTTGTCTGTAATACTAAAATTAGCTGCTTTTAGAATTGATTCAACATTTTGAGAACTCTTTGGCATTTGAGGCAAATTGGAACTTGTAGCTGATTCTGGTTTAGTTTCATTTGTATTGTTTATTTGCATACTTGATATTGTGTTTATGCCTTGTGATGCTTGTTGATCACTTAACGCAATCTCACTAAATTCACTTGCTAATTGTTTTGAATTTGAAATACTGTCACCTCCATTCTCATGACTTTCATCTTGGTTGCCATTTGATTTTGAGTAGTAATCAGACTGACGGGACTCATCTTTAAAAAAAAATTCAAAATTAAAAAAAACAACCGAAATGAAAGATTGCAAACAAAAAAAAAGATTTTTTAATTAAAAAAAAAAAACAGACATTATTTTTCAAATTTAATTAGTCTAAAATCTTAAAATTGAAGGACTCAAGTAGAAACGTGGCTACAGGTTTCAACCGTTCTCAGAAATCTTTCGAGCTCCAAAGTCTATACACTCGTGGTTCGTAGCAACTTGGTCTCGATCTTGAGTAAACTTTTTCATGTTATTACATTGATCCAGTTACAATGATAGTGTGGGTTCAGTTAACACAAAAAAAATACGACACTTCAAGGTGTAACGGGTAAAACAAAAACTCTCAGTGTTGAAATTCTAAAGGAAAGGAATCGAAGTAATATAGGCTTTAAAGTGTCGAGTATAAATAAATAAACTCAAATGCAGAAGGGTACTTTTAGAGGACCCAAAGCCTTGGGGGTTAGTCGACCCATTTTGCCTCAATTTAGCTACACACCTTTTCTTTAGCTTTGGCCAGACGTCAAGTTATGTTCTTCTAGAAATTTTACCAACTAAACTTTTTTTTACCAACATAGGAGAGCTTTGATCCTTTGTTTAAGATATGCTGATTTTATTATTGGATCTTAAATTTTGTCTAATCAAATTTTAACTGTTTAAACGGATTTTATCAGAAGAGTAGGCCTTAGCATCCAATAATCATAAGATGATGATCTCTAACTCAAACTGTTGTCTATTAGTAAAAAGCTTTATCACAGTTAAGTGCATTTTGAGATTTTTATAAGAATCGAAGATAAGTCAATATTAAAAAAAAAACCACAGCAATAGCCTCAAATAATCAATTTACCATAAGAATATTTCTTTTTATCAACAAAAATAAAATCAAAACTAGCTTTAAATTTTTTAGTTTCAAAATGAAAATTAAATAGATTTAAAACCAAAAAATATGAAAAATAATTACCATTAGTTCCAATCGAAACGGAATCACTTAAATTTTGAGTTTTTCTTCCATTTGAACTTAGAGATGGTGTACTGTCACCTGAATTACTCATTAGACTCGAACCATTAGTATTATTTGCTTCTATAATATCACGATATCTTGACACCATTAGAACTGAAATAAAGTAAACACAAGAAAGCGAAATGTATTGAGACTGTTTTGGATCATCCTTAACAAAAAAAAGTAAATTTTTGAAACCAGTCTTGGTTAAAGCTGATTAAAAAAATATCTAAAGCAAGAGGTTTTTTTAGCAAAGGGATATTTTTTTAACATGCCAAATAAAAAAAAAATAATAATGAACAATTACCACAATAACGAATGGTTTAAGCTTATTTTTATCATTTCTTACCGTATCACGATACACAATAGCTCTAAGTCTAAATATATCAACGTATTGTAATAGACATTCTGAATATATTTTTGATCCAATGAGACTAGTGTTAGTCGATGTTGGATTTTTATTATGATTAATGTGAAGTTCAATGAGAGCTTCGACTGGGTCTTTATGGGACAATAGTTTAACTTCATTTTGAATTTCACCTAGTTGAGTAGTCGTCAATGAGTTCAAATTTTTGCGTCTGTATTCCAGACACGATTTAACCGCTGATGTAAACGCTTTAATTCAAAAATAATTAAAAATCTTCAAAAAATTAAATGTTAAGCTTTTTGTTTACCTAATCTTAAAGATTGACGTACAATCGCTCCACTTGGTAAATTTTTCTCTTGTTCTAATTCGGCAAAGCTTGTGCCACATCCGAGGATTACAATATCATTAATCCTCATTATTCGTTCTAAAAATTGCATTCCTTCTTGATTTGTCATGCCTTCTGTGTTCTCCATTATTTCGATCTCATTCTACAATAATATATTTTGATGAAACTTGAATTTTGAAATCTTGAAAAAAAAAACTTACAGTGTTAGCTGTTGTAGCACTTGCCAGTAATGGTAACAAACCCCCACAAGCGTTTGTTAAAATATCAGCTAACTGTGAAATGGTATGTATTGTATTAACACAAAATACAGCGTTATCAACATGATTTACATTTTCTAAAACAGACCGGACTTGATTGTCTTGTCCTTTCCATAAATCAATTTCATTTTCAATCGATTGTAACATGTCATTGAGTAGCATTTTATGCATATGAGACCACTTAAATTCAGGAATTCTAAACGGTGGTAATTGAAATGGAGTTCGTTCTGATGTTTCTGATTCTTCTATTTTTTGATCTTGATTTAAACCTTTACTCTTTTCGTACTCTTCGTATAATTTATTCATTTTAATTTGATAATCCTCTTTGGATACTCTTGAGTGTAAAATTGATAGAGTGTCTATCCAAACTCGCCATCCACCGTATTCGTATTTAATCGCATGATGAAGTAAAATTTTAAAAGTTTTAAAAACTAAATTTGTGATTTCAAATTCGTCTGAATCGGATGGATAAACATGAGCTAGTCCTATTAAAAACTCTTGCCAAACACTCATTTGAAGAATGATTCGACGATTTTCTTTTCCATTATTGCATAAGATTATTAAATCCTCTAGAAATTGTTTCTTTATAAGAGTGACTTGTTTGCTCTTTTGAGGAGCGTTACGTATCAACGAAGTTATAAGCTTTATGATCACTTTAAAAAAGTAATGTTTTCAAATATTACAAAATCATAAGACTTGATTAAAATTACATGGATTCTCAATGTGATGAGTAGGGTCTGGATTAATGTGTTGTTGATCAATGACTTGATTATTCGTTCTTTCGACTAGAATTTCATAAAGAGTGTTGTAAAGTGACATTGAAAAATCATGTGAGTACATTGAGAGGCGATCACTCATTAACGAAAATAGATTATAAGTATTCATATTTTCGGCTTTGCGTCTAAACACAAGAGTTTAAAACTCAAGATTTAAAAAAAAAATTTTTATAAAATACTTGAAAGTGCTCTTTTGTAGAAAAAATCCGAGCAGCTTTAAAGTTTGTAAACGGATTGTTTCATTTTCAGAGGCCAATAATTTCATGACAGTTCGAACACCTAGTTTAGCATCGAATGCCGGAATCATACTTGGCGGGTGTTCGTTCATTAAAGTTACTAATAATTTCAAGACATCAATTATGTTTTCGTTCTATTAAAATTTACATTAAATTTTTTTTATTTTTTTTTTTGGTGAGGGGTCTTACCTCATTGACTGTGTGCAAATAGTTGAGAAGAGCTTGTAATTCATCTTGTTGTACACCATTTTCTTTTGTAACCAACTCTTTAATGTATAAAAGCATATAAGCTCTTAACTGAATTACAATATTCCTGTTTGGTCTCAAAGATTCGTTTGATTTTGGTTCATAACCACTTCGATCTCTAGGATCAACAACCCAATAGTAATATTTAATCGCATGAATTGTTTGTATAACAGCCGATATGCGTCGTATATTGATGTAGATATTCAAATCGTTCACAAAATCAGTTGCTAAATATGAGTACAATTTTGTTTGAACTTCTACTGAACAATAGACCCAGATGGCCGGATTGAACAATATATGATCTAATAATTGTTTGAGTAATATTGTTCCGTTCGGGTTCGGTAATTGTACCAAAAATTTAGTCAACTTCAAAATCGAGTTTAGAACCGTTAGATTCAGATGCTCCCTTGAAGCCTTGAAGAAGATTTTTTTAAATAAAACTAGATTAAGAGACTTACATTAATAAAATCTTACTTTCTCTAGATAGTAACTGATTGCGAGTAAACCTTTTGTATTTATCATTTGGATTTGAACGCTATAAGATATTTCAATCATATCACAGAGTATTTCGATGAGCGAGTTACTTAAAATTTTTAAAAGATGAAAAATATTCCTAGGATCAAATAGGAAGAAACCGTTTTGTAAATATCCTGTAAAACATGAAACCGTTTTGTAAATATCCGAGTACCATGTAGAATTTAAGAGCTACAAAACAAATTTTATTTACACTCGTGTTTTACAGCTTTCAAAGCTGAAGTTTCTTCGGACAAAGCAGGTTTTTTGAACTACGTATTTTAGAGGGTTGACAGAGCCAAAAAATAATCCTTTAAAAGTGCATGTGGATTTAACAATTTTAACCAGGGGCTATATTTAGTCATATATGTAGTCGGTCTTTCACATTGTCAATTTCTGAATGAATTAGCACTTTTTAGTAGAGGTCAAAATTTTTGTCACATTTTGGTCCAAGATCTTTAATCTGTGACGCTGAAAACTCAAGATAACCCCGTTTTTCGTTGGATTAAAAATCAAAAATTTTTACCTTAATCCTCCGCATAAATCTCATGAACGGAATCGGGAGTTTTATCTATACAAATATTTAATTAAAGAATAGCCCGACTTTTACGATATCCATTTTTAATGTTATAAGCTTCAATTTTTTTAAAATTATTTTTTTTCAAATAAAAAAGTTAATTTATTGTGAATTTCTTTTAAATTACTGCACTTGTACCTACACCATTTGCATAGCAGTAGCACAGCGAAGCGTATCCTTTGCGAACCGTTGCGTACTAAAAAAACGAAATCACCGTATCGGAGCGTACCCTTAATTAATAAGAAAATCAAAGGATGGTATCAACTGCGCATACGGTGAGTTCGGTGCGCTATGGGTACGATGAGGGTGCAGTGATACGGTAGATACCTTAGGTATGGTTCGCAAAGGGTACGGATCGCTCTGCAAAAGGTAAAAATTGCAGTATAGACCGTCTAATAATGACAGTTTCGTTATTCCGAAACGTTGCGTCATTTTAATTTCAATAGATAGGATTTGACTAAAAAATTAACTTTTTCACTTCTTAAGATATTTTTTACTATCGATGTGGACCCCTTTTTAGCTTTCATTTCATATCTCCAATGAGAGCTTTTTTCCATAATGAGTATTTAAATAAAGCACATTGGCTTTTGGTTGTAAAAGTCAGAAGAGTTGGTTTTATAACTCATTTTTTTTTTGCACTGGAGGTCGAACAAAGTAATAAAAAAACAAAAATCTTGAACATGAGAAAATTTTCACTTTTTAAACGAAAATTCGTAATCATTGGCTATTAAAACTGATAGAAATCACGTTTATGTTTTTGAGAAAACGGGCTTGTTAGACCCTTAGTAGCGCCCAAACTCGGTTTTCAAAAATAAAATGTCACTTCTTTAAGGTTAATATAAGAAGGTCTAGCCGGATGAAATTTTTAATTGAGTATGGCTTTTTCCCATAATGAGTACAAAAATATTTAAAAATTTTAACTTGTCGTAGACTGCAGAAGGCAGAGAGTTAGGTTAAAATTTTATGATTTTTCACCTCAATGAAAAAATGATTTAATGCGGTTTTTAGAAACATTTTAAGTCTATCATGTCAATATTCAGAATTAGAGTGATTACCAAAAGTCGGGATGGCTCATTAATATTTTTCCCTACCTACCTCATGTCTATCTGAGGTTTAAATTTTAGCTCATCATAAATATTTTTTTTCATTTCTCTATTCTTAAGTTTCATCTTGTTGCATGTTTTACAAAAAAGGTAATGAAATTTTACATACCAAACAGTATAATCGACTGCATCATCTAATTGTCTATAATCAAGTTGTCCAAATAAAACATACATAACTTGAATTCCACCGATTGAAAGTAAAACACTGTAAATGGACGCAGTTTTAACCGCTTTAACATCAGTTAACATCAAAGCATGAGCATTATGAGAAAAGTATAACGCTTGATTTTGTTTAGGGGCCGATTGAAGAAGCAACTGAGAATCACAATTAACTGGATTGTACAAAAATACTATCGACTGAGTTAATTTACCATCATATAAAAGTTTACGTGCATCGGGTTTTAAATGTAAATGAGCCGATTCATTTTCAAAACGAAATTGATTTTTATACGAAGGTCCCAAATTGTAAATCGCATCGACAACAGGTGTTTCAAGAGCATGGTTATAAAGATAAATCGAACTCAATTGACCACTAAAAAAATTCATTTCATTAGCATCAGGTGTACAACCAACAAAACAACGATCAAATATTTCATTTTGATCAATGTAAAACGGCATTGCCACTGTCGAAAAAAGAAAACCATTAATGTAACATAAAATTTGACTCTTTGTCCAACGGTTATACACATGACTAATCGTTATCATGTACCATTCTCTTGGTTTAAATTCGTATTGAATACAATGTTGTTGTTCTTTACCATTCGGTTTTGTTTTATAACTTAATACTAAACATGAGCCCATAAAATAAGCGGTATAACCAATACCTTTGTTACTACCGAGCCAATACAAATACGGTTTTTCTTTTTCAATGTTAGCTCCGCTTACTGGATCGATTCGAAACCATGTTGAAAATGTAAACCCGTTTTGATAAGGCCAATTTCGGATCGGAGGTAGTGAAATACCCTTGAAATAATAAAAAAAAATTTTTAAATGTTTAGATTTAAAAACTGGCTAATCCGACTAGATGAAACAATAAACATTCAAATTATATCAAAATATAAATCTAAAATATTCATTCTTTCTCCCTCATGTTTGCTGATTTGATCCATTTAAAAAAAATCATAGTGGAAAAATGTTAGATAAATCTTGTTGTTGGTTAGTTTTTTTATTAAACTAGGTGAATGAGGTCAACCGAAAACCATCAAATAGCGATGTAGGCTGACACTCATTCGTCATATTTTCCTTATTAAGTTGATTCCTATCTACCGACTTAGCGAGTCGATTATTATGTTATAATAATGGACAAATCAGCTTTAGAAAAAACCATAAATTAAAAAAAATAATAATCAATAAAAGTTTGTTAAATGTTAAGATCGATAAAAAAAACATTGAATAAAATTAAGCACTCACTGTAGTTCTACTCTGTTTTAAAAACTTAATTTTTTTTAAAATATAAATTAAAATCATTGCGGATAAAATTATTTTCGAATATTCTTAGTAGTTGATAAGTGAAATATTTACAGAACAGGATTAGTCTGACGATCCTTGGGTTTAAGCGCCCCCTCCCCCATAATCTATCATATTTTTTTTGTTAGATTTTATTCGATTTCTAAGGAAGATTAAAACTCTTGGATTTGAAGATTAATCAAACAGCGGGGAGTCTCTATTAAAAAACAATTATCCAAAACGGAACGTTCATCCGAATCTGTGGACGTATAAAAGTTTCCAGAACCTTTCATTAGTTTTGGACCATTTTCAAAATTTTTAAATTTTCGGGCTCAAAACAGTGGCGGATCCACATTATGGCGAATTCTGGCGATCGCAATACCTCTTAATTTTTAAGTATGGCGCCGCCATACTTAATTTTTAAACTTGATTGATTGAAAATAAGGATTGTTTTTTTATTTTAAAAAAAGGCTTATTTTAGATAGGGTACTTAGATCCCTATTTCGCCTTTCAATTTCTGGATCCGGCACTGGAAAATCCCCGAAAACTCATAAAAGGCCTCGAACCTTTTTAATAGATATGAAAACTTTTGAACTTTCAGACTAATTCGGAGGAAGGCGATCGTTTATGAAGGTTCATGAAAGGATCCGAAAGTTCATTTTTGGAACATGTGAACGACCAGATTAGTATGTAGTCTGTAACTCCCAGCAAAGAGAGAAGTAGCATTACTGGAAATGGTGAACCTTGCTAAAACACGTGAACTGTGGAAAAGAAAAGTCTCCGAATGCTGTAAATCAACACCAAATTTTCCTCCCTTATTTACTGAATAATTTGTCAGCATTTTTTTACTATTTTTAACTCGAGACTAATTTTTATCCTAAAAAAATAGTGACCGAAACTTTAATTTGTGACCGATGTAAGAAAATACTCTAAGAATATACGATTTTAATAGCAGAGTAAGCTCAAGCTTTATTTCAAACTTAAAGATTTTATGAAAATTGAAATAGGATATGCCGAAAAGGGTTCGATGACGTCATTTTAAATAATTAAGTGTTTATAATTTCAATTCAGCAGTTAACCTTAATGATGGTTTCTACGTGCAAATCGCAAAAAGTCAGGTGAATCGGAGTTAATAAAATCATGTGAAAAAAATTTTCACACACCAGGAGAGACCCCTTTTATTAGTGTTGGAGACGATAAAACCATTTTTGATCGCCTCTGCTAAGAATATTCAAAATGTCTATATTTAAAATATTAAAAGCTTTCAATTAGATTTAAGATTTTTTTACAAAAGCTATGCTCGGAAAGCTCTAAAATGATAAATAAACAAATAATACTAACCGATGCTTTTCGTCCAGGCAAGCTAAAAAACTCGTCTGGTCCATAACGATGTGGCATTGCTTTCAAAACACTCAACAATTTGACAGAATTTTTTTTCTTTTAATAAAAAAATTCAAAATTTTGTCGTAAAAAATTATTGATTTTTCGAATTTTTACCCATGTCTGATCGTCGCCTTTCAATCGATTAAAAATTGCTTTCAATTCTTCAACATTTATGTTATAATTAGCCAATACTGTTAACATTTCAACAATCAAATCGGCACAGACTTGATCAGCATCTTCTAATTCATGAAGAGCTGTCTCGATTAATCCTATTTCAACACATGCTTGAAGATTAAGTTGACTTTTACGTAAAATAGCGGTAAATAAACTCCATAGCTCAGCCTTTAATCGATTAAAATATTAAATTCCAAATTAGTCAAAGTTTTAGATATGAAATTTTACCTTTAAAGATGGAGTAGCACATTTAATTACTTGCATCATTAATAAAATAGTTTTATAATTTTTAATAATGAAATTTTTTTCCAAATCAAATTCACCATCGACCAACATGTTAAGCACATAATTGCAAACATCTTTATTAGAAATACTATTTTGTCTAACTTTATCGATTAACTCATCTATTTGTAAATTTTTACTATGATCATAACCGTTTAGAGTTTCGTTTATCGACACTTTTTCTTCTTGTTCTTGTTGATTTTTTTCGATTATTTCTTGTTTAATTTCATTCGTTTCTTCTTTTGGTTCTAAATCTTGTTTAGTCTCTAGACTCATTTCTTCGCTTTTTAAATCAACTTGACCCAAAGTAACTTCTTCTAGTTTTTCTTCTTGTTTATCGCTTGAATTTTCTTCACTCTGAATCTCCTCGTTTTCATCAGGTTTCGATCCAAGTGAAAAATATGTGAATTCAGTACTTTGTTGATGTTCAATTTGTGTTTTTTCTGGTTGGCGTTCTTCTTCGTTTTGTTGCTCAATGACAACATTTTGATTTTCATTTTCCTCTTCGTTCGTCTCCGACTGGATAACAATTTCAATTTGGTTAGTTTCGGACTCGGTGGTCTCGTTTGGTATTGTTTGTTCTACAGTTTCAGAACCCTCTGGTTTTTCACTTAAATTTTCATTTGGTTCTTCCATTATTCTAAAAAAAAAATTCTATGACACAAAAATAAAAACTTTAAGAAAAATAAAGTAATTGTTTAAGAAATTATTTAAGTTTTTAGTATTCGTCATCAAAATTTTTTTTTGTTTCTATACGTGTAAAAACAATTATGAGTCACTAATTAGAGCACCTTTTAAAATTTTTCAAAAAAAATATCCTTGTTGGTAAGGAGTATTAGTAGGTTTTATTTTTTTGAATATTTTAGAATAATTTTGATCCCTTTTGAAGCAACAATAACAACAACATTGAAAAAAAAAAAAAATTTTTTTTTCCAATAATTTTTTTTTTTTTTAATCAAAAAAATTCAATTCATGTATATTTAAAAATTTTACTTCTCATTTGAAGTAAGAGAGAGAGAGAAAGAAACAACAACAAAAATATATGAAGCTATTTTATGTCTTTTTTGTTGTGAATTTTTTAAAAGCACAAATAAAATTTGTCTGTATGCGTTTTATTTTATTATTTATATATTTTTTTTCTATATTTAGTTTGTGCGTTACTTGAACTAATCAAGATTATAATTTATTTAAAAAAAAATTTTAAATAAAATTCAATCAAATTCTATTTGTTTAGATCAATTCACAAAATTCATCCACTTCATAGTTTCTACCTTGAATTATTAAGAACATAATCAATTTCTCATTCATTTTGATTTGACATTGAAAACGACTTAAATATTTAAAAAAAAACGAATCAATGCATATGGATTAAAAAAAAAATATATTTTTTTAAATGTTAATTTTCAATAGAGGTTATTATTTTTCCTCTTAATTTTTCTAACCTTTTTTTGTTGACCCATGTCATTTTTTTTCTAATTTGATTTTATCATTTTTAATATTCTTGTTGGAAACGACCTCATTAAAAAAAACGTTTTTTTTTATGTTAACAATCGTCTTAATTTCATCCTTTTTGAGTCGATATTGAAGATATTAGTTAGTAGTAGTAATTTTAACACTGTTAATCTACAAGTATTATGGCTATCTTGAATAAATTGGTCACATTTTACGGAAACTCATAAATTTAAAGCAATTTTTTATTAAAAAATTTTCTATAAATGTGTATTCATAAGAAAACTCAGCCAAACCTCTATTATTCGAATTAAGGTTCCGGTATTTCAAAACTTTCACAAAAAAACCCTAATAATGTTTTCTATATTTTTCGATAAAACAAGAGAAAGTTGGTCACCTTTTCTGACCGATATCTCAGCTATTTGATCATGAACAGGGACGACCAAAAGTTCTGCAACTTTTCAAAATTTGATAAAATCTAATGAAAAAAAACATAGGAAAGTTAACATTCAAGTATTTTTTTAAATTTTTTTTTGCTTTTTTTGACGGTTCTCAACCTAGAATGGATATTTTCAAAGCCCCTCAAGTATTTGACTCGACCCAAGTTCGATTTTTGTAACTTTAATTTGTGAGAGTTAAAAATCCCATTAAAAATCTACAGTTCAATTTCTAATGAATTGCCTATTTATATCAATATAATTTCCGAATCGAATATTACAGATACAGAAAATTAAGACTTGGATCAATGGTGGTTGCAGGATAAAAATAGGCTTCCGAATATTTTTGAATTTGCAAAATGGTTTCAATAGTTAACATCCTCTTCTTGTGATTCTGAGCCGGCTTTCTGAAAGTTGAAATTAATATTGGCTGACAACAGTCTGAATATGTAAGATGAGACCATTATGATTACAATTTTCTTATCTTTAATAACTCAACTCGGAAAGATGATGAAACAAACAATGACGAGGGCACAGTTTTATCCCGAATCAAAATGAATCAGGAAAGAAATTTAGAATTTTATTTTATTTTAAGGGATTTTTTGAAGAATGAAGACTTCGCTTAATTTATTTTTTTAATTCATTTTTAATAAAAAAAATTGCTAAAGAGCATTTTTGAAACCTTCTTTTCGCAATTTTTAAGAAATTAAATGATTTTTCGAAACTTTTAACCGAAAATTGAGCAACTTTTGGTCGTCCCTGATCATGAATCATATATTATGAGAATATATTCTTTAAGTGCATATTTTAGTCTACAATTTTGTTTAATGTTGCGGTTTACTTGTTGTACACAAATAGCCAAAAAATCAAAAACCCTAACATGAGGGGATTTTGAATTTTTGACTGAAAAAAGCAACAATTTTGGGCTATTTGAAGTTGCATATCAATTCAAAATTATCAATTCAATCCTTTCAAATTAAAACTTTAATAGAAATCAAAGAAACAAAGAAATGGCTTTGTAGAGATAAATTTTTGGATGTGTTAAATATAACTTCTGAAAAAAGTCTGCAAACAATGGCGTTTGGTGGAATTTAATTAGGGGTAATACACATTAAACTTGTTCCTGATGGTCGTACGATAAATCCTGACCTTTATTGTGATCAATTAGAAATAATGTATGCTTCACTTTAAGCAAAATAGCCTTCTTTGATCAACTGAAAGCTTGGTTTGTTTCTTCAAGATAACGCAACCAGTATACCACACGAAAAACCATGGAAAAAATTGAAGATCCGGAAGGGATTGAACCTCATCTAGCATACACTCCAGACCTTTTCCCATCTGATAATCATATTTTCCGCTCTATGGCTCATTTCTTTGGAGGATAGAATTTTACTAACTAATACCAAATTGAAGCTGAGTGGCTTTAATTTTTTAGCTCATAAAACAAGGAATGGTACAAGAGAGGTATCGCTGATAGATGGCTAAAGACCATAATGGTTTATATATCATAATGGTTTATATTTTGAAGATAAGTTATTTTCCGTTTTTTTTTATTTTAATAAAATAACGTCATTAAATGATTAATGACGTGCGACTGTGAAAGAATCAAGATTTGATCTGTTTAAGTCTGCAAATCTCTGCAAAGTGTGCACGCGCGTAAAAACCTTTCATCATTTAAGATTTTTTTTGATTAACTATAATTTATTACGAATAGTAAATTGTTACCAAGAAATTGTTAGTGTTGAAATTGTTACTAAATGTTAAAATAAGGAAATTATTACTATGTCTTATTTTTGGAAATAGTTACTAGATCCTTAATTTTAGACACTTTCACTAGATTAAAAATTTAGATAAGTTCCCATCGGAAATTGTTACTAAAATTAAATTTAAAGATCTTAAAATAAAAAAACCGTTATCCGGACGCTATTCAATAATGAAAATATTTGAATGCAAAATGGAATTTTTACTAATAAATAAAACAAAAGAGCTAATCTTGAAATTTTGTTTTATCAAAAAAACACATAAAATAACTTAGAGGTCAGTCTCTTTGCACTATTCGTTCTAACAAGAAAATGCGATCAGAATGATTTTTATTTCAGGAAGAAATAAAAAAATTGTTTTTTGTAAAAAAAAAATCTTTTTCTAACTCATGGATTCCAAAATTTCATCAAAATGATCTATCCAGTATATGAGGCGGTGGTGTGGATTAGGATTGAATAGACTTTGTGATTATTAATATTTATTTGGAAACTCAACTATATCAAGTTTATGAAAGTAACTGGTATTTATATTACTTTGAATAACATTAAAATTCAAAATAAAATAAAAGATAAGCAATAATTAATGATGCAAACATCATTTAACTAAACTAAATTAAAACCATTTATGATGCAGCGTCTATCTACTTAATTAAAACCATAAAAGAATGTTCTGGAACATACGTCATTCCACATATGCCCCTCGGTCGAAAAAATTCCTCCCGAATTTTAAAGCGTATCTTCATCTTGGGTTTCTCGTGTTTGATCTTTATAACCAAAAATTTCTTTTAGTTTCATTGTAAGTGGAATTCTTGTAATGGGTGCCATCTCGAAGTGTAAGTGTTTATTTTTGTGTCTTTCCTTACACATGCAACACACTAAACCTGGAATGACCCGTATTATACCAGCAAGTGAAATCCTGATAATAACTGATTTGAATTTATCTGTAAATTTTTCAAAACCTTCTAAGACAATTGAGAAACTGTTTGATGAACTTATTAACATTGAGCTTTCGTTTGTTATCTTGTAGATGTTCTCTTGATTACTGAATATTCCATTTTGTTCGATTTCTTTTTTAATGTCTACGGCGTTAAGGATTATTTGTTCATGATCAAAACTCAAGTTATAAATTCTAGGATTGATGCTGTAACCCATTTTTGTTCTTGTTGACTTAATAATTTCAATTTTGATTCCATTTTTCACGATCCATAAGTTTTCAGATGGTGTTCTAAAAATTAGAGGATCAGTTGATGTTCTAAATACAGATTACTTGAAATTATTCCTGTTGTGGTGATGAATCCAATCATTGAATTATTTTTATGTTCAAATTTTACTTTGATGTATTTGAAAAAATTGTGTTGTTCGACGAGTTCAATTTTGTCGATATTGAAACAAGTTGTTATTATTAATTCTCCGTTATTGTTATAAATGTAACTGTTTGTTTGCTTGGAGTTCTTATCGTCAAAAATTCTCCAAATTCTCGCTTGAAATTGTCAACAATCATGTTCAGTAACAGACACTGGTTTATGCTAAGTTTCAGTGATACACTATTAATGATTTCAAGGAGGTGAAACGCTTTTGAATCAATGTCTGAAAGAATTAGATCGTGTTCAACGTTGATATTGTTCTCTGATTTTCGGAGTTTTAGTGCCTTATGGTCCTCTGTCAAAACAAACCCTCCGATGTCGATTTCAAAGTCATGTCGCATTCATGAAATGTTGAAACGATTTGAAATAATTTTTTCTTGGAAATTGCTAGATTACTGGTTAATTTGAAAACCTTTTCTTCCACAAAGTTGTATCGACATTCGTGTATGATGTCTACCGTCCAAATGTAGGTAGAGACTTCTTATTAGCAAAATAAGTCTCTTGGTAAACAAGACGTCTTAGCATGTGTAAATAGCTTATAATTGAATACCCTCTAATTGGGATTTTGGTTAAGTGACAATCGTATGAGATGAAGGTTTGTTCGTTCAACCATGAGAAATCGAGTTGAGGATCATTTTCATACTTACAGTTTTCGTTTTCACAGTCCATTTTAGATTTGTAGCATTGTTTAGTAACAAACATACTTAAACATTCCTCTCTAGATAATAATTCAGAGACCATCTGTTTATCTTCGGACCTTGAATCAAAAATTGATTTGTAAGTTCTGATTTTTACCTCTTTTTTCGTGCATTTGTATCCAAATCCGTCAATCAGATATGGGTTTTTCTCTAATACGAAAATGTTTTTAAATTGGACATTATCCATTTCTGTATTGGATTTATCACATTCCGTTGTTATAAATCTTGGGCTTTTATCATCGAATTTGCAAACCTGGAATTTATCGTTAATGGTCGTTTCAAGAACAACTGGGAAAAACAAAATAAACAAAATGTAGATAGCCTGGTTAAATAAGAAGGATGACAATGATGATCTTTTTGTAGGCTTTTCTAGAACTAAGTTTTCTTCAGCTATTTCTTTTCTTGCTTTTTCTCTATGATATTCATCGAGGCAGTCCATCGAAACGAAATCAGACTCCTTAATCCATGAATTCTCATCGTCTGCATATCCTTTCCATTTTACAAAATACCCTTTCGAGTTCTATCTTTAAGGATTTTATCGATTTCAAGAAGTTCTTTATCGTCAATAACTGAATCTGGTACAACCTTTAACTTATTTAATGGGTACGATTGTTTCATTTCGATTCCCTTACTGTTTGCTAACACATAATTACCCTTCTTTGTTACTCGCACAACTGTATATGGACCTCTGTTCTTTGGTTCAAGTTTCCCTTGGATCATGGATACCCTTAGAAAGACTTTGGTATTTGGTTCAAGTTTTTCTAAGACTATATTGTGGTCTTTATCCTGTGCTTTTCTCTGGTTTACTTGTGCTTCTTCAATTTTCTTCTTCACATTAGGAATGTCTACCTCGAATTGCTTTTTTATCTGGAAAGCTCGCTTAAGAATTTCTAATGAATCTTGATTGTCCGATTTGTCGATCCAACGTTCGAAACCGTTCATTTTTCGTCCGAACATGAGTTCATACGGAGTGAAATCAGTACTAGAGTGGACTCTCGAATTATAGGCTAATTGGATGTAATCAAGCCATTTATTCCAATCTTTAGTTCGTTTCGGCATGTTCACGCAAACAATTTATAATGGTCTGATTAGCACGTTCCGTCGTTCCGTTTGTACGGGCTTGATAGGGTGAAGTAATAAGTCTTTCAGTACCTGTGAGCTTCAGCATATTGTCGACTATCTCGTTGAGAAATTCTTTACCTTGATCTGAGAGTAATTTCCTAGATGGACCAAATATTGCAACGAACTTAAAGTAGCATCTGGCCGATTCTTCACCAGTTTTGGATTTCAGTGCCGTTAGAACTAGAAATTTAGATATCGGTTCAATGTAAAGAGAGATACCTTTATGTCCGTCTTCGGTAACTGGTAATCCAAAGATTTCATCGATTTGTATGCGGTCCATTATATCGTCGATGGGTAGAGATAATGCTAGATGGTCCCAAAAAGGAACTTTCTGGTGTCTGATACAGATCATACAATTGGATACAACAAATTGCGTGTCTTTGTATATACCTTTCCAAAAGTATTTGGTTTGAAGATCTTTGTGTGTTTTAGTAGTTCCGATATGTCCAAGAAGATGGGCTTCTTTTATGAGTTTTCGTCTTTCTTGTATTTGTGGTACAATCTTCCAATCAGCATCTTCTGGAGATTTTCGAAAATATAGTTTGTCGTCTTCATAGATGAAGTAGTTCTTTTTCTTTTCGACTTTCTTGCATTGCTTCTTGCTTGATCCAGGAAGATACTTTCCAGTCTTAAGGAAATGAAGTAAAATTTCGTCTTCCCATGGGTCGAGCTCCTTGATTGATCTGTTTTGCAATTCATCTTCTTCGAAATCGTCAACTGCAAAAGCTCGGCTAAGAGCGTTTTCGGATTATTCCATTTAAACTTTTTTTTTCAACTTTTGAATTTGTTTTATCAAAAAAACACAAAAAATAACTTAGAAGTCAGTCTCTTTGCACTATTCGTTCTAACAAGAAAATGCGATCAGAATGATTTTTATTTCAGGAAGAAATAAAAAAATTGTTTTTTGTAAAAAAAAAATCTTTTTCTAACTCATGGATTCCAAAATTTCATCAAAATGATCAATCCAGTACGATATCTGGCGATAATCTTTACACATAAACAAACTTGAATATTTTTTTAATCTTAATTTGAGCAACAAGATTATCGTCAGATATCGTACTGGATAGACCATGTTGATGAAATTTACATTTAAGACGTATACATTCAAAGGGGGTAAGAATAAGAAGACAATCGAAAGAGAGCCATCCATGAGTTAGATATAGATTTTTTTTTCCAAAAAACAATTATTCTTCTTATTCTATGTTATTTCTTTAAGAATCGTTTTTTTAACTTAAGTTTTAATCAACGAAAAAAAAACACATGTTATTTCATTGAATTTTCGCTTTTTAACCACCTCAGTTGTTTTTTCGAGTTTACGGTAACTGTTTTCAAATAAGATATCTAAAGTAATCATTCCTTTTGTTATCAGACAGTAACTAATTCCTAATAGTAACTTTTTCCATTTAGTAATATATTTTAATTAGAAACTAAATCAATCGATTATTGACTCTTTAAACGAAATTGATCATAAAGTTGATGAAAAAGTTGAAATTATCAAGTCAAAGATTAAGAATAAACATGAACCAGATCTTAAAAGGGGTGTTGAAAAAATTAATCGTTTACTGTCTGAGAAAAATAATTTGAATCAACAGTCGCAGCATGAAAACGACCAAAATCAGCCAAACACAAGAGTTGAAATTGACTTGACAAGAGATGCAAATCCTACAACCGCTGAACCAACTAACCCACCAAGAGTCAAAAACACTAGTCCTAAAAGTTCAATGAGATCATTCCGCACTTGTTCTTTGTCTCCATATCCTAGATATAATAACCGTTTTAATAATTCATCAAATCACAAAAATTATTATTCTAACTATAACAACCATGCTCCAATTAATCAATACAAGTATTCATCTAATCAATACAAGTATCCATCCAATCAATACAAGTATCCATCTAATCAATACAAGTATCAATCTAATCAACACAGGTATCCATCAAATCAAACATATATTCAATCTTATCACAACATACGTGAAAGGGCTGTTTTTAATAAAACACCAAGCCTAAACCATCAACAAAACACTTATTCTGACAATAATTTTCGACAACAAAATATCACCAACACAAACAACAAAAATGTTAAATTTAACACCCGAAATCAAATATACTCACAACATTGAATAAAATCTTTATCGATTCATCTAGACAAATTAGTAATAGAAAATAATCTTCGTATCAATTTTTTTAAAAAACAAATAGTCGACAATACTCAACAAAAAATAGTTTTTCAAAATGTAACAGAATTCAAAATTACTAAAACACATGAAAGAGTATTTCAAATCGGTGAAATTATACTCAACAAAAAATTTTTAAATTTAATTAACATTGGTCTTAATTTTGTTCCAACTTTTAATAAAATTGACATTTATTTTTATCTGAAAACTTTTTATGATTCTTTAAATGACTTAAATAAATCTTATTTGTATAGAAAAAATTGTAAAAATATCAACAAAACTACTTTAAATAATTCTGGATCAAACGATGTAACAAAACTTATTTCAAAAAATTTTCCAAAAAACACTTTAAATCTACCAGTTTTATTTGAAATCAAGAAGTTTCGTAAAGAATTTTTGTCACAACTTCTGTCAACCTATAATTTTAATAACTCAAGTTTGTCGTTAGATATAATGTTTTTCTCAAAATGTATGAGACAAATTAAAAATAATGATATAGTAGTAGCCAACTCTGATAAAAATGTTGGAATTTGCCTTGTTGAAAACAGGATTTATCATAAACTTTGTATGGATCATTTAAATGATGAAAATGTTTATAAAAATGTTGATTATAATCCACAATTCTTTTTGTTCAAAGAGACAACAACTCAAATCGAACAACTTTATAAAACAAATTTTATTACAAAAAAACTTTACTCGAAGTTGAAATCAGTTTTGTGCTACAAAAAACTTCCATCGTTCAAAATTCTACCAAAACTTCATAAAACTAAATTTGGCGTTCGACCTCTCGTAAACTGTTCGAATTCAATTACGACATGTCTATCCAAATTAATCGATTTTTATTTAAAACCAATATTTTCAAAACATTTTACGTTCATTAAAGACTCTCAAAATCTCATTCAAATTCTAAACGATTTAAAACTAGACAAAAACGATAGACTCTACACAGCAGATTTTGAATCACTGTATACAAATATACCGATAGACGAAGCGATTCAGAACGTAATGGAAATGTTCAAAACAATCGATAACAACACAATTACAGCGTTTGGTTTTTATAAAATTTTAATAATTGTATTAAAAAACAACTTTTTTTATTATAAAAACAAAAATAAATTTTATTTTTTTCTTCAAATAAAAGGTGTTTCAATGGGAACATCTTGTGGTCCATCTATAGCAAACCTTCATTTAGCATTCTATGAGATAAAATATAAATCTATTCTAAATACAATGCTTTATTTTCGCTTTATTGATGATCTTTTTTTTGTGGCAAAACACTTTATAGACGATAACTTTTTTGATAATATTTATCCCAACTTAAAATTAAATGTTGTAACTTCTAATATTGTAAACTTTCTAGACTTAAATGTTTCTGTAAACTTTGATTACACATTTATATTTAATTTATACATCAAACCCACAAATACACAAAACTACTTAAATGTAAATTCGAACCACATGCAATTTATATTTAAGAATATTCCGAAAAGCCTTATACATCGTATCAGACGAATTTGTTCAAACTCAAACGACTTTTATTTTCACTCGATCAAATTACACAACGTTCTTCTATCTAAAGGCTATCCAACGAGTCAAATAAAACATCTGATCAGACACTATGGGAATATAGATAGATCAAGTTTAATTCCCTACAACGAGAGAAATGTTCATTTTCAAAAAAACGAAAACAGTTTATTCTTTATAACTTTTTTTGACAAGTCTTATTTAAACATTAAATCGGTTCTAAATAATGCATGGTTTAAATCAATCGAAAACAATAACAATTCTCTATTACCAAGAAGTCTTACTGTCATTTTTAAAACTTTGCCCAATTTCAATGATTATTTAGTCAACCAAATTTCGTACACTTTTTACAACAACAGATACACAAAATGTACAAATTTGAACTGTAAAATATGTCCATACGCAAATCCCAGTTGTTTTTTGTCAAATAAATCTAATTTACCAATTTTAATACCTTTCAGCTCATCTTGTAATTCTATCAATTGTATATATATAATCAAGTGTAAAAAGTGTAACTTATTTTACATTGGTGAAACTTCAAGAAAAATTTCAATCAGAATACAAGAGCATCTTTATAGAATTAAATATTGTATGAAACTATTTGAAACAAAAGATTTAATTATAATTTTTAACACTTTAAAACCTAATGGTTTGAATTCAAACCTATCAAATAACTTAAACTCTCTAATTTCTTATTAAAAATTTTTTTAAAAATTTTGATTTTTTGCTAGATATTTTTTAATACTGAAGAAGCCGTAACGGCGAAACCGGTCTATAAAATAAATAAAAAATTTATAAAACATTTTAATTTTATTCTATTTAAGTCTGTATTTTTATTTTTTAACTATTTTTATCTGTTTGTATGTTAGACTTGGTAAAGTTACCCAAGTTTTATTTAACTAAAGACAAAAGAATCCCAATAGGATTTTTAATTTAAAGAAAAATTTTATCAGTACTTTACAAAAAAAATGTTTAAAAAAGTGATTAAAAAACTAATTCTGTTTAGCAACAAATTCCATTTAGGAATATATTCAGTAGTAACAATTACCATTAGTATTATATAGGAATAAATAAGCTTAGTAATAAATTCTTTAGTAACAAATTCCTGGTAACAATTTACAGTTCGTAACAAATTGATATTAACCTTTTTTTTAAATAAAAAAATAGGATCTGGTCGAGTTTTTAACAAAAAAAGGTGATCGGTGGTTTCAAGTTGGCTTTGTGATCACGAAAAAATTGATCACCAAATACATGAACTTCCTCCACAAAAAAAACGATCACAAAAAAATTTTGTGTGCCGAGCTGATTAAACTTATTTCCAGGAAGAGAAAAAAAGATGCAAAAAACGCGATTCTTTCATGACGTTGTACAGTTTGTGGTCGCGTGTACAACCAATGGTGATTAATCAGCTATTCTAAGTGAATAGAAAAAATTTTAAAAGTGTAAAAAAAATGTCTTAAAATTTTTATTAATTCAATAAATTACAAATTATTGATTGTTTAAATTTTTTTTTGGAAATTTTTTATACAAATCAAATAGAGGATGTATGAAAGTATGTATATATTCGGGTTTCCTATCTACTAGAACCACCGTTATGCTTTTATTTTAATATTTTCAAAATTTGCCCTGATTTAGGCTCATAAGAACAAAATTAGATGCTTCACTTTAATCGTAGAAATCGAAATTCCTTTATGTTTCACACTTTTTTGAGAGAACATTATCAAAAAGTCGACCAGAACCAAGAAATTGCAAAAAAAAAATTGAAAAAAACTTTAAGTTGCTCTATTCCATATCAATCATTACTCTCTTTGTATTCATTCTGTTCAATGTTGATTCTTAGACGGCAATCGGCAATACTTTACTAGACAAACCATTCTCTTTGAGAATAAATGTTGTTGAATGAAGAGTTTGAACTCTAAGTCCGATCTGTCCTTCTCTTCGGTTCGTATTTTTTTACGTTGTTTGTCTCGGCTTGTTCTCGGTCTTTGTAGACTTTATGAAATTTTTTCAATTTCGGTTATTATATCATCTTATGTCAATAATTTTTACAAGCTCCGACTGCTGCTCGTAGTTTGACTCTTTCATTTTTGTTGTGTTCGAAAATTACTTGTAACGCTTTCTTGTTTGTAAGCGATTTGAGATAATTAAGCACATCGTTTGGGTCTAGTTCATTACAAATTAACTATTTAAACAAAATATTCATGCATATATTTTAAATCATGCGAAAATTATTGTGGATATGCGATGTATTTGCCGAGAGCTGTTAACTTAGTCTTTATACACATAGCGGAAGGTTTTGTTTTTTTCAAATTTTTGTTCAACAACAAATTCAGTTCTTCATTTAGCTCAGGTATTTTGTCATTTACAAGCCTTCACTTAATTTGTTTATCAGCTTTCAGATTCGTCAAGGTTGATTTAGTTTTGCTTCGACCCCCTGATCTTATAATTGAGTATTAGTATTGAGTATTCATTCATAAATTTCACTCTTTGATTCTTTTTATTTTGTGTTCGTAGTCTTAGTATTTACTTGGTAAATCGTACCGAAAATTTTTTAAAATAAAGAAAGCTAAAATTTTCACTGCAAATCTTACGCACAAAAGCTCAAAACTGAAGTATGGTATAAAAATTTACAAGCTGAATAAAATGGTCTTTAACGAAATTTAAAATCTAATCAGTCAGTCAGGAAATTAGAGACCATTTTATTTAGGTTTTACTACGTTAAAAAGGCACATGTTACATTGCATAAGAATATTTTTTCGATCCAAATCCTCTTTTTGGTCTAATGGCGTTTCTGCATATGAAATTATTATTTTTTTTTTGTTGGAAATACGTGTAGCCTTAGGTTTTCCCGTTGTAAATTGCAGATTTTCGGTCAAATTTAATAAAATTTAGATAATAAATATTATGTGAAGATTGGAGTTGTATGTAAAAGTTTTCCCATGTCAACAGCAATTACATATAATTCACCAAATAGATCGATGTATTATGATTTTTGCTTATCTGACATTTAGTAAATTACTTCAAGGTATGAGGCAAAGCAAGTAAAAGTGAAAAAGAAAAAATTTTGTTAATAAAACAATTCGACTTTCTCGTTGTTGGTTTAGTTGGGATAGGACATTCCTTTACCATAACAAACATCATTTGGGAGCAAGTGATCTTTAAGAAAAATCATTTTGCGATTGGAATATCCAATAGGCAGATTATATTGATTTAACGGCTGCAAATGTTACTAAGGGCATACCAAAAGTTTTGATAATCGGGTATAAAAACGGCAAAAATATCAATACAAACTAATGTTTATTCAAAATATGTTCAAAATAGTCCCCTTTATATTTTATGCATAGTTCCATCCTTTCGATCTTTATGTACTCTTTAAAATTGCCGTTATTTAGCGTACTAAGTTTTCGGAGCTAATGTGACTGTGTAAACGCTGTTTGATATAATCTAAAAGCCAAAAATCTGAAAGAGCAAGGTCTGGCGAGTATGGTGGTTGCCCCATTAAAGTGAAACCTTGTTCTTTTAGATAATTTATTACAGCTTGATGAACGTGCGGTCGAGTGTTGTCGTGGTGAAATTTCAATTTTTTGGTTCCAAATGTCTTTCTGCTTGTGTTAATTAATCTTTCAAAAGGTTTTAAGCAATCATCTATATGTTTTGTGATCCATACAGCCTTCTCTATTCCAATATGTAATCAGATCCACCCCACCTTTTCTAAAAAAAATACAAACCATTGTTTTATCTTCAAATCTCCCTCTTTTTAGTCATGTTCTTGGATTCTCTCCATCTATATCCCAGCTTGAATTAGATTGCTTCAGGACAATTTGTCTCCAGTAAAACCATGACTCATCACCTGTAACTACGTAATATATTCGTCATGCCCACTTTCAAATTTTGCCAAATTTTCTTGACAAATTCGATCCCTATCTTTACGTTTTTTTCAGTCATTAAATGGCTATTTTTCGGAGTTTAAGATGATCGTGAATAATGTGCTCGATTGAACATCGACTAAGAAAAGTTCAAGCTTCAATTTCATCATATGTACAATATGAGTTATCCTCTATAACATTTCAAACTAGGTCAATATTCGAGTCAACAACTGCCGTTCCCGGCCGTCCAGAGCTTGGAGAATCTTTGGTTCTCTCTATCCCACCACGAAATATTTTCACCCATCGAGCAACTGTTGCAAATGAAGGAACCTTGCGCCCATAAACTTGTTTAAAGTCTTTTAGATCGTGGCTGCATTCGATCCCAATTTTGCACACATCTGAATAAAAAACCGAAAATTTTTAAATTTTTAAAAACTATGGTTTACTTAGTGCTAAATAAAAATCAGTTATAATTAAGATATAATCTTGAATAGTGGTTCAATCAATAGAGAATCGCATATAGATTAAAATTATGCATGTTGATATGAGTCAATGTACTTTGATTAAAAAACAATGACAGAATTATCAAAACTTTTGGTATGCCTAACTACATCGTAAAAAGACGGATAACCGTTTATCAATATTTATTTGAATTTTTTAAATCGTAAGCCTACACACTCTTTGTGTTCTAACTGAAATTGAATCTTTTAACTTCAAAAAAGAACTAATATTTTGTTCTTTAATAGAGATTATGTACTTTCTATTTGTTAAGAAGTCAAATATTTTATTCTGGTGTCGAAATTGTTTTAAACATCATACTAAGCAAATATTGAAACCACGCTTTAAAAATTAAGTCAATCATCTATATGATTAAGAGGTTAACCAATAAAATTACTTTTAAAAATTGTACCATTTTTTTATTGATATGCTTTTACAACGCTGATTTTTTAGAAACAAAAATCACTCTTTTTTACTTTTTTGAATAATTTAAAATGCTTATTTTTTATTAAACACTTTTCGATCAATTTAGCAGACGAAAAATACACGTCATTAATTTTTAATTAGGAAAAAAATCCTTGAGAAACAATACCAAGTTTGATTTAGATTTTCAAAAAAGTTACTTTGATTAAACGAAAAATCTTCAAGTAAAATAATATGAAAACAAGTATGTTAAACAGTTTAAACAAAAAATAAGCCATTTATTCTTTAAACCACCTTTTGAAAAAGCACCAACATGATTTTCGTAAAAAATTAATTTTTGTCTATCCATTGAAATAAACACTAAAACAATTTATAAAAGAACAGTATCGACTCATTTTCTTGAGATCAAGTTGTAAAAAATAGAAAAAAATAATTTTCTAAATTTGATCAGTTTTCTTCTTATTTTTGTGCACATAAAATTTCTTGTCCATCGGGATTAATTTTTTTTAGTTTTTGTAAGAGATTAATTTGCATTTTATAGGACTTAAAGTTAGTAGTTTTCTTTAAACTATTAAACAATTCAAACAAGCTAAACAACAACGACAAAAATACGATCGATTTTAAACACACTCTGATTTTATCATTAGACCAAAAAAAAACAAACTTTTAATTATTTACTTAATAAGCCGAAAATTGATTAAAAATTTTCAATTTAAAAAAAAAAAAATTTTTTTTTGTTTTTTCTTTATTCGAGTATTTCCTAGTTAATTAAAAAAATTAATTTTTTTATAATTTTAAGCGTTGCTCTCGTTTCTTAGTCGACTAAAATCAAAAAAAAAAATAAAAGTATGAGATTTTGAGAAGCTAAAGTAAAAAAAAAAAAGAAATTTCGATTCAATATCAAAATTAATCAATATTTTAAATTAAAAAAACTTGAAACAATCGGGCTTACTTCTTTTTCTCTCTCTCTGTTTTGTTTTAGTACATAAGTTTTTTTTTATTGTTGTTGAGGAACACGTTTTAAAATATTTCATTCAAAAAAAAATGAATTACATAAAATATGGTTGTTTAATTACAAGAGAGTAGAGAACAATTCGAAAATAATTCCAAGCTTAGTGTAGAATTGACAGCTGTAAAAAGTTCTTTTCTTTTTTTTTATCTTTTGATTAATTACTTAATGACATAAAAAACTCGTTTTAATATCTTGTTTGTTTGGATTTTAAAAAATATTCGAAAAAAAAAAAAAAATTTTTTCTTCATTTTTAGATAGTTACACTCGGTTTTTTTTTGTTTGAAAAATCAATTTTTGTCAAGCATTCTTTTCGGGGATATTTTGGTTAATTAAGTTCAGGGTAAAGAGAAAAGAGTATTTTCTCTCTCTCTCTCTTATAGTTTTGAGATTTATAATAGCTTTTTCATGTCGAAAATTTTCACGATAGCTCTTATCGGAACAATTTCAAATTCGTTATAATAATTCATCGATAATTTGATTTCAAACATATTTCGAAATCAAATTATAATAATAAATCTACGACAGAGAGAGAGAGAGCGACAGAAAACGAGAACTTACAGAATTTTCCTCCAATATTTAAAAAAAAAAAAAAATTTTTTTCCTATTTCTGTGACAGAAAAAAATTATGATAAACTAGAAAATAGAGAGAAACAAAAAATAATTAATACACATAGAAAAAAAAATGAAAACTTTGTATTATAAATTTTCAAAATCCAAATATGGTGACGAATTCGAAGTGAAAGTCTGAACCGAAAATATTTGTGACTTAGAATTGGAATAAAAATTTATTACTGGCATCGATTCCTCCTCTCTCTCTCTCTCTCCTTCTATTTCTTCTTTATTTCAAATTAATTGCAATTTACAATTAGTGTATTTTGTTATTGTTCTTGTTGTTATATAAATATATAAAATTTCGTATTAGTTTTTTTTTCTCTCTCTCTCTCTCTTCTTCTCGTTGTTGTTGTCACTATTTTAATGATATTTGATGTAATTACAAATTATTATAATTATTTTTTATGGCACGGATAATGATAATAACAAAATAACAGTAAAAAGAAAACGAAAAACTAGCAAAACGAAATAGGGAAAAAAAATATAATCATTGCATTATCATTATTTTTTTAATTATGATTGCAACTAACTCTAAAAAAAATTTTATTAAAAAAATTCAATTTTTTTCTCTCTTTCTCTGTGTGTGTGTTAATTCCACTGTTCCTTTTTATGAAAGATTTGTCAACACATTTTTTTGAAATACAAAACTTTTGGATAAGAAATCACTTAGCACAACGGAACTCTAAACAAATATCTCTTTATTTTATTTTATTTTTTTTTAAAAAGAAAATTAAACTTTTTTTGGTTGTGTTTTTTTTGTTATTGCAATCGTAGTAAGAAGAAGCGAAAAATAATTTTTTTATTTTATTTTTTTTTTTTAAATAAAGAAATGATTAATTTTTTTGAAAGTTTCAAAAAATTGAAATAAATGATTTTAGTTTTTTTTTGTTCAATCAACTTGTTTATGTCGTACTTATTTAATTTTATAAATATCTTAACTAATATAAATAATACAAGATACAAATATATTCGATCGATTTCAAACAATAATCGATTACAAAGTTTTGCGAAAAAGCTAAACAATTCTAGTTTAGTTTTTTTCCAAACTTTAACGTTTTTGTTTATTTAATTAAACGACGATGTACACTAAGTCGACTAGTTCACTAGCACTTTGGTCGACTAAGCCGTCATCGACACAAATGAAGCTATCGAATTCAACCATTCGACAGCCGAATAATCAAAATCGAAAATCGTCGTCTAATTGCGAGCTTGTTTCGGACTTGCCCGATTTGAGTCATCTTAGCGAGGATGAACGAAAAATAATCGAAGCTGTTCTAGAAAGACAAAAAGCCGAAGAAGAAAGAGACACAAATCTAGCAAGGCTTTCTGTCAAGTAAGTCATTTAACTCATTACCGTTAAAATGAACCCATATAAGAACGAATCTTTATAAAATAGTCAAAGTGTTCTGTTTAATGACGAATACATATTAAAACAGATTATCTCAATTAAATTAACAGGAAACATGTTTAATAGTATAATTTAAAAAAATTTAAAAGCTTTTTTTTTAATCGGAAATAAAGTATAAAGATTATTGAAAAAAAATTTATTATAAAAAAAGCGTTCTTGAGTCTAAGTATCCTATGTAGATCATGCAATCTAATTAAGTCAATTGAAGATACTAATATTATCTCATGAACGTATTTTTATTCGATTAATTTTGGTGAAGATTTGTTTTTTAAAGGATCTTTGAACAAATGCAAAAAAAAGTTAATTAGAATTCAGTATTTGATTAGGAAAGCTTCTTTATAAAAGCAAAAAAAAAACGATTGAAACTTTATACCATTGATCTTGAACATGTAAAAAAATTCCTAATTGGGTTCTTTGTAAGACAAATTTTTGATATTTTACTTGATTTTTTTTGTTTTTTAAAATAAAAAGGAGCAATACCAATCAAAATTTTAGTAGTATTACAAGTAGTAGCAATTCGTTAACAAATCCCGATAAAACAAACCTCAAAAATTCACAACGGCATTCGATAAGCGATATTGCACAAGAAATAAAACAACGTTATGGCTCAATAGATACTGGTAATGTTTGTGATATATGCAAAAAGACAAAATTCACAAGCTCAGGTGTTGGTCGTATTTGTTTTAGTTGTAAATCCCGTTGTTGTATCAGGTGTTCTGTTAAATACACAACCAAAACAAAAGTAGGTTTCATTTTAAATCCAAGTTTGATCAAGTCGATAGCTACATTCATACTGTTGAACTCCAAGATTGGGAAGTTATGGGTTTCAATCAATAAAAGATAAAAATAAGTTAAGTTTTAAAGCTTTTATTGGAATCGAAATTGTTTAGAAGTTATTAATTGAAGACAATTATAATGTTTGATAAGGACAAAAAAAATAAAGAAGCTATATAGTATTGTGACTGGATCCAAGCACTACAGACCTTTGAGATTTTAACGGAAAATTGGCTTTTTATTTTTATTCTTTTCCTGGTCTTGCAGTCAGTTAAATTTTTTAGATGGTTTGCCTCAAGTCCTCTTTGGAACAGATCTTCTATCCAAATCGAGGATATGCTAAAACTTCTCAGTCTAAGTTTTTCTGACGTTAATATCTTACAGTACATTTCTGAAATAAGTTGACAAGTTTCAGAGCATTGCTTAAGCACGCAAACAAACTTTTTTTAAGCTTAAGTGTGCTCCGAAGCTTAGGCAGAGTGTCAACTTATTTCAGAAATGTACTGTATTAAATTCAATGTTACTGAACTTCTACCGAACTTTTGGTGGCAAGCGTAGCTGTACCGAAGCGTACCATACCCTTCCCGTAGCGTAGCAAGGAGCTTCCGTATCGACGCGCATCCCCTCCGAAACATAGCGTACCGTATTCACCGTACAGTACTACGCTACGGTTCGCTGTCCACCAAAAGTTCGGTAGAAGTGTAGTAAAAGTTGAATTGAATCCTTGAATCCTTGTTTATGAACTGAGACCTTCTTCTTGTAAGTTATAGTCTGTCTGCCTTTCTTTAATCTCCGCAAGTCAGACTAGGTCCATCTTAGCTTTTTGCACATGCGATGCAAATCATGAATTTTAATTGCTTCGACTTGGTATCAAGAAGTAATCAAGAAATTTGATTTTTAATAAATTTTTTTTAAATAGCAAATTTGGATGTGTCTTGGATGTAAGCGAAAACAAGATGAGTTTTTCAAGAGCCCCATAGTAAACAAAAAAATATTTTCATCTGATTACATTCTGAATAAAACTCAAGCAGGTGGTGTTAATTTATCTTCTAATTCGAACGAAACCGGTCAAGCAAATCAAACAATTCCAAAACGTCGACTGCCTATTTTAAGCAATCTAAAACAATTGTCACAAGACGAAACAAGTCGTAAAAATGACGAAAATACGATAATTTCAAATACAACGAATAACTCGGATAATAGCACTGAAAATTCCACACGAAAACCTACACGGCTTAAAATGACCTTAATAAAACAAGCGTCATTGAATAATCCGCCTAGTTATTTTAATAATTTGAGCGACTTTGCCGACCAAGGGGAATCGGGTTTTTTGAATAAAAATGAATTTACATCGAATCAAAATAAACATGCATCTACACATGAGTTACATAAAAGTTCGTTATACAATTCGAATGATAATTTTTATTCATCGCCTGGTTCGTCTACATCACAATTTAATTTTAGTCGTAGTCGTTCAAAAGCCGAACGTTTACAAGATCCAAATTATTTGTACAAATCGTCCAAAAATCCAAGTCGCAAAAATAGTACCTCAAATTTAAACGAATTAGCCCAATTCGACACTGATGAAACATCATTGTACGAACGTGAAAAATCACTAAACATTCTACTTAAAGAAAAACAATTAAATCAAAGTGAAACGTCCAATCAATCAAATGCAATAAATCAATCACGACCGGTTCTAGAACAACGAAATTCAAGTGATACACCAAATAGTTTTGAACAAATTCAAACTAAACTTGACGAGTTAAATAAATCGCCAATACGAAAAACATCGACTAAAAAACGACCAATACAACAACGACCGCAAAGACAACAACCCGCTTTACCAGTTCTTCCTGTAGATACGAATCCGACATTGATTAAAAATAAACTTCTAGCCGAACTAAATAAAAAACAAAGTTCGTTTAATCTATCCGATGACGAAAATCAAAGAGACGATTTCGAGTTGATAAATATAGGACAACATGTAATAAAAAACAGCCAAGAAGATGAAGATGAAGATGAAGAAGATGAAGTAGACAATGAAGAGTATGATTTAGAAGATGATGATGATGATGAAATACGTTCCACAACTGAATACACTAATGAAACAAATGACGAAATGGATTTGGAAAGTGCAAGTCTAGCCGCTAATAATCAATTGAATACATTACGATCAAACGATTCAATCCCGATTGTTCGACGAGTTTCGTTATTAGAAACACAACATCCGTCTATTGATGATTATCTCATACAAAATTTAAAGAAAGAAGAAATACTAGCTCATAAAATTAACAGATTTCTATCGGTATGTACTTTTTATTGATTTTTTTTTAAAATATTCAACTCATATTCGAGAAAATTAAAATCAGAATTTTATTACTTCAGCGGTAAATACCAATTTAAGATTTTTTCATATTGTCAATCATTTGGGTATTGTGATTAATTTTTCGGATTTCGTGATTAAATTTGGAAAAAATAAAATCTAAAAGCCAAAAAGCCCATTTTGAACAAGAAACTCTATGGAAAAATCGTTTGACGCATAAAAAAAACTTTTACAGAATAAAGAAATTACTTTTATAGAATAAAGGAAATTTTTTTAAAAATATTAAAAATTTTACAATATATCAATTGGGAATTTAATCAGAAAATTAAAATGTGACCTCTTCTAGGTACACACTCGTTTTCATAACCTACTCATTAGGATATTTCACTTTAGAAGCATTCGTCAATCTTGCTCTCCAAGAAAGGTAAAATGTAAATTTCATTTTTATTTGGATGAATATTGGAAAGCTTTTGGGTTCAATGGATGAGTAAAAGCTCCCTTTACAGCTTTCCGGAAGAAAAAAAATAGGCCAACATTGAAAACTTGTAACTTTTTTGAAAAAGTTTTTTTTTATTCTTTAGAAAATAAAAGTTTATTCTATAATCGATTTTTTTTATGCTATAAACGAAATTTTTATGCGTCAAAAGATACCCTCCAAGCCCTATCCCTTTTTGCTATTTATATTTAATCAAAATTATCAGTTGTACCTTAAACACGGAAACGAACCTTTAGAATACGGAATCAGGCAAATTTCTCATTAATGAAGACGCTCACTTTATTCCTATATTTTTTTTTGGTGAACACTTACCATATCAAAACTTAAAATAAATCCAGTAAATTTACCGTAAACCCCCTCTATTTGTATCCAGTTATTTTTTTAAAATATTTTGATTGATGAAGTATTGAGTTAGATTCCTGATATCTTGTTTTAAAGAGAAAGCTGAGTCGGTTAGAATTAGGTATTTTCCGACTTAAACTGAAAAAATGTTTTTGTAGAAACCTTATGTTAAAGGACAATTTTCTGGGTAAAAATAGAAAGGGTTTACGGTATTGGATGTTGAACAATTTTTCGGAAGAAGATTTTAAAAAGATCAAGATCTCGATCTTTAAAAGCGAACACGCATTCTAATCCCAATGACAAGATAAGTCTTTCAAGATTTGAGACTTCAAAATAAGAGCCAAAATGAATTAAAATATTAACTTTTGATCTTACTTTATAAACTATGTCCTTACCTTTTAGTTTATTCCAATTGCAATTGGAATAATCATGATATAGATAAATACCTACTCCCTTATATTTCCAATATGTCTAATATTCACAGTGAAATGTTTTTTTAAAAGTTTGCCAAGGAGTTAAAAGCTTAAAAATTCAACAAAATATGCTGCGCCGACTGTTAAAGCCTTCTGTTATTGACTTTACCATCAAGAAATTTTCTAAGCCTCGAATGTGATCTAAAAGATTCTGCTGGAGCACCTATTCGTAACCACAAGATTCTCAGTTGAAAATTTAATAGGAAAATAAACAAAAGTTTTCCGTAACCATTCCGTATTTCATTTTAGATTCCACAAAAAAGATTTTTGTATTTTTCAAAAATTCTTCATATAATTTCATTCTTTCCGTTCCGGATTCCATATTTTCGTAGCCATTCGAGTGATAAAAAAATTGCGTATTTTAGGTACAACAAAATTATGCGTCTTTTTATTCTAATGATAAAGACCTAGAGGGACCATATTTCACATTGAAATTACAATAGACCTTTTAATAGTAGATACCAGGTGGGTTTAATGGATTTTGACAGTCAATATTAAAGTTTGAATATGTTCGTTTTGATAAAATTTAAATAAATTGAATAAAATTTGGTTACATTCAATTTTTTTATGACGTCAAAGTGGATCCTTGCATTTATTTTAGAGTGCCTTAAAGTGAGCAAAAAGCGGGATTTTACGTCAAACAAATATTTAAATTTTAAGCAAATTGGTCAAATTTTAGAGGTTTAATTAGAATAAATATAATGATGTTTATATAATCAAGTATTCTTTACTCATAACTATTATCGATATCATGATGTCATGAGGAAAAAAAATACTCTTAAAACTGAATTTAATAATTGACAAAAATAAGAAGATACAAACACTGTAATTTCTTTTGAAATTTAGAGTCATTTTCAAAATACAGTCAACGATCTAATTTATCACGTTATAGATTAGTCACTATTCAGATTTATTCCAAGAAATTTTTAGAACCAATTTCCTTCAATATGCATTTATGATATTCAGATTTGTCACGCTTACCTGAAGGAACGAATGGGATGATAGAATCGAGCGTAGACTGTATTTCTTTAGTAGTGAGACTTTTTTTAAACCAAAATTACAGTATTACAAGTTCAGAGAGCAAATATTCAAAATTTTAGTTGCGTCAAAACTCAAAAATCAAATTTTCAAGATTATTTTTAAAAACACTTGGCTTTTTCGTGTTGTAAAGTATAATCCTAATTTAATACTATCAACAAGTTTTAGTTTTAATCTCAGGGACCAAAAATAATATTTTTTTAATTTTGTTTTTTTTATAAACAAAAAATCGATAAAACCACTTGAAAAATCGAATCAATCAAAAATTTGTAATACTCTCTTACTCATCATCTATTATTTTGATAACTTAGACAACAAAAAAATAATTTTCTTTTTTTACGAATATGTTGTTGAGATAAGGGGGCCCTCTATTCATTTGCTCTAATTTTTATTATTTTAATAAAGCCAAGCGATTGGAAATTGTCAAACGATGGTAAAAAAATGATCGGACACGTGTTACTTAAAAAATCAATGATAACAAATAACAATTCTGTTGTTAATTCATCGTCAAGTTCGACAATAGACTCAGCTACTGATTTTAATTTATCATTATCGTTTGGTATGAAAGTAATTGGTGGTCGTTTAAATCCAATCACAAATCAACTAAGTGCCTATGTTGTTAAAGTTAAAAAAGAGTCTATTGCAGACACTATTGGTCGACTTCAAGTTGATGATGAAATTGTTAAATGGAATGGAAAGTTATTAAGAGGCCTATCATTCGACGAGGTTTATTCCATTATAAACAAGTCAAAACAAGATGCTCAAATTGAACTCATAGTCGAAAGGGTTCTAAAGTGAGTAAAAAAAAAACACCTTTCAAAATTTACAAATCTTAAACGTCTTTTTCAGTATGCAAAAGGACAAGATCGATAATCAACACGAAACAGAATCAAATTTTAGTTTAAGAAATGGTTAGTTAATTTTTTTTTGAATGTTAAATTTTTTTTTGTGTGTTGTATGTTTAGCATGTGACTAGACTGGAAAATTTTGTAGACTTTTTTTTTTGTTTCTAGTGCAATTTTAGCACGCATTTATAATTAATTTCAAAAAATTGAAAATTTAATAAATCTCATGTCCCTATCCTTAAATTAGTCGTAACATGGGTAAGTTGTAACTTTTTCGTTTTTATTTGCTTTAAGCATCATTCTTTGAAGCCAATAAAAACAAAACAAAAAATTCTACTTAATTTTCCACGTTAACTAAATGTCTCTTTTTTATAATTTGATGTTGCTTGATATGTGTTCAGAACCCGATAACATATTTGACATATCGGCACCTTTAGCTGTTTTTAACTCATCTCTGTGCAGTCATTCAATGCATAACTCGATTAATAACGATTCAAATAATAATAATTTTATTGCTGAAAATCAAAATTTATATGACAATATAGACGATTTTAGTGATGACGATATCCTTTGTATTTATAACAAAATCCAATCTGATTCACTTGTAGACGCTGACAAACTTTCCACTTTGGGACTTAAAATAAGGGCTAAATTTAGATGGAAAAAAGTTATTATCGCCATAACTTTTGTAAACTTGTTACGAAATCTTAAGAATCAATCGAAGTTCAGGGTGCCTTTAATAACAATTACATCGAGTTCGACAATTAACAAAACAATTACAGATGCCCAAGACGAAAAATATTCCGAATTACAAGTATCAATCAAACACGATTCAGACAAGACTCCAATTTACTCAAATAACGCTTCAATTTATTTCAACAGCGAGCCTTTGGTACTGAACTTTAACTCGGCCAGACGAAATATTAACCGAAAACGAGAAAAATACATATCAAATCCTGAAGGAAGTTTTATAATTTATAACAATTTAGGATCGGCTACTAGTTTTGTAAATACACCGAATATAAAATTGTTCACAATTGACCTCAAGACCCCAAATACATGTAATTCAGAAAGCATGAGCTATAAAGATAATAATTATTATTACATTCGTAAAACTGAAATGAGATCGTTGACAATGTCGAATCAATTATCAACAACGCCTTATCTAGTCAAAAATTTACACAATAAAAGTTTAAAAATTGAAGAAAATAAACAAGTTGTAAAACGAAATAATCTTGTACTAAACACCGATTTGAATTTAATGAAACCAGGTTATTCGTATAGTTCAATACCTTATATAGATCAAGAAGAGCTTGATAAACTTTTAAAAAATGAATACAATTTACAAGTTATTAATTTTGGCGAGCTTGAAGATGCCAAAGATGACGATCAAAATCTAAATAATTGTCAAAATTGTGTTCAAAATTTATTTTTTATTATAAAATCGTTTACGACGTCTATCAAATTATTTTTTATTCCATCGTCACAGGGCAAAAAAGATTGTTGAAAAAAAAAAGAAAAGATTTTTTAAAAAAAATTGTATTATTCGAATCGTTCAAAAATAATTTTAGTTTTTTTTTTATAGACAAAATCCAAATTTTTTATAAAATGTAGATTAAACAAAAAGACAATTTTCCGGTGTAAAATTTTATATACTTTTTTATGTAATTTTTTTTTTAAATAACACAAATAATCTTCTATTTTAAAAACAATTTAAATCCAGTCAAAATAATAAAATAATTATTTAATTTTAATTCTTAGTGTTTAGGCAAAACATGATTTTTTTTTCAAAATTGTTACAACAAAAAAGTTATGATTGTTTAGGTGTCAAAACGAAATCAAGCTTTTGAAATCGTTTTTTGTTCAAAAGATTTCCCACTACTTATCATTTAATTGCTATTCGGTTTTGTAAAATTTCGATGAGACACAGTACCAGAAGTACCTGGGGAAGGGGGTCATTGTAGCTAATTATTATTTGATTGCTTTTAAAAAGAGCGGGACTAGACGGACTTAAGTAGATTGATTAAAAGTTTGAATAGCTTACCCAAATTAAAATTCAAAACAGCCGAAATTCCCTTATTCGGCCTTCAGCTATCGATTGCCGAATGATTTTTGAATTACACAATCATTTATACAATCATTCAAAACTTCCAAAAATGAACCCTCATGAACGTTCAAGGGTCCATGAAGCTTCATATTTCTTCATTTATTTTCATTATTCTTCTAAAATTTTCATATTTTCAAATTTGGAAAAAAAAATGAAAATTTTAGAAGAATAATGAAAATATTTGGAAATTTTTGAGGAGATTTGAACCTTCAGAAACCCCTTGAAGCTTCATGAAGGTTCATTTTTGGAAGTTTTGAATGACCAGGGTTGTAGACTTAATCATTGAATCGAAAATCCGGAAAAAAAATCTCTTCCCGATTTGAGCGATTTAAGGAGGTTCATCTATTTTTAAAATGAAGGGATCCAATTTTAACCTATTAGTGGGGTTGAAAAGTAAAGACTAATTCTTCGAATTGAAAAGGAAATTAAATTTCGTTCGCATTAAGTCCGCGTTTGCTTGGTAGAGAGTTCGTATATCGGAAAAATGTTTGCTCTGTCTTTGTAGTTTCTGCTCAACGTGTTTCCGAGCCAACGCAGTTGTCTTAGCAGCAAGTCTCAACAATATTTTTTTGTTCTACTTTTGAGTATACCTCTGCATTTTTAACTCAGTCAAGAGGGATATTCCAAGCGAAATTCTATAGCAAGTAGTCGCGAAGCTGTTGAGCTTCTTTTTTAGATCTTTCGAGACTGTGCTGATCTTCGAGACGAGACTGTTCTTCGTTTTTCAAATTTTTTGCAACTTCTATTATGCAACCCAGACCAGAGACAATCTGTTATCTACATCCGCTTCAGTTGAGGCCAGCTTTGAACCAAGATATTTGAAGTTTATCATATTTAACCACCTTTCATTTGAATTGGTGTTGAACTTACCTATACAAACTTAGAATCCAACTGAAGAAGACAAAATCAGTGGATTAATCCGTTCAAAAATCCAAAGGAAAGTAAAGAGTTCAGTCTTTTTATAATTCTTTTTAGAAAAAAAGTCTCATTTTAAAAATCTGTTTAACTTGTCCAATAAGTTAAAAAGCGTCATTATCAACTGAAATATTTCCACTAAATTATATCATCTTATTACCTCGAATCAAAAATTATAATAAGACTATAAAATGAATTAATAAGCTATCTGGTACCAGAGCTAATAATGATTTTTTATAATTTTGACTCTCGGTTTTAATTTCAAAATGTATATTATTAAGACTAAATTATGATTATTTAAATTTTTTTAAAAAATCTATCTTTTTTTATCGGCTTAGTCCGCCATTATAAAAAAAAACATTAAAATTTAAGATCTGTATTCCATTTCATAAAAAACAGCAATCAGATTTTGTTAAATTCAATTGTTTTTGTATTGATTGGGGCTACATATATTCTTTAATCAAGGAAAATCTAATTAATCTAACAAGTATATCACACTTTTTTAGTACAGTAGGCTAGGGTAAATCTATTCAACGAAATTTATTAAGGTAGTTAAGACTTTGGTTAAAAAACCTTGTCCGGAACGAACAAATTAAACAAAAATATCATTACAGTCATAGGATAATTCGTTTTCAATAAAAAAATTCTTGACTCTAATCCGGTTCAATTCTGACAGAACTCTTAAAACTAATGTTAGAATGTACTTGTTAGTTGGAACATGAGGGGGATCACCTTAGAAGCACAAGGTCTTAAACGATATGTAAACTTTTACATATCGTTTAAGACCTTAGATTTATTTCTCTATAAGAATATTTTCCGGCCAAAGTTAAAATTTCCTTATTTAGGGACCGGCTCGATGTCAAAGAATTCTTAAAAACGTTTCACAAATTTGGGAAGCTTTAGCAGAATCAGTTGAAAAGTATGAGTCAATTACACAAGGATATAGCGGTCGTATCATTATTTAGCCTAAAGAATTAACGTTACCCAATCAATTAGATTTCTCAATGCTATGAAGCTATGAAACGCACATTCCAACGGTTATGTAACGTTTTAAATGACGCTGTAAACGAACGTTTCTTTAAAAAGTTAAATTATTAACTAATTAAAAAAAAGTGTTTAAGTAGTTGGTGTTTTTACAAACATCAAGAACTCATATATGGTGTAAAAAAATTATTTTTTAGTCAAAGTTAAGAAGTCTTAAAATAAAATAAATTTTTCTATTGATGATAATCGATCATTATTTTCAGACTTGTTTTATATATTAAAAAAAATAATAATAATAATGAAACACGATAGTCTTGATTTTTGTTTCCACAATTATTTAGTGGTTACCACGTTTTTTTTTTATTTTTTAAATAAATAAAGAAAATACTCGATTTTTTTAACGGGAAAATAATTTCGAAAATTACTAATCAATTTTTAAAATCTGTATCTCATTACAATAAAAAAGTTACCAAGGAAATACACAACAACTTAAAAAAAGGGAGAGAAAAAAAAACAAAGGCTGTAAACAAATAGCTTTCCGTTTGAATTGAGTCTTTAATTCCCTTTGACGAAATAACAGCAACAAATAAAAATAAAATGATACTTTCAAAATTTTACTTACTCGGCGCCAGAAGTAGAACTATTAAAGAATTTTATTTACTTGAATATAAAATTAAAGTCAAAAATGCTTTGTTAAATGGTAAAGAGAGATGTAAAAAATAAACTAAAAAAAAATGCTTTTCTTTGTGGGCTTCTTTTTGTTGTTTTTTACTGTTGTTGTTTTAAAGTAAATTTATTCCTAATCTCATAATTTTTTTTTCAAATTTTAAGCAGAGTCAAATATTACCAAAAATCAATTGTTGAATAGTCAAAAATTACTCGATCAAAATGGACCTATTGGAAAAATCCAAGTAAGAAAATTAAACTGGTGTTGAATCGGTTTTTTAAAAAATTTCAAAAAATTAAAACTGAAGAGACCATATATTAGACCTTAAAACATGAGATGTTAACAGAAAGGGAAATCCTATACTGAATTTCTTTCGAAAGTTCGATTATTTCATCTAGACCAGAGATTTTGTTCACTATGAGGTACCCAAACCAACCAAAATCAGAGAAAACAAGATTCGCCCATAATTAATGAAGTAATGAGACTAAAATTTGTTTTTTCACTCTCTTTTTAAGTAAAATGAAATTTAAGTCGTTGAAAAAAAATTTAAATATTTTTGTTGACTCGAAAAATCGATCAAAACCCCCCAAAAAATTCAGAAATTGCGAAAAAATACAATCGCATTATTTTTCGTCTCTGATGAAAATCTATATAAAATTACTCACTGAGTTATCTTGACACTTAATCTTCATAAAGGAACCTTGTAGGGGTTCCTTTATGAAGGCTCACTTTTAAGAAGTGAGCCTTCAACTAATCGATTTTCAAAAAGGACTTATCTTTATCAAAATGATATGATTTGGTTTTAAAGCTTTATTCATAAATGATGTCAAGGAAGAACAAAAGTAAATTTATTTATAGTACAAGCCTCGCGCTAGAAAATGCTAGAAGATGTGGGTGCCGAATAATTTGAAAAATTTGATGAGTTCATGAAATTAAAAACTTAAGTGCTATCTGAATTGGTCATTTTCGACATCGGAACCGTAATCTACGACTTCGTAAACCCCAAAAAATCATTTTTTTCATGAGGGTCAAAAATCAAAAATTTTAACCCTACCCCTCCGCTTTTTGCAGTCTAATGATAAGGTTCTTAATTTTCATTTAAGAGCTCACGATTGGAAAAACATATACGTTTATATTTAAAAGTGAGCCTTTCAGTTTTCCTAAAAAAGAACCTTATTTGTACCGTTTTCAGCACCCAAAAAGGACTATTTTATAAAGATATATATTTTTTTTAGGGTTTTCACACACGAGAATTTCGTTTTTTCTAAATTCTAAATAAAGCTAAAAATGAAAAACGTAAAACAATTGTTCAGAATTTTCTCTACTTTAACCTAAAAAAAAAGTCGGATGAAAAGTGACCCCTGGGACTTTATACAATTTGACTAAAAAATTCCTTTTTTTAACGTTTTTGTCCGAGGACGGCTTCCGAGAAATTTTTTGTTCGGCCGATTTATCTATTTCCGATTGTGAGTTCTTAAATGTTTAAATTAAGGACCTTATCATTAGACTGCAAAAAGCGGAGGGGTAGGGGTAAAATTTTTGATTTTTGACCCCCATGAAAAAAATGATTACCCTTGAAAAAAATGGGTTTCCGGGGTCGTTGATTACGTTTCCGATGTCAAAAATGACCAATTCAGATAGCTCTAAAGTTTTTAATTTCGTGAACTTTAGATTATCTTTAGAAATTTTTTGGAATCAAGATTCTGATTGTTCAGAATTAAGTTCATAGTTTTCAGTTGGTACCTCAACAAAAACACAAGAAAGGCATCAATCATAGTCTGAACCCAAAACAGTTTATGCTTTCTCGTAAGAAGAAGGTAATCAGTTAAGATATATTTTAAAAGTTTCATAAAGAAGCTTTGGCTTGGAAGCCTTACAATTGTTTAAAACTTTTGAAGACACAATTTAAACTGGTCATTCTGATTTTTCTTCTTCTACTGAAAGCTGTCGTTGAAAAAATTACAAAATATTGTGTCAATAAACACTTTGACTTTCATAAAAGATAACATAAATGATTCCACTTTTTTTTAGATAAAATGTTTGCATAATTTGAACTCTTTCTCTTTCCAATAATATTGTTATATAATATTCAAATTCCCAGCTGAGTCATAAGCATATCGTTATGCAATGTAAAGTCGGTATAATTTTTTTTTGGATTTAAAAAAAAATCGTGACCTCAAAACCATAGAGATTGTTTAAAAACATAAACATTTTTTTTAATTATTTAATAAAATCTCCTGATTTATTATACCTATATCCGATCAAATCTAGAATATTTACTTGAATTGAGCTATTTACAATTGACAAAGGAGTTTTTTTTTTTCTATCGCACCTAAAAGCGATATTTTCTACTTTTTTGCATTTTCAAATCCGCTATTTCGACTAAATAAACTTCTTCTTTTTATTAAAACAAACAGTTTGAAATTGAAATTTAAAATTTTCCGTTTTTTTTTTGCTTAAGCTGAAACTATTTCATGATTCAATCGAAAACAAGCTTTACGTGAATGTATTGACAATTTTAATTAATCAACAACAATTTAGTATTTTCTCTAATTTGGAATGTATTATTTGTAAACTGCAACTCCAATCAACTTCTTTAAAAAAGTAAGTTTACTTTAAATTAAAAAAAAAAGAAAACTTTTTTTCTATTTATTTTGTCACAAGTCTGATTAAGAAAAAAATATAAAATCTTAATATTTATTTTTTTCTAAAAAGGGAACTTCATTTAAAGTCTAGTGATACTTGTAATTTAGACGAATCGTCCGGTTTATTTTATGTCAACGAAGCCTTTACTTTTGAGCCAATCGATTCGAATCTAGTCAAAGATTTAACAATTCAAATCGATACTATTAACTATCGAAATAAACAAGTTATCGGAAAGGTAAAGACTTAAATTGAATTTTTTTTTTTTAATTTCAAAATTACAATTCTATTCTTTAAAGTCGCATATCGTTCTTTCAAAAGACATGTTCGAAAATCGAATAATTGAGGTCGATGTATATTCAGTTAATATAACTGAAGCATATCTCGATGGTCTAAACAAGTCAATACCAAACATGGGTGTTTCAGTTGAGAGTCTTAATAGTGGAAGTTTAAATAGTCGAAGGCGTCAACTACCGCAAATACCTTTGGATACACAACGAAAGAATCGAGACAAAAGTAATTTATTTTTTAATCAAGGCTAAAGTTTTAGAATGAGGTTTTTTTATTTTTAATTGGATGTTCGAAGTTTTTTTTTGATTTAATTTAAAAAATTTAAATTAATTGGAATAGTTTGAAATTTTTTAAAGAAAAAAAAAAGGAATAAGAAGCTTAAATTTTTATCACGAAATATTTTTTTTTAGCTCAGTTTTTTAATTAGTTATCAAACTTTAATTCTCTTGTTTGAACATAAAATTTATTCTGAACTGTTATAAAAAAGTTGCTACTTTTTTTCAATCAAACATTTCCAAAGTTTAAGAAATTTTAACAACTATTTTACAGGCCGAGGCGCTTTCATCATCAGGTATTAACGACGGTCACTATATATGACAGTCTATGAATTTATACTTCATTTTACAATTAACAGAAACTATTTCTTTGATATTTTAGACATGGTATTCATATTGTTCATTTTGTTCATACATATATCATTTTGAATGGTAAACACTTAATTCCAAATCATTTAATTTCTTTTGACCGTTTCTTTTGAATCAAATAAGATGATACCATCAGTCTCAGAAACGTGGGTAGTTAACCGACGTCGAGGGTCGTTCTTTGGATTTGCCGTCGATCCCGGCTTTAACACCTTAGGCTTAAATTTTTGATAAAACAGTCTAAGGTGGCTTTTTTTTCTAAGCTTGACTCACTTTACTCCGATTAATTTGGAAGCCTCCAGGTCACATGCCTCAACTTAACTGGACAACGTTTCAAAATTTAAAAAAATTTATGAACCTCTATATTAATTAAGAATCCGAATGACCGAATACCTTAATTCATGAAAAACCTTTTGAATTCCAAAAATGGGAAATATGATCTTTAGCCCGTAATTTTATGGTTAGGTTGGAAAAAAATAATAATCCAAAACTTTTATTACATAATAAGGGAGGTCTGTATAACATACCTTCACTTAACTTAGCCCTGAACCCTTTATCTTAACGGGCGGCTACTGGTCAAAATGAAGTCAAGTCTTAAGTCTTTCTTAACAAAATGAACAATATGAACAAAATGTTATGTCTTATCATATCGTTAATCCATGAGAGAATTACAAACATTATGAATTGCCAGCGAATATTGAAGGAAACTGATATCAGATGATATCGTTAAAAACGTTGAAGAAAATCATAATTCAAGCAAAAATTCTTAACGTCTTCTGTCACGTCGAATATTTTGACTAATTGTTTTTATATCAATTCATTTCAAAAAATTGGAAAAAAACTTTAAGACTCTTAATATACGATATCGAAAATTCTAATGTAGGCGAAATAACAATTTATACCTTATCCATAGTGATAAACAAATTATAATTCAAATTTGATTTCCTTGATGATATCAGGATATTTTAAAGGAAAAATTTTAGGTGTATACACCTAATTTTTGGATTTAAAAAAAAGTGTATTGGTAATCTACACCTTTTTTGTCCTTTTTTCAAGAAAAAGGCGTAGGTGTATGGTGTAGGTATAGGCTACACATACACACATAATTTTGGTGTAGGTGTTGAAATTGCGTTTAAAACTCAAATCAAACTAAAAAGCAAATTTTTTTCATCATTAAATTTGCTGAAAAAAACTTTTTTATTTCAACCAATAAGGTTCCTGTTCAGCTGTTTTGTTTTTACCCCTAATTTTGGGACTGTAAATACAGCAACAAAAAAAACTATGTTTATAATTAGATAACTGTGTTTTATTAGATAAAGTTATCAAAATGTGTTTTCCTTTACGCAGAGGGTAATAATTAATTTGAACAAAACTTATTTTTGAAAGCATTTAATTTCATTATTCAGGGCTTAATAGGATGTTTGAGAACATTGTTTTTTTCGTATTTTTATTTTATTTATTTTATTTTTTTTTCAAGTTGCTATTGACTTGACTGAGAAAGCTCGTAAAATAAAAATGGATATTAAGCTTGGTAAAGATCAATACTCAGTGTCTGATAGTGAATCGTCAATAACACAATTAAAAAAGAATCCTAAAGTAAATAATACATCTGCAAAAGAACCTAATCAAGTTCAACAACAAGATAATTTTAAGCAAAGTCAAATAACAACACCCGATGATTCCGAGTATTTAGTTAAACAAAATGACCGTCATTTAAACGACAACCCATCGATTAATAAAAATTACAAGTCCGATCAATTGAATAAAGGAAAAGATGAATACGAAAGATATGGTCGAATGAACGAGCCTGATAATTCCGAACTAGACAATAATTCATATTTGATTCATAGACGCATAACTTGTGCTAACAGCGAAGAGATAAAGAACAAGTATCCGTTCAAAAACATTAACAAAAATCAACCGTTTAGCCTTGAGAGTTTGCCTGACACTTTTAAAATGCAGAATCAAATGTCCATTAACGATTTAAATAATGATTTCGAAAATCATACAAAAAATCAATCGTGGTCTGAAATCGATAATTTAAATAAAGAAAAGTCTCGGTCGTCTAATGTTCCTCGTTTTGAGTCGAACGATGAGAATAGTTTGTATTTGAATACGACTAAAGATCCTTTATCACATCATCGTAATTCTACTCTAGCCTCGTCTCCGTCTCAAACATTTTCGACAAACACATTGTACAAGCCCAATCAGTCGTCAAACACTTCTGGTACAAAGCCTGAGAAATTATTTTCGACTCGTTTGTTAAATCAACGAACCCAAAATGCAGCTCAAAATTCGTCTAAAACAAACTTACAAAATCCGAACCCAGGTCCAAACAAACTAAACGGATTTGAAGGCGACTCGGATACGTCAGAAAATTCTTACCAATCTAAACCGATTAATAACAGTGTCTTAACGGCTCAAAATGATTTGAATAAAGGTGCTAACACAAATCAAAATATGAAAGTAAGTAATTTGACTGCTAACGATGGTAATCGAATAACAACTGTTACTAAAAATCCATCGACAAATACAACTACAACAACTACAGTCATTAATACTCTAAATGATATTGAAAAGACTAAATCGAATCCGGATAAAAATGACGGTACCATGTCTGACTCTGCATTGACTAGCCCTATGAGTAGTCTTCCAGAAACAGCTAATAAAAAGCGTAGACCAAGTATGGCTAAAGCTTTGGTCATACTTGGCTTATCCAAAAAGAGTAATAGTGCATCGAATTTGACGACTAATAAGAGATTTGGTTTTGCAAGAAGTGAAGAATATGGTGTTATGCCAGAGTTAAGAAATCGTAATTTGAGTCCGTCATCGGGTGATTCGTCAACTGAAGATAAGAAACCAAAATTATGGTCAGGTGCTCTTAAACTACCACACGAACAACCGTTTAATGAATTCATTGAAAATTTGGGACCTGGTCAAAAAGTGAGTCGACAAGTTTTAGGTCTACCGTGTTTAGGCGAAATAAAATTAAAAATGAATATTGAAAAATCAAAATTAAATATTCAAATACTTGAAGTCAAAAAATTAAAACAAAAAATTGGATATCGTTTATTACCAAGTAATTTATTTTAAGATTTTCCAAAGAAGAGATTTTGTAATTTTAATTTTTTTTTTGAAGATATTTACATCAAGTTTTATTTATACAACGGAAGTGTTTGCACTGAAAAACATAAAACAGCATCACAACGTAGAACTCTAACTCCAAATTATGAAGAAACACTTCGTTTCGATTCGGATTATAAAAATAAAATATTACAAATAACAGTATGGGGTGATTATGGTAAATTGGATCGTAAAGTATTTATGGGAATAGTTCAAATTGCTTTGGACGATTGTAATTTAGGTGATGGAATTATTGGATGGTATAGATTGTATCCAGCTTCGTCAATAATAACTGATTTTTCAACAATAGCGTCAATGGCTGATTTAAGCAACGCTGAAAGTGGTTATAGTTTAGCTTCACAAAAGTCTGTTATATAGTTTTTAGTTGTTTTTAATCTTCTTTTTTGTTTAAACAATCAATGAGATAATCATAATTTGAATTCTAATCAAAGATTGGAATCGTTTTATTCAATATTTTTAGAGATTTTTTTCTGCTGTTTTTCCTTCTTTATTCCGAATTTATTGTAAAAATGTATAAAAAGTTTGTTTTATTTATCATTAGGTCTCTTTTTTTTTGGTTCGGATGATTATTAATTTATTTCAATTGGGTTTTGCTTATTTTCTTTTTTTTTAAAAAAAAGTTCAGTTTTAATATTGGAAAATTGTTAAAATTGCTTTTGTATCGCCGCTCGATAAATTTTTATAAAAATTATTTAACATGAAAAAAAAACAATAAAAATTTTAAAAATTTTATTTTTACACTTTTGCATTTGTTATTGAAACAATAATTATCATTCTTTTTATATTAAGTTAATAGTACTGACTATTGATCTACTGAATAACAGTCTGCTAATCCGAAACATAGCACCTATGTGAAGTTTTTTCTTAATTTTTCAATTTCTTAGCATCTAAGAAAAGTCGAAAAATCGTAGAAAATACTTTAAGAAAATATGTATCTTAGTCACTAAAATTTGTCCTTAATCAAATCCTTTAGCCGCCTTACCCTAAATCCTAATCCCTATCTCAATGCCAACTTTGACTTGAAAAAGATTCCCAATCTGAATTAACGCGTGTTCCAAAATGGTTGTCGTCATTTTAGAATTATAAATAAACTATGCACGGAAATCAATGAAATTTTGTACACTTGTACCTTGTCCTTTCTAGTTTACAAAAAAGTGATCATCTTTTCAGCATAAGTTTTCCTTTGGAAGTAGGGTTCTTGGAAGTGACCCAACCCAGTCTCCTCGGGTGTCCTCGGTAATTTTTCTTTGGAAAAATGAGTTTGACCCACCATTCGATAGAAAAATTCTCAAGGATTAAAACGATATATAGACCATAAAATTACGAAGATTCGTATCAAAAAAGATTTGTATCAAATGGATCAAAATTAAAAAGTATTTTTAGGGAGTGAACAAGTTTAATAAATCTTGCACAGGTGTTTTACAGTGATAAGCATTAAAAAAGCCTCTCTTAGAATGAATTGTGCAAAACTCTGCAAACCTTTTATGAAAGGGAATGTCCCATAATGCTTTCCAATTTTTAGAAATTGAGGAAAAACTTCACACTGGTTAACTTAGCTTAGTGTGATGTCGTGGCATCACGTTGCGTGCATTTACACATCACGCTTTGCCGATCCCGATTATTTAACAAACTTTATATTTTAGCTTTTTCATTTACAACTTTATATTTAGCAATAAAATACATACTTAAGAAACAACAAGTTTTAGGTTTGGCTGTTTGTTTGAAACTTAATGTTTCTTTTAAGTTGAAACACGACACTGGTTATACTTAAAAGAAGCTGAATGAGCTAAAACTTCTCATTCATTATTTTCTCTTTTTTTATTTCTTAAACTATCAGACTTTTCTCTCTTTGACAAATTGTTATTTAACTTTATTTTGGTCCGCTCAGACGGCCGTTTCTAAGCATTAGACTTTATATTAATAAAATTATTTATCAACCAAGTTTTCGCTTTTATTAAACGTGACGACATTTAGTATGCTCAAGAGAATTTGAGTTTTTAACTATCCAAAACATTAAATTTTGTTTCCAAAAGTGCATTAAACATAAAAAGCCAGTAAAAAATAAAATTATATTTGGGTCCATCTTTCTTTTTTTTCGTGTTAGCATCTTTTTGATCTGGTTACTAAACTGTAAAATTATGCTACTGGTTTTTGAAATATCAAACACTTCCCAGTAACAGATTCTTGTGTAAAGATTTTAAAAGCTACTGACACGACTCTGACTCTGACTTTTGCTTTAAAATTAAACCGGCTATAACGAACATTTACAGTATTTCATCAAAATTTATCCGTACTCTAAACGTCGTCTAAATCTAAAAAAGATTGCACGAAATGTGGAAAATCTTTTGAAGCAAACATCTACCTACGAGATCAATAGAGCTCTCGCAGCATTGAAAACTTAAGTATGACCGTTTTGTTGTCAATTATTGATTCAGGAATACGAAAGTTTGTTCGGTGTCACGTCATGGTTACACAAAAGACTGAAAAAAGACTTCGATTTAGAGTAGTGTTGTTATTTTCAAGGTTCGAACCTAGTTGGAACTATTTTTCATAAGCGTTAATAATACATTGAAAAAAAAAACTTATCTAAAAAACTTGAATACAAGGCTTAATTCTCTGGTTGTAAGCTCTCTAATTTGTACTGATACCACCAATATAAATAATAATCTGACGTTGTACTTAAAGATCAAAAAATATCGAAAAAGTCCGAATGACAACACTAATATATAGTGTGACCTCGATTTTGTGAAGTGTCTGGAGGTTGTCGCTAAAATCCGGACACGGACAAAAAAAAAAGCAAACTAAAATACGGACACGGACAAAATTTCAAAAGAGTTGAATATCAACCTTTAATTACAAAAACGAAATTTATTTTAAACATAGGACACAAAAACAGTTTTCGTTTAGCATCTAAAATATACTACAAACTTGAATATCGTTCTTCTTTAAAGCATTGGTGATACAATATTTAATACACCTTGAAGTACGGGTTCTGGTGTAACTTTTTGGAGTCTTAAAAGTTTCTGTTTCAGAGGAAGGATTAGACCCAGGAAACAATTCGATGATAGTTCTTTTTAAGAATCTTAATTAGATTTTGATTTGGTTCTTAGTAAAGTTCTTCTTCAAGATCTTAATAAGTCCTAGTATAGTAGAGATTCAAGAACGGTAAAGATCTTATAAAGTTCTTTTAAATGAACTTAAGAACTTCAAAATTCAATATAAAGCATAAGATTGAATAAGAAATAAGGCAAGATCTTTTAATACACCTAGATATTTAAGTTTTTCTAACAATTTTTTATCCTTTATTTCATCGACTTTCGACTCAATTTTACAAGATGGACGCAAAATTACACTATCGATATCTCGTAACAACTTTTTGCTTACGGAATTCTCTGTCCGTATTTTAGTCTTCAAAAAAAAATTCCGTGTCCGGATTTTAGTAATTCAAAAAAATTTAGTCCGTGTCCGGATTTTGGATAGCTAAAATTCCGTGTCCGGCTGTCCGTGTCCGGATTTTAGATAGCTAAAATTCCGTGTCCGGCTGTCCGTGTCCGGATTTTAGTAATTCAAAAAAATTTAGTCCGTGTCCGGATTTTGGATAGCTAAAATTCCGTGTCCGGATTTTAGTGACAACCGTGTCTGGACAAAATTAAAATTTCACATATTCAAACATAAAATCAATATCCGACTGACTAAGGTGGAGTCCACTGAGCAGCTGAAAATGGGCTAAATTAATACTCAATTTCTATAATATTGATCTCATGGTCTTTTACAGTTGTATTTATCGAAATACATAAGTCATCACTATGGTGCTATAAATGAAGATTGATCTTAATTAGGGGCTCCAAAAAATGCTAGTTCTGATCATAACCGATGAGTTCTTAAACGCCACGAAACATAGTCTGTCGACGCATCTGATTAACTACTGCCGGCTAGTGTTCTACATCATGTCCATTCATTGTTTTCAACTTTCAATTATCCAAAATCTTTTCAAGAAATAAATGTGAACAGTAATGTCTACACCAAAATTATGGGTGTAGGTGTAAGGTGTAGTTGTAGCCTATACCTACACCTACACCATACACCTACACCAATTTCTTGAAAAAAGGACAAAAAAGGTGTAGTTGGTGTAAGTGTAAGGTGTCGATTACCAATACACCTTTTTTTACACCCAAAAATTAGGTGTATACACCTAAAATTTTTCCTTTATAATATCCAGATATCATCAAGTTCATCAAATTTGAATTTGAATTTGTTTATAAACTCAATAGGTATACTGTATAAGTTAATATTTCATATACTACAGTTTTTTCCATTACGTATATTAAGAGTTTTTAAATTTTTTTCAAATTTTTCAATAAAATGTATAGATATAGTCCCGGATATTAGCTTGTCACATGATATCATTACCGTATGATATCGTCACATGATGACCTCATCTGATGTCATCTGGTATCATCTGATATCAGTTTCTATCAGAATTCGCTGAAATCATAATGTTTGTAATTCTCTTAATGATATCGTCTGATTTCATGTGATTCCAATTGGTTATGATATCATTTGGTCATTAATCCGAGCTGATAGGAGATGATATCATTTGGTCAAAAATTCTGATACGAATTGATATCAGCTGATGTCATATGATATCATGTGACAAGTTAATTTCCGGGACTGTATAAAAAACAATTAGTCAAAAAATTCTAATTTAATTGCTCTTTATATTTACATGTAACTCAACCATAGAATCCATTAATACCGACAATGGTTTAGTTTAAAAAGTGACATTTATTTGCTCCGATAAATATCTGCTCTCAAATGTAACTAATATGTCAGCATTTCCTCAAATATAATAAACGAATTATTCCGTTAGTAATGATACTTGGAAAAAAACTAACTGCAGAAAGAACTCGATTGTTCTCCATTTACAAAAACTATTGAAAGTTCGTCCATTATTTACGGGGTTAACAAAATCAAAGCCTGGCTGAAGACAGCTCTCTTAATTTTTTTTAGATTATGTTTAGTCAAAGTTGTTTAGTCAGTGTTGTAAGAACTATTCGTATTGTAAAAAACGGTTTTTTGGATAAAAAAGATATTGGTAAATAATTTTTAGTGTAATTGTGAGCGTTATCTATATATTTATTTAAGCGAACAAAAATTAAATAAGACAAGTGTCTGATAATTTCACAGTTAGTTTTCTAAGTCACAAAAAAACTTGCCATTTGTTTAAGAATAAGGCTAGGCCGGAAAAAAATTACTCAGATCTTTTCTATCTAAAGTATCTGAGGTTCCTTCTAAAGTTATTAAAAAACAGGTTTTTATTGTCTTAAAAAAGGATTCTAAAATAACGATGTAAACAAAAAAGATGAACGTAAATGGTGAATATTAATTCAAATTTTATGTACTTGATGATATCTGGATATTATAAAGGAAAAATTTTAGATGTAAACACCTAATTTTTGGGTGTAAAAAAAGGTGTATTGGTAATCGACACCTTACACTTACACCAACTACACCTTTTTTGTCCTTTTTTCAAGAAATTGGTGTAGGTGTATGGTGTAGGTATAGGCTACACCTACACCTTACACCTACACCCATAATTTTGGTGTAGACATTACTGAATATGAAGCATAAAGTTTACAGAAAAAAAGCTTGAGCGGGATCGAAAACCTTCCCAAGTTAGGTCTTTCGATCGAACTTATCAAATTAAATTAAGCACAAAGGTGATCAATTGACGGCCTCAGTTATTGTTACTAGGTTTTTAGAATTCCATTATCCAATGAGTTATATCATGTCACTTGCATTCATGTTTAATCTGATGTTCACGAATATTTCACCAACAAATTGAAAGAAATATTTCAGATAATGAAGAAAAATTCTGTTTTAAAAAGCTGACGAATGTGTTTAAATAAACAATGGTAATTATTTTAAATTATTAACATAGAAACATGTGGTTTTAATGTGACTATCGGTCAAGTGATAAAATTAGAATTTTAAAAATGTAACATTTAAAATGTTCGAAAAAGTTAAAAAACAAAAGCAAAATAAAAATTTCAAAATATCCGTTCTTTAAGTGAATTTTAAGGAATCATTCGTTTTCGAGTTAGTGATATTACTGTAAGAAAAAATATAAAAATTTTTATTACGAAATTGATTGGCAAACCTTTGCAGTTATACTTTCTTCTTGAGAAATTTTTAAGATTTCTATCAAGTTAATTCGAAAAAAAAATATTAAAGAAAATTTGATTACTTACTTATATACTTAAAGTAACTATAGAAATCGGTTTCAATGTTAAGCTTTTATTTTTGTAATTTTTCAAGAATAGATGCTATCTCAAAAGAAACAAAAGGAAAATTTTTTTTTTTTAAAAAAATATTAAAAGCTATTGTAGGCAGAAGGACATTATTCTCAGAAAAAATTAAAAGATTTCTTTGCCTTTCTTTTTAAAAGTTGAAAAATTTCAAAACATTCTTATTTGGTCAATTTAGATTGGATACATGCTAAGGCTTCAATTTAAGTTTATTTTTTTTGAACGAAACAAGCACGTTTGTCAATCAAAGGTTTCTAAATAATTTTTGAAGTTAATTTATAAAGACTTGACTTTTAACGTAGTAATTAGAACCATTTGATGCACTTATATGAGATCTTTCACACTTTGAGCATATGTCTCTAGGTACATTCTTCATGTACTTGTTTGTAAAAAAATACACGGTTTGTCAATTAAAAAACTCTAAATTTTCCAATAAATAAGAGACTTTTAAAGCAAATATTTGCCTATTATTCAAAAAAGATAAATAATTTTTTTCTGAAAAAATTTATCCGAAATCTTTGAAAATTCTCGTCAAATCTTATTTCCTTAAAAGTTTTTTAATTGACCCTTTTTTAACAATCCTAATTTTAAGTTTATAAAGATCAGTAAGGTTCATTAAATTTAAAACGTCCCTTCTATCTGAATTTGTTATTTCTGATATTGTTACTGTGTTCCCAGAAAATCAATTTTTTTATGGAGGTAAAAAATCAAAAATTTTAGCTCTACTCTTCCGCTTTTTGAAGCCAAATGTCAATTAAAATTTTAGTGTAGATGGTTGGAAAAAGTTACAATTGATGTAAAGATATGTTCTGAAAGCTAAAAAGCTACCATTGACGCTAGGACCATTGTCGTTGAGAAAAAATAATCCATAAAGCAATATACGGGTGAAAACGGTTAAAATAAGGGAATTTTTCAGTCAAACCGCATCTCCTCCTAGGGGAGCCGCAATACCAATTTTTTTTTGCATCTCTACGAATCTCAGCAATTAGTTTTTATTTTATTATAAATTTTTGTACACTAGTGGACGAAAAAATTCATAAAATGAAAAACGAAAAAGAAGTGGGAAATATCACTTTTTCACTTAAAATTCTGAATTCTGAAAACCCTAGAAAATATATAAATTTCGGTAGTGAAAATTTTATTTTTGAAAATCGGTTTTGGGCGCGAAAAAGGATGCAAAAAAGCCTGTTTTTTTTTAAATTAAAGGGATTAATTTAATATAAATGTTTTAGAGAGTTTTTTTATACGAGAATTCAGAATTTAAAGTCAAAAAGTCGTATTTCCCACTTCTTTTTCGCTTTTCATTTTTTTGACTTTTTTCGTCGACTATCCATATACACTTAGTTTAGACGTGGACTAAAAGAGTTCAAGGTCAAATAGGTGAAATATGCAAAGTTTTACGGTAGGTGTTCAAGAATTCGCACGAATTAAGAATTTATTTTTTGGAAGAAATCTAAATTCAAAAAAGAGCTTAACTTTATAAACTTAACTAAACTGGGGTGAAATGTAGTTTATTGAGTACAAATTTACTGACATGCCACAATAAGATTTTGGAATCTTTTATTTTATTTAAAGGTATTCACGATTAGTATAATGATATGATCAGGCGCTGACAAAGACGGACATATGTGCTTAGCAGTATTTATGCTGTATTGTTTTTAGTTGAATTGTGATTCAAGTTTTTTTTTTTGGTCAAATGTCATATCCCCGGACGGATTATTTTTTTCTTTTTCTTTTAGATAAGATGTCTTTTTAATTAGAAAATTGATTTCACTTTATTTTTTTTTCATTACCTAAAAAATTTTGGGTGATAAAAATTTAGGTGACACCGAGCAATAGCCTACGGTAAATTGGGTTAAAAAACTTTCTAATTCAGACAAGTTAATATATTCGCTAAGTTTGTGTTTCATTTAGACTTAGTCTTTTTTCCCTTGAATGTCCTTAAAGTCCTTAATTGTCTTTAAAGCCAATTTGATTGAATCTAGTGACCTTTAAAGTGTCCTCGAGTCTTAAATGTAACATCGGTTAGCAGAAAAAATTCAAAAAAAAAATTTTCATCATAATATTCTCGATTACATCGCCCAACATACCTTTAAAAGACTTATTTGCATTATAAATTAAAATGACTCTCTCAATGTAATTTTGTTTAGATCGTTTTTTTCAATTTAATTTTACTGAATCAAACTTGGGAAAAAAAACAGAAACCGTATGATTAATTTCGACTTACATTAATTTCCTAATTAGAAAAAAAAATAACTTTTTTATGTTTCAGGACGCTAAAAAGAATTTCGAAAAGCTTAGTCTCTCTTTTTTTTTAGAAGTTTACATGATTAAGAATTAAATTTTTTTAGAAAACCAAAAATGACAAGCTCACCTATTAAGCCTGTACGTTTGTACAAAATTGGTGGGTTCAAACAAGCCGAACAAGATCCTTTTAGAGGACAGAATATGTATCCGTTTCAATACGGTTTCGGTAATCCATATCAATTAATGTACTATCAAAATCAATTAAATCAACGTCAAAATATGACACCAAAAAGTCGTAGTGCTGAATCGCTTTACACACCGCCGTCGAGTCAAAGTTTAAAAAGGTCAAAAACAAATTTGTACGACAAAAAATCCGAAATTATTGACGAAGATGAAGAAACTGACGAGTATGACGGTCAATTGGAAACTATTGAGGAAGAAAACTTGATAATTAAAAAGAAGACTTCACGAAACGATCCTAAACCGGTCGAAAAAGAACCAGAAAAGGAAACAAAAAAAGAAACTAAAAAACAAACCGTTAAGGAAACTCCTAAAATTGAAGAGACAAAAAATAACAAAAAAGAGCCTAAAGAACAAAAACAACAACAAAAACAAGTCGAGATTCCGAAGCAAGTTTTGCACGAAGAGAAAAAAGAAATTATTGAAAGATTCGAAAAAACAGAAAAAACAAATATTTCAACACCACGTTCGAAGGATGGTAAACCGTTTTCTATTCGTGGTACCACTAAAACTGTTATCGAGGTAACTACAACAGAGGTTGTTGATGAAAGTATTTTCAAATCAAAGGAACCAGTTGCTCCTAAAATTATTAAAAAGAACAAAAATTTGACCGAGGATAAAGATTCAAAGTCGAAAAAAGACGAAAAAATTGAAAGTATCAGCAAAGAAGTTCAAACCGAAAATGATGAAGCTAAAAACTTGATCGATACCAAAAAGAATGAAGACGAAATTCTTCCGGTCAAAAAGAACAAGACTCCCAAGAAAAAGCAAGAAGAGGAACCAAATAAGAAAATTACAGAAGATGAAAAGAAAAAATCTGCCAACGAAGAAGTCGTTAATGAAGCAAAGAAAATGGAAACACCAAAAGAAGAAGTAGTGGTAAATCAAACCAAGAAAGTAGAGAAACCAAAAGAGGAAGTGGTTAATAAAACAAAAAAAGTAGAAAAACAAAAAGAGGAAGTGGTTAATGAGACTAAGAAAGTGGAAAAGCCAAAAGAGGAAGATTTCGTCAAAGACGATGATGCTTATGAGGAATTAAAGAAAGAGGAAGTTAAAACTCCTGATAATGGAAAAAATATCTCGAAAACAAAAAAGAAAAAGACTCCTATTGAGCCAGAAAAAACTGAAATTGAGTCAAAAATTAAGAATGATAAAACAACCGAAGAAAAACAAAAAGAGAATGAGAAAGTAACTGAAAAATTAAAAGAAAATGAAAGAGATGTAAATAATCGTTCGAGAAAAGATCCCATTACCCCAAGTTCGAAAAATGAAACAAGACCTTTAGAAAGAAGAAACAGTTTGAGTCAGATTGATAGAAATCATTCGAAGTTAAATTATACAAATGAAGATAACGAAAAATCAATGATACGAAAACGTGTAAGTCAATCTCTGGATGAACGTAAAAAAGTAATTTTTTATCGACAAGCTCTTTTTTTGAGTATTGCTAAACACGGACTCCAACTTTTCGGTTCATCAAAAGATCGATCAGCTCAAAGGAGACTGATATTCTTGTTTATATTTTTTGTCCTCTTCAATATGGACCTGATTGTAAAGCTCTGGGATCTTCGGTTTGGGTTACAAGATCTGATCAAGAAAATCTCTAAATAAACTAACGAACCACCACTTTTCTGTTGTACAAAAGGTACAAAAGGTCTGCCAGTTTTCGGTCACTGATATATGAAAGAATATTTAATTTACTTTCTTGCGAAATTAGAATCTAAGCTTTAGGACTTTCGGTTCTGTCTTCATACTTTAAAAACCAAAAACACACCTGAAATCTTACGACGTACGGACAATCATTTTCCGCCCAACAAAAGATCTGTCAGGCTAGGTTTTGGTTTGTGTTGGGTCCAGTTCAAAGCATAATATCACTTGAAAAGTTCAACGGACCACTCACTTTGCCGCCGAACAATAAGTCGAGCAGTTCCTGGATACCGATTATCTGGTAGAATTTTACTCCTAGATGCGGTCTAGCAGCTTTTAAGTGCAATAGAGCAAAAAAATTCACCAATTTTCCTAATTGCTTTAGTATCTATGTTAGAATTATAGGAAACTCACTTTAATCCGAACCACTTAAACGGAATTAGTTACTGAACTTTTTACTTCCAATCAAATCTAGGGGCTTAACCCGAACTAATATTTTTGAGTGTACTGTAGAACAAAATTTCATACTGAAAAAATATAAATGATGTGAAGAGTACTTTAATTAGACCCAAGATAATTTTAGATTCCTTTTCTCAATGATAGAATCCAAGTCAACTTCAGATTTATGTGAAACCGATTCTTAACCAAATTTAAACGGCTAAAATAACTAAGTCCATTCTCTATTCATCGTTCATGTTTTTAGATACCTTTTTTGCAAAACCTTCGCTTCGAGCTACAGACTCTTGAAAGGATCCAGATGCCTTTTTTAAAAAATTTATGAAAATCTTTCTGAACCACTCTGTAAATTTCATGTTTTAGCAATATCCCATTTTTAATATTTTTTTGACAATTTTTTCGAAAAGTTTGAGCCAAATATAAACAAAGAAACTAAAGGTAAAACAAATTCCGATTCAAATCAAAATGGAAATAATCAATTTAATTTGCCAGTTATCAGAAATTTAGACAAAACACAAGCGAAAAGATTTGAGGATAATAGTGATTTGAAATTTCCTTCTTTAGTCGTAAATTAGACTCATCTAAATTAATTTTAAACTAAATATTTTAAATTTTCTTTCAAGACGGAAAAGCCAGCACCGCATAGATTTAAACTTAAATTTAAACCGAGCGAATCATTGCAATCAACAAGTTATTACGATAATGGTTACAAGAGATGTCCTTGTTTGATGCACAATAAACGATATTATGAAAAATTTGGAATACCACCAGACCAAGAAGTAAAATTTTTTTTTATCTTAAATTTATTGTAAGTAAATTTTCATAGAAGTTTTTTTTAATGAATCCAATTCAGTCTTTAATATTTCGACCTCATAGTATTAGAGAGGTAAAAATTTTCACCAACAATTATTCCTTCACTAAACTTTTAAGTTTTGTTTGTAATTATAATTGTAACATTTGATAACCCGAAAATAATTATTATTTAACTCAATTAATAAAAAACGAACTCAAAAACACGGGAATATTCTTCTAATTTTTGGTTTAATTTAAGGAAAAGAGTTTTAGAGATTATTGGAACGATCAAGCCGATAATTCATTAATATTTGGTGAAAAATTTGCAAAAAATTCACATCGTAATAAAACAAGCCTAGAAAAATACATTAATGGTCATCATCATCATCATCACCACGAAGCTATGTACTCAAATTCACAGTCTCTTCCAAGACCAGCATGGAATGAAGCTTTTTAAGTTAAACTCTTTTTTTTTTTCAAATGAATACATTTTTTAATTATTTATTTTTATAAAATTTTTTGGGTTTTTTTAAAAACTACTAATCTCAAAGCACGGTATTCTTAAGCCCTGTAAAAAGAAAATATTAATACCCTTGTTTACAGATGAATTATAAATGGCTTATGTTTATCGCGTAATCGCTTTTTTTGTTTTTAATTAACAGCAAAAGCTTAGGATTCCTTCAGTCAACTATCTAGTTGATGGTCTTTCTGACCGTTCTCATTAGAGATGGATTTTAAGATTTGATTAACAAAATTAGGGTATGAAACAATCGATAGTTATAAGCTTATTTTATTTGTTGGTTCGACATAAGGAATCCTAAATTAACCAAATGAAAAAATGAACATTTTTTCTAATATATTCTGTTATATAGTATTCTAAGTAATTTCGTTTATAAGCCATAGTATAGACCCTAAAAGACTCATAAATATACCATGAATTCATCATCACCGATGTTTTCAGTGTTCATCAAAGTTTCGATTCTTGAAGAAAGAATAAAACTTTGATTTTTAAAATATTAGGGTGATTCATAAAATTTCGCGTTTTTTTGAAATTTTTATATTTTATTAAACTAAAAAAACGGTAAACATCTAGTCTTCATAATACACCGTTATGCTCTATGGTCTTTAGCCATCTATCAGCGGACAATTCGATACCTCTCTTGTATCATTCCTGGCTTTTTGAGCTAAAAAACTCAAGGCACCTAGCTTCAATTTGGTTTTTGTAAGTAAAGGAAATGAGCCAAAGAGCGGAAAAGATGATAATCAGAAGGGGAAAGGTCTGGACTATATGCTGAATGAAGGAAAAGTTCAATCCCTTCAAGCTTTTCAATTTTTTCCATGGTTTTTACCAAACGCACAACATTACCTTCTTTTCGAATCGTCCTCTTTTAACGAATGGTAAGGCTGATTGAGATGAGTCCAACAACTGGTTTCTGTCATCAGTATTTCGAAAATAGATCCATTTCTCATCGCAAGTAATTCTGAACAAACGTTCATCAAGAGGATTTTAGATTAGTTTTTGATACGAAGTTGAATATCAAAAGGTGTCAAATTGTGTGGAACAACTCGGCAACGTCTATTAACTTTATGGATCGCGTTAATAGTGATGGTCGCGTGTACTACGAAGGTTGAGTGATCGGCTATCGTAAAAACGTCCGAATGATGATGATGATCACCTTAATGTGACGAAATATGGTCGGATACTGGGCTTCCAGACCCTCTTTTCCTTCGAAGGCTAGTTTCACCACTGTTAAACTTATTGAACCAAGCTTGTGCCTTTCTTACTTTAAGGACATTCTCACCTTCTACTTGACATATTTCGTGGGTTACTGATGTTGCTGTGAGGCCTTTTTTACATAATGACGTAACAGCACCAAAATACCAAATTTTCAACAAAAGTTTTCATAATTTTAAAAATACTTAGAATCAAAAATTTTAAATTTTAAACTTCGGCAACCTGAAGTTTTGTACGGTTGTGCTGTACGGTTCCGGTATTTGATAGGTAAATGTTACGAAAAAAAGAAGCATATTACCGAATTCCTCAGAATTTTGTACACTTAATCGAACAGTTAAATCACCACTCAAAAGTTGACCCCTTATTGAACTATCACTCGTAATTTTGAACTTCTCAATTTGGAACCGGAACTATTAAAGGATCATTTATAATTTTTTTAGGAGTACGATTCGTTGTACATTATCAGTTTTAATTTGTGTAAGTTTTGGATCTGTTAAGCACTGTACAACTTTTTTAACCTAAAAGAATTCTAAATTTTTTTTTGTACACTCTGTACATGAATTTGTTCACCTCCTGTCAAAATTTCAGATCAAAAAGTTTATCAGAAGTGAATCGTACAAAACTTCAGGTTGCCTAAAACTTCATCTTGTAGAGCGTTCAATTTTGTTTAATTTAATATTTAATATGAGCTAAAGTTATGAGATTACATAAGAGCTTGAATCAATCTAAAAAACGCGATATTTTATGAATCACCCTAAGTTAAAAATATGAAAAGTGAAAATCTAGATTAATCTCTTAGAAAAGATTTTTTTAAAAAAACTTAAGTCTTTGTTAAGTAGTCCCATCCCTATAGTTAAAATTTAAAAATAGTTTATTAATAACAACAAAACACGAATTATCTTTTAGCCTAATTTAAATGGGAAAGAAATCATCAAATGCAAGTCCAAAAAAGTATTCTACCAAAAGAACTACGGATAAACGTGATGAAACTGGAATTTCCTTGAGAGAAACCGAATTGAATTTACTTAAAAAATTTGATCTTGATCTTAAATTTGGACCATGCTACAGTAATTATTCTCAAAATAATCAATTAAGTTTAGTTTCTATCTAAAAGTTTAAGATGTGAAAAGAATGGATAGATGGAATTGGGCGCTTAGACATGAATTAGATCCGCCTAAAATAGTTAAAGAGATTCTAGAAGCACATCCAAATGATGTTGAATATGTTGAGAGGTAAATTATAATAGTTTATTTGAATAATTGTACTTTTAGTCGAGACTTACGAAAATAATCCAAGAGCAAAGCTTTGCTTTTGACTTGGTAAAATGGTTTTCAAATGAATTAGATTCCTATAAAGTGCTATTATTCATCTAAGCTTGGTAAAATAATTAATTTTTTTATCTCTTAGCATATGGTACCATTATGCAGTTATTCCTTAATTTTGACTAAATTTAATAAAAATTTTCTCGTTATTGAAATTTTTTTTAGTGTACTAAATAATAAACCGTAGTCGGAGAAGTGAGACTAAAAGTAAATTAAATTGAAACTCGATATTAGGTTCCGGAAATACAAAACGTCCACAAGTTTTTAAAACTGATTTTCGACGGATAAAACTTATGAAAGCCAATTTTTTAGGGGTAAATAATTTTTATCAGCCCATCGGGGTTTTAAGTATCAAGACCCCTCAAAAGCCATACTTTACTTTTTAATCTATAACTTTTTTTATTTATCAATCAACGTCATATTATTTTATATAAATTCAGAAAGAGAGTAAAATTTACTACTAGATTAACGTATTATCAAGGATCCCTTTTTTCGTCTACTAGTGTGCAAAAATGAAAAATAAACTAAAAAAAGGAATTCCTGAGATTCGTAGAGAATAGCCTCTTGTTTAAGCAGATGAAAAAACAAAATTGGGTATTGCGGCTCCCATAGGAGGAGATGCTTGTTCCAATCATGTATACTAAAATGTTTAAATAAAGCAAATTGACGTTAGGCTGCAAAATTTTCGATTTTTTAACACCGTGAAAAAATTGATTTTTTGAAGTTTTCGAGGTCGTATATTAACGTTATTAAGCAAAAAATGACGAATTCTGATTGTGTGGAAGTTTTTGCCCGACCGAACCTTACTTTTTGAATCGTTACGAGGATTGGTCAAAAATGATCAGAAGGTTTTAAACCAGGTTAGTTTGGTAGCAATAAGGACACTAAAAGAAGAAATTTGTTTAATTTTAGAATTTTTATTGAAAAAAGTTTAAAACATGGATGGACAAAAATAAAATTTAAAAACAATAAAAAAGGACGAGTTTAAAATATTTTAAAATTACAAGCTCTAAACAAGAGTCTCAAAAGTGTTTCTCTTGTAAAAAGTAAAGTCATCTTCATCACTTTCAGAATGACAAGAAGAAACACCAGAATCGATTGATGAAACAGATGTTTGTTTGGTGATTTGTAATTTTTCAATATTTTCCAATTCTGATTCTAACGATTGAATGAGATTCTTTTTCAAGTTGAACATGTCATCGACCTTTTCGATATTTTGTTGTTTTTTTATTGATTGACTTTTGATTTCATTTTGAATTGATTCAAGTTGTGATTTCAAGTCTTGAATTTTGACCAATTTTTGTTTCATTTGTGGATTCATTTTTGAGATAGCTGTTGATTGCTCAGTTTTACGTACTGTTGAACTTTTCTTTTTATTCAAAAGTCTAATTGTTGCATGTCTTTCATCAATTGACATTTCATCACAATCAGATGACCAAGCACTCGATGAAATCGAAACATCACTTGTAACATTTGATTTTGATTCTTTTTTGAAAATATTTTCAAGTTGTTTTTTAACAAACGATGATTTGCTGCTCCAAGCAACTTGTTGATTCCATGCTTTCTTGACAGCTGGAGACAAAGCACAAAATTTGTATTCTTTTTGTTGATTGTCACTTTGTTTTTGTTCTTTTCGTTTTGACGATTGAATTTTTTGTTTGATGTAAAATTTAACTTGAGATAATTGTTCGCCTGGAAGTGATTTGTAATTTTTCAATATTTTGTACATTTTAACTCGTCCGTCTAAAAGTTTTTCACTTGTTTGAAATTTCTCAAAAACACCAAAGTCATCGATTTTATCTGGTGTAAAACCCGATTGAGTTGCACTCAACATGGCAAATTTGATGTCATCAACAGTCGTGTCTTTTGTGATACCACTGGCATATTTTTCAATTCCGTTTACAATTATTGGCAAATTTTCCATTTTGTATTTTTCTAATTTAAGATTTTATAAAATTCAAGTGAATCTAAATTGAAATGATAATCGATTTTAAAACAAGTTGATTTATATAGAGCAACAACAGCAAAAACTAGATAGGATTTATTTGACTTGTTAAAGTGAAAAAAGATGTAAATAAATTGATTGATTTTGTTAATTGATTAAATAATTCAGTGAGACTTTGTGTCTCTCTATCTGGTTGTGTTTTAGTTTTCTTTAGTTAATTTAAAAAACTTTAACAAGAAAAAAAAAGTACTATGTTTGTATAAAAACTATTAAAGCACAAATAATGAAATTAAAAAAACAAGTAAACATTCACAGTTGGTATTTACATGTTATAATAGGTTGTTTGATTTTAATACCTTGGCTATTTTGTCATTAAATATCTAAATTTAGATGGATTATGTCATTTAGAGTTCTTTAGAGAAAAAAAAGTATTGAGTACTTATTTTTGAAAGTATTAACACTCGAATTGAAATACTCCAATAAATCAAACTTTTATTTATTTTTTTGATAAAATAAGTCTTGAAAATTTTATTATTGATTCAAACAGTTGAATGATTTTCCATGGTCAAATAATCATTCGTATTTATATGGATTGAAAAAGAGCGTCGGTAAATTAAAAAGAAGGTTGTCCGAATCAATTTTTCAATAAATTAATTCAGTATTAAAAATTATACCTTTTTTCTCAGACACAGATGAAATAAAAATAATAATTCGAGGTAATAAAAAATTCACTTGAAATTAAATCGAAAAAAAGAGAAAGAAGAAAATTATCTTAATTGGCCTTTTGATCTTGAATTCAAATTTGTCAATCAGATTATTTAGTTCGATCCTTTTTTTGGTGGATTGATTGAAATTGTGAAATATTATGGCTCTAATAATTACTTGTGTTACATTTATTACATTCTTTTGTATACTGCACTTCTACCGAACTTTTGGTGACAAGCGAACCGAATCGTAGCTGTACCGAAGAGTAAGCGTAGCAACAGGAAGGCGAAACGTACCCGCGCCGTTTAAAATTTACAAAAGCGAAGCATACCTAACCAAACATTCCAAAGCGTACCGTCAGTACAATCAAGAAAAAAAAAATTTAAATTTTTGGGAAAGTACGGTACTTAACGGTACGCTTTGGTATAAATGGTACGTTACGGTAAGCTTTTGTACATTTGGTATGGTACGCTTCGGTACGGCTACGCTAGCCAACAAAATGTAGGTAAAAGTGCAGTATTATTTAAAACTCACCGTTAAGTAGAAGAATAGGATAGACGGAACCAAATGTGCTGATGTGTGATCAAACAAACTTTGACTCAAGTCCAGAAAGGACCGTTTAGCGCTTAGCCATTATTCTCCGAGCTATCCGTCCAACTTTGCTTTTAAATCGTCTAAGTAACAGGCAATGACACCAACTTTTCCATATTTTTGCCGCTTAACTATCCAAAAAGTTGATCCTTTTTTTGGTGGATTGATTGAAATTGCGAAATATTATGGGTCTAATAATTACTTGTGTTACATTTATTACATTCATTTGTGTATTACTTAAAATTCACCGCTAGGTAGAAGAATAGGATAGACGAACCCAAAAGTACTGATAAAAGACAAAACACTATAGCGGAAGTTATAAAATCTGATCAAAATAACTCGAAACTTCCGTTCAGGAAGAACCCTTAGTATCGGGCTTTATCCAATTCAAAGGATCTTCGAAGTTGTCAACCAATCAAAAAATTTATTTATAAATTAAACTATTGGATAACTTTCTAGAGACTCTAATATGAAATTATCTAACAAGTAGAATTTTCAATAAACTAACTTTTAAGAGGTCGTTTTGGCATGGATTATCGATACGATAAGACAATTGTTCATATTGATCATCTTGCTAATTTAATAAGGAATAACTGCAAACTTTAAGATTAAATTGCAGTCATGGGAAAAAATCATATTTTTCATTCTAGGGATTCAAAAGGGTATTCAGGTATTCAGCAATTCAGGTTTTTAAATATAAGAGGTTAGTTTTTTTTTTCAAAATTTGAAGCGTTCTCCAATATACCAAAGTAATGGGGGCAAACTCTGCCAAGCTTGGAAAAATTTATGGAAAAAACCTTCAGTAAAATAAAATACCATTAAAATAGACATTTTCCCAAACTAACCTTCTAAAGGCTACTTTAAATTGACCCTTCACTGGTCATAATTCCTTTTTTTCAGTTACTTTTCAAATTGGACGATTCTGAGGTTTTCATATACGCTGATTACGAATATTATGATTACACTTATAACTGACATTTTTATAATTTTTTAACAGAAATATTGTCTCTAAAATAATAAAGGGTAACTGAGAATGAAAAAAAACCTTCAGATTTGAAGTCGTTTTAGACCAACTTTTGGGCGTCCCTGATCATCATTCATTTAGAAGTGTTTTCGAAGTTTGATGCTTCAATAGTTTTTAAAGCAAACTTGGTTTGAAATCAAATCGGAACGGAAAATGCTTTAATGCCCTATGCTGCCTTGGTTTCTGTACTTTCTAAAATAAATTTATCAATTGAAAAAAACTCAGAGAAGAGCTACGAGACTAAAACTATCAAGAAGATGAAATACAACTTTATACTTAAATCATTATACTTAAATCCTCTATTTTGATTACCCTCGATTATGTTAAAATTCGATTTTGTAACATGAAAATCTGAAGCTAAAAACTCAAAGTTAACTTACTAACAAAAAATGCTTAATCTTTCTTAAAGATAAATTTAAGGCGTATCTCTTTTATAGAAATTTATCTCTAAATAAACAAATTATCATATGATTTATATAACCATTAGTCTTACTCAAGCAACTCGAATTTATTTTAAAAAAATATTTTTTAAAAATGAGATTATTTTTTCTTATTTTAGCAGTTTTTAACACAATTAATTGTTACATAGTTGAACCTGTAAGACTTGTTGAATCACCTTATCCACCTTGGGCTCATTCACATTGGGTATGGCATGCCAATCCAGACGAGACTCAAGAATCTTTGATCCAACTTGTTAAAGATTATAAAAGCTATTCGATACCAGTTGGTGGAATTAACATTGATTCATCATGGCCTGAAAAGTATCAAAATTTCAAATGGAATTCAAAAAAATTTCCAGATCCGACTGAGATGATAAAATATTTTCATTCAGAAGACGTTAAAGTTATGACTTGGATAACATCAACAGTCAACAATGACTCAACCAATTTTCAAGAAGCCAAACAAAAAGGTTATTTTTTAAACAAGGGAAAATTAATTAATTGGTGGAGAGGTCATGGGGCTTTATTAGACTATTCAAATCCAAAAGCTGTCGAATGGTGGCATCAACAAATGGACTTTTTATTAGACATTGGCATTGACGGTTGGAAATGTGACGGCACCGATCCATATGTTCTCGAATTGATCAATGCAGAAGGCTTTAAAGGTCACATTACAGAACGTGAATACGCCGATTCATATTACCGTGATTTTTACTATCACACTAAATCAAAACGAGGTGAGGCCTTGATTTGGGCTCGACCTGTCGATAGTTACAAAAATACACTTTTTTTGAACTATGCTCCAAAAGATGTTATGTTTTCAGGTTGGGTGGGGGATCAAACTGGAAATTGGATGGGTCTAAAATCAGCTCTAACAAACATTATTCACAGTGCTTGGAATAATTATTTAAATTTTGGAATGGACATTGGTGGATACCGAACTGATGGGTCTCCAAAAGGTCGTCAAAAAGATGTTTTCATACGTTGGTTTCAATTAGGTGCATTTTTACCGTTGATGGAAAATGGTGGCAATGGTGAGCATAGACCATGGATGTTTGGTCAAGATGTCATGGAAATATACCGAAAGTTTGCTTGGATACACACAGATTTGAGCCTTTTCTTACTGAGTTCAGGCACTGAGTGTTACTACAAGAATGTCTCTGTTATTGAGCCAATAGCTCGTCGACGTATTCCATCAGGAGTTCCATCTACTTTTGATTATATCCTTAACAATGATCTATTCGTTGTGCCTTTGACCGATAATTCGACTAAAATAAAAAGTATTAAATTTCCTGAAAAGTCGAATACATCATGGACTTATTGGTTCAATTCAAGTGAAAGTTTTAAAGGCGAAGTGAAAAATTTTCAAGTTCCATTTGATGAGTTTCCAGTGTTTATTCGTGATGGGTCCGTCATTCCATTAAGTGTAAGATCAAATTACACTCAAATAGGAACTGAGTATTCCAAAGATTATGTGACGCTTTTATTAACAAAACCGAGTCGAGGCAAACATGAAAAGAACATTTACGAGTACAAGTCAAGTGGGTATAAGGTCAAGTATGATTATAACAGTCTATTGAATGAGCTTGACATTGAAATAAGCGCAAATGAGAATAACAAATACATTTTTCTTTTGAATGGAGTTAATTCAGAGAAATCAAGTTGTTTTGTTCAAGTTGAAAAGGGAAAGTTCAAAGCGATAGAGAGTAGAAATGATTCGAATCAATTTTGGACAGATAAAGTTGATTCGTTTTACAAACCAAACAAAAAACAAATGTTTGTTAAATTAGTCAATAGAAATGTATTGGGCATTCATTTAAGAGTTAAAAAAGTCTATTAAACTCTTTATCAATAAATTTTTCAAATTTTTTTAAACTTTTAATCTTTTATATCTTAGCAACTTTTCCTATAATATATAGGCCATAAAAGGTCTACTTAATTTTGTCAATCAACGATTGGGTCTTGATAAGAACAAAATAAATTTTACCAAATGTAGTCGTAAATGATTTGAGTTATATTTGTTTGACAGTTCATTCAGGACCAGTCTTGACAAGATGGAGTGAGGTCACAGTGAAAAAGATATCCTGGAGCTAAATTGAGAGAAATACTGTTGCATAAGATTATCTTGATTTTCTAGCATTGAATAAAACTTTCATTTAGTACCTTGTTCTTGTCTCTCTCTCTCTCGTCAAATGATTCCCCATTTACACGAAAAAGGGCTTTAAAAGGCGACAACGACATTTTATTTAAGTTTAAGTCGTATCGTAATCTCTTAAGAATGTCTAATGATTTTGTTCAGTTACCAAAACCAATCCTTAACTACAGTTTGGATAGTTTTTTTAACTATAAAAACTCTTTCTTATTTCAGTACTTACTGAATTACTTATTTAAAATTACTTGCATAATTTGAAAGAGCGTAGACTTGATTTATGATACATCAGAACCCTCTTGATGAAGAAACTTGTAGTGTTTGCTTTAATATGTGTTCAAGGTGATAATGTACAACGAATCGTACTAAAAATATTTTAAAGTTATTTGTCTTTAACAAGGAACGTTACTAATTTAAGATAACCATACTTGCAAGCGAAATTCATTAAAGGGTAGATTTTTGAAGGCTAGTTATACGTTTCTACTGTGTCTACAAAATTATTAGGAATTCTCAGATATTTTTCTTTTTTTTAAACAGTACCGGAAGTGTACAGTATAATAGTAAAAATCTTCGTTCAGATTGGCTTGATGTAACAAGTGGTATTCTTCAGGGTGTGTCTTAGGTCCTCTTTTAATTCTTATTTTTGGAAACGACATGTCAGATGGTCTGATAAATCGGTCTGTGTGAGAAATATTTTGATGATACAAAGATTCTAGCTATGATTAGAAGTCTAAGCGATAACGCTGTGGTTCAAAGTGATGTCGATTTTATTTCCAGTTGGGCAATTACTTGTTCCCTAGACCTTAATAGATTTGAGAAATGTCATGTAATGCACGTAGGATTGAAAAATCCCAAATTCGAAAATAAAATATTCAGCAAATACGGAACGCAAGCCATGTCAAAAACTGAGCTGGAATAGGATCTTTATACTCAAAATGATTTAAAATGGTCCAATCAAGTAAGATTCAGTGTATGTCGAGGTAATCTTATACTTGGTATGATAGCTAAAAGCTTCAGGAATTAAATTTTGAAACACTGAGGTTACCCTATACCTCGCATGTCAGTCCTTGGTGCCCTTACCTTGCAAAAAATATCAACGAGTTACGAAAGAGCTACGAAATTACTGTCTTCTATCAAGAACATGGATTACAACACTGACTTAAATTATTGAATCTGTCGAGTTTGGAGAATAGACGTAAAAGAGGCGATCTTATTCAAATGTTCAAGATATCAAATGGGTTTGAAGTGGTTAACTTCCATAATGAAAGCAATTAGACTTAAGAAATTGTATGCAACGTTATTATTTTTTAACAAATAAAGTCGTGAACACGTGGAATTCCTTGCTGCAAGTCGGTTAATAGTTTCAAGGAAAGATTGGATGAATGGATATAAAAAAAGGTTAAATAACGTTTTAGTTACTGCCATAGCTCCTTTGGAGTTTAACCATATTGGGTCGCAGTATATTTTACTACTAATACTACTACTATTACTAGTGTTTCAAGGCCTGAATTTTAAAAATAATTTTAAGTTAGTTTGTTAGTTAAAAAAAACATAAGAAAAATCGATAAATAAACTGAGACGACTGAACTTCAAAGACCTTGGTTCAGCACCTGTCTAACACTAAGACGATACTGCACTTCCACCGAATTAAATGCTTTCCGTACCCGTACAGTACCGGATTGTACTAAAAGCGTACCAGCACCGTACCCGTACTCATACCATCCAACCGTACCATCCAACCGTACCGTACCAGTCCGCCGTACCGTACCGGAAAAAAAAATTTAAAAAAAAATTAGGTTTTTCATTCTTAGTTAAAATTTCAAAATTTTAAAAAACGGTACGGTGGTATGGTACGGGTACAGTATGGGTACGGGTAAGGGTACGCTTTTAGTACGATCTGGTACGGTACGGATACTATTCGGTAAGATACGGATACGCCATTAATTCGGTGGAATTACTAAGAGACCATTGAATTTCGAAAGAGATAATTTTCCTAACTATAGGACGGGAATAGGGTTGTTGGCCGTTAACTTTTCCGGTTAATGACTAATAACGGTTAAAATTTTTATTTTTTTAAAATCTTCTCACCTTAATCCGACCAAATTTAACCCTTCTTTAAATTTTGACTCCCATTCACATCTCAATACATGTGTATCTAAGGGTTTATTCCAAACAAATATTTTTACTCCCAAAATTTTCGGATTAAAGCGAGTGTACTGCAGTACAAAATTTCATTCTGAAAAAATATAATGCTCCTGAAAAAAAGGCGTACCACCATACCGTACCGGAAAATAAAATTTTAAAAAAACTTAGGTCTTTCATTTTAAGTTAAAATTTCAAAATTTCAATTTCCGAAATTTAGGTTAACCATCAAGTTAACCCAGTTACACTTTAAACGTGCGCATCTCTAGACGAAAAATCGCAAGAGTTTTAGGGGTTTATCGACTTGGACGAGCTTTTGACCTGAATTGAAGTTTACTAAACAAATATCTGTAAGCTAAGCTTTAATAAAGATTTAGTACAAAAACTATTAATCATAAAAAATTTCGTCAAAGTCGATGAAGTTTCTCATTACATAAATTTTTTAAAATCGCGTGAATTAAGTATTCTAAACTTGTTTCAACAAAAAAAAAGTCATTTTTTTTAATAAAACTCAAATTCCAATAGCATGCTCGAAGAAAAAAAAACTAAATCAAGGATGAACACATTCCTAAGTAACAATTATTTTAATAAAAAATTATAATTTAGTTTTTTTTAAGCGATAAAATAAAATTCGAAAAAAAAAAACTACCTGGGATTTTTTTTTTCGAACAAGATAAACTTGAGACAAACAAAATTGTTATTTTAAATTTGAAATTTTCAAAATAAAAAAAAAAAATTAAATATGATAAACTCAAAATATATTAAATACATCACACCCTCGTATTCGTTTATGTTTTCGTCGTCATCAACATTCAAAACAAAAATAAATATTAAAAAAAAATTTAAAAAATTATTTCAAATTGTCCATTCAAAAATGTTGACATCGTTACGATCATCCGATTCAGATGAACAAGACGATACGACCAAAAAAAAATCTCAACACGAGATCAAAACCATTTTACTTTCCCTGTTAACAATTCTAATCTATTACTGTTTTTCAATAAGTCTCACTTTTTATAACCGACACTTATTTGTTACTTACAAATTTCCGTTGAGTATAACTATAATTCATTTGATAATTAAATACATTCTAGCCGTTGTTATTCGAAACATTCTTAACTTGGTCGAGTACGTGCGAAAATCGAAAAAAAAACGTGTCACTTTAAGCTGGTCATTGTACTCGACGCGTATTATCCCGAATGCTTTAGCCTCCGCTGCTGATATTGGTCTATCAAATTGGAGTCTACAATATATCACTATTACACTTTACACCATGTCAAAATCAACTGTTATTTTATTCATATTTTTTTTTTCAATTTTGTTTAAACTCGAAAAATGGCGACGTTCGATCATTAGTGTTGTTTCATGTATCGCTTTAGGCTTATTTTTATTCACATATCATTCGACTGAATTTCATCTATTCGGGTTTGTGCTAGTAATGATTGCATCGTTTATGGCCGGACTTAGATGGACTCTAGCCCAAGCTATAACCCAAAAACATGAATTAGGACTATCAAATCCAATTGATATGATATACCATGTTCAACCGTGTATGATTTTATGCTTATTACCATTGGCAGTGTATGTTGAGGGTACTTCGTTGGTGACGACTGATAAATTTTTTCGCTCAGACAATTACGATGAGGTATTTTGGAATGTGTTTTGGATCCTATGCGGTGCGTTTTTGGCTTTTTTGTTAGAAAGTAGTGAGTTGTTAGTAGTTACATTTACATCAAGTTTGACTCTTTCGATCTCAGGCATATTCAAAGAGATATGCATAGTCTATTTAGCAGTTACTTGGAATAATAATAAACTAAACAAAATGAACACAATTGGACTTATAGTGTGTCTATTTGGCATAGCAATACATTGCTTTATGAAAGCTAAACAAGAAGCTGTAATAATAAGTGGTGAAAAATCAAAACGTCAAGAAGTTAGACGTAATGTAAATTATAGTAAATTGGATGAGCAAGATGACGAAAGTGATGACTTTATTAGTAAAACTTTGAGTCGAAATGAGAGTATTGAGTTGACAAAACAGAATAAAACGTTTTTAAACGAGTCATAATCATTCTTTTATGTATTCCATATGTTGTAAATTCGGTGTTTTTTAAAAAATAATTTATTACGACTATGCAGCCTTTTTATTAAGCAAAAAATTTTAAAATCTCATAAATTTTATTTTTATTAATATTAATAAACAAAAAAGTCTATTTTCTAAAGTAATCTACGTGATCATAATTTTTTTAACTAGTTAGACCCTCGGAAACGAGCTGTGCTATAAAATGGTATCTGGATATCTTGGGTAGTTCAGAAGGGATATCCCTAACCTAATAAACCTTTTAATGGAGTTTTGAATTTGATATTGTGGGAATTGGTGTCTGATAGATAGTGCTCGATCGAGGTTGATATTGGGTCTTCTTTATCTTTTGAGAAGACGTATTTGACGAATATTTTGTGAAGTCTTGATTTTTTTTAACATTTTGACCTTTGGCATCACTTTGGTTTTGATAGTTGGAAAATGTTCACGATAGCTGAATTTTGGGTCGATTTTAATACAAAGGAATGTGAGGAACGGGTCAACTGGGATGTTTGAACAATCAAGAGTTAGATGAAGTTGGTACTAACTAAAATAGTTTGATCTAAAGCCAGCTTTTGATATCGAGTTGATTGCATTTTGAAGCTGGACTTTGATATTTTTTTTCCCTTCCAGTGAGCCAGATGGCTAGATCGGAAGAGAGCATGTTGAATTGCAATTTCGCTCAAGTAAATTATAAAAAGGTTCGGTGACAGACAGCTTCCTTGTGGGACGCCACTTGTTATGTTTGTGGGGTTGAGATAATTCATCGTTAACTTTGACTTAAAACTTTCTGTCTTATAGAAAATTTAGAATACATTTTTTTATTGATTGGCACATCCGAAGGCTACTGAGCTTGTTCAAAATACCGTTGTGAGGTGTTTTGTCAAAGGCTTTATCGAGATCGGAGAAGACCGCTCCAGTCATTAGTTTTTTGTACGATTTTTGAAGAGTCTTGACCACTATATATTCATATTCCAATTCACTCATTTTTAGCCGAGTGAATCCATTTATTAAGTTAAAAAAATGAAAATATAAAATAAATAGATTACTATTATAAAAGCAAAAATTATAAAAGAATTGAAAATTTATGATTCGAACACAAATAATATTTTTGATTAGCCAAATAGATCTGATAAAAAAACCATTTATTATAAGATTTTCCACAATTTAAACCCCATGTTTTGAGCCGAATAAATTTATCTTTTGACATATTAAACGCTAATTCGTTTAATAGAGTCTGATCTTTACCAATAAACTTATTTTCATCTAACATTCGATCATGTAAATCGTAAAATTCATCATAAAACGTATCTAATGCTTCTTTAGAACCGGCAAAAAATCCACCTTCGATTAAATCTGAACTTAAAAAATTTTGTTCATCATTTATTTGGCCTAATAATATTCGATTTCCAATTTTTTGAGATAAATTTTTGATAATATCTTTATCGGGCCAATCGTTGTACTCGGCATCTCTCCAAGCGCCAATATCGTTATAAACAAAAAAATCAGACCGGTAAGGATTTTCGATCGAAACTCTTCTTGTCAAAAATATCTTCGAATTCCATATACCGTATAAACTTGGACTGTGACGATAATTTTCATGATCTAACAAAAATTGATCGATCATATACTTTTCCAAATAGAAACGTTTACGAGTTTGTTCGATCAATTTTAAACATGCCCAATTATTTTTACTCACATAAATTGTTGCGTTTAGGTCAAGTTTTGAAAATATTTGTTTATAATTATCATAAAATTGGTCATCTGTGAACAAAACAAGAGGTGAAGTGACACTTTTTAAAAAGTTCAAAATCCATTTTTTGTAGCTTTTTAAAGAATGTTTGCTATCGGAAACGTGATAGAATATGGATACTATTGTCGTGTAACTGGTCAAATTGGGGGATCCAATGATGATTTTTTTGAAGCTTGAATCTTCAGTTCGGATTAATTTCAATTCCTCTTTGTATCTGTTTAAGTGATGTGCTATCGAAATTTTGCGATAAACTTTATAAGAAATGTACAAAAATAAAATTAAAAATATAAAATTTTTCTTTTTCATTTGGCTAAATAAACTAGTTGGTATTTTTTTTTAGTTTTTTTTTTAAATTTCAAATCAAGCATTAAACTTTTAATAATTTCTTCGTTTGTTAATTTGATGAAAAAGAATGAAAATTTAAACAAGTTGATTGAAAATTTTATTCAAATAACTTTAAAATGTTTCGATTCTAAAATTTTTAAAATACGAATAAACTGTTTTCGGTGTTGCCCAATCTAAAATAAAAAAAAAAGGTAAAAGTTTAACAATAAAAGAGAGATTAAAAGCAAAACTTACCAACTGTGCTTCCTCCAAAGACTAAAAATAAGAAAATCATTAAGTTTATTTTGGAGTTAATTTTCAAAATGAAAAAAAAACTTACAAGTCTCAAAAGCAATGCCACTTATTGGAACAAGACCAGTTCTATAAACCATTTTAGTAAAATTAAACTTTGGTACATTGTCAACCCAAATATTGAGACGACCATCTTGTCTACCAGGTGTATTCAATTTGACCAATTGTTTTATTTTAATCCATCTTTCTTTTTCAAAATATTTTGAACCACCAATACCATAGCCCCAATCAGGCGAACAATTTGGAGCTGATGTCAATGCACAAAATTCAGCTGAATGATTAGCTACTTTACTAACGTATAAATAAGCATAACCACCACCATTTGAACCCCACATAAAACGAGTACTAAAACAATCAAGAGCCATGTCACCACCACTACAGCTAGTTCGACCGCCAAAGAAACCCGGTAATTTACCACCTTTTACCCAATCCCAATCGGCTGGAAACAAAACTTCGTATTCAAGAGTAGCGTGTTGAATTACGTTTGTACCAAATGGCCAGACAAAGAAACCAGTACCGCCTTTGTTTCCTGGTAAAGATGAATATGAACCAGCTGGGTATTTGACTTTAAGGACTTTTTGACCACTGCCTTTAGGGTCATTGACAATTTCACGGTTTTCGGTTAGGTATGGACTACCAATTGGCCATGAGCCGAATTCAGCAAAGTTTCCAACCCATATCAATGAATCGATTGAGTTGAAAAAAAGAGCTAAGGATACGAAGACTAGTAATTTCATTTTGATCAGAAATATGTTTTGGTAAAAAAAGACGAAGAGTATTTATAATAATGTTGGTTTATTTATTTTAGAATTAAAAGAGATTTTCTTTGGGAAATCGGATACTTTTTGATGAAAATTGAAAGGCTTGATGTTTGATTTGGTTTTTAGGTTATTAAATATTATGTTCATTTATATCACCATTGAATCGAGCTATGGGTGTCGGAGGTTATCAATAAGTTAGATCATTTGGAAATATTTTGAGAGTAAAGACCGAATTTGTTCGAAAAAGCAACTGAAATTTTGGGTGTAAATCTGAGTTTAAACACGCATAAGAGTAAAGATGAAAAAGAAAGAGAAAAAGAAAATTAATCGAAATGATGATGAAAATGATACTGTTTGCTTTGGTCTTATTTAGCAAAGAATAAAGAAAAATTTTGGGGAAATCTAGTTTATATTGTGTTTTAGTTTGTGCCCGAATGGTTTGCGAGCTAGTCTTGCAAGCAGAGGATCGGGAATTCGATACCCGCAAGGGGGACTGTTCCAGCATTACGGGGCGATGTGTTTGATGGAAATAGTTGTTCAGTTGGTGTCGTCGGTTCATCAATGCGTCACGAAAGTGTCAGTTTGAATCCCGCTCGGGTCAAATTAGTTTCAAAAAAAACAAGAAAAAGCTTTTAAATTCCCTTAGTGTAATGATCAAGAGATCTTTCAAATTTTCTAACGTGAAAAAAATCGTCTTACTTTCCAAGACCTCATTTGGAATAGGCAATTAGTGATTTTTGTTGAAAATTTTGTTGAAATGGTGAAGATTCAAAGAAGAGCTACCAATATTGTATCGGGAAATAGTAGCCCTTGTAACTTTTGCGGAGCGAAATGGGGAATTTTCAAACAGTAACCATCGAACCTACCGCACCAAGCGTGTCCTAACCATATCATTCCAGGTTTTAAGTGCTCCATTCGAAATTATAAAGAGTGATAAATCAATTGGAATTTAATTTCTTTCAAGTTTCTTCTGAAAGATTAAAAAAAATTACATAAAGTTTGAGAGAGATTAAACCTAATTACAGGAAAGAATTAAAATGTCTTTCAAATTTGTTCTTAAATTTTAAAATTCAATACATACTGATGGGATTAGTTTGGTTCGGGTATGATGCGAACGATAGGAATGGTACGGTACGGCTATGCAAATGATGAAAGTTAGTGGTACAAGTGCAGTATGAATCGGACGGGTTGAACATCAAGGATAAATGACGATCTAATAAAATTTCAAAATGCGAATTTTCTAAACGGATTATATTTTTTATCTTGGACAGGCTGTCGAAAGAATAATTTAACTATTCCCATCAAGATGCAACAAAACTATTCCCATAGAAAGGTTGTCAACTATAGTCCTTTATTCAACTTTTTGGATAGTTAAGCGGTAATTATTAGAGCCATAATATTTCACAATTTCAATCAATCCACCAAAAAAAGGATCGAACTAAATAATCTGATTGACAAATTTGAATTCAAGATCAAAAGGCCAATTAAGATAATTTTCTTCTTTCTCTTTTTTACGTTTTAATTTCAAGTGAATTTTTTATTACCTCGAATTATTATTTTTATTTCATCTGTGTCTGAGAAAAAAGGTATAATTTTTAATACTGAATTAATTTATTGAAAAATTGATTCGGACAACCTTCTTTTTAATTTACCGCCGCTCTTTTTCAATCCATATAAATACGAATGATTATTTGACCATGGAAAATCATTCAACTGTTTGAATCAATAATAAAATTTTCAAGACTTATTTTATCAAAAAAATAAATAAAAGTTTGATTTATTGGGGTATTTCAATTCGAGTGTTAATACTTTCAAAAATAAGTACTCAATACTTTTTTTTTCTCTAAAGAGCTCTAAATGACATAATCCATCTAAATTTAGATATTTAATGACAAAATAGCCAAGGTATTAAAATCAAACAACCTATTATAACATGTAAATACCAACTGTGAATGTTTACTTGTTTTTTTAATTTCATTATTTGTGCTTTAATAGTTTTTATACAAACATAGTACTTTTTTTTTTCTTGTTAAAGTTTTTTAAATTAACTAAAGAAAACTAAAACACAACCAGATAGAGAGACACAAAGTCTCACTGAATTATTTAATCAATTAACAAAATCAATCAATTTATTTACATCTTTTTTCACTTTAACAAGTCAAATAAATCCTATCTAGTTTTTGCTGTTGTTGCTCTATATAAATTAACTTGTTTTAAAATCGATTATCATTTCAATTTAGATTCACTTGAATTTTATAAAATCTTAAATTAGAAAAATACAAAATGGAAAATTTGCCAATAATTGTAAACGGAATTGAAAAATATGCCAGTGGTATCACAAAAGACACAACTGTTGATGACATCAAATTTGCCATGTTGAGTGCAACTCAATCGGGTTTTACACCAGATAAAATCGATGACTTTGGTGTTTTTGAGAAATTTCAAACAAGTGAAAAACTTTTAGACGGACGAGTTAAAATGTACAAAATATTGAAAAATTACAAATCACTTCCAGGCGAACAATTATCTCAAGTTAAATTTTACATCAAACAAAAAATTCAATCGTCAAAACGAAAAGAACAAAAACAAAGTGACAATCAACAAAAAGAATACAAATTTTGTGCTTTGTCTCCAGCTGTCAAGAAAGCATGGAATCAACAAGTTGCTTGGAGCAGCAAATCATCGTTTGTTAAAAAACAACTTGAAAATATTTTCAAAAAAGAATCAAAATCAAATGTTACAAGTGATGTTTCGATTTCATCGAGTGCTTGGTCATCTGATTGTGATGAAATGTCAATTGATGAAAGACATGCAACAATTAGACTTTTGAATAAAAAGAAAAGTTCAACAGTACGTAAAACTGAGCAATCAACAGCTATCTCAAAAATGAATCCACAAATGAAACAAAAATTGGTCAAAATTCAAGACTTGAAATCACAACTTGAATCAATTCAAAATGAACTCAAAAGTCAATCAATAAAAAAACAACAAAATATCGAAAAGGTCGATGACGTGTTCAACTTGAAAAAGAATCTCATTGAATCGTTGGAATCAGAATTGGAAAATATTGAAAAATTACAAATCACTAAACAAACATCTGTTTCATCAATCGATTCTGGTGTTTCTTCTTGTCACTCTGAAAGTGATGAAGATGACTTTACTTTTTACAAGAGAAACACTTTTGAGACTCTTGTTTAGAACTTGTAATTTTAAAATATTTTAAACTCGTCCTTTTTTATTATTTTTAAATTTTATTATTGTCCATCCATGTTTTAAACTTTTTTCAATAAAAATTCTAAAAATAAACAAATTTTTTCTTTTAGTTTCCCTATTGCTATCAAACTAACCTAGTTTAAAACCTTCTGATCATTTTTTATCAATCCTCGTAACGATTCAAAAAGTAAGGTTCGGTCGGGCAAAAACTTCCACACAATCAGAATTCGTCATTTTTTGCTTAATAACGTTAATATACGACCTCGATAACTCCAAAAATCAATTTTTTCACGGCGTTAAAAAATCGAAAATTTTGACCGTGCCCTCCCGCTTTTTGCAGCCTAACGTCAAGTTGCTTTATTTAAACATTTTAGTATACATGATTGGAACAAGCTATAACTGATTTAAAGATATGTTCTGAAAGCTAGAAAGCTACCATTGACGCTGGGACAATTGTCGATGGGAAAAAAAAATCCCCAATGCAATACACGGGTTAAAACGGTTAAAATGAGGGGATTTTTCAGTCAAACCGCATCTCCTCCAATGGGAGCCGCAATACCCAATTTTGTTTTTGCATCTGCTTAAACAAGAGGCGATTCTCTACGAATCTCAGGAATTCCTTTTTTTAGTTTATTTTTCATTTTTGAACGTGGACGAAAAAAGTAATAAAATGAAAAACAAGAAATTTGCTTGCTAACGATGGTCAGAAACAATCAACAAGAGAACACATCAATTGGAACCAGTTCACCAAGTACCTCAAAATCAAGTGTCCAAAGTCAACCAGCTGCCAAATCAACTCCGCCAAAGACAAAGTCAACAATTGGAACCAGTTCACCAAGTACCTCAAAATCAAGTGTGCTAGGTCAACCAGCTGCCAAAAAAGCACGTATAAGCCGCCAGTCGTCTTGTGTTTCCGATTCAAATGGTCCTTTAAACCATGTAAATGAAGTACAATCCTTGAAAAAGAAAGTTTCTAATACAATTATGACACAACCTTTGTTAACCGAGCCACATTTGCATGAACAAACAATGGACGATTCATATCCTCCAAGTACACAACCTGAAAATCTTTTACAAGAAAAACTAATTTTTTCTAAAAGCACATTCGATTGTTGTTTGGTTAAGTGGTTGAATGACGAGTCGTTCTCGGTTATAAAACTCAAAGACACTGTTGAAAACGAATCGGTTAGTATTTAAGAAAAGAAATTGGCAAAATTTGGTGATGATTTTTTTTAGTAGTAGTAGTAGTAGTAGTTTATACTGCAACTTGGAAAATATCCAAGCTTAACTCAATTGAGCTGTAGCAGTCGCTTCACATTGTTTTGACATCCAAACATCAAGCTTTGCTTTGAAACTATTCATGTTCTTTGCGCTCACCACGTCCTCCGGAATTTTGTTCCAATCATTAACAACTCTATTTTTAAAAAAGTTATATCTAGGAAGACAATTTTTTACTTGTTCACGTGTTAAACATTGGCTGTTTCTTCTTAGATCGTATCTTCTAGACGCAGGCTTTGTGTTTAGACTGTAATTGATGCCGTTACTAAAATTAACATGTTCGTATTTGTTTGTTAACTTGAACATTTGTATCAGGTCACCACGTTTTCTTCTCGTTCTCAAATCAGTTAATCCCAAGCTTGATAATCTCTGCGGATACTCCAAGTCATGCAATTCAGGGATCATCTTTGTTGCTCTGCGTTGTACCTTCTCTATCTCGTTTATATCTCTTTCCAAGTATGGACACCATGAACTCACTGCGTACTCCAAATGAGGTCTCACCAGTGAACAATTCAACAAAAGCCTTCCTAATTAAACCCAACATAGGATTAGCTTTGGCCGTCGCATTTTTTACCTGAGTATCCCATTTTAGATCCTTTTGCATAAAGATTCCAAGATCCTTCTCGCAGGTAGACTTGCTAAGGGGTTGCGAGTTAATCGTGTAATCGAACTCTGTGTTGTTATTACCAATATGAACGACTTTACACTTGTCAACGTTAAGTTGAGTAGACCAGTCTCTAGACCATTTGCACACATTGTCTATATCCGATTGCAACTTAATAATCGAATAAAAATTTTTGATAACTGATACAATCTTTGTGTCATCCGCATACGCTTCACAGCTGTTCTTGACCAGTTCCAACATATCGTTTATATAAATAATAAAAAGTAACGGACCAAGTACTGAACCTTGTGGAACTCAGCTGCTAACGCTTGTCCAACTCGAACTAACGTCTCCAAGCACTACTCTTTGAGAACGAACAGACAAAAACGCTTTTATCCAGTTAATCAGATCATCTCCAAAACCAAAATACTTAAGCTTGTACAAAAGTTTTCTGTGAGAGACTTTATCAAAAGCTTTGGCGAAATCCGTATAAATGATGTCTACTGGAAAACCTTGGGCTATTACTTCCGAAATTTGTTGAACATGACTTGTTTGGAAGAAACCCATGTTGAGACGCTGAGATTAAGTTATTTTTCACTAGGTGTTCCAACATTGTGTCTTTGATAAAACCTTCAAGTATCTTACAAAGAACGCATGTCAAAGAGACTGGACGATAATTTTTTACGAGTAATCTTGAGATGTCAGATGTCAGATGCTGCATATTCTAACTGGTTCTAATATTCTAACGGGATCTTAGCAGTGATATATAGAGCTTTTTGATCGAATTGTTATCACAGTATTTGAACGAAAGTTTAATGACCAAGAGATTGATTAGATTTTTTTATAGCCCCTGCTATATGTGCTGACGGTTTCAAATCATTACTAAAAACGAAGCAAAGGTCTCTGAAATGATTCCTCAAGTTTATGACTGTTGCCGAACCATATTCACAATTTGGATTATTTGACCCGTAATCTTACATACTAAAGACATAAGAGAGACAGGTCAACAATTTGCTGTCTTTTTTGTGTAATGGTGTTTGCCATCGACATTGCCATTTGCCATGTTGAAGGCAATGTCGATGGTGATGACAATCTAGATTTTGATCAAAATGAAGTACAGCATTTACGAATTCAAAACAATCAGCTTCTTTTCCAAATTAGGTTTCAAAACGATGAAATTTCATCCGTTAATAATGAATTAGATAGTACTAAAATTAAACTAGATAATTTGAAGTCATCTTTTAGTAAGATTTTACAAAGCGAAAAATGTTGAATACATTTTAATTATGTTTTTCTAAAAAAAGATGAAGCCGAAAAAGCAAGATTTTTGAAAATTTCGATGAATTTTTTGTCGGTTTTTGGTACAAGAGAGGACATTGATCATTTAAGATTGCAAATTGTTGATGGAGAATCTGATGATTGTGTCTTGACTGCAAATTACCCAGGTGTTTTGGTATCTGTATTTTTCAAAAATGAAATTGATTTTATTCTAAATCAAACAGCCATGTCTGCTACTAGTGCTTTTGGCGATTTTAAAACTTGACTTGGATGAATGGGCTCGAAACGCTGAAAGAGTGTTTGACGATTTTTATCCGAGGATTTATGCACTGGCAGGTAAAATAATAAAAAAATATCAATTCATTCATTAATAATAAAAATATCAATTCGTTCATTACATATCAGGCTTTATGCACTCTTTTTAGCGTTCAAAACGGATTTATAAAAATAAAATGTTCACTTCCAAAATTTATATGTTTTCTAGGGTCATATCTATGCATCAATAATAGCTTTTTCTAATCATGTTTCTTAAAATGTTTAAATAAAGCACCTTGACGTTAGGCTGCAAAAAGCGGGAGATTAGGGTCAAAATTTAAGCATTTAGTAATCTGAATTAGCTTTATTAAAAAAATAATTTCAAAAATCATTAATTATTCGTTGCATTTTAGAGTGGCATTAAAACTGATTTAAAAGATTAAAAAAAATTAAAAATTTAATTAAAACCATTTTTGTGGAACCAAATACTAAAATTAATCCAATTAGCTAGTTTGAAAATTAAAAATGATCATAAAATTACCTTCTTATATAATCTTCATCATTTGGATTCGCTTCCAAAATTTCTTTGACCCTTAAGGGAGGATCTAATTCATGTCTAAATGCCCAATTCCATCGATCCAATCTTTTAACATCTAATATTATTTAATAGGGATAAAATTATTTTTATTATTTTTAAAATATCTTAGTTTACTAAAACAAGGTCCAAATTTCAAGTCGAGGTCAAATTTTTTAAGAAATTCCAGCTCAGTTTCTTTAAGCGTATTCTCGTTTTCTTTTTTAATTTGCTTTTGGTCTTGTATTTTCTTTTGAATTTTACTCATTCAATTTATTTGGCTAAAACTTGTACTGAATTCCGATAAAAAATTATGAAAAAATTATATTTTATCTATACTACGAAATTCATATATAACGAAATTCGAAAAATATTTTAATTTATTATTTTTTTTAATAATAAATATATAATTTTAATGAACTTAACGAACGAAAGCTTAAATTGTGCTTGTCTAAAGAGAGTCTGAGTCATTCTGACTCATACCACGAGAATTAATCAAAAAAAATGGTAGTTTTAGTTGAACAAATAGTTTTATTTACCAGCAGACATAAGTACCTATTTATTTTAAGGTATTGGGTGTTTATGGGTGCTCGAAAGATTCGAGATTTCACCACGTATTGAGTTCGGGTAGGGTAAGGGTATCAGGGTCTGGGTTCGGTAACCCAAAAAAATGGGTATATTTACCCAAAACCCAATTATTTTCGAAATAAAAACTAGAAGCCTATAAAATTATCAAAGTTTATAACCCAAAACCTGATTTTTTCAGGTAACCCATACCCTTCCAATACCTTAAAATTAATACGTTCATATGTCTGTTTACCAGGGATATTAACGTTATTTTTGCTAACATGAGAAGGTATTCGTTAATTATGCAAACACAACGAATGCTAATTTCAACTGATCCATATTGCGATATAGCTAAAAACATCCGAAAAATAAGTTTAGTTATTCCTTAATATAAATTTAACTTCTCTGATATTTACAGTGATCTTCCACAAAATACCTTGGCTGGCCTCAGATTTATCTTTCATATCTTTACCGTAAATTCTCGTTAAAAAGGGCCTATATTTAGACTTAAGTTTTATAACAACAATAAAATATAGGCGAAATAAAAAGGAGGATTATTCATTCTCCTTAGACTGAGCACAATGATTAGTTGCGCTATAGTAGCCTGTAAAATCTTTTTTATATTTTTTCATAGCAATGCCTAGTTTATTGTTGTTTGCTGGCCACTTCTCTCGGTAAGTTGTTCCGAACATTGACTACTCTGTTAGTGAAAAAGTTGAATCTATAAATCTATAGTTGTTTTTCGAAACCATATGTGATTTCTTGTATTGTAATTAACTGAATTTTATTTCATAAAAATCACCACTGATTCTTCTGTCTTCTAGAGTAGTCAAGTTTAACCTCTCCAATCGTTCTTCATTACATTAGTCACGTAATTCTCCAATAATCCTGGTTGCTCTTCTTTGAACCCCTTCGATACTCATGATGGACTCCATACTTGGACTGCATATTCTAACTGGTTCTAATATTCTAACGGGGTCTTAGCAGTAATATATAGAGCTTTTTGATCGAATTGTTATCACAGTATTTGAACGAAAGTTTAATGACCAAGAGATTGATTAGATTTTTTTATAGCCCCTGCTATATATGCTGACGGTTTCAAATCATTACTAAAAACGAAGCAAAGGTCTCTGAAATGATTCCTCAAGTTTATGACTGTTGCCGGACCATATTCACAATTTGGATTATTTGACCCGTAATCTTACATACTAAAGACATAAGAGAGACAGGTCAACAATTTGCTGTCTTTTTTGTGTAATGGTGTTTGCCATACGCCATTCGATCGGTATACATTTCGGGCGAGGTACCGATCTATATTTTATATATAAATGTAAATCAACGGACTTTATATGAACCTTATATGATTTACTTCAAAATAATCAGTGCGATAAAAAGTGTCAAGTTTAGCTAAATCCATTCCCATAAATTATAAACTAACGATCTGAGTTTCAAATTGTTGTTGATCAAAATTACATGGATTTCTATTAAAAAACTATTAAAAAAAGATCAAAAAGAGGGGTTTCCTTTCCGCCTTTTAGACAAAATATGTGACATATAATAAATTTTTTTCTCAGTTGAGATTTTCAGCTATACTTATCGACAGGTGCAAATAAATCTCATATGAAGAGGTCGTTAAGTGCTTCTTGTCAAAATTTAAAGGGATTTAGATTCCAAGTAGTAGCTTAACTCACGGCTAAATCAGTATTTTTGCAAGCCCAAATGACTTTCACCATTCATCTCTTAAGTCTTTCATCGTACATTAGGCTCGAAAAACCTGGAACCAATCTCGTAGCACGGCGCTGCACCTTTTCAATTTCTTGTTTATCTTTCTCCAAAAATGGATTTCACACACTAACGAGGTAGTCTAAATGAAGTCTTACAAATGAACCGTATTACAATACACTAACGTTTAGATCTAGGTATTTGAAATTATTTCGAATAACCTCAAGGATTCTATTAGCGAGTCCACAGCAGTTGCTGAAGAACACACTTAGGTCTTTTTCTAAATTGATGAGGTTTTATACAATCTGTCTCTCACTATTGAGTTTAAAAGGAAAATAAAATTATTTCGATTTAATATAATTCAATTTATTCAGAATTTTTTACAAAAGAAAAAAGAAAAAATTTAATTTTAAAAGTTTGTTTTAAAAAATAATATTTTCAATTAAATTTAATTGACATTAAAAAAAAACTCAAAAAATTGCAAAATTTGCTTGTTTCAAGCCTGAAGAGAACAAAATCCTACATTTCTATTTTTTACAAAAAAAATGATTCCAAAAAATCAAAAAAAGTTATTTACAATGAATTCAAAAAAAAAATTTTTTTTTAATAAAACTATAAAAAAGTGCCTCAAGGTGCCATTGATTCGAATTTATCTCCTTTAGTTATAATTATATCATCATACGAATCCTCTTGTGTAACATCAATAATCTCATACTTTTTCAAAACTAACAATGAATAAAATTTTTGTACAACATTTTTACGTCCATTTTTTTTAATTAACTCAAAAAATCCGACATTATCGTGTTTGGTAAAATTTTTATTTAATAAAGACACCATTGTTTTAGCTCGTTTTGTTAATGTTATACTTGGATCGCTTGTTAATGTTTCTTCCATTTCTTCTTCGTCTCGTATGGTCTGATCTCGAGTTGTATTTGTTGATTTTCTGTAACTCCTCTTCTTGTTACTTGGTGATCCTGTTTTGGTTTTGATTTTTTTACCTTCTTCGTTTTCTTCATCCTCTTCGTCTTCATCTTCACTTTCACTCTTATCTTTTTTGTCTTCTTTAGTCGGTGTTACTTCCAAATTAGCCGGGTTTACTTGCATCTCATTTAATAAAATATCATCTACATTTGAATTATAAATCGAAGCTGGACCTCCTAGTTGTTCCATTTCTTCAAATTGATTTGTTTTTTCAGCTTGAATCGGTTCAAATGCATTATTTCCTTCAAGAGTAACGTCAGCCATTGAAGCTTGCTTGCTTGTTTCATTATTACTATCAATAAAACTATCCGCCAATGGTAGAGGGTTTTTGCTAATTTCTTCATTATTCAAACTAGCTTCAATGGACATGTCTTTATTGATAGAATTTTCATCAATCAAAGTAGCGTTGACCACAGTCGTTGATCGAATTGTTTTATCATTTTTAGAATTTGTAATGTCAGCTAGACTTTTTGTAGTCATGTTACGAGTGTATAATTTAAGTAATATTTTATTTTGTAATGGCCGTGAGGTTGTGCCATACAATTTTTCAACACCACCAGTTTCTTTTAAATGCATTAGTTTACGAGTCGGTGGGGCTAATTCAAGGTTACCAGAAATAGCACTTGTATCACTCAATTGAGTTTTCATTTGAGCTGAATCGATTTCTTTTACTTCATCGATTACAATTTTACGTCTTCGTCTATTTTTGATTTGTTTTTCGATTATTGGTGCTGGTATAACTGTATCATCTTTGCTTGTTTCTTTGGTATTTGGAGATTTGTTTTCAACTTCTTCTGATTTTTCATCGAATTTTTGAGTCTCTTTAAGTTCTTCTTCTTCTTGCTCATCTTAAATCGAAAAACATTAAATAAATTGTGGGTGGGTTCAGCTCCAATTTTAAAAGCCATCTTTTAAAATAAGCCTTTAGAATTTTGCCATAGTAAGTACCGTATTACTTTGCTTATTAGTATCTCTTAAGAACAAATTCAGTCAATTATTTTTAAAGTTTGCCTTAGAAGAGCTTGTTAAGGTTAAGAATGAGTCCAGGATAATTAAAAATTAAGAGAAAAGAAAATCGGCGTCTTATTTGCATTTCAGAGTTCGCAGTCCTACTATGACGTTAAGCGTAACATTGTTGAACTTTGGTGAAAACCAAAGAGTTAAATCAACATGAGTGTACTTTTGTAAATTTTTTTTCAAGAAAAAAAAGTTGGAAATACCGTAACGCTTCTGTGTTGAAATGTAACTTTCTAATCCAAGTTCAACGGCGCGTTTCTGACTAGGCTTAGTTATAGAGTTCCTATTCAGAACATCAGGTAATGGTGAACGGAACGTTCTTATTTAGGGCGTTGCATTTAATGATGGAAAGTCTGAACGTTAGAATTTTAAGACTTTCTTCAAGGCTCTTATTGTGAACTTACACTAAACACTTGGACAAACTTTAATGCAGGAGTAAATGCGCGTCAACGCGTTTCTTTTACTTGAGTGTCCGCTTTGTTACTGCACTTCTACCGAACTTTTGGTGGCAAGCGTAATTGTATCAAAGCGTACCAAGGAACCTCCGTACCGTTCTAAATGAACCGAAGCGTCTTCTTGTACGGTACGGTTCGTTTTGGTTCACTTAGCACGGTACGATACGCTTTCCTATTTTTACTACGGCACGGTTGGCTTCGCTACGCGTACGCTTCGGTTCGCTTGCCACCAAAAGTTCGGTAGAAGTGCAGTAAAAGAAAAAGTGAAACGCTTATACCGGTTTTAAGACTTCGGAAAAATAAATTTATCCCTTGACAAGAATAAGTATTTTGAGAGATTCTTTCTTGATTCGAAGTATTCCATTAGTTTGTGCAATTGTTATAAAGTTAATTATAAAAGGGCGCGATGTGATTCTTAGTTATTTATTTGATCCTGTAATCTCAGAATCAATCTCAGTGTCAATCCTTGGCTGATTTGATTGTTTAATCCGTGTTTTTAGTTTTTTTACGCACCAGGTGCACCTTTTCTTTAATTCATAATAAAGACAAGAAAAGAAATTGAATGAAGTCGTTTAAGAAATCAAAATAACCGATCGTAACAATATTAAAAAAAGCTTCCTGAAGTTTCTAAATTAAGGTTCGCGCCTAGTTTGGTTCTAGTTTTTTTACATCTCCTCCCAGGATTACCCCATTACATAGATTTTATTAGTAACCAGCTTGTAGAGCAGAAAATTCTAAACAAATGTAGGTTTTAGATTTTTGATTTTTTTACCTGTTGAATAGAAACAATGTGCCTAAAAAGGTGCTAAAAATCAAAAACCTGAAGAATGAAGGAAATTGCAACTTTTGACCCGAAATTCGTAATCCTCGTATAGAAAAACCATAGAAAACATATATATTTATTCATATGTCTAAATTAGCCTTGAAAAAAACTCCTAAAATTGAAAATACGAAATAATTTATTCCTTAACAAAATATATATGCTTTCTATGGTTTTTCTATACGAGGATTACGAATTTCGGGTCAAAAGTTGCAATTTCCTTCATTCTTCAGGTTTTTGATTTTTAGCACCTTTTTAGGCACATTGTTTCTATTCAACAGGTAAAAAAATCAAAAATCTAAAGCCTACATTTGTTTAGAATTTTCTGCTCTACAAGCTGGTTACTAATAAAATCTATGTAATGGGGTAATCCTGGGAGGAGATGTAAAAAAACTAGAAAAATACGTCTTTTTTTTGCTTCCTGGCCGAGCTAAATGACAAAAAAATTTTTATTTCTATTTTTAAAAATCATTAGCGTGTGTCAAATTTTGTGCTCTTTCAGAATCTGTATCAAACATAATACATATGAGATCATTTTGGATAGCAATAAGCGAAAAACCAAGACACACTCCTTCAAAAGCCATGAAAGTTGGGCCCGTCTGGATCAAAAATTTTTTTTTAGACCCCCCCCTAAAAATTTGGCAATTCTATGTTTTCATATATGGAGAACAAAGCTATCAAGTCAGATTTTGCAAATTCAGATAGCGTGGAAGTTTTGCATGGCGCGAACCTTAAAAGTCTCCAATTAGGAAACTCTGGTCAGAACGGCAGGTTTACGTGCTTGATTTTTCACAATTTTCAAATGAAAAAGTTCATAAATTACTTATTTCATCAAGTATAGGCATTTTTTCAGGTAGATCTTCAGCTAAATTAGTGTTGTTAACCGTTGGTTGTTCATCAAATAAAGTAGGAACCACTCCTGGCTGAGCATCAGTTGCATTTTGAATGGTCATTTCATTATTTTCTAGTAAAAAAAATTATTAAAATTTTTCGTCAAAATTTTTTTTGTTATTTTAGTTACCAGGTTCATCATGAAATTCTTGCATAATTGTGTCATTTTGGGTCATATCAACTGCTGGATTCTCCAAATTTGACTGAAACGCAGCTAAAGATAAAACAATCATCAATCAAGATTATTCAGAAAAAGAATTCTCTAAAACAAAATTTTACTCGAATCAATTGGATCAGTCCTTAAATCATTGTTAAGTTCGGTAATCTCCATTGGTTGAATTTCATTATTCTCATTTTGTTTACTCACGTCTTGCACTAAATAAAAAAAATATAAATTTCTAAAAACTTTAAAGGTCATAAAGGGTTAACTATTACATCCTGATGCAAAGTTTGATTGATTATTTAGACGATCATCAAAAAAATCAATATCATTTTGATCATTATTAACCAAACTTTCACCAAGTCTTCTTCCTTTTTCCATATCACTCATCATAAACGTGTCCATATCCATGCCCATGCCAAAACTCCCCATATCACCAAAGTCATCGTCTTGCATGGTCACAAACGTGCCAAAGTCCTCTTTTAGGGTTATATCTTCAACTCTAGCCTGTTGAGCAGTTGTTTTAGTCAAGTCCATGTCTTCAATATTGATATCACTAAAATTTGCGAAGAAATCAGGAAATTTTTCAGGTAAAGTAATAGCTTCGATTGATGCTTGTTGTTTTTCTTTGGGTAAGTCGATTAGACCAGGACGAAATGCTAATTTAATTTTAACAAATGCCTCATTACAATCAGCTAATAAATATTTGACTTTACGAGAATAGATACGACAAACACCGAGTAGTAAATGTCCAGAAGTTCTTAGAGCCAATTTCATCTTAAACAGAGAAGATTTTAGAATTAAGATTTAGGTTAAATGGGATAGCAAGAATTTTACTTGAGGTTCGAGGATTGTTTCGATTGTCGATTCAATGTTAGTTTCATAAATTTGTGCTTTAGTTAACTTTTTATCCCAATGTGCTGCTAACCATATTTTGGCTAAAGGGCCTTTTTTGTTGAGAATAAAATGAGCGTAATACATCTTTGGAATGGTTGCTTTCTCACGACTCTTAGTTTATTCAGTCTCTTAAGATTTTTGGTAATTTTTTTTCTGTTACTAAAAAATTGAATTCAAAAAAATAAATAAAATGAGATGAAACAAAATCAATCGAAATTTTTATGCATGTATTTCGATATATGTTAAGTAGTCTATTAAACAGTGTCATTAAGATTGTCTGACAGTATTTTATCAAGATCTTTTATTTTAAGCTCATATAACATTCATTCTACAAGAATGAATGTCAAAGATTCACTTTCATGCTGTGTGTCTGTTAGTTTTTGCTCGATTGACCTTTAAAATTTATGAAGCTTATGTTTCGGAAAAAATTTTGTTAGCAGTGGCGTAGCCAGAATTTTTAAGATGGTGGGGCCAAAACGGGCGGAGTCATTCTTAGTGTGTATAAGGAGGGGGCGGGTCTGGGGCGGTAAGGATAACAGTATAATGTTCAAAGACATGTTTTCATTTTCCAAAAGGCACCCCATGCTTGTGATTTTCTGATATTGATATCGGTTTTGCTTGATAGAACCATAGATCCAAGATACAGGGTGTGGGTCAGTTTAATTGGCAAACACTATAAATAAACTTCAAGAACGTTTTCTACGATCTCGATAATAGATAGTAACAGTTTCACATCTTTCACCGTTCAATCGTCGGAATGGTTAAAGTTACGGCTCTATCCCAATCGCCATGTACATATTATTGAATAGGGAGATATGACAAAACTAGAAAAATACGTCCTTTTTTTGCTTCTTGACCAAGTTAAATGACAAAAAACTTGTTTTTTTTAAATGCCTTAGTGTGTGTAAAATTTTGTGCTCTTTCAGAATCTGTATCAAACATAATACATATGAGGTCATTTGGGATAGTAATAAGCGAAAACCGAGAGAAACTCCTTCAAAAGCCAAAAGCCCTTTTTTGAACCTCACTAAAAAATTTCTTTGGTTTTCATAAAACAAGAGCAAAGTTACTGCACTTCCACCGAATTAATGGCGTACCCTAACTGTACCGTACCGTACTCAAACCGCACCCGTACCGTTTTTTAAAATTTTGGAATTTTAACTAAGAATCAAAAACCTAAGTTTTTTTTAAATTTTGTTTTCCGGGACGGTACGGTGGACTTGAACGGTAAGATGGTACGGTACGGTATGAGTACGGGTAATGGAAGTGCAGTATCAAGTCGTATTTTGCAAATTCCGATAACGTGGCAGTTTTTCATGGCGCGAACCTTATTAATGAAAAATCTGCAAATCTGATTTGGAATTCGTAATCAGCGTTTATCAATTTCTTTTTAGTAATCAGTGACTTTTTATTCAACATATGATATTTTCGGCTTGTGAATTCTGTCAAAACTCTACTGTCCCAAAATTTTGCCTTAAAAATAAATTAGATCTTTAAAAAAGTCCTACGTAACGTCTTAATTATGCATTTAGCTAATGTGACATCTATTCCCGAAAGAAATTATTTTTTTCTCAAAATTCAGAAAAAGGAAGAATTTTAATTAATCTATTAAAAAAAGATTAAGGCTAAGGTTTGTAATTGAATTTTTTTCCTAAGATTATTTAATCTTAACCACAAGATAAACCAATATACTTTTGAATGATATCAATTTTGTTTGAAAAATCCTTTAAAATGTGCCTTTAACTACCTTAAATTTTAAAATGGAAAAATTGCCTGAACGAGTCCTTAGAGTAAAAGAATTCGCCTTCAATTGCATTTGGTTCCTCTTTTTTGAATGAGTATAAATTTCTTTGTAGAATGTTTTATTTTATTAATTTAAATTTAAAAAATGACAGATATTTTTTACATTTTAATGTTAATCTCAAGTTTTTTACTTTCGGTTCTTGGACAAAATCAAATTAAGAATGAAACAAACTGTAAAGATCCAGATGAAGACTATTTGGCCAGATTATACGTTGATTATGAGATGACATTCAGAAAATTTGAAGAAATGGTCTTCAAAACTAAAACATTCGAAGACAAAATGATGAACTTGAGTAATGTTTTAAAGATACCAAGAGAGAGTTTATTCGAAAATACAGAATGTTTAATGTCAAGTAGACGTACATTTGACGTGAGTAAAAAATCATTATGTCCATGGAAGACTATAATTATTTACAGAGAAGACAGATATCCATTTTACAAGACTGAAAATAAATGTACATGTACCGAATGTTCGCTTGTTGGTGATGAATTATTAGATGTTAACAATTTTGGTTGTGAGCCAGTGACAGAGAATATACCTGTTCTAATTCGAGGCAAATGTGGCCCAGATGGATATTACATTTGGGAGTCAAGTTTAGAAGAATCAAATTTATATTGTACTTGTGCTTTTTCAACCCCGATTGTAGCTGTTTAAACGTTAGAAAATTTTTATATTTATTTTATGGAATTTAGTCAATTTTTTTTTCGGATTAGACGAGACTTGTTTCCTCCAATTGAATTAGATACAAAATAAATCAAAATTTCTTTAGCTCATCAAAAATAACGTAGTGCCTCGCAAATAACACGCTAAGTGGGATATTACAAAATTGGGTTCTAATTTATACCCTAAATTTTGATTATCCCACTTGGTATTCTATGTTAAGCATCATGGTCTCGGATATTCTTTTTTTTTTGTTGACTGAATAAACCAATTTTATTACTTAAAAATAAAAATTTGAAAAAAAAAAGATCATAATGATTTTTAATTTAAAGCAAGTTAGCTAACCTTAATCTTGAGTCATTCAAAATCGATCAAACCCTTCGTGTTAGCAGATGATACCCGAATATGTCAAAAGAGTTAGGTTGGTATCATTTGAGTAGTAAACTTCTAACTAACTTTAACCATTTTGTAATGAATTGATCTGTATCCCTTTTTTAATAGGGTCAACTTCCAGGATTAATTTATCAACTACTAAAAAGCTAAATGTAGCTCATACTTAGAAGAAAACTAATGATAACCTTTAATTGAGCAAAGGTTGTCTAAATTTTTTTAAATCGGTGGCTAGAAAAAAAACCTGGGAAACACTGGAATATAATATTTTCACTAAATACCCAGGAAATAATTCGAGATAAGATCCTTTAAGATCTTACATGAGTAAGAACTAGCAGTTTTTCTTATAAGATCTTGTAAATATAATTATAAATTACTTTTTGTTAAGTTGACGGTAAGATTATTTTCAAAATTCTTATTTTTTTCTAATTGAATTCTTATCTAGGCGTATTAAAAGATCTTGCCATATTTCTTAATTAATCTTATACTTTTTCGTGAGTTTTGAAATTCTTGAGTTCACTTAAAAGAACTTTATAAGATCTTTACCGTTCTTGAATCTCTACTATACCAGGACTTATTAAGATCTTGAAGAAGAACTTTACCAAGAACCAAATTAAGATCTAATTAAGATTCTTAAAAAGAACTGTTATCGAATTGTTTCCTGGGTAGACTGTTATCAAAAATATTTTATATCAGGCATAAAATGCTGCTGCTGATTCTGGCCGGTTAACGAGGTTTTTGTGTCCCATCCAATTAAGAGAGACCGAGAAAAGCTATTTCGTTTTTCAGAGCATTTTAATGTTTATTATCTTCTCAATCTGAACAAGGCTAGGAGTATTGAGGAATTCATAATGACTACGAACTTTTTATACAGTAATGGCCGAAAAAATTCACAAAGATCAAAAATCACTAAGATGAGAGAATTTAGAATTTTTGACCAAAAATTCGTAATCCTTATGCACGAAAACCTCAGTAAACATTTCTCTTAACTAAACTAAAAGCATGTTCCTGTAAAAAGTCGATTTTAGGCGCTGAAAAAGGCACCAATTTGGTCATTTTTTGGAAAATTTTGAAAATCCTTTTATATAGAATCCATGTATCTTTTTTAGGATTTTCATGCTAAGAATTACGAATTTTCAGTAAAAAATTCCAAATTCTATCATCTTAGTGATATTGATTTTTTTTTGAATTTTTTCGGCCTTTACTGTTCAAAAAGTGAAACGAAAACGAATAAACTAATCCCATCATTTTGTTCAGAATTTTGTCTAGTTTTAGAATATATAGGAAAAATTCGTGGTATTTTGTTTTTTGAAGGACGAGATTCGATTTAACTGGAATTATGCATATTTTTCCGCTTTTTTCCTAGGATAAACTCACGCATTATTTTTTTTCCGCAACATTAAACACATTATCTTGTAGATAAAGAATATGCGCTTTCAGAATATATGCCCATTATATATGATTTATGATCAAATAGCTGAGATATCGGCCAAAAATGGTGACCAACTTGTTCTATAAAACTAGGGGAGGGGGTCAAAAAAATTTTTTTTTCAAAAAATAAAAAAATACATTTTTAGAGTCTTTTTGGGACGCAGATTCCGAATCTGATATCGAAATAGCAAAGTTTTGAAATTGACAGAACCTTATTATTATTGTTTTTCAATGATTTATGCTTCCCCAAAGCAATCCTTCGTTTTTATCGATTAGTCTTGTTTTTTTTTGTCATTTTGCCATCCTTTAAAAATAGTTAATTGTAGTCCAGTTTAAATAAAACCATTATCTGATTTTTCTTTTTGACCAAATTCTATTGTAAAAGCATGCCCCTAAAGCTAAAATGTTCTTGATTTGGCCATGGTGTAAAATACGACTTATCACACGGTAATTAACGATCAGTTAGGTACAGTATGTAGCACGGCAAAAAAGATCAGGTAGTTTTTTCTTTGATCAAAAAATTTGATCAACAATTATCCTGATCAGGAAATGATCATTAATCATCAGCTTTACAAGACCCATCAAACTTTCGATTTCGAATCACGTGGGCATTTTTAGTTCTAACAGATGAGCAATTGAAAAACAAAATTGTTAATATTATTACACAACAATCTAATATAAATATATGCAAAGACTAAACTTTTAATATCAAATTTTAGAAAATTTTTGAAATTTATTCCTCAAAAATAAAATCCTTTAAAAAATGAGTGTAAACTTAAAACGACCAAAAGGGCTTGGCGAAGAAGATGAGGACGAACTGCTTCGTTTTCAAGAAGAATTTCTTAAAAACAGAACATCTCAGCCTGCTGCCAAAGTCGTGAAGGTATCAAGAGAGCCTAAACAAGAAAAAGATGAAACGTCTAACGAAGAACCTAAAGCACCAATGATTATCAAAAAAAAAGTTGATATAGATTGTAAGTCTCTGCTCGAACTCTTCGATATACTTTACAAACTCTAAAAATTATTTTTTTCAGTTGATTCAGACAGTAAAGCTTTGGCTACAGTCCTATCGGACATTGTGGTAAAATAATTTTCCTAAATTTTATTTTCTGGGGTTCTAATAGGGTTTTTTTGAAAGGAAAAACCAATTTTGAAAGATTGGTCAGACAACTCTGAGAACCAAAAACAATTTGGTCAAGTACCAAAAATTGAAAAACTAAATCTCAAAAGTCTTAACAAATCACTTCCGCCAGAGAAACGAAAAAATAAATCACTTTTCGCTCAAAATTTAGAGCGTCAGGGTAAACTCAAATCCCATTACGATCTCAATCAAGTCGTTCAACCAAAAAATTTACGTCAAAACGAACAAATCAAACAACTCGAAAAACAGATCCTTAAAACTGATCCAAAACTATCGACCGAAATAAGGAAACAAATAATCACTGGCGATGGTTTGAGTAACAAAAAAGACGCTGAACAAATTCACTTAGAAAATTTGGAATTAATGTCTAAAATGAAACCTGAGGACATTTTAGCTGAACAACAAAAACTACTCCAACAATTAGACCCTAAAATAGTTGCTTTTATCAGACGTAAAAATTCTCCTCAAGATTCACCAATCGGGTTTGTAAACGAACCAGATAGTTCCAATAAACCTTCAACTCGACCAAGTGATGAAGAAATAATCGATCAGTTGCCGATCAAACCGGACAAAAAATGGTTAAACATGAACAAAATTGAATATGATAAACTCGAATGGATGTTGAAGCCTAAAAATGTGACTAAAACTGATTCGAATGGAACTAAATCGGCAAGGTTCGATTTTTCTGGTAATTTAATAACTCCTGAACAAGATGTCCCAGTAACTAAAGCATTGCATCATCATGGGAATGAACCGGAACTTGCAGGATACACATTGGACGAATTATTTCATCTATCAAGAAGTAAATTTAATCAACAAAGAGTAATTGCTTTACAAACCTTGGGAAATATATTGAAAAAATGTCACTTGGGAGATTACCATGATCTAATCAAGTCGGGTGAGGACACGAAAGAAGAAGAATTCGAAAATGATAAGAATAATTTGTTGAATCAACTAGTCGAGGGTGGTATTTTGTTTTTGTTACGATGGAGTTTAGATGATCAAACCGAATCAATCATAAGCGCGTCTTTAGAAGCTATTGAAAAACTTGTGCAACCTTCGAGTCAAGAAGAAGTTTTTGATATGACCTACGATTTATACAAAGGGTACGAGACAGTTTGTCTTCATCCTTTTTCGGCTGTTTTTAACGAATCAAAACAAAAAATTTCATTGGACAAAAATTTAAATTTAAATGAAGAAAAAGATTTAGATGAGCTTAAAGACGACGAGTTCGTTCGTGTCGATTTAATTCGTGGTCTTTTTCGAATGAATTTAATGGAAAGATTTTTTTATCTAATCAACAAGTATCAACCAGTTATGAGTTCATTTAAAATTCAAAATAGTATTTTTTCGATTTTGTTCCGGTGTTTGAGACATTCACCGGAGATTTGTTACGAATTTGTCGAAAAATATTCGCATTTACTTGAGCTAATAGTCGCCAAGTTTTTACCTACTTTTATCGATACAAATGAACCAGAGCTTGATTATGTTCTTTCAAATGCGTCTAGTTGTTTAAAATTGTTGAGACTTTTGTCCACCACTGGTCCGACTATAGCTAATAAAATTTACACAAAGTTTAATCTCAAAGTTAAGATAACAAATTATTTGACAACCGAGAAGTATGTCAAAAATTTTACACAACAAGTCCTACAGTTACAAACAGAGACGATTCGATTGTTAAAAACAGTTATCATGTATTCTGAAAAAGAGATGGGATTTGAATGTATCGTAGACTTTTATGAAATATTGTTAGGTCATTTGAGGACTCAAATTGCAAGCAATTTGGACGAGAATTTTTCATTTTTGCAATCTCTAATAAGCCTTTTCAATTGCTTAATCTTCAGGACTAGTGACTCGAACATTGATTTTGTGTCTGAGATTAGCTCTAGTGTGTATTCAATAATTTCAACTTTAGTCCAAAAGAAGTTCAAGACAACTTTCGATTCGAATAAACAAGAAGTAACAGAAAAATTTAATTGTAATTTGTACTCAACTTGTATGAATTTTATGACCGACTACTTGGAAAAGATGGAATTTTTGAGCACAGTGTCAAAACCAGCAGATACTTTGAACAAAAAGTTAATGCTCATTGAAGTTTTAATTGACACAATCATAGAGCCTTTGATGAATCAAAACGAAAAACTAAACCAACTTAAATTTGATCAGTTATTCATGTCCAAGTTGAGTTCTTATTCGGTAGTTTGTAATTCAGAGTATGTGACAGGAGAATTTAAAAAAATTCAAACAAATAATTTGTCATATCTACCGACTATTTTGAGTATTCCAAGCAGTGACGAGTTTGACCCGCTTAGAGACAATCCATTCAACTTTTTGGCATCGTTTATAAGACTTTATAATTTATGTTTTAAAAATCGTTTGAACATAATCGATGATACAAAGTTTACGAATACGAAAAATTTTTTAAGAAATTCGTATTTAAAATCTTATTTGAAAGCGTTTATTAAAAATAATAATCAGAATAAAGACTCGACGAGTAGTTCGTATTATTTGATGAAGTATGAAAGTTTTTTTGTGTTTAATTTGTTGAAAACAGCTTTCAATGTTTTTAACTTTGACGTAAGTAGAACTTTTTTGGTAATTTTTTTTGTCAATAATAAGGTCAAATTATTTTTGAAAAAACCTAAGTCAAAACCGTTTAAATTTCGTTTTATCGCCTACCTCATTTGCTTTTGACCTAATTGGTGTCTAAAGGATGTCGCTTGTCTAAGAAAAGTTCTAGAAAAAAGGTCCATATGGGTAATATTAAACATCAGCATGTTAGTTAGTTATTGTGAGCTGCGGTTTAAGAAATTATCCTTGATGCGTTTAGACCTAAGGCGTTTAGACCTTGATGGGGTTTGGCAGCATTTGCTTCGTTTCATTCCACAAACTTTCTCATCAATGATGTTAATGAAACTGTTGGTTGATGTTGCTGATACTGCACTTTCAGGTAGACCATTGCAACTTGTTGCTCTTCTTTGTACTCTCTCTACGATCTTAATGTCGGTATTATAAAACGGCATACTCCAAGTGTGGACTCACTAATGCAGTGTATAGAGGCTTTATTGTCTATTGAGCGAGATATCTGAATGAACTTTTTATCTTTTTAGCCTTTGCTGCAGCATAAGAACACCGTTTGTTCCACTTTAAGTCATTGGTAATCATAAAACCAAGATCTTTTTCTTAACTTGATTCCTTCAGCACATGTTTCGCTATCGAGTTAAGCATTTCGTATGCGATTTTTTCTTTTCTTTTGCCTAAGTACATCACTATTACACTTGGACAAATTCAACACGGTTGACCATAGATCAGCCCATTCCTTCAACAAGTTAAGATCATCTTGCAGCTCCTATGATTTATTTGTAGATATGTTTGCGACACCCTCAAAATTCACTATTTCAAATAAAGTGCGATAAACAAAAAAAAGTTCATTTTTTGAACTTAAACTTGAGTTTTACACGCTTTCGCGCGACTTTTGTGCTGCGGAGCGTCTTAAGAAAATTCCCGAAACATATTTCAGAAATGAACTGTCGAAAATTGGGTTTAAAGGGCATTCTGCGGACTAGAATCAAAAAAAAGCGAATACATTTAGAAATTTTCGTTTTTTCAATATATACAATAGATTAACATAATTTGAAAAATTTTTCAAAAAAAAGGAAAGATGAAGCATAAGGCTTAATGAGGAAGCACATGATCTAAACATTAGAAATGTAGCTACCGTAATCCCCTGCAAGGCTGCCAATCGGGGAAAAAATTTATTATAATTATATTATAAGACGGGAAAATCATTTAATGAGTAAACCGGGTGAGTAATTTTGAAAGCAGTTAAATAGAGCTTATTAAAACTTTTAACTTGAATTTTTTCTCACATAACAATCTAGAACTCAATTTTATTTAGAACTCCAAAATTGTTCGGATTTAAGTGAGTCGACTGCATATTATAAATTGAGGGACCAGAAATTTTATGTGCAAAAAGGCGTAATTTAGGATCAAATGTTTGAATGTATTTGAATTGATAAATATTTTTATTTTAAATCAATAACTTGAAAAAAACCGAATTGCCCCTCTAAATTCCGCTTGAAATAATTTTCATAATAGAAATTCAACTTAACAACTAAAATTGGTAAAAAAGGGGTAACTGGGTGATTTTTAGGGGAAATTGGGTTAGAACCGGGGCAATGTGGTTAGTTTTGGGGTAAATTGTACAAAAAAATGGGGCTATTAGGTTAACCTTATTAACATATTTTACTAACTTGTACTAATATGGTGAGTCAAAAACAAGGGGCAAATTGGCTGAAAGAATTTATCATTTTCAGCCAAAACTGGGTCTATACACGTGTTTTTGAAAAATATGTCATCCGGTTAGGCCGTCTTATAATAGACCCTTAGCTTCGGTTCTCGCAAAAGTTAAATTTTAACTTTGCTGTGAGCACTAAAACATTTTTACTCGTATCAAATATTCTCACCTTATTGCTTCTAATCTGCATTGGGCAAGGGGGATTACGGTACATGGTAAGAGTTTACTGCCCCTGGGGATTACAGTCAACTTACACTTATATCACTACATAATTTTGTCACTATTTAACTTCAATCATTAGCCTAATTAGATAGACTTTTTTCATTTTAAAATATTCTAGTCCTTTCACATTTAATATGTTTGAGGGCAAATATCTAGTTTAAGTGTTTACTGTAATAGCCCAAACTTTTAATTTTTTAAAAACAATGATTCTTCTCAAAAACGCGTTAATATAGTTTATAGTTTATTTAATTCATATAAAATGGCACAATAATTGATATACACTCAGGGTGTTGTATCTGTGAATTACTTTATATTAGTTTACAACGGTAAAAAAATTTAAATTAAACATAAAAAAAAAATAAGTGTGAAGTTGAAAAAGATTAAAATAAAATAAAAAAAAAGGAATCGTATTATGTGAAGGTTATATTTTTGGAACATGGCATGATCTCATATGTGTTTTGATATCGATCTTAGCTTCAAAATATTTACCACAACTGGTGCACTGTGATTTGGGTTTAATTGACGTTTTAGGAACTTTTGTTTGTGCGTTATTATCGTTGGTTGTTTTTGCAAAATTAAATAGATTTTTCTTGCTTTCGTCGTCTCTTAGGATTCGGATACTTTTTTATAATATTTTGTAATTGAGTTAATACAAACATCCCTCTATAAGCGTACTGTGCTAGAACTAGACTGTAAACTTAATTCGGAAATATTCACTCTTAATTGAAATTGGTCTAGTTGTTCGCAAGCATATGGGTCAAAATTGAAGTTTGTGTAGATTTTTCCAAATTTACTCAAGGATGGTTATATGTTTTTTTTTGTTTGGAATTAGAAATAACAGTCATCTTTAATTTTAAGGAAGATGACACTGATGCACCTGACGAGACAAAATCAAAGAAAGAAAAGTACACAGAACACGAAAAATCTCAAAATATCGAAGACAAGCGTTTCTTCTACTTGTTATCATTGAGTTTACTTTTAAAATTAAAAACAGGCGATGAATATTTTGTACATGAAATACTAGCCTCATTCGTATTTAACATGAATTTTTGGTCAATTTACCTAGACAACAAAACCTCCTCAGACTCTCAAGTAGACAAATCCTTAAATTCTTTAATTCAATATTTTGACAAACTCGAACTCAATGAATCCGCTCAAAATATAGAATTCAGTTACATTAACATTAATTTTGCTCAAAGTGAAACAATTCAAATTAACAAATCGTTTATTGAAAAAATGGAATCAATTCACATTTACGATTTACTAAACCAAATCAAGTTCACTTTTCTTGACAATCGCATTCTCCTTGATATTCGTCTTTTAGAACATTCAAAAAGACTCAACAACTCTAACAATTCAAAATTAAATAGTCTTTTCTTAAGTCCAAGCTATTCGAATCGATTTTTACTAAAACCCGATTGGATTTATTTACCACTTATAAGTCAAAAAATGGAAATATCTAAACCAAATCAAAACGAAAAGGAAAAAGAATCTCTTAGTCAAAGATCAGCTCCAATAGTTTCAAATACTCTCAAATTTGTTTATTTATTGGAATGTTATTTCGAAACAGACTACCTCGAATTGAACATAAATCATACTTTACGCTATATAAAGCTTCTATTTGTTTATTTATTCGACCCAGAAGTGTTTTTGGACAAACAAGTCATAACCCTGATGTATTTAATATTTTTTAAATATTGCCAAGACAGAAAAAAACCTTTGGCCAATCTTAAATTTGATCAAAAGTTTGATGAAATAATGTCATTTTATGATTTTTATCAATACTTATTGAGCCATTACGATTCGACTTCGTTCGGTGATTACTTATTCTCGCATTATTTGATTGTACCGTTACAACAATGCTATTCAGAAAAGTATCGTAAATTATTTTGGTCTGATTTTCATCATTTATTCAAATACATGAGATTTGATTCACAATTGAGTAAGCTTTTAATACCAATGGGAAATTTTGTTAATCCAAATGAAAAGAGTTTACACATGATTCGTTTGTATAGTCAAATTCTATTGGATCCTAATGATTTTAAATTAATCTCAAATTCAAAAGTTGGTTATACAATTTTAGTTGCAAATTTGAACTCGTTCATTTTTGAGCACATAAATAAGTTCGAGAATAGAGTTGAGTTTGATTTTAAAAAATTACTTGTCAAACATTTTATGAATTTAAATGAAAAATTAAGAAATGATTTGATTAATTATAAAGGTATTAATTCGATGAGTAATGAAATTGAACATTTTGAACAACTTCCAGAATTACGTAAGCAATGGTTAGATCAATTATTGGCTTGAGAATAAAATGCAAATTTTAATTTTAGTATTTTCCAAATTTAAGATTAAATTCTTTTTTTTTTAAATTAAATTTAAGAATAAATAATTTAAAAATAACTCCAATGGCTCTTTTTATTCAAGTCAATCTAATAAAATCATTCGGAAATAACTTCTGATATCATATGATTTCAACTGATCGGAGCTGATGGTAGATGATATCATGATGACCATAAATTCTGATACAAACTGTTATCAGCCGACTTCATTTGATATCATGTGACAAGTTAATTTCCGGTACCGTATATTATTAATAGAACTAGTTGGAATCCGTTACTTACGCTGCTGGAAATCGAGTAAATGTGATATCCAAGCTAAACAACTAACAATTGATTACTTAGTTTCCAATCAATTTTCCTATTAGTTACAGACTTTTATTTAAGTTGGCTTTATTTTATATATTTTAGTTATCGTCAATTGGGGTATATTCATTAGTTCTTTAGGTTGAGAATTAATTATGAAACCAGATAAAATGATTTCTGCCTAAAAACTTACAGATTGATAAAAGAGGGTGTTTTCTCTGATTAAAACAAAATTCATCAAAAAAGAAAGAAAAGTTCAAAAGTTACAGACCAAATAGATGGAGCTGTATAACTAACTTTCCAACTCTGTATTTGGGGTAAAACCGTTAATATCATAAAATGGCCCTAAATTAAGCCAAAAACATCTAAACTTGATAATTCTTTTCAATTTGTTCGTAAATGGATAAGAAGAGAGAAGGCCATGGACGTATTTATTCGTTACTCAATCCATTTCGCTTCAAAACTAAGACTTTTTAAGGCGGCCTTTTTATTTTATAATATGTTTATTTTATATACTTTTTATTTATTTTATATAATGTACTAATAATGCGTTAGAAGCGTGCAATAAATCAATTAAAGATGTCCATACATTTCGAGAAAGTGTTCCGAAAGGGTATAAAGAAAAAGTTGAAATAATAAGATTCATCTTTTTATGCTTAAACATCGTGAAATGAATCTGGAATCTTAACTATACTTAACTATACGTAAAAGCGCGATATTTACGACTTGTCGTTATTATCGACTTCAAAAAAATTTGCCAGTAATTTTACATAAAAAAGAGTGTCGTTAAATTCGAAAATTAGATAAAAAAGTAGACGTAAATTGAAATTCCGATTTACAAAAAGACCATTTATAGAAGTCAATTAAAAATGGTCGAATTGAATAATGTGCTGTTGTAAAGGTACATAGGTCTAAAGATTGCATTTGAATCTTGTCGTATTAGAGTGCCACTAGCTTTGACCATTTTAACGTATAGAAGCCTGAAAGCGGGGGTTCCTATTTACTAATATTACAGCATGCCTTTTTAGCAATAGATCGTCGTCTTTTGAGTCGAATAACAAAAAAACGGGACTTTCCGTCATCAACTGGAGGTCGAGTTCTTTCATTTCGAAATTTGTAAGACTATTTCGAATTTAAGTTAACTTAGGGAAGAGCCCAGCTAAATAGGGTTGACATCGTTTTCAGTAAATTTGGCAATACATTTTGCTTAAAGTTTTGGTATTGATGTATCAGTACAAATTACCTAGATTCAATGATCTTCTAACTTTCACATTTAATGACTACATCAGTTAAAATGTCATCAGTGTGCTCTTCCCCATTCGATCTAGCTAATCCACCTTTCGTGGTAGCGCTAGCTTTACATGGTATATTAGCAGATCGACAGTAATCCGATTGCTTCTGTGTGTCATAAGAATGAAAACTCATCGATTTGCTCAAAAAGTTTATTAAATCTTTATAAAATTAGATGAATGTTAATATAAAAAAAACAATTAACGGAAAATCTCGAGTTTTAGAACATGTCGCAGATATCCCTTATATGCGACATGTCCTATAACTCGAGCTTTTACGTTAGAAACCATAATCATTTTATTAAAAATCAACAATGATATTTAGCTTTGAAAAATTTAATTTGTTCAAGAACCGACTTTTTAGCAGTTCCTCCAATACTTGAATATTGTTCGACACTTTTTTCAAAATCATACACTTGATTTACATCATTATCAAAATGTTCACTAATATCTTTCAACTCTTTTAAACTCAAATCTTTGAGAGTGCACGACTTGTTTTCAGCTAAACTAACACATTTACCAGATAAAGAATGCGCTAGTCTAAACGGAACTCCCTTTCGAACCAAATAATATGCCAAATCGGTGGACAACATATCAACGCTAAGCGACTCTCTCATTTTATTTTGATTTAATTTCATGGTGTCGATTACTCCAGCAGCTATTTTAATAATGCTATTAACCGTATCATTCGAATCAAACAATGCTTCTTTATCTTCCTGACGGGTCAAAATTCAGTTATTAGAAAACGAAATTTTTTTATAATTTGTTTTACTTGAAGGTCTTTGTTGTAACTTGTGGGTATCGCTTTTACTGTCATCATGAATCCACTCATTCGACCAAATAATCTTCCTGTCTTGCCTCTTATCAACTCAAGGGAATCGGCATTCTTTTTTTGTGGCATCAAACTACTCCCAGTACTTCAAAATCAAAATTAATTAACTTTTTTTCGGAACTAACTTTTGCAATATTTTACCAATAGATGTCTGAGAGTTGAATGTAAGAGAATTCTTTGGTGTTATAAATAATGAAGTCTTCCGCAAATTTACTCAATGAAAGTCCGATACTTGTGCATACAAACAAAAATTCATCTTAAATTAAAAATTTCATTAAGACTAGAAACATTTTTTCTCTAAAAAAGTTACATATAAAATCTCTATTAGCTGTAGAATCAATGCTATTGTAGCTAGCGTTAGAAAAATTCAAATCTTTAGCTAATTTCTCTCGATTGATTTCAAAAGGATTGCCAGCAATAGCGCCACTTCCAAGAGGACACATGTCAACTCTTTTTTCAAGTGTTTCAATTCGTTCATAATCTCTGTCCAATGGACAAACATAACTTAACATTAAATGACTAAATCGAATCGGTTGAGCTCGTTGTAAATGGGTATAACCAGACATTAGAATATCTATTTCTTTTTCAGCGCGTTCTAAAATAACGTTGATTAAAGTATTCAAGTTTTGTTTAAGGGTATTCAAATTTTCTTTCATCCAAAGTCGGACATCAGTGGCAACTTGATCATTACGAGAACGACCTGTATGAAGTTTCATAGCAATATCACCAATCAATTCCTTTGATAATTTTTTTTAAACAAGTTTTCAAAAATTTTAAATAATTTTACTTTTAAACGTCTTTCATTTGCTGTGTGAATGTCTTCATCATTTTCTTTTTCGATAAATAACCCTGAATTCCATTCATCTTGGATCTAGAACAAGTTTGAATTGAAAAATTTTATACTCTTGGCCTTGCTTTCATTTCACTGTAAATTACTTGGTCAAGTCCGTTTTGGAGTTTTTCATGTTCGTCTTTATTTATTAGTCCTACGTCTTCAATTGCTTTTGCCCATGCTTTACTCCCCTTAAAAAATTGATGATATTATATTCGCAATTAGGTATAAATATTATTTTTATTCTTATTTGTTTTTTAAGTTTTGAAATTTTAAAAATAAAAACCGAGCTTAACATCGCATAGAAAAACCCTATAAAACTTATGTCTTTTCATAGTGAACATTTCATTTTTAAAAAATCAGTTGTCTGTGCTGAAGAAGAGACTCTTTTTTAAGCAGATCCATGAAAAAATATATGTTTGAGGGTTCCCTGGAAGGAGATGTGATTTTAGTTTATAGCTTTCAAGTCAAATCTCCAAATCAATCATAAATTTCTCCAATCATCAATTCTTGAATGTTTTAAAAACAATATCTCGGTTTAAAAGCTGAGGAAAATTCCTTTTTTTTTAAAATTTCAGATGGCATAGAAGTTTTGAATTTAATGAATCCTAACAATAAAAAACTTGCTGTTTCTAAAGTGTTCACCAAGTTCTTAGAGCGTAAGAAGGCTATTGAATCTTTTGATGAATCCGTGAAAAGCCGCAAAGGAGTGTCGTTGCGATTCATCAATTTTTCTAAGACACAAAAAACGGCTATCTCTAAAACACGGACACGGAAAAAGAGTGTCTAAAATACGGACTAAGGCATCAGTTACTAAAATTTGATAAGCTGAATCTACACCCAAAATTACACTATAAGAATATCCAGGATTATCTTGTCAAATATCATCTTCTCTGAATACTCGGGTTTAAAAATTGACCATCCATCAAAAGTTGGGTATCCTTTAAAGCTAAAAGATAATGATTGAAAAGACATTTTATAAAAGTGAGTTGTAGCAGGGTATTAACCCGAAAGAAAAAAATCATAAAACTAAAAAACTAAAAATAAACGGGATTTACCACTTTTTGACTAAAAATTTGAAATCCTCGTGCAAAACTACTAGACTTTTTATTCGATTTTTGAAAAAATGACCCGATTCTAAAATTATGATTTTAGCATCATCAGATACATGTTTTCTGGGGTAATTTTGCACGAGGATTTCAAATTTTTAGTCAAAAAGTGGTAAATCCCCTTCATTTTTTGTTTTTCATTTTTATGACTTTTTTCGTCCACTAGCATACAAAAATGAAAAATAAATTAAAAAAACGAGTTCCTGAGATTTGTAGAGAATCGCTTCTTGTATAAGTAGATACAAAATTAAATTTGGGTATTGTGGCTCCCTATGAGGAGATGCGGTTTGACTGAAAAATTCCCTTTTTTTTACCGTTTTCACCCGTGTATTGCTTTATGGAATTTTTTTTCCTCATCGACAATGGTCCCAGCGTCAATGGTAGCTTTTTAGCTTTCAGAACATATCTTTACATCAATTATACAACCCTGGTCATTCAGAACTTCCAAAATTGAACGTTCATGAACCTTCATGAAACTTCGTGAACCTTCATGAAACTTCGTGAACCTTCATGAACGTTAATGAAGGTTCAAATATCCTCAAATATTTTCATTATTTTTCTAAAATTTTCATTTTTTTTCAAATTTGAAAATATGAAAATCTTAGAAAAAATCTGAAAAATAATCAACAAAAATGAAGAAATATGAAGCTTTATGGACTCATAAACCTTCAAAACCTTGAACGTTCATTTTTGGAAGTTCTGAATGACCAGGGTTGTAGCTTTTTCCAATCATGTTTACTGAAATGTTTAAACAAAGCACCTCGACGTTAGGCTGCAAAAAGCGTAGGTAGGGTCAAAATTTTCGATTTTTTACCCCAATAAAAAAATTAATTTTTTGGGGTTTTCGGGGTCGTAGATTAACGTCGTAAAATCAAAAATGACTTATTCAGATAGTGTGGACGTTTTGCTCCGACCGAACCTTACCAAGTCAGAAAATCGGACAACCAAAACAAGAACTATAGTAGATGTGATCAATCTTCGTGAAGACAAATGAAAATGATGACGTCTTCACAAAATTCACTTTAAGTTAAAGATTTAAAATAACAAATAACTTACAATTATATCCTGTTCCCAAAGACGTTTATCAATTGATAAAGAAGAATTAAATTTTTTCATCAACTCGTCATTTTCAGCCTTAAATCTACCACCCCATAGCGAATAACTTTCATTTGAATGTAAATTAGACATTTTTCAGACAAAACAAAAATTTAAAATATAATTTCTAATTTTAGGATTTTAAATATTTTTGTTCGTGACCTCTCGAGGTTTTAAATTTCTATTTTTAAGTGAGAAAGGATATTAACTTTTATCTAGAAATCAAGAGCGATCATATTACGGTTAATGGTTTCATGGTCTAGTTGTATCATGTTTTTTTTTTTTTATGTAAAGATAAAAGACTATTTCTAAATTAAAAAAATTTTATTAATTACAAATTTTAAAAAACTATTCTTTTTTCTTTCAATTAAAAACAACTTTTAAAAAAACTGGTAAAAATTTTTTAGTTTTTTTTCAAAAAAATTGACAAAAAAACATTCTCAAAAAATATCTAATCAATAAAAGTAATGAAAAAAAAATTCTTGGATTTTACATTTGTTTGTGTTAAACTTTGAGTTCAAACCATTTGAGTCATTTTGATCATTTATTACATTTACACAGCGCTCAAACGCAAACCTAAAAATAAAAAATAAAAAATTAGATTTTTTTTTCGTTAGGTTTAAGGTTATTGTTCAAATATTTATTGAAAGCTATCCTTGAGATAAATTTAAGACTAAAATTAACTCAAAGATTATTTGCACTCTAATAACAATTAATAAACAAAAATAAACAAAAATTCTTAATATTCAAATATTTGAATAATATCGTAGTCGTCAAGTAGATTCAAAAAAAAGTTTGCATACAAAGCTTAACGATCTTTAAGATAAGCCTTGGATCGAACGTTTTTTTTCGGTCTACTTGATGATCTAGTCGATATTGTGCGTCAACAAATTTGAAAAAAAACTTTTAATTCACAAATCTTGATGTGTAGAATTTTGATGGAATCGGATAAAAATTTGAATTAGTAGAGGGAATGGACATGATTTTTTTTGCGATAGCATGTGATTATATACTAAACCGGTCGTTCACATGTTCCCAAAATGAACGTTCAAATCCTTTCATGAACATTCATGAACGTTTATGAACGTTCATTTTGGGAACATGTGAACGACCAGGTTAGTAAGAGATTCTCAAAGTTAATTTTAATACCTTCCAGGCGCTATCGAGTCAAAATCAATAGATAAAGTTGTAATTTTGGCGATGTCTCTTCATCTTTAACCGTTTTTTCTAGACCCACTCGACCCTAAGATGAAAATAAATACTTTACATGTAACGAACTAAACGTGAAAATCGTACTGTGGTTTCTATTTAAAACTGCTGAAAAAGCTGCAAGGACTTCTTTAAAGCTGTTTAAATGATTTTGATTGGTTTTAGAATTCACTTGAGCAACTTTTGTGTGTCTTCTTGCTCTAACTCTGGGACCTTCCGTTCGAGCTCCAGACTCGTCTAAAGCAAACGGACCACCACTTTCTCGCAAAACCAGCCGCCAGCTGCGGGCCTTGCTTTTCAGGAGTTTTCCTTAAGACAAGAGTCCTGAAAAGAATCGATCGTCGCTTCTTAATGTGAAAGATTAGCTCATAAGCTTCCATAAGATAAACTAAAAAAGTCAAGAATAACCAAGAAGCTTGGATTAAAAAAAGCGTTAGAAAAAAAACGAAGGAATATAGCTCCCTGGATAGTTAATCAAAAAAAAAAACAAAACACTGATTTAATAGGGAAAAAAAAAACAAAAATAATAGTTAAAAAATATATATATTTATGTTTACAGTTACCTCTGACCCCCTTAAGATTTTTTCAAAAAAATTTTAATAGAATAATAATTTGGTAGAACCGAATATTTATCAAAATTTTTTCGTTTTAAATGAGACTTTTTCAAATCATGCTTAACTTGAAATAAATAACGTAACGAAACAAAAAAAAAATAAAAAAATTTTAAATAAATTTCTTACCTAAATCATTTGAAAAACAATTGTTACAGTGTAAACGATTAGCTCCACTGACACGTACATCAGTACCTTCTTTACCATTACCCAATGCTATATTACACACACTACATCGAAAACATTTTAAATGAAACGCTAATCCGAGCTTTTCGATCCACATAGCCGAGCCTTGACCTAATATTTGATTACACGTTGAGCATTTTTGACTTAAACTAATTGTTTGTATTTGTTGCGATGAATTTTGATAGATTTGAGGTTGATTGAGAATTTTTTGAGATTGGGATATTTTTTGTTGATATGGTTGCGGTGGTTTTGAGATTAAAACACGTTGTGTTGGATTTTTTGGTCTTGTAAGCGCTGATGCCGATAGAGTGTTCATTAAATTCTTTGGTTCAATCAAATTGGGCACAGAACGTCTCATTTTTTGGTCTATTATGTTCATATGAGTCGATGGATTTTTTAAGTGATTAATTTTTTGAACAGTCTTGTACCCAGGCGTTTCTTCAACAAAACGATTCGAAGGTAAAATTTGATTCTTCGTAACAATATTAATATGTTTACGAGTTGGTGATAGTGATTTGTTATTCGGTCTTATATCAGCTTGTAGATTAGTTTTATAAACATTATAATCGATAAACTCATTTATTGGAGGACTTATCAACGAACCAGTCATTAATATCATCTCTCTTTCTTTTCTTAATTGCTCAGCTTCGAGTCTTAACTTTTCTTTCTCTTTTTCAATTCTTTCTTTTTCTTGGCGAATCGTTTCTTGTTCCAATCTAATTCGTTCCATATCTTCTTGTTTTTGTCTCGTTAGATCCAAACTTTTGCTCATCGTTGCAACATCATCAGCATATTTATTCATACCTTTGTTAAGTAACTCGTTTTTTAAATGATCCATTGTATCATGTACATGTTTAATAACTTCATGTTTAAGATTAGTGTCAATTAGACTTGATAATGGAGTTTGTTCAACAGATGATGCGGCTAACTTTTTATTGTTTATCAAAATTGGGTTAAGTGGTGTTATTTTTGGTGGTGGATTAGGTCGTTGTGGTTTGACAGGCTCGGGGGTTTCGAGTTTCAAAAAATCCGGTTCTTCAGTTTCTTCAGTGTAAATTTTTTGAATCAAAGCGTTCAAGTCTTCTTTTCGAATTGTTTCTTGTGTTTGACTTTCCGTTTTAAGCTCTGATGTTGAGTCAAGTTGTATTGGTGATGATAAACGATTTTGATTTTCGTCTAAATTTTTTTTAATCTCTTCTTCGCGTTGTTTAATTTCAAGTTCTTGCAATCGAATTTTTTCCTTTTCCAATTTTAAACGTTCCTTTTTAAAAAAAAAAAATCAAAATTTCAAAATTAAATTAAACGTGAAATCAAATCGAATCGGACATTCAGGTTAAGTGATTTTAACATGCATTTATTTCTATGGGACTTACCAATTTGTAAATTAACTTGAACTTTATATTGTAACAGAAAAGTTTATTCTAAACCAGCCTAAAGTTTCAAACAACAATAAAAAATAATTACCTGTTCTCTGCGTTGGATTTCTTCCTCTTTGACGCGGTCTAGATCAAGTTTAAGAGACTCTTGAATTCGTTTTTGCTCTTCTTCATATTTTCGTTTCATCAAAATTTCTTGTTCTTGTTTCCAATTTTCGATTGATTTCATGTTATCCAAAAGGGCTTTTTTGATCTCAAGTGAGGCTGGTGAATTTTCAACATGGTCTGTTTTAGATGTTTTAGTGTAAACAGATGGCAATGGTGGTGGTTCAGTGGTTGGAATTGGTGGCGGTCTTGGCGATTGTAATAAGTCATCATCGTCGTTGTCGTGATCAGTGTCATCATTGGAGGATTTTTCTATTTTAACTTTGTCCGAGTCGCTTTCTTTAGACTTCAAAATAAACAAAAAATTAAAAAGTCTCTATTTTTTTTTCAACAAAATCGTCTTCTAACCAACTAAAATATTAATCTCTATGTTAAAAATGTTAAAAAAAAGGCGTAGGGGGACAAAGGTATGACGAAAGAAGAACCGCCGCACTCTGTCTTACGTAGCCCACTAGATTTCTGTATAAATAAAAAATTCTAACAGACAAAAATACATCAACAACAAAAAAAAAATCTTAAATTTTACTTAAGTCAAAGAATTTACAAATTGTTCAAGTAAGGTGCTTAAAAGCTTAAATTGTGAGTATTCTTCAATAAAAAATAAAAATTGTTAATGTTAAAAAAAAAGTGTTCAAACTCTAATAGACAAAGCATGAAGTAGTGATAGAGCCAAAGTGAAAGTTTTAGTTCTCATAAATCTATTCTATGTAAACTAGATTTATTGCAATTTACCTTTTGCTTGTAATTACTAAGACTATCGTATAAGCTTTCAATTTGTTCGGAATTGGGAGATAAAGAACTTGAGGCAATTTGATCGTTTTTTCTAGCTAGATCGTCCAAAGAGGACAAAGACGATTCGGGTGAACTTAATGAAACTTGTTTATCACTAACAGTGTCAGATAACTTTTTATGCTCAGTGTTTGTACTAAGTGTCCAATTGAGTATTAAATTCAATTGGGTCTTTCTCTTTTCGATCAAGCTCTCAGTGTTCATATTTTCCGACTAAGTAAAAATAAAATAAAAATTGTTAAAGCCCTCTATTTTTTTTTAGTATACGAGAAAAATAATATTTTAAAGCGAAATCCCAACTAATTTAAAGATAAAAAAATATGAAGCAATTTAAGATTAAGAAAGATTTGGCTTAATGAGAAACAACATTTTTTTAATATTTATCAAAAAAATATAAAATGTACCTGATTGGAGTGATAGGATTTTTTGTAAGGCTTAGGCGCAACTATTTGGTGATAATCGGCTTGTTTAGTCGAATTATTAAGCAAAGGATTAGTTGTAATTGATGAAATTGTAGTCGGTGTTGAATCGCCACTTGATGTTGATGGTGTCAATACGTTTGGCAAGTCTTGTTCAGATTCGTGACATGATTTTTCTAGTCGAATGGTTTCTTTAAAATTGAAATAAATTAGAACATGTTAATTAAAACTTGGTTATTAGTCGTTAGGATAACAAAAAATAAAAAAAAATAAAAACTTATTAGACCATATTAAGATTAAACATAAAATAAAATCATAACTTAAACAAAACATGATAAAAAAAAAAAATAAAAAAAATTTTGTGACAATTAAAAAGTTATTTGACTTAATAGATACTCGAATTTTTTACATTGCCGCGATAGGTATTCTATAGGATACTTAAACAACGTTATTTAAACAAAAGATAACAATGCTTCAACGAAACCAAGTGATTTTTTTTCTTGTTCATTGAACTTATAAAAAGGTTTCTCTTTTTTTAAAGATTTTGAAAAATTTTGAAAGAAAAAAAAACACTCAAAGTTAGAAGAAGTAAAAATTTTTGTAAAAAGATTTCAAAACTAAAAACCTAGTTTACTTTTAGTTGGTCTAGAACCAAGTTTTCTTTGACAGTGCTGCTGCTTTAATACAACGAATTTACTATATTTTACATTCAATTACCAAAATTTACTGAAATTACCGTGAAATACCTAAAATGAGAAGTCTCTTCTTACGATAATTGAAGAAAATTATCGAAATATCAAGAAATTTTTGGTAAAATTTGACAAAGCTTAGCAATGGTTGCTTAATCGAGCGGGATTTTCTTTAAAATTTCACTCATGATGGTTTTTGGTAACCCAAAACCTGACTTTCGTGGTAACCCATACCCACCCAATACCTTAAAATTAATGAGTACATAGGCCTGGCATATAATTTTTTGATGTCGCTCGTTCTTATAAAAGGTTCCAAGTTCGATCAAGGATTAATGTCATTAAAGCTCATCACAGGCGATCGAACCCGTTACTATAATTAAATAGAAAATTATAGGTAAAGTTGATATTGCGATATGTATAACTTTGCTGACATATACATGCCAATAATTTAGCATGAGCTAGGATAGCAGTGTTGTGCTTAAGCAACACCAAAGACTACATTGAATATTTTTGACGCAGTCAAGATTCGATCTCACCACCTTCTTAACTTCTTTGAAAACTGATCAACGACATACCAATTTAGCTAATCCTTTTGCGATCATGAGCCGCTCGGATCCGAGATTGAAGTTTCTGATCACGAACAGCCCTAATAAAGCTCATTTGATCATTCCTTTGAAGGAAAGAAAGGAAAATTAAGAAAAATCTAGGAGAGAAGGAATACCAGGATTTTAAGTATTTCACGATAATTTCAGTAAATTTAGATAATTGAACCTGATTAAAAATAGTAAATTCATCCATTTCATGCTAAAAAATAAGAATGAAGATCTTAGCCTTAACAAGTTCGAAAGGTCAAACTTAGAAACTTAATCTTGATGCAGGACACTTTTTTTTCTCTGATCGAAAAAAAAATTCAACTTGTAAAAAATGCCATTAAAATAGATTGAGTTTATTTTATTTTCCTAAATATTTTGATGTTGCTTTAAAAAAAAATAAAATAAAAAAAAGTTACAAAAAAAATAGTTGATGAGTTAAGCTAAACATAAAAAAAAACAAGTAGAATAGAATTGTTCATTAAAGGTTATAATTTTAAATTGTAAAGTCAGCGTAACATTTTTTAGTTAAATAATTCCATTTTTTTTTTTTAAGTTTAAATAATTATAAACGACAAAGGTCCTTTTAAAGTTCACACAGACACACACTCTCACACTTTAACGTACTGTACAATTGATAAATGGAAGTTTTAGAAGAAGATAAAAAAAAAAGAAGGATGCGAGTCTTTTTTTTTTGTGTAGATAACAAAATAACATTTTTTTCGACAAAAAAAAAATAATAAAAAAAAACAACAATTTTTTTTTAAGTTTTTGTTTTTTTTTTCAAAGTTTATGAGTTTTAAAAATTTTTTTTTTTTTTTAATTAAGTGTTCATTGTTTCGTTTTTATTGACTAGTTTTTATCTTTTTGTAAAAATTAAAAAAAATTAATTGAAATTCTCTTCGGATCGGTCACTTTGAAATATTTTTTCCTTCGAAATCAAGCAAAAAAAAAGAAAAGCTACCTACTTTCAAAATCGTGTTGTCTCTGCTGACTTAAAACTTTCATTTGAATTGAGTTCATTTGAAGTCGTTGTCTCATTATTTTTCGTAATTGCTCATTATTTAGGTTATTTGTACACGTATCATTTATTTCAACGACTAGATCACCCTTTTTTAAACCAGCCTTATCGGCTAAAGTCTCTTTTAAAAATTAATAAAATTAATTTTTTTCTCTTTTCAAGTTGTATTTTTGACTGAATTTTACCTGGTTCGACGACTACAATTTGAGCGTAACATCCATTGACTAAAACAATTTCATTATTAATTAAAACACTTAAAGGCTCATTTTCACCATCTTTCTTAACACCACTATTCAATAAAAATCCGAACCCACGCGAGCTATAATTATCCGGTCTAACAATATCAACATTTTTTTCTATATATACATACTGTACATTTTGTGATTCGTCCAATTCATTTTGGGATTCGTCAAGTGATTGATTCATTGACGTATTTTGAGTGTCTTTTTTACTCGTCAAATCATCTTGTTTTATTTCATTTGAACTTTTTGTCGTTATTTCGACTGAAATGGCACATTTTTCTTGAGTTATTTCGTCATTCAATGGCATAATGTAATATTGTGAATTTTCAAAAGGATTTATTCGTTTTCGTTCAGACCGAGTCATTACAGGTTCATCTTCTTCAAAATTACGAGTTTTAACAGGAAGTTTTTGTTTTTCTCGACGACGTTTTTTCCAATCATCCACCCTCTTTAAAAAAAATAAAAAAAAATAAAGGACCTAGCTTTTTTTTGTTTTAGTGAGTCCAATACTTCTAAATACTCAATGTATTCCCTAGCCGTAGCTGTCCTACTCGTACCACAGCCCATTTTTTTACTTAGACTAAATAATAAAAAATAAAACTCTCGAATTCTAAACAAAAATAAATAATTTTGAAGTGTGCATTGAATTCTCTATTTCATTACTAATTAAAAACACAAGTTTTATTTTTTAATCCATTTAAATTTGATTGTTTTGATTCTGATTATAAAATTTGTTGAAAAAAAATAAACATTATTTTTTAAGAGTAGTTGAAATTTATTTCTTTGATGAAAATATTTTGTTATCTATTTAATTAAAGGCAATTAAATTCATATTTTGTGTTTGTTGAATTATCGTTCTAATTAAATAAGTAGCCATTTTTAGAAATTGTTGTTGTTGAAACTAAGCAACAACGATTTTTGTTCAAGTTACAAGAGGCTCGATTTAAAATATCAAAAAAAATTTTTCTTTTTTTTTGTATCAAACATCCTTGAGAGAACACCCAAAACTAACTTGAAATAATTACGTAACTCCTAATTACATATACATGTTTAATCAAAATATTAATTACTTCTGATCCTTCTACTAGAACGAACCTAATTTAAATAAATTACGAATAACTTTAATTACTGATGCATAAATTTTGAGCTTTTTAAAATGGAGTTACAGTCTTCCCTCGTTAATCCGACCTATTTGGTCGAGAATTTTTTTGTTGGTTTATCAAAAATGTCGGATTATTGAGAGGTAATAAGATAGAAAAATATGTCGGATAAGAGAGGTTTCTGAATTAGCGAGGGTCGGATTAACGAGGTTAGACTGTATTGACAAAACAACCATGGTCATTCAAAACTTCCAGAAATGAACGTTCAAGGTTTCTGAAGGTTCAAGGGTCCATGAAGCTTCATATTTCTTCATTATTTTTCAAAAATCTTCATTTTTTTTTCAAATTTGAGGAAATTAAAATTTTAGAAGAATAATAAAAATATTTGGAAATTTTTGAGGAGATTTGAACCTTCAGAAACCTCTTGAAACTTCATGAAAGTTCATGAAGGTTCATTTTTGGAAGTTTTGAATGACCACGGTTGGAGGTGAATAAAAATCTTAAATATACTTTTAAAATATTTAAAAATACCATTTTGCCCTTCTATAGAGCAAGTCATACACGAATTAACTGCGCGAACTTTCATGAAGTTCATGAACATTCATCCGATCCTACGAAATCAACAATTTTTTCCGATTCAGCGGAATGAATATATCAGTATTCACCATCAAAATCCTTTCCGCGAACGTCCGCACTGATGAATATTCATGAAAGGAAAGTTCGTCCAGTTGATTCGGCAATCACCATATCTGTTTTTCCTATATATTGAAAGGATTTACTTTTTATCCTTTTTTGAATTTTTAACTCAATGACGCCAAATCCTCATCTAATCCACCCCTGAGCCCAACATGGGACTTAATGACACACACCTTCCGAGTATTAGTATGTGAAAAAGGGTAAAAATTACATCTTTTATTAGGAAAGGTTGTGGATTTATTTACAAAGGGTACACAAAGTATATATTTTACCGAGGCAGTGTCAGCAATCAATTTGCTACTGGCGTCTTTTGACTTTATCAAAAACAACGCCAAATTACGTTATTTAACGCTTGCTAACATCACGAATTTTTTTATTCGCCATTTTTATAAAAGAAAAATTATGATTTTTTAAGGTAAAGCTACACCTTATTTGGCCTAACTTGATGTTAACAAACGTTAATCGATTGCCATCACTGTAGTACAAAGTACATTCTAGTTCGGACATTTTTCCTTTCATTATCTTATGAGCTATTGATATGCATCTTAAACTTTCGACTTGGGAAAGACGAGAAAGAAGACTTCATAGTGAAAGATGAAACTAGTCTAAAGAAAATTTGATTAAAACTCTAAATTTTAGTAGCATGTAAAATGATCCTCCTGTGTATTTACTTTAAGAATTAAAAATTCTAAACCTGCTTAATTTTACCATTCCAATCGGAATTTAATTCATGTCATAATCAAACTTGAGAGGAATTGTTTTTTTTTATTTGTAACCACTTGAGAATAAAACTGATAATCCTTAAGAGAGTAATTTAAATAACTCAAGTGTGTATTTTACAAATGAAGGATAAGTGTTGTTTGTTTGCTTTTTTTTCATTTAGAACAAATAGAATTTTGGACTCACTAAAATTATTTAACCGAATTATATTTTTCTACTTACATTTTGCCAATCATCATTTAAACTTTCATCATCATTATTTACATAATCATTTTTCTTTTTAGTCGTACTTGTTTTTTTTTCACTGTCGAGTTTATTTAATTCTTTTGATTTTTCAACGGTTTTCAATTGTTCTTTGGCTTTTTTGGCAAATTGTTGACCAGCAGCCGAATAATTTACATTAAATTTAAACGGATTAGTGTCCATAACACTTGTAGACACGCGTCTATCGAAATTTCGTGTTGGTATTTTAGCACTTGACGAATTGGAATTACTATTCGGCGTAGGCGTATTAGAAGGATTAGTTAAATTTTGAGTTTGTACATAACGCGGTGATGACACACTATTAGTCGATGATATTGGCGAACAATTTGCATCGATTAAACGCAAATCTTCTTGTGATTTATTTTGTGTACTAATTAAATCAGTGTTTAAATTTTGTGAATACGATGACGATGTTGAAGGCGATGGCGACGAAAATGGTATCGTTTCAACACTTTCTTTAAATTCATTTTTTAAACTTGTCGTTTTATAAATATACGACATTTTATCTTGTTTTTGTTCTAATTTACGAGCACAATCGTCCATACATTCAAATCTAGATTGTGATGAAGACGATTGAGATATTTCATCCGAATATGAGCTTGAACTAGAACAAGCAATCTCTTTTTTATCAACGCGTTGCTTTAGTAGACAATTCGATTTCGGCGTTGACAATTTAATAGAATCACCAGGTCCAATTATAACAGACAAAGAAACAGCTGATGTATTCGAATTGATAAAACTTGACGATGATGAAAGTGAGCTTGACGTGGAAGACGTTGAGTATTGACTTAATGAAGTATTTGAATAATATGAAGTTAATATTTTATTTTTGTTTGAAATTGGTTTAAGTATCGCTTGTTGTCGTTGTTGTTGTTGAGGTTGTTGTACGTTAAGATTATTTGAATCAAAATAATATGGTAATGTAATTCCAAATTTGTTTGCTTTTTGAGATAGCCAATTAATTGTATGGACAACCTAAATTCATAATTACAAAATTAATTAGTTAATTTAATTTGACAAAAAACTAAAGGATTCAAGGTGGAAAATTTTGCGAAAAAAAAAAGATTATTTAAATTGGATTTAGCGTTCGTTACGAGTCCTAATTTTTTTGTAAAACATGAACTTAATCATTTTCAAATTTTCTTAAGCATTTTTCAAATATCGACTTTCAAAAAATAAAGAGAGAAAAAAAAGTTGTATTGTTTTTTTTGAAATTTTTTTTTTTTGGATTTTACGAAAATCTAGGTTAGTTACAATATTAAGCAAAAAATTAAAAAAAAACTAGTTTTTTATTGTTTTCGATATGATTTCGTTGAAACTTTTTTTCTTTTAGCTATAACTAAATATTTATACTATACCGAAACATTTTTATAATCGACTTGGACAATAATATCTTATCGTCTTTGAGTCAATATGCAAAAAAAAAAACAAACTACTAATTGACGAAACGTCTTTAGTTTTTGATCCACTGAAATGTTTACTTAATCCAGAGATAAATGGAAAAAAACACACATACACAACTTGCTTTTTATCATTTTATAGAATTTAATCAAAACTTGTAGACCGAAGTAGGATTTGAAATTGATTTTCTTATCGTTGGTTAATAGCATATAATTTATCATGTTTGCCTAAAAGGATGTTTCTTCAAGTTGATTACCTATACAAAAAAAACTTTATCGATTTTGTTTTTTTTTATACAGGGCCAGAATTCAATGGTTCAACCCTTTGTTTTTGTTGATTGAAGTATTTATTTTAGGACTTTTTGGGCCTTAAGTATATCATCATTTATAAACATTATTTCATGCTCTAGTTAATATGAAAAGTAAACTTGGGATAAGCTTAGTTTTTCTTTTAATTTTGATTCAACATTCTAATTTTTACTTCAATGCATCAGGATATTAAAATTTATACTTTAAGGTCTTATCACAAATCCGGTCTTTCACAATGCTCATTTCTGAAAGTTCGTAAATTTGGAGTGGAGAGATAAGAGTGAAATTTTTAATTTATTAAACCAACAAAAACTTGGCAATCTTGTGTTTTCCAAGTCGCGGATTACATTAATCGAGTCGACAGTTAACAAAATTTTGATCTTTATAGAAATATGAAAATTCATGAGCTTTCAGAAAAGAGCATTCGGAAAGACCGAATTTGTATTTTCTTTCAGTATTCGCTTCTAAAGTTAGTTTCATTCAAATTTCCGGTAAACAAATAGACAAATGGATATTATTCCTACCGTATGTTCTCCTTTTTTCTAGCTTAAAAATATGTAAATCGCCTGAATTTTAGTCTCTGTAATTCGAATTGTCGACAATTTGGATGAAATTTAATAAAATTTCGGGCGTTCATGTATCCGAAAAACGAAGGTTTTGACCATGTATTCGGGAATTTATCAAGAAATCACGAGGAAAACAAGAACGACATTTGTGGGATACATGAATGTCAAAATTCATATCAACAAGGGCTGACTGGTACTCGCTCAATTAGATTTTTCTAGAGATAGGATCGATTAATATGAATTACTTTAAGTAAGAAAGCTCTAACTTGATTTGCCACAAAAGGCTTAACCCTTATGCCGCTTGTTCAGTTTTGATGATATCAAAAAAAAGGATAAAATCAATGAATTTTATAAATTTGGAAAATCCTTAAAAAAGATTAATGCTTATATGGTCTCAGTGAAGGCATTCAAGAAAAAACCTTAAATACAGATGACCCTTGACATAATTTATTTTTCGAATTTTCACCTCTACCGGCATAATGTTTTGTTTACCCTAATTATGTTATTCTACTTGCTTAGTGAGGGTTAACATTGATAAATTTTAGTTTTAGACTTCCATTTAAATTTTGAAAATGTTTTAGGAACATTAAGGGGAACTTACTATATAATTTATGATTGTTGGATATGTTCCAACGGGTGGTTAAAGGCTGAATTATTATATGTCTTAGATAGGAATTTGTTAAATTTGCTTAAACTTTCCTTAACGAACGTTGACAATATTTTTTTTCTAAAATTTGAAATCTAATAATATTTTTCGATTATCTCTACTAACAAAAGAGGGATTAGTGGACAATCTTAGGACCTTCTCTACTTAATTTAGACTCTATATCAAGTTTTCGCTATTATTATAATTCATATTAAAAAAAAAAGTTGTTTAAAAATAAACTAGTTGAAAGGTAAAATGAAAAAATATAAAAACAACAACAAAAAAAAAGAGAGAAAATTTCTCTATTTTTGAAGTAGTTTTAAATGTTTTAAAAAAATTTCGAATAATACTTTCATGATATTTAATTTTCTAATTAATCACTAGATTTTCCTCATAATCCCAAAACTACCTTTAATGTCATCCTACACTCAATTTTTACCGATTTTTTTTTGAACTCGTTTATTTTTAAGAAAAAAAATCTCTTTAATATATAAGTCGAAATATTTACGTAACATAAACCGTAAGGGGGAAGAGAAACAATTTTATTGTTGTTGAATCCTAAGGGCTAATTACACAACAACTCGACTGGATTGAAAATTTCAAAATCAATAAAAAAATTTGTTCCGTTTGAATTTGAAAAAAAAAAACGAAAAAAATTATTTTATTTTTTTTTCATTCAAAAAAAAAGCCTCTCGGAGTAATACCGAATAAATCGTTTGTTTAAATGGCCTCAATCATACAATAAAATCCAATATTGCATTATTCGGTTGTCAACGTTATATTACGAACATAAACGAAAACTAGTAATTCTTCTAGTTGTTAGTACGAAACAACAAAAAAAATAACATTATTCATTATATGGAATAGAAATTACAAATTTACTATGAATGCAATTATAGTTTTTAGTGTTTTTTTTTTCTAGCCTTATTAATATTTGATATTATTGCTCAATCTTTTTTTCGTTTTCGTAAGTATTAATATTTTCTTTCGTTTTTTTTTTTGTTTTTTAAAACCCTTAAATTGAAATTTAGAAGAAGAAGAAAAAAATCTCCTCTAAAAATTGTGTTTGAAAAAATTACGTAATCTTTCTTGTAAATTTTATAGTAGTCCTTTTTCATAAATGTTCACTAGAGAATTCAATTATGAACTTCAAATATTAAGCCTTGATTTGAATAAAAAAAAAGAGTTTTCGTTTTTTTAATATTCACGAAAATTAAGTCATTTTTTTTTTAAATTTTTTCAATTTTAAAGGTAAATATACTTGAATAAAAGAAAAAAAATTGCCGATAATTTTGTCTAACCACTGTACACTCTTTTCGACTTGCTTGGAATTCTAATTGAATATCTCAAGTCTAATTGAAATTTTTTGATTAGATGGAATTTTTGTTAAACTTTAAATCGACATTCTGTTAAGAATTTGCATTCTTTTATTCTCCTTTGCTTAAAAATGGTCGTTTCTTTGAATAATTTTGGAGCAAAACATGAGCTCCGAAACTTAAAAAATTGATGAAGAATTTTGTTTTATCTTAATCTATGCACTTCAACCGAATTAATGGCGAACCCGAGCCGTACCGTACCCGTACCCGTACTAAAAATTTTCTAAATTTTTAATGCATGATTATGCGATAAATTTGCGATTATTTAGTACGGTCCGCGAAACGCGCGCGTGCGTCGTCCGAGAGATCTCCAGCCGCAGACAATTTGTCATGCAACAATGAAGGATTGCGGAGAAACCGAAAGAGCCCGTATTCCAGATCAAGCTTCAGATCTGAAGACAAACAAACAAAAGAAGAACACATCATTAAGAATAAAACGCTTGGACAAGATACCGAACGAAGAAGTGTACAAAATGATCAAACAAATTCCAATTTCATTGAAACTTGGTAAGAGACAATTGACTTGGGTTGGACACATGCTTCGTCGACAAATAGATGAGCCAATAAGAATTTATAGTTTTTACGAACCGAGTCAACAAATGGGAAAGCCAAAGCAAGGAAGGCATGCAACAAATTATGCTAGATATATTGCTAATTTAATTAGCAAAAACATTCCCCCGTCTGTTGAGGAGATCGAGAAGGCAGCACAAGATCGGAAAGAGTGGAGAAGACTAGTGATCGCGTGTCCTAGGAGTGTTGAGTGATTGGCTTTCGTAAAAACACCCGAATGATGATGATGATTATTTAGTACGAGTACGGGTACGGTAAGCCTTTAATTCGGTGAAAGAGCAGTATGAACACTTGCAAAGACTCTTACGAATTTGGAAATCAGTATTTACCAAAGCTTAAAAGTCCGACCTATCATGATGATGATGATAGGTTTTGTGGTACAGTGGTGGTTCTTTGGAATTTTCTTTAGATTTTATGCTTTAGACTGGCCTGTAACCTGAATCAAAGATCCCATAACTTAGCTTTATTTAACTCAAAGGTGGGTCACTCTTGACCCAATATTATTTTTTTTCGATGATCTGATTTGAACCCAAAATTGAATCCACTTAAGCTTTAAAATTTTAGGGATTTTTATTTCGTTATTGGCTATGGAAAGCAAAATATTTTAGAAAAAGGAAGCTTTTTTTATTTCAATTGGGTCAAAAATGATCCACCTTTGGACGGATAAGAGTTAAAGCAAGAAAGTGCATATAAAGTTGTACCAGAAAAAGTGTGCCCTAAACATAACGGAGCTTTTGTTCTGTTAAACTATGTCCGGAAACTTTTAGAACTTTGGTTGGGCGGAAAAGTGGACGTCTGTTTGTTTTTTTAGGTTTTTTCGTGATTTTGTGCCCTGAACTGAACATCCGAGAACTTAGCTCCCAGGTCTACAAGAAAGAACACAAAAAACAATGGCTGGGTCATGGTATAACAACAAAGAGAATAAACTCCATGAATAAACTCCGGGGATTTTAGTTCTCGAGAGAATTTTATTTTACAAATAGAGTTCAGGGTGTAAAATTCAAAAAGAGTTTTTTTTAGAAAAAAAAATTTAAATTTGAAAAAAAAATACCTTTTTTAAACGTCTTTGTTGTTCTTCGTCAATTAAATGATTATTTAAGTTTGAATTACTTTTATATTAAAAGAAGAAAAAAAAAATATTTAGAAAAGGCTTGAAAGCTTTATAAAAAAAAAAAAAAAACATACTCTAATTTATTAGTTGATGCTAAATTGTTTGAATTCGTACCACGTCTTTTGACTAAATCTTCCAAATCGGTTATATCGAATAAATTAGCTTGTGATAAATTAAAATTTTCTTGGCATGCTTTTAAAAATTGATTCAAATTGTCCTGAATCAATAGAAAAAAAAAAAGTTTTTTTTTATGAAAAAAATTTTTATAAAATGAATTAAAATCCCGGCTAGTCTCGCTTTTAAGTCAATTAAAGAATCAATGAATAAAAAACGGGTCAAAGCCTTACTTAAACAATAACAAAAATTTAATATTATTCTAACCAAGTTTTTTTTTTTTTTTCTGAATTTGTTTAAGGACTTGTTCTAAACATTTAGAAGGTCATTAGATTAAATTTTAATGTTATTGATGTTGTTTTCCAAGGCTTCTCTAGCCGGATATGGACACAAAAACTTACAATTCCAGCTATTGGAGTTGAGTGACGATTGATTCGACGTATACAATCTGGCTTGAGAACGTTTAAAAGTCTTGAAAAAAAAAATAAAAATTTATTTTAAATTTTTATTTTTTTATAAAAAATACTTACTCGCATAAAATTACACCGTTTTCTAACGACTTTCGAAAATCGTTTGGATACGCAAATTTTTTGTTCGTTACAGTCTAGAGAATACAAGATTTATAAAAAAATTCGGATCAAATAATTAGTTCAAGTTCTGTACGACCATACAAGAAAATAATCAATGAAAAATAACTAAACAAAAAATGTTTTCAATTAAAATTAGATTTAATCACGTACTTAAACATGATAGATTTGAAAACATTCAGCTAAAAAAAAAATATAATAAAACAACTTTTGATTCGAATTTCTTCGTTTATCAAAAATGACTATTTCGTATGAAAATATTTAGCATACATTTGATAAATTTTAGTTTGAATTTAAACTTAAGACTAAGAGAATCTATGTAGAGTGATTTTTTAATCAAAAATTTCTGATAAACACTTGAAAATCCTTCTTGTCAGAAGGTGTTAACAATTTAAAAAAAAAGATTGGATTAAATTTTAAAAATAGAATTTAAAAAAAAACACACCAACTTTATTTCGTAAGAGAACAGGTTCATAAATAATTAGGCAACTATATTTAGAAACTTATCAGCTTTTCAAAAAAATTATTATCCTTTGATAAATATGCGAATGGTCTTAAATGAGTTATTGGAATCCTCACCTACAGTATGACGGTCCGTCTCAAACGTTTTTAAAAAGGATTTGTTTCCGTTCCCAGACTCATTTCCTTTTAAGGAAAAAATAGAAACAGGACAACACCCTTTAGGAAAACGTTCTGAACCGAATGTTACAAAAACACTGTATCTCTAGATACTGCACTATCTCTGAATTAATGGCTTACTCGTACTAAAGCGTAATCGAACCTTACTAGAAGCGTGCTAAGGGTACGATTCAAAACGATACGGGTACGACAAGCCATTAATTCGTTGGAACCGCAGTATTTGAGAGAAAAATGACCGTATGGTGTCATAGGAGCAAAATACACACTTACAGTCAATAAAAAATCGTAATTTTAATGAATAAGTAGCAACGAAAAAGTAGATAGAGCAAATCTATAAGCTATAATAAATTTATCAAGCTAGCATTGGAAGATCTAAAAGAAAAATTAATTTATCTTTGTAAAAAATATATTAGGCTAAGTGTTTTTTTTTGTGCCAATCCAATTTTTTGTGATAGGAATTTAAGATAATTTCATAAATTTATTTAATCTTCGTCTATGGTCAGTCTATTCCCAAAATATCTCAAAGGCTAAAACTTATCATGAAAACATCTAGACCTAAATCGGGCTGCTCGAAATATTTCGAAACAAAACTTGAAAATAAAAAAAAAAATGAGTTTACTTCAATCCAATTTTGACACTTGGAAATCAAATTATTGAATTCATTTTCTTGTTTTTTAATTTTTAATTTTGACATATTGCAAATAGCCGAATCGTCATTGGTATTATTTGTATAATTGACCATGAGTAAATTATTATCATCATTAAAGTCATCTAAATTATTAGTCGTACTCGTGCTTATACTCGATCTATTACTTCTACACACTTGATTTAATTTTAAATTATTTAAACATTTTGAACTAGCCGAATCGTCAAATCCACCAATTGACGAGTCTTCAACATAATCACTTGTTTGATTATTGCTTGTTTTTAGATATAAATTTGACGATGACGACATAGACGATGCTAGTGACGATGACGATAATGTTCGTTTATTTTCGTTCAATTTTGTGTCCAATTCAGGTTTAGTATTCAAAGATAGTGATGTACTTGACGAAGTGCTTGACGAACTAGCTGGTGATGAACATCGACTTGAAGATCGTTGTACATTGCTAGTAGCAGTCATTAAGTTTATTGAGTTAACTAGATTGGCTACGATTGATTTGTTTTTATTAAATGACGGAGAGTTTTCGCTCATTTTTGTTTTATTAATTTCTCATCGTCTTTTTTTTTTATCTAAACACAAAAATGGAATTATAATGAGCTCTAAACGGTCATGTTGTGTTATTTTTTCAACAGAGAGAATGTTTGTTTAAAACAATCGTTCTAAAATATTATAAAAATCGACCTGTTTTCTCTTTCTGTTCGAAAACTATTTAGTAAAATTATTTTTTAGAAAATTAATCAATTTGTAGCGTGACCCTGGATTAACTCGAAAAAATATTCATAATACAAAAAAAAAACTCTAAAAGAAGAAAACAAAAAATAATATTTTGTTAAATATCCTTTATTATTGATCCATTTGTTTTTTGGTTAATAATAATAAAATGGAAATCAAACAAAATATAGAGAGAGATGAAATGTTAGTTTGAACGAGTGAGTGAGTGTGTGTGTGTGCGTTTGTGTTTTTTTTTTGTTATTAAATTATTTTTGTATTCCCTTCAAATTGTTTCTCTTATAATTAGGATTTTTTGTCTTATTAAAAAAAAAAATATTTTTTTTTATAATTCATGTTGTTCTAACTGGACTTGAAGAGTTTAATTAATTTGATTTGTTGAATTTTACCTTTAAAAAATCGATTAAGTTAACCCCCCTCTCTCTCTTTATTAAATGAACCTTTGAAAAAAAAATTTTGAATTCTAAATTATGTTGTGAGTCCTTAATTTTTAATGGAATAAACTTTTGTTCACTGCTGCCAACAGAAAAGACGAGCTTTGAGTTATTTTGTTTACATAATCATTTAATTTAATATATTCTGGTTTTGTTGTTTTTGTTGAAACTTGAACAGACTACTGCCAAAATGATTGTTTTTTTTAAACCAGAAGCCATTTTTTATTGTTTCTTATTTTTCCCTACTAGTTACTAGTTTAGAAATCAATTTTATTTTATGTTATTTAACCTTGAGTTATTTTGATTGTATGGTTTATATATTTTTTTTTATTCGTAGAGTCCGATTCGAAAAACTCTTTAAACTTTATATTTCAATCGGTTCGTCAAGATTTACTCTACTTGTTAAGAATTTGAAGGCCAAGTCTTAATGAATAGAATAACAAGGTATCGCATCGATTGATTTACAGTTTTATATTAAGTTCGAGTGATTCTTTTTTGTGTTACGATCTTTCTTTTAATATTTTTTTGATTGGTCGCTAACGTTAAACAATCTTAAGCGACCGGACTGTACTTAAAAAACGATTGAAGTGATATAGTACCATGAAAGCGATGAATCGACTGAATCTTAAAAATAAAATTATTCACACAAAAATCTCAGCTTTTTTAGTTTTATTGGATACGAAAAACGAGTGTTTTTTTAAACCAAATTCTTTTTTAAAAATTGCACTTTTTAAAGTTCCTAATGCAATTAAGTAGTGACTCGAAAATTGGATATAATTTAAAAATTTGAACTTGAGGCGATAGTTCTGTATTGAAATTCTGAGCTCATATTGTCTACTTTACCACAAGCGTTGTCAGCTAGTGCCACGAGTTCGAGTCCTGATGGAGTTATAAAATAATAATGTAAAAAGATTAGTGTCATTAGTGTTGTGCAGCTTGGGAACGATCTCGAGATGAGCTGATACTAGAACATGTTTGTAAATCATCGTATCGGGACTCGCATTGACTTGAAAGATGCAGGCTTAGCGAGTATATTAAAGAAAATCTGATACAGACTACCAGACTAAGAAGCCTAATCAGCTTCTTCAGCGAGTCTAAGATTGTTCTAGATCTGTACAGAAAATACTATACCCATCCGAAATTTTTTTAAAAATTGGTTAACGATTGGGGTACCTTGCGGGGTTTTACGGTTAACTTTAATTGAAATTTTCTTATTACAAAAGTTATAACTCAAATAACTCAAAGTAATTCACAGTAAAAGGACACTTTGACAAAATGAATTTATAGAACAATAAAATATTTGATGATTGAAATCTAATAGTTATATTTGAAAAACCCAAAGGATTACAACAAAAAACCTAGAAAAAAATAAAGCTAAAGGACAACTCATAAATCCAATCAGGTTTGAAATAAAAAAGAATTCGAAAAATTTATAGCTTATATTTATATAAGGTCTATAACATATTATGTAAACTAATCTCTTGGAAATTTAAACAAAAAACTTGATAAAATTTTTAAAAAAATTTTGTTTTTTTTTTCTTAAAACTTTATGAAAAATCGATATCAACCTCCTCCGTAATAAAAATAAAAAAAGTTTATAACCATTCCTGTCCAGGTTATGTATATATTTATTCAACACAAATGTCCGAACAAAGTGTCCTATTTATGATCTAATTAAAATTGAAACCCAAATACAAATAGATGGTTGTTTTTTAGGTTTTCATGAGGCAAAAAAAAATAATTTTCTCTTTTGTACATTAGTACTCAAAGTTTTATATCTAATATTGAATGCTTGTTAGTAAACTTTAATTTAAAGTTTGTATTTTTAAATAATTGCGATTCGATTTCAAACAATTAATTTTACACAAGTGATTGTATGGAAGTGTTTATATGAACCTTAGAGTTGTCAATTATATAATTTGTACAAATAGGAAAAAAAAATTTCTATTAACATTTCTCTCTCTTTCTGTTGATGATAATGAGTCATTCGAACAAAATTTTAATTTAATTTTTTGTTTTCATGCAAAAAAATTACTTAAAATTCCAATATCAATTTTGGTATTTTTTCGCTAAAAAATATTTGCTTCGATTTTTAAAAAAATTTTTTTCCTTATCTAAAAAGTAATGAAAATTTGTTACTCTCATTTGACTTACGATACCATTTATTTGTAAATAAAACAAAAAAGAAAATATATATTCAAGCAAATTCTAAATGTATTTGCTTTACGATTTATCACGGCAAGTAATTTTCTTTTCGTTTTTTCTTTGGGTTTATTGATTTTCGATCGGATTTGGTTTCTTTGTGGTTTTATTTTTGTATGTGATAAAAATGGTCAATTTATAGAATCGATTTTATTAGATTTTACAACAACAAAAAAATGAAGCTGGTCACTAAAAAAAAATGAAACTAAAATACAGCCCTCTAAACAAATTTGAACTAAATATTTCTCTACTTTTTTTTTGCTTGAATTGATAAATTGTTTCGTGAGTCCTCAATTCTTAATCAATGATCAAATTTAGTAAATAAAATTCTTTTAAATTAGAACAAATCCCCGAGAAAATGGTTAAAAAAAACATTAATCTCTTTTTATGTCATTTTCACCTTTTTTCTTATTTTTGCTTAACAAAAATTGAAAACATGAAATTTGTAAAAGTAAACAAATTTTGAGCTTTTTCTGTCTAAAAGATACTTTAAAGTCGTTTCCAATATCAATCTCGATTTTGAAAAATGAAATAAGAAAATTTTTTAAATCAAAAAAGTTATATTTAAAATCATATAATAATTTATCACATTCTTTCATCAAAATTTAGCGAATCTTTTTTTAGAAGCTTTTGAATTTTTCAACAACATAACTTTAAGTACATTAAGCTTTGTGAAATTTATAAATAGTCTAAATATATATTTCGATTTTAAATTAATTACTGCACTTGTACCGAATTTTCACTATTTGCGTACCCTTAGTGAACCGTAGTGTACCGAAGACGAACCTGAAGCGTACCGTACCCACCGTACCTACTGTCCTTTGATTTTCTTATTAATTAGTTTTAAAAAACAAGAAAATCTTAAACAATCAAAATCTCTGAAAAAAATTAACTTCCTAATTTTGCGATTCTTTATCATTTAAGTTTAGTCTCACTTGAGTTTTTTTTTGGTTTCACTTGAAAATATGTTTGCAGCAATCATAAAGAATCGCAAAATTTGGAAAATTATTTTCTTCCAAGATTTTGATTTTTTTTAGATAAGAAAAAAAAAATTTTTTACATATTTGTTTTTTAAAATATTAATTAATAAAAAAATCACAGGACGGTAGGCAAGGTGGATACACTACGATACGGTGAGGGTGTAGTGATACGGTAGGTACGGCACGCTACGGCTACGGTTTGCGCCACAAAAGGTGAAAGTTCGGTGTAAGTGTAGTATCACAATTTCTTTCTATGGAAAGATGAAAAAATAATTGCCTTGGGTATATAATACTGGTCTTTCACATGTTCCCAAAATGAGCGTTCAGGAATGTTCATGAATTTTCATTCACCATTTTGAATGTTGAAAGTTCATCAACGTTCTTGAACTTTCATAAAAATTAGTGAACGTATAAATTTTTAAATTTTAGAAAAAAAGTTTACAAATAATCTTTTCAAAATTTTATTAAAAAATTGAAAAAATCCAAACAAAGATTCTTTAACCAAATCAGGAATTAAATCAAAAATGAACGTTAACTAATTTTTAATTAAAATTCACGAACCAGCATTGTACTTAGAGACAAAATAAATTTTAGTACTCTACAAACCCTCGGCATCAATAGACCTAGTTGACCGCGAACGTCCGGCAGTACATTTTTTAGGCTACCGTAAACGCTCGCAAACTTTCTCAACCTAAAATCGTGAAAATCGTTTTTACAAAATTTTTTGACTATTTCAGGTAATTGTCAAAACCACGGAGCTGGTTAATTCAACGACCTCGTGATCCCAAAATTTACTTGCTAAAAAATAAAAATTCGAAACACTTTTTAATAATAGAATAAGTTTGTTTTTCTGTAAGATCCTTACAGGGATAAACACTTTGAGACCAGTGATATTTACTGGATATATGATTTAAAGACGCACAAACGGTTTAAAATGAAAAATTTTTGATATTTTTGATGTGGAATGATTACATTAGCTGGACTAAAACAAGGACGGCAAATTTTCAAACCAAGTGCATATATGCAAATTGTAGATCTCTTAGCCTGCTTCATAATGGTACCATGGTAGTGTTTATAGAGCGATTCATTAATGAGAAATGTGTATTTAGTTGCAACTGAAAATCTTTTATAAATTCATGTAAAAATTTGCCGTTCTTGTTTTAGTTCAGTTGGTTCTTTAGTCGACTTCCAACACTAACATTAGCGCAATAAATTCCCGCTTATTACCACAAGAATAAAATGGGTCTTGCGGAATATGTGATCAGTCAACTCTTGCGGAATATGTAATGATCACTGATCATTAGTCTTAATAAAAACAATAATATTCAAAATCAGTGTTTCTTTGCTATATGTAGTTTGACATTTCGTTCATTTTTCATTAATTCACCAAAAATATGGCAAGGCGTTCCATTTGGATACTTTGTAAGGACACTTTTGACCTCAGTTTTAGCTTCTAGAGATGGTTCAGGTAAAGATAAGACTACCTCTTGGTACCTAACTGACAAAGATTTAACCGAAGTAATTTGAATGCTACTAAGTTTTTGCACTAATAGACTCAACGGGGTTAGTCCTCGGTGAAGATTCTAAAATAAAATCATTTTCATTATCACTCGAATCAAAACATTTATCATTTACAGTGACCGAATTACTGTACATGAAAAAATTTTTTTGTGATCAGACTTTTTAGTCATGTGATCATTAAATGATCACATATTGTGTGATCATAGATTTTGTGATCAGTGTTGATCATATATTCCGCAAGAGTTGACTGATCACTCATGAAAAAAATTCAGATTCAAATACTTAACTACCCCTGGATTTAAAATAGTGTTGTCGCTGCCTATATTTTTATTAGTTCAAACAATTTTTTGTTCATACATCAGTTAAATGATGGTTTTAATCATTATTTTATCAATTACTACGATCTTAAAATTGAACTGAAATGAACTGTAAAGGTAACGAATACCAAACTAAAGTCGTAGGCACTTTCAAAAATCTTAGAAACAAGTATATATTGGAGATAAATTTTTGAACTCTCTAACTATCTAATTAATTATAACGATATTAAATATTACAAAAGTTAACTTAGAGTCTTGAATTTAAATGAAAGATCGAGGTAATTGTTTTCGTCTCAATTTTTGTTTAATCTAAACTGAATTACCAACTTTTCTCGTTTTAATAAAAAATAAATAAATAAAATTTTATTGAACAAATATTTCTCTTTTATTAAAACTAATAAAAAAAATTTTTTAAACGATTTTAAAATCACGAGATCAATCTTAAGTTTATGTATTTCTTTCAAATCTTCAAAATTGTTTTAAACAATCAAGTTACGAAATCGTTAGGCTAAATAATTTCAAATTTTGTTTTTCTTGTTGAAAATAAAATTTTATTTTTTTAAAAAAAAAAAGAAAGCTTTTTAAAAATTTACAAGCTTCATTTTTCGTATATTTGCTTAAAATTTAAATTATTTCATAACATCTTGTTAATGTAATACAATCTTGCTCTGTCACTCGGTAACTTAAGAATTTTAAATCTTTTTTTTATTTTTGAAATTTAGAACTCAAAAAGTTTAAGATACATGTAAAGCCGGATTTGGCTTATCTTAATCTTATTTATATTCATAAGAAACGTCCGAGCTAGACTTGTAGTAAATATTTAAAATCAAATTTGAAACAAAAAAAAAATCTTGAGCATAATTTTGAACTTTTTTCAATTTTCAACAAAAACGATTAATCGACTATTGACTCGAGGATTTACTACAACAAAAAAAACTTTCATGAGAATTTTATTTATTAAATACTTTTATTTTTCAGTGAAATAAAAATTAAACGAGTCTTTCCCCTGTATATTAAAATGAATTACAACTAAAACAAGTCTTGAAATTCAATAACTTAACCTTTAAAAAAATAAAATTCTTCTTAGTCATCTCAATTTTTTTTGTGTTTTTAGATTAAATGTGTCAAAAACTGACTTTGACTATAAGGTCTTAAAACAATACGTGATCAATTAAACAAATTTTTGTTTTATAAATCTGTAGAATTACTGGAATTTTTAATTTTTTTTGAAAAAAATGATTTGAAAAATAAATAATTCTAAAACTTTATGACTGAACTAAAAAATCATTCTTGAAAAAAAAAAATAAACTTATCGGGTTTTTTTTACAACATAAGCACAAGTTCTTGTAACAAAAAGAATTTAAAAATAATTGAAAAAAACTTATGAATCACAACCCTTTGGCAATTGAAATAAAAGAGTCTCAGGTTTGTTTAGAAATAAATTGTTTTACTTCGGGAAATATCCTTTAAAGAAAATCTCTCCAACAAAATAATCCAAGGTCTTAGGGTTAGGGGTCTTAGTTTAAATAAAATCTCACAAATTAGTTTTAAAATATCCAGAAAATCTTAAATAAATATTTACAAATAAGAAGACCAAATAAATTATCCTTTTAGAAAGTTTTTAAGATTTAAGTCCAGACTTTAAGTGAAAAGACAAGGTGTGACTTAAGGAGCCCAAAATCATAAACCATATTGTAATACAATAAACCTAATAATAAAGTGTCTTAACCTCTTTCTCTTATAAATGTCTCTGTAGATAGATGAGTGTTTGTCCTCAAACAAATAGTTTGCTTTAATACGAATGTTTTTTTCTAAAATTTGATATTTTTTGCTATTTCGGGCATATTGTAGTATCACAAGTTACTTATCATTAGAAAAACCCTTACCACTTCTTGTATAGAAATAGTTAATCTACAAAGCTGATGGGTTTGTGTCTTATCTAGATATAAAGTTGAAGAGAAATTAGCTCTCAAAAAACACTTAAAACTAAGTAAAATTTATGATTTGGTGCTTACTTACGTGGCATACAGCCACATTTTACCAGACTTTACAAGACCAGGGTTGTATAATAGTTTCAAGTACCATTGAACGGCTGAGTGCAGTAATGGTTAATTTTCGATCCCAATGGAGTGAGAGATCGAAGGTACAATCCCCGTTAACATTCTCCACCAGATGTGACTGATTTATAAAAATGATCAGGTGACCTAAAATAAAGGTTCTGAAAAGGACAATGTTGCAGGTGTAGCGATCGACTCTAATGAGTGATGGTAATATCCATTCGGTCATGCTAAGGTTCACCAAGTCATAAACCTCATTATTTGTAGCTGCTTTTTCAAAAAGCTTCAACTGATGAAAATCTAATCAAAGAATATTTATGTAAAAAATTTGTGACAACATTACATTATAATTCGCGAAAATGGAGGCGAATAAAGTTCGTTGCTTTCTGAACTTGCTTTTCAAACTCTTCAGGCCCTTAATTTCTCGAAAAAAATAATTTTTTTTAAAGTTTTGTAGATAGTGAAATTTTCAGCTCGCTAGGGTTTATGACTTGGTGAACCTTAAGGAAAAAAAAAGTCACGTTTTGTCTTTACTATTTTACTTCCAGTCCTGGAGAAACATTCAAAACAAAATTGATAAAATGATTGAAATTAAAAGGATTAAAGCTTGATGTTGATAACCGACTTTTGACCCAACCGGACTAAAACGGGAACGGTAATTTATCATAAAATGGGAAATATGTATATTGTAGATCTCATAGCCCGCTTCAAAATGATACCCTGGTTGTCTTTATAGAACGATTCCTTGGGGAGTAAGTATGTTTTAGTTGAATTCAAAAGCAATTTTCTTGGTCAACTAAACCTTATTTACTCCTCAAGGAACCGATCTTTAAAGACAAGTATCATTTTGAAGCAGACCAAGAGATCTACAATACCTATATATTTTTTCTGTGTAAAATTTTACAGTTATGATTTTAGCTTAGTTGAGTCAAAGTTGGTTATCAACACTATCAAACCTTTATTCACTTGATCCTGAATCACTTAAGCCAAAAATCTACAAGATGTAATAAGAAAAAAGAAAAAAGTCGTGGTAAATGAATCTGAGACTCACGACTCTAAAAGTCCTAAAATATTGGAAAATAAAGAAGTAAGAAGGAAGTATAAAAATATCTGCTAATTTAATTTTAAAAAAATTTTGTTAATCACGCCAAATAGAACTCCAAATCAAATAAATTCTGACAACCATATTTTGAAGAATTTTTTACAAATTTTTATCTAATTTTTAAGTCTTCAAAAAAAATTTTAATCCATTTAAATCATACGCCTATTAATTTTTTTAAGGATCAAGTCTGAGTTCAAAATTATTTTGATTTTTTATGACGATTGAAAATTTTTTTTTAAAATTAAAAATTTGATTGAACAAAAAATCTAATTTAAAAAAAAAAGAACGTTTCGGTTGATCGTATATCATTTCGTAAATTTTTATTGATCTTCTTCTTTTTATAATTTTTTGTCAGTACTGGTTAAATTGAATTTTTAAAAATTTCGTCACAGCATTTTAAAGAGATCCGACGTTAAATTTCCTAATCTAATAAGGCTAATTTACAAATCAACTCTTTTCACAACATAACCAGATCTCGTCTCTGTTTGTTTTAGAACCCTAGCAAAAAAACAAATACAACCTTTTCACAGTCAGAAATTTATTAAAATAAATGTTGAAACTCCTTTTAATTAAAATTTAAGATTAGCTTAAGATTAATTGTATAAGAGGTCTGGATCTTGAGCATCAATGGCTATTTGTTTATAATAAAAAAATAAAGAACAACCAGACCATTTTAAGATTTCGAATAAACTACTACAATTTAAATTGAGAAAAATTTGATAGATCCATTCGAATTATTCGATGTATCAAAAAAGAAAAACAATTTTTTTTTTCAGTTGAGGTTTTTCTAATTAAATCAATAAAAGCCAAAAATCAATCTAATTATAAATCAGTAGAGCAAGTTTTTCATCGTTTTTTTCTATGTATTGACTTATTATTAGAATATTCCGTTTGAAAAAAAAATGAAAGTAGCGTACTGATTTTCTTACGCAACCATTAATCGAATAGATTAATAATATTACGGATTTTACAATGAAAACAATGATATTGATCCAATTGAAGTTTATATCTTTTCAATTTAAATCGAAATGAAAATATTCATTTTGTTTATCTATTTTTAAATGCTATCTGTATAGATTTTTTTTTCATTCTATTTACAATTTTAGCCAATTACTTAAATTCGATCGGAATTTTCAAACTCTTATTCAAAAGATTGTGAGAGAATCTGTTTGCTTTCAACCGTTTACTTAAACAAAAAGTTACCTAATATTTTTTAAAAAGAAATCGTATATTTTTGATATTTTAGTGTGAATGTATTCATTTAATAATAAGTGTTATTTAATGGTTTAAAATTGTTGAGATAAGATCACTATTAAATTATATAATCTAGCTGTTTATTGGAATTAGATTCCTCATTGATTCCCGAAAAGCTGGAAATTGTGAGAAAAACAAGTTGAGACATCCCAGCCTGAAACTCTTTAAATTGACTACACAGACTTCATTACATGACGGCAGACATGGGTAATTTTAATAAACATCCGATTTACGATTATTCAATTTTGGTGTGAATGTATCCATTTTATAATAAGTGTTTTTTGATGGTTTAAAATTGCGCTCCTATCTGAAAAGTAAAGGGGGCTTTTGAGTTTAGTCAAATCCAGAGAACCTTCTTATGTGTTTCTACAGCATGAAAGTCAAAGTTTGACAGCACCTCTTTAATCCTCTAAAATACTGACTTAGATCCTTATAACGTATAAAACAGATACCGATAAAACGGATTTAAGAACCGTCAATTACTTAACGCTCAAACTATTTTAGAATGAGTATACAAAAACTTTGAGAATGAAAAAAATTAATTTTATACACTCTAAATTTTTGCGACCCTTTTTGATCAGATTTTCTGCATCTTTATAGCATGTTAAAATTATAGTTGTACGGTTATTTTGATAAGAAAAAAGCTTGCTAATCTATGATTACCAGGATAATTAAAACCGGCGTCAAATAAGGGCGGTCGACGTTTGTTTAACTATCTACGGTTCTAGGAATTTTTGTCAAGTTTGACTCCTCTTAGTTTCTACTTCAATAAAAATTAAGGATTAATTCATTCGAGTTTACCTTATTAAGAGTTGAGTCCAATCGTATAATTAAATATTCGTATAATATTCCGAAAAAAAGAAATTTTAATAATAAGCATGCATGATATCGGGTGTTCCCTGTCAAATAAATGAAAAAAAACGAAAGAAAAGATATTGAACGTTAGCATTGTACTAAAGATTTACAACTCTGGTCATTTAATACTTCCAAAACTGAAATACAAAAAAATATTACTTTCCTGTACCTTTATTCTTATAATTAAAGTGCATTAATTTTTCTTTGATAGAAAAAAGCTGTTAAAAGGGGAGGCTAAAATATTAGAAAAAATCGACAAAAAAGCTGTCTTTTAAAAGAGAAAATCGCCCTTAAAACAAAATATTCGTATTAGATTACATTACAAATTTGTGATATAGCAATATCTGGCTGATATCACTGGGTTAGTTAATTAACTTAACTTTAGACAGTTGAGTTACTTTGAGCATAAAAGCATGGTCTAAAACGTCTAACGAGAGCATCGGATAGACGGGTCCAAAGGTAATACACGGGTTTCTTTTCTTCCCTCAACCCTTCCTTAACCTCTTTCCTCTTTTCGTGGTAAAAGTTTTGCTTAAAATTTTATTTGAAGTTTTTCTAATACTAAAAACGCCTTATTTTGAGTATAGGCTCAAAAAAAAGGTTCAACGATCTCATGTAATTCTTTAGTAGAGGATTGAAACAGTTAAAATAAATTTGACCGCTTACAAGTTGTAATTGGTTTAAATAAAGAGAGTCAAAATCAAAAGTTTTAAATTTTTTTTATTGACTATATATTCCTGTTTAATTAATTTTTTTTCATTATATCGTTGATCCAATCTAAATATTCATAAACATTTGTGTAAACACCAAAGCCTTTAAAAAAAATTACCGATTAACTTAACAAATAAGAATATAAAAGTCTCTTGATTACCGTCACATATTGATCTTCCAAAACTAACTATACCAGTCAAATAATAGACAGCACCGTTCGTGGCAAAAAGAGGTGAGCCGCTATCGCCCTTTAGATAGAAAATTGAAATACTCATCTTTTAAATTCAATTTATTCTAGCTTACTTGACAAGAGTCCTTTACATCATCTTCATTTGTAATTCCGGCACTTGAATTAATCAAATTATTATCTAATTTTATTAAGAAGAAAAGTTTTAGGATTTTACCATATCTGGGTTTTGTCCAAATTGTAAAACTGACACTCTGAATTTGCTTTTATTTTAACGTTTGCTTGTTGAAGTTGACTTGAAAAAAGTCCTAATTATTTATTTAGAAATAATTCTAAAATTTTTTTTAATTAATCAAATTTCTGACCTGTATTTGAAATTTTTCCCTTCAAAAACAAAACCAAAATATACAATTTAAAAAAAAATTTTAATTGAGTTAAAAACACATACCCATCCGACTACGGTAAAAATCTTATGTTTATCGAATAGGAAACTCTTCGGCAAGCAAATAGGAACAATTGAATTTGAAAAATTTGTTTTGGATTTTAGTTTAAATAATGCCAAATCATTTTTCTTTGTTGTTGTATTGTAATCAGGATGCTTTTGGTAAAATAAACGTTTTAGTTTTTGTATCACTAAATAAATCTTTTAAATTAATACTTTGAATATTTTCGATATTCTTATTCCTTTTATTTTTGAAATTAAACGTATATCATGATACCCTAAGTAGGCTGTCCAATAAGATCTTTAGGGTTTTAATTCTATTAATTATTTGAACAAGAAAAAACTTAAACTTTAATTACGAAACTACACAATGCGATGCTGTTAAAATCCTTTATGGAAAAAAAAAATTTTAGATGATTTAAATTGTTTATTCAAGCAGGTATAAACTTCGACCTATTGTCAACGAGTTAAAATATTTTTGAATTTTTTATGGAAGGACGAAAAAAAAGGCTGTAAAAAATTTTGATTGCCCCAAAATCTCCCCTTACCAAAACCCTAGCCCAAACCCGAGCCACTCATTTTGGTGTTTTTGTAATGTTTTTTACATGTATTTGGCTTTTCTTTGGCCATCTTTTAGATGACGGCGTTTTTTAATACTTAGCTTAGAAATTTTCAAGGGTAAGAAAATTTTTCAATACGGTTTTGCCCTTAAATTACTTTTTCAAATCAAAAAAAAATTCAAAGTGTATTCTTTTGACAATTATGGCTTTTTCAGACAATCATGGCAAAATACCAGGCTTTTTCAGATGAATTATGAAAATATAATGCTTTTAAGTAGCCGTGTGTGTACCGTGCATACAGTATCAAATGTACCGAGCTTATCCTCCCTGGCGAATCGACTTTAGAGTCCATTAACTATTCTCAAAAAAATTAAACTTAATAATTTGTTTTTGAATAAATAGCCTCCGAGTTATTTCTGAAACAAACAAGTAAATTTCATAATTTATTTGCTTAATTACGGCTGAGTTCGGATGGTTTACTAGGTACGGGGCGTGCGAATTATCTACGTTTTGCAAAGTGTAGGTTCCAATTCGGCTACGCAAATGGTGAAAGTTCGGTAGAAATGTAACGTTTGAAATTTCAGCACTTGCTGTAACCGGTTTAAATAACGACGACTTAGAACTGATGTCCCGTGAAAATGCTTTTAAATTAGAACAGTTTTCAGTATTATACTTTGCGATATTTTTTACATGTCCACAAACTACCGTTCTTATGTTGAATTGGTAACCGCTACTTCTTAAAATATTTAAAAGACTAAATTAAAACAAAGAAATAAATGGGTCGTTTTTATTTGATTTTTCATTTCCTTTCATTTTCTTTCCATCAAAGACTACTCAAGTACATTTTAATCTTCTACAAAAAATCGTTAAAAATACAGTAAGCCCTTATACACACCGCTTTTGATTAATTTTCGTTCAAATTGAATAAAAAGATTTATTTTTACCACTCATCATTTAATAAAGCCCCACCACAAAATTTGTTTCCATCTGTTAAATATACTTGCCAAGGCCAAGAATTCGGTACTGCTTCGATTCCACCGATGATTCTCGAAATCGGATTAAAAGAGGGAACACCACATCCTTAATTGAACATTACAACCTACATATTTCACTATTATTTTTTTTAATTCGTTATGTAAATTACTATATTCGGTTTGATTGTAAACTTTAGTTGTAGTTTTACTTGTCGATTTCGACGTCAAGATTGGATTCGGTGGTTTATCGAAATCGATAACAAACAAGTTTATTACAGAGATTAATCGACTGTTTGTTGACATATTTACCTGTAAAATCAAATAATAATCTTCGATTGAAAATCTCTGATCTTTTGACGTTTCCACGAGCGCATTTTCACAATAATCATAAAGAACCTTTCGGTTACCATCAAGTATAGTTAATCGATCTGAATCACAGTTTATTAAATTATCAGCAAAAACTACAGTTATGAGCTAAGATTTAGTTTAAAAAACTTATTAAAAAAAATTTGAAAATAACATTGATACAATTTCTACTTGTTTTTTAAATATTGAGCCGAAAAAATACTCGAAACCTTGAATATAGAGTAAAATTTATGCTGTATTTCAAATAAACTCAGAATATTCTTACAAGCCGAATTCGAATCTGTGGTTTGGTTGATTGTAAACTGAGCACTCAGATGAAAAGTGCCTAAAATAGGACAACTACAATAAATTGAATTTAAAACATTTAAAAATAACATAAATCTTATAAAAAACATTTTTTTTAAATTTCATCAAAATATGTTGTCACCAAATATTTTGGAGTCGTCTATATTCAGTCTTTTTGTTGTTGTTAAAGTGATTATATAAATATTTTTTGAACATGCCTAATGTAAAAATAAAAACGACTCAAAATTTTTAAACGATTACCTAATACTTTTCTTTCAAAAATATTTATTTTGTGATTTTTCAAATCAATTAAAGAGAGTTTAATGTTGAATAAAATAACAACTTGTACCAGTGAGTAAAACAAAATAAATTCAACATTAGGTGACTAAAATAAGCTTTACGCCATTCATAATAAATGTTTGCTTTTAGGATTTGTTCAGATTTAAAATAAAAAAAAAGTGATTTGATTCATATTTTAACTGTACAAAAAACTATTTATTTTTAAAGAAAATCACAAATATAACCATATTATTTTTTGTTCAGATTTTTTTATTTGTCGTTGAATGCTACACTGTGAATCCAATTGACAAAGTTACTAACTTTAGTGTATACCCCAGCACCTTTATCGAAAAAAAACAATATTTTCAAAGTTTACTTTTACAAATGATATCTTTCTTAGCTTACCGTTGCAATCATAGCCCCAACTTAAAAAAATATAATATTTGTTTAATATTGTAGCTTTAGAGAACTTATACTAGATAATTACCTGACAATTCCGACCAAAAAAAAGTTGTTTTTATTTTTCATAAAAAATGGACCACCGGAATCACCCTGTTGAGAAAAATTTTCTAATAAAAAAATAATTTTTCAGAGTATTTTGATGTTACTTGACAAGAATCGTGTAATTCAGGAGCTTTATCACCGGCACAAAGCATATTATCTGAGCTAGCCCCACATTCTTTGTTTTTTTTAACGGTAATGGTTGCTTGTCTTAAAATGTAAGCTGGCCCAGTTCCTTTTATTGATGGTCAAAGTTGGATTTTTTTGTTAAATGAAAAAATTGGTAATAATTACCTTGAGTTTCTCCCCATCCAGTTACATAACCTTTAGATCCCAAAGTTCCAAAATTAACATCTTGTGGTGGTAAACAGATAGGACTTATTTCGTCTGTAAAAGTAACCGGCTCTTGAAGCTTCATCAAAGCAATATCAAAGTCCCATTGTGTTAATCGACCCATGTAATTTGGATGCTAAAATAGGGATTTTAATAACTATCAATAATAAATTCTTAAAGTAGACTTACAATTATAATTTCGTCGATTAATCTAACTATTTTACCAGGTTCAGATCTTAGTCTATTATGCATACCTAAATACGCTTTGATTGGACCACTGTTTATGCTAAATTAAAAAAGCTTTTTTTTTAAATTCTCGACTAAGAATTCATTAATTATTTTTACTTTTCAGTGCAGTGAGCAGCTGTAACCAACCTATTTGGAAATATTTTAAACAAAATAAATTTTTGAATTTAAAATTTATTTTACCATTGATTGTTAATCAAAGTTGCTCCACACATAATAAGACCATCGGTTACCATTACTTGCCATGGCCAAGAATTTGGAACAGCTTCTTCGCCTCCAATAATTCTACCCAAAGATTCCATAGGCTTTTTAAACGGTGTTCCACATTCTAAATGATAAGTTAATTAAAACAACTCAAACCTCTTACAATCTAGAAAATTTACTAGCTAAAGCCGGATTATTTTCTTGTGTAACTAGAACTGGAACGTTTGGTGTTGTAGATGGAATAACTAAAAATTGACAGTTCAAATAATTTTCTTTTTAAGTTTAGTTGTAAAACACAAACTTGAACTTGGATCTTTAATAACTTTATAAACAATTGAAAATCCTGAATTGATGTCTTTGAGTGCTTTGGTAACAAATTTAATCAATACATTATTATAAGTTGTGATTAATTTTATTCCACGACGTTGTTGACAAAGTTTATAGTCATCTTCAGGTTTTGATTCGGATGATACTGAAATAAAATTTGACGAACAACCGTATTGATCTAGTATACTTCCAGGACTATTTCCCAAATTTATGAAATCAAATACAAGATATACTCTCTTTAAAAAATAATTAAACCCATGCTGGTTTTAGAACATTTGATAGTTAAGTTTACTTGATTTTTAGGTGCACGGATAATCCAAGCACAGTCTGCATTGTAGGAAAATCCTGATTTAAAGGCCGGTGAATTCAACGTTCCGTAATTTGCAGTGATTACTGTCGGATTTGAAGGACACAATTCTTTTTAGAAAGTCTAAATTCACTTTTACTTAAAAACAAAACTTTGAAAAGAGTGCTACTTACGTTCATTGGTGATTTCATAATTTTGTTTAATTGGAGGGTTAGAATGAGAAGTTTGCTGTAATGTGATAATTGAAGGATTATCAAGTAAAATCATATCAAATATAGCTGATAAATATTTATTTGTAGACGTTTGCATTCTGGCTACAAAATATTTGACCATTGCCATAGCATAATTGTGTTCAGTGGTCTTATTTTTCTTTTGAAAACAATGATCATAAAGTAAAATTGATTTGTCTTCATTGTACAAGTACAGCTCATCATTGTTATCACAATCAATATCAACATACGAAAATGAAACCATTATTCTCTAAGATGATAAAAATTTTATGAAAATATTTTTTGAAAATTGAAGAGTATCTTGAATACTTGAGATTTGGTAACAGGTCCGATGATCCATTCTTAAAGCAAAAAAATATTAAATTGCAGTACTACGACAAAATACACAAGGACATACCTCGACAAAATCCTGTATTGAATTGTTCACCTATCAAATTTCGACCAGGGTTCATAATGGCTGCTTGAAGAGAACATGTATTTGGCTGGGCATCTTTTTTAAAAAATTTTGTTTTAAATTGTTTTTAGTCTAGAAGATTTATTTTATTATTCACTTGATTCGACAAACAAAATAACAGTGCACAATGTTAAAAAAAGACCTTTCCAACAGCCCATTGTCTTTTAAACGAAAAAAAAAATGTTCTAAAGATTTTTTAAATATTTTAGGAAAAAAAAAGAATATGAAAACAATAGAATGTAATTTATCTAGAATTTAAAGAGATTCCTAAAATATCAAACTTTAAAAAAAATGGTTAAAGACATTTAAAGTTCTAATGAGAACAAAATAATTACTCTATGAATCAAATTATAATAAAAAGAAAACAAATTGTTTCAACCAACAATTAAAGTATTAATCAAAAAAAGTGAACGATGAAACCCTAAACTCAACGGAATCATGTAGGTAAATAATTACATAATGAATATTTATCAATGGATTTTGATTTGTGTAAGTTTAAGAAAGGAAAAAAAAAATTTCTAATAAATCCAAGGTCAATTGTGTGTTTTACCAAATATGATAACCTTTTATTTTTCTATTTTACCATTGATGTTATTTATTAAGTTTAACATACAACACAAACAAATTGTTTAAGAGCTCATTTTATTTTTATGTCATCAAATCATGATCCTAAAAGGTAACCATACACACACTTTGTTTTTAAATTATCTAATTTATGATTTTTGTGTAAAGAATTCTCAAGGTAAAAGAAAAATGCTAGGATTTTTTTCTTTTTAGGAAGATTAATTAGAGACTTTTTTTTTATTTAAACGAAAAATTTAGTTTAATTAAAAGTTTATTGTTATAAAAAATGTGTATAAAGATTTGAAAAAAAAAAAAGTTAAAACAAATACAAAAATTCATGACTACAGTCGTTTTAAATTCTTACGACTTTTAAAACTACAAATAAAAAACGATGTTGGCTTAAAATTGAGCAATTTTTCCGGTGTTTTTTGATTAATTGTGTTTTCGTTTAAATTTGATTTTTTCTCAATTGTTTCTGGACTATTAAATTCAATGTCTTCTTTTTCTTTTTGAACCAAGTTTGCGCATAAATTTTCCTTAAAAACAACTTTAATTGAAACCCTCAAAGTAAAAATTAGAATCAAATTACTTTTTTCGACATTAATTCCTTTCTATACTGCTTTAATTCAGTTCGTCTTTTGGAATTAAAATTCAAATCGTTGTTTATAATTTCGTTCCATTTTTTACAAACGGATAATAGCTTTAAGTAATCTTTGATTTCAAGGTAGCTCAAAATGTTTTTTAATAGATGAAAAATATTACGGTCGAATAATTTTGATAAAATATCATCATTCTCATATTGGACGAAAGAATCTTCAATAAATGAGAACCGAGAAGTAAATTGTGACGATGATCGAATTGAATTAAAGCTTGGAGATCGAATTGAATTGATGGATGGTGAGTTACCTCTTAATTTAGAATAATACGCTGAATCGATGTCATCAAAAGTGTTGTTTAAAGATAATCTTTTGACGATAGGAGATATGTATAGATTGTTAAATGAAGGTTGACTTTCACTTTTAAGAGGTGTTGATTCATCGATAAGGTCGTGTGTAGAGTTTGTGATTGATCGAAAAATTTCACTTACTGAATTCATGTTTTTACCGTTTTTTTTTTGAATAAAATGATCTCTTTTACAAAATTTTTAATTCTGATTTTTGTATCCAAAAATTTTAGCGCCAAAAATTAATAAAAATACAAACGGCTTTTTATAATGGAATACGTTAAATTTTATTATCACTACTAACAGACTTGCTTTTTGATCGAGAGGTTATTTTCCATTTAAAATGAAAACAAATGCATTGAAAATGAGATTCCAAAATGAGTCCAAAATAAAAGGTTGGTGTAACTTAGTGTTTCATTCGTATGGTATTCTTGTTTTTTCAAGCTCGCAGATTACATTAATTGAGTCGAAAGCTGATAAAGTTTTGATCTTCATTGGAAAATTAAAACGAGCTTTAAGAAATGAGCATTGTGAAAAATTGGATTTGTATTCTTGGCAGCGAAATTTTGGTCGTTTTTGTAAAGTAAAATCTAGGCTCATTTCACTTCATTTTTCATTTCATTTGAGGTTATGGACCCAAGAAACATGACAAAGATCTAGTTAATAAAAATTAACTTTGAATTCCAAGTTACGTTACGTTTTCCCAAAACGTGACTCAATCCTCGTTAAATTTATTTTCGAAAAATGAGTTTGACAAACCTTTCATAATAATGATAATAAACTGCTTGTATAACATTACGTCTTACACACGCCTAAAGTGTCCAGCCAACAAGAGGATTTAGCAGTTATTTTCAATTTTCCATTCAAACTATTTACAATACCGTAAACCCCCACTTTTTGTACCCAGAAAATTTGGCCTTTAACATTCGATTTATGCTTAAATTCCTTTGTATCAATGGCTCGAAAATACCTAATTCTAACCGCCTCAACCTAGTCTCTAAACTGAAGGTATGAGATTTTGAAACATTACTTTGTCTATCGAAATATTTAAAAAAACCTACTGGATACAAAAAGTGGGGGTTTACGGTAAATTTAAAATTTATGTTCATCCAAAATAATTTTTTTAAAATTATTGACGTTTTCCGTTTCTTCAATTGATAATGGGAGTTTGTTCCATCTGTAAACCATCCGACTCTGTTCGTTAAGAAGTTGGGTCTTTGAGAGCAGTTCCACACTATTTCTCTCACTAATCTATACTTGTGACCTCTCAACTTAATCTGCCGATTTGAATGCTTGTTGAAATTGATCCCTTTTTACAAGTTTACGTTATCAATCCCTTTAACAATATTAAACATTTGAATCAGATCTTCACGATTTCGACGTTCAGTTAGAGACTCTAACTTGGAGTTTGAATTTTAAAGTATTTAAGTCTTGATTTGCATGGCATGTGACTAATACTTCTTACTAAATTTGTTGCTCTTCTTGGTATACAGAGGCTTTTTATATCAATTGGTTAACTTGATCCTCTCATTTAAAGTCGCTGCTGATGTGTACACCAAGATCTTTCTCTAGATGAGTACTCAAAATTTCGGTAGAAAAATTATCAAAGATTAAAATGCTTTATATTATCATAAATTTAAATTTTTTCGAATGAATTTCTCAAAAGGCTTTAAATTTGACCATTCAAAGATGAAGGATGATGATCATATTTTTTATTCCATCAAAAAACACCAAAATGGATCAAAATGACCAATAAAAAATTAAAAAAAAGGAAATCTTTATCAAAAATTAAGATTTTCATCATATTTTCATTTCTAAGTGGAAACTAAGCAATTAAATGCCAAATAAGTGAGAATTTTTTTAAATCTTCGTACGATCAAAAGGCTTTTAGCCTAACTCAAAAGAGTAGATCGTACCGTTTATTTCCAAAAAAAAAATCAAAAAAATAATAAAAAAGTCAAAGTTGTAATCATTATATTCCACTGTACCAAACTGCTTGAATTGTTTCGAATTCTAACTTCAAATGTTAACAGCGATAGATTTAAGTCTTCCAAAAGTAAATTTTTTGCAAATTTCGGGAAAAATTATTGAAATAAATTTTGGAGAAAATAGTTTTTTTTGCCTATTGATGGTATTATGAACTCACTCTGATAAAGTTTAAAAAATTGCTTCTTCTGGTTTTTATTCCATAACTTTTTAATCGAATGAACAAATATCACCAAAATATGTTTGGGTAAGAGCCAACAGTCTTGTGAACAAGAAAATGTGGCATATTATATCGTTAAGACACAAAACAAAGAATTCGTAACGATTCTTGAACTGAGTGTGCCTATGCTAAGCATCATACAGCAAAATTAGCGAGGGCTGTGGGTCGGGTCACTGCCAAGGATCCTTCTCCCCAAGGAAAACTTTTGCTGAGAAGCATACAAGCGTACAAAATTTCATTGATTTTCGATTATCCGTTCGTAGTTTGTTTTTTATTTTAAAATGCCGACAACCATTTTGGAACATCCGTAATTTAAAAATGTTATAAGGCGGCCTAATCGGGTGACCTATTTTTAGGCCACCCTAATAGTCTACCCCGTTTTATTAACATAATATTTAGCTTCTAAAATTTTGTGACCTTTCATCAAACTTCGTGATCAATAAAAAAAATGTGAACACAAAAAAAACTCTTTTTTTTTTGGAAACTTCAGTCTGGTTAACTGGCAAAAATTCACAATTCAATGCATTTTTTGGCAGTTTTTAGAGACATAGTTATAAACCTACTCCTAACTTGTTTAGCTTTCTATCAACACCATTACTTGAACAAGGTTGTATACCTTCAGCTACAGTTTTGGTCATTCACGTGTTCCTCTTGTCAACTTTCATGAACTAATGATCTCGAAAAGCTACCATTGATTTGTAGGTATCAACTGAAGGCTAAAAAGCTCTAGTTAAAGCTTGTAAAACTAGCTTTCATTTGATACCAATAAATCAATAATAGCTTTTCGAAATCATTAGTTCATTAAAAGTCACAAGAGGAACACGTGAATGGCCATAACTGTATAACACTCTCAAAACCTGTTTGTAAGTGTAAGTCAAGAAATAAAAAAAAGATAAGGAACGATGATATTTTAAAGAAAAATTATGTAATTCTTTTTTGTTTGTGATCCGTTTCAAGATAAACATTGTTCTTTTTTGAAATTTCATGATCCTTTTTTTTATTTTTCATCTTTGATCTATGTTAGAAATCATGACTGTTCACCAAACCAGTAAAGATGACATGATCACTGATTTTGTGATCCTATGTTCACAAAACAGAGAGACCCATTGGTTCTAAGTGTTGTAAGTTGCAAACTAACGTAGTCGTTCACATGTTCCAAATTTGTTCGATTACTTTCATGAACACTTTTTATAACTTTTCTAACACTTTTCACGCATTTTCGGGACATTGCGTAAATTTTCGGACTATTTTCATGATTTTTTGATTTTTTCGAAACCTTTTAAAATCGATTAGTAAGGTTGGTTTAAAAATTAAAAAAAAATATTCGTGATTATTTGATAAAATTTACTGATTATAGAGCAGGCATGTTTAATCGACGGAAAAAATTTATTAGATTTCATTAGAACTTTTGAATTCTGTTTTGTGTAAGTTTGTTTGTCTAATTAATTGTGAAATGATTTAATTATGCCTCATATTGTGTACCCAAAAGACAAGAATATTAATGAAAATTCAAATGATTAATTATAATTTCAAATTTTTGTTTCAGGAATACGAAATATATTTTCCAAATTTGATTTCAAAATACAACATATCTCATATTTTCAATAAACAAAAAGAATAATCCATTCTATTCGTCAAAATCTAACCAGCTAATAATCAATATGACATGTCTAGTCTCCCAGTAGTTGCGAGAAGTATAATAAATCAAAAAATTTCATACCGTTTACCCTCTCGAAACAATAAAAGGTAAAAATTTCAAACTCAGGATTTAAAATCAAAGTCTTGTTATGACCAATTTTGAGCACTCAAAATTAACTAAGAGAGTTTTTTTTTTCATTTTGAAAAACGATCAATTGAGTAATTTTGAAAGCTCTTAAAAAATTATACTTTTGTCAAATAGCATCAAATTTATTTCAAAACGAAGTATTTCTAATTACAATACTCAGACATAAAAAAACACAATAATTTCAAAAGTATTAATTAAAAACGCTTTAGTAAAAAGTGACTCGTGAATGAAGAAATTAATTTTTCTAATACGAATTAAATTTTCCAAAAATAAAAAAAAGTTTAAAGCAAAATAATCGAATTTTTATCATGAATGTCATATGCAAACAATCAAGCTAAAGTTGTTTAGAAAAAATTAATTTCAAGTAACACAGAAAAAAAAACAAATTAAACTTCGATCATACAACTTAATGGCATGTTGTTTGAAATTATAAGATTAAGTTACGTTTAAAAAATTATAAAATTTTTTTCTTCTTCATCTTATAGATCATTTTGGCAATCGTTTTAGTTTGATTTTGAAATTATGTAGGTAAACAATTGCCGTGTTAAGTCTCATGTTTTAATTGTTAATTTTTTTAAAACATATCTTTTTAGATTTTAATTAACAGAGCCCATCAATTCAAGGATATTTGGGATGCTTATAAAATTTTAAAATTTAGCATGTTTCTTTATTTATAGATAAACCTAAATAGCGTTAAAGCATTAGTCTGTTTGGAGTTATAAAAAAACAGCTTAGAAAAAGTTCGTGATATAATACACTTTGAGATTTAAATGTTAAGTTTGTTTCGATACTTTTTTTTTAATTTTATGATGAGCAACAGACTGAAAAAGCGAAAAAACTTTAAAACTTACATTTTCTCTAAATTAATTAAGGTTCACTGCTCGATAATTTTAGTTGGCATGAATGTTCGCTGACGATTCTCTAAGGCAGTTAGAATAATTAATTATGCAAATAACAATGGATCGCCACGAACCATCAAGAATTTTTTTTTCCATTCGGAATTTTTATCAACGCGAATGACCATGACCATGTACATTCGCAGAGTTAATTCGTGAACGATCAAAAGTTTATTTTGAATTAATCTACTGTAAATCCCCGATAGATAGATGTCCAATATAAAATTTGTTTTATAAATGGTTAAAAATATCAAAAGCTACAACTAAAAATGATGTTTTTCTTTTGCTTACATTAAATAACGTTATTTGGCGTTAATTAACATTAAAGGTTAGTAACAGCCATGTCTGAAAACCCCACCAATGATGATGACGATTATGATTAGTTTCAAATCGATTGCCAAGACTGAAGTTACAGAAATCCAAAATCGTAAAAACGCTTTATAATTTTTCAATTTTAACAAAATTTTAAAACGCTACAGTGATTATTGCCAAAATGTAACCTTCCGTTTGAAACGCGTTCAGAACGGTCTTTAAAAACAGTTCCGTTCTAGTTCCAGATGTTTTCCGAAAGGGTATCGTGTCCGTTCTTAAACTCGTTACCCTCTAAGGAAAAAACAGAAACTGTCCGGAACCTTTTTGAAGGCATCTGGAACTAGAACGGAACTGTTTTTAAAGACCCTTCTGAACGCGTTCCAAACGGAACGTTACATTTTCGCAAGAATCACTGTAAACCTCTTTAATCCATGAGGGATTTATTGTGGGTTTACGGTATATTTAGAAATACCCACTAGAAACCCTTATTTGACGACTTGAGAATGAAATGTTTGAAATTATTGCTTCGTAATTATTGCATTCAGGCAAGATTCTTTACCCATGAAGTCTCAAATTAAATTTTGAACGAATTTCAAACTCAGACATTTTTTATTAAATTTCAAATTTTAGTTTTGCGAGTACCCATATGTACGAAAATGTCCCATAAGACCTTTAGGGAAAAGCCTTTATTAGCCATTAAATTAAAAATGAATGTTTTTTTGATAAGATTTTTCAATTTTTCCCGCGATATGTCTAAAAATGGACGAAGATTATATTAGGCTTTGACGTAAAATTCGAATTTAACTGATGGTTCAAAAGCAAAATTTTGACGTTAATCCCATTATATCTATCGAATGTTTACACTCTAACCAAAAATTTAGCAAGTAAATTTACTTTTTGATGCATTTTGTTAAGTTTCAAAACAATTTCTAATTAAAATTTATGTTTAATTAAGAGGTCTTTAAGTGAGGGTACTTCTAGAAAGAGACGTCTATTCAATTTTCGTCTTTATTTTCAATGAATTTTTGTGATAAAATCATAATATTTTTTAAATTAATATGGGTTAATTCTATTTTCTTTAGCTTGAAGCTCTTTTCTTTTATTTTTGTCATTTTATTGAATTTGTGTACTAGAAAAATAATAAGGAAATTTAATCGAAAGCTTGATTAAAATTATTTTTTTAATTCACATAAAACCCGATATTTGAGAAAAAAAAATTAACGGAATTTGATTTTAAGTCTAATTTCAATAAATACTTTGAACAAGAAAAAATTTATTTTAGATAATCCTTCTCATCTTGGTTGAAGGAACATAAAAATTTATGTTAAAGTGAAGTTTATTTATCCCCTCTTAGTGTTTTTTTTTTTCAATTATAATCAATTAATAACAAAAAGTGCTCACTTTAAAATAAAATTTAAAAAAAATGGTATTACATTTCGCGTGCTCTATTTCCTCGAAAATCAGGCTCTTAATTAATTATCATTTGACGAGTTAAAAAAAAAAAAACTTTGATAAAATTCAATTTAAAAATACAAATCCTAGTTTAAATATGATGGTGATATTTTGAGATGAAACAAATACAAGAGAGGCGAAAGCTAATCAGTGCACTGACCCATAGCAGCAAATTAACATTTTAAACAAAAAAAAAACATTTAGACTTTGTTTTCTTTGACCTAGTTTATTAAATTGTTTAAAACAAGATTTTTTTAGTTGAAAATTTTATCAGTTATTTTGAGTTTGTATTTTCAAATTTAATTTTTTTCAGTCTGGTCCTAATTCGATGGAATTGTGTCTTTTTAGGGTAGAATGAAAGAGTTAATCAATTTTATTTACGAACGGAGCGCGGCAGACAAAAATATTCTAGAACCAAAAATCATAATTTATATTTTTCTAGAAAACAACATAACAGTTTAATTCATCAGTCATCTAAAAAATTCCTATCGATTTTTCTCTCTCCGTTTTTTTTGTTGTTGTTGTTGTTGCAGACTAATTCATTTTAATTTATTTATATTATTTTGTAGTATTTAATCAAAAATGGATAAGAAAAAAATATTTTCTCTCAATTTGTGAATTAGGTTCCCTTCAAAAATATTCTAGACCAAAAGAGAGAGATAGAGAATTTATCAAGTTGTTCGTTCGTTAGATTTTTTGTAATCAAATAAACAAATAGATTGGATGATTAAAAATAAAAATATTCCTGAAAATGAGCATTTTTTTTTCTATAAAGATTTTTCAGAACGTCGAACATAAAATTTCTATTAAAAAGTTGTTTTATAAAATTTTCAGACTAGGTTAACGAGAAAAGAAGAAGAGATGAGTTGGTGATTAATTTTATTATTATTTAGCGTGAACAGGTTGTATTTAATTTATTTTCTAAACGATAATTTTTTTGTCGATTTTTCATTTTAAGTATTTAATCGACTATAAATTTGCTTTATTTGTAGAGATGGTCTTTCATCGAAGCAGTTTTCACTTAATCTACTAAGTTGTTGATTTGAGTTGTAGTTTCAAGACCCTTTAAGATTTAGTGAATCAATTTCAAATGTAAGACCACTGAATGATCACTGAGGAAGGAGCTGTTTCATCAATTTCCCTTTTTACTTTACTCCATCAAGATCCAGTATACAATTTCGGGAGAAAATACTAATACTAACCTATTTATAAGTCGATGTCTTTGATCTAAATATTTATAGAAAAATTGTTCTTACTGAAATGAACATGAAAGTCTTCAGAAAACTTATTCTGATGTCTGAAACTTAAGGATATTAATTTAAAACAAGGAATCCCAGTCAATTTAAATTTACTGTAAAACCACTGTAATTGGAACTTAACAAACATACAGTTACAATGCATTAATATTACATTGATATTACATTAATGTAATCTTAATGTTTGTTAGCTGAGTTCCAATTACACTGGTTTTACAGTAAAATTGACTGGGATTTAGTATATCAAAAGATAGGCACTTGTATGTACTGCATTTCCATCGAATTAATGGCGTACCCGCACTAAAGCGTTCCCGTACCAGTACTAATGATTTTTTTAGTACGAGTACAGTTAGGATTACAGTACGATACGGGCACGTTTTGAGCACGTTTAGGCAAGCCATTAACTCGGTGTAAATGCAGTACTCTCCAAATTTTAAGCTGGATTCATAATAAGAATTAATGACAAGTAAAAAGGACAATTGATAAAACAGCTTCTTTCTCAGTGATCATTCAGCGGTTTTACATTTGAAATTGATTGATTGGGCAAATTTGAATACCAGTAAATATTTCATAAAAGGCCATGCTTAGAATTTCCTAACAAAGAAATTCTTAAAAATCAATTTGAAGACGTTAAGCATTTATAATCTGTCTATAAATAATATTTAAATATTACCATAAACGATTATATGATTCGTGATGAAAAGCAATTTTCATTGTTAATTGGCGTTTAATTTTTTTTTGATTAAAAAGTTTTGTCAAAATTCAAAGACTTGTTAAGATTAAGCAATAATAAATACAAGATAAAAGCTTACTCGCTTAAAATAAAATTATAAAAATATTTCTTTTAAGTTATTATTAAAATTTTTATCAGGCAAGAATTTTTTTTTTTTTAGGGGCGCTATTAATAATGAACAATAAAAAAAAAATGATGATTTGTAATGATTTTTAATGATTATAATAAAGAATGATTCATTTTGAGTTTTTTTATTTTTTAAATGTAGATTTCTAAGTTTGGCATTTAGATTGGCAAAAAGTTTATTATTGTTTTACGGGGTTTAATATTCATATATTTTAACAGTTGGAATATTTGTTTATGATTAATGTTCAATTTATGTTTCGTGTATGCAAAATTTTTGAGCAGAGGAAATGTTTCAACACAAAGAACACTAAATTTATTGATTAGAAATAGCTTAAGATAGAGAGCTTCTGAACTACAAAATTATGATAATTTTTGTTTATTTGTTGGTTATCGATTCGTTTATTAACATAAAGGATCATTTCGAGTCTTACTTTATAATCACATTTATTATCAACATGATTAACTATTATAATTAGATTCATTTTTAAGAATTTCGATTTTTTTCTCTCTAGTTTGTTTAACATATTAACATTAAAAAAAAAAACACTTTTAGAAAAACACTTAAATTACGGTCTTTGAAAACAAAAGCCTTTCAAAATTAGACTTGATTGTACATGAGGTTTTGTGTTACAACAAGAAAATTTTATCTCTATAGATACGTTACCAAAATTTATGCGGATGTTTTTTTTTTTTTTTCCAAAGATCAAATGTGTGTTTTTGTGTTTAATTTATGAAAAAATAATTATTTTTTCTTTAAACATGAGTGTGTGTTAGAGTGTGAGCGAGAGAGTGTTCAAGTGATGACGTCAAGCACGGAATTCTAATAAACTGAACCCCTTTGATTTTATAATTTTGTTTCTCTTATTTTATATATATTTTTTAAATTTAGTATTTTTAGTTTTTTTTTTTTTGAAAAATTTTCTAGTCGATGTTAGCTTCGCTTAACTCGTCGTTGTCTTAATAAAAAAAAAAAAGCTTAATTATAATAATAGTTGCTATCTTCACAGAAAGGTTTACCATGCAGAATTCATAAGACTACATTTAGACATGAATCTAACTAATGCTTTTTTTTTTTTAAATTTATTTAGTATTTTCTAGATTCTTTCTTTTTTATTGCTATTTTATTGCTGTGAATTAATGAACATTTTTATTTTTTACTTTTAATATTAATTTGCAAGAATTTAACTTTACCAAGTGCGCATAGATTTGCTAAGAGGGGAACTTTGCGTTTTTTTTTCACAAAACCAATGTGCATTCATTCAGAGCAAGTTTTTTCTTTTTTTTTATAACAACGCTATTTACAAAAATTTTCTTATTCTTCTAAAAAAACTAACATGTTTACAAAAATCAGTTTTTTTTTTTAACTAAAGCTAATAGTTTTTTTTGTTAATATTTCTAAAGCCTACTTATAATCACATGTTTTCTAGATTTTTCTAAAATATGGACTTGGAAATTATTAAAATTATGATACTGACCTAAACTCTAGAATATTCATTCACATAGTTTAACCTTAATGTTGTTGTTATTGAACATTTATTGATTTTGTTAAACAAAAACAAAAATGAAAACTAGCATAAATAATTCAAGCGTAAATGTTTATTTATAAGTTTCTTAACTGTTATCGATTTTTGTTGTTGTACGAGAAGAAGACCTTATCATGAACTATTGAACTCGAAATCGATACCAATCGATTTTTGTTTTTTTTCATTTTGTTTTTAACAAAATACAAAATTCATTTCTAAAAAATATATTTTTTAGATTTTAAAAAACAAAATTGTTAATTATTTTTTTTTGTACCCAAGACCAAGCGATCCGATATTATTTTATAAAAAATAAAAAAAAAAAAACCATCTCTCATCGCGTTTAACGAAACAATTTTATTTTTTAAATTTTACCGCATTTTATTCAATAAATCGAAACTTCTTTTAAAATGGCCGAAAAAACCGGAGATAGAGACGAACAAATCCAAAGAGCTAAATTAGCCGAACAAGCTGAACGTTATGATGACATGGCTGCTGCTATGAAAAAAGTAACCGAATCAAACAGTGAATTATCGAACGAAGAGAGAAATTTATTATCGGTTGCTTATAAAAATGTAGTTGGTGCAAGACGTTCATCATGGAGAGTAATTAGTTCAATTGAACAAAAAACCGAGGGCAGCGAACGTAAACAATCGATGGCTCGTGAATACCGTGAAAAAATCGAAAAGGAACTTAAAGACATTTGCCAAGATGTTTTGGTAATTAAAAATTATCTCATTTTTTCATCAAAACTTTTTTTCATTTTTTGTTTTTTTTTTTTAAGAAACTATTGGACAAATTCCTAGTCCCAAAAGCCAGCAACGCTGAATCAAAAGTTTTCTATTTGAAAATGAAGGGAGATTACTTTAGATACTTGGCCGAAGTCGCTGTCGGTGAAGACAGAAATGGTAAGTGTTTGAAAAAAAATTTTCTGTTAATATTTTCAATATTTTTTTTTGTTTGGTAGCCGTCATTGACGATTCGCAAAAAGCTTACAGCGAAGCTTTTGAAATTGCCAAAACCCAAATGCAACCAACTCATCCAATTCGTCTCGGTTTAGCTTTGAACTTTTCCGTATTCTACTATGAAATTTTGAACTCACCAGAACGTGCTTGTCACTTGGCCAAACAAGCTTTTGATGATGCCATTGCCGAATTAGACTCTCTCAATGAAGACAGCTACAAAGACAGCACTCTAATAATGCAACTTCTTAGAGACAACTTAACCGTAAGTTTTATATCATACACAAACATAAAAAAAAAACGAATTCTAAATTCTTTCTCTCTTTTTTTTTTAGTTATGGACATCAGATGCCCAAGGTGATGATGAACCAGGCCAACAAGACGACAATAACTAGAAAACATTTATTATTTTATGATTTTAATACTATTAATTTAAACAAAATCTTATTATTTACTATTCATTTAAAAAAAAAAAACAAAAAAATATACTTAATTACAACAACACATTGCTTTTTTTTGGTTATTTTTTTCGGATTTTTTCGCTTTATTTTTTTTTTTGAATTGAATGGAAAATAATCATTTTTTGGTCTTTTTCAAATATTTTTTGACTTCTCTCTCTCTCTCCTTCTCGGTCAAGTCGAGTAATTTGAGCAGAATTTTATAAAAAAATGAAACCCAATTACTCGTCTTAAACATACAACCTAATAGTAAAAAACAACTTAGCAATCAATAAACCCAAAAAAAAAGATTTTTTTTGTTCTCTCATTGTTCAATGTCTCAATTGGTCTTTAAACAATTCAAAAATAAGAAAAAATATAGCTCAGAACATTTCGTATCTAAAAAACACTCCCAATTATTTCATATTCGTAATCTTTTTTTATGTGTTTTTTTTTTCATTTTTTTTTGATATTTTTTTTTAAATTATTTATTATATTAACACGATTTAGTTATATGACTTTGTTTGATTGAATGGAAGTTTTTTTTTTAAACTTTTTTAATTAAAGAAATAAAAAAACTTAAACATCAGCCAAAAAAATTGAGAAAATAAAAGTTTAGTCAAATTTATAATCGTTTTTTTTTTCTTCTTTCTTTTTTTTTTTTTTCAATGAGAATTTAAATATTTATATATTCTAGTTTTTAATTTTTAGAATAAACAAATACGAATAAAATTTAACATTTAAAAACTTTTTGATTTATTTTGATACCGCTTGAACTTCATGGTTTGACTCATTCTTAGATCCCTTGTTATTGATGTTGTAATGTCTGGTCTTATCATGACATGTTCTCATGAAAACGATCGGCAATTAATCAAAAATGCCTCTTTATTGATTCAATCGGGCTTTGATAGGTCCTGTTTTTCAATTTTTTTATGGAATCTGGACTAAAATATTCCGAGCATTATCCAGAAAGCGACTTGAGCAAAAAAATTAAGTTTGAGTTTTATTTCTTGAAGGAGCGTCAATATGATTCTTGATCTTAACTTATATAATTTAGTGGCCCAGGAAATAATTCTTAAGTTAAGTTCGTGACACGATTTTTTCAAGTTTAGTTATAGTTCTTACAAGATTCCATCAAGATTTGGGAATTTTGAAAAAAATCTTGACGTAAAAGCTCGAGTTTTAGTACATGTCGCAAATAAGTGATATCCCTTATATACGACAAAAAAAAAACAGTGTCCGATCAGACAGAACATGTCGTATATAAGGGATATCACTTATTTGCGACATGTACTAAAACTCGAGCTTTTACGTTAAGATTTTTTTCAAAATTCCCAAATCTTGATGGAATCTTGTAAGAACTGTTACTGTACTTGAAAAAATCGTGTCACGAACTTATTAAGATCTTAACTTAAGAATCAGTTCCTGAGGGAGTCATCAATTCATGTAGCAACACTCCACACAAATATTGTATCAACATCTTTCTCGGTTGAGACAATAAACGAGCCAAGATAAGTTCAAGTTTTCAACTTTTTCAGACGACTTGCTACAGAATGTGGCTTAGCATAAGGCTCTTAGATAAAATACCAAACGAATAAATCAATAAGATGGTACGACAAAAACGGATCATCGAAAAGTTAAGTCGCAGACAGTAAAGTTGGGTGGGACATGCTTTGTGAAGATCAGACAAAGACCCTTCCAAAGTCTTCCTTTTCTGTAGCCTAAAATTAATCATGGTAAAGTAAAAAACGGACGAAAAACGACAACCTATTTCAAATATATCTGTGGGATACTGTCCCCAACGAAAGCCGAAGTAACATGAGCTGAAATTCATTCTTATTCGTTTGGTTCTGGGCATTCAAAGAAATTTGGTCAAGCAAAATTAATTTCAGCCAAACAAAAGTTAGTCGAGGTTCAAAATTAATATTTTTGATCGCATTTTCTTGCTGAGATCTTTTACAATTAATTTCTTAAAATTAATTTTAGAAATTTCTGAGAATTCATGTTTTACTATGAATACTAACCCAAGGGATTCATGTTTTTTATAAATTTTTCCATTCGTGTAACAATAGCTGTATTGGGAATAAAATTGTTCCAAAAGAATTTCATTAGGCAAAAATTAATTAAAAGATTTTTATTTTACAAATTGATTTTCCATCAAATAATTTTAGTATTTTTAATTGCTAAAAAAAACTAAAATTATTGATTATTTCCATAAATTACTGTTAGTAATTTTTTTTTTACAAGAACTATCAGATACGCTTAAAAGTTTATACGAAATTTGCCTCAAAATTTGATCAGAAGTTGTTTCATGGATTAAAATTTAAAAAAAGGAGCCAATTTTTTATAAAAGACAAATTCATATTACAGTAGTAAAATGAAGCCCAATCTTAGTTTTGAAATTTAATGAACCGATCTGAGTTCTGAATTAAACGTCAAAGCCAACAATTGAGTGGAAATTCATTCAAAATCGGAAAAAATGTTTTGATGGATTTTATTGGCCCTTTTTTAGATGAATATTCATTTTTCTTTTTTTTTAAAAGTCTTCAAGTTCAAGGTTAATCAACAAGCTAGGGCCCTTTAAAGACTAATTAGCTCTCAATTTATTCAAAAAAATAAGATTAATGTTATTGAATATTGAAAGCTTGAATTTGGTGAATTTTAGGACCAGCCTGTTATCAATTAACTTGTTAGCTATTTTTGAAAACACATGCCCAAGTGTATTCTCACCACTCTTTGTTTTGCAGTTTGGTACCATAAAATCATTTTTATTTCTCAAGTTGTATTCAATTCATCTCGATTCCTTCGTGTAATTGTTTTTTTAGTTAATCTGGAGCGTTATCATAAGTTATAAATTTGTAAGAGAAGGATGTTGGAACTCAAAAAATCCATACTTTTCGAATGAATAATTCAAGTTATTGAAATCAAATAAAATAGTAACAAATTAAAGTAGAGACATACTCAAAATAAGGTAAGATAACGGTTTTAAAAAGTTGAATTTTTACAGAGGTAGAAAGATAGAATAGTCTCTTTATCGAAAAGACGATTTACAGCCAGACATGTTTTGGAAACTAGCTTCATAAAATTTAATTTGGAATCTTTGGTAAAACCTATTAACGTAAAAGTCCGATATTTATGACATGTCACAAATATCATGTAATGCACGTAGAATTGAAAAATTCAAAATTCGAATATACAATATTTAACAAATATGGTACGCAAGCCATGTAAAAACCGAGATGAAAAAAGATCATGGAATTTATGTTCAAAATGGTTAAAAATGGTCCAATCAAGGAAGATTCAGTGCAAGTCGAGGTAATCGTATACTTGGTATGATACCTAAAAGTTTCAAGAATTTAAATTTTGAAACATTGAGTTCACTCTATACCTCGCTTATCAGACCTCATCTTGGGTATGATGTCAGTTCTTGGTGTCTGTACCTTGTAGAGGACATCTATGAGTTGGAAAAATTTCAGAGAAGAGCTACGAGACTACTGCCGTCCATCAAGAACATGGGCTACAACAATAGACTTAAATTATTGAATCTGTCGAGTTTGGAGGATAGGCGTAAAAGATGCTATCTTATTCAAATGGGTTCAAAAAAATGAAGTGGTTAACTTCTGTAATAAAAGTAATTTGACTAGTATTAAAGTTTTAAAATCATAGTATGTTCAAGTATGTTCCGCAAAGCGTTAGTGCGTTAATTCAAATGCCTTTTTTCGAATTTGAAAATTCCCTGATATAGGAAGAACCTTGAAAAAATATACTAGCTTATACAAAATTTCAACAGGAACAAGCTGGTGAATTCACTTTTTCATTTTTACCTATTCATTTACTTGTATATAGCTCTCAAAGATAAGCAAAAAGTAAAATTTTTAATTAAATTTTTGATTTTTTCGAATTTGAAAATTCCCTAATATAGGAAGTCCTATCAAAATATTACCAGCTTGTAGCAAATTAAAACATGGACAAAATGGTGATTTAATTTTCGTTTTTTTTCCTTTTCTTTTAATCGTAAATAAAATTAATCCTATCAATTAATTTAAAAAAAGAGTTAATTTTTAGAATTATTCAAAAAATTAAGCATTGCGAAATTAAGTTCTAAAATTTCATTTCAATTTTTAAAAATGAAATAATTTTTTTGCACGGTTCTTATACTCTGCATATGTAACAAAGTGTAACAAACTTTGAAGAGGTTGTTCAATGGTGTAACAAAGTTTGTCAGCATAAGACTCGTGCAAAAAAAATCTATTTCGATTTTTCAAAAATTGAACTGAACTTCACAATGCTAAAAAATTCCAAATTAAACTAAAAAATCTATCATAGATTACATAAATGATGTCAGAAATGAAATACTTAGATACCAAGAAATTTTCAAATAAAACAAACTTTAAAAACGATAATGGATTTATTTTTTTATTCTTAAAATATGCTATTGATAGAATTTTTATTTTAAATTTTAATTTTGGATTTTGATATTTTAAAAGAAAATTGAGATTCAGAGTAACTATGAGGAACTTCGGTGAAATTAAAAAGGCTGGGAATGTTGAAATCATTAGTTCCTTCAGTTATTCAGATGACGATTTTTAAAAAAGTAATTATTCGTTTAAATGATTTATCTTATATTAAAATGGTGCAGTAGATCCATCGAAAAATTATTGGTAAATCATTATGCTTTCGGAAGCATAAATTTAAAGCTTTATTGTTTTTCATTACTAAGTGCAATGAACTTGCTTTTTTTAATTAGAAAAATTTCTTTTTTTTTATATTCAACTAAGTGGCTTATTTTCGTAATTAATTACAGTACCTTGGTAAAATAAATAAATAAATTTATAAATCTTTTTTTTTAAAAAAGATTCAATGGGACAGAGACAAGTACAATGCTGCCTATAAAATATTAAAGACAATGAGGCTATAAAATGTTGAACATTCAAAGGTAAAGAGACAAGCCAACAAGGGAACATATTATAACCTTTCCAATTGCAATTCTTTAATTTTAATTTCTTAATTAAATAAGGTAAGGCTTGATAAATATGACATGTCACAAAAATAGAGTGCTTAAGTTCAGTGACTTGTAATATCTTAACGGAAATATCAAAATCTGTGAATTCGCTGTTAATGACATGTCAATAAAAGTGAAAATTTTAATTCAGCATTTAAGTAAGGGTCCGGTTCTACTTGGAAATTTAACTTTTCGAATAACGAATTCATTCTGAAAATTTCAGAGAATTCGAGAAAATTAAAGAAAACTAGTAAAATAGCACCCTTAATCTCCTCTCACACTTCAATCTACGACCCTAACGCACCTCTCAGGCTTCATTTTACGAACCTAACGTACCTCTCACACTTTATTCTAGCACCCTAACACACAAGTCTTCAAATTTTACGCTGTTTTAACACTTTGTATTTTTCTGCATCACATTGCCTTACGTTTTTTCAATAAAAGTAAAAAAATCATTAAAATTGTAGTGTAAATAACGAGATAAACAAATAAAATTTCTGTGTGCCAATTAAAAGATGGGTTAGAGTCTAAAGTAACTTACAGAGAGCATTTTTCTTCTAGGTGATAATCGCTAAAGGTGATTAAACATTTGCTTTAATTTTCACTGTTCAAAAAGGCGTACGTCAAATGCTCGGAGATGAAACTCCCTTCTTTAAGAAATTTAATAAAAATTCAATGATAGTTAAAAACGCTCAGATAAACGGAAATTAACACTTTTAATTCAAAATCTCACTAATAGACAACAGGATGTGAAAGAAACTTCATTATCCTTTTTATCCTCATCCAAGAAAATTAACTTTGTTTTTTTACAAGACAAGGTCTTAGAGACTAAATCATCCTGTACATCCTTTTTGTCCTTTTTGTCCTTTTACATTTTAAAGCCTTTTCTGGACCCATATATCCTGTACATCCTTTTTGTCCTTTTACATTTTAAAGCCTTTTCTGGGCCCCTAAAAGGTATTTGACGGGGTATGGGGCGAAGCCCCAGGTAGGGTTCGGGTAAGGCGTTGGTGAGGGTAAGGCATCTTAATGAGAATCACTAAGCTTTTACTCGAACGGGGTCTGGGGCGAAGCCCCAGGTAGGGTTCGGGTAAGGCGTTGGTGAGGGTTAGGCATCTTAATGAGAATCACTAAGCATTTACTGTCGATATTCGGCGCGAGGAAGGCTCTAAAATGTAAAAGGACATAAAGGACATCCAGGATGCTAGGGTCTTCGGAACAAGTCTTGTAAATGTAAAAGGACAAAAAGGACATCCAGGATGCTAGGGTCTTCGGAACAAGTCTTGTAAATGTAAAAGGACAAAAAGGACATAAAGGACATCCAGGATGCTAGGGTCTTCGGAACAAGTCTAGTAAATTTGAATTAGATTTATTTGCTATAGATATCATTTATGAATCCTTTATGCATCCTTTTTTAATCCTTTAAAGGATTTAGACCTCTTCATTGTCAATAGGTCCAAAATCTTCAAAAATAATTACTCAACATTTCATTATATTTTCTAAATTGACGTTAAAAAAGTGAATATCACCCATTGGCAAATTACCCCGCTCATATCAAATTCTTAATCATGTCAACGATCGTGATTATTCGATCTCATCTTCGCAAAAATTTAATTCGATTAGATTAAAAATAGTATCGAGTAACTACCACGCGGCAATTTCGTCAATTTGATCGGAAATTTAATTCTATGCTAAAATAATCACTTTAATTAAGCTTACCACATCGAAATCTAAAAGTTGGGACATAATTTTAATGAAAAAATTTACTAACTTTTAAGTTTCAGGAGTCTTTTTTTTACAAGTTTTGAAAAATTTAAGCCGTGGCCAACACTAATTAAAAATTCATGTCGTTTTTTATTTTTTAAATGTATTCACTTCAAATAAATCATTATTACTTATGCACCTATATTGACCAACTCATTTAATTCTCTCGTTGTTTTGAATTAATTTTTAGCACTTTTTTATCTTTGATTTAAGTTTTGCTATTTAAATTTGAATATTTGACGCTAAAAGATTTTAAATACGCCTTTTAAGATTTTAAATAATTCAATTGTAAAATAATTGATAAGAAATGCCTTTGAATAACTTCATTTTATCAAAAACAAATAGAAATTTTTATCAACCTTCCCTTATTTTTTTCCAAAAACTCAATTAAAGAGACTTTGGAGAAATAGAAGTAACGTCAATAAACAACGCACCCAAAATTTTTGGGTAAACAATTCATTAACTCCTGATAAATAGTAACTCGCTTCCAAACTCTTCTATCGTAGCCGACTTATGTTGATTAAGTAAAAAGTGTTTAGTAGCAAAGTTATGTACGGTAATGAGGAGGGTACGCCTTTTTTGATGACGATAAAGAATTCTGGAATAAGCAAAAAATGACAAAAAATTTACTGATTGTGAGGTATAAAAACCTACAAAAGTTGAAGAAATTTGACTGAGTTATTTTTTCTTGCAGAAAATAAAATGAATTTAAAGTTTCTCTTTTTTTAGTATCTTAATATCTCTTTGGAAAAAAAATTACCATATTTTTTTACTAAAAGCGTCTAAATTCTTAGCTTTAGCTTCTCTTACCTTAAACAAGTAGGATTTTTAAGTAAAAAATGACTTTAATATTTAACAATCGGTTCATCAAAAATCAAAACTTTTGGTGCGGTTTTAGGCCGTCCTGCTTTACTCATTTCTCGTTGTTTGACTGATTCACCTCTTCTATTTTTTCGATTTTAAGCTTAAAAAATAGAAACATGCATAAAGACAAGCGGACCAAATTTTGTTATCAAATTTCAATAAAAAAATGACAAAAGCGTATTTCATCAAGTTTTATTGTGACAAGCGGTCAAACTTGAACCACAAAATTTCTATAAATTTTTTTAAAAAGCTGGAAAATAAACAAAAATGAAGTAATTCACTACGTTAACAGACGACAAGTCAATACTGGCTCAGTCCATGATAAGCCTCGAAGGAGCGTCGGGGTGGTGTTGTCCATCAACCGAGCCTTGCTATGTATGTGAAAATCTGTTTTTTGGTTGTCAGGACATCAAGTCCACACCTCAAATATGGTACACAAGCCATGTAAAAAACCGAGATGAAAAAAGATCATGGAATTTATGTTCAAAATGGTTAAAAATGGTCCAATCAAGGAAGATTCAGTGCAAGTCCAGGTAATCGTATACTTGGTATGATACCTAAAAGTTTCAAGAATTTAAATTTTGAAACATTGAGTTCACTCTATACCTCGCTTATCAGGCCTCATCTTGGGTATGCTGTCAGTTCTTGGTGTCTGTACCTTGTAGAGGACATCTATGAGTTGGAAAAATTTCAGAGAAGAGCTACGAGACTACTGCTATTTATATGATATTTTTATTAAATTGTGTTGATATCTCAATCGATTTACTAAAATTTTGATGGGTCGGTAGTATTAAAAAAACTCATCTTATATTCTATATTCTTCAAGTGTACTTTTTTTAGAGGAGGTAAATTGTAATATTTATTCGCTAATGGCTTTACGAGTTCATTATTATTCCTTAACTAGGCATCGTTGATTCACTCGTCAAAGATATTGTTCTTTTAAATCTTCAAATCAAACTAATTTCAATGTAAACATTTTATAGATTCAAAAACATACCGCATTAATATCAAAAGATTTAAAAAACAAAAATAAATCATTTGGAAAACATTAGCAGCATGATTTTGATAAGTAAGTTAGCAAATAAAACTAAGCATGTACAAACACAAAACAAAAATTTTAAGAAAAATAAAACATTTTAGAACCAAGCTTTCAAAATTTCCGATAATTCAATCTTTTTTTCAAATAGAAAAAAAAAATTCAAAAGAAGTTCTAAAATTAAAGAAAACACACAAAAACAAGCTAAGACATTGGCACCGATAAGTTTGTTCATCTAAACAAATAATTTGTTTTTTGAACAAAAATAAACATTAAGCACGTGATTATCAACAATTTTAAAACTCATTTTAAAAGAAGAACAAAAAGGTCAGTTTAGTTAACATCACGTAATCGAAGTTAAGTACTAATTAGACGCCGGACAAAACTCAACTAAAAAAAAAAGAGTAAAATACTTAACTCAAATCTATTGATCTCTAAGGATAGATTATTTTAATTTAATAATAATCGTTTATTAATATTTTAAATCAATATTTTTTTTTATAAACATCAAAGAGTCAACGAGTGGTATGTTTATAATTAGAAAGTGATTTATTTAAAAGATTATTTCAAGTTCTAATTAGACTCCTAATATTGCATAATGTCGGTTTATAGGATGACTTCAAAATGTTGCATGATAATAATTATTTTTGTGTTTTCAGATTTCAAATGAGCTGAAACAGTCTGAATTTATCACACAGATTTTGATAATAGCCTGAATAAATTTATTCTTATAACTGAGCCAATATTCGCAAAATCCTTAATAAAAACAAAAAAATTATTTTAATAATGGTTTATTTGTTAATCATTAGTTTAATAAATTTTAATAAAAAATCGGATTAATTTTTTTTTCAGATTGATAAAACTCTCTTTTTGTGTACTAGTTTACAGTTGACTTGAATTGATTCGATATAATCTCTTTTTTTTTCGAAAATTACTTATTAGACTGTTATCGTTTGTGCTGAGCACGTGAATTATGATTACATCTTTAATACTCAAATTACATAATATTCAAAAATGAACATTCAAGATAAAATAATCCTATATTTTATGTGCATTGCCTAACAAAATTTTTTATAAGCTTTTTTTGAACCCTGGAAGGAAAAAATACGTCACTTAGATTCTGAATACTTTTATATCAATTAATGCTTTTCAAATTTGGTGGAAAAATTGCTAATCTAAGTTTATTGTAAAATTTTGAACTTTCAAAATAAACAACTGACTTAATTTATTAAGCAATGAACACTCATGAAAAAAAATGTTAATAATTCTTGTTTTGGTTCTCCAAATGACTCGGTTGATATCAGTTTAAATAAGCTCATTTAGTCATTTGACTAAAGCTTATCGGTTATTTTTAGTATAACGCTCATCTCCAACGCATGTCACAGCTGGTCGTAAAATAAGTTAATCAAGGATGCTTGTTACACTCCCTAAAATTAAAATAGACCTAAATTATTTTTGAAATATTCACTTCTGTAATATTATTACAGTGCAGTCGCGTTAATCCGAACTTCTTGGGACTGTAAAAATTGAGTTCGGATAAAATTGTTTGGATTAAACGCCTTAATTTACATGCATCGAGGCCTGAATGGGAGACAAATTTTAACCGAAATGCTTGAAAATTCGGATTAACGTGGTTCGGATTAAAGTTACTCGACTGTATTATTATAAATAATCTGCAACGGGTTTCCCCGCGAAGCTAAGTACCAACGTACTTAACTATGACAGATTGTTTTTTTGGCTCTGACATGCTTGAATATGACTGTTAAATTTGTTTTTGAAGCTATTGACAGATTCGGCTAGGCTAGTTAGGCCAAAAAGGTGTAGTCGTTCCACATAACTCTTATTTCTTAGGCAAGGAACTAGTTTCGTTGCTCTGCGCTGGTCTTTCTCAATGCGGTTAATATCGTGTTTACGAAAAGGATACCAAGCCATATTCAAGAATGGGTCTTCATCTTCCTTTTATCAGTTCCCTATGGTTGCGACATCACAGGGACTGTCCCACTGTTTTAAATAAAAATTGAACTTAATTATCTTCATCTATTTCGATAGTGCTTATTTTTTTATTTTCACTCAGGTTTTACTATTCTAGTCATTTGGCTTACTGTATTATTTTAGTCTTTTCATATTCTGTATAATTGACTCAAAAACGGCTCAGAATGACCGGTTTCTATTATTTTTAATTTTAGACAATAAAGTTGAATTAAACCAATCCATGTTACTTTTAATCCCTCCCTAAACCCCTTTCTAAAATTGTTCGAAACGGAGATTTTTTAAATACACTGGCCTTGTCTACTTTGCTTACTAACACGCTTGCTTAGAAGATATTTTAGAAACGGAACTGCCTGGCAACATTTCAAATTATTTCAACGATTAAAATTTTGAACGTTTGAAAGTCATGTAACGCCATTTTTCATACGGTTTGTTTTAGAAACCCGCAGACTTGTGATCAGTATTGAAAAAATCAGTATCAGTCAGTATCAGTACTAGGACCATCAGTATCAGTAACAGAATCAGTAATACTGAATACTGAAATTTACTGATACTGATCAGTAAAATACTGACAGTATCACAACTCTGGAAACCCGAATCTCCTAAAGCTTTAAAACAGCAAATTTATCAAAAACATATCTTTCAATTTACATTGGTTTATCATGCCACGGAATATCCTGGACAAACTTCATTTTGTTTCAAAAAATTTATGTTACAAGCTTTCAGTTTTAATCTTTAAACAAGTTATTTTGAAGAATCTCTGAAACATCAAAATTAATCAAATTCAGAACAAAAAAAAATATTAATTTAAATATTTTATTTTATTTTTGAAATAAAAAAATGGAAGATTTTAAAGACTAAACTTAATCAAACCAACAACAACAACAAAAATTTATTCTCTCGGTTAAAGTTTAAAAAATAAATACTATCTTTACAATTTTGCGTAATTAAACCTTTACAAGCAAAAAAAAAGGAAAAAAAAATTTAATTTTGAATAAAGAAATTCGAATTTAACAAATGATTTTCGATTCTATCATTAGGATACATATTAAATTGTTCGTTAAACGTTACATTATTCCCATAAAAATATTCGTTTAAATTCGATCCAATATTTCCTTGATTTTGATAATATTTAAAATTATTATTATTTTGGTGATAGTCATTTACATTTTGATAATTATAATTTTCCAAATTCGAATAAACACTCGTATCCAAGAGACTTGAATTTTCCAACGACTTTTCAATATTGTAATCACTCGCGTTTTGAGCTGCTTGATAGTTTCGATTATTTTCATAAACATTAAACATTCCATGATTACCATCATTTGTTTCTGTATAATTGTAACAATTTAAAGCACCGTTGTACTTGTTTAAGTAATTTTCTGATTCATGTTGATTGTAAGTGTTTGAATAGAACTCATTTTGGCTAGGTATGTATGAATCGTTTTGAGGTAAGTAATTTTGAGGCGTAAATTTGTTGGAAAATGATTCAAAAGCTGAATTATTTGATTGGTAAAGACCATCTGAATTGATATTTATATTTTGTAAAATATTCGAAACAATTTGATTCTCTTTTCGATCGTTTTTATTTGTTTTATTTCTGTCGACAAAATTTTCAAAAATAAACTCTTCTTCTTCTTCATCATAATCAACGATATCATCGTCCATATCGTCATCTGATTTTTCATCATCAGTGTCTTCGTCTTCACTGTGCTCAATTTTTTCTCTTGGTTTTTTGACTTTTTCTTGTTTTTGTTCTAAATGAAGCTCTTCTACAATTTCAGTTGGTAAATCAGTTGCAATCGGTATTGACCACAACTTTGATTTAAATGTTTTATTTGGCCCTAGTTGTAATTCTCTAGTATTTTTCCAAGATAATGAATGTCCAGCAATTTCTTCAGAATAATCTAAAATAAATAAATAAAATAAAAATTTTGAAAAAATTTTAAGATAAAAATAAAAATTTATCTTACCAAATTGTTTGAATAAGTAAATAAATTTTTTGACTTCTTTACTAGTAGACGATGCACTGTTATATCTAGTGTCTTTATTTAGAAGATCAGTTAGAAAGTTAATGTAACCGATAGCCATTTTTAAAGTGTCCACTTTGCTTATTTTTTTCTCGTACGGTAAAGTTGGTAGTTGAAGTCTTAGGCCTTCGAATGCGTCATTAATACTTTGCATACGGCGTCTTTCTCTCATGTTAGCAGCCTGTCGTTGTTGACTCAAATGACCAAAAGACCGTCTTCTTCTTGACGAATGTAACGATTCAGAAGAGTTTTCCGAATACATTAAAGAGTCATTACAAAATTTAAATTGTCCATTTTGATAGATATCGTTCATCATCATGTCATTTGACGAATACGGATTGGCAAATGATAATGATGATAGTGAAGACGATGATGAACATGATGGTGGTGGGGATAGATTATCAGATGGAAGGATAAGAGATGCACTGTCTAAATCCGAATGTTTAAACTTTTTATTTTCCGAATCCTCGAACTTTTTGTGTCTAGTGTATTTTCTTTTAGTTCGTTCGGAGCCCATTGTTTGGTTATCTAGTTTTGTACTCATATTAGCGTCAAGCTCAAGTTGCATATTTCTAGAGAAATTAATTCAAAAATAAAAAAAATTATTGAATTCAAATAATAGAGGTAAATTAATAAAATAGAAAATGAAAAAAGTAAAAAAATAATTTGATTGGCTTAAAAACTAACCAATGAAAAAATTTATTTTTATTTTTTAAATCTGATTAACAAACACATAGCCTTATCTTAACAAAAAAAAAAGAGGTGGAGCTTCTTCTTTTTTTTTTGTTTGCGAATATTTGTGTCCATAGAGCACACGTATTAGTTAAGTAGAGCCTAAGGCAATAAAGTTTCGGTTTTTCGTATTTTTTTATTTTTTATCTACAGCGCTATTTACCTAAATGATAAATATCATACTCAACTACAACTACTACTACTGGTAGCAACAATAAAGTCTGTTTTGATTGATTTATTAAATGGAATTAAAGAATTTATATGTCAAAAAATTAAGACGTATAAAGACAAGCTCAACTCAAAAAGAATATACCGCTACTCAAAATTCTTTATGAAAACAAACTCGAAAATTAAATTGTCCATTTTATTTTTTTTTTGAAATTTTTGTTTATTTTTAATAAATAATTTATTAAAAGAAATCAAGGCTTTTTTATTTTTGTATTTTCTACCTTTTTTTATCAATATACAACTAATGATTGACAAATAATAAAATTTTGAATGTGATTTTCAAAAACAGGAAGGATACTGTTAGTAAAACGAGACTTACAGGTTTGTTTTCTAATAAAATTCAACAACTGTATCACGTAGTTTAAAGTTAAAGTTCTACTTAAAATAACCATTGACTTTCCTCATCAGTAATAAAACATTTTGTCAAATATTTAATTTTAGAGTCAAATTACAAGATAAGTTCTCGTCATGATTAAGATTTTTGTCAGCTATATATCTTGATTTTAAAGTGCTCATATAAAACCAAAATTTTCTTAAGCATTTAAGATTTAATCGATTATAATTATTCACTACCACAATCTTGAATTATTACCAAATCAAAAGACTTACGATGCGTCCGAGAATAGATAAACTTCATTTTAGATTTTAAAATTTGATTAAAAAATCTTATTTTTTTTAGCAGAATGTTACCCTAAAGTAACGCTTATAAGTCTATGGCAAGATTTGAAAGTTCCTCTTTTACCCACCATATAATGAATTATCTGAGTATAGAGATAAATTTTGTGTCGAATTTAGCCGGGGATATCGGTCTTTTAAAATGTACATTTCTGAAAGTTTCTGAATTTGCTATAGAAAGGAATGGGACAATTTTTTCGTTTTTTTTACCAGACGAAAAACATGCTAATATTGGGTTTTCTGGGTCGTAGAATGTAGTTAGTCATTTGGTAATGTAACTAACTTCATGAGCTTTCAGAAAAGGACATTCTGAAAGATCGGAGTTGTAGGAAGTGGGATTGTACTGTAGCTAATTTGAAGAAAGAACAAGTTATTTAACTCTCAAAATAAACCTGAATATTCAAAAATATCAAAATTGGACTTTAATTGAGAACAGCATGTTTTACCTCAAGGGATTGAGATTTACATTTATTATAAAATTTTTTAAAGCGTAAAGCATTTTGAACTGACTTAATAAAAATTCTCAGGTTAATCTTTTGTTCAGGTAATGCGAATAAGTTATACCTAAGCAAAATAATTTCAGCATTTTATTATGAAGTAAATAACGTCCTTAAATAATTGCACAACGTTTTGAAATTAAGTACAGTGCTGGTAATTCACGAATCAAATGGATGAACGTTCAAAGAAATGGTTTTAATGATGGAAGCCCATTCCTAGAACTTCATGAAGGTTCATGAGCTTTCACCATTAAAACCCTTTCTGCGAACGTTCATCCATTTGATTCATCAATGACCAGCATTGTATACATTATAAAAATTCAGGTTTATCGAAGTATCATATATTCGCCTTTATATATAATATAGATATCCCGCTACATAAACCTTAATAAGTGTTGGTACTTCCACAATATTTACCAAAGATTATTAAAAAAACTGTGAAATTATGTTCTTTCTTCAGTGAGACTGAGCATCTCAAAAGTGCTTAAAATAATTCAAAAAAATTACAACTAAGAATATTTTGATTTAGCCATTTTGTAAGTTGACTGTGAATGGTCTTAAAACTAAATTTTGAAAATTATGAATCTAATAACGAAAAAAAAATTATTTTAGAATTACGAAATAAAAAAGTTTTTAGTTGTTGTTTAGGTGCATGATTCGATAAGTTTTAAATTAAATAAAGCAAAAAAAAAAATAGTGTTATAAAATAATTTTATTTTTTTCTTAAGTTCGTAGAAAAAAAGAGATATCATTCATCATAAATGTTGATTAAAATAAGATTAAATTCCAACAAATACTATGCTTTATAAAATAAGAAAGTTTTTTAAAACAAAAAGCTCAAGTTATGATCGAATGTGAATTTATACACATGGAATTAAACCTTTTTAAACAAAAAAAAAAAACAACTAAAATTTGTATCACTAAAACTCTGATTAAGAAACAAATGATTAAAAAATTCAATTTAATCATTGAAAATTTTTTTTTTATCAAAATTTTAGTTGATATTGCAAATATTAAAACTTATTGTTTTTAAAAAAAAATAAACCAACTACCAACCAAGAAAATCAAAGATTAATATCTTTAAGATTGAAGTTGTTTAGTTAGTTTTTATTTGTTGAAACACAAAAAAAAATAGAAAATAAAAAGCAAATATTACCAATAAGATAAAATTATCTCAAGAGTTTTGGTAAAAAATTCTTGGCAAACGAACTAACTTGCTAGATTTACAGAAAATATTGAATTTTAATCTCATTGAAAATTATCACTTGAATTTTTTTTATTTGCATGTTATAACAAGGGTCTTGGACACTTGAATTATTTATCAATTGAATTTTGTTACTAATTAGTTTATACAGTAAACTTAAATTAGAAATAAAATATTTACTTTCTTTTTTACACTTGAGAAACGAATCTTTTTTCGAAATTTTTATTTGTTCAATATGAAAAAAATTCTTGAGATAACTCTACTGTAAGTTAAATATTCATATCATCAGGTTGATTCTCAAAATTTCAAATTAATTTTAAATTGATAATTTTTATTTTTAAAGTGATTATTTGATTGATTCGAGGATTTTGGACACTAAGCGTGTACTTTATTTTTTGTCAATTAAAATTTTATTATTATACAGCAAGTTATGAAATTAAAAAAAAAATCGATTATTTTTATTTGAAATCGATTTATTGATAACAAAAAAAGTAGTGATGGGGGGTTTTCTTGGTTTTCTTTTGGTTCCGGAAAATTAGCTTGCTAAAATCTAGCAAACCATAATTGATTGACCAAATTTTAGCAAACCAAACTTAGCCGACCATTTAAGAAAGCATCTATTAAGTCTCTATTTTCGTTAATGAACATGATTTTTGTGAAGTTAGAAATTGAAAGTCTTCAATCCCATAATTGGTATCCAGCATGAGAAAAAAACCTTTCACTTGAAACACTGGTAGCAGGTCTTGCCAGGATTGCACTAGCTAAATTGGAATGAATAGAATTTTTCCGTTAAATTTTTTTTTAAATAAATCCACTATAAACTTCTTTGCAATTTTTAGACAGTCGTTTCTAAGTTCAGGAGATACAAAATCAAACTTTTTATAAAAAGGATGAAGAAAAGTTGCAGCTAATAATATCGGAATGTTTTCCAAATCATAGTCTCTTAAATAATCTGTGTAACATGATTTTAAATATGCTTTCAAAGGTTTAAAAACAAAGGGGTTTTTATTTATATAAAATTTGAGAATGAAAACGGCCGTTCTTAGCCGATTGATTAAAAAGCGTTTTAGAAATGAAAGAATAAACAAAAGTTTGTAAAATAAAGTAAAAATGAATGAACGTTTTTTTCTTTACAAATCTTAGTTTGCTCGTGTGGTTGCAACACCACATCTACCCTACTCGACCTACGCGGCTCGTGTGTTGGATCTTGATCTTCCGTCTTATTTGTCGCTCTTGCTTGCTGGTTTTCCAGTTGGTTGTTTTTCTCTGACCGTTTCTGATGTCCTTTGGATCTGATGATGCTGACCTTCTGATTGATGTCATTGTCTCTCCTGTTTCGTGTGCTTGATAGGCCTTGAAGAAGCTTACGTTACGTGTGACTACTCGATTATCTCTCTTTCCAGGACAGGACGAGACTTCCTTTCACCTTGATTACGATGAATTGCGACTGGTCCCAAAAGGGGTCAGACTTGAGTCTCTGTTCTACTTTGAGTAGAACTCTCGCTCCGACTTCGATCTCAAGCTCACGTTTCTTCATTCTTCAGTCAAAATCAGCCTTCATTCTCTCCTTCGCTTTGTCATCGTTCGACTTTGCGATTTTGTGGAGCTTTTGAAGTCTTTTAAAATCGAGTTTCTCGATTTGCGAGTTGCCCGAAGTCCGCGTAAAGCCGAAAAGGAGCGTTGCCGATGGGACTTGGGTAGTCGAATGGGGAAATTCTCGGTATACTCTGCGAAACAACCGGAGTTCTTCCTCTCTGTTCTTTCCGATTACCGAACAAGACTTGAGGACCTTCTCCAAATTCTTCATAAATCGCTCTACTTCACCATTTGCCCGTGGCCACCGTGGGGTTATTTTCTGATTGACAAAACCTTGTTGCCTGGCATATTCGGCGAACTGGAACGAGTTGAACGGCGAGCAATTATCGGTTTTATATTTTTAATGGGTACCCCGATAATGGAGAAAAGAGCATTTAGTAACTCCAGCTCATCCTTGCTTAACAGATTAACTTTAAAATGCTTATATTCTTGTCGATGCAAAAATGTTTCAATAAATGAGTGAAGTTTGTATATTCTTTCAATCATGGTCAAAGTAGAATGCCATCTTGTTTCGACATCCTCTATTAGACAAAGAGACGTTTCTTCGTCTTTTTGCGATTCTTTAAGAAGCTGATTTAATTGACTAGAATGGTTAAAAGAACAAGTAATACTTCTAAATTTCAAGAGAATCTTGCCTACCAAGATCAAATAGCAGATGATGAATCACCTCTCTCTCTAGGTCTAGATTTACTTTGATTCGAACCATTCAATATAGTTGGTAGCGTATTACGACGCCTATTTTGAGTTTGAGTTATCATTTGATTATGAAATTTTAGAATTTTTAAAGATTTAAAAAAAGTCTGAAGGATGATTAAACAATGAACTCGTGTCTAAATGAAACAGCAATTGAAGCGATTTTATATTTTTAATTTTTTTTGCTGAGGTAGCAATAGCTCGACCAGATTTTACTAAATAAATTGATTAATTGCAATACTCCAACGCCTTTTTCAAACGCTTAATTCGTCATTGACAAGCACATGAGTCAGATTTGAATGCTCCTTATTTGACTCACACAGATTTGCTTTATAATGAATTAATTTTAGTGTTGCACTCAATCGCAAGACATTATGCTACCAAAATTAAAGAGTACAACCCTGGTCATTCAAAACTTCCAAAAATGAACTTTCATGAACGTTCAAGGTTTTGAAGGTTCAAGGGTCCATAAAGCTTCATATTTCTTCATGTATTTTCACCATTTTTCTAAAATTTTCATATTTTAATGAAAAAAGACAAACTCAAGTTAAATTGATACGATTTATTTAAGTTTAAGATTTAACTTTTTTTTGCAAATACCCATTTTTTGTAAATGAGAAAAAATACCTTAAATTTTGCACTTAAACAACTTAGCCTCACAAAAACTATAGAGATTCAAACATAACTTGCAAATTGCAACTTTAGATTTTATGTTAAAAAAATACGAAATAAATAATAATAATAAAATATTAATTAGAAAAAAAAAATTTAATCATACGATTTATTGTTAGTTTACCAATATTTAACATAATTTTAATTTAAAATTTTAATTTGACTCAGCTTTGAAAAAAAAATCACCCCATTTTACCAAATTTTATTGTTAAAAATAAACAGTTAAAGTTTAAATTTGTCTCCAAGTCGATTTAGTAGATGATTTTGTAGCCTCAAAGACTTAAATATGGATGATAAACTCATTGAGGAACTCGATGTTGATTTCATGAGCGGTGAGTTTGAAGTTTAACAAAACAAAAAACTTGACTAAAATTTTTCTTTTTTTTAAGAAATTCTATGCCCATCTGAGTTGCAGATGGCTGATAGTATGATTCATGATCTCATGGGCGAGTTGAATCATGACCAAAATAAACATCAAAATAACAATCAAATTTGGTTAGATAATTATAATCAACCAATTATTGATAATTCATTTCAAAATCAAACAAATTTTAATAATTTTCAAAATTATCAACCAATAGGACAACAAAATTATGTCCAAGATATTCCGGTTCAAAATATATACACCCAACCGCAAGTAAATTATGATCAGAACAATTTCAATAATAACAACATCATGCCTCTAAATATTCCTACTAACAACCAAAACGTGATTATAATATCGAACGAAAACCTATTAGAAGGGCAGTTAACTAACGTTGAACCACAAAATATATTCGTTTACAACAACCAAAATGACACGAACAAGAAAGTTAGAAAAAATTTAAAAGATATTCTTAACAGTGATACGAATGCCAAGGTCTCAAATCTTAACAACGATCAAGCGTTCTTTAATCATGAAATACCAGTTTTAATGGGTAATCAAGATTTTAATAATATTAACGCTATTATTAAAATTGACCCTCAGACAACTCAAGTTTTAAGTCCTATAAACTTTCAAATGCCTTTAACACCACCATCGCCACAGAACACGTTTATAACTCAAAATGTAACTTTTCCAATGGTTCCTTTAGTCCAAAGCGAAAAGGAAACAAAGTCTAAAACTAAAACAAGGACTAAAACTGAGAATAAAACAACCGGAGACGAAAATAAAAAAGTCAAAGTACCTAAACGTACATCCCATAACGCAATTGAAAAAAAATATCGTTCAAGTATAAACGATAAAATAAATGAATTAAAAACAAAAGTAGCTGGCAAAGACGCTAAATTACAAAAGTCTGGTATTCTAAGAAAAGCACTTGATCACATTAATCATGTAGAAGACATGAATAAGAGATTAATTGAAGAAAATTCAAATTTAAGATCTGCTCTTAAGACTATTTCACTTAATTCGAATAATTTATCGGTCATACAAAATGTTATTAGAAATGTAGATTTGACCGAGTATAAAATGAAGCCACCTATTGAATCACCAAATACGCCACCATCGTCATCAAGTTCAATAGACGGTGATTCTTTTTTGTCAACTTCGGATTCAGAAAACTCATCAACTCAAGGCTCCCCGGTACCAAAAAAATCCAATAAACGCAAACAAAATGTTGAAAAAAACCAAAAAGTTTATAAAAAGAAAATCAAAAATGAGGCTATACACGAAAGCTCTCGTATTATTTTATGTATGGTCGTTATGAGTGTATTATTCTTTAACCCGTTTAATTTAGTCCTACCATCTGAAAATTCGGGTAACGACAATGCTCCTTTAGGATTGTACAAAAATGATAAACTATTACACAGTAGGGTTCTTAACTCTTACAATGATGTCGAGTATTTGAACTCAACTGAATTGAAACCAAAGACACCATGGTATTTAGATTTCAATTTCATGTTAAGTTGGTCTCTTAATATAATTTTGATACTATTCTGTATGATCCGAATTTACATTATTGGTGAGTCGTACATTAGTCTAAACTCGGATAACTCGGAGCAGATTTGGCTACAATATCAACAAGCGAGTAAAAAGTTCAAACAAAATCAATACGAAGAAGCGTTTGTTTGTTTAGAAAAAGGTTTAAAAGAGCTTGGACAAACAATTCCAAAGACAAAATTTCAACTTATAATTGGAATAATATGGCAATTGAATCGTTTAATATTCAATAAACTTTACATCGGTATTTTATTCACCAAGTTTGGTTTATGGTTAAATGGACTCAAAAGTGTCAAAATGTATAAACTATGCGCTCTTTTCTATTACGAAATTCACAAATTTTCTTACTTAAACATGAAATCCGAGCGTGACTTTGTACTCAAGACAACAGATGGTCAAAAAACTTCGTATTCAATTTTAATGTCATTGTACTATGTTTTAAGTATTCATAACATGTGTGAAATATCCACAAGTCTCGATGGTGAAGATTTAACTCTACGTGACACGTTTAACTTGTGCGAATATTATTTTTCAATAATTTTATTCTTAAAATTTAATCTCCCATCAACAATATCAAAAATTTTAACAAAATACTTGTTAAAATTACATTTATTCAAAAGAATTTTTAGCGACGATGACGAAATTTTAGACAGTAAATGTAAACTTAACAAGCTCAAAGATTTACTAAAGAAAAATTTATTTGTACATTATATCGTTAACTTTGAAGACTTTTCGATCATAAAAAGTGAAAATAAAAGTAACATTGAAAAGAGTTCGAGTTCAATTGAAAATCAAAATTTTAAAATAAGACTTTTAAATTTGATTCAATTCAAACGACGTTTGTTTTCGAGCTCGTTTTTTTACGATTCAGACACATCTTTGAATGAATTCGAAATGAAAGGTAATGTTAAAAGTAATGAGAGTAAAATTATTTGTGCAAATGGAATTGCTTGTGAGTTTATAATGTCAAAATTTCATGATTTTGTGTTACTTAAAATGACTAATCACATAATTAATCAGTCTGGCATGATTTCGATTGACCGTATTCTAAATCCAAAGAAATCGGAAGAGTCTTGTGAAATATTTTCAAGAAGTGACAGTCCTATTGACTTAGACGAAGAGCACAGAGAACTAGCAGACGTTGATCAGATTAAATTCGAAAGGTTCAAATCCATGTACAAGATCAATTTGGAATACTTTTCAGCGTGTGAAGCGAATAAAAAAGTCAATCAACCTCAATTTGAAGCACATTTGATTCTAATTGAATTTTTGAATATGCTCAACAAATGGAAGTTGAGAAAATTTGATTTCAAAATAACGAGTACGAACGAAATGAAAAATTCTCAAAAAAGTTTGTTTCTTGAATCGATTTTGATGTTGTTGAGATCTTATGAGAATATAACAGAACCTGAGAGGATGTTAAAATTTTGTCAAAGTTCAATCGATGCTTTGAGTGCTTTTAATTCGAGTAACAGCTTGAATACCCATGGATATTTGGTCGAGGTAAGTTTTCAAACGACTTGACTTCAACTCAAACTAAAATTTTTTCTAAGATGTTTGAGGTGTTGATTTATGATTGGATATTGTCAGCTCAAAGTCACTTGTGGACCAAGCATAAGGTTCATAACTTGGGCTTGTTCAACAAATGTCTACAAGAATTTCGTTTAAAAGTTCTCAACTATCCAGAATTGAATTACAAAGTTGAAATGTACGAGACAATCATAATGTTAACATCAAATCGTAATCCAATTAATTTGCTAAATCGAATATCAAAACAAAACGTAATATCCAAGTGCAATCAAGAGACTTTTAATTCAATGAGCAATGTTCTAAAAAATTTTCATCTTCAACTTTTAGATTGAGCAATTTTTTTGAAGATTTTTAAATTTTGTAAAACCAGTTTACTATTTCGAAAAATTCCTAATGATTTTAACCTTTAGATTTAAGATTTTGTTTAGGCCAAATAGTCCATGTATAGTTGTTTTGATTATTTTCTTTTGGTTAACCGCCTCTTTTAGGATGATTCAGGAATTGATTAATTTCATTCCAAATCTGACAAATATTAGAAATTGAGACCTTTTGTTTTCAACTAAAACTTGGTGAATTTATTAAATTTATAGTTTTATTGTTTTTTTTTAAATGTTTAATTTTTGAAAATAAATTTTTAAAAACTTTAATCGCATTTTTTAAACTTTTAAAGTTAACAAAACTTAAAATGAAGCCAATTCTCATAATTTTTTAAACCGGACCTACCCTGTTTTGTGAATAAAAGATCACAAAATTTTTGGTCATGTCCGTGTAACTGGTTTGGTGAACAGTCATGATCACCAAACTTCAGTTCAAAAAATTTGTGGTCAAAAGATGAAAAATCTTAAAAAAAATTATGGATCAACCCTGTTTTGTGAGCATATGTTCACAAATTTTGTGATCTCCATCTGATTACAGGCTTGGTGATCGTAGATGATCTCAAAGACAAGGATCACCGATTTTGTGATCAATTTTTTTAACTGAAAGATGTGATCAAAAATTTTGTGAACTGAAGTTTGGTGATCATGACTGTTTAACCAAACCAATTACGAGGACATGTTCATCAGTATTTTGATCTAATGTTCACAAAACAGAGTAGACCGTTTAAACCATTACGATCAAATATTGAATTGAAAATTTACCGTCTAGTGTCACTATTAACTTTTTCTTATAATTGTAGTTCATCATCTTGAAAAAATATTCCTGAATCCTGATTACTTCTAAACGAATATACAAATTAGTTCCCGTTAAAAAATTTGTGATACTTTTTAGGAGCAACTTTTTGTCGTTTCAAAAAAATTTGATCGGTTTATTTTTTTAAGAACGACAATTATAAGAAAAAGCGAAGAACAGTTTTTAACAATTCCACAAAAAATTTTCATTCATTTTTTTAAAATTATCTATCCGAGAATACATAAGAATACATATTTTTCAATATTTTTTTCTAATAATACATTTTATCTATCCGAGAATAGATCCCATCTATCCGAGAAGCCATTGAGATCAATTATGAAAACACATAAAAAAACTAACAGACCACAACTTTTCCTCCAACCTAAAGGCCCGCCAGTTACCGGACAGTTAACGGTTGATTTCCTTTCTTGCAAAATTAAAAGCTAAACTCTAGGACATTTGATTTAGGCTACAGACTCTTAAAAGCAACAACAGACCTGAAATTTTTAGAATACCGATGGACTATCATTTTTTGCCAGAAAATCAATATTGAGCTTCAAAAAAGGTTTGGATAATACAAGTCTTATTTAGGCTGTAGCACCTCTAGAACAATTTTTATAACGATTCTGCACAATTGCTATTGCTGTATTGCTATGAAATTCACAGCGCCCTCAGGGTAAAATCTTGAAAAAATAAACGGGAGCATCAGTTGTCAATGTCAAATTTTTGACTGAATCAAATGACCGTGGTTGTAATAGCAACATCGAACTTGTTTAAGGTTGTTCTTAAAAAAAAACTGAAGGGTTAGGTAAACTAGTTAAAATGTTAAAGCTATTATTCAAAAATTGAAAATTTTTATCTTAAATTTATTTAAGTATAACAAAATTTTATTAAACACTTGAAAGTAGCAACAACAAAAAAAAGTAAAAAAAAAAAAGGGTTTCAAATTATTCGTTTTCGGAATGGATAATTTTTAAAGCAACAAACAAATTTTAAACAAAAAAAAACCAAATCTTTGATTTTACATTTTAATTTCTAATAATTCCACGTCCTCTTCCCATGAATCTGTTCGTTGGAATTGTTTTAAAAGTAGACTCTGAATTAGTTATCGAACTTGTTGCACCACTTCTGGCGCTAACGACGCTTTGATCGTCATCTTCATTTTTATTCATTTTATTTTTTTTATCAACAACAGTCCAACCTTCTTCATCGTCATCATTTCCTAGATTCATTCTTGTGGAAACATCTGACTCAGAATCAACATCCGAATAAGCTGTTTCCAATGCAACTAATCTTCTAGAGCCTGATTTTGGCAAAGCTGATTGAGCTTGTTGATTTTGACGAATATCAACTGCTATCATATTTGATCTTGCTGCTGTTCGAGTTGTTGTATAACCAGCTGTACTTGAATCATCATCATAATCGTGTCGACGTTTACCGTATTCACTTTTCGATCGATTGATCGGTTTCACTCTAAAATCATCATTATAAATAACAGTACCGACTGGTTTTTCCGTTGGTAAATGACGTTCAGTTACTTGAACATCAAACGAAGGACAAAGTTCATCTGATATCAAATATGCCAATTTTTTGGCACATCCGAGCGCACATTGTATAACCCCTAATTCATCGTGGAATGGACATCTAGTGTCTGACGAATAGTCGTAAGTGTAAGCCGTCAACAAGTCACGTGCTGAATTATATGCGATTGAAAAACTACAAACTTGTGACAAATACATTACGAGACATTCTAAATCATACACTTTGTCACTCAAACTACGAGTATCACGTAAATTGGAATCGAATTCCAAAAATTCTAACCCAAATTTTGTCTCATCAGTGTCCTTGCCTAAACAAAAAACTGGAACAAAATAATTATTTTCGCTTCTCGGGCGCAAAAATTTTTCCAATTGAATATAAATCTCTTGATTAGATAGTTTAATTTGATCAAAATTATCAAGTGGTATTTGATGAACATTTTTAGTCGAATCCATACACATTGATCTATACCCTATTGGTAGTTCATTTGGATTAATAAAAGCATGAAATTGATTTGTTATACCATCTTGTAAACTATATTCAATAGCGGCGACTTCAGCAAGAACATAATAAAAACGAGAACTAAAATTGTGATTCAATGGATTTTGTTCACATTTACAAAATATTTGAAATTTTACAAAATACCACTTTTGTTGTTTGACTAAATCAATGGCCGATACAGGACCTCTTGATTTTGAAGCAGAGTCAATTAATTTTGAAAAAAATGACTTAAGATCATTTTGTATCTCTAAGCTTATACTGTTCAAATTAGATGTTTCACTTTGGTATTCTTGACGAGGAACCGGATTGGTTTCCACTAGACAAAATTTAAATTATTTAACTGTTTTATAATTTTCACCTATGTGAAAGAAAAATCAGAAATTTTCAGTTATTCTAAGTTATTCTAAGATATTTTTTATTAATGAAAATTATAAGTTAAAAATCTAAGGGACAGGAGAAGGGGGTACCAAAAATGCTATTACAGTCTTCCCATGACCAATTTGTTTGAAAAATTTTTATATGGGTCAAGAAAATGTCGGATTATTATAAGATGGAATTCAATAGAAAAATATTACAGTAAGAAATTTAGGACATATCGGTTAAGAGAGAATTGGGAATTAACGAGGTAAGACTGTAAAAACAAGTCACAATCAAACAGTGTCAACGCTTTTGTCAGCATGTGCTTCTTTTCGAGATAAGTTTGGCTCAAAGAATTAAAACAAACGTGTTGGGTTAGTTCGAAGGCAAATATGCCGATTTAGCCAACACAAACGTTTAGATGGTGGAAAACCCAGCGAGCAAGTTGATAGGTTTTATTCTATAGACTCATTTTCATACTCAGAAAAAATCACATTTTTATCTTTTTTGACTTAGTAAACGTAATTAGCCAAGACGAAAACCTATGGTAAATACTTATCGTAGCCGAGTTGGTAAAACAACAGCTTTGGCAGCTAGTGACACGAGTTCAAATCCTAGTTGAGTCAAAAAAATGAATGAGTGTCATTAGTGTTGTGCCACTGGGAAAAGATCAGACTAGAATTATCGACTAGTCATTATCTAGATGACCTGATACTAGAAAAACTTTGAAAATCATCATATTCGGACACGCGAGTCGCTGTGACTTAAAATAAGGGCGTCGAAAGATGTCGACGTAGCGAGTTTAAAAAAATTCTGCTAGGCCTACCAGGCTAAGAAGTCTAATCAGCTTCTGCAGCTCATAAAGTCTAGAATTGTTCTACCAGATGTTAGATCTGCACAGAAAAAGTACTACTACTACTACTTTTTCCCCTATTTTGCAGCCGAGCACGTTTATTAGTTGGAATAAGTGAATATTTATTAGAATACCTACAGTTCTGGCCGTTCACGAATTGAATCTGCGAACCTTCATGAATATTCATGAACGTTCATGAAGGTTCGCAGATTCAATTTGTGAAAGACCAGAACTGTAATTCGTTATAACATTGCTGAAGCTAGATCTAATTTCGTACAGAGTGTGTTTCCCAGCTTACATTTTTAAAAAAAGACAGGAACAATCGAATCTGTCCAATAATAATAATAATACAATTACGAAACACTAAAAGGTAAAATTAATTTTATCTACCCTTTGGATAAGAAATATAAAGAAATCAAAAGTTAAAGAAATAATAAGAAACATCAAATCTAAAATTCTCATTTTCCAAGAATGACTGAGAAAATCTGATAACAGAAAAAGTTTTTTTGTCTATTAAATTTCTCGAAGCTGAAAATTACTGAGATTTTTCTTTGCGTAGGTAAATTTTCGAATTTTTTTTATAATCTTACTTCTTTCTATTTTGAGAGATTGTTTATACTCTTTGAACATTAATTCATATGGTGCTCTTTCTTCTTTGCTCATGCTCTTCCATCTTAAATGATTCAAATTAAATTTGAAAAAAGGTCGTGAAATATTTTTTTAAATTACTCGGGATTGACTGCATCTAAACACTCTTGAAAGCTTCCTTTTAATCCTTTTTGTCTTTTATCTTGAATAAAATAATAGATAGCACTACGTGAACCTTTTTTTTTGGGCGGCATTTTCGTTGTTTAGAGAATTTTTGAATATTTAAAACAGAATCTAATTTAAGAAAAAAAAAATAGCATTTTATTTTCAAGTTTGAACCGTAAATAAGTTTTTTGAAAATAGAATTGAATCACGATTCGAAAAAAGTGCAAATTTATATGACTTTTTTTGATGTGAATTTTATTTAAATAGTTATAAAATGTCCTGAAAACGTGATTTGGAATTGAAGCGCAGGCACGCCTTATTTCTCTTCAGATTGAAATTGATTCATTCATTGCAATCTTTTTTCTTTATACAGAGATTTAAGAAAAGAAAACGGGAGCGATAATCATCAGTTCGAATTTCTAGACTGTTTTTTGCACGCCCTCTTAAAATTTATCAAGAATTTGATAATGCATATACACATTATTGTGAAAAAATTAAGAAATGATTAAAGACAATCCTTGATCTTAATTCACAAAACATCCCACACACTTAAATTTGAATTACTTTCATTTTAAGACTTATTTTATTTTAGGATTTAGTAGTAGTAGTAGTAGTAGTAGTAAAAAAACTGCAGTATGAACTGTGTCCACACCAGCGCAATTATAGGCCATTGCAGTCGTTGCATTAGGTTAAATTAAACACTTCTCTATCAATACACGCTTTGAATTTGTTAACCGATTTGGCTGACACTGTACTAGCTGATAACATATTCAAAGAAGAGACTATTCTATTTGACAAAAAATTATATCGACATGAGCTCTTTTTGTTGATTTCTCTAACAAGTATCTTGTCGTTTGACCTTCTTAGGTTAAGTGACAGACTTTTGGCGTAATTAACTCCATTAACTAGGTTGATTTTCTCTACACCATTAACCAACTTATACGTTTGAATCAAGTCACCCCTCAATCTTCTATCTTCAAGATTTTGCAAGTTCAAGATTTCCAATCTTTCATCATAGGACTTGTCTTTTATTGATTTTACGAGCTTTGTTGCTCTTCTTTGTACCCTTTCAAGAATCGAAATGTCAGTTTTAAATGAAGGACACCACATACTTACGGCATATTCAAGATGAGGTCTAACTGTATACAACGGTTTGATTATTTGGATATCCAGATTCACAAAAGAATTTTTAATTTGGCCCAAAAATCTGTTTGCTTTTGCAGCAGCATTTGAAGCATCGAGTAAATATTATTTGTACACTATCTGATTTTTTTTATACACAATCAAAGTTAAAGATACATTATTAAATATTTATTTATACATTTTATTTTTGTTCAATTATTTATACATTAAAAATAATTAAATATGTTAGAAAAATACAAAATTTCACAAAAAAAAATTAAAAAAAAAATTAGTCTTTCTGTAAAGCATTTTTTGCCAATCTTGGGCGACCCTTTTTTTTTAAAATAACAAATTTTGTTGCTGGTTTATAATAACCTAAGCTTAATCCTAAATGGTGCGATATACAAACAAGATGTTCACATGTTGCCCGATCATGAAAAGTCGAACAATCACAGCTCAAATCCGAGAGATTCACCCTATGCTTAACGCGATTAATGGTCAACTGATAAACATCTTCATCTAGCTTTTTTGTATTTACTTTGTTTTGAATATTGTTGGCCTCGACGACGATTTCTCGAATCAGTTTTGGATCATTACATAGTTTTAAATTAAGATTTGAATAAAATTTACATTTTCTATTGAGTGTTTCTAATGTTTTCAATACCGACAACCTCCGTCTTACCGTAAACGAGACTTTGATTGTTCTATTAAAGCTCTCAATTATACTATTACTACTGGAATACCCAACAGGGCTATGAAAAATTTGCCAATTTGAAAAAAAACCATCAATCCATTCGTCTTGAAAGTATTGCGCGAAATTTGTAAGACCATTTCGCTTCCATCGATTCGAATTTTTTTTGTACAGAGAATAAAAGTCACTTTCACGATTGCAGAAATGCATTTCATCAATATCTTTGAAAACTGATTTTATTTTGTCTCTCGGTACTAAATCTTTTTTCTCTCTTACCTTAAAAAAGATAATTGGTTAATTAGATTAAATAAATTTATTCTTATTTTTAATTTTACCTTTTTTTTCAGGTGAAAAAAACACATTAATATTCTCAAACTATCATCAAAAGTTAACTCTGCAGCTTTTCTCATTGAATCACATCCGTCTTGAACAATATAGTCAGGAGCAAATCTAATGTTTAATTTTTTTGATAGTCTAATTAGTGAGTCATAAAAATATTGATAGTCGCATAATTGCTCATGACTTGTTAACATAAATGCAATGCAGTGAAACTGTCTATTGATATCCGATCTTCCGAAAACAACGAGTGGAAAGCCGTTTTTTGTTATTTTGTAAGTCGAATCGATATGAAACATTGATGGAAAATCAGACAACGACTTATCTAAAAAACGTATCATCTTTTTTGTAGTCACACATAATCTTAAATGATTCTCAGTCGAACCGTCACCGATTATAGGGTCCATATTTGCATCATATTTAAGACCAAAAAAAAACATTTCATCATCTTCGATTAAATCGTTAAATTCACGATTTTTGATATAGTAAATTACGTCACTTATATTGTTATTGTTTCCATTTTTTCTTTTAAATACACTACAAAAATTCTCGATTTGTGATTGCGACGGCAACGGATGATTTTCTAACTCAGGATATTGTTGATGGATTTTGTTGCGATGTTCAACTAAATGGACTCTTATATTAAGAGCGGTCGCGTCTTTTTCTGTAATTTGTTTTTTTATGATTGACTTTATTGGTGATATAATACCAAATTGTTTATCACTCAATTCTTTTTCAACTCCTCTATGCTCGTTCATCGAGTAAACCTCATGAATATTGTTCGACTCACAAGATATAATCTTGTATCTAGTTGGACATTTGATTGGGTCATCGGGATCCGAACAAATCTTCGAAGAGCAAGTTCTATATCGCAACGTTCCAAAATCTTCACAGTAACGACAAGACGATTTGTTCTTTTGTGTAGTTCGAGATCTGAATTTTAAAAGTTTAAAATATAGTTTCACTTTTTCAAAAGAATCATATCGTGACAAAAAAGTCCATTTTAAATTTTGTTGGATTGAAATGTCACCCTCAGACACGCATTCTTCATTTTCTTCCATCTCGATAATTTTATGGTTTCTATTAATGAAAAAAAATATTTTAATGCATAAATTCTAAATTTTAATGTACAAGTAAAAATTGAAAAAATAAGTGTACTAATAAATATTATTGCGTGTATATTAAAAGAATCGAGTGTATATGTTAATATTTAAAAGTGTACAAAAAAATACTACCCTTGAAGCATCTCAAGTAAATCATTGATGTAAATTACAAAAAGAATCGGTCCCAAAACAGAACCTTGTGGTACTCCACTCGTAACTTGCTCCCACTCTGAAACGGTATCACCAAGTACTACCGGCTGTTTCCTGCCAAGAAGAAATGATTTGATCCATTCAAAAGCCTCACCAACAATTCCATGCGCCTTTAGCTTAATCAATAATTTCTCATGGGATACCTTGTCAAACGCTTTCGAGAAGTCCTTATAAATTATATCAATATAAATTAAACAAAGCAACTTAACGTTTGGCTGCAAAAAGCGGGAGGGTAGGGTCAAAATTTTAGATTTTTTATCCCCATAAAAAATTAATTTTTTGGGTTTTTCGAGGTCGTAGAAAAAAGAAGAATTTAGATAGTGTAGACGTTTTGCTCCGACCGAACCTTACACCTTAAATTTTTTTATTTTGAAATAAATTTTCATACAAAAAGCTAAAAAAAAATCCGTTTTAAACTCCTCAATGACGCCCTATCACCAAGAAAGACAGATTAAAGGCAGTCTTGCTTCATCATCAAAGAAAATCCTAAGATAGGAGTTGAGTTAAAAAGATCAAAAAAAATGTATAAAAATACCCCAATTGACCGATTTATTGAAACAAATTGATGTGAAGAATCGACCAAGATCGTTTCAGGCTCTTGCGCCCCCTATTTGAAAAGTTAGAGGGGTTCAGTTCTCCAAAATGAGAAAAAATTCTTTATAAAAAATCTCTTTCAAAGTTGCATCTCAAGTGAAAGTTTATTATTTTAAAATAAAACATCACTATATTTGATATTCTAATCATTAAGATATCCTTTTTCAGTTAATTTTTAAGTAATTTTTTCTAAAAAGTTGAGCCTGTTGAGTCGACTTTGAGTATAATCAAATTCAGAGAATTTAGACTTTTCCGATGCTAAATTTTTCCTAAACGAAGAGATATAAAAAAAAAGCACAAGAACAGGGCTTCTATAACATGAAATTCAAAGTCTGACAGCACCTTTTCAATCATCTAAAATACTGACTTAGAGCCTTAGAACGTATAAAACAGATCACTGGGATACCGGATTTAAGAATCGTCAATTACTTAACGCTAAATATTTGAATGAGTGTGCAAAAACTTTGAGAAAGTAAAAAATCAATTTTATACACTCTAAATTTTTGCGACCCTTTTTGATCAGTGCCTCCCCTCCCCCCCCATTTTAAAAATCCTGAATACGCCGCTGTAGTTTTAAATAAATCGATTTCAAATAAAATAAACCGAAAATTTTTTAATAGTTTTCTATCTTTTTCACAATGCTGAATGAGACAACAATTTTATAATTTCAATTTTTTACAGCATGTAAAATTTCCATGTAGAGCGTTTTATTTAAATTTTCCAAAAGGCATTGAAGCATCATAGCATACACGGTGAACTTATCATTTCTTTCCAAAACTGGTGAAAACGGTCAACTGTAATTAATATCAAGTCTCATAGGGAATGCAGACGAAGAAACTTTTTAAGTTTAATACTGAAGTTTATAACCTTGTGGACGTTAATAAAAGTTCAGTCTAATCCATCAAAGCTTGTCAAAGAATCTTGCATTTGAATTTTTTGATATTTCCCTACCGTATACCCTTGCAATGAGATGCGTGCCCTTAAACCCAAATACCAGGTTTTAAACCGTGCGCCGACTACCACCTAACCCATGTTATAATGATATTAATAAGAAGACCATGTCTTTAAACCTGGTATTCGGGTTTAAGTGCATCGTTTATGAACAAAAATCAAAATATCAATAGACCCAGGGTTTATACACAAAACTCAGATTCAAGAGCTGCCTTAAAAAATAAAGTTTAGGAAAACGCTAAACTTAAGTTTTGGTTTTAAGAGCCGAGGTAAAAATTAAAACAATTTGAAAATAAAATAAATAATTTTAATTATTTTTTTAATTACAAAAATATGAGTTTCGGTTTTAGGTGCGGGTACAAAAATTAAGAAAATCAACTTAAGAATTTTACGCCCTTGCAGAATATATACAGTTTATATGGGGTTGATGGTTAAATAAGAGAATTGTTTGTTAAAAAATTAAAGCATGGTTCATGGTTCAAGCATGGTTATCGTTTTTGTCCACCATTGCCAAACTATCTTATGACACTTAAGACCCCAGTGTCCGAAAAATATATTTTTGGACCCACCCTAAAAAATTGATTTTCCTAGGATTTCAAATTTGTAGATTATGAATTTTTAGGTCAAAAATCATTTTTAAAAAGTGTGGACGTTCTGGATTTGAAAAAGGCGGGGGTTTCTTCTTTTTTACTCAACACTTATTTCTGATGTATAAGTATAAGTACTAATCTTTTAGTGTAATTCTTTCGATTAGAATATTTTTTGTTAAGAATAAAGATATCAAGTTTTTTTACAGTTAATTTTGCACTTGAAAATTTTTAATACAGATTCATATACAAAAGAATACTTTTGAATACGAAACATACAAGTTGAAATGACGGACTTACTGAATTAATAAAACGCCAATTTTTATGTCGCTGTTTGTTTTTTTTTTATTGTTATACGCACTTATACTAACATAATAAGCAGCTTTTGAAAAATTAAAATATTATTATTCGTCTAAACTTGAAATTCGTTCCTTTTTTTTTTAACTTATTTTTAATTGAGTTTTCGTTTGTGGGCCTTTTTTTTTTCCTTAACAATCAATTTTTCCATTAAAAATTATAGTAAGCATTTCAAATGTTTCTTGAATCTAGTTTTTAAAAAAAAGCTTTTTGTTTTCATCTTAGTTGATGATGGTGCGATTTTCTAGAAAAAATAAAAACTAACTTTGATAACACAAATCTAAAAAAAACACGTCATCTTAAACAAAAATTCTGAATTTTTTAAGAGAAATTATTTATTTTTTTTTCCTAAAATTAAAAAAACGAAACGATAGAATTAGAAAATAAAAAAAAACATTTGTTACCTCTTTAAACAATGTCATCTGGCTCACAAACTAAATCACAAGTTAAACAACGTCAATCAGCCAAGACTGCGACTAACAAAATAAAACAAAAAAATTCAACTAAAGAAGAACGGAAACCTCGAAAAAGTCCACCACCGTCCAAGTCAAATTCGGTTAAAGAAGAAATGGCAAAGTATGTCCTATGGCGGCGACCTGTACAAACTATTTATTATTTTATACTCGAATTATTCGAGATTATAATTTATTATTTTTTAAAATTACTCACTTATCGTAAACTGGTTGTTAGTTTTGTTTTATTATCAAGCTTAATAACAACAGGATTTTTTATTGAAGGAGTACATTTACCACTTCTTTTACATTTACGAAAAAAATTTTTATGGTGTGCTTATTGGGTAGGCCTGGGTGTTGCATCGTCAATTGGTCTCGGAACCGGTTTGCACACTTTTTTGTTATACTTAGGTCCATTTATAGCTCAAGTTTCTCTCGCTGCTTACGAATGCAATAGTTTAGATTTTCCAGAACCTCCTTATCCGGATGATATTATATGCCCGAATTCGACTCAAGTTGCGTCAAGTGCAATCTCAATTTTATCGATTATGTCCAAAGTAAGACTCGAGTCATTTATGTGGGGTGCTGGAACAGCGATTGGTGAATTACCTCCTTATTTTATGGCGCGTGCTTCTGCATTGTCTGGTAAAGACAGTCAAAATGAAGACTCGGATAACGAAGAGCTTGAAGAGTTCGAGCATTTATTAGAAGCCGAAAAAGACGGTTCAATTAAATTGAATTTTATCGATAAAGTGCGTTTAAGCGTTTTTAAGATTATTAAAAAAGTTGGATTTATGGGCATATTGTTATGTGCTTCGATACCTAACCCTCTATTCGATTTGGCCGGGATAACATGTGGTCACTTTTTGGTCAGATTTTGGACTTTTTTTGGTGCTACATTAATCGGAAAAGCGGTCATTAAAATGCATATTCAACAATTGTTTGTAATTTTTTTGTTTAGTCAACATCATTTGGACAATTTATTTGATCTTTTGGTAAATGTGCCTTATGTTGGAAGTAAAGTTCAACCATTGTTTCAAGAATGGTTGAATGGTGAAAAGAAAAAATTGCATAGAACACGTGGTAGCTCAGAAGGTTTGAGTGGACAAGGTAGTGAGAGTATTTTATCATGGATATTGGGCAAAGTTGTTTTGTTAATGATACTTTTTTTTGTTGTATCAATTGTAAATTCGTTAGCCCAACAACGTTATAAACGTTTAACAAGTAATCAATTGCCGGTCGAAGCAAAAAAGAAAAAATTAGCTAAAGATTAAGCAAAAAAAAACAAAAAAAAAACGCTTTTTTTGTTTTTTAGTTTTTAAAATTTTAAAATAATTATTTTTGCTCGTTCCAAAATTCAAAGGAGATTTAAACAGGTTGTTCTGTACAAAATCTGAGATATTGATTCCATTTAAAAAAAAAAAAAAACTAAAAGAGAATATATTTTTCTTATTAAATCTAATTATCGTACTTGTTTATTTTGTTTATGGTTAAATGGGAAATCAAAAAAAGTCGTTGACACTTGTGCATCACTCTTATGGCATGTTTTAATAAGAGAAATTTGAGAAATTATTTTTTAATTTTAAAACTTTTTTTTTCTTCTTTTGTCTAAGTTATTGTTATTAATCAAATTATGAATAAATTTTTTAAATTAAATGATTTTTTTTTAACATGTATATTCTTTGGTAGTCCCTCAATATTAACTCGGCGTCTTTCAAACATTTGAAATCCAATTTGAATTAAAAGAACTGTACTTTAGTAAGAACTAGCTTCTCATTTAAAATTTATTTGATTGATGAAAAAAAAAATTAGTACTTTTGATCTAGAAATTTTTTATTTTACCCCCTGTAATAGAGTTAATAAACTGCTATTTTAAGTCTTGATACACAATTCAATAGGTCGATTTAAGGGTTGAAACTGCTCTTAAAAAACTAATGTCGACTCATCAAATTTTGATAAGGCCATGCCTTCCCTAAATATTCTGATTATGTTTTCTGTAATTGATTCAGGTTAACGTCTCGTTACTCGCATATAAAGCTTTGCTTATGTATCTTATGTTATTTATTACACCAATTCTGAAAGAGCGTAAAATTTTACAATACCGATTTGATTTTCATGATTTGATTTGAAATAGAAAAAAATAGGCATTTTTTGGGTATCGAAACATAAAAATAAATCTTTTTTAGATGAAGCAGATTCTCCGCACACTTTTCCAACTAAATTTTCCGTATGTATGGATGTTAAATTATGAGGAAATTATCAATGTAAACTTAAAGCTCTCCACCCAAATTCATGAACCATTTTCCGAAAAGGTAATTTGATGATGGATCCTCTAAGTCAGCTGATGCAATTATCATACAATTAGTATTGAAAAAAAACACAACGATTATTTTTGGCAACAATTATTGAGGTTTATCTATACAAGCGTAAGAATTTTATTTTGGTGTTGAAATTATGAATTAAAAATTATAAAAATCTAGTCGATAAATCTTTCAAATCAATTAAACATTTTAATATCAAGTTAATTTTATTTATTTATAATTAAGAAATCTTTTTACACAATAATACCAATGATTCAACTCTAGGATTTAAAATTGTTTATAATAAGTTAGATAAATTTTCCAGATTTAAGAAATTATTTCAATAATGATGCGATTTTGATTCCAAAAATTGAAAGTTTAAAAATAGCTTTTTGGTCTTAACAGTTCTTAAAAGATGTTATTTAAGAACTCAGTCCTGAGATTATCAACAAACTTTATTTAAAATGTTAGTCGAATTAACTGGCATTGTGAAGTATGGTACAAAAAAACAGAACAATTTTGGAAAATTGAAATAATTTTTTTTCTGTTGGTCTAATGATGGATCTGCGCATGTAACAAAGTGTAACAAACTTTGTTACACCATTGGGCAAACTCTGCAAAAACTCTGCATTCTAATTGCGCATTTTGTTTCAATACTTTTTCATGGTGTGCATTTTGCAGAGAATTTGCATAAATTTAGCAGAGGTTGCCCAATGGTGTAACAAAGTTTGTTACACTTTGTTACATGCGCAGATCCATCATTAGACCAACAGAAAAAAAATTATTTCAATTTTCCAAAATTGTTCTGTTTTTTTGTACCATACTTCACGTCTACGGCTTTATTTCTATTGAAGTATATTGCAATTATAGTAGAAATTTCAACTATAATTACATGTAATTGTGAACGAGAGTTTACGGTAATGTCTATGGATTTTTAAATTTTTTATACAGCTTTTAAGAAAGATGAAACAAGATCGTGAGAAATGGTTTCAAGCTGTTTCTCATAATTTCCTATAAACACAAAATAATTTAATTGCCTGAAAGAATCATTTAATCAAAAAAATTTAAAAGAAAACGAAAAAAAACTTTGTTAAAAACAATAACTTTAATTTAATTTCCTGATTTATTTTTATAATATTTTATTATTGATTGAGTTTTTGACTAACAAAAATAAAAATAATGTATTTAAAGTTCGCGCAATGCAAAATTATCTTAATATTGGATTTTCGACTCGATTTTCTTATTCTCCATACCCGAAAATCAAGGGTTAGCCAAAATTTTAGGGGGTCCATAAATTATTTTTTTTGACCAGGGGGGTCCGAAGTTAAGCGACTCTTAACGAAGTAAGTCATTTTAAAACGTTTCGCTTCAATCGACAATAAATCCTATATTAAAGTAACCATAATTTCTGAAAGAGAATCGAATTTCCTGCACGTTAAGAGAAAAAAGTCGAAAAAAATATAAAATTTCGCGGAATATTACGGAAAAACAGCAAATTTTTAGGCATTTTTTCAGTTTTTTTGGATCTACTTTTTTGTTTACCCATAAACCATAGACTTTCTATACAGATTCTGAAACTAGACAAAATTTTGAACAAAATTTAGGTTTTATTTTTTTCAATTTATTTTTACTTTTTGTTTAATCGAGGCCGAAAAAAAGTCGTAAAAATTAGGGTTTTGGGGTATACCTATCCGATTTTTAAGGATTACCCAACCCAAGCTATATACCAAAACCTAAATTTTATGGGTAACCAATACCGGTGTCTTCCATTTATATAACTTTCCAAAATTGAAACATCTAAAATTATATTGTAAGATTCTAAGCATTTTAACCTTGTGATGAATTTTAACTCTCTGGAGTTTCCGACGTTGGTCACGTCTTTAAAATTAAACTTTCTTAAAAAATAATGTCTAAAAAAGAACTTGTGATGTATAAGAAAAAAATATTAAATTAAGACAAATGACAAAGAAAAATTATTTGGACATTATTTTTGATCAATTGATCAAAATTTTACTCAAATCAATTTTTTTAGAATAAATGAATCGATCAAACTGTTAATATGGGCAATTTTTTATGCAATTATTCATTTTCTTTGTTTATTATTCAAAAAATCAGGATTAACAAAGTATTTGTATTTAATCACAGACGGATATACGGATATTCGATATTCACAAAATTTATCTAAAAATTTCGGACTTGATTTTCAAATTGAGTTTCGATGCAGCATCGATGTAAAAGTGATGTAAAAAACGTTGAGTTGACGATACGATTGGGCCGATTTCATCGAATATTGACGTCGAAATTTCGATGAAAAGTGTCGAATTTCTCAAAATTTTTTCTTTTTCAATTAAAAACATTACTGAGATATAGCTATAGAAATAGCTGTTATTTGGGGTTCAGGTTGAGGAGTACCATACCTCTAAGATCTTTTGAGTTAACTTAACATTGTTCAGTTTCAATAAGCTTTTTAAGAAATAAATGAGGATGGTCAGGCTCCTTGGCCAACACTAATCAGCAGTATAGCAACAAATAAAATAGATGTACCGTAACTTCTTGACCACTACTCTTAGAATTAAGTCGGAAGATCCACTTTAACTCTAGCTCGAAAATTAGGTTTAACGCTAATGAAAAAGGGTCTAAATTTTAATTTTAATTTTTCAAGACAACCCTTTTCCATTAGGGTAAAACCTAATTTTTGATCTAGAGTTAAAGTGGATCTTCCGACTTAATTCTAAGAGTAGTGGTCAAGAGTTTACGGTATATATTTTCAATTCAGGTGATTATCTTTTCCTTTATCATTTCCAGACTAACTCTGTATAACTATCCAATTTAAAAAAAAATGACGAAAAATACGGTTGATTAGAGATCCGATTGTGTAGTTGGGGAATGTAATTGAGTAAAAAGTTTATCTTTGTTTCAATTTTGTTTAAAGTTTAAATTTAAACAAGTTAGTCGTGAAAGTTCATCGTGAAATGTTCAGTTTTTTCGAAAATTCGACAATGAGCATCGTTGTTTCAGCAACAACGTTTTGACTGGGTTCATTTCCTTGAGAAAGTCTCGCCGAAAAGCTTACCCTTCTCCTCGTTAGTTTCAATATTCTTACCTTCGTATAGCAACATACGAATAATCTTACCAATACTTTTCTAAAATCTCACCACTTTTACGTTTATCACCAATTTTTTTGAGATAAATTTTCCGAATAATTAGACTCTAATTAGAGCATCGAATTCCCAAGAAGCTTCTATTTATTTAAAATTGGATTAGAAAATGATGATTAGTCAATCATAATCATGATATTTTCGTCAATCTATTGGTGTCTGCTGACGCTTTTTGTATTTAAAGGAACTTAGAGATCCTTAAACAAACATGTATGATCGCATGTAGCAACATTTTTTTTCTATGAACTATGGAGACATTAAAGTTTATATGATGGTAAACGAGTAAAGATTAATCAATTATTCATTTTGACTCAGTGTCGGCTTAAAATAATTTGTTATTCTTTGTCTCACGAGCTTTGGGTAGTTGAAACGACGTCGACGGCCGTTATTTGGATTGGCCGTCGACGCCGGTTCTAACTACCCTGATAAATCAGATGTAGGTTGTTTTTTTTATAAGCAATTTTACTAAATAAAATTTCAAATTGAACACAATCAGTACGTTTGATCGACAATCGCGGTTTAATTTAACATTTGGATCAACCGATCATCACCCATAAATAGGATCAATACCCTTCACTCTTATTAAAGCATGGCTAATATCTTCAAGTCAAGAAAAATATACTAAATCACTTAGTTTATTGGAATTTAAAATTTAAGTTAAATTTTAAAGTCCAATAAACTACAAAGTTAGAATAAAGATTAACAAATTATAGACAACTAGCCGACTTGTCCCGCAAAACTTGCGGGATTTCTTAAAATCTTTTTTTATTTTATTTTTTCTTGTTATTTCGAAAAAGAAATTGCTTTTTCAAGGGTTCAATAATTTTCCGTAATAATTCTCTAAAAATGAAATTCGACCAAGCTATTTAAATGTTTTTTATGAAATATTTTTGAGAAATTTTGAGTAACAATCAAGATTAAATTAAGTTTTTGATTTTTTGGGTTCATTTCTTGTTCAACCTTATTCTAATCTTTACTGTCGAATGTAATTTTTAAAGCCGTGTCCTTTTTTTGATAATCTTCTTCATGTCACCTTTTTTTTCTTCTCAATTTACTGAATTTTGGATATTTTTACATCAAAGAACTTTTAAAGATCCTTATTTTCTAAAGATCTTTAAAATTTTGAAGTCCAAATAAACAGAAATACGTACGTTCTAAAACACTTCTTTAAACAAAAAAAAGTAGTTTAATTAGTGTGATCCTCATAATTATGGTAAGAAAAAAGGCAATATCATCATCAGTTATGCCTCTCAAACGATTCTTGTTTTTGTTGTTCTTTGATATCTTCAACTCGTTCGGCCTATTGTTAGGTAATATATCCATAAAACGATTTTTGTTATTCCTTATCTACTTTTGTTTCTAAATCTTGATTAAAAGACCCTATCATTCGTGCTGGTTCGTCTTAAGCCATATGAATACAGTGTCTTATAAAACTTAGCTTTTTTTCTAATCTGCCTGTAAATTGGTTGATGATTGACAAAGTTTTAAAGGTCTAAATTGGCCATGTAAGTTTGAAAAGCTCAAACTTCTTATTCAAAAAGTTTTTCTGGTGATAAAAACAAATTTCGACGCAAGCTCTTCTATGAATGTTCTTGATTCACATCAATATAGAAACATGCATGACTTTGAGGCCAACTTTTCAATAAATAAAAGTTCCAAAATGCTTGAATCGTCAACGCTGTTAAGCTTTTTTCATCTCACTTTGATAATGAAATTTGATTCTTCGTTCAGCACCATCTATCTGATTTGAGTAACCCAACCTGGAGTTTTTTTTCACTAAAAGTAGTCAAACGTTAAGTCGATATTAGAGCTCGATCGGTTAATCATTTGACAGTCGAAGACCACTTAACTATTTGAATTTTCGTAAAATGAAAAAAAATAGTTTTGAAATGCATTTACTGAAATATTTTTCATAATTTAAACCTCTCAAAATTCTTGTTACATAAAGTTGTCGATGATAATGTTTTTTGTTTTATTGAAAAACAGATGATAGTATGGATGTGCTGATTTAATTTTCTATTTTTTTATTTACTTTATTTTGAAATAAACGAATGAAACCGTTTTGTTTTCGAATGTCTGGTGCTAAAAGAATTTAATGAAATATTGGGCGGTAAAGCGCTAATTATTTTCTAAAGGCAATTGATAGATTTACAATTTGGCCTTAATAACGTTTATTTTATTTAACCTTAATTAAGTTGACAAAAAGCTGCTTTTACTATGTAACTTTATTTAAGAGTTTAAATTTAACCTTATTCTAACTCTAATTTATTAAACAGTGCCTTATTGAGACAATTCTTTAACTTAGTAACTTTAAAATAAAACTTTTAAACGTTAGTCTAACTTTATTTTATTAGACGATCCCCTTTTTATATATTATATAGATTCTAACTCTAATTTATTAAACAGTGCCTTATTGAGACAATTCTTTAACTTAGTAACTTTAAAATAAAACTTTTAAACGTTAGTCTAACTTTATTTTATTAGACGATCCCCTTTTTATATATTATATAGATATAGATTTATTTTATTAGACGATCCCCTTTTTATATATTATATAGAATATAGATTCTAACTCTAATTTATTAAACAGTGCCTTATTGAGACAATTCTTTAACTTAGTAACTTTAAAATAAAACTTTTAAACGTTAGTCTAACTTTATTTTATTAGACGATCCCCTTTTTATATATTATATAGATTCTAACTCTAATTTATTAAACAGTGCCTTATTGAGACAATTCTTTAACTTAGTAACTTTAAAATAAAACTTTTAAACGTTAGTCTAACTTTATTTTATTAGACGATCCCCTTTTTATATATTATATAGATATAGATTTATTTTATTAGACGATCCCCTTTTTATATATTATATAGAATATAGATTCTAACTCTAATTTATTAAACAGTGCCTTATTGAGACAATTCTTTAACTTAGTAACTTTAAAATAAAACTTTTAAACGTTAGTCTAACTTTATTTTATTAAACGATCCCCTTTTTATATATTATATAGATTAACTTTACGTGTTTAAGTGTTAAATTTTTTGTAAATTTAACGAATACTTTGTTTAAATACAAAAGATATTCCGATATTATGAACATCTTGCAATTGAGTTTATGTCTTATTTAATTAATTAAAAAATTCAATTACACTTAAGTACATTAAAAAAAATAAGTTCAATATTTTAGAATCTTTTGAGTACGCAATTTTTTCGTGAATACCAGCTATATTTCATATAAAACGAAGAACAGGATTTTGAAAAAAAAAATTCCATAATCAAAATTAGAACATAACCCAAAACAGTTTTAAGAATTTTTTTGCATATTTTTTGATTTTTAAAAGTCGGTTGTCGGGGTTTAATACCCAAAAAATTCGGGTATGATTGGTAAGTTGTCAGGTTTGGTTGCAATACTCAAATCGGTTTACAGTTGTGGTCATTCACGTGTTCCTCATGTCAACTTTCATGAACTAATGATTTTGAAAAGCAAATATTGCTCTAGTTAAAGCTAGCTTTCATTTGATACCAATAAATCACTGGTAGCTTTTCCAGGTCTTTAGTTCATGAAAGTTCACAAGGGAAACACATGAACGGCCACAAGTGTAAATAAATTACTTTATTGAGAAAGACCAGAATTATTCGCTTGAATTTAATCATTTTTAAACAACTAGACTTTAAGCAAGCTAGAAATAAGTTCTTGAAAAAGACATATTTGTTTTTTAACTGTTTTATTTCCTTTTTTTTCATGAGAAATACAATTCTAATTAATTTTTTTAATTTAAATCATTAAACTTGTCATATGACATTGTTTTACCTCACTTGACGCCTTGACAAAAATATACATTTCATTTAAATATCAAAAAGAGGAATTTAATTTTCACAGATCCTTGAAATTAACAACACCAGTATTTTTTTTAGTTTGAAGGCTAGACAAAAGATAACTATTCTAGTAAATTTAGAACCAAAAAATCTTCAAAATAGTTACTTCAGTAGTCCCCTCTCAAAAAACCCAATCCTTGGGAGGGCTGGCTACACCAATGTACCCGAGACACACCTCTGGTTAAAAATGTCATGAGGATAAAAACACCCATCTAACAATTTATTTTTTCATTTCTCGTATTTGACGATTTTTGTGAGATTACCATTAGTTAGTATGAAGTTTTCATATAGAAAGCTAAGATATACCGCAAATCCTTGCAAACTACCCCATGGGCTTCAAATAAAAAACCACTGGGATTTAATTTAAAATTTTTATTTATTCCAATGATTCTTTTTTTTAATTATACCAAAGACCCGGGGTTAAAAAAATTCTTTTATTTTTCCAAATGGGCTTATAAAAAAAAAATTCGATTTTTGGCTGGGATTATAATTGTTTTGGTTCGATTAAAATCAAAAAAAAAAAGAATAAAATAACTGTAAAATGCTCAATTTATTAAAAGAATGGAATATTTTTTAAGCATAAAAGAGTTCGTAATGCTAGATTCGGTAAGAGATAGTGACTCAAAAATTTGATTCGAGTCAAATGTGACTCAAGTGAAGCTGTTTTTTGTGAATCGAGTCAAGTCATTTTTTTTCTTAAAAATTGACTCCGATTCAGAGTCTTAGTCAACAAAAATCAGTGACTCAATTTCGAGTCGATTCGCTGTCATTGAAAAATGACTCGAAATGACTTTAATTTTCTTAAATCTATCTCATAACGTTTTTTTACTAAGATCTCTACTTTATCTCAGTTCAAATATCACCTTTTACAGTGGTGGTGGCGATAAAGTAATCCCGGCGAAAGAAAGTAATTTCCTGCGGTAGCCGGCTTTTATGTAGCATATAACCGAATCTCTACAATCAAAAGGCCGTGACACTATAAATTTGAGACCCAATATTTTTCTTGACCCAGAAAAGGCCGAACATTGGGGGATATACACGGAAAGTACCGGTAAAGGTTGGAAATTAAGGTTGCTATTATTAAAAGTATTTAATACTGCACTTCTATCGAACTATTCGGTCGTAAATAAAGGCTTTGAATAGAAACAATGAGAAATTTTAATTTTCTAACATTAAGGTCTAGCTTTTCTTTTCTTAATAACTTTGAGCTCTAAATTTTGTTAAAGGTAAAAACCCTTATACATTTACCAGATCTTAATCCAGTTGCATATTTTTGGCTTTCAATAAAGGATTTTGTAAGACGATAAGGGTGTACAAGCTCTGAGACTGTTAACCTTAATTTCCAATCTTTACCGGTACTTTCCGTGCATATCCCCCATGTCCGGCCTTTTCCGGGTCAAGAAAAATATTGGGTATCAAATTTTACGGACTGTCCGGCTATTTAAATTTTTTTCACGGGCTTTTGATGGTAAAGATGCGTTTATATGCTACATAAAAGCCGGATATCGCAGGAAATGACTCCTCAAAAGCAAGGATTACTTTATCGCGGCCATCACTGTAAATGCAGTCATAATTTAAAACAGTATCATCCAATGAATATTATAAAAGAATGATGTGAAAAACTTCAATTCTTTTTTAATAAAACGCCTTAATATTCCAAAAAAAAATTAAATCATACGACAAACTTTTTTTTATCTCAAATAAAAATCTCAAAGCAGACATACATTCTTTATATTTTTTAGTAGAAAAAAGCGACTGTGACTCGGACTCAAGTTATCACGAAATCATCGAGTAATTAACACTGGATTCGATATACCAGATTCTGTAAGTACGACCGGATAGTTCGAAAGAAGTGCAGTATTGAATCCTTTTAATAATAGTAAACAAATTTAAATTTTCATTTTTATTCTTCAAATAGTATTTTTTTGAATTAGTTTAGGTAGCAATTTATTAAAAAATTTATTTTCTGAATTGATAGCAAAAAATTATATCCCTTGATTCCTTACAAACGAAAATAAGTTGTAAATGTTTGCATGTTATCATATAATTATCTTTTAAAAGAAAACGAAAAGCTATTTTTGTTTTAAAATGAGACATTAGAAAATCAATGGCAATTTTGAATATTAGTTAAAATTTCGGAGTAAACTAGTTTTTTTTTTCATTTACAAAAAGAAAGCCTTGAGCAAAAAAAATTCGATAATAATTCGATTGCAAACTTAGCTTCAGACAAAAAAAAATTATTCTTTTTTCATTAACTGGAAAATATCTGAAGAATCATTAAATCGAACGAACGAATAATGAACAAAAAAAAATTTTATTTGCGATGTTTAATTTTTACTTAAGTAAGTTGATGAAATTCCTAATCAAAAAAAAAAAATCGATTCTAATTTTATCATAATAAGAAATTAAAAATTACGAGTGTCATTGTTTGTTGTTGTTTTTTTTCTATTCTGTAAAAATGTTTCAACCTTTGATTTCAAACATTTATGTCTATTTGATTGATTCCAGGGTTAAAACTCAATTAAATTTTACTGGCTCAAGTAATTATTTTTTCATATAAAACAGAATCAAAAATTTTCAATTCTTAAGAGAATTTATTTAAATTTATGTTTAAAAATAAATATTTTATTTAAACGGTTATTTTTATTAATTTTAACTTAAATTGACTTCTAGTAAAATTAAAAAACACAAGGCTTAATAATCTTAATCGATTTTAAATGAAAATTTTGTTTTAAGAAATCATGAAAATTTCGTAATGGGTAAAATTTTCTATGTAATGGGTAAAAGCCAAAAAGTATTCAGGAAGCTTAAACATAAGTATTTTTAATTATTTTAGGATCTTTTATCCTTAAAAATTTAGACAGAAGAAATTATAAAGGTTACTGTTTCCTTTCTCATTGATGCAAAACTTTTAAAATTTAGCTTTAGTTACCTAATTTTAAGTGATTTTCAAGGATTATTAGATCAAATTACCGCTTTAATAAATTGACTAGAAAAAAATTAGCAATTAATGCGGGAAAAAAATGTAATTTATTTTATAATATTAGAAATTTCAAATTAATCAACAACTAAAATATAAATGGAACGACTCTCAATTATTTGGTAACAGGACAATTAGTACGGTTTTACTATTGTACGATTGTACGATTGTACGATTCAATAATTTAATATCTCTTTAATGTTGAACTCTTAAGAAAGTATGTACTTAAGTGTACAAAATCATTAAGATTTGATTTCTGAAATAATTTCCGTAAATTTTATTAAAATGAAGAATCGTAAACTCAGTACAATCGTACAACCGTACTAATTGTCCTTTTACCCAATTATTTATTTTGAATATACTTGGTTGGAAGGTTAATTTGAAAAATTCAGTTGAATTGAAATATCGAATGAATAGAGGCAATACTAGAAAATTTATAAAAGATTGTTGAATGAAAACCAGTTGAAACTAAAAACTTCGGTAGAGATGAGTCATGTTAACTTTTTTTCGACCTGTATACGCGTATACATACCCGATGTATACCGTATACCCATTCGTTTTTACTCGCATACATCGAGTATGCATACGCGTATACTAATTCATGTAGGATGTGTACTCGTATTCATATTCACAAACTAAAAGTTTTGGGTAATAAAGTTTGATGGCAAGATTTCAAGAAATTTTTTTTTTTTACTTTTATTAAAAAAGTATAATTTTTAAACTTAGAAAAGACAAAAAATGCAAAAAGACTATGTCAAAACTTAAAAAATTTTTTACAGTGTCTAAAATTGAACGAAAATTTACAAACTAAAGTCGATCTCCTTGTTTATTAGAATATCTGATCCCGCTCAATCGACAATATCTCATCATTCAAAATTTTTTTTCTTTTTTTAAAGGAAAGAGTTCTTAAAGCTTTTGAAAACTTTATTTTTAAGAAGAGACAACTTGTTACTGAAGCTGTTGGTTGATCTGTTGGTGTCGGTTTTTGTTGTTGACCTGGTTCTATACCACTGTTCTTGTAAACTTTCAGGCTATCTTCACTTGATACGGTTGCTTTGCTTACTTTGTATTTTTCGCAATTTGCACTGTATATTGCTAACTTCGATCTTCCATTTTTAACTGATTAATTTATTTTCGATTTTGTGACATTAAATTCTTTTCTTTTCGAAGATAAACTGTCTTCTATCAAAGATTATTATTTGCAGCATATAGAAATATTAAAAAAAAATGAAAAACTTAGTGTGTAGGGTGTATTTTTAACTGATAGTTCCAACGCGACTACAACATGTTGTTACTTACCACATTTTTGATTCAAAATTCTATTTGTTACAAAGGCTATGCAAATTTTTTATGGATTGTACATAAAATGAGGGTTTACGGTATCATTGAAATCAATCACTAAAAATTTTGATTTTTTGATATTTAACAACGTTAAAAAAATAGTTATGGGTGTTTATTTCAAATTTTTACACCTGGTACATAAGTAATTTAGCAATTTTACCATTGTTTTTTCTTAATAAAATCGTACTAAGAAGTACGGTTCGAAACTGAAAGAGACATTTCCATCGGAATCATCGGAATCGGAATCCATTTTTCCGTTCCGGAATCGCCGGAACGGAACGGAAGTTTATTCACTATAGATTATTATTCAAACCGTGAGATGTAAGAATTAGACTGGAAAAAAGATTCCTCGATTTTCCCTTTAGTTTAATATTTAAATAGACACGAATTCGAATTTAGTTATTTTTAGCGTATTGGTAACTCTTAATCATTTAATCTTGATTTTTGAGCGTTATTCAGGAAGCTTAAAGAAGTGCAGGGTCATTGAGAAAATGCTAATTATCTTGGTAATTTGACAGAAATACATTTGTCTTATTTAGTTTTTGTTTACATTAATAAATAAATAAACAAATTATTGGTATATTTTTCGAGGATGTACTTCTTTATGAGAAACACCACGTTTCTGACAAAGTTTTAGTATGGTATAAATGCCACGAGACCAGATCATAAAAGTCACGATTTTATACATATTACCGTAAACCCCCACTTTTTGTATCCAGTAGTTTTTTTAAAATATTTCGATAGACAAAGTATCGTTTCAAAATCTCATACCTTCAGTTTAAAGACTAGGTTGAGGCGGTTAGAATGAGGTATTTTCGAGCCATTGATACAAAGGAATTTAAGCATAAATCGAATGTTAAAGGCCAAATTTTCTGGGTACAAAAAGTGGGGGTTTACGGTATGTATAAATTTAACTTTATCTATGTTCCGGAACACGTTACGGATTTTAGTCAAATGCCCGAAACTCATTCCGTATTTTAGTCATTTGTTCCGTCCTCGAGAGTTCCGGATTTTAGGTATTGAGTTCCGGGTAAATTCCGTTCCGTTCCGTCGATTCCGGGTTTTACCCTGTGATAAAGTATATTATTTATTTCTCAAGATTTTTCCGATGCTGGCCATTTTAGTTGGAATTTTGTACTTATGCAGTACTTTTTCCATTCATTTAGAAAAGGAATATTTTCTCTAGAGGAAAAAATACAATTTAAAGAGGGAACAAAAAATCTTATTTCTCTTGAGAGAAATAAGTTAAAATTATAACTAGTACAGAAAATTCACTTCTACTGTTTTTTTTAAAACGAATATAATACTAATTCAAGTGTAAAATTATGGTTGAATATATCGTCAATAAATATTTTGCGGGTCGATTCGAGATTACAATATTATACCGCTTCAAAACTGAAGTACCAATAATAATCTCGAGAGTTACAAAACAATTTGTAATGTTTGTTTGGCGAGCACATCCCGACAAGTTAATCGAGGTTTTTCAAGTCCAAGACTTCGAAGCGTTTGTTTAATATAAGCATGCTATTAATTAATCTAATATAATTTTATCTTATATCCCAAATGAATACTCTTCGTTGATTTAACTAGAAATTTACGACCAAAAAAGGCGTTCAAAACAATTTTTCGATTTAATTTTTTTTTAAATTTTCCTTGACAATTTTTGATCGTAAATTTCTTTCGAGAGAAAAATGATCACATAAACATAGAATAAGCTTGTCTTGTAGGAAATTTCTTCTAGTTTCTCGAAGAAAATTTTGGTGCTTCTAGTCTTTTTAAATTTTGAATTCAAATTTTTTTCAAGTTCAGATTACGGTAGGTACGGTAGCATACGGTACGGTTCGCTGCGGCTACAAAAAATGTGTAAATTCGGTACAAGTGCAGTATGTTCCATAGGAGAGTAACTAAAATTATATATTACGCAAATTATTCTATGCCGAACACACCAAATCAGCCTAAAAAGAAGAATAGAAGAATCAAAAAATTACTACATGTGTATATCATGAAAATCAATTTTCGAGACTCCCTTTTATTTTTTTCGTACTTAACAGTGTCACTAAACAATACCTCAATCATGTCGAATTCTATTTGAACAAAGTGTAGCATTAGCTCAGTTTAATTTAAAGTACAGTCCCGGAAATTAACTTGTCACATGTTATCTTATGATATCAGGTGACCTCATCTGATGTCATCTGATGTCATCTGGTATCATCTGATTTCACTTTTCATCAGAATTGGCTGAAATTCATAATGTTTGTAATTCTATTAATGATTCCAACTGATCCGAGCTGATAGGAGATGATATCATTTGGTCATAAATTCTTATACGAACTAATATCAGCTGATGTCATATGATATCATGTGACAAGTTAATTTCCGGGACTGTATATCAGGTCTAAATTTGGAATTAGACCGGTTACTCGGATACAAAAATGAAACTGTTACATGGACACAAATTCAAAAAATTTTAAATTGTACCGATAACTATCGAGTGTTTACGGTAGCAAAAATTTGGTAACATATTTTTATCCAGGTTTGTGAGCATTAGTAGATTCGGTTTAAATGTTTATTTTAGTCTCATAATCAATTAAAAAATAAAGGTAATTCGAACAACCGTGGTTCTTATTAAAGATCCTTCCATCGCCTGCACAACGATAACGTGACGAATCAGTTCTAATAGTTTGAAGTCTTCTCATCCAATTAATATTAAATTTTTGTTGTATGATTTGGCACAAAAAATAATTAAATAATAGCTAACTATTTTTTTTAAAAAGATTTTTTAGAATAAAGGAAGGAAAGTTCGACTGCTTATTTTTATTCAAACGAACAATTTGCTTACAACTTTTAAAAACAATTAGAAAAGCGCTTTGCTTCCAAAGGCTCTTTTGAGAACGCCATCTTTTATTCAAAAGAATGGTGAATCCCAATGGCTTGAAGAAATGTTCCTTTTAATTTTTCCCATTTAACCTTCAGTTAATCTTTAATAAACAAAAATTTGATCGATTAATGTTCGCTTTTTTTTCTTAAATAAGATAAGTATCAGCTGACTATCAATAATTACACAAAATCCAAATTATATTTTATCGTTTATGTTTTTAACTTTGATCTAATCGTTTAAGAAAAGAAAAAACGATACTTGAGAATCAATTAAATTTGAAAAAAGTAATAGGAATATTAATCTATCAATTTACAAAATCAACACATAGTAAAGGAAGCCACTTTCCGATTTAAACTAGAATGGGTTGTTCCTCTTTTCAGTTATTAGTTAAGAAAAATATTTATTTTTTTTCCAAATAGATAAAAAATTCATTTCATATTTTATGGGCATAATGAAAATTGTGTTTGTTTAATCGTTTTTGAAAACCCTCAAAGTCAATAGAAAATACATTCGGATCTGGAAATGCAAATTTGCATAATTCTATAATTTTTGTTTCTGTTATAAACTCATCAATATCTTTTATTGCCTCAACAAAATCATTTAAATTAACCATTTTATCATCTTTTTTTTTTAATTTTTTTGTCAAATTTTGAGCATAAATTAGACGCTCTTCTTCGAATTGACGCCTCAATACTTTATAAAATTTACCACTGGGAATACAAATGTAATTTAAAAGCTCTTCAATATTTATTTTTGTAACATCTTCACAAAGTTCTTTTTCATTTTTTAGAACGCTACTTAATTCGTTAATAAACTGTAAACTTTTATGACTAAAACAATGTTTTATAATTTTAGTAATCTCACTCAGGAAGACATGAGTGAGTGTTTTTTGTTTGTTTAAATTTCTAAAGAGCAATCCAAGACCTGATAAAAAGGAAATATGAAAGTTTTCATTAGCCTCGTTGTTTAACAATTTATCCATCATTAAAAATTCCGAGTTTTCAATAAAACGAGGACATGACTCTTTTAAGTTAACTACGTGTTCAAACACTAGCTCTTTTAACTTGTACTTGCTTTCAAAATAGTCCATAACAAAAATTGACATTGACCGTCTCGGAATGTCGTCTTTAGCACACTCAAAATCATTTTCTATTTTACTAGTCCAAATTTCTTTAACAATACCCTCAAGTTCTGAACGATTTAATTTCCTGTTATAAACTTTTTCTATAGACTCAGTATCATTAGAGTTATCAGAATAGGCGGCAATTAAATAATTATTTTTTGAAGTATTTTTTGATTCGATTTTTGACAAATTTTTTCTAGGACTTTCGTCGTCAGACTCAGAGGAATCAGAATTTTTGAGTTCATTTTTGTGACTTTTAGAAAAACCAAAAATTTCACTAATCAAAATTTTCATTTTACGATCACTCGAAATTTGAGAATTTCCAAACATTTTCGATTCGGATTCAACAAAATTTTTGCACCTATTCCAATCAGGTCTAGGTGTCAAAGATCTCTGAGTCTTTTCACTCTTTCTCTTAAGTTTGACAATATCTTTTGTTATTTTTTGTTTAATCTCTTCGAGTTTAACTAGATCGTTTTTCATTTTAAGCAAATCATGTTGAATATTGTCATACATTTTTTGATCATTAACATATTTCGAAAAGACTAAATCATATTCTGTGCGATCGACTACATCTGTGTAATCAAAATCAATAAGCTCAAGTTTAGCAATGTAATTTGTTAATTCATTACGAATTATTTTTAGTTGATAATCAAGTTCATTTTGATCATTTGAACCGTAGTACTTTGAATTTGAAATTACATTATTGTACGAAATTGAGGACCCTAGTGGTTCATTACTTAATTTTTTAATGCTTTGAGAAAAAATTTCCTTGGAGTTTTTCATTTTTCAAATCAAAACTTTTTTCATAATTTTTTTATTTTTATAATTTTAATTAAACAATGATCAAATTATTGAATAGTTTAACTTGGGTTCTTGAAGTACAAACTTTTTTTGTCGGATATTTATATCTCACTTATTAAAAAAAATAAAAATATTTATCTTTATTTAGAGCCATGATTTTAGAATATTTATGGTATCAATTATATGATATTATTTTAAATAAATTTAATCTAAATGCATTCTTGCAAATTTAATTGGCGAAACCTAATTGTCAAATTGTGAGCGATTGGAAGAAAAAGAAACCGTGAATATGTTTATATTTTTTGCTATTGTTATTTTGTTACAAGGAAAATGTAGCACCATCAATGAATATCAATATTATAATCAACTAGAATTTGAAAAAAATGATTTAAATGTAACTAGAATTTTGGATGAATTGTTACAAGATTATGACAAAGATGAACGACCTATGAATAAGAGTAATATTTTTATTTTTAAAATTGAACTCTGTTATATTTAAACCCTTCAGATAATTAGTAATAGCCCATATGACTTGCCTTTCCACCATTCATCCAATTTTGCCTTGAAATTTTCAGCTGCTACGATTAATCTTTGTGGAAAACTATTCCAGTCGTTAACAACTCGACTTGAGCAATTCTCTAATTATGTTCGTTGAATGATCCCCAAATTGAATGACTGTTGACCAACTCTTGATGGAATTCAATTTATAATATCGATCTTCTTAAAATTATAAACTATTTTAAAGAACTGGATTAAATCACCTCTTCGTCGTCTAGTTTCCAAATCTATCATGTTGAATCTAATAAGTCTTTCTTCGTACGTTAGGTTTGAAAAACCCGGCGCTGCACCTTTTATATTTCTTGTTTATCCTTCTCCATAAATGAACTCCACACACTAACGGCTAACTAACGACTAGTCTAAATGAAGTCTTACAAGTGAACCGTAGGAATCCCTAAGCCCTTCAGTACAATCCAAGACAAAGTTAACACTCCGTTTGTACATTGCTTAATCAGTGTGTTCGCATAACAAAACAATTAACATTATAGGAACGCACGAATGTGCGTTCCCTATAATATGTTTCGCGAAGCGTTAGTGCGTTAATTCAAACGTGTTTTTGCAAATTTGAAAATTCCCTGAGTAAGAAAGTACCATTAAAAAATATACTAGCTTGCAGGAAATTTCAAGAGGAACAAGATGGTGAATTCACTTTTTCATATTTACCAATTCATTAACTTGTACATAGCCCTCAAAGATAAGCAAAAAGTTAAATTTTTAATTAAATTTTTGATTTTTGCAAATTTGAAAATTCCCTGAGTAAGAAAGTACCATTAAAAAATATACTAGCTTGCAGGAAATTTCAAGAGGAACAAGATGGTGAATTCACTTTTTCATATTTACCAATTCATTAACTTGTACATAGCCCTCAAAGATAAGCAAAAAGTTAAATTTTTAATTAAATTTTTGATTTTTGCAAATTTGAAAATTCCCTGAGTAAGAAAGTACCATTAAAAAATATACTAGCTTGCAGGAAATTTCAAGAGGAACAAGATGGTGAATTCACTTTTTCATATTTACCAATTCATTAACTTGTACATAGCCCTCAAAGATAAGCAAAAAGTTAAATTTTTAATTAAATTTTTGATTTTTGCAAATTTGAAAATTCCCTGAGTAAGAAAGTACCATTAAAAAATATACTAGCTTGCAGGAAATTTCAAGAGGAACAAGATGGTGAATTCACTTTTTCATATTTACCAATTCATTAACTTGTACATAGCCCTCAAAGATAAGCAAAAAGTCAAATTTTTCAGTTTTTCGATTTTGAAAATTCCCTGATTTCGGAAGTCCTATCAAAATTTACATCAGCTTGTAGCAAATAAAAAAAGGAACAAAATTGTGTATTCGTTCATTCAAAAAATTCAAATTTTAACTAGAAAATGTATCTATATTACTATTGTGTAACGGAACGAACGTTCACTTACCTTCCCCGTCTTTTTAATTTTCCCATAGTTCACCGAATTTAACCCTAATTCTTCAGAGTTCACCGAAGTTTCCTATAGTTCATTAGAATATTATTTTTGTTTTTTATCGGGGTCATAGATATCAAGAAATTTTCAAATAACACTATAAACTTTAAAAAACGAATATAGTTTTTTTTTTATGCTATTGATAGACTTGGTTTAATTTTAAATTCTAATTTCGGATTTCGATATTTAAAAAGGAAATTGATATTTAGAGTGCGGAACTATGGGAAACTACAGTGAATTTCGGTTAGCTTTAGGGTACTTCGATGAGATTAAAAAGGTTCATGAAAATTCATTACAGTAACACGTGAATGGACACAACAGTACATACTAACGTGTAGAGATAGAAATGGGAAAAAAATTGTTTCTTTAAATTTTTATTTGAAGAGTTATAAACAAAATAATAATTTTTTCAAATGACTTATCTTATATTAAATAGAAGGCGTAGATCCATCGAAAAAATATAGGTAAATCACGTTTACTTTCGGAAGCATAAATTTAGAGCTTTAGTAACTAAGTGCAATGAAATTGCTTTTTTTTAATCTGAAAAATTTCTTTTTTTTATTTTCAACTTATTGGCTTATTTTCTTAATTAATTACAGGACATTGGTAAAATAAATAAATAGATTAATTAATCTTTTTTTAAAAAAAGATTCAATGGGAGAGAGACAAGTACAATGCTGCCTTTAAAATATTAAAGACAATGCGGCTATAATATGCTGATCATGCAAAGGTAAAGAGACAAGCCAACAAGGGAACATATTATAACCCTTCCAATTGTAATTCATTAATTTTAATTTCTCAATTAAAAAACGTCATGCTCGATAAATATGACATGCCACTAAAGTTGAGTGCTTGAGTTTAGTGATTTGTCATATATTAACGGACACTGAGTTTTCAAAATCTGTGAATTCGCTATTAATGACATGCCATAAAAAGCGAAAATTTTAATTTAGCATTTAAGCCCGGTTCTTCTTGGAAATTGAACTTTTCGAATTACGAATTCATTTTGAAAATTTCAGAGAAATCCAGTTAGTGAGATTTTACGTTATTTCATTCAATTTAATTTTATCAATTGGAAGGGTTATAATATGTTCCCTTGTTGGCTTGTCTCTTTACCTTTGCATGATCAGCATATTATAGCCGCATTGTCTTTAATATTTTAAAGGCAGCATTGTACTTGTTTTAAACATGATTTAAAGCATAAACATTAATTTCTAAAGAATGTAAATCAAGAACGTTTTTTAAATGTCTACGTTTTGCTTCGATACAGTTTTTGTTATATTTGTTTCTCTCTGATGGCTTTAGTAGTGGGATACATTACGAATGGAATGAGGTTGATCTGTCCCTTAACAAAAATTTAAATAAGCTGATCTGTGACATGTATCTCAAAAAAATTGAATCTTTTTTTGAAAACCGTATAGTCAATTAAAAACTTGTTTATATCTATATCCATACCTCATATGCTCGATGAACTGTTTCGTCACTATCGACTTGTTTATAACAGTTTGCTTGTTTAGGGGTTTGTACATTTGAATGAGATCATCCCCTTCTTCCTTAAATAAATACATCTTTTTAAGACGAATTTTCTAAAGTGCCTTCAAGGCTTCAAAAAAAAATATATAACGTTGTTCAGCGTGGAAGATTACCCCAGAAGACTGAAATATCAAAAGGTTCAAAGGACCCAAAATAGACCCATTTTCAACTGTTTAATGACAGTAAGGATTTCAAAAAAATAAACGGCCATTGTTTTTTTTGGTCACAACTGAATTCAGCGTCAAAAATTATGCTACAAGTTCTCACATGTTATATATTTCATGAGATAGTCAGGAAAATGAATTTTTCGGCCTATGGTGGCTCCCAAGACCCTAATTTGGGTGTATAATGATGGGATCAAAAAGTAGAGAATTAAATTTAGGAAAAAATTAGCGGATTTTTCATTAAAATAAAAAATACCAATGCTACAAAAAATGCCATTGAAATTTCTAAAATCCTACCTCAGTCCTTTAAACGATAAGCTCTTCTAAAACTAGCTAATTTTTTTTAATATTAAAAACAGAAGGGTCACCGTCAAAAATAAACGTTGACATTTACGTTCGAAGTATGAGTAAAATATCCGAATTAGACTCAGAATACACATTCAATTGTTATTTTCGTCAAAGTTGGAGAGACAGACGTTTATCATTTAATTCTGGTCCTGAAATGATAATCGTAAATACAAAGATGTTAGAAAAAATATGGCAACCGTACACTTACTTTGCAAACTCAAATCTAGCAACAATTCATAAAATACCAAGTTCGAATAAATTTTTTCGAATAAATCGAGATGGAACTGTTTTATACTCAATGAGGTTGGCTTTACTTTTTACAATTTAAAAAAAAAATTGTTTTAAAGCTCTTTCCAAAGGTTAACTATCACTGGAAAATGTCCAATGGATTTAAAAAATTTTCCAATTGATCTCCAAAAATGTCCTCTTTTGATATCATCATGTAAAATTCTTAAATTTTTTCTTAACATTTAATGAATTTTAAAATTTTTTATTTTTTACAAGTCGCATACTCAGTGAATGAGGTCAAATACCTTTGGAACAAATCAAAAAAAGAAAATAAAGCAATAATAGTCGCAAAAGATATGCAAATGTCTCAATTCGATTTACTAAGCACAGATGAACAATCAAAAGATCTTATTCTAAATAGATGTAAATTTTACGCGCTTTATTTTCTTAGTTTCTTAGTTTTGATAATTTCTAATTTATTTTAAAAAATGGATTTTGAAAACTTGGTAGGGTATTTTAAAACTCAGGAACATTTAGAACGGTACAACAAAATTGTTTCAGATAAACTTAATTTAAATGAACCAGAATACTTTTATGATTATTTAAATATTTTTAAAATTTTAAATCTCACATTTACGAACACACAATACACCATTGCATCTATTTTTTGTTTCATATACTTAACAACTTTGGCCTTTATTTTGCGTCATTTAGCTTGTTTTATTGCCAAGGATCTAGCTAATAAACTAGGACAGCTGACGAATAAAATATATCCGTTAATTTACAAAAACAGTGATAATTTATCCTTGGATAGTTCAACAATGAGTGAAGCTAGTGATGAAACAGTTTTTTTGAAAAAAGATAGTACTGTGTCAGTTAACAAAAAAAATTCTCAATCAATTTCGATTGATCAAACTTTGACACTACGTAAGAGCACTGGTTCGATTAAATTTAAAGAAGAAATTTCCAAAACTGAAAACGATAAAAAAGATTTGTAATTTTTTATTTCTAAAATTAAAGATAATCAATCGTGTTTAATCGGAATTTTTAAATTTAAACGACAATTAAATTATTTTTTTATTCAAATTTATTTGCCTTGTATACTCGTTGTCCTGGTTTCTTGGATTGGTTTTTATATTGAACGTGAAGATGCTGTCGATAGAGTCTCATTGGGTTTGATTTTGTTAATTCTTTATAATCCATCATCATTATCTAAAACTTATTTTTACAAAAGGAGCTCTTTCAATTTTGACAATGGTTTATTTGTTAATGGAATGCAAATCAGATTTGCCAAAAGTAAAATATTTTACAGCACTTGATATTTATTTAGTTGTTTGTTTTGTTTTTATAATCTCATCCATATGTGAATACGCAGTAGTTCATTTAAAAACAAAATACATAGACGAACAAGATACATTAACAGTTTATCGTTATTTGAGTCTTAAACGTCGTGATGCAAAAAATTTTCGAGCCAACTTGGATGAGATTGAAAAAAATTTAAGTGATGATTCGTTTAATGAAATATGGGTTAACAAACCCAATGATGGAAAGACAAGTGATGATGATGATGATGAAAATGAAGAAGCAAAAGAATGCACTAAATATCGACTTAAAATATTGAATAATTTACGAAAAGATAAAATTCATAAAAAGTTGGGTTTACTTTTAAAATCATCACCTCGTGAAACTGTTTTTGGAAAATACAATCGGGTCAGTAAAATTGATTTGTATTCGAGAGTATTTTATCCAATATTTTTCGGTTTGTTTAATATTTTTTATTGGAAATATTATTTGGATCACAGAGAATCGAATAATGATTAATTGGTTATTTTTAAATAAATTGTTAGAAATAAATTTTTTAATTTTAAATTATAATTCTAAACTCGAAATTCTTTTTAACAAAAAAATCAAGGATCTAGTAGTAGTAGTAGTAGTAATAGTAGTACTCAAAAATAACTGTGACCCGACTTTAACCGAGTTAAGCCGTGAGGCTGTGGCAGTTCTTTGCCCCAGAACCATTTGACCGTTCATTTGTTCTAAAACAGTCATCAAGTTTCGCTTCGGTAAACTGTTCCAATCATTGACCACTCTGTTTGTAATGTAGTTATATTGTAGTATCTTACAGGAGTTTTTTGATTAGTTCTCTTGAAACTACTTTGGAATGACCCCTTAAATTATAATTATTCTTTGCTGAACTATACCTGATACAATTCATTAAGTTGACAGCTTCTAACCCATTAACGATCTTGTAAAATTGAATCAAATCGCTATTTTTTCTTCTTGTATCAATTGAGATAAGATCCATCCTTGGTAACCGTTCTTCGTATTAAATTTTTTTGAAACCCGGAATCATTCTCGTCGCTCTATGTTGAACTTTTTCCAATTGCTTCTTTTCACCCTCGTAATATGGTTCACAGATTTTTCGCTTGCATAGAAAATCTGTGAACTTAATCTGTAACACCAAGATTATCGTGATCCCAAAAAAAGGTAAGCCACCAGAGTAAGTCTCTTCATATTTCTCTTTTAAACTCGAAACTCGTTTAAAAATATTATAAACAAAAACTTCAAAATTTTCCCGAATAACAATCAGGTTTCCGAAAAGAGATCAACCCAAGATCATATTCAAAGATTATCTCAATCCATTTTCCAAGGCTTCAACGAAACAGAGCCGTAATCTACGACCTTGGAAAACCCAAAAAATCAATATTTTCATGGGGGTAAAAATCAAAAATTTTAATGTGACTTTCCGGAAATTTTTTCTCCCATCCATTTTCGTCACAGCGTCAATGGTAGTTTTTTATGTTTCAGCTCATACCTTCAGATCAAAAATATCTTTTTTCCAATCATGAGAGGTTAGGTGTTTAAAAAAGCACCTTATTATTAGACTGTAAAAACCAGAGGAGTGGCGGTAAAATTTTGATTTTTTATCCCCATGAAAAAATAGATTTCTTGGGGTTTCCGAAGTCGTAGATTACGGTTCTTATGTCAAAAATGATAAATTCAGATAGTACTAAAGTTTTGAACTTCATGAACTTTGGGATAAACGGTCAGCCTTTATTTTGTTGATAAAGGACAAAAGCAGGAAAAGACCATTATTTATGGAAAAAAATATAATAATTAATCATTCGTTAAAAAACGAAGATTTCTTCAACTTGAGTTTTTTCCTTTTTTTTCTAATCTCATGTCCTTTTTAGGCCTTCAGTGTACAAAAATAAAAAAAAAAAATAAGGGCCTCTTATTATTAATACAGAATCGTTTCCGATTAAAAAGATGTATGGGTGACTCAGATTGGACCAAGATTTACTTTGACTAGAAAATTCCCTTTTCTTATCTTTTTCACCTGAGTATGGCTTCAGAAAATTTTTTGGTCCCAACATCAACTGGAGCCTTTTAGCTCTTGTTTCATGTTTCTAAATCTTTGATAGCTATTGCCAATAATCATAATTCTTGAATGTTTAAATAAAGTAACAGGGGAAATATTTTTGAGTGGGGATCCCAACTCTTTGAAATCAAAAAGACGGGATATGTTGATGAACGTTCACATGAGGAACACGTGAATGACCTAAATAGTACTACTAGATTCTGAATTTTGGTGTCGATAATGTCGATAAATTGATTTTTAAAAACAAAGTTAATTATTTACTTAATTGGTCCAAACTTTTTTTTATAAGTTATATCGAGCTAAAATCTTTTTTTAATTGCACAATTGAACCGAATTTTTAAAGTAAAACTGATAAAATCACGACTAAAAGACAATTTAAATTCGCTTTTTTTAAAAATTGAAAATTTCAAAATTCTCTTTGAGGTATTAAAATGAGGGCATAAAAGTGAATGAGAGTAGAAAAACAATTTTTGAATTTTTTGAATAGATAAAAAAGATTCTAAAAAACTCTATTGAAAAACACTTCTTAAAATGACCATTAAACAAAAAGAAGTAGAAGCTATTTACATTAGTGCTGGATGTAATCGATGTCCAAAAGCACTTGATTGGGGTGGTAAACAAAATCAACTGATTCATGCTCAATCAAGATCAATAGCGCTACTTTCTAACTCGGAACCATTTGAAATCAAATGCGTTTTTAACAAACACACAGACCGAGTTAACGCTGTCAAATGGATATCTTTGAATGATTTTGTTCAAAAAGACCAACTCAAAACAAATGAGTTTGTTTCAGTTTCAAAAGATAAAAATGTCATTGTATGGCAAGGATCAGATTTCAAGGTAGCAAATTTTTATAACTTTCATTTAAAGAGTTAGAATAACCATTTTTTTAAAATAGTACGAGCCTAGTCATGTATTGACAGGTCATACAAATAGTGTAAGCATTGCTGATGCTATGTATTATGATGAATCAGGCAAGAATCTCACTACTTTCATTGCATCTGCATCTGTAGATTCAACAGTCCGAATTTGGACCCGTTATAGTGAAAATTATGATTTAGAAAATTCAAAATTTAATCAAGATCAAATGATCGTTTCCAAAATGAACGGGTTTGCTCTAGCCCTGAAATTCTATCTCCTTCCAATTTCAAACCGTAAGCGAATTTTTGTTAGAAATTTTTCAAGTTTTAAAAATTTTGTTTTCCCAAGTCCCACTGCTTTTAATCGGTTTCGAAAATCATAAAATTGAAATTCATGTCAGACTTCACAATGACAACACAGACAAATTTTTTTGTTTGCACACTTTGGTTGGTCATGAAGATTGGATCAGAGACATTGACGTTTGTCAACCAACATCTAATCAATTATTAATCGCAAGTAGTTCTCAAGACAATTATATTCGTTTATGGAAACTGGATTCGAACATTTTGGATAAAAAGGAAGATGTTCAAACAAAATTAATAATCGAAGAAAATTTAGTCGATAAAGAAATCGCTCAAAATGAGGCTAAAATTGAAGACGAAGATGATGAAGATGATGAACTTCCAAAAAAAAATTCTGAAAAAATGGAAGAGGAATTAAAACTTAAAAGTTCATTATTTACTATTCACTCAAAACATTTGGACAATTACGTTCAATATTCGATCAATTTAGAAAGTGTTTTATTCGGTCACGAGGATTGGATATACACTGTTAAATTTCATCCAAGAACATCGAATGGACAACCATTGACATTAATTTCTGCCTCAATGGATAAAACTTTAGTTATTTGGACTTATAATGAAGAGAATTCAGTTTGGATTGATGTAGCTAGAGCCGGTGATATTGGTGGTAATACTCTAGGTTTCTATGGTGCAACATTCGATCCAACAGGAAATTACATTATTGCTCATGGATACCAAGGAGCTCTTAATTTGTGGAAAAGAAACTTACAAGATCCCTCAAAGGGTGAAAGTTTGACTCCGTCAGTTATCAATAGTGGTCATTTTGATTTGGTTGAAGACATTTGTTGGGAACCTGAACAAAATTATTTTCTCTCAGTCTCAAAAGATCAAACAACAAGATTTCATGGGACTTGGAATCACGATAACATCAAGACGTGGCATGAATTAGGTAGACCACAAATACACGGCTACGATTTACAATGTGTCGCTTTTGTCGATCGTTTTAAATTTGTGAGCGGTGCTGATGAAAAATTACTTCGAGTTTTTGAATCACCAAAAATATTTCTTAAAAATTATTACAATTTAAGTCAAGATCAAAGTGTTTTAAAACTTTTAGAAGAGAATAATAACATGCCACAAGGAGCTTCTGTACCAGCTCTAGGTCTTTCAAACAAAGCCGTTTTTGACGAAGAGAAAAAAGTTGAAAGTGAAGATAAAAAGCCATCACTAGCTGACGAATTATACAAAGAAGTTTATTTTAACAGAGTTGATTTGAAGAGTAAATTTCTAAAATTTTATGTCATTGACAGCATTTAACGTTTTCTTTTTCAAGAGCCTCCAACAGAGGAACATTTGTTACAAAACACTTTATGGCCAGAGACCCAAAAACTTTATGGCCATGGATACGAAATTTTTTCAGTTGCTGTGGACACCAAACAACGAATTATAGCTTCAGCTTGCAAAGTAGTTTTTTTTAAGACCGATCTTAAGTTCTTTTTGGTTCTAAATCCCTTCTTAAGGCTTCAAAACCAGAGCATGCAGGAATAATTTTATGGAAAGAACAAGTCACAAACAATCAAGCCTCTTATAAACAATATGCAACACTAAAAGGCCACGAACTTACAATTGTTCAAATGAAGTTTTCCAACAATGGTAAATACCTTCTAAGCGTATCGAGGGATAGATCATGGAGATTGTACGAAAAAAATAACGAATCAGATAACTTTGAATTGTGTCGTGGCATTGGTTCTAAAAATCCATTTCACACTCGTATCATTTGGTCTTGTGATTGGTCACATGATGACAAATATTTTGTAACAACATCAAGAGATAAGAGAGCTTGTGTTTGGTCAACTTGTGATACTGAGACTAAACCGGTTGGTTCTCATCTAGAATTAGAAGATTCAGTTACAGCTTGCTCATTCGCTCCAAGTTTATGTAGTGATGAAAAATCTTATTTAGTTGCTTTTGGATTAGAGAACGGAAAAATTGAATTTTTTAAATGGATACCTGATAGTGGATTTTCAAAATATTTAGGAATTGACAAAAAAATCTCACATCACATGACTGTTAAAAGATTGAATTTCAGAAAAGTGTTTAACTCAAACAATGGTGAAAAACAGTTTTGGTTGGCTTCTTGTTCAGAGGATTGTTCAACTCGATTGTTCACTTTAAACGCTTAAAAGTCTTAATGAAATAAAATTTTTAAACAGGACTATTTTTTTTGATTTTGGTCATTTGAAATTACAATAATTAAAAAGATTGTAATCATTAAGGTTCCATTTCTTTTTTTTTGGTATTTTAATTTTCGCTGTTCGTTCTAGATATGTCTAAAAATACATTCCCTGGATTCGTTATAAATCAAACGACTATTTCAGTTGATTATTGGCCAAAACAAAATCAACCAAATATTACACATTATTTTCTTACACATTGCCATACGGATCATACAAAAAATTTGGACTCCTCATGGAATATTTCAAAAATTTACTGTTCTAAGGTAAAGACACAATTTTTTTTAACATTCTATTGAGGTTGGCCCACTAGTATTCATAAAATGATGTCATTTGTTCTGAATAAAAAATGTTAAGCTTCAAGGAATATTTAAGCCGTAAAAATGAATTTCACGCTTTAATCGACTTGAACCAAATGTCGAGATCGATGAATCTATTTTCAAACGAGTCGATTTCAAGGTTTTCTTTAGTTTAACAAGCAGCTTAAAAATTCTATTCTGACTCTTAAAAGTAAGTCAAAACAAGATGTAGATTTAATCAAACTTCATGATGAAACCAATATACAGTGCTGACAATCAATTTATAATTAAATTTATCTAACGCCAAATAACGTTACTTTACATTTGCAAAATTTACAAAAAATCAGAATTTTTCTCCAAAAAAAATGGCGAATTAAAAATTCTTGACGATAGCAAACGTTAAATAACGCTATCTTGCATTATTTAAGGTTATTTTTTTTAACGTTATATAAAGTTAAAAAATGTTACAAATTGATTACCAACACTGTAGGTTATCCCAGAATGAGAATATTCAAAATGTTTGTTTTGATTTCAAAATTTTCCCTTACTAAATTCCGATTTTGGCTGAAGGACTAAAAAAAGATGAATACCATTAAGATCATTCTAATCTAAAGAACGGCTGAAAAATCAAGCTTATTTGCCTCCCTCAGACATTTCGGTTTATTCCTAAAAATGAGATCGACATCATACCAATCATGAAATTTTGGCACAAAAATCTGAAATAATTTTGTAAAATGAACGCCATTTAAAGATACGGAAGTGAACTGCAAAATTAATTTACAGACTTTTTGTAGGAGTAATTTGGTGATACAGCCTATCTATTAGCTGATAAAATTTTTAGAAATCATTTTGTACAACTAGGAAAAAAATTACATTGGTTTTCATTTTTTTCCTGTTTTTTTTTTGTACAAAAATTCAAAATGCCACCAATCATTAGGTCTTTTATTAAAGTTATAGCCTTTCTATGAAACCAAGAGCGTCTACTTAATTGAGAGGATTCGAGAGTGATTAAACTTATTTATTAAACTTAAGGTGACGAAGAAGTTATTGATTGATCTCAATGAAGTACCAGAAGAATATATTGAAGAATTAGAAATGAATAAAACTCACATTATGAAGTTAGACGAAACTGAAAGTTTCAATGTTTCATTAATAGATGCAAATCATTGTCCTGGCGCGGTCATGTTTTTATTCGAAGGGTATGATTTTTTGAAGAAAACAATATTAATCTAACTAATTTATTTTGTTCATAAAGCTATTTTGGAGTCGTTCTGGCTACTGGAGATTTTAGATACGACCCTTCAATGTTTATTGAAACTCCTTTAAAAAATAATCAAGTTGATGTTTGTTATTTGGATAATACATATTATAACCCTATATTCTCAAAGACCCCTACAAGAGACGAAGGCTTGAGACAAATCATAGAAATAATCGAACAAAACAGACCTCATAATGTTTTATTTCGTTTAATTCTAAAAAAATTAGGAAAAGAAGTTCTATTAACCGATTTGTTTGAATATTTCAGAATTCCAATAGTAGTATCCACGAGACGATTTGAACGCTTAACCAAAGTCTTAGAAATCGATAAAAGCTATTTTGATACAGAATTTAAAACCAATAGTCTTATTTTTGTTGACGATTCTCATTTTTATGAAAATAATTTCTTAATCGATAAGCGAATTATTACTATCGAACCAACTGGCCTTCAGCTACCTAACAATCGAAAAAGAAAATCCGATCCAACTTTTTTTACTGTTCCGTACAGTGATCACAGTTCGTACACTGAAATTGTTTCGTTTGTTAAAAAATTAAAACCAAAAAAGTTGATACCAATTGTTAGAAAAATGTTGCCAAATGATATAGACACAACTGATTTGGGTGAGTTGGACAAATATTTGGATAAAAAACCATTGAAAGATTGTTCTCAAAAATATTCACTTTTATTAAAATCGACAACTTCGACAAAAAAAAGTTCAAGGTTGAACTCGTATCGTCTAAATGAAAGTAAACAGAAAAACAGCAGAGTTCCGACCCCAATTAACACTCGATTTATAACTGTACGCAACAAAATCTCAAAAAGTGTTAAAAAACAAATCGAGTACGATACACCTGAAAAAGGAACCCCTAAGAAAGTTGATAATGTATCAACCACACCGACAATACCTTTTTCATCGCAACGTCGGATTATTCAAGCACCTGCAAAAAGTCAACAATTACATCCTTCAAAATTGGTCAATACATTTTTGGATCCAATCGTCGAAGAAAACAAAAGTGATGTATCATGCGATATTTCACACTTGAATGAAAATGAGTTGATAGATATGACTAATAATGTTTTGAGTAAAAAAACCCGTCGAAGCTCAATAAAATCATCTAAAAGTAAAGAAATTGTACATGTTGAAAAACGTAAAAGTACAAGGAATAAAGAAAATTTAGAAGGCGAGTCGAGTAATAGCAAATGGCAAAAAATAGACGATAACGTTGAATTGTTAATATGTGGTGATGATTCAATGGATTCAGATAACACCTTGGATTTATCAACGACAAACAGTCAGTCGTCTGATATTCAATTTTTGGAAGAAAAATTTACTGTCCCATTGCCTGTCAATGTTGCTGCAAAGTTTAATGCAGTTGTTCGACTTGAAAAAATTGATGTAAAACAATACATGAAAAAATCGAATTTAATTAAAACAGAAGAAAATGTTTTAGAAGAAATTGTTGTTGATACTGAAAGTGAAAAAGTCGAAGACTCTAGTGATGAATCGATCTTAATTGAAAATACAATTGAAGATAACATTTTTGATGAAAATGCTAACGTTTCAGTTGATTCGGAAAACTTTTTAGACTGTGAAATAATTGAAAAATCGACCATTAAAAAAAGCTTTCATAACAAAAGTTTACAGAATAGAAGTATTCGGGATAAAAGTATTCTTGACCAAAGCTTACAGAATAAAAGCATTCACAAGAAAAGTCTGCAGAATAGAAGCATTCATGATAAAAGTCTGCAGAATAGAAGTATTCATGATAAAAGTATCCACGAGCGAAGTATTTCGGATAATGTAAACCATGAAATCGAAATTCAAATCGAAGACCAAATCAACCAAAATGAGTTTATTGAGAACATAGATGTAAACACGAATATTGAAAATGAAGCAACTGAAAACGAGAGAAAACGAAACATGACAAAAGAGGAGTTTCTTGATTTTATGGACATGAGATTAAAAGAGTTTGATGTTAATCAAACAGAGCTTGGTGAACTTATAAACACTTATATACTTGAATCGTTTCATTTTTAAATGTGTCATATTGAAGTTGATTGAGTTTTTTTTTTAGAAAAATTTAAGGTTTAAGATGTTTTTTTAAATGTAAAATTTACAAATTGTAAAATTTTTAAAATTTTTTTTTTCGATTTTAATTTGATTTGATTTTCACCAGATATTAAATAAAAGTTCAATTTTTTTTTGGTGAGCCTTTAACAAAAAAAACAAACAAAATTTTCAAATAAACTCTACTCATTTTGTATTCGTTTTTTATTTGATTTCATTTTTTGTTTAAATATTTTTATTGGCCCAATGTAGGGTACTCAAAGTATAGAATCAGTCTTTCGGAACGGTAATTTGAAGTTCAGCATTTTCGTACATTAATTTTTTCGTACTAATCTATTTAAATTAAAAATTTTAAACATTTAGATAGATTAATATATTGAGCTGACTCATATCAGAAATGTACGGGATTTTTTGCTTATTTCATGTTAGATAATTTTAAAGTATTATCGGTAGAAGAAAAAATTTTGTTTATTTCTGATTTCAGTCCAATCATGTTCAATATAATCGTGTTCAATATGTTCGTGGACTTGGACATTTATTTTAAGCGCGGAGCTTTCGGGCCAATTTTTAGTTTTGCTATAACTTATAGCTTTTTTATTTGGTGGTATGACTGTGTTATGCAATACTGATGAGTTCTAAAAGGGACGAAACCGGTCTGGTTGCTACACGGTCAGCACCACTATTGCCAACAAGCATGTCTTTAGCTTATAGCTTTTGAAAAAGTACACCCAGAAAAAAATAATCTTAATCTTTTTTTCTTTATAAAAAGGACGACGCAAGAAAAAACATCGTATCTTTACTCATATAAACAACCTTTGGAGTTGAAGCTGTAATTCTTTAAAGCTTCATGTGCTTTACTTTTCTCAACGGATGTGATCAATCTTTTATAATCTTAATAATTCGAGGGCATTTGAAATAAATTGATTAGATTCTTCAAAAATTAGTTCGTAGAGTCTTTTAAAATAATGAAAAGGCTAAATTTAAGGTTAACACTCCTTTGGAAAACATATTTCTTTTAAATAGAATTATATTATTTCGAAAATTCGGTTTTGGGATTATTTTAAAGGTAAATTTAGGCTTTTTTGGAAAAATTAAAGGAATCGTTAACATGAATGCATAAAAACTGAAATGCTTCTACTAGTAAAATAAGAAATGCTTCTACTAGTAGAAGAAAGAAATCCAGTACATTGAATTTGTATATTACGGTTTGGAAATATAAGCCTCAATAGCGCAGTCGGTAGCGCGTCAGTCTCATAATCTGAATAGCTGGAGTAATCTGGAGGTCGTGAGTTCGATCCTCACTTGGGGCAAATTTTTTTTGTTGTCTAAAGATACACATTTAATTTAGCTTTCTTCGTTAACAATGAACATGTGATATTTAAATTTAAGAACTATATCAAGTTGAATGCAACCAACTATTTTTTAACATTCTTTGGTCTTAAATATTGTAATCAGAGTTACTGTTCTGGTTATTCACGTGTTCCTCATGTGAACTTTCATGAACTAATGTTTCGGAAAAGCCATCATTGATTTATGGGTATTAACTGAAAGCTAGTTTTACAAGCTTTTTAGCTTTCAGTTGAATCATTAGTTAATGAAAGTTCATAAGAGGAACACGTGAATGATCACAACACTATTTTAATCAAAAATATCACAAAATCCACTTGCTTTTATATTAAATCTTGTTTTTTTTTAGGTTTATTTAATCCTAAAATACTATTAAATAAATATTTCCTTTATTTGAAAGTATTTAAAATAAAAAAAATGGAAGCTAAGAATTATTTAGCATTAACTTAACCATTTAACAAATGTTTCCATGGTAACTTATGAATTAATTAGAGAAATAAAGTAAAAAATTGAATTTTTTTTTACAATATTATAACTTAAAAACAAAAAAATGCCGATAAGCAAAATTTTAATAACCCATAAGTTTGGTATCATTTCTCAAAGTCACAAACGTCAACTTCAAGAACGTCTCATCAGACAACGATTGCTTTTAGAAGAACAAGCCAAAAAGAAGAAAAAAAACAGCGATGATTTGTAAATTTTTTTTTAAATCGCCTCATTCGTTTCAAACTAATTTTTAATCCTTTTTAGAATAAATTTACAAATAAATGAAGACTTTGTGAAAGAGTACAATGAGGCTTCAGTTGACGTTAAGCTCAAATTTAACCAAAAATGTTCCCAAATATTCGAAAAAATTAAAGTATTGACCTAAATTAATTTTTTGACTTTTCTATTTCTAAGACTAAGACATAATTTAAGAAAAAACTTTCAAATTCAAGTACGGTTGATGACTTAAGCATTCAATTGTGTTGGGCTGAATTGTCTCAACTTATGCAATGTAATTCGCCTCTTCAAGAAGAATGCATGGACTTGTTTATTGTTTCTCTAGAAACGGCAAAGTTATCATCAGCTCAAATTCCGACTTTATTTTTTCTTGCCGAGACAATCATCTATTGGATACGAACAGACACTGTAAACCAACCGTTTTTACGAGCTTTTGAAATTAAACTTTTAAAAGTTGGTAAACTTATATTCGAACGTATTTACATTCATTTAATCGACAAAAGTCTTGAAGAGCAAGGCGATTTAAAAGAGCATTTGTCCGTGTATTTACAAGGATTTTCAGATATAAAAACAGCGTATTCTCCATATCCAGACGCTTTTTTATATATCGAGTTTATGGTCAAAATAGGTGATATTCTAACCGGTTCAAAGTCTAGTTCAGGACAAGTGTCAACACCAAACACTTATTTTACTGAATCTGAACGTCGGCTTAACTCACCCGATGAATTTCTATGGTCAACTATCGAATTATACAAACTATTAAACTCCAAAACCAGCACTGAAACAATTGACAAATGTCTTAATAATTTTAATTTATTAAATTTTCGGGATGATGATTGGTTAGACAGTTCTTTAACTCTTTACATTTTAGCCGAATGTGCTAAAAGTAATGTAAAAGCTTTAAAAACATTTATGCAGCTATCAACTAAAGATGACGACTATGAAGACAGGCTAATCCGTAATGAGATATCACCAAGAAAAGCTATTAGATCATCTGGTCTTGAAAAATGGCCGATTGAATTGTCTTGTGTTTATGTTGAGCTCTTGACAGACATATGTGTAAATGCTATGAGCTCATTTGTTAAACGAAAAGCCCTTTTTGGTGATCATAAAGAAGCTGCTGATGTATTTAAAAATGATTATGTATCAGTTTATGGTTTATTAGACTCGGCTAAATTTCAAAATAATAGCGAAAATGATTGGATGATTAGATACATGGCAATCAAAGGATTAATGTATATTTGCAAGACCTTGACTGATCGGGAAAATGAAGAATTTCGTCAAACTAGTTGGGCTTGTTTGGTTATTTTACAAGAGACAGAAAAAAATTTAAATGTCTTAGAAGCTCTTAAAGTAGGTCAAATAAACTCAAAAATGGAGCCTGATAAATTGATTAAGAATAAAATCGATCAAAAACGAGATCGCCGCAATGTCTACTCACAAATTGCTTTTAGGATGTGGGACTTAAAAAAGTTAGGAGGTCCCAAATCACAAATAAATTCCTCAATTGAGGATGAACTAAAATCAATGAGGTTAGAAAGTGTTCCAACGGGCAGTGTATCTCTACAGAACAAATCAATTTTGACTAATAATGAAACAAAACTTGTTGAGGATGATTTTATACAAAAGAAAAAACGAACAACATTACGAGATGAAATTAACCTAAGTAACCAATTTGATAACAAAATTCCAAAGTATTATGCTAGAAAAAATTTTGATTTAATGAGAATTGTGGAAGATCAATATCGTAAAGAACTAAGAGATAATTTTCAAGAATAATTTGTATTTTATTTAATGTGTGTAAAATTAGTTAATAAAATTGTAAATTTAACATTTTTTTGATTTAAGATACCCGAGGTAGAGTCTTTTATATAGCGAGTAAGGAATAGTTAATTTTTTCTCTTCACTTGGATGTCCCTTTTTCCAAAATTTTAAACTCATTCCATTAGCTGAAAAAAATATTCTATATCTTTGAAACATTATTAAAATATTCTCCACCTCTTACAATATAATCTCTTTTACCAAGAATCACTTTATAAAACTTTCAAGAAGTTTAAACTGGTTATCTACTTTAACCCTTAGAAGCCTTTTATATGGTTCTTTCTTGTTGACAATAGCTCCAGAGTTAAAAAAAAAGTTCTTATAACCTTTTTAGGCGCTAGAAACGAAACATCAAGCGTGGCCTAATTAAGAGTTCATAAAGTTATTCAATAGGCTAAGCATCCTTTCTATTACTTAAGACTATTAGAAAGGATGCTAGCGAGTTAGAATAACAACAAAAATATAAAAATTTATTTTCGAAATTAGTTCAACAATTTTTTGAATTTGAACAAATACAAAAAATTGAGCGAGCATTCGAGATTACTCTTAGTCTAAAGCCAGGAGTTGAGGTTTATTCTAAAAAAAGTTAAAAAAATTGTTATAACATGGTTTCGATGGTATTGATTCCATATAGAACAAACCTTAAGATAAGTGCAGACATATATATCCATAAATTTTAAGGTATTGAGAGGCTACGGGTTATCCAAAAAAATCAGGTATTGGATTCAGGTATGGTGTGCGTTACCCAAAAATTTGGTTATTTTTTTGAATTTTTATGTGTTTTTTTTGAAAAAAATTGTGTTTTAGGTAAATAAACCCAATTTTTGGGTAACCCACACCATACCTGAATCCAATACCTGATTTTTTCGGGTAACCCGTAGCCTCTCAATACCTTAAAATTTATGGGTACATATGTCTGGCGAAGTGGTCAAGTATTTACGGTAACAGTGTATCAACATTTTTTTATGATGCAGTTGCTATCGCTTTTTTTTACTTCCTTCTATTGCGATTCGGTTGATCTAGAAAAATAAAATGTTGAAATACTGTAAGGTGTGACTGAAATGTTAAAAAATCGCTCGGTCTATGTTGGCGGGCGTAGTTGTGGAAATAAGAGTGAATAAAAGATAATATTAGTTCGACAAAACTCTTTATTAATTACAATATATTTCTTATTATTAGTACTTCTCATAACTCTTAGATATAAAAGATAGAATGAACTAAATGCATTCTAAATATTAAATTAAATTAATTTGAATAAATATAAAAGCTTAGAAATAACCAAGTTAGGGTCTAGTCGGTTATGTGAACACATGTTCACCTAACACGTGAACAATCGGTGTTCACGGTTTAAGTGAAGACTGTGTTCATCTAATATTTTGTTGACGTTTATGTGAAGCTAGGAAAATTGCCTTTTTAGAACAATTAATTTAGGTGAACATTACAAGATTTGGTGAACATTTTCAAAAACAGGTGAACACTTGGGAGATTTGGTGAACATAAAAAATTAGAATACCCAGATTCCACAAAAATACCCAAAAGCTGAAATAAAGGGAATGGACTCTGCTAATGCTGGTAAAATGATGATCAGAGACTGGTGAACTAAACCTTTTTCACTGACTTTGAAAAAAAAGTTAAGTTTTTTCACTATCGTTAATTTTTTGCATTTTTTAAAAAATGAAGCAATAACAAAAAATTATGTTGTATTTACTGTTGTGGTCATTCACGTGTTCTTCTTGTGAACTTTCATGAACTTATGATTTTGAAAGGCTATCATTGATTTATGGGTATCAACTGAAGACAAAAAAGCTTTAGTTAAAGCTTGTAAAACTAGCATTTACTAAAATAAAACTAATGCAAGAAAATAGTGAAAATGTTGATTGTTCGGCCTAAAAGCTCAAATAAACCGATGGTCTGTCTGTTAATATCAGTAAACTAAAAGCTGTTAGCATGTGATTACACATACTGTAATGTCATAGATCCTGAATTTTTTTAAAGATTCTAGGATGAAATTCTAGGAATAATGTGTAATAGTATTTTTAAAATAATTTGGGAGATTAATGCCAACCACTTGAACAATATTAATTAAAAAATATAAAATTTACAACTTTCATACAAAGAGTGTATTTCAGCAAGTCTGACAGTTTATTAAAATTTATTGATTTTCTTAAATAGATTTATTATATTCTTAATATTCTTATTGTTTGATGATTTCAATTACCGATTGTCTGTTATTCTAGATTATTCTAAACCGAGATTTCATTAAAATTTTGAATGGAATATATTTAAGTTTATTCACACAATATTTTATCAAGCAAAGTTATTTTAAATCGTTTGAAGTAACATTATTTAAATATTCTTAATGAATGTTTTACGTTAATTTTTACTACTAAATTATAGATACCCGGTGTAGAGTCTTTAATATTGCGTGTTAATTTTATTAGTCACAAATTTTCAAAAAAAGTGACCAGTAAAAGTTTTATTTTTTGGTTGATCAAGAGCTACCATTTGGTCTAGAATGGATTCTGATAGAGGGTCGTGGTCGAATAAATAATTAAAGATTGAAGAAACAGTTTCTAGAAACCCATAATCTGCTCAAATTTTGTAAAGGGGGTTACAAGTTTACTGTACACCTAAATTTTACACAAGGCGAGCAGATAATTCTAAACAAAATATCAGTTTTGGATGTTTTATTTTTCGGGGAGGATAGCTCAGTTGGTACCATCGTGGACGTCCATTCGAAAGGTCTAAGGTTCAAATCCAAGTCGTGTAAAAATAATTCAATTCGAGTTTCCAAATTATCCTCAGTGTAATGAGCAAAACACAGCAAACCCCTGCTCCTGGTCGTCAAACATCAGTTTTGTTAGCTTTAGCTTGACTTATTTTTACTTCTCCTGATAGAGGTTAATTCTGTTAGCGGCAAAGGTGTTAATTCGACTAGGTTCCATGTTGAATACATAAAAGAAATTGAGATACTTGAGAAACATAGTTTATTGAACTAAAACTAGAACTTATCATATTAGCCTGAATTAAAGTTATTCCAAAACCTAACCTAAAACTAACTTAATATGTATCTTTTAATAGCAATTCATATCCAAGATAAATTAAACACAAAGCCTAGTAACTCCAAGTTAAGTTATAAAATAGTAATTTAGCAACGAGACTAGTTATAAAATGCAACTAGTATGAAAGGTTATAATCAAACAAGAGGTCATAAGTTGGCTCTCGATGTGCCGCCAAAAATTTTAATTAAATAAATATAATTTTTAACTCTGGCATCATCTGGGATAATAACTAAACCGATAAAAAAGAAACTGAAAATCAAAAACCTGATAGCTTGGACGTTTTCCGTTGGGATTTTCTAATTTTTAGATTTAGATTATAATTCCAAAAATATAAAATTCACATAACCGGACATAATAATCCAGATAGAAAGCATGGTTTGCACGTCAATTTATCGAATCTCTTCTATAATTTAAATGTTTTTTTTAGTGTAATGGGCTTCTAAAATCTATTTCTCAAAGAATAATTCATCTGGTAAATTGCTAAATTTGTGACTTAAATAGTTGTGCATTTTTCGTTAAATTTTTAATACAAAATTTCGAATTTTTTTACAAAAAAACAAAAGGTGTTAATCCTCAAATTTTATTTTAGATGTTGATTGTGACAAGCATTTTTTTACTTTATTATTTTCTTAAAATCTTCAAACTAATCACTCAACATTTATGAACGCAATCCAAACGAATCATATTACCCTCAAAATACAACTTAGACTTGTTGTATTGTAAAGGATTTAAAAAAAAAACGAAAAATTTTAAAGTACTAAAAAATGTATATTTGACTTTACAATATTATGTATTTAAATTTTTCACCAAATAATTAACAAGTCAAGCTAAAGACAAGTTTAAATTGAAAGAAGATTGAATTCTTTTTTTTTTACTAAATCGTGTCGTTTTTTAATATAAAGAGTTAAACTTTAATTTTAAGCACGCGTTATTTCTTTGTCAAAAATAAAAAAAGTTACGTTTTTGACAAAACTTTTGATTTCACTTTTTTTTAAATTTTATTTGAATGCAAATAAAATGTGATAACCTTTTAGAATACGACTTAAGTCATGTGATGAAATTTAAATTTTTCGTAAAAAAAATAAAATAAAACGAATCTCATAAAACTTTTTTTGAAACAAAAAATGATTCTTAATGAATCTTTACTTTCCAACAAAAACACACACACACACACACACAATTCTAGACTCATAAAAAATCAACATGAAGCATTTCGAAATTAAAATCAGCTATCAGATGATACTCGATAAATAAGTTAATCACGCAAATCGAATTCATTTTCAAAGTTATTCAGTTAACTTTTTGTTTAGACCTAAAACTAGACAGTAATAAGAATTATTATTCATTACTATTTTATTGCATTTTAATATCTTTTTTACGTGATAAAAAAAAAATTCAAATTTCCTTTTAAAATAAAAAGTTAGTTTTTCATTTTAGGCCTAGAGAAAACTCATTGTAAAGAGGCTAATTAGTATTAAGAGCAAACGTTTTTTTTATTTTCGAGTTCGGGTTATGATATTTTTAAATCTGTTTTTTTTTCTGCCTATTTTTTGTTTTCTTATTCCAAACGAAACACCATGAGGATTATTTTAAATTTTTCTAATTAAAAAAATCTTTAAAAATAATAATTATGGTATTTTTTTTTATATTGAATATTACATAACTAAATTTTTAGAATAACTGAACTTGAAAGTTGTTATCGTTTTAGAAACAATTTTACTTGAATGATTCTAACTAGCACTCCATATATTGATCTTTAGTTATTTTTGAAAGTTTATCTTTAGAGGTTGTAAGCTTTTTTTTGTTTCAAAGATTTTGGTAATGAATGAAAAGTTACTTACAACCCCTCAAAATATTTTACGTCAAAATCTAGATTATTTTAAAGAAATCATCTCAGCACAAAGATTTAGCTCGAAGATCAATTTTATCATGTTTAAATTTATAGTTTTTTAAAAAAAATAAATCAAAACATTTAGAACGAGTGTTAACAGAGTTCCCGAAGATTTTTGTTGTATTAATTCAAACTAATAAATCAAAATACTAACTTTTTTTGAGTACTATCATCGTTCCATGAAGAAAACTCCATTTTCTTTTACTTGTTTATTCAAGACGCAATTCAATTAAAACTAATTTTGATTTACAAAGGAAGTATAAATATAATTTTGAGTTTCAACTTTTTTAAATCTGAATATTAAAGTAGATTTTTCATTTTAACCGTAGTTTTTTCTAGTTGTAATTAATCTTTTTGTAGATAAAATTTATCATTCAAAATTCGTTTGAAATTTTAGAGGCATTTTTCTAGTAAAATACTTTAATAACATAAAAACGGATAATTAAGATTTTCTAGAGATGGGATCCGCTTAAAAATTGAGTAACCCTAAATTTTCATACATAATTCTCTATTAAATATTTATATTTTGGACATTTTGCAATAAAACAAGCTTGTTTTGTATTTATCAAGTTGTCTTGCGAATAATTTTGCCCAAAATGTATCTTCTTTGAATAAAATAACAAGCGCCGGGCGATTTCGATGCATCCCGATTTTTCTATTCAGAAAAGGCATTAAAGGAATTGGCTTGAAGATGATTCGTTTTAAAAAGGGGATCTCATGATGGCCATTTAATACAAGAGCTTATCTGGATTACAGTAATTTTAATGATTTTTTTACTTTTTTTGAAAAAACGTTAACATGTGTGATGCAGTAAAAGACAAAGTGTTAGAAAATCGTGAAATTTGAAAACTAGTTTGTTAAGGTGCTGGAAATAAGTGTGAGGGGTGCGTTAGAAATGTAAATTGAAGCGTGAAGGGTGAGTTAGAATGGTAAATTGAAGAGTGAGAGGTGCGTTAAGTTCGAAAAAAGAAGTGTGAATGGTGCGTTAGAGACATTAATTCAATAGAATTGAAAAAAGTTACAGAAAATATAATTATCACTAGTATTGGATTTTCTTTAACAATTTGTCATGAGACCTCTCACACTAATTTCTTACACCCTAACGCGCCTCTCACACTCCAATTTACCATCCTAACGCACCTCTCACACTCCAATTTACCATCCTAACGCACCTCTCACACCATTCTAACGCTAACGATTTACGAGCCTAACGTTTAGTAACGCTTTTAGTTTTCATTTTAAGCTTTTTTTTATTGCTAACGTAAACTCACACTGTGAGTAAAAAAATCATTAAAATTACTGTATGAGCTGGAATTAAAAGAGCCAAACTATGCCAGTTACCAATCGGTCTTTCACAAAGTTCTTGAATTTTCATACTAAAAAATCATATTTTTATCATTTTTAGACCAAGTCGAAAATATAAGGTGGTAATATTTTCAATTTTCCAAAGTCAAAAACGAAAAAAGTAAAAAAGAAAAAACCTTCAAGGTAAATTTCGTGATTAGGCTTTCGGGAAAAAAAATCCAAAATATGTCAAAAAACTTAAAATTCTTTAAGTTTTTAGTTTTGAATGATTAAGAAGAATATCATTAAATTTCAAACGAAAATTTATTTTTAAGAACTGGAAAATTATGGTTCGATCTTTAAATTTGTTTAAATAATTAGTAATTTGACATCTTGCAATTTCGAAAGTTACTTGTTTTTTTAAAAACGCCAGCTAATGGGTCTCCACTATGTGAATAAGTGTTCACCTATTATGTGAACAATTCGTGTTCACCTTATTTTTTTTCTGAAAAATAAGTGAACAAAAAACTTTAAAAAAAATTAAAGTAAAAATAGTTTAACATGTTCACGAGAAGGTGAACATTAAGCTGGTTAAGTGAACAGGTTCACGAATATGTGAACAAAGAAAAGAAAATATCCTCCACTTTATCATATTTAGGACCACGTTCGATCATCCTAAATACCCACAGTAACTCTCATTTTAGGTCTTTTCCAACCCAATGTTTAACTCTAGCTTACATCGACTCATCGATTTCTACTATACGTCCAAAGTCACCTAATTTCAAATTATCTTTATCGAGTGGCAAAGTCATTGTCCCACAGGAACTACACCGCCAGAACAACGAAGTATTTATGGCGTCTTTGCTTCGTTTTTTTAAATATGAAGCCATATTCTGATTAAGTATTTTGCTTGAAATATTTTGACAACTACGTTCTGAATACACAAGGCCTTTTTCTTTTACTTTGACTTTTTGTGCATTATCACATGAGACTGGTTATGTGAACAATTCTAAGTTTAAGTGAACAAAAAGTGTTCACCTATTTGTCTAAAAAAAATTAGATGAACAAAATGGCCACTTAATCGGTGAATACCAATTGTTCACATAATATGTGAACATATGTTCACCTAACAGGGGAGACCCCAACTATTCTTATAGAGGAAAACTTGCTATTCAAATCTAAAAAGTTTGCATTTTATTAGGTGAAAGAATTGTCGATAAACAAGGTCTCAAAAAACACCAGAAACTAAGTAAGGTTTATCATTTAGAGCTTGTTAGTCAAATGATAATCGGTTTATTTTTGAATCTATTTCGAAAAATAATGGCAAAAAGAAATTACGAGAATTTTTTTACTTTGCTCAGTCAACTTCCTAAAAACTTGCCTACAGCGATTTATCCAGAATAAATTTTTTTGAACGAGATGGATTTTCAAATCCACTAAGTGAAAAAGCATGCAGAGTTTCTATAAAAATCATTGTTAGTTTCTAATTATTGTAAATACAGGGTTTTTTGTGAAAATAGTTTTTGTTTATTTAATTTAATTTATATAAAATGGCACAATAATTGATACACACTCATAGTGTTGTATCTATGAATTACTTTATATTAGGTTACAACAGTTAAAATTGTAAGTTTAGAATAAAACTAAATAAAATTAAAGAAATGTTTTGTTGGTAATTGTGAAGGCTATATTTTTGTAACATGGCATGATCTCATATTCGTTTTGATCCCGATCTTTGCTTCAAAATATTTACCACAACTGGTGCACTCTGTTTTAGGGTAATATTCAGTTCTAGAAACTGTACATAAAAAGAACGGTTTCGTTCTTATACCGTTCCCGTTCCATTACGGAACATTATATTTCCACATAAAACACTAATGAGACAAACTGTAGCGACACCTTGTGGTCTTCTTTTGATTTTATTTTTTAAGCATTAATTCCACGATCGATTTGTCTTTTGTCTGAGGTCTGATGCATTCAATTATGCTTTAATTTTTACAATCTATTTGACTAAGAAATAATTAAGTTTTAAGTGATTAGGCTTAACTAGGTGATTGCTGCGAAAATCTTAAAAAACAAATATTTATCAATATCCAAAGAATTTTAGATAAGTATCGCATTTTTTGTGGCTTTGGAAGCCATTAAAACAATTCGATCTTAGCATTTTTCTAATAAACCAGAGCCTTTAAGTTAATAACTTAATTCAACGATAGATTTTGTTCAAAGCTAACCTAATTTTTGTACACAGAGTAGAAAATTTTTGTATTCTAAGGCAAGATAAGATATTTTCCTAGTGGATTTTCATTTTTTAAAAAAATTTGAATAATAATTGAAAAATTTTATAATTATGTAAAACCAAGGAAAGAGATTTTCGTATCGTAGATTTTTTTTTAAAAAATTAAATTATATAATAGGATTATGGTTAGGCTTAGTAGATAATTGGTAATTTTTTATCCGTTATTTTCCTTGGGCTTAACCACAAAGAGTCGAGTTGTTTTTTTATTTTTAAAAAAATTTTAATTAAAAATAAAAATAGTCAGTAGTGTCAAGTGTTTTCAAGGTAAAAATGTTCTAAGTTGTTAATTTATTCGTTGTTATTTGCTTTTCTTTTAAAACTGGACGAAATATCGAATAAGCAAAAAAAATTAAACAAAAAAAAGATATTCGTGAACTTTATGAAACTAATTTTTTTTTCAAAGGACATTTCAAGATCAAATCTTGCCGAAAAAAGAATAGCAATTTAGATTTTAATCATTGACTTTAATTGCACTTTTCTTTATATCTAAGAGTGAAGATTTGGTTTTAAAAATATTTTCATAAAATAATATTTTTTTTTCAGTAGTCCCCCCTTTAAAAAAATTTGTTTATTAAAAGTGTTGTTTTATTAATAAAAAAACCCTTCAAAGGTGCATTTCAATCAATATACAATCTAATAAAAACTTGTTTTGGACAAAATTAGTCAACAAAAAACAGAAATAGGGTTTAAACTCTTTACTGGGGAAAGGAAATGAACAAGTTTTTATTTTTTAAACAAGTGAAATAATATTTTAAAAGCATTTTTTTTTACGAATCAATTTATTAAATTGTATTTTTTTTGTTTTAAATACAATAAAAAAATCACTTTAAAAGCGTTCACGTTTAATCAGTTATAAAAAAATTTTTGAAAAAAATTTAATATTTTGTAAAAATTCAAAATGAGGGTTCTTTCGTCTATTATTTATTAAGCAATATTCACAAATTTTGTAAGAATTTTTTGTTCTCGTTAAATATTAAACATATCCGATACCAAGTTCTTAAAAGTAACAAAATAAAAATAAAAAATCGATTTTCAATTAGTAATCGGAAAAGATTTTGTAACAAAATACAATTTACACTTTATTACAATTTATTTTTTTTTTGTGATTTTATTTTGTTCATTTTAAAATTGCGAGTTTTTTTTTTGAAGCGAAAATAAAAAACTTTAAAATAAGATTTTTTTCAAAATTGTTTTTCAAATTTTTTAGCTAATCCCAAAGACTAGACAGGAATAAACGCTTCATTTAGAGAAGCCTTATTAGTTAATTACGCTCAAAACTAGACTTGATCTCTCTTATTTTTTTATAATCGATTTTATGCCCTTTTAAACTTTATTTGAAGACAAAAACAATTAAATTATCTTTACAATCACTTTGTTCTTTTGGAGAATTTGGTAAAATAAGATTTCCAGAATTTTCGAAATTTACCAATTGATTTTAACCCGTTTTCATTATTTGAATCTTAAAAGGGCACGAATTTTTGGAATAATCATCAAGGTCATCATTGTTGTAGAATTTCAATATGCTTTTGGCTCTTTTTTTGGTAAAAGCGAGATTCTTTACTTGGCCAAGTCTATTCAACGACACATTCTAAGTAATTGCAGAATTTTTTTAGTTTTTTAATAGATCAAGATTTCAATAACCAAAGAATAACATGAATCTTGGAGACACCTAAGAAATATGTTGGCTACAAACTTATTTCATTTGAATACAAATTAATCTCTTTCAACAATCCTAATTCGTTCACTTTCAATTCTTATTCGTTAATTATTTAACAGGTTAATTTCAGAACAGATCTTTATTTCACTAATTTCAGCTTGGAAAAATTAAGAATCACTGGAAAGTTTTTTCTTCTACCGTATGAAATATCTTGAAAAGGACCGGGTGATGACTAAAAGAATGATTTGAGTTTTTTATATTTTATTTTGATTCAAACAAGTGAATAATTATTATAAGAGTTGGTTACAGTTTTATATGAATAAAATGAAGTTAAGAAAATAATACTAAATATAAATAAAGGATAGAAAGTAACAAACAACTTAATGTTTGTAAGAAAAACTACAAACAAGTAAAAAGGGAAAGTAATGTTATACTTTCAGTTATACATCTTTATGATTAGAGTGTTAAATACACTCTTAACCACGACACTTCACCGTAATAGCTCATATTTTATTAATCAAAGCTGAAATTCCTTAAAATTTGAGCTATTCCCGCGTTTTAAGTAAATAATCGCCGTAATTTAAGTAAAAATTCCCTGCCGTTATTTGATCAACTCTTGGCTTCACCACGCAATATAAACCCGACCCTGTCTTAAGCCCATTTTTCGAAAAAAATTATATTTTTTTTTTAACATGGTTTGAATGGTAAAAACCGTATGGCGTAAACAGCAGACGATTAGATGCTGCATTAGTGCGCAAGCGGATACCGTAGAGTAAAACCTCGATTTTGTTACTCTCTTTATTTTGAAATTTTGCGAAATAAAATAATGATTCGATCCTAATACTGCACAGCTCCTGAATAAAAGGCGTACCGTACCGTACTACCGTACGGTTTTTTGAAATTTTAACTAAAATGAAAGACCTAAGCTTTTTTTAAATTTTGTTTTCCGGTACGGTACGGTAAGATGGTTCGGTACGATACGATAAACTCCCATACGGTATGGGGTTTGCTTTTTTTTCAGGAGCCGTGAAGTACTTTTAATGTATGTCTGAATTTACAAATTTTTAATTTTGTTAAAATTATGCTTTTAACCAGAGACTTGGCAAAATCGAGGCCACACTGTATTTGTTAGCTGTCAATTTTACCAGATTTAATATTAATTTTAAAAAATCCATATAAATGTTTGACAGTTACTGGGATATTTGAAAAAAAATGGAAAAGTTTCATTTTTTATGGCTATTGTTACTTTCGTGAATTTAATTTTATTAAATCTTCTTTTTGTTCGTTTAGCTTGTTAACAAGTAACTACTATATCCCAGTTATTTAAGATTGAATAGATCAATTGTTCTCGAATTAAAATAGGGAAGTGATAGACTTATTTAAAATAACATAATTTTCATTAAAGTTTCGCTTGATTTTGTTTTTTTCGTTAGTTAATTTTAAGCGCAAAGAAATAAAAAGAAAAATACAATAAAAAAAGGATTAGATCTCGTAAAACAAAAATTCGCTATTCAATTTTAGTAGTAGTCGAAATTCAAGATTAGGAAACAAAAAAAAATTCTTAATTAGAAAAAAAAATACTCTAAAAACGAAAAGGAAAGATTTATGATGAAATTTTTTTTAAAATTTTTATAATAAGATTGAAAATTTATTGAATTAATCGTTTCTAATCTAACTTAAATCTTAACACGGGACCTTTAAAAAAAATGACGACCCAAAGTTTGTTTCAAATTTACTTTTTTTTTAATTTCGAATTCAGGTTGAAGTCTAAAATTAAAATTACGTGCTTTCGACGTTTGTAAAAAACATATAATTTTCTTGATTTGACCATTAATTTTCTTTTTGTTAAAGTCCAATATTTTCTAATTATGATTTAGATCATGATTATATGGCAAAACCCAATAATCAAACCTTTCGTCTTGTTTTTGAAAAGAGAAAATTTCATATTTGCTCAATGATTTAATTATTTAATATTGATTAAATATGAGTCGATAATAAAAAAGAGAACTTAAAGTTAAAATGTTTATTTAGCCGTATAAATTTTTATGGTCAAAGCTTTTTCTTAACAATTTGTAATTAACAACATACAAAAAAGCTAAAAAAAACTGTTATTTATTTGCATAGCAATTAGTGGCTGCGTTTTGTTATTGTCTACAATTGTACAAAAAAAACAACAAATTCTAAATGTTTTTTACGAGATATATTCTTATTTTTCTTATTTTAATGAAAACATTTTTGAAACCTTATTTTAGACTTTAAGAATCAATTTTGATTACGGCTATTGGTTTTTTTGATAAAATTAAAAGCTAACATGGCTAAATAAATCACACATATTTACGGATTCTGTTTTGAAATTAAAATCCAAGTTCAAAAGCTTGCAAATGTTTTTTTTTCAACTGATTGAATATTTTTTGTTCGACCTTAAAAGTAAAGCAAAATAAATTTAAATGAGGATATTTTTTGTACGAAATTTAAATTTTTATTTTCAAAATATTACTTTTTTAAGAGAGCAATTCGGTGTCAAACATATTTAAAGTTGAAATTTTTTGGTTATTTAAAGCTGCCCTAATCGACTTTCAATCAATTCTAATGTTACCGTAGTTTCCCTAAGATCTTTCTATGAAAAAATACAAATTTATTAAAATGGGAACATGGGAATAATCACAAATAGATTGATCTGGGCAGAGTTTTTTTAAATTTTATCACAAAGCACCAACAATGAAATTAGAGAAGAGAGAATAATTTTTATTTTATACACTAGGGCTGCACTCTTGACTTTACTTTTGATGTTTGAACTCGTAGATCTTAGGATTTTGTCTTCTTTACTTGGACTTTTATGCAATTATTGAGCTCCCATTGAATAAATTCACTGCTTTCTTTCCAACTCCACCATAAAGTAAAGTAAAGAGTGCAGCCCTATTATACACGAGGAAAAAGTGAGTATCTGTAGATTTTGATATTTTTTTATAATAAAAATTAGTTACAATCCTGGAAATTAATTTGTCCCATGATGTCAAAAGGTGATTGTTTTAAGACAACAAAATATAGGATTTGGAAATACAACATATTAGATAAAAAAGTAAGCCCTTTTATTAGGTTGTATCTAAATAACAAAAATTCGTAACCGAACTCTGTAACGAAATTTTCTCAAATACGAAACATAATTACGGAATGTGTTTAAATACGGAAATGCCAACCTACGGAACTTCTAAAATACGAAATAATTTTTTAACAGAATGCAAAAAAACAAAAACGCTGAATTTGACGGAATCTTTAAAAGCTATTAGAAGGAAAAGACAACGAAAGAAAGCCTAAAATAGGGAAAATTTATGAAATTAGCTATCATTCCGTCTCTTTTTCCGTCATTTAGCTTTCATTTCGTGTTTTCTATTGGATCCCGTTCCAGCGTTCCATAGCGAAGTTCTGTGATTCAGGTACAACCTTTCATTAACTTTTATTTTTAAAAAGAAAAACAAAAATTTAATTATGAGGTGACACTTTTTCTTGTTAATAAATATTTATAAATACAATTTACATAGTTTTACCTGAATTTCTATTATGTAATAATTAATTTTTATTCTGTAAAATATCAGATTTCAATCGTATTTTCCAAAATATGAAATAGACGATAGTAAGAAAACTCTCTTTGGGACAAACTTTTTCGTACCTTTTCACAGGTTTAAATCCAGTGTTCATACGGTTACAACATATGACCTCTTTTTGACAACTAGAACAAATTAAATAGACAGTTTATTGCAATACAGGGAACAACAAAACCGAATTCAAGTACTAGAGAAGTAAAAGTTTCAAATTACTTTCAAAATTCTTTTAGAGATCAATCTTCTCGCGCTTCTTTATCAAACTCCTGATAATTACAAATCAATATTTTTGATAATGAGGCCTTACAGTGCAATTAACAATGAATGTCTGAACTCTAGCAATTACCAGCCACTTTCTAATCAGCAAATTCTACGGCATTTTTAATTTGTTTCTACGAATTTCGGGAAGAGGCGTCGAATTTCTTTAGTCACGAAAATTAAATTACATACTTTAATTTAAGAATTCGTGATCAGTGTTTTGATAAATTTTCAAAAATTTGTTTTTGAAAAAGCGGTAAAAATATTCAAAAACATTTTTGTTTTAAATAGACATGTTTATTGCAAATAAAACGAAAATATTTGAGTATTAAGAATTAGAATAGTTCTTTTATATTTTAAAAAAATAGTTGATTAGTTGAGAAGTAATTTGTTTATTACTCGAACAGGAAATGATATGTGAGTCATATGATCCCGTTTAGATACTAAAAGCTTAATAGAAAAACTCTCGAACAGAAATTGATACCTGAACATGTTGAGTGTTGTTTTATGTAAATTAGAACGTTTTCATTTTGTACAATAAACTTTAAAAATTAATCAAGAATTAATTCTTCTTTATTTTGTTTTTAAAAAAAAATTTAGAAAAAATATTGTTCTATTGAAAATCGATTAGTAAAAACAAAAATATGTACTTAGAGATTTAAGAATGATTATAAAGTGCTAAATTATATCCTTCTATTTTTCTTTTTGTTGAGATCTCATTAAAATTTGAATCAAAGCTTCAAAACTTTTATTTTAAAATAAAAAAAAAAGATGTTTATATTTCAACTTAAAACCTCAAGTAGTCAATAATTTTTTTTTTTGTAAAATATAATATTTTTGGGATTTTCACTTATTATTTTTCTTACCTCAAGCAACGAACTTAATTTTAATTAATCATTAAAATGAATGAACTTATATAGCCAAAACTATAACTTAATTTCCAGTTCATTCGATTGTTTAATTTTTCTTTTTTTTAAAGGAAATAAGCTGATTAAAGATTTAAAATTAGGTCGATTATTAAGGTATGTTTATGTGTCTTTAAATTCAGGATGCATCCAGGATTAGTCGCTTTGATACAATTCCATAAAAATCGGGATAGATTTAACGCTCCAAACTTTTGTTTCAGAATGTCATTTTAATTTAAAAAAAATAAGAAAATATCCTATCGATAAATTTTAATGTTTGCTTTTAAGATTTGAATTTTTTAAAAATAAATTTTTTTTTTTGTTCAAAGACTAACAAATCAAAGATCAGTAATGACCTATCTTTTAATGAAATATTTTAAAAATAAATTCATTAAGGCCATTCTCATTTGATTTCCTGAGCCTTTTATTCTTTAATATTAAAATCAATATTTTGGTTTTTATTAATTTTCACTACTCATAAAAAAAAAGTTTTTTTTTTTTTTAACAAATATTTATAAATAATACAAAGGCATTGAATTTGGTGTGACTTTGAATCGATTTTTAGATTCGAAACTAATAAACCGAAAAGTTCTGATATTAATCATCATCAGGATCAAATTCAATTGAAACAATGAATGTTTTAAAATAAAAAAACAATAAACTTAATCGTAAATATTTACCATTTGATATTTTAGATTGTCATCTCATGAATTCTTTTATCGAATAATTAATGTCTAGTTTTAAGATAAGGACCGAACAAAAATTGAATTATTTTTCTATTAAATGGCCAGAGGTGAAAGAAGCAATCATTTTGAAATGTTAAGGTTCATGTGATATTTCGAAATGAATATTTGTTTTGCTTTTGAGTTTCGAAATATAGAACTTTTAAGAGGTATAATTAATAATGAAACACAAGCTCTCCAATTTATTAATGTTGAAAAATGATGTTCATTAAAATGCCATTCGATTTATACATTTTCAAGCTCATTATTTTATATTCAATTTTTTGATTCTTTCTTCATGATCTATTAATTTTATTTTTTTTTTCCATTTTTTTAGAAACGAAGTTATTTAATTGTTAACACGCAAAAAATACGGCTCATAAAAAATAAGAATATTGCAGGCTAGAGATGCGCACGGTTTAGCCGGGTTAACTTGATGGTTAACCGCTAAAATCAGTTATGGTTAACCAAATCAGGTTAACCTAAATTTCGGTTAACTTAGTTATAATAGCTGGTTATATAATTTCGGATTAAACCCCTAGATTTACATGAATTGAGATGTGATTGGTAGTCAAAGTTTCTATAAAGGTTAAAAAATTAGTTAAAGTGGTTCGGATTAATGTGAGTTTACCAGAATTCTAAACATACAGTTGAGGTCATTCACGTGTTCCTCTTGTGAACTTTCATGAACTAATGATTATGAAAAGCTAATTTTGATTTATAGGTATCAAATGAAAGTTAAAATAGTTCAAGCTTGTGAAACTAGCTTTCATTTGATACCCATAAATCAATGGTAGCTTTTCGAAATCATTAGTTCATGAAAGTTCACAAGAGGAACACGTGAATTACCACAACTGTAGATATTGAAGCAATTAGAAAATACAGTTGCTAAACCGCATCTCGGAGTTTAAAAAAGATGGTTAACCGTTATAAGTCATTAACCAGAAAAGTTAAAGGTTAACAACCCTATTCCATTCAATGTATTCTTTACAATTTTACATCGAGGGACTGTCATTGTGTAAAAAAAAGTGTCTTTTTGAGCTAATTTGATGCATATCGAGTACTGAGAAGTACCAAAACTTTGACAGACTCGTTTAGGGGAAATAAATTCGTCTACCTTTTATTCGTCTCAATAACAACTATTTTTCAAAATTTTACTGTTGTGGTCATTCACGTGTTCCTCTTGTGAACTTCCATGAACTAGAGATTTGGAAAAGCCATCATTGTTTTATGGGTATCAAGTGAAAGCTAGTTTTTCAAACTTTAACTAGAACTTTTTAGCCTTCAGTTGATACCCATAAATCAATGATGGCTTTTCCAAATCATTGGTTCATGGAAGTTCACAAGAGCAACACTTGAATGAACATAACAGTATATTTTTTGAGGTCATCAAAGAGTACAGTGGATCTAATTAAATTTGAAATAGAAACAGACGGGACTCTGAGGTCCATTACACTTCTGTTTTAAAATTTTATGAGTTTTTAAACTGGTTCAACAGTACATAATTTTTTTTCCACTCGTTTATCAAATTTTTGGTATTGTTCCACGCGAATAGACTGATAAGCTTCAAGTACGTTTTCTCAAGTGATTTAAAAAGTCGAAAACAATCCCTTAAATAAATTCTTATTGAATTTAAAATGTTTTCAAGAATCAAGATTTTCTTTATTAAAACATTTTTTTATAAACACTTTGCCAATATTTGTAAATACCCTCAAGGCAAGCTTGTTTTCTTTTGTATTTAACTTTTTATTTGTGATTAGAATTAAATTAAATTTTGAATATAAAAATAAGCCCCAATTCTTCAGAGTCACTTAAGGCATTTTATATTAACATTTAAAAAAAAAACTTTTAATTTCATTAAAAAAATTCGGAAACAAGTTTTAGAAAAATGTTTATTTTGTTAACATCAAACATAGGTGTATTTATAACTCAACTCAACCTAAAAAAAAATGAAAACAAAAACAATATTACATAACTTTAAATAAGTTAAAATTCATTATCTTTTATTGTTGTAAAAAGTTTTAACAATCAATCGGCTAAACAAGTGTTATCTATGATTTAAAAAGACCCGAAGGTTTAAGATAAAAATGTTTAAATACATTATCAAATATTTGAATTATTTAAAACGATTATTTTTGAGCACTTAAATTTGTTTATAGTGTTTTAATTTTGGTTCAGATAGACCGGTCATATTTTATTACTGTCATTAAGTTTTCTTTTATTTAAAAGATAACTCATTTATCTATTTTATCTTTATCAAGATTTGCAGCACTTAAAAAATTTAGAACAAGTCTACAGACGTTTGTTTTTTATTTAATATATTTTTGTTAGAATCATTTCAAGGTTTAGATGTTTAAAATTTTTCATTTGTTTCAAATGATGATATATTCTTATCTAAAATGATTTATAGAATGTTGTGTATTGAATTTTAATTGAAGGCTCAGGGTATGGTTGTACATCATTTTAAATTTTTTTTTGTTATTCACAAGATTTAAACTTCAAAAAAAAAATTTTGAAAATCTAAAATAATTTAATCCGGAATCTCTCGACAAAGTCTTCTAAGACTCTTTAAACATTAATTAAAGAATATGTGTTTTTTTTTTAAATGAACGATTAGTTTCTATTCAGTTAAATTATTTATGCTTAAACGACATCAAAATGGTCAATTCTATGGAGACTAATTTTTGAATAAATGTTTGGCTTAGAGCGATCTTTTTTTTTTCAGTTCAAAAAATTTTAAACAAACATTCAACTTTTTGTTCTTCACTCTGTAAAAACTAGATATTATATAAAAAAAATATTTTATTTGTTTTAAGATTTTTTTCTTTTTTAAAGTGTTTTTGAGTGTTGCCGAACACAAAATTTAGTGCATGTTTAAATTTTATTTCCTATTGAGATACTCTCTTCACAACTACAACAACAACAAAGTTAAATACCCAGGTGATTTTTTAATTTTTTTATTACTTTTTTTTTTGTATTATTTTTCTAAATCAACAATAAAAATTTTTCGAATCTCTACGTGGTTCAACATATTTTGTTCGCATATTTTTCTTCTTCCGAATACAAAACAAAATTTTATTTAAAAAGTTGTTAAAGTTTAAAAACTTGACTAATTTGGTAATTAAAAAAACATTTTTTTTTTTGTTTCTAAACACATTTTTTGTTTAAAAGACCTATAATTATCACTTCACATAAATGATTTTTTCTTAATAAAGAATTTAGCTTACGGGTTTAAAAAACAAAACATTAATATCTGTGAACCAAAAGGTTTTAATCTTTATGAGAAACCATTCACTAATAAACAAAACAAAAATCGACAACTTGATAATCATGACTCCCATACCATAGTTGTTTATCATTGAAGAAAAAAATCAATTTAAAATCTATTGATTACATCGCAAATAAACAGAATCCTAGAAAACATTTCTTGAGAATTTAAATCATATTTTGTGTTAGAGATATCTTCCCTAAACTATCAATCAAAAGTAATAAAGCAAGGCGCTCTTAATTTTTTATAAAGATTCAGCTCTTTTAATTATGTTAAGTAATAAAATGGCTTAAGAAAAAAAAAATTTTTTTTTTCAATTTTATTTATTTTTTCTCTTTATGTTGAGAACAATCAATAATTTTACGCAAAACTTAATTTTAGATTTTAAATTAAAAAAGTTTGCATACAAACGCACCCTATTGACTTCCATTTGTATTTAATCCGATCGATATTTACAAAAAAAATGAAGATGCGAAAAATTATTTCAGTGAAGGTTATGATATCCATTTTTAAAGTAAACAACTCGTAAGTGAAGAAAGGAAGTGTTAAACACTTTCTTATTGTCACAGTCGTTAAAAACAGCTTCAACATTTTTTAGTGAGTGTTTTATAAAGTTAATATCCTTAAAAATTTTTTTTTTTGGAATGTTTATTTAATATTTAAGTTACACTTTTAATTAATTGGCTTAGAATTGAAAAAATTCCATGAATCGTTTGGTTCAAACAAAAATCAATTTAGTCACGAATAAATATCGCTCAAGATAAAATAAGATAGTTCTTTTCTTATACAGCCGACTAACGGTTTCGTATCCAATTTCAAGATAAAGAGACAAAATGAAGATTATTTTTTTATTTGTTTAACTAAATCTCATTCAGTTATTGAATCCATGTCTAAACAAAATATCCTTCAATCAAATAAATAGATAAAAATTTTAGGTCCAGACTTTGTAACAAAAAAAAATACATAAACATACATGTCTTTATCAAGTCTATTCGGATTAGAACTAGTCAAAAACAATAAAAATTGAGAAACGTTAGAACAATAAACTTCAACTCTAAATAACATTCAAATTGTCGAATGTCCTATTTGATTATATTTGATTAAGTTTATACGAAAAAAAATAAAAATTTTTGTTTGGAATAGTGAAAAGTTAATTAATGTTTGTTCACTTTAAGGCTATGGATAAGCCAAGCGTATACTCAGTGTCAATTTTTTTTATAAATTTACTTTAAAGGTATTTTTGAGTAAAATAAAAAGTAATTTTAGTTGTTGTTTGGCTTAGCCTCCAACAGTGTTTAATTCCAAAAGTTAATACACACACACACAATGGCGAATACGTAAATATATTTCGAAATTAGCGAATTACAAAAAAACATTTACGCTCAAGTTGAGAAGGTCAATATTTATTGTTGTTAACATGAATATGAAAAACAAAAAAAAAACGAATCAAAACATATTAAAAATCATCCATAATTCAGGTCTTATTAAAAAAAATTGTTTTTTTTTATTATTTCATTTTTTTTGAGTGTATAATACTTGTGTGTTTGTGTTAAGTCGAAGTCAAATTTTTAAGACACACTATTAAGCAAATTCGTTAATATTTCTAAGGTCTTAAAAATTTTCATAATGTTTTTATTTTTTTTCTCTTTTAGTTTATTCTTAGCTTTGTTGTCATGACAAATGTCACTCTAAATCGACCATTCTCAAACTGTAAGGTCTCAGAGTACCTGATAAGAATCGAGTTTGAAAATTATCATGGAGGGTGACATGTCATTGAAAGCGACCTAGCCCGAGAGCATTTGAATGTCTTTAAATGCAAATTTTTAACAATAATAAAAAAAGCAGATGTAAATAAAGATAGCCTTAGGGACATGAAAGATAACGATTTTAAACAATCAGGAAATACGTCTAAAGACTTAAAATTAATTTTTTTTTCTCTCGAGTTTTTGTTCTAAATTAATCTAAACAAATTATCAAAAAAATCAATTCTCTCTGACAAAAAAATGTTTAATTTTTTCAAGTTATTTTTTTTTTAGATTTTTTTAAAAATCACACACAAAGCTATGTGTTCAAAAAATTAGCTTTAAATAAAGAAAATTTTGTTTAATAAGCTCACGAAAATATTTATTGTGCAAAGATGAGTTCGAACAATGATGAAATTGATCTTAACGATGCCATTTACTATGCAAAATTGATTAACTTTGAAAGAAAATCAAATAAAATGAAAAAACAAGCAAGTTATGAAGCAACAAACATTTACGACGATATAACTGACTTTGAATCGAATTATAATGTTGATTCAACAAATCAACAACAACGTACTCTAAAAACAAAACGTTTAACATTAAATCAACAAGAAAACAACAAGCCAAACTCAATAATAAACCAAATTTATAAAGATAATTTAAATAACATTTTAAACAAACAACAACAACAACTAAAATCAAATAACAATAATAACGAACAACTTTTGTTTAAGCTAATTAAAACAAATAGTTCAACATCTACATCACCTTGTTCTACATCGACTTCAACATCATCATCTTCATCATCGAAAAAAAACGAATACAAAAAATCACCATCATCGTCTTCATCATCTCTATCAAATTCACAATCATCAACTTTGTTGGTACGTAAAAAATCACAATCAAACCAACCCGATTTGAATACATATTTACAATATTCGTTGATAACAACTCAAATTCCTAAGACTAAATCAGACGAATCAAATGATGAAGAATCATCTCAAGCTATACAAAAAAATTTTGATCTTCTAGTCCTTAAACCGTCTAATCGGTCTAATCAAACTTCTCTTCATGACTCGACCTTACTAACACCACTTCATACAAACACAGTGCCTAAACAACCGAGTAAAAAAGTTTCGATCGATAATATATCATCGCCTACACTTGTTCCTTTTGACTCGTTCAATTATTTTAATAAATTGAATAAAAATTGTGGGAATTCGAGCCCCGCTGAATCTGGCCAACAACAAGCTATTAAATCGGCATCTACATCTTATTTGTTGTCTAAGATATCGTCATTAGCGAATTTAACACTTCCTAAAAATCGACCTTCAGTGACTCCGACGAGTCAGTCATCATCGTCAACTACATCTTCGGCTCAACAATCTCCGATTATGAATCAAACAGGTCTAATGAATAACATTGCGACTAAGACTACTAAATTTTTTAATCGTAAACTTAGTCAACAACAAATTGAAATTTCAACGACTCCGTTAAGTCAAAATTCTTACTTGATATTATCATCGTCATCGGTGAATTCAATTGATCAAGAAATTCAAGGCTCACCTAGTATGACTATTGATTTGGATGAAGATGATGTTGATGAAGAAATAAATTGTCTTATGAATCAAAATATATGCCATGATTACATCGATGGACACACTAAATATAAAACAGTTAGTCGTATAAAACATTTAAAATCGGCGTCAAGTTCTAGTTCGTCGACTAAATCGTCTGTTTCGTCAAGTGCGAATCATACGGCGGTAATAACGACAACTAGTTCGAGACGACCATTCAAAAAACGTAGTCAAAGTATTCACAATAATTTGGATAATAAAATTTGGTTTTATAATCCGGTAAGTAAAATGAAAAAATTTTTTTTTTTTGTTTGCTCAAAAGTTTATCACGGAAAAAATAAATTTTTTCTATTGCATTTTTTTTCCGCTCATAAAGCTTATGGGGATGAAAAAGCTCTTTGGGGACATATTTGATTAAGGACTCGTTCGTAAATCTATGTTAAAACAAAAAATAAAAAAAAATCAAACGTGTTCCTCATTTTAGAAATTTTAGTAGGCGATGAGTTTTCTTCAAAAAAAAAACACCTCTTTTAATTTTTTGAATATTAAGTAGATATTACAAAAACTGACGTTTCTAAAAAAAATTGTTGGGTCCAAAATAGAGGAGTTTCAAACGTCGGCAATGTTTTTCTCTATTTTTAGTCTAGTCTTTTCAAAATGCTAATTCTAATTTTTGAGTAGGCATCGAGTGAAAGAATAAATAGAAATTAAATCATGAAAAAAAAATATGAAAATTAAAGTCACTTGAAAAAAAAACTGTTCTTAAAATATTTTTTCAAAGAGTGAAAATAATGGTAAGTTGTTTTTTTTTTGACTATACAGTCAAATATTTAGGAGATAGCATCATTATGTTGAAAGGACGTGAATAGTCGATGAAAATCTTGTAAATTGCTTTTAGTCGACTTATTCTGAACTAAAGTGACCGTGGCCGAGTGGATAAAACAACAGCTTAGACAGCTCATGGCGCGAGTTCAAATCCTGGTCGAGTCAAAAAACTTTTTCAATCCAGATTTTCTCATGGCAAGACCGATTTTTTGGCTGAACGGAAACTTAACGGAGGTTAAATTAAATTTTGCTCACAATGTCCTCATTTAGGGACACGTTATAGAAAATTTCTATTTTCGCATCATATTCTCAAATACCAAAGGCCAAAATGTAAAGAAACGTTCGTATAAATACCGGGAAAAATTTTAAAATAAAATTAAAGCTTTCTAACGTCTTAAAACATGCAAAAATTAATGAGAATAAATGAAATCTAATTAGTTAGCTATCATTCCGCTTTTTGGTTTCTTTATTTTGAAAGTAGTTCCTTAGGTAGTCATCTCGAAAGTCGACTCTCAACATTCCACTCAACCTTGCACTTTCCTTTTTTTAACAAATTTTATCGTCAATTTCGCTCTTAAGAGTTTCAGATGGCCTGGAATAAAAATAGTTGGTTGACTCTCCGGGAGTCGTTTTAAATGAATCTCAGGTCATTGATATTTGACTACTGGCCTTCATTTATTCTAGGTTAACTAAAGAATAGACTTAGCGTAAAAATATTGTGGGTTAAACTAAGAGCCAAGTTTAGCTTATCCATATCAAAACCCTAATAACCTAATTTTTTGGGTCAGTTAACTTTAATCCATCTTTTTTTATCTTATTTTATTTTTTTTGAAGGCTGAAGATTGTTGGTATATGACAGGTCCATTAGGCCAACTAGTTAAGCAACCGGAAAGTTTAAAACAAAAACTAGCCTCATCATCATCGTCATCATACTCATCATCAAATTCACTAATCGATTCAATCGATTCAAACCAAATAAAAAAAATAAAATTAAACGACATTCAAATCAAGTTTTTAACACTAATCGAATTAAAATATTTAAAACAAATAAGTTTCAATAAATTTCAAAAATTATTCGAACAACAACAACAACACGATCGTGATCAATCAAAAACATTTTGTATCCCAAAAGACGAGTCTATGAAAACAATTAAAACAAAAAATATATCATCACAAACAACGCGTAGTCGTTCGGTTGATTTTAAATTTTTTGAAGACATTAAAGAAAACTATTTTTTTAAAAAATCTCAAAAAGAAAATACTGAACTTGTGTTTGGTCAAACATTGTACAAATGTATTTTAAACGATTTGAAAAAAAGTTCGAAACAAAATCAAAGTATACCATTGACAGTTAACAAAAAATGGATCAAATCAAATAATTCTAATTTATTAATTGCGTCTAAATTTGATTTGAATCTTCTAAATGGTGTAAATCCAAATCCAAATGCGTTAAATCATAATACGGTTAAACAAAATTCGGACACTTTTTATTCGAAACGTAATTCGGTTTTATTCGAAGCACTCGATTTAAAAAACACAAATTTCAATAAAATCCAGCCAAATAAAATACCTGAAACAACTAAAAATTCAAATCAACACAACAATCAAAATTTGTCAATTAGAAGTGAGGGTCTAGTACCAAACATTGTTAAATCATGTTGTAAACACATCAGCGAACATGGTCTTGATGTAGTCGGTATTTTTCGTATCGATTCTTCTAAAAAAAGAATAAAAGAAGTAAAAATCTACGAATAATCTTTAATCGTTCAAAATTAACTTTTTTTTTTTTAAAGCTGAAAGAAATGTATGACAATGGTAGAGAGGTTGTACTCGGTGAATCTTTCAACACTAACGACGCCGCATGTCTACTCAAAGAGTACTTGAGGTCCTTGCCAGAACCTTTGTTGACCCGGGATTTATACTCAAGCTTTTTAGCGACAAATAGTAAGTTTTCTTATGAACAAAAAACTTGAAAAACTTTGCCTAAACTTAATTTTATAGAAATAATCGATAATGATTTGAGATTAGAAATGACCAGGTATTTGATTTGTCTTCTACCTGTACCGAATCGTGATACACTTGAAGTGTTGCTAAAACTTCTCGATAAAATTCGATCGTACGCTGAGCCAGTTACTCAAAATGACAAAGTACTAGGTGGTAATAAAATGGATGCTTTCAATTTAGCTATGGTCTTTGGTCCAAATTTACTCAAAAAACATAAGCTATCTCAAATATCATTGAACACTAAAGTGAATGATCTTAATAATGACAAGTACAATATAATCGATGATATAGATGCAGTTATATCGGTAACTAAATATCTCATTGAAAATCAAGACTTTATTTTTAGTGTAAGTTTTAAAAAAAAAGATTTTCGGCAAAAAAAAGTTTAAATTTTTTATAATTTTAGATTGAATCAAATTTACATAACGAGCTTATTCAAACAATTAATAACATAACACCGAGTGAAGTCGATTTGATTTTGAATCGTAAAATAATGTCTTCAATTGGGTAAGTGGATTTATAAAAAAAAAGCCTTTTGATTTTAAAATTAATTATGATTTTTAAGAGTTACAATTTTGGATCCGAATCCATCTGGTACACAAGCCGAACTAAACAGTGATGTATCAAGTGGATATAGTTCTCTAAATTCAAATTCAAACAGTCAAGTAGTACAAAAGTTAAGTCCATGTGAAGAGTCAACATCAACATCAGCTTCGTATTGTTCGTCTAGTAACGAATTGGATAAAATAGTTCAATCGAATTCATTAAATTCGTTGATAAATAAAAATTTTAATGAAAACGTTGATTTTATTGATAATGGCACGTCGACTCGTAATCGCACATCGAGAACTAAACTTCACAAGATAAATAACTTGGCGTATCACAACGAGACTATTTGTTTTGTCAATTCACCATCACATTCTCCCATAACACGACCGCTAAATAGACCAAAACGGATAAGTGAGCCTTACAAAATGGGCGAGAATTTAAACGAAAATGTTTACAATAAACCGGTTGTACAAAATCAAGGTTCTTTATTGCTCATGATACAAACACAAGGGACAAATCCAAGACCAAAATTGAGACAAACCGATTCAATAGTCAATGAGAATAAGAGTGAACGTTTAATAATGTCAAAATCGATACGAAGTTTATCCAATTTGAATTTAGAGAATACGGACCAAAACGATGCATATCGTGTGCATTCGTCAAAGTTATGTTCAAAATATTATGACAAGTCGAAATTTAACACAATCGGTGAACAAGAAACTCTTGTTTAATAATTTTTTTTTTTAACAAGATAAAATTTTATTTAAATTTTTTTTTGAACATTTTGTTTTTGTAATTATTTATCGTTAAAGACTTTCTTTTTCAAGTAGTTTTTGGTGGTTTGAAAATTTTTTTTTTGCCTTAACCACAAACCGTTGCCTGTGTTAAAGAGGTGCTTTTTCTTTTTCTTCTTCTTTTTCAATGTGTAAGGGGTAACATAAAATTAAAAGCATGACTTGAACACTTGAAAAGTTTTTCGTAATCTCGAGTTTCTTTCTTTTTCTACCTTTGTGAGTTTAAAAAATTACAAATGAATTTTGTATAAAAGCTTCTCTTTCTTCTAAATTTTTGTACTTTTCTCTCGTTTTGTATTCATTTTTTTTTTCGTCGATTTTTGTTAATAAAAAATTATAAGTTCATGAAAAAATGGACACAAAAAAACTTCTAAAATTCTTAATTTAAAAAATTCAATTTTTGAACCTTTGTGATTAAACTAGCAATTTATTTATTTGAAAAAAAAATTAAAGATTTGTTAGTCTTTTTACGAGGGTGTCTTTCTTTTTTGTAGTTTTTTTTTGTCGATAATTTTTTTAAAATATCTAAATTAATATATTAAAAAAAAGTTGTTTAAGTTAAATCATAAATTGATAAAAAAAATTTGATAATAAAAACGATTTTGTAATTAAAGTTTAATTTTTCAATTCATTTAAAGTTGTATTAGTAACAGCCTGAGCGATTTAGCGCTTAGTGAACTAACGACATACGCCACACTTTGTCCCTATAATGTTTCCTGGATGTTCATCGAAAATTCACTCATAAAACCAAAGAATTTTTGATGATTAAAAATTAAATAAAGTTTCATTGGTTTTTATCCTCTTTTACATTTTGAACTTTAAAATTATTTAGAGCGGGTTTTTTTTTTTTTTTAAAATATTTTGCGGCCAATGTACTAAACATATCACTAAGCCGTTGTGCGTCACATTTCAATACCGTAAACACTCGATAGTTATCCGGGTACAATTTTTAATTTTTTGGATTTATGCTCATGGGTATTTTCATTTTTGTACCCATTTTCGGGGGATAAATTAGACCGGTCTAATTCCGAAATTAGATCTGGTATACTTTAAAAATAAGACCGGTGCAAAATTTTTTTGAAGACAATGACCCTACACCCCCCACAGTGGGACCCTTGATGAAGATACTGAAATAATAATAATTAAATAATAATTTAGAGCAAGGAATGTGACAAATATGCCCCAAGTCTAAATTCGGAATTAGACCCGTCCAATTTACCCCCTTAAAATGGGTTAAAAGAAAGAAAGGAGCTTTAAAAGAAAGGGGTCTATTAAAGCTCAATATCAATGATCTTCAATTTTCAAGATCAGTGAAATTGAGTGGCCGAAGATCAATTAATCAATTAACCTTTTTTGATATTGAATTCCAATATCAGCTATAAGAATATCAAACTTTTTTAAACAATTAAGTTAGTTTTGCTAATTAAAATTGACTCATCAAAAATAAGCGCGTAAAGCTACTTAGTGGTAACTTGTTTAGCTTCTAAACCAATCTGACATAACAGTTTTTTCTTTAAACTACGTTTATTCTGCATAAAGTATAAAAAAAGAAGCAAATATAAACCGGTTTTAAGCGATTTTTGAAATCATTAACGTTCTGTTATACATGAGCAGGGTTTGTTTTTATATGCAACAACATATAATTGCATATTTAGCTAAAGTCGCGTATGTTGCATTTTTACGTCTACTAACGATATGCATTTGCATATAAATGCATATAATTGCATATTATTGCATATTTTTCTCGCATATAATTGCATATCTGGCTTTTTTTCTATTTTTTAAAATTATATTGAATAAAAAAAAATTCCATCATCAGGGTCAAAAATATCTTCCAAAAAAAAAATCTAAACTTCATCTAAATTTTCGAAATCAAAGACCTTTTAAAAAAAAACTTGAATTAAAATCGCATATTTTTGCATTTAATTGCATATTTTCACTTATTTTTTCATTTCAAATTCGCATAATTTTCTCAAATAAGTCGCATATCAAGTTGCATATGATAGCCGCTGAACTTGCATATTAAAACAAACCCTGTACATGAGTTATGTGAAAAATATAATTTGCAGCATTTTACGAATGGTACAAGGTATCGGGTTTTGAATATTTCAAGCAAAAATCCTTATCGAAACGTTAGCTACTTGTTTGAGTTATTTGATAAAAGACTAGAACCGCATCAGCTTGTGGTCGAAATTGTTGACAAGTTTTTTGTTAATTAAAAATTATCTCTTTTCACTAATTTCTTCTAATCTTTTCAACACAAACGCCCAAACAATCAAGTAAAAATAAACACAAGAAGTCGAGACTGTTGGATAAGTCCTCGATCCGAATAGCGAATCAAGTCATTTTCCATTGAGCTCGTCACTCTCTCCTCGCAGCAATTCTTTCTCAGCATGACCAAGAAACGATAAAAAACAAGTGTTAAATAATTAGCTTAATAAATAATTTTGTATGAAATTTTTTTATGTCACTATTTTATTATATTATTATTTGAGACTGACAAAAATGGGGTGATATAAGTGCGATACGACTGGATTTTGCTTTGTGTTGTTTGTATAATCGAATGTGTCGAAATAATATACCCAGAAATGATCGTATAATTTGTTTCTCGTCAAATGTTCAATTAATGATTTTAAGTGAAAGTAAGCTTTGGCATATTGAAGGTACATTAAACAAGAGAAAACATTAGACATAATTTTCAAAAATTTAACACTACGTGCGCAATATCATGCTTATTAATCAAGTCCGAACGTAGTTGTTAGAGATTTTGATGCATTTAAAAAAAAGGTATGAATATGTTACAATGAAAGGTTGTCATTTTCAATCCGCAAGCGTTAAGGAAAAAGGTATACGATAAAATTTCCCCCTGTAAAATTTTCCCTTAATTTTTTTTCCCCCAATAAATTTTTCCCTACGTAAAAATATCCCCCCTTACATTTTTCCCTAAACAGGCGGAGAGTTATGAATATTTTTTGACCAAAAGTAAAATTTATTACATTTTTTTATTCAACGTTCCAAAAATTTAATCTAGAACTTGAAGAAGATGAGAAAGAATAACTGAATTAAGATTTTAAAGGCTTTCATATGACCATTGATGTTTAAGATATACGAAGTCAATCAAAGCTTTTATAATTTTTATAAGAACCTCTTTGAAAAGTAATTTAAAACTCGGATAGATTCATAAGTCATAAATCATCATCTCTTAACAATCTATGCACGACTCGGGTCGAGTATAAAATTGCGCGATTGCATCTGCAATGTGATGATGCGTTTCGAGTATTAGTCACACAACTCGGATAAATCGCTACATTTGTAGAGATAGCCTATGGCTTGAGCAAAAATAAATAATCTCAAAAAATAAATAAGTTTTTCATTTTTCATGTATTATCTTAAATTCGTGCATTAGCTAACCGACCGAAAGGTCTCCATTAAATAAGTGGTATCAGACAGCCCTAATCTGAATATCTTTTAACTATCATAAAAACTGAAAGTAAATTTACTGATGGACACTTTATTTTAAAATGTTTTTTAGAGTATTTTAGCAAGGATTATACTTGTCATTAGAAAATTATCCCATGTTATTTTTGATTAGTTAATTTTTAAAATAATTATGAGGAGGAATATTTTTAATAGAGAAAATCTTTAATAGGGAAAAACTTTATAGAGGGATAATTATTAAGGGGGACAAATTTTAATGGGGAAATTTTCAATGGGGAAATTTTTTAGGGGGAAAATTTTACAGGGGGAAATTTTATATTGAATCAAGGAAAAATATACAAAAATTGAACTGACAGACGAGCTATTATTAAGCCCTTGATATATTTTATTTTATTCTACATTTTAAGCCTATATCAAATTGATCTTGATTTTATTGACAAACTGCCTAACATTTAATACTTTAGCGTAATTAATATCAAATTTATTTCTTAAATTTATCAAATTTATTTCTTCAAGACCATTAACTATTTTGTACATTTGTATCAGATCACCTCTTAGACGTCTGTCTTCTAGGCTAATCAAATTGAGTTCATGAAGACGGAGTTCGTACGGTTTGGTCTTTATCGACTTGACCAACTTGGTTGCTCTTCTTTGTACTTTCTCTAAAATTTTTATGTCGATCTTATAATGTGGACACCACGTACTAACCGCGTATTCCAAATGTGGCCTCACTAGGGCTGTGTACAAAGGCTTTAGTGTCTCTTGACCCAAATATCTAAAAGAGCTTTTTATTTGACCCAACACTCTATTTGCCTTTGCAGCCGCTAGAGAAAATTGTTTATACCATTTCATATCATTGGAAACCAGGACTCCAAGATATCTTTCTTGACCTGATTCACTCAGAACATGATTGACTCTAGAGTTCACCATTTCGTATGGGTATCTTTCGTTTCTTTTACCTATATACATGACTTTACACTTAGACAGGTTCAATTCAGTTGACCATAGGTCAGCCCATTCCATTAGCAGGTTTAAATCATCTTGCAATTCTAATGACTTGTGATCTTGACATGAAATTCCAATAAGCTTTAGATCATCTGCGTAACCTAAGCCAAAACTTTTAAGCTCTTCCAATAAATCATTGATGTAAATAACGAGCAAAATCGGTCCAAGGACTGATCCTTGCGGAACCACACTACTCACTTTTTCCCAACTTGAAAATGTATTCCCCATAACCACTCTCTGTTTTCGGCCAATCAAAAACGATTCAAACCATTTTAAAGCCTCGCCTGTAATACCGTAAGATTTAAGTTTGGATAAAAGTTTTCTGTGGTGAACTTTGCCAAATGCTTTTGAAAAATCGGTGTAGATAATGTCTGAAAGGTTTCCATGCTCAATCTCGTATGTGATTTTTTCAATAAACTCGATTAAGTTTGTTGTACATGATTTTCTCGGCATAAACCCGTGTTGTTTCCTGCTTATTAGATTGTTTTTTATTAGATATGTCATCAGATTATCTCTTATAATTCTCTCCATAACCTTACCAACGATCGACGTAAGAGAAACAGGTCTGTAATTTGAGACATCTAACTTAGACCCTCCTTTGTGTATCGGTGTTATATTGGCCTTTTTCCATAACTCAGGCACAACATCCTGGGGCTTATCTCGAATAGGTGAACTATCGATTTTAATTGAAGAGCTTAATACCTAATAGGTGAACTTTCAGGTAAAAAATAAAAGTAGAGATCACAAATTTTTTACAGGTAAAAAAACAGGTGAACTACAAAATATATTTATTACAAAATTAATTGACACTTATAAAAAAACTAACTCATTAACTAATTGTCAAATAAATCTACAAATTAAATTAATTTTTTTTTCTTCTTTTATTATTGTGAACCCAATTATTATGTGTCATTAAGCCCCTTTCATTTTGTACATATTTTTTAACTCCATTAGCTTCACAGAGTTTACATAAAATTTTACCAACTGGCTTATCTAAGACGTCTTGTACAGCCTTCTCTGCTGCTTTACTCGGTTTTGGATATTCATGAGGCCTTTTCAAGTTCGAGGGCCTTCCTCTTAACTCTAGTGAGCTTTGAATTTTCAAGTCTTTGGTTGATCAAATCGAGCTTATCGTTAATTTTTGTCTGAACAGTGCGTATTTTAGAATAGTTTTCGTGATGAATTTTGTCATTGGCTAGATTCGATAAGAATAAGTTATCACCCTCAGTCCAATGGTAAAGTTGATGCTCACTACATTTGATATGAATTAGTTGACGGTGCTCCTTTTTAAGACCTTTAAACTCAAAACGCTTACTTTTAATTTTTAAAAAATCGATAACGGTATCGAATTGAGACAGTACTAAGATATTATCGTCCGTATTGTAAATCGATACATTAAAACTCGGCTCATCATTATTGTTTAATACTGTTTCTGATAGATCGACTTGTTCATTTTCTTCATTTATTACCTCCGGTTCCGGTTCCGCCTCCTCAGTCCATGTACCATCTTTCGATAACTCTAGATCATTAACTTCACAAAAATAACTGTATTCATCATCTTCTTCGATTTCGTTTAGATTAACCTTTTTTGCATCGGCAGGATAAAACTTGGCAATCGCTTCGATTATTTTTTCAAAAGGGTCTACTCGATCATTAGGAATTATTTGTCGCCACATGAATTCGTCTAAAAACGATTTTAACTGGACACGTTGACAGCCGTTCATTTGTTTAAAGTTTTCTTTAGCATGTTTCCATAAACCCTCTATTTTATTTGTGTGAGCACCTGACACCGAGGAACTGACATTGACACTGAACATTTTTTTAAAACCAAAGGACTAATCATATCATGACCTGATGACTTATCAATATCCAAGCCATTTAGATATTCTTGAATATTCTCCGGACTAATAAGCTGAAAATGATTTAACGAAAATTCTTTATTTGTACGAGCTGAAGGTTCATTTACAGTATCCTGGGAATCCGAATTAAAAACAGATTTGAAATATTTACCTAATTGGTCAGCTATTCGACTGCGCTCGAGTATTACTTTATTATTGACTTGTATTGCATTGATTCCATCTCTGAGCTTGTTCTTCTTATTCATATACGAGTATATTAGTTTCGGGTTTTTCTTGGCCTGCTGGCCTAAATTGTAGTCATAATCACGAACCGCGATGTTTATCTTTTTCGCACAGTCTTTACTAACTTTTCTGTATTCATGTACAAGTTTTTCATTCTTATACTTAGGGGTATCCAAAAGTTTTGACGTTTTCATCAATAATTCATTTAAAAAAATTTAAAAAAAAAAATTTTTGCATAACCATGTTCTCCATTTTATTAGCTTTCTAATGTGTGGTCGCATCAACATATTGAATATGTATTTCAAAAGTTTCAGCTCATAATTTGAAACTCACATTTTTCAAAATTTCAAATATGAATAAGGAGCACGTAAGAAGCTTTATTTTGATCAGGTTTAAGTTAAATATTAGAGCAGCAGTAATCCCTTCCGAACTTATGGCATCAATGGGAGATAGTGCTCTTTCTAAACGTACTGTCGAAAGGTGGGTTGAAAGTTTCAAGAGTGGCGTGGAGTCAGTCAACGATATTGATCGAATTGGGAGCCCAATTACAGCGACTAATTCTTCAAATGTTGATCGAATTCGACGACTTGTTGAATAGAACCCGAGGATATCTATATATTATATTGAAGCTGAGACAGGCCTGAGTTATGAAACAATTGGACGGATCTTGCACGACCATTTAAATTTACGTAAATTATCCTCGCGTTGGATCCCCCATGAATTGAATGAGAATCAACAAAAAAAAAGGGTTGAGATTTGTCGCAAAAATTTAGAACTTTTAGAGACCCAAAGATGGCGTTTATGTGATATAGTTACAGGGGATGAGTCATGGATTTACCACCGTAAAATTGGGAACAAAGCATCTAATTCGAGCTGGGCTCCAAAGGGCCAAAGTCCGCAACTGTGGTAAAACGCAACCAATTTGAGCCGAAATCAATGGTGTGTGTTTTTATTAAAACAACAGGACCTGTTTTAGTGCATGTAGTTCCTAGGGGACAATCTATAAATAACACCTATTATGTTGAAAATGTCTTAGGTCCACTTATTGAGACCTTAAAATCGCAAAGACCAACATCAGGTACAAAAATATGAAAATTTTGCATGACAATGCTCGACCTCATGTTCATGAAAACGTCAAGAACTTTCTCAATACTAATCACATGACCATAATCGACCATCCGGCTTACTCCCCAGACTTACCTCCATGTGATTTTGGTTATTTAACGAAATTAAAAAACGCTTACCCGATCTTACAAGTGAAGAACTCTTGGAATCCCAAATTACAGAGATACTTAATTCGATTCCTAAAGAAGAGTTTCAAAGGACCTTTCAAAAGTGGACTGAGCGGATGAAACTTTGTATAGAAAATCAAAGCAATTACTTTGAACTCCTTAAAAAAATACAATCGATAAAAAAATTTTTTTTCGTCTTTTTTAACCCGAACGTCAAAACTTTTGGATACCCCTAAGTATTTTGAGTTCCTGCATTTGTACCATAATTTGTTTTTTAGACCACTAAATTTTTCTAGATTTTTGCTTTACCACTTTGGCTTGACTCTACTTCCAGCCTTAAGCTGTTTTCTTGGTACATATTCGCTACACACTTTATTATACTCGTCAACAAATGAATTATACATCTCGTTTACAGTTTTATCCCGAAAAGTTGAAAACCAGTCTCGTTTTGATACTTCCTCGTTTATTTTCAAAAAGTCCGTTTTAAATTTTTCCGAAGATAAAAAATTCTGTTTCTTTCTTGATTTTTCTAAAACTCCAATCTAGAATAAGATGACCTTGATTGACATAGCCTAAAGGTGGACATGAATTTATTTTTTGAATTCGATCTTCCGAATCGGTGATTAAGTAATCTAGTACATTACCATTCATCGACTCGCGATAATCCGTATACAAAAAGCCCTAGAAAATTTTTGTACGGATTAAAATCTACGGATAATCCTTTCCAATTGAAGTTTTGTTTATCGACTTTTTCTAAGTTTTCAACTCGACTGACCAATTCTGTATTAGTATTACTTGCTGTATTGTTACGATCAGTTTCGATTTAGTCTATGAGTTCCAAAAGCAGGTTTTGTTGAATAAGGAAGTCGTTCCTCAATTCTTCAAAATCTTGCTCGATATCGGAGATATGCTCCAAAAGCATTTTCATTGAAATTTCTCCTTCGTTATTGAAAATCGCTCTCTTTTTTACAATAACTTTAGAACCAGGACTCTCTCTTGCTCTCTTTCTTTCCAACATTACAACGTCACGTTTGATTGGCTTAACGATTGATTGGTTTTATTGGTTTGACGTACTTGAAAAAAAAATTCCCAACACGAGGCCTATTTAGAAATTTTTACATGCCTAGACCCCCCCCCCCTGTCAAAAAACCTTGATCCATTTAAGAATACGACCCCCCCCCCCCTAAAATTTCACATTCCAATTTTTTAAGCTCTTGTTAATAAAAATTTGAAACTTAAAAAGCCTTTAATTTTCCAATTCAGAAGTATACCTCGTCTTTGTTAAAAAATTAAAAAAAATACATCAATTTGCTTGCTGATCTTCCTCAACGAAAGTTGAGGCTAAATTGTCAAATTTCCCATCGAATTTTTACCAAACACTCGAGTTTGACTTTTTAATCTTAGACAACAAAGCAAGAGAGGCGTCAACAAAGCACTTTTGTTTGATAGTGTCGCGAACCTATGGACATGGGAACCCTTTCTTTCATAAAATTTTCGAAGACCCTTCACCTCTTACTCATATACTGAAAAGTGTTTAAAGTAATTTCTTTCCAGCTGTTCTTAATAATGGTCTATTCATGATTCATTTTTCAATTGAATGATTGTGAGAATTCAATTTTTAATTTGCTTTAATTGTTGCCGAAAAAAAAAATTCAATAAAAATCAAAAGAAAGGGAAAAAATATCAGTAGAGTAGGAGTGAAGGAGTTTTAAATTATTAATGAATTTTTTTGAATGAAATTTTTTATTTTTGTCGCTAAAAATTTTTGATAAACTAAATTTAAATTTTAAAATTTTTTATTTTTGAAAACAATATATTTTAATATTCAATTTATACATTTTATTTTTAATGAATATATGAAGAGTTAATAAGTCTTTAATGAGGCAAGGGCACTAGCCTGTTGATTAACCTTGAACTTGAATTTGAACTTGAGACCATACTTTCTTTTGATTTTTTTAAATTTTTAATCGACCGCCTCAAAGTTTAGTATTATTATCATGCGAATTTTTTCTCATACTCGGCTTGAATGATCTTTTAGTAATTCTTAAAAATTTGAAAAAAGTCTTTTAAGATGAATGGGATGGTAAAAAATAAATGTTTTTCTAAATCTCAAGGGGTATGAGCAGGGACAACCAAAATATGCGAAATAAGGGGTTTTAGCGGATTTTTTAGCCGTTCTTTAGCTGTGTTTCGCATATTTTGGTTGTCCCTGAATATGAGTAATAAAAAATTTCAATAAAAGGTAAAAAAAATTTCAAGGTTGTACCTCCCTCACTTTATAATACAATTACAGAGGAGCCGAAATTTTGGACCGCGTCCTTTAAAGTTAATATCAACTATTTCCAACAAAATATTAAAATTTTAACGTTTTTTGTCACAGATAACATAATCATTTTGTTGACTAAGATTTAAAAAATGTAATCACCGCTTCGTTAGAAAAAATCTGGGTTTAAACAATCGCTTTAATTTTTTTCAAAAAAAATTACCATCATGAGGGTCTTGAGGGGCGGCTCTAAGATTTCATCAAAGTTTAAACAAAAATTTTTGATTTTAATTTGTTTTTCGTCAAAATCATTTGAAGATCTTTTAGAGAAAGCCTTTGAAAGGTCTTGGTGGAAATTTCAATTAAAGAATTTTCAAAGAAAAAATAGAGAAAAAAAATATTTTTTTTACGTTTTTTAAGTCTCCATTTTATCTCTAAAATTTCTCTAAAAACATAAATAATTAATAAAGATGCTTCAAAGAGTCTCTATAAAATCTTTAAAAAAATCTGACTGGGTAATTTAAATTATAATTTGCAAAACGACACGCTAAGGCTTCCAACCAGTTAGTGACTTATTTAATTACTCACTAACTCATTTACTCTCGCCTAGGTTCTTCCTTCTAGAAAATGAGTTAACATAAGCATTTAAAAAAAATAATAAAAATCAATCATCCTTTCAAATATTTAACAAAAAAATTTCCTGGTCTTATTATCATCACCGTCATCGATCGGGCTTTTAATGCACCTTTGGTATTGTAAATTTTTCAGAATTCATAATTTTTTTTGAATCATAAAATTTCTTTTTTGAATGAAATATTAAATATCGATTTCATTATAGTTGATTTCTCAAATAAAAAACAAATTAAAATAAATATGTTTCTTTTTTTGATTTTTACCTTGTCCGTGAACTTGTTAGCGACATAAACTCCCGGTCTTGCAATAGAAATATACCTGAAAACTTGATACCAACTATGCAAAAAGGAGAATAATAAATTATTTAATTAAATTTTTAAAGTCTTTTTTTCTCTCTTAGTAATTATTTAAACAAAGTATTTTTCAAAATTATATAAAAATAAAATAACCAGAATTTTAATTTATAATTCTGGAAAAATAAAAATGTAGTCACTATATTTTCTTTACGTGAGACTAATCGAGCACAAAAAATCAAAGTAAAAATAGAAAAAATTTAATAAATAACTCTACAGAGACATTTTTAGTTTCTATTATGTTTCTTCAAAACCATAAAAGTTTTCTATTTAATATATCAACTTTTGTTTGAATAAATAATTCAAATTTTTTTAAAATAATATATTTTTTAGTTTGTTACAACTTTGAAAGATTCTCCTTTTCTTTTTTCATCAAATTTCTTAAATATTAATATATATTTTATATTTTAATTCTTTTTATTAATTATTGACAAGATCATGCAAAAACCTCAAGCTAAAATAATTAAATCACAATGTGAAAATAAGGTGAGCAATCGGAATAGAAACTAATATCGTGTTTATTTTATTTAATTGATAGGAAATAAAAAGTTCAATCTCAGACCTAATTACGAGTCTTTTTGCTCAATTTCTTATATTTTTACTGGACTCAATTTCTTTACTGGACTATCAGCTGGTTACAAATGTCGTGTTTTTAAAAGCGAAACAAATAGCTTTTAAGATCCTGCTTATTTCGTGAACCATTTAAATCCAAAGAAAGATTCTGAAATCATAAACTTTACTTTGTTTTTCGTGTTTTTTGAGAGATAATTTCTTTTCAATTTTATATCTAGAAGAGACACAAACCCATCAGTTTTGTAGAGTTAGTCTTTTTCTGCCAAAATAGTTGAGGATTTTACAAACGATTAGTAACTTTTGATAATACAGTATGTCTGAAGTATCAATTTTCGTAAATTTTCAAGGAAAAATGCTCAAATTATAGGAGAAAAAATTTAAAGCTTCTACCTTTAAGATTTGGGGCATCTTACAGCGTATGTTCCGTTTTAACACACAAAATCCCGATTTATTTAATACCATTAAGGACCAGCCAGGTCGAAAAAACCCGCCAACTAAATTTAATCGAATTCTCAATTGATACGTGCAGGCTCTTTGACGAGGTAATATGTTTTACGCTCTTCCCAATCTGAGTGATCATGGATCTCGTCAGTGATTTCAATCAAAATTTAAATATTATTGCTACTTAGAAGTTTTAGCCTAATCGTACATCTTGTACATTGATACCAGATGTCGTCACCAGGCAAGTTCTCAGTTGTTTGTTTGCACGCCCAATCATTATAATAATAATAATAAAAATAAAGCTATGATGTGCTGAGCACATGAAACGAGGGTTTAGCCTCATTATAATAGCTTGCTAAAATCAATTTTGTCAATTTTGTTTTTAAAAACATTAATAGTATTTGAGTTTACAATATCTTTATCAAGTCGATTCCAAACATTGACTACTCTGTTGCTGAAAAAGTTGTATCTTTGCTCACAATTCTTTACCAGTTGTCTTTCCATTGCAAAGTCAGCAAAGTTACCAGTGAAAGTCAAAGCTAAATGCTTTTTGGCTGATTTTAAGTTGTGAAAACCCTAGTTATGAAGATAAACTTTCTCATTTTCTTCGCTTGGCTTAAGTTATTTGGAATTTCTACAACGCTGCTTTAAACTTACAAACTAAAAAATATACCATGAACTTATTTTTAACGCCATTATAACATGGTAGTGATGGGAGCTTATGCATGGGCTAAATTTTGGTTTTTGATTTTAAGTGCATACACTTCGTAGCAAGGTAATACGGTATTTTGTAATAAACTAACTTAAACTAAGTAATCATGATATGTTTTGAGCAATAAACTAAAAAATTAAGAAATACAGGTAAAAGTATCTCGAACTTTGATGTCTTCATTTGACGAAATAAACAAACAGTCCATTTCTGAAATAAGTTGACATGTTTAGGAGCATTACTTAAGGCGCCCATGCGCATTGCTTAGACAAAGTTTCTGAGCTGCTTGGGACCACTTCTTTATGGGTATTATTCGGCTTTTCAAAAAATTTAAAAAAAAAATTTTCCTCATCTCTTTGTAAGAAATTGCACATGAGCCATTTTTTCAAAAAATATTTACTCATCGGGTCTTGAGCGGTGGGTCTTAGATTTCATCAAACTTAAAAATTTTTTGTTTTCAATTTTTCCTCGTCATATACCCCCCCCCCTAAATTTTTGACCATTTAATTTAATTAAAAAGTTTTAATTCGCATAATTTATAATAATTAGAATTTTCTTGCGCATTTCTCTTGGGCGCAAGAAATATTGTATTTCGAAACTTTGCTTAAGACGCGGAGGCGCATCTTAGGTAAAGCTTTGGAGCATACTGCGCATTGCTTAGACAGAGTCTCAACTTATTTCAGAAATTTACTGTACCTACTTAATAGTGTGTAAAAAAGTAAAGTCAAGTTAATAAAAAATCAATAAATAAAGAATAAATTAAACGGAAACTAAATTTGCTGAATATTTTTGATTATTTTAAATTATTTTTGTGTAATTAAAATAAATGAGACTTGTTTTTCATTAGTTTTGAATCAAAGCAAAAGAAAAAATTTCAAAAAACAAAAACCATATTTAAGTGTCCCTTTTTATAAATTCTAAACGTATTAAAACGTAATAACTTTTCAGTTTTCTTTTTATAGAACTGAAAGCTATTCGGATAAAAGTTCTAATAATTTTCTATCATTATTGGTAGGTATTTGCCATAATTACCCTCATTTTTAAAGTAACATTTAATCCAGTTACAAGTTATTAAAAGTAAGCATTTTTTTTTCATATTATTTTGAATTGAAAATTAAATATTTTAATAAAAATTATAATTTATATATATTTGATCTCGTTTTTTTTCCTAGATTTTATTGCCAGAAAATAATAGTTCTTATGATTTTTTTTTCTAATTAATTTTTTTTAGAAAAATAAAAAATAATTCTCTTCATGTTGAAATAGTTCTCAATTTATGAACCATCTGCAGATTTTAAATCAAAATTATACTGAAAATAATACATAATGTTAAAATCAAATATTGAACATAACAGAAGTAACAACAGTTTTTTGGGTCCACAATTGTCTGTTTTAGACTACGATCTAAACGAGTTAAATGGATCAAGGTAAAATTTATATTGTTTTTCTTAAGTATTACAGTCCTGGAAATTAATTTGTTCCATGATATCATATGATATCAGCTGATATCAGTTGGTATCAGAATTTATGACAATTTTTATATCATCTACTATCAGCTTCGGTCAGGTGAAATCATATGATATCAGATGATATCAGTAAGAGAATTACTAACATTAATAATTGCCAACGAATACTGATGCAAACTGATACCAGATGACAAATTAATTTCCAGCACTGTATCTGCATTTTATTAAATAATATAAAATTAACTTAAACAATTTTCAAGCATATTGCAAGTGTCCTCTGGTCGAAAGTAACCTATAAAAAAATATTTTAGTTATGCTTTAACAAGTTTTTAATTAATTAACACTCTTCCAATTAACCCATTTGAAAATAATTAGACACTAAAGTTTAATTTCTAATTGTTTCCTTCTCAAAATATACAGTTCTGCTATGACACAATGAGTTAGAAGGAAGCCTTATTTTTCCGAATAAGATACTTACCGTAAATTCTCGTTAAATGTTACATGCAACTAAATCCAAATTTTAAAGTTGTTACATGTACCAACGACCATCTCTCCCATGTTATAGCTTCTTCAAATTTAGTTACCTGTACTTAAACCCCAAAATTAATTTAAACACTGTACTAGAATCCAAAACTCGCTTTTAAAAATATCAAAAATTTGGTTTTTGGTACGTAACAAAGACCGAAAAAAAAATATAAAATTTTTCTATTTTTTAATTTTTTCAAAAATTTCTTTTTCACTCATTTTGAATTTTAGTCACTTTTTATTTGAGATAGATTCTGCAAAAACTCTGCAAACTAATCACACATTTAAAAAAATATTTTTAATGGCGTTCAAAATGATAAAAAAATCTTTTTTTGTTAAAAAATTTTTAGAAATTTTGAGTTTTACCAAACTTTACTTTTTTGGTATTGTACGATAATTACCGTAAATTTTGGTATTTTTATTTTATTTTACGTAAATTATGGTGTCATAGCAGCACTGTAAATGAGTTCATGATTTGGGAATCTTGAAAATTTAAACTTTAAAAAATTTTGCTCTTAAAAAAAATTATTATTTTTTATTTGAATGATTAATTTTTTCTTAAAAGGGTTCAAGTGGAATATTTTTCAAATGAAAAATCTCTTAAAGAACGACTTAGACGTTATTTTATAAAAAATCAAAAATCAAGTAATTCGAAATTGGCGTTTTATTTAAATTGATAAAAATAATTATTTTTAAGGCTTGCGTATTCGTATAATTAATTTCATAATTAAATTACTAACATGCCTACTTTATGTTGTTCGAGTTCAACTGGACGATTCTTTAAGTTCAAAGTAAAAATAATTATTTATAACATTTTTTTCAATTCTTGCTGCAATCAGAGGCGAAGCCGGCAAGTTAAAATTTTTTGTCAATTTTCTTTTTCCAATTTTTTGAAGCTTAAGAATTAACATCTAAAGTTTTAATAGCACTTTTTTCTAACAAATAAACCCTCGGACATTGTGCAGCAAATTTTGCTGCATCTGGCAATATAAGAAATTTTACGAATAAAGCTCGTGTAAAGATGACCGCTTCCTATTGCGCAGTTAAAAAATGAACCATTTTAATCATATTTATTCAACAGTGTTACCATAAGTAGCTTTAAAAATTATAATGTACTGTGCAGCAAAATTTGCTGCATCTGGCAATATAGATATTACCCCAAAACGAAATCTATTAAAAATTTCGAAAAAGTGTGCAAAAATGCACAAATTTAATTGCGCAGTTAGATAAATTTTTCAATGTAATTTTTTTTATTAAATGCGCAATTTAAATTCATAAATTTGCAGATATCCAAAAACTATTATTTTTAGCATCTTTGAAATTAGTAATAGTTCTTTTTTATGAGAATAGAATGCAGCAAATTTTGCTGCATGATACCATTCAGTCTGGAATGAATTTTACCTTTATTCAATTGTATACTTTAGTCAAAAAAATTGAAAAAGAAAACTGATCAAAAATTTTAACTTGCCGGCGAAGCCAGGCATTTTGGAATTGGGAGGGGCTCAAATTCAACAAAATAAAAATTTTCAAAGGACACTTAGGATCCAAAAATCGAGTTTTTACTATAGTTTTTTCGAAAAACTGACTTGATAGGCATTTTCTACTCCTGAAATTACCCAGGATTTAGCTTGGCAAATATCTAAAACCTCAAAAATTTAGAACTAAATTAAACAATTTAATTAGAGGAGAAAAAAAATATTCAAAAATTGATTATTTATGCCAAGACACAAGAAAGCAATAAAATTGAACTCCTGGACCTGGGCCAGTTGTTATAGAATAAGATTTTTTAAACTTGAATATTTTTAAATTTTTTTAAAAATGAACTTTTGAATGGGGGTGCTAAGTCCCACTCAGTCCCGCTCTGGCTACTCCCTGGCTGCAAAAAATCGAAAAATTTATGACGAACAGTTCTGGTCAGCTTTTTTATATCGTATAAAAATTACTCACTTACAATTAATTTTATTAAGGAGTCCCAAATCATAAAACTTACTAGCTTTTTCTATTCCTCCTCTGTGATACAATAAATCCAAGTTAAAAAGTGTCTAAACATCTTACTTATCATTTGAAAAAATCTCATCTATTCTTGTAGAGAAAGACTTAAACTACAAAGCTGATAAGTGTGTCTTTTCTAGATATAAAATTGAAGAGAAATTAGCTCTCAAAAACAATGAAAAATGAACTAAAATTTATGATTTGGTGCATCTTATCATTTCAATTTATAAATCATTTAATAATTTTTTTAATTTTAGCTTTCAACTTCCTCACAAGAATTTACTCAAGTTTTCGTAAGTGATTTTTGATGAATACCAATGGGTGTAGTCGGTTTGATGAACAACTTGTTCACCTAATTTTCTGTTAACGTATTATTAGGTTAAGAAAAAATTGATTGAATAAAATATAATATAAAGATATATTTAATCTTTTCGTCTTGGATACATTCATTTTTAAAACCGTTTGTCCTTCATAAAAAATTTCACGGAATTTTTTGTAAAATCTTTTTTTAGAAAATGGTCTTACTCATTTTCGAGTAGCAAAACGATTGGATTTAATGAATTTTTATCTATTGAATAAGATCTTAGTGGTACAATAAAATTAAAAACAGCATTATTAGTGTTTTCAGCGACTAATATAATTGCTTTTTTCTCGAAATTGTAATCCGAAATTTGAGTTGCTCTTGAATGTTCGCATTCTTGATTCAATTTTAAGCAACAAATGTTCGATTTTACTTTTAAAAGATGACAAATTGTTGACGAGCATCCAACGTAAGGTGGAAATGGTGCTGTTCCTTTTATGTAACTAAAAATTGAGGTGATTAATAAAAAGTATTATGATAATACTTTTTATTAATCACCTCAATTTTCTATTATACATTTTGTATTCTATTATACCCCGTGTGATAATACTATTATCACACGGGGTATAATAGAATACAGTGTTGGTCGTTCACAAATTAACTCTGCGAATGTTCATGAATGTTCGCCGAATAAAAAAAAACATAAATTTCCATTCGTGACGGTTCGTGGTCATTCGCCGACGTTCGTGAAAAATTTTTCTTTAAAGAACGTGAATGGCCACGAATCGCCACGAACAGTCACGAATGGAAATTTATGTTTTTTTTATTCGGCAAACATTCATGAACATTCGCAGAGTTAATTTGTGAACGACCAACACTGTATTCTATTATACCCCGTGTGATAATAGTATTATCACACGGGGTATAATAAAAATTGAGGTGATTAATAAAAAGTATTATCATAATACTTTTTATTAATCACCTCAATTTTTAGTTACATAAAAGGAACAGCACCATTTCCACCTTACGTTGGATGCTCGTCAACAATTTGTCATCTTTTAAAAGTAAAATCGAACATTTGTTGCTTAAAATTGAATCAAGAATGCGAACATTCAAGAGCAACTCAAATTTCGGATTACAATTTCGAGAAAAAAGCAATTATATTAGTCGCTGAAAACACTAATAATGCTGTTTTTAATTTTATTGTACCACTAAGATCTTATTCAATAGATAAAAATTCATTAAATCCAATCGTTTTGCTACTCGAAAATGAGTAAGACCATTTTCTAAAAAAAGATTTTACAAAAAATTCCTAAAATTTTTTGCCATAGCCCAAGTGATCTATTTTTGGAGATAATAAGACATTTTCCATTGGTTTACTGGATGAAAGGATCAATAAACAGCCTTGAGGATCTTTTGCGAGCGGGCATTAGTGAAGCAAAGTGTTTGACAATCTTGAATAAAGAAAAGTCTCATTCAAATGAAGAACAATCACTTGCTGACTGTAACACCATCTTAACTGTACAGTTTATATTTAGGTAACTTGATTTAATATATAGAGTTTATGCTCTTAGATTATTGATTTTGTTTAGGATGTTTCCCAATGTTAAAATATGCTCTGAAATAATTGATTCAAAGAATATGAGGTTCATGCAATTTAGATCTACTGATCAATTTTCATTACAAATTTCTAAAAGAGAAAAGGTTTGAAAACAAAAACTAGATTAAAAAAACTCAAAATAAATTAACAATTTTTATTTTTAGATTGAAGCGAACAGAGGAAGTCAAATTGCGTATTTATTTAGGCTCCCTTTTTGTAGTGGAAATGTATTTTCAGCCGCCATGTTGGATACGTTGCTGTATCAAAGTTTCGTTAAAAATTATTTAATTAGTTTTGTTCGATTAATGTTGGGAATCGATCAAGCTTCAGGCTCTGGTTCCTTATCAAGCGTAAGCATTTATTAATTTCTTTCACTTAGGCCTATGAAAATTATCTAATTTTCCTTAGAGACGCATAACTCAAAAAGATGCCTGGATCCGAACCTACGGAAGATTATATCAATATTTGTGTTCTACGTCACATGAAATTCCGATCGGAATTTATCGAACTGATTCTGTACCTAATGACTTTTTACAAAACGATATTTTGAATAGGAAAATTTCTGTATCCAAAAGTGAAATTCAAACAATTATTAAAACCAGATTGGACTACCTCAAAATTGATAGACCTTTTGGTAAATTTTTTAAAGCTTATCAATTTTATAAGTCGTTAAATGATCTCATCAACACCTAGATTTAAGCGAAGAGCCAGATGAATTTTCTTATGTAATTATCAATCCTTCATTTGACCTTTCTCTTAAAACTGGAGACATAGTGTAAGTTTTATAAACATAAATTTTTATTTTGAAGAAAATTAAAATTTGTTCTTATTTTTAGGTACGTGATTAAACCGGCCCTTCCAATTTCGGAAGATAACATTTAAATTATTTCAAAATAAAATTTCTTATTTTAAAGATCTTTATTCAGTTAAAAAGATTATCCTAATGGTTAAGAAATTTAACGTTCATCCAAAAGTCAAAAGTTTTAATAATTATTCATCAGTTTTCTAGATCCGTACGTCCTTGAAAATTTTTGGAAGATTATTAAAAGGGTGTGATTAGTAATTTTCGAGATCTTTTCAAGTATCGATATCAAAAAATTCATCCACAGTTCTTTTCAGAACCGGCGCTACGATGATGAGATGTGGCGGTCATCACATCCAAGACCTCGGAAAAATATTAAATTATTTTTTTTAATACAAGACGAAATGAGCGCGAAATTTCATCTTTTTAAAAAAAAGTCTTTGAAAGTTCAACATAAAGTTCGGTAAAAAAATGTTATATCAATGAATTTTATAAATATAAAAATCCCTCCTTTTTTATGAACACAAAATGAGATTTATATGTTCCTTATTTAATTAAATAATGTTAGCACAGTTAGTCCCACATACAAAGTATGCTCCAAATCATAAATCTTACTAGCTTTAAATTCTATTCCTCCTCTGTGATAGGATAAATCAAAGTTAAAAAGTGTCTTAACATATTTATATCATAATTGTCTCTGGAGATAGGTGAGGGTTTGTCGTCAAACAATTAGTTTTTTTTAATACAAGCGATTTTTCTGAAATTAGAGCATTTTTCCTTCGAAATTTACCGAAGTTGGTATTTCGGACATATTGTAGTATCAAGAGTTACTTATCATTTGAAAAATTCTCACCTATATTTGTAGAAAAAGACTTAAACTACAAAGTCGATAAGTTTGTGTCTTTTCTAGATATAAAATTGAAGGGAAATTATCTCTCAAAAACCATGAAAAATTAACCATGATTTATGATTTGGTGCATCTTACCTGTGAATTGAAATTATTTAAGAATGGAATTTAAAAGCTTATGCTAGTTTCTTTGCTTCTTTGAATCAAACTTGACAAGAGCGAGATTCGAACTGACACTTTCGTGAAGCATTCACGAACCCACGATTGAAAATTGAATAACGTATTTGCTCGAATTTAACGATATGTCGTTAATTGGTGGACAGTGGTTTTCAAAATGACTTAACGACATGTCGTTAAAGTCGAATATGGTCAAAAAAAGCTGTTTTTTCCAAAAATTAGTGTCGAAATTAATGACATGTCGGTAATTCCAAATTATTGCAAAAAACCTTATAAAATAGATTTATTTAAATTATAAAATTGAGTGTCTTGAAAAATAATTTCAAAACATGATTAGGCTTAGTTTTTTTTGGACTTTCTCGATCCAACCACAAGAAAAATATTTTTCCAGATTCCAAATTATTTAGCCACCATCCAACTCCCCTTAAATTATAGTTTTCCTAAAGAGAAGATCGTCGCCTAGTGTAATCATTATAAGGAAAAGTATCGATAGAAATAAAGTAAAATCGCTTCCTTTTTTGCGACAAGTTAGCTTTTAAAGAACTGATTTTAAACTTGTAAGGAGTCCCAGATCATTAATCTTAATCTGTTGTTTTTTAGACCTTATTTTCGTAGGTGCCATCACCAAATTTGACGCAAAGGTCATAAGAAAATTTTGAAATTACAACAAGTCCACAGTGACTGACCAGTTTCCTGTTACCGTAAACACTCGATAGTTATCCCGGTACAATTTAAAATTTTTTGGATTTATGCTCATGGGACATTTTCATTTTTGTACCCATTTTCGGGGGATAAATTAGACCGGTCGAATTCCGAATTTTGATCTGGTATACTTTAAAAATAAGACCGGTGCAAAATTAGGATTTGTTTTTTTGAGAATAATTAACTACTTTTTATCGCTTTCGAACCTAAAAGACGACTTTAGTTCTCATAAAAAGTATAACTTAGTTAAACCTTTCGTCGTAACAGCCACAAAAGGGTATATCATTGACATCTTCATAAAGCAAATAAAAATGATGCATCAATTTTGAAGGATCTTTTGGAAGAAGATCAGAGGTTAATTAAAATTCTCAGAGCGAAAGATATTTTAATTTTAGATCGTGGTTTTATGAATATAATCGATGATTTGATTACCAAAAATGATTTTCAGCATAAAATTCCAGCATTATTAGAAAAAATTGAAAAAAAGTTAACAACATTACAAGCCAATGAATCACTATTAGTCACAAAATGTAGATGGGTAGTCGAAGTTGTATATTCTTTTTAGAAAGTTTTTAAGATCTTTAGAAAGTGTAAGTAACTGTGAATTAGACCATACCCTGGATGATTAACGTATAGCCGCTGCACTCGTCAATAAATTTTTCAAACGACTTTACTCAGATAAAGATATCAATCGCAATCGCTCGTAAAATGAAAAATAGAATAACCGTTACTAATCGATTATCAATTTTAATAAAACAGAACAATCTGCACAAAAAAAGTCCCTTTAAAAAGTTACTATTTTCGGATATCGACGATTTCCCGAATCTTACTATCTTTTACATTTGGAACATATCAAATAAATCAGGCAAAATCAAATTTGGGTCAACATTTTGCAACAAATGATAAAAATGAGATATTTGTTTATTCTGACGTGTTATTTAGACAAAGAAAAGCTAGTCTATGCGCAAATAAGATCAAGTTTTAAAAATGCAATCAAATATAGAACTTATGTTAACTATGAGCCAAAAGTTGATAAAATTGACGCGATTATCGGTTGGTATTGTACATATATAAATTGAAATCGTACAGTTGGATGCTGTTCTCATGTGTCCAGCTTAGTGCTTTACTTCTCATGTTTAAAGTATGAAGATGAAATAGTTTGGCCAGCTGAATATCTCCAAATTTTTCGATTCTGAAAGTGAAAAAGAAGAAGCAAACTCTCACACAAAAAATTTTCAAAGTCAGGAAAAGAAGGTTAAATCCCAAAGCCAAAAAAAAGTATCAATCTTTAATTTCAGGGATCCTTGAAAAAGCAACAACCCGCTTTTTGTCTAAAGGTATACAACCGGGTGTAATATCTTTATTTTGAAAGCTAGCTTTAAACAAAATATTCTAGGAACTCGATTCAGAAGTATTCCTCCATTTCTATGGGTCGACACCAGCTTTAATGAAAGCTTTAAATTGGAAGATATTCCTTTGCAACTAAAAATTCAAGGAAAATCCTATAAATTCTTGTGCTGCAATTTTCGTAATAGTCAAATTCACTTCAAAGCCATATTCTATGTTTGTAATCGCTTTTTTTGAAATTGACGATTTGGATGCCGAAATAGTTGTTGAAAAGAGCTCATTAAATAACATTGACTCATGTTTTTATTATTTAGTTTAAAGTTTGTTTGAAATAAATTGTTTTTCATTCTTTTATTTTTGATTCAATATAAAATATCCCCCTGTAAAATTTTCCCCCTAAAAAATTTCCCTATTGAAATTTTGTCCCCTTAATAATTATCCCTCTATAAAGTTTTTCCCTATTAAAGATTTTCTCTATTAAAAATATTCCTCCTCATAATTATTTTAAAAATTAACTAATCAAAAATAACATGTGATAATTTTCTAATGACAAGTATAATCCCTGCTAAAATACTCTAAAAAAACATTTTAAAATAAAGTGTCCATCAGTAAATTTACTTTCAGTTTTTATGATAGTTAAAAGATATTCAGATTAGGGCTGTCTGATACCACTTATTTAATGGAGACCTTTCGGTCGGTTAGCTAATGCACGAATTTAAGATAATATATGAAAAATGAAAAACTTTTTTTTTTTTGAGATTATTTATTTTTGCTTAAGCCATAGGCTATCTCTACAAATGTAGTGACTTATCCGAGTTGTGTGACTAATACTCGAAACGCATCATCACATTGCAGATGCAATCGCGCAATTTTATACTCGACCCGAGTCGTGCATAGATTGTTAAGAGATGATGATTTATGACTTATGAATCTATCCGAGTTTTAAATTACTTTTCAAAGAGGTTCTTATAAAAATTATAAAAGCTTTGATTGACTTCGTATATCTTAAACATCAATGGTCATATGAAAGCCTTTAAAATCTTAATTCAGTTATTCTTTCTCATCTTCTTCAAGTTCTAGATTAAATTTTTGGAACGTTGAATAAAAAAATGTAATAAATTTTGCTATTGGTCAAAAAATATTCATAACTCTCCGCCTTTTTAGGGAAAAATTTAATGGGGGAAAAAAAAATAAGGGAAAATTTTACAGGGGGAAATTTTATCGTATACAGTACAAAACTGAAATAAGTTAACGATAAACAGAACAAAAACAGAACATTGTCTAAACAGAAAACAAACATTGTATAGACAAAAAACAAACACCGTTTGAACAAAAAACAAACATCCTTTAAACAAAAACAAAACATGTTTGTTAAAAAACAAAAAAAAAACACATGTTTAAACATAAAAAACAAAAAACATGGTTGAACATTTAAACAATTAAAATACAAAAATTAAAGAGTCTGAACAATACCTTATTTTTGAGAAAGCACTTAAAAGAAAATTAATTTAAAAAGAGTCTCAAATACCTAGTCGACTTTCTGACCCATTTTATGCAACGCGCAGCTCTGACAATTGTTGCGTGGGAAACTTTCAATGAGAACTTGATGAATAACTTTATACATATAGTTTGAGGGGTTACGTCTCGATTATTAATTATTAATTCATTAAGAAAAGCATAATGTTCGTCTTTAAAAATTCTTTTTCGACCTGATCTCGATAGATCATGCAATATTTTAGTTTTGTCGTATTTCTTACAAATTTTATATACTGATATGTACCTTATTTTTTTGTAACAAACAATCCTAGATAAATAAAAAATTACATACATTAAAACGATGACATTAACTCTCTAACAAGGATGTTAGCTGGAATTTTGAAAAGCATGACTTCTATTTTCCTAACGAATTTTTGTTATTTTAAATGGAAAATCAAAAAATCACTACTTAAAAGCTAAATAAAAATTCAATAGGGAAAAAAATTCGGATTTTCGGTTGGCATGTCGTTTCGATAGTTAATTTTAAAGTTTTTTTCAATTACTTCAATCACGCATTTGGAATTTTGTGCAGAAATTATTTAGACGCGCAAGTACCCCTATTATAAAACAGCATCCTTTTAATAAAGGTTGTAAACGGAAATTAGTTATCCTCGAGTTAATATTTTTGAATTTAATTAAAAAATATCGAATTCTTTTAATTAAAAACATTGTTTTCCACAGATGAAAAATTCTAATTTAAAAAAAATTTAAAGCAATTGTTATGCAAATCTTTCAAAGTTAACGCAATAGTTTTACGTACGTTTCAAAAAAAAACGAAAAACATAAAAACGAAAAAAAACGAATTATTTTTGGAAATTTTTTCTTTAAGATTACAATCCTAAAATTATCTATTGATCACACTTTTAACCTTCTTTCACAGTAATTCTCATTTTCAGACATAAATTTTTCGAAAAGACTTTTATTAGACCGTCTATTTTATCTTAGTTTTTTTTAATGTCTCAATTAAGACGATATAGAATCAGCAAGTTAAGTAACAAGTAAAGATTAATATTGCGGTTTAATCGTTTTTTACCGAAACTTCTTTGAAATAACTGAAGAAATCGGACAACATAGTTATTAATCCAGAAATAGTATCGAAACGATCGATCAATGCTATAACCAAGTCCATTTAAAAAGATCCAAAAACATAAAAGTTGAAAATTTAAATAATATTTATTTTTAATATGGTATGTTTCCCTATGGTTTTGTATCTTCATTCAGGTTATCAAGAGTGTTCTTTAAAAGTAACCTAATCAAAAAAAATAAATACCGTAAAACCCCGCGAGTTATCCCATGGGGTAAAATATTTTAGAAAGTCCAATAAAAGACCTTAGAAAATTTAAATATTGATTGTTGTTACAGTCCTAGCCCAGTATCTGATGGATTCACCGGTTTGTGAACCTTAAAATAGCTTCAATATATCCGGTCGACCATTGTGAAAAAATTAGAGAACGATTAGTTATCTTGACCTTACAGTATTCATACTGTCTACAAGGGTTCTTTTCGGTTGCTTATTATACTTCGGAGGAATTTACCGAAAATTCTGATATTTTTCCCTCGGCTTAAATGAAGGTTTCTATGCTCAAATAAAAGATTTCATAAAGATCGGGTCGTTGTCTAAATTTTTACAAAAATTGTTTTACAAAAAAAAAGGTTTTTTATATAATTTTAATGTCCAGACTGATTTAAGTCGCCAACCAATTAATGAGAGCTCATTCGATAGAACAAAATGTATATATTTGACTTAAGAAAAAACCAAAACGATATTCCGATTCTATGACGAACTATCGGCCATTGAATATAAATGAAATAAAAAAACAAAAGCGTTCTGTATATCATTAATTATCTCTATAAACTGATATTAAGCATGGGTGTATATTTCTGATATAATCTGATAATTACTGACAGCTGATATCATCTGACACGAGCTCATATCAGCTAATATCTGATAATTTGATGTGACAAAACTATTTCCGGATCAATATGTATAAATTTTCGAAAAAGCTTCTAAACATTTTTAATTAAGTACAATGCTGCAAAATATTAAAGACAGGGATTGTTGTTTTAACATAAATAAAAATACATTACCTTTTTAACATACAAATTGCTGAAAAACATACACGATACTTTTTAACATACACAAGTCAAAAAATGATATAAGTAACTCTACTATTCAAAAATGCCACCAGAAGCTCAAATATCAGTTTTAAGCTTTCCCAAAGGTGCAATTTTGAAAAAAAGTTACGAGCTCCAGTACATGTAGCTCCTTATACAATAGATTCTTCTAGTGGACTTTCTTCTCGAGAAGCTTCAGGATCCTTAAGCTTCTAGTAATCGAGCTCCAATACGACTAACACCAGAACTTGCAACTCAGGTACTGGAAGCACCAAAAGATGTAGCTTCTATACTAGTTGCTCAGATACTTGAATCTTCAGGAGAAGAAGCTCCAATTGAAGTATTTCCAGTACGAGTAGCAGTTAAAAATTAACGTGTGTTTGCAAGCATTTAGTATGTTATTCAACAAATTTGTATGTTAATCAGGTATGTATGTTGTGAAAAAATTTATTTATGGTAAAAAGATTTAAATGAATGTTGCGAAGATTTGCATGTATGTTAGGAATGTGGACCCTTAAAGACAATGAGGCTATAGTGTGTTGAACATTCAAAGTTAAAGAGACAAGCCAACAAGGGAACATATAATAACCCTTCCAATTGAAAAAATTAAATTGAATGAAATAACGTAAAATGTCACTAACTGGATTTTTCTGAAATTTTCTCGAATTCTCTGAAATTTTCAAATGAAGAACCGGATCCTCACTTACAATGGCGCTATGATATTTGTATTTTACTAAATTTTACGTAAATTTACGTAATCAGGTAAATTTACGTAATTTTACCAAAGTAAAAAGCGGTAAATTGGCTAATTTTGACGTATAAAATGATAATTTTACGTAAATTTGGTAAATATCAAAATTTTCAAAAAAAAATTCTGACTAATTTTATAATAATTGTTGATAAAAACTTAAAATTTAAGTCTCTTAAAAAAAATCGATATTTACTTATCCATCAACCTTTGTTCTGCTAACTAAAAAAGTCATTCCTACTTCATATTTTTGGGGATTTAAGTCACTAAAAGACTAACAAAGATTTTACGATAAAAAATTGTAAATTTACAATAATTTACGTAAAATTTAGTAAAATACAAATATTAAAGCATCACTGTAGATACTCAAATAAAATCGTCATGTCATTAAAAGTGAATTGATAGATTTTGAAAATTTATCAATCAAATGTGTCGGTTAAGATCCTACAAGTCAAAAAGCTTCAGCACTCTATTTTAAAGACATGTCATATCTATCGAGCCTTACATTATTTAATTAAGACATTAAAATTAAAGAATTGCAATTGGAAGGGTTATTATATGTTCCCTTGTTGGCTTGTCTCTTTAACTCTGAATGTTCAACATACTAAAGCCTCATTGTCTTTAATATTTTAAAGGCAGCATTTTACGTGTCTCTGTCCCATTGGATTTTTTTTTTAAAAGATTAATTAATTTATCTATTTATTTTACCAAGGTACTGTAATTAATTAACGAAAATAAGTCACTTAGTTGAATATAAAAAAAAGAAATTTTTCAATTTAAAAAAGCAAGTTAATTTCAGTTAGTTTTGAAAAACAATAAAGGTCTAAATTTATGCTTTCGAAAGTAAAAGTGATTTACCAAAATTTTTTCGATGGATCTACGATAAAACTTTTTACTATACTTTGTTTAAAACTCTTAATCTGAATTACTGAAATAACTAATGATTAAGATAAATTTTAATTCAATTTTAATTATCCACACAATACTGTTTATTTTAGTAGTAGTAGTGTTGTAGACTGCAGTATAGAGATCCATAAATAGCCTTTCGGCATTTAGCTTTATAAGAGCTGTGTCAGTCTTTCTGTTCTTTCTTCGTTCCATACCAAATACGGGTCTGGTAAAGTATGTGAACAATTGTTCTCAAAGTTTTGATCATTTAAGCATTTTTTAATTTTGTGATCAATTATCAAATAATTGAAAAGTTGGTTCACAAACAAGTGATCAAAAAAATAAATAGAAATACGTGATCAAGATTTATCCAATAAATTTTTTCTTAAACAAAAAATATTTTTTTTTTCAGATCTTAAACAATTTACTAGCCAAATAATTCCTTGTCGATACTCCCCGAATACTTTCTTGTCCATATCCGCTTTAAAGCGATTAACTGTTTCTGCGTTGACAAAACTTTGCGGTAAAACATTCGCCTTTGAAACCACTCTGTTCTTCAAAAAGTTATATCTTGATGTTGCTTATTTGTAAATTTCTCTCTCTAGCTTCATTTCATGTTTTCTTCTTAGGTTCATCTTCAAACTTGAGGCCATGTTCACTTTTAAAATATCAAAATCCGAAATTAAAATTTAAAAAAAAAAGAAGTCTATCAATAGCATAATTTAAAAATAAAAACAAACAATCCATCTAAGTTTTTTAAAGTTTGTGTCATTTGTAGAGACGACAAAAAATGCAAAATTCGATGCTAAAAAATGTAGTATAATGAATTTAGAGGTGCAATCTTACTTTTAAATTGAGCATTTATTCCTAAAAACATTATTTTTTTGCAAATTTTAAGTTTTATCGTATTATTACGGGCTCTATAGAGCTTTTTTGCATTATATTTTGCATTTTTTGTCGTCTCTGGTCATTTGAAAATTTCTTGGTATCTAAGTTTTTAATTGTGGACATCATTTATGTAATCTATGACCCCGAAAAAAAAACAGAAAATAATTTTCGAATGAATTCTGAAGAATAAAGGTGAACTTCGAGGAACTATGGGGAGATTAAAAAGCCGGAGAATTTACATGAACGTTCGTATAGGTACAATACTGGTTATTCACGAATTCCAAAAATGATGAGCATTCATGGGCCAAATAAACTTTCTAATCATTCATGAATGTTCATGAACGTTCAGGAATGCTCATGAAGAAGAAATAGCCTCTAATTGATGTTCCTAATTCATTAGCACTATTTTTGTCTAAATTTTTAATAAAAAACAAAGAAAAGTAATCATAAGTACGTGATTTTCTCAATTTAAGATAACAATATCATGCTCGATAAAGAACGACATCTATTAAACAGCCTTTGAGTTATTAAAAAATAATCATTTTATTTTTATTCAAAAATTTTAAAAATTGTTTCAATTTTTATCGATTTATTTAAAGTTAAATTAAAAAAAAAGGCTTTTAAAAACTTTTTTGAATCATAATTTTTGTTTAATCATAAGATTTTATTTATAAATATTTATGAAATCTAGTTTTTATAATCGTTGTTCAAACAACAAATCAAATCTTCTTAAAAAAACTCTAATCTTCGATTTTTACTTGGTCCATAAACAAGCATGCAATTTGAAATATAATGCTTAATAATTACAAAAAAGTAGAATAATAAATGTTTTAATTATTTTATTTTTTCCTCCTGTCTAATCAATTAAATAAAAACTTCTTTTTTTATTTAATAAAACAAAAATAACTCGTAATTCATTTTAGAATTTTGGAAAAAAAAGTACACATTTTATATTTAATACGCGAGACTGATCCAATAAAAGAAATCAATAAAAAAAGAAAATCTAATAAATAATTCCAGAGAGACATTTTTATTTTCTATTGTTTTACTCTGAACCTTGAAAAGCTTTACTTTTTAACAAATAATATTTTTTAAAAAAGTCTCTTTTGTTTTACCATAAATATTTGTTTTCTAACGCGGCACTAAAATCACGAAAATTTGTTTTTTGTGCCTCAAAAAGTATTGATTTTCCCCCTAAAAAATCTTCATTCTAACATTTTTCTATACTTGGAGTAAGGAAAATTTTCAACACAAGGTCCATTTTAAAAAAATTTCATGGTTATGACCCTCTCCCTATGTAAGAAAATTGCAGAAGAGACGATATTTTGTAACCCCCTCCTTTATAGTAAAGATCATTTATTTTAAACAACCCAGTCAATCAATTTCAAATGTAAAATCGCTGAATGATCACTGAGTAAGGGGCTGTTTCATCAATTGTCGTTTTTTACGCTACTCATAATTCTTATCAAAGATTCAGTATGTGATTTCGGAAGAATATACTAATACTAATCTTTTTATAAGTCGATGTCTTTGATCTAATTATATACAGACAAATTATTACTACCAAAAAGAATATGAACTAGCTTTCAGAAAACTTATTCTTAAGTCTAAAACTTCAGCATATAATAATTTAGTTCAAGGCATTTAGCATATCAAACGATTGGCACTTGTATTTACTCTTGAAATTTTATGTTGTTCCTTAATAAGAATTATGAGTAAAGTAAAAACGACAATTGATGAAACAGCCCTTTCATCAGTGACCATTCAGCGGTTTTAAATTTGAAATTGAATGACTGGTAAAATATTAAAATTTTAACGTATTTTGTTGACTAAGATTTAAAAGTTGAATTGCCACTTCGTTGGAGAAAAATCTGTGTTTAAACAATCGCTTTTATTTTTTTCAAAAAAAAATTTCTCATGGTGATCTTGATGGGTGGGTCTAAGATTTCATCAAGGTTTTTTCTCGTCATTTCATGCCTCCTGCGTGAAGCTTGTTGGACCAAAAAGTAAGAAAATAATTATCCAAAAAAAACTAAAAACAAAGTTTTCGGGATTTTAGTGCCGTGTTAGAAAAAAAAATATTTACGATAACTGAATCATCTGATAATTCGATTCAACCATGAATGATTCAGTTTTCTATTATAATCAAATTTCTAAACTAATTTTCATTTCAATTCTTCTTTTTGACAACATCACGCAAAAACATAAAAAAAAACACTTTGGAATTAAATTAATTAAATGATTATTAAAAATGACTTTAAAAAAAAGATTCATTTTACGACGGTATTTTGCATTAACAAATATTTTTTGTTCAAAATTTTAGTTTTTATTTTTTATCTAACAGAAATTGTCAGTTCCTTAGAGAAATATCAGTTTTTGATCATTTATATTATTTTTTGCAGTTTGTTCATTTTTTTCCAATTCCCTGCACCTTTAATTATAATAATTAGATTATTCCCGCATAAAAATGTTTCTTTTTTATTTAATTCAAGTTAAAGATCTATCTATTCTAATGGCATAATATCGATAATAAAACATTTTTCTAAAATTATTCTAAAAATAAGCTTCGAAATTCAGCAATTTTAAAGTTTAAGTAGATAAATTTAAAGATTAAGTTCTTATTTTATCGTGTTTCAAAGCTCTTATTTCATGTTAAATGAGAGTTAAATGTGATGTAACATGATGTAGATTTTTTGTTAGTTAGTTTTTTTACTGAAGCTGAGTTTATTTTCAATTAAAACTTCAGGATTGTGTTTATTAATAAAAAATTGTCTTCCATATTCTTAGATGTTTCTAGATTATATTTTTTTTTGCGAGTTTTTTGTATAAATACTTTTGTAAGCTTAAATTAGATAAATAAAAATTTTCAAAAAAGAATATCTGTTAAAAGATTATCTTATCTTCGATGCATTTTAAAATTTTTTAAAATATTTATATAAAAATGGGAATTTCGATAAAATCTTAAAAACTCTTTTGAAATTCTTTAAGTTCTTAAGCAGACATATGTTGGATAAGGATGAAAAACCACTAATTTCGGATTTCAGGCATGGGTCTGGGTTGGGTAACCAAATATTAAAAAAAATAAAAAAACGATCATTTTACCAAATTTAATATGTTACACAACCCAGACCCATACCTGAAATCCAAAATTTAAAGTATTAACCTCCCTAAACCAAAAACCTGAAATTTTCGGGTATACCTTAAAATAAATAAATTTGTCTGTTCTTCTTCTACTTCATTCGAACGCTGGTTTACAGCATTCGGCGACATGTTTCTTTCAAAGTGTGCGGTTTGTAGTCTCTCAACTTCAATTTATAGTCTCTCAACAGCCGGGAAAAGTGATGTTTAGGTTGTTGATTTTCTTTCACGCTTGATTGTGCCTTGAGTTGTATCAGGCTAAAAATACAAATACAATACATAAAAAACAAAGATTTACAAAAAAATTCTCGTGATGAACAATTAGTCTATTCATAAAATAGACTCTTTTTACAAATCGATTTTGGGTGCTGAAAACGGTATTTTCTTTCATTGTTTGGCTTTGAAAAATGTGTATTTTGTATGCTGGTAATAGATTTTTTGTTTATTAAGTTCTATTTTGAATTTTTTTGTATTAGCGTTGGCAGTCGACCAGTCTTAGCGACTTGATTTTTTGGTGGGGACTTGGCCCCGAGTCGCTTGGTTTCTTGTGACTCGACTTGAGTCTGAGTCAGGCAGTTTTTAATTAATGACTCACGATTCTGACTTGAATTATTTGAGTTAAGTCAAAAACAGCATTTTTCAGAATATGAGCTTTTTAATTCTAATCATGATGCAAAACATCAGTTATAGTTAAATCGACCTTCAAGAATATTCTTAGTAACTAATTTATCCTGTTAAAACTAGCAAACAAATGTTAAATATGTTATAGATTTTATGATGCAATAGGAATGTAAGTAAAATACCTCACTACTATAATTGGAGGCTCTAATATCAGCTTGTTATTGCTTCTTAACTCATAGTTTTAAAACTCGTGTCATCTCACATTTTAAGCCTATTGTTGCGTTTTGATCACAAGCTAATTTGTTTAAAAGACTCAAAATCCTACCTATCACACAATATTGAAAAGCTTGTAGACCATAGCCTTCTTAAAACCGACTTATTTCAAGTATCGAATCATGTCTCATTAGTTGACTTCCAACACTATTTTGTCAACTTCATTATTAAAATCCTAAAAATCTGATTAATTCTTTAAAATTTACACAATTAAGAGTAAATACTTATCTCTAATTGTGCAGATAAGTGAATATAAGCTCGATAAGTGAACACAATCATTAACTCTAGATTGAAAATTGAATTTAATAAAAATTAACATAAATTTCAAATTTTAACAAAATTTCGACTAATTAGGCGACTTTAGACGCAATTTTTAATAACCGACGATTAAATCGTGTTAAGATTTTTGAAACTCACTTTTTTTCGCGAAATCTTTAACATATTTTAAAACAGAACAAACAACGAGACTTAAGCGACGATACTAAACAATGATTTAAATTAACCTTTCAGACGACATTACCAAAAATAACGAACCGTTAAAACTCACTATTGAACAAGACTTAATCGCATACAAAAAAGTGATGAAATGGGCGAAAAAAATTCAAAAACGAATTGAAAACGCACTCGAACAACTTGAAATAAATGAACAAGTCGTAGCGACATCCATTGATGACGATCATCATCTGAACGACTTACCTCAAATAAAAAAAAACGGAAATAAACTTACCAGTTGACGGCGATTTGAAGTTGCGAATCAATTTAATAAAACCAAAAAACTCAATTTTATTTTTAAAATCTTTAGAAAAAGTACCTATAGTTTTCTTCTTATGCAGAGATATACCTACAAGGTCAACATTACATGTAAAACCTTAATGTAAGATCTGCAAAGTTCTGCAACAAAATTGCGCATTTAAATTAAATCTATTTACATTGTCTGCATTCTGTACTCTGCAAATATATTTTGCAGATTTTACACTAAGGTTTTACATGTAATGTTGACCTTGTAGGTATATCTCTGCATAAGAAGAATACTATAGGTACTTTTTCTAAAGATTTTAAAAATAAAATTGAGTTTTTTGGTTTTATTAAATTGATTCGCAACTTCAAATTGCCCCAGTTGACCCCAACAAACAACTCAATTGTTCACCAAAAAGCTCAGCTTCTAACGAACAGAATAAACGACCGAATGATCAAAAGTCATTTTAAAATAAAATTGATAACCACCTGGCTTTCAGCAATCTTTCATCGCCTACGACAAGCTATTCGGCAACAAAGTCTAACACTTCAATCCGTCAAATAAAGAAAAGAAATTTATTAGATGTCGATCGTGATGCTAAAATAGAACACAAGATGCTTTTTATTGAAAAAGTTGTGTTAGAAAATTCAACCGAGCTCGTTAGAACCAAAGAAGTCTTGAATTTAGTAGTTGAAACTTTAAGGGATTCCAAAAATCTAGTTTGTGATCTCATGGGTACCTTGTGTAAAAACGGTGACCAAATTAGACAATTGAGCTTTGATCAATCCGAACTGTTAAGACTTTTTGATTTTTTTGTAAGAGATGTTTATAAAACTAATTAGTAAACTCTTAAATTTGGTGAAATCTTAATACAGTCGACTCGCGATAATCCGTATACAGTTTAATCCGAATAATTTGACATCCGAAGAGAAATACGCGGGCTCGGAGCCCTTTCCGATACTATTACATGTATTTGATTATCCGTAGATTTTAATCCGTACAACAATTTATAGGGCTTTTTGTGTACGGATTATCACGAGTCGACTGTATCTAAAAAAATTTTATTTTATTTTATCAGATAATTTTTTATTATAATTATTTTATTTTTCTGGTTAACGGCACGCTTTATTTTACAGTGTGCCGGGAAGGTGGCCCATTTGTGGCCTTAGCATAAGTCGAAATAAATAAATAAGCAAGCTCAATTTAAATCGATAACTAAAGAATAAATAGTATGGAAAAGTAAATTTTATTTTTGAATCTATTTTATTACATTTTATTACATTAAAATCGAGGATACACTGTATTTTAAATTATTATTTAAATGAGACTTGTTTTTGTCTTTCTTTGTTTTTATTGATTCAAATTGAAAGTAATAAATCACTTACACGAAAATATAAATCAAAAATAAAATATTTTTTGTTGAGCATATCCTTTTGGTACATATCCTATTGTGTCAAATAAATCAAAATATAACTAAACATTCCTATTTTCTTTTTATCTTAAATATTTTAAAATCAATTATTTCTTCAGTTCTTTTTTTTTACTCAATATGATTTCTTTTTATTTCTTTTTTTTTTGCATTTTCAGAAAATAAAAAATATTCATTTATTCATTAATTATTTAGAGGCTTTTTTTTCTTATTTTTTTTATATCAAAAAATATCGTTTGCTTGTCGATGAACACAAAAAGATACGTTGTTCAGTACAAAATCTGAAAAATTTTAATCATAATTATACCCATATTATTACAATATGTTAAAATCAAATATTGAACACAACAGAAGTATCAATAGTTTCTTGTCTCCAACATTATCAGCTTTAGACTCGGATCTAAACGAGCTCAATGAGTCAAGGTATAATCATTTTTCAATTTATATTTTAAATTTCTGCATTTTAAAATAACAAAATTAACTTGAACAATAAATTTTTAAGCATATTTCGGCTTGATTCCGATCGAAAGTAACCTAAATTATTTAGATTTTAACTTTGATTTGATGCTCTTCTAATTCACTTTAAAATGATAAATCATAAATGTGTTTTTGAAAATTTTCAATTTTTTTCGTGCCGATTAATCAAATATAAGTACACTAATGATTTGCTACTTTTTGAGAATGAAATCATTTTTTGATTTTAGAAGAAAATTGATTAATTATATTTTAATTGATTTCTTTTTTGTCATTAAAGGGTTCAAGTGGAATATTTTTCAAATGAAAAATCTCTTAAAGAACGTCTTAGACGTTACTTTATAAAAAATCAAAAATCAAGTAAATAAATATATTTTTTTTAAATTTGAAAATAATTGATAAATAATTTTTTTAAGGTTTGCGCATTCGAATATTTAATTTCATAATAAAACTATTAACATGTCTTCTTTATGTTGTTCGAGTTCATCTAGACGATTCTTTAAGCTCAAAGTAATGAACGATTTTGTCTGTAGTTAAGTTATTGAAAAATGATTAATATGAAGATTAATTTTAAAAATATTTTCATTAAATGGATCAAAGTTGAAAATCATTTACAGTGATGATCATTAACATCTAAATGATCGCGGTGTCAAATTGACACTTTTTTGCTAAATCGAAAAATTTAATAGTAAAGGTTACGGGATAATTTTTTTACTCAAATTTTTACCGTAAAACCCCGCAAGTCAACACATGGGGTAAAAGTAGTTTGACAGTTAATTAACAGATTTTTGAAAATTTTTATTTTGATACAATTGATGTTAAGCGATGTATAATATAATTCTAGCATGCCTTGGGGATGGGGCAATTTCCCCATTTTTCTAGGAAAGCCAATTTTTTAGGGGGGTGCCAAAAACCATTTTTTCAGACCCTTCAAAGCCCCTCAAAACCATACTTTGTAACCTGTAACGTATTTTCAAGGAAACCTGAATTTTTTGAAGGGTTCAAATTTAGTAAAAAAATAGCAAATTTTACTTAAGTCTCATCAGATGACGTAAAATTACTTAAATTTTTGAAAAAACAAAAAGGGCCAAAAAATCGATTTTTTGTATGTTTTAAACAGATTTTAAATAAATCTGGTTTTTCAGCAAAAAAATCATTTCAGAAAAATTAAAATAAAAAATTACGTAAATTTACGTGAAAAATAGTAAAATCCATGTAGCAAAGCAACAATGTTACTTCTAAAAAGTTCACCTCCCTCATATGAATTATACTAATTCTAAAACAAGATAAATTTCTGAACAATAAGTTTTTTTTTCGTTTTACCTTTGGTAAAAGGGCGAAAAAGGTCAAAAAAATATATTGCTGAACAATATTTGCACTTTTTAGTTTTGCAGATAAAGTAAAGGCGCGATTTTTGTGACATGTCGTTATAATCGAATTTCTAATTTAACAACATGTTGCTCAATGTTAAAAGATGGGCATTTTTTTTTCAATTCGATTTTAACGACATGTCGCAAAAATCGCGCCTTTAAGTTATTATTAAAAGAGTGAATTCTTTAATGCTTATCACTGTAAAACACCTAATCAACATAAACTTCTTTAAAAATTGAGTTTTTTAGTATTAATATTGAATTAAATTAAAAATTTATAATGTATTTATTTTTTTAGCTTTCAACTTCCTCACAAAAATTTATTCAAATTTTCGTAAGTTTTTTTTTTCGAAATATTTTGTGTCTAGAAATTCTGATTGATTTTCAAAAGTTCTGGATGCTGGAATCGGACGACTAACAGTCATAAAACAGCTGAAGAATTTCGAGTAAATCCATGCATAAATTGGTTAGTATTCTCACAAATTCATAACCATCTATAAAAAAAAAATTTTCAAATCGAATTTTATTTTATTAAAAAAGGGATGCGATAATGTATATAAAAACTCCATTAGCCCTTTGGATAGTTCAAGTTGTTTTGGCTTTTTTAAGTTACTCGCAAACTTTGCTAATGACTTATTTGACTTATAAAGTAATATCTAATTATTTAGGGGTTTCAAAAAGTTTTGACGTTTTACTAAAATTTGTAAAAATTGTCAAAATTTTTGGGCATCTCTTTATTGTATTAAAAATATTTTATTTTTGTTACTTATTCAGGGAAACATTTTACAAAGTTTGTCACAATTGAGCTTTATACTGGACACTTTAACTTCGTTTTCATTAATTTTAACTGTAAATAAATCTTGAAATTAAAATGAAAACAAAAAAGAATTAATAAAGTAATTTTTTAAGATATGGTGGCCTCCAATACGATACGTATTCTTACCAATATTCTTAAATTGTTGGCTAGCAAAACGACAACTTGAAAACATGTTTAATGATTTACATCGAGCAATAGATAAGTCAAACACAGTTTTGTCTCAACGGTTGATGGTTTTGGCTATAACTTTGGGATGCCTTATTTTTACAGGGTTAACTTAAATCTTTATAAGTTCTGCATGATTATTACTGCGGCTAATTGTACAATTTTTTTTAAATTAGAACTTGTGCTATCCAACATATTCAAAGAGGCGGAAACAAACATTTTGGCCTATTCGAATCATTTTGGTACATCGTAGTTACATTTTCAACCGTTGGATATGGCGACATTTATCCTGACATTTGGCCATCTCAACTCTTCATGATTTTACTCATAATAGCTGCTTTAGTGGTTTTACCATCTCAAGTTTGTATTATTTTATTTTAATAGCTTTAATATGTTTTAATTGTTATGCTTAGTTTGAACAACTTGCTCTCATTTACATGGAAAAACAAAAAAGTGGAACATCATATTCTAGACAAAGAGCTGAAAACGAAAGGCATGTTGTTGTTTGTACAACAACTGTAAAAACAAATTTAATAATGGATTTTCTAAACGAATTTTACGCTCATCCAATGCTTCAAAATTTCTACGTAGTTCTTTTATCCCCAAGTGAATTAGAACAGAATTTATCAATGATCTTTCAAGTTCCGCTTTGGTCTCAACGAGTTATTTACATTCAAGGATCAGCTTTAAATAATTCGGATTTAAACAGAGCCCAAGTTGAACACGCTGAGGCTTGTTTCATCATGGCTGCAAGGAATTATTATGATCGACAAGCTGCTGATCAACATACTATTTTGAGATCATGGGCAATCAGAGATTACGCACCACACTGTACTCAATATGTTCATTTATTAAAACCTGAGAATAAAATGCACGTTCAGCATGCAAGTAATGATCTCTCTTATTGATTACTTTCAATAAAAAAAAAACTTAAAATTTGATTAAGAATATGTGGTTTGTGAAGACGAGTTTAAATATGCTCTTTTGGCTAATAATTGTCTATGCCCAGGCATATCCACGTTTGTCACATTATTACTTCATACTTCAAGAGGAATGTAAGTAAAATTTAACCTTAAAAGTTTATCTCAGAAATTTAATTTTTGCATAAAGAGAAGGAAGTGGTTCAAACCAACAATGGCAAGAGCTTTATGGCAAATGTTCAGGCAATGAAATTTACCATATCAAACTAGGTGATTCAAAATTTTTCCGAGAATATGAAGGAAAAAGTTTTATAATGGCATCTTTTCATGCTCATCGGAAGTAAGTTAAATTATTTTAGAAGTTAAATTATGAAATTTTAAAAAATTGTTTAGATTTGGTGTGGCTCTGGTGGGTGTTCAACCAGAGAACGATGTAATTAAATTAAATGCTGGTCCAAATTATTTCATGAAGTCAACAGACATCTGCTTTTATATGAGTATAACGAAAGAAGAAAATTCGTCGTTATTAATCGAGAATTCAGATATATCAGACGAGGATCTAACTCTTACCGGGCACCTCACTAAACGACTATCGTTTCGAAAGTCAAGCTTTACCGCAAAAAATATAAACAGTATTATACAAGCATCGGAAGCAAATAAATCATTGATAGGTAAATTTTTTCAAAATTCATGTCTTCTATAAATTTTTTTGACCAAATTTTTAAAGATTGTCAAGTGAAGAGTGTTGAGAAAAAACAATTTTTGGATGATAAAATTAACTTTCAAAAAGAAGTACCCACCCATCGTTTCACCGAAAAAGAGTAATTTGACATAAACCTTAAGTTTATCTTTTTTTTTAACTCACGTGGCTTTTAGTTACGTTAAAGGAACTGCACCATTTCCACCTTACGTTGGATGTTCATCAACAAATTGTCATCTTTTAAAAGTAAAATCGAACATTTGTTGCTTAAAATTGAATCAAGAATGCGAACATTCAAGAGCAACTCAAATTTCGGACTACAATTTTGAGAAAAAAGCAATTATATTAGCTGCAGAAAATACTAATAATGCTGTTTTTAATTTTATTGTACCGCTAAGATCTTATTCAATAGATAAAAATTCATTACATCCAATCGTTTTGCTACTCGAAAATGAGTAAGACCATTTTCTTAAAAAAAATTTTACAAAAATTTCTAAAATTTTTTTCTATAGTCCAAGTGATCTATTTTTAGAGATAATAAGACATTTTCCATTAGTTTACTGGATGAAGGGATCAATAAACAGCCTTGAGGATCTTTTGCGAGCGGGCATTAGTGAAGCAAAGTGTTTGACAATCTTGAATAAAGAAAAGTCTCATTCAAATGAAGAACAATCACTTGCTGACTGTAACACCATCTTAACTGTACAGTATATATTTAGGTAACTTGATTTAATGAATAGAGTTTATGTTCTTAAATAATCGATTGTGTTTAGAATGTTTCCCAATGTTAAAATATGCTCTGAAATAATTGATTCAAAGAATATGAGATTCATGCAATTTCGTGCCATTGATCAATTTTCATTACAAATTTCTAAAAGAGAAAAGGTTTGGAAACAAAAACTGGATTTAAAAAACTCAAAGTTGATTAACATTTTTTTTTAGATTGAAGCGAACAAAGGGAGTCAAATAGCGTACTTGTTTAGACTTCCGTTTAGTAGCGGAAATGTATTTTCAGCCGCCATGTTGGATACGCTGTTGTATCAAAGTTTTGTTAAAAATTATTTGATTAGTTTTGTTCGTTTAATGTTGGGGATCGATCAAGCATCGGGTTCTGGTTCCTTATCAAGCGTAATCATCCATAATTTTCTTTCATTTCAAGCTGAAAAAAAAATGTTTTTTTTCTCTAGAGGCGTATAACTGAAAAAGATGCCTGGATCCGAACATATGGTAGATTATATCAATATTTGTGTTCTACATCACATGAAATTCCGATCGGAATTTATCGAACTGATTCAATACCAAGAGACTTTTTACAAAATGATGTTTTGAACAAAAAGATTTCGATTTCTACAAGTGAAATTCAAACAATTATTAAAACTAGATTAGACTACCTCAAAATTGACAAAACTTTCGGTAAATATTTTTTAAAGCCAAAAAATTTTAAAATTCCATTGTCTTATAAAAAATTTATATTTAAGATTTAAGTGAGGAACCAGATGAATTTTCTTATGTAATTATCAATCCTTCATATGATCTGACTCTCAAAACTGGAGATATAATGTAAGAATTTTAAATACAGATTTTTATTTTAAAGAAAATTCTAAATTTCTTTTTTTTTAAGATATGTGATAAAACCGGCCCTTCCGATAACGGAAGAAAACAATTAAACTTATTTGTGAATAAATATTTTTTTATCCTTAAGTCTCATTTTCTTTATTTAAGAAGCTCAATTTAAAAATAATTGAAAAATGTCAAAATAAGGAAAAAAATCTATGACATTAAGTTCAAATTTATCTACTTGAATCTCGAACAGAGACTGATCTCTGACAACTAAATCAATAACCAAATAAATAAAGGATACTGTGTTCATTTCAAATTGTCATTCTCAATTTTTAACAAAAAACGATCTTTTTAGATATCTCCAGTGATGGCAAAGGTTTTTTAAGAGTTCGTCACCTGACGAATTATGTCACGTTAACTGAAATCATTTAACGTCATTTAAATGTTACAATACCTTTACCGCAACTGTACAAAGTTTGGAAAGGAGACGTGATATTTCAATTTTTTCATTTGTATTGAGACTTCCTTGATTTTCAGGTTTATTCCAAACCGCTCGTTCCACCCTCGATGTTAAGTCTTCAACGAAGATCGAAAAAAGGATTCGAGAGAGGACTCATACTTTTCTCACTTCCACCGTCCTGAAAAAGGACGAGTACTCATTTTGATTAGTCACCAACATAAGTGAGTCATTGTAATAGTTCATGATCGTCCTTATGATAATTGGATTTACATTTTTTGCAAAACACTTTTCGATTCACCTTCAAATGTCTTCGAGGCATTTACTGTTGTTATATAAAGTCATTTTTTCAGTTTAGGATATATTTATTTGCTTTTTTTAGACGAGGATTATCAAAATGTATTTTCAGGTTTAGTTAAAATGAATGTTTAAAAAAGTTTTTTTTTCAACTATCTTACAAAAAGGATATAAACTATTAACTGAGAACTTTTGAATTTACTATAACGAAACAACTGGGGTTTAATCAGGTTAGGTTTGGTTTTAGGGTTAGATAATGATAAAAGCTAAATTTAGGACTTCTAAATGCTTAAAAAATCGATTTAAAAAAAGAGATCTTCAACACTCGATCCAAAATGAATTTTTGGTTGTACGAAGAAATTTTGATCGCGTCTTCTTCGAAGAGTGAGTGATCAACTGAGCAAATTGAGTAAAAATATATCCAAAGCATTTTCATGCTTACAAACTTCTTTTTCGAAAAAAAAACACGAATTTATGAAATTATTGAAAGAGGTTATTTTCTCTAAATCGTAAAACTTTCGATGTCTGCTTTTTCCGTGTTGATCAGATTTTCTCAATTAACGGTACAATAGGAAATTTTCCCGAATTATCGAAAATCCGACATTTTGATAATAATTTGTCTTTTCCTGATTGGAAAAATAAAATAACCAAAAAAAATTTTAAAAATTTATAAACTAACCAAGCCAAATAAACAGCATTGTGAAAAAGTTAGAAGACTTTTGAAAATTTCCCGATTGAAAATTCAATTAACAAAATCGCCTCTGAAATTTTTCAAAAAAAAAAATGTGAAAAATTTAGGAAACTCTTCTTTAAAAGTAAGATATTTCCTCTAATATCGCATACAGCCGCCGTTATTTTTCAAGCACTCACTTATTCTGTTAGGGCATTGAGTCTGATTGAGTTCTTTTGTAGGATCCCAAACTAATGTTAAGTTGATAATGTTAATTTTAATACTATTATTAAGTTTCGCGCGCTAATTTTAATGAACACTTAAAATTATTAGCTTCTTTTATAACTCCCACTGAAACGGAAACTATAAAAGATTTTTGTTTGTTCTTTTATTTGTCATTGTTTTAAATAAAGCTTAATACCCACCCCGTTAATTTTGAATTTTACAATCTTTAAGATTTTTTTCGGGACGTCATTGAGAATATTTGGTGCAATTTCTTTCGATTGGTTCAATGATTGCTCTCCTGTCATTTGATAGTTTCCATTCAATCCGCCACCAAAATGATGGATTATTAATTTAGAATTGGAAGATCATTCGATAATCGAAGTTGCCGGATTATTGAAGGATGGACAAGAGAGGTTCGACTTAATATGTAAATTTCTTAAAAAAAAGATTTTTTTTTCGAATGTAAAATAATATTTTATTGCGTAAATTCATAAAAAAAAATATTTAAAAAAAAAAAAAAAATAAAGAAAATTTAAAATCAATACAAACAACATCTTTTAAAATTTTATTTATAAAAAATAAATTTAATACTGCATAATACTTTGTTTGGGTAAAAAAAAATAAATAAAAACAACTTTAACAATAACCGAGATATACTCTAACCACTGTTTTTGTTTTATCAGAATTTTTTTTCTTCTTTTTTTTTTTAAACCATTCTCTTTATTTTTTATATTCTTTTTCGTTTAAAAGCGAACAACTTGCCGACGATGAACTCACATTACCAATTTTTTTTATAACCGAATCATTTTCAATTATTGTTTGCATCGAATAATGAGAATCATTTCCGCATTTTTCAGAATTTTCTACTTTAAGTTCTTTTAATGAAAAATTTTGAGAATTTTTTTTTTTATTTTCATACTTTTTTTGATTTTTTGCTAATTTTTTCAAATTCACTTGCTCATTGATATTTACTTTGAGGTGTGTCAAACTTGACAATTTTTTAATATCTTCCAAAGGCTCTCTGTACAAAAAACTATCCGATTTAAATTTTTTCATTTTTTGCTTAGTGAAACTATCACGTTTTATTGCGTTTAAAACATATTTTTTCATTAATGCTTTTAAGTTTCTTGATCTTTTAGCCGAATATTTTATCGAATTATCAGACTTGGATAATTTATAAAGCTTGTCTATATTATCGGCTATTCGTTTATTGTCGTGTTTGAAATCACAGTTTTCATTTTTAAGTTTAATCGTTCTGGTATGTTCATCGTTTGGACTTTGCTCATCATCATCGTAATTATAATCATAATATTCGTCATAATCATTATAAGCTTCTATATCAAAATTCTCATCAGGTTCACTCTTGTATTTAAAAGTAATGTTTTTTAAAGTTTCTTGAATTTGTTTGTTTATTAAATGTTGTTGTTCGCGTAATTTTTCAAGTTTGAGTCTTTCTACAGTTGTTTCAATACTTGTTTCACATTTTAATTCATCGTCTAAGGATAAAGTTGATAGTTTTTTATTCACTGAAAATCGACGTTTAGACAAATCTATAATTGGTTGAATTAAAATATTTTTATTTGAATCTGATTTAACTAGTATTGCTTTAGTTCGTTTCTCTAAATTATTTTCTTCGTAGACTTGGTTTAGAATGGGCTCATTGGTCGTTATAAAATGTCTCTCTTTATCGCTAAAATTTGCCGTTGATTTTTCCAAAAGGAGTTTCATATCAATTGAATAAACATTAATAAATTTGTCAAATTTTGAACCGATGTCATCAATCTTAAAAGATTTAAAAATGTATTTTAATATTTAATTTAAATCTATTTTTGATTGATAAAGAGGATCGCTTGTTGGATTGCTGTGTAACTTTAAAAGTTGTGTAAAATTGAAATAGGACCTAAGAACGCATTTTTTAAACAAACCTGAAAATTGTAAATATCCCAAACTTATAGGGACAAAAGTCTTCAGTACAATGCCATTAAAAAAAAGCATCCAGGTATTATTACGGTTTAAGTTGCAAAAATCTTTAATGTAAAAATTCTTTCTCACAAATATTTAAGTGACATGTATAAAAATTTATGGTCTCTGTGGATATTCTTTTCAAAATTAAATAAGCTTTTAAAAATAACTATTTTTGAAGGTGAACCCTTTCAAGGATCATCATACTTTACCCCCTCTTAAGAGATTTATATTTTTCAGCTTCTTACAATTATCTTACTTAATACAATTATCTATTTGTAAATTGATTTATCCTGGATCTTTTAGGTCTCTTTTTCTGAAATTTACCATTTGAAGTTTTGTCTAGACTACCATTTGAAGTCGTCAAACGTGAAACATAAGCTAACCCAAATACCCAGAAATTAAAGCCTGATTTTAGAAAAAGTAACAAAAATTTATGGCAAATAGCCCAGTTTCTTACTTTAAGGGTGCAAGAAGGTGGCTCATTTTTCAAGACCCTGGAAAATTTGGAATTAAGGTTTTTTTGGGCTTTCAATTAGTCGAGTGCACTTGATTAGTAGATGCTTAGTCTGTAAATAGTATCAAAGCAATGTTAAGAAAAGCTTTTAGTTACTGTCATAGCTCCTTGGAGTTTAAACTTTTTTTGGATCACAGTATACAGTCGTACCTCAGTTATATCATCATATTTGTCCGTGGGGGTCAAACATGATATAAGTGAAACTTGATACAAGTGAAAATGTCCATTTGAGAATAAGCCATGTTTAGGGTTACCAATCAAATTGAAATACTTAAGATAAATGTTATTTTTTGAATTAAAAAACTAAATCTTTACGAATTAAATGTAATTTCAGTCATATAAAACTGTCAGTGAAAGTTCAAAGGTAATTTTTTTGTTTTCTAATAACCTTGCAATCAATTATTAGCTTTTTGACTTATGACAAAATAATAACGCATAAATGATATAAACGGGTTAATTTATAATGAGAAACAATGTTTTTTGACTTTTTTGTACGCATGATATAAATGAAACATGATATAAGTGAACATGATATAACTGGACAAAATTTCAATGTAAAAGTATTGACTGCCGTTTGTCTTTTTTTATTGGATGATATAAATGAGGCTTGATATAAGTGCATAGTGATATAACCGAGGTTTGACTGTAATTACTACTCCCACTACTACTACTTGATAACTTGTAGCAACCAAACGATAAGGTAAAAAAATTTATCACTTTTTTCGAATTGTTGAGTAGTTACTCTCTACGTAGATCGATTGGTGGAATTAATTTTTATTTTTTTCGATTCAATGGACTCAACTTAGTGAGATGAAAAAAGAGGCTTGTAGAAGCAAAAAAATAAGAAGCATAACACTAAAACTTAATTTTGGATGTATTTTTTCTGCAATTCCAATTGTTGAATTGCTAAAACTGCTTAAATATTTATTCTTTCCTTAGATATAGCGGATAATGTATATTCGTCAAGAATAAGATTAAAAAATCACCCTTTCATCCAAATAAGCATTTAGTGCTCCTAAAACTGAATTTTCGACTGATGATTTAATTTTTTATTAATGAGTTTTCGGACGAGTGAATACATTAATTTACAAGTCTTGAATTCCAGAAAATAGATGTAGATTTAACTCAAACTAAAGGCTTAAAAGCATTAATCAGAGATCGAAGTCATTTATTTAATTTCGAAAAAATAAAGGAATTTATCAAAATTTATTTCTATTTATGATCGAAATTTCATTGAAATTCTGATATTTGACTTACTTGTCTTTCCACTTTTACTATTCTTGATGCTAACGATATATTAGATGAGTCATAGCAATCTTTGGCTTTAGTTGATCCTAAAATTTTATCCAATCTAAAAATGGAGAGAAAAAAATTTTAAACTAATTTTTTTTAAGACTCTAAAGGAAAAAACCTCACCTGAATTGTAATGTTTTAATTCTTGCAAGCATGTCTAAATTTCCAGCCGAATACTGTTCAATAACATCTGTTACATCATATGGCCTAAGAGCTTCTTTAAATTTACGTCTAGCTACAAAATAGGCTATTTTTCGAATAGCTCTAATTGCAGTCTTTTGTTGTAAAGTCAATTGTGGCTTGTTACTATGATGATTTGAGTGACTAGAATGATGATTATCATTATGTAACAAATCATCATGTTCTGATTTCCCATTCGATGAATTTAATTCACTCAAAAAATTTAATGTTCTGTGAGCAAAAGAAGATTTTATTGGTGCTATTTTAGCTTGATCGTTTTGACGAGATGAAACTTGTTGTAATGCAACAACATATGAATTATTCGATCGATTTGGCGGATGATTAAATTCATTGTTATTGTAAACATTCGTTGGTGATTCACTGTCATGTTGAAGTGTTTCAGGACTAGGAGATGATATTTGACTATTTGGTGCATTAAAAGTATAAACACTTGTTTGACTATTGAATAAGCCTGGTATAACGATTGCATCTCGTCTAGTGTTTAACATTTCAACATTAGTACCCGAATTAGGTAATTGAATAAGTGAATTTGTTTTAACATAACTTTTATTTTCGTTTAGAGTTTTATGCTCACCGGTAGCATTTGGTGGCGGTGTTCTTCGTTTAAGACTAGTCACTCGATTCAAAAATGAATTAGTACTTATATATGGCTTTGCCAAATTTGCTATTGAATATTCGGGTATATTGGGTGTTTGACTTAAAGTTGGCAATATTGATGCGTGTTGATTAGCTATTGCTTTTAAATGAACTTTCCATGTTGCGATACTCATTGAATTCGGATCAGCTGCATAACACCGCCATAAACATTGAATTAGTGTAGCAGCTGGTGCTCGTCGTCGATTTAAATGCTTTTGTCGTTGCATAGCTTGTACTTTTAAAGCAAAACCTGAGCCTAGAATTCCAGCTGGGAGAGCGAAAAATGATATTCCAATCAATGCTACTGAACTTGCTAACAATTTTCCTGCCCATGTAACAGGATACACGTCTCCGTATCCAATCGTACATAACGTAATCACTCCCCACCAAAGACTATCAGCGAAAGTGCTTATTTTAGTGTTTGCTGCGTCTTTTTCTATCAAATACATTATGAAAGAACTACTTATTAAACTTAAAAAACCGATATAAAAAGTTGTTATCAATTCTTGTCGATGTGCCCAGACAACAGTTCCTTTTAAAAAAAATTAACATCAAGCTTTCATATTTTTTGAATCCTCAAAAAATCTTACCGAGTAGACGCCACGTTCCAGCTCGTCTATCAACTCTAAGCATACGCAAAATTTGAAAAAAACGGAGTCCACGAAATGCTGCAGCGGCAAAATTTTTATGCTTATTTTGACTACTTGCTATAACTGTTAACGTTATACTCGCAACAATAACAGTCAAATCTTAAATTGAAAATTTTCAAAAAATTTTCTGGAATTTTTGATTACAATGATCAAAATACCTAAAATACAGAAAGCGTTTTTCATGAATTTTAGACGTCCTTTCCATGTCTGATACCGTGACCGACAACCGGCACTCCAAATTCTTAATGAAAGTTCAATACTTAACCAGACAACAATAACCATTTCCTAAAAATGACCGATTAAATAAGTTGAAATGTAACCAAGGAGCGGGACTGTGAATTTTTTTTCAATTCACTCAAGATTTGATTAGCTTTTTTTCTAGATGAGATAAGTTCATTCTGCAAAATGCTACAACTTGTAACAATTTTTCTACATCTTGGGTACCTGTCTGCAAAAATTCTGCAAACCAATTGCACATTTAAAAATAATCTTTTTTAATGGCGTGCAAAATATATAAAAAATGCAGAGATTTGCAGAAAGGTATATAAGGTGTAGCAAAATTGTTTCAAGTTGTATCATTTTGCAGAATGAACATATCTCATCTAGAAAAAAAGTTTATCAAATTTATATTAATTGAAATGAGTGAAAAAAAAATTCACAGCCCCCAAGGGGCTACGTTTTTACTGTTTGCATGAGTATATTGCTAGCTGTGACTTCATATTGTGGTATTGTAGCTAAAACACTGAGAATTAAACACAAAAAAACAGTTGCAAAACTAAAAAAAGACAATAGTTTAATTAAAATTTTAAAACAGGAATAATGTAAATTTTCAGTTTTGGGCAATCGTACATTATTAATTGATAACTTATTGCACAAGCACCACTAGGTCTTTCTAAATAATTATATACAGTCATTTGTATTTTTCGATACTGTTTACCACGCTTGGTAACTGGTGAGTAACTAATTGGTTTACCAGTTATAAGCGAAACCCGTTTATTTTTAAGACTTGATTCTGGAGATTTATTATTTTCGTAGACTTTTTGCAATGTAAATTGCGAAAAATTTCCCAATGGATATCTGGTTTGTATTTTTTGTCTCATCATTATTCGGCAAACTCGAAATTAAAAAAACTCAAGAAACAAAGAAAAACAATTTTTTTTTATTTTGAAATAATTGTGATCAATAACAAATTTTAATCATGTTACGATTTCAAGTCGTCATTTTTATGAAAATTTTTTGCTTCCAATTAGTGTATTATTTTAACATTTAGCTTAAACCCAAACAACAACAAAAAAAATAGAGTAGAGAGCTGATTAAAAAATATTATCAATTAAATGACTTAAAGAAGAAATTAATTATAGAATGAATTTTCAGATATGCAATCGATTTAAAAAAAAAAGGAGGAACATAATAAAAAAAAACTATTCAAAATAATATTTAATAAAATGCTGGTCTCATTGAAAATATTAATACGATTAAAATGATTAGAGTTTAAAGAATACAAAAAAAAATTCAAATAAATAAATAAAAGTATTTTTTTGTTTGTTATTATTTAATTGAATTCATGTTTAATTTTGCATGCAAGAAAATACCCTGAAATAGCTTAATATGTATTATATGACTTATCTCTTATTTATAAATTGTTTTTTAAATACGGACTATGCTCTTTAATGATTATACGATTTATCATAGATCATAGATGTATTTTTGATAAAAAAATAATAATGAGGATATAAATGATCAATAAGATTTTAAATATGCAAATTGTAATCCTCAAATGACATAATTGTTTGAAAATATATGATGAATACTGGTAATACTGGTATTAAAATAAATTTTATCTTCTAGATTATGAAACATGTAAAAGGTCTTAAATAATTTCAACAACTTTAAGGAAAGCTTGTACCTAATACACGGAATCGAATTAGCGAACTTTATCATTACGTAATTTTTTTAAATTAAACAAAAGTTGCTTTTTTTAAATCGCTGGTTCGAAAATTGTTTACACAAAACAAGTCACTTAGTACAAACAAGCAACTCAAAACGAGACTTAGGTATCATCATAAGGAATGATCTCAAATGGGAAGATCAAGTGGAGTCATTAACAGCCACAGAAAAAGTTCAAAGGAGAGCAGCCAAGTGTGTTTCGAGTATACGAAGTTAAAACCAAGGACTTCCCACTCCAAAGTAAGTATCACCAAAAAGTGAGAGGGTATTTAAACTATTATTTAGGCTTCGCGGGCAAGGTACACTCCATCGTGAACTTCTAGTTAAAAATGTCCCCTAACCAGAGGTCTACATACTTCCCCTACATTTATTTACTTTTTAAAATTAACAGGGTAAATTTCAAAGAGGAGTCCCCTGATCCTCATTACATAAAATTTTATAGCGACGCCACTGAAGAACAAATGGGTACGGTAGTGCGTATTGGTCGAAAGGAGTACATATCCTCCTCTGCAGCCCCCACAACAAACATCATCTTTAATGAGTCCGTTGCCTCTTTAGAGACATTCAGGCTGCATTGGGATACAACCAACATCTACTCCAGAATTCTGCTGTACATCGACAACACAGCCACAATTGCTGCTTGGAGAAATGGAAGAGCGAAATGGACTAAATTCATGTCCAACAAATGGAGTTGGGAACCATTTTATGCTATGGTTACACTAATGGCTTTGTATAGTCAGGTGTACCATTTAAATGTGCATTATATTCCATCGGCAGCTAACCCTTCCGACGCCCCTTCGCGGCATATCATTGACTCGGTCAGGTGACCAGCCATATATACGCCCTAGGAACATGATGGACACTATAAATATAACTTCATTTTAAACTTTATTTCAGCTTTTTCAATTTTCTTTAATAAAAACATTGTGGTTCTAGCTTGACCGCTGGCAACGATAACCGAAATCTTAGAAAACTTATTCAGTCACTGTGATTCAAGATTCGAATCCTGATCGAATTAAAATCTACTCCCGAAAATTTCTGCTATACCACCATTACAAATCCTATCTTTCACATTGCTCATTTCTGAAAGTTCATGAGTTTGGAGTGGAGAGGTAAGGGTAAAACTTTTAATTTTTTAAACCAACAACAACATGGTAATCTCGTTTTTTCCATGTCGCGGATTACATTAATTGAATCGACAGATGACATAATTTTGATTTTCATTCCAAAATGAAAATTCCTGAGCTTTCAAAAATGATCACAACAAAAATAATAATGATGATGTGAAAGACCGGAGTTTTAAATGTATTGCGCAATTTATTTTATGTTTTGGTACTGTAAGGTGCGGCACCGGTGTTCGATGGAATCTAAGAATAAACTTTATCGAGCGTCTCTTTTAATGAGAACCTAACAAAGAAATTTGACTGATTCCGTTAAAAATTGACATTTTGGTGATATGAATTACTTGTATGCCGTGTTTTAGCACGTTCAGGATTCTGTTAGTTGAATGAATTTCGCATTTTATTTATTTCCGTTTAAGAAAAAAAAATTCATCAAAAATTGAAGTTTTTTATTGTTGTTGTAAAGCACCTCAAAAGTCTTACGATACACTTTAAAAAAAATAATCACTTTAATTATAATTTCTACCAGTGTAAGTTAATGGCAGCATAAAAAAAACAAAAACCTTTTGTGTAATTAAAAATTAGAAAACTTAATTGAATTCAGCATAACAAGTTCTTGTTTTGTTGTTTTGTGTTAAATTTAAAATATTAATTTTTATTACTGTGTTAAACAAGATTAGACACCTGGTATGTTGTGTGTTAGAGGTGTAGCTTAATAAGAAGAAGCAAAGAATGAGTTATTCAACTAAACTTAAAAATTAAAATCATGCTTAAGTTTTTTTTTAATTATGAATTTATCCTTGAATGAATTAAATTCTCTAATAACTAGGAATCTCTTGGTGATTGTTGTTTTCGAATGTTTTAATCATTTTTTTGCCTGTCAGTCATCTATTTTAACTAGACTAAAATTTTCAATGAATAAATCGACTAGCGGCTTTATTCAAAATATTAAATTAAATTCCATTATAAATATTTGACGCGATACAATTCTGGTTAAAGATAAAACAGCCAGACTTTTGAGGAAATAAAGGTTTTTTTTTATTTTTTACGAGGAAACACATAATCTTAAACTAAACCCCTAAGCATATTTATTTAGAAAAATGCTTCCTGGTTCGTTTTTCATATTTTGTTTAATTAACAAATCTAATTAAAGAAAAATGAGATTTTTCTTGTTAATAATTAAATAAACCAATTTTTTTCAGCACATTGTCTCATAAAGTTAACTAATCTATTTGACCAAAAACATAAATAATTAAAAATTAGTTAATATCGGATTTGCAATGACTAAATTTATAAATTTATCTTAAAAAATATCTAGAGAGTATGCTGAATGAAATTCTCACAGGCTTTGAAAGAACTTTTTATTTCTTTTGGGGTTTTTTCACGACCTTTTTCTAAAAAGGGTCACCATAAAAATTGTTGATTTTTTATGCAAAATAAACGAAAATCAAAGTCACAGAGAAACAAAGATCTTTTAGCAACAAACGAATTTCAATATTTTTTGAAAAAAGCTTGTATAATTTTTTTTTTGAAATGATACAATATTTTGATAAAAATTGTTGAAGTGTTAAAAAAAAATAAAAACGGAAGTTGATAAAAAATAAAATTGTAATTATTGAAAAATAAATTAAAAACAGCCAAAATTTTTTTTAAGCTCAAACAACTTAAATTTATTAACATAGTATACGTAGCCTAAAAAATGAAGTAAGCTTGCCAAAAAAAAAAAAAAAAAGGCGCATCGAATTTTTAGATATTAAAATCAATTTGTTTTGTTTTTAAAAATCAATTTTAACCAAAAAGTTAATAAAAAAAAATATGAGTCTGCATGTCAACAACCTGTAGCTTCCGTTATGTAATTTTATTAAAATAATTTTTATAAAAAGTTTAATAAACATTGTGTATCTAAGAAAAAAATCTTTTTTTTTTGTTTAAGCTTGTTCTTTAATTGAAATTTTTACATGCCATTAGATCTCTCAAATAAGAAAAAAAGAACCCACGATAACCTTGGATTAGTTTGCGTTTTGTTCACTTGCAACAATAAATAACACAAAAAAGAAAATTTATTGTAAATTTAATTTGATTTTATAATTTTAATACATAGGAAAAAAAAATATAATTATCTCAAATGAAAATATCAATAAATAAAAAATTACTTGCTTGTTCTAAAATATGTTTGTTTTATTTTTTTTATGTATTATTCGTTAAAAAACATGTAAGCATTCCTAAGCGAAGTGAATATGCAACCATTCAATTTTAAATCGATAATGAAATCTTGTTGATGTTTCTTTTTTTTTTTTAATTTTTTTTGAATTATTTCTAAAAATTTTGTCTCTTTTATTTATTTTGGAGAAATAGTCTGCCGATATGGATTAAGAATTTTTATTTCAATGTTTAATCTTGTGCCTTAATATTTTTTTCTTTTTTTCAATGACGAAAATACATAATTTTTTTTTGGGTTTTCCCGGCTCCTTTCATTTTTATTACATTAAAATCACATTAATTAAATATATTTCCATAATCAAACTTGAAAACCGAGATTTTTTTTAGCCTTCATGGTTATCAGAAGTTCCATGTAATCTGGGCACTATAGAAGTTTTTGTACTAATAAGAAAATGCATGCTCGAACCGAAAACAGTTATTCATTAACAGTTAATGAAAAATGTTGTGATCCGAGTGATAATGAACTTGATTCTATTGTAGAGTTTCTCCTCGGGCTAATCTAAACTAAGTTGCATTCAAATTACAATATTTTAATTTCTGTACATTAGGCCTTCAAATCCAAATCGTTTATAAAAACTAAACGATTGCTGATGACAAAGCACTTCTTGAAGAAAGTTTTATGGTTATTAAACTTATGTATGAAAAACTTAAAAAAAACATATTTCTCTTAAATAAGAGTAATTTCCTGTAAATAGTCGATTTTAGACATCAATTTGGTCATTTTTTGAAAAAATTTAAAACGGCTCTATTAAAAATAAAGGAATCTTTTCAAATATAGGGATTAGGAATTTTTGGTCAAAAATTTCAAAATCCTAGACTTAAAATTCTAAAAAAAAAATTCGAATTTTAAATTGTTCTCGAGAAATAAAAATTGAATTAATTCTTTATTTCAGTTACTTTAACCTAATTATTTCGAAATTATTTCTTAAAATGTAATTAAAGATTTTTTGTTGTTTTTTTAAATTTGGGAAAAGTAAATTAACCTAAGTTTTAAATGGTTGGCAAAGTTTTTTTTCTTTGTTGACCAATTTTTAAAATAAACCAATACACATTACTACATTATTAATACTGCACTTCCACTGAATTAATGGCGTACCCGTACCGTTTTTAGAACTTTTGAAATTTTAACTAAAAATGAAAGAATTTGAGAAACTGTTTAGAAGATTCAAAGTCTACTTATGAATCTACTGATCATGAGCGACAATCGACAACCTTTGTTGGACAATCGCACTTTATTATTATAATTAATCTGCTTCGAGTTTTATCTCGCGGAGTCTAGTACTAACGTACTAGGCTATGGCAGATGAAAATGAATTAAAAAATATTTGTTTTGACATTGTTAAAATTATCTAAGTTGTTTTTGAAGTTGCTTACAGTTTTTGAGTTTTTGACTTCTTCAAGCAAAACATTCCATAAGGGAACGATTCTGTTAGAAAAGAAATTGTGACGTAATGGACACGATCTAACAAATTGTCTGTATAGATGATTTTGACTTCTCGTTGAGCCAGATGGACCGGATGAACTTGAATTCGGAGGTTGACCGATTTGGTGAAATCAATCAATAGAGTTGATGTTTTAGCTTAATTTGTAAAACTGTATTAGGCCTCCTCTTACTCGACGCTCCTCTAGGGTAGTTAGTCCAAGCAATCTCAATCTTTCTTCGTAATTTTTGTTTCTAATTAAAGGAACAAGCTTGGTTGCTCTACATTGAATTTTTTCTAACTTTTTTATATCCTTCTTTAAGAACGGGGCACCGTATTCTAAAATTGGACGAACATAAGTTGTGAAAAGAATTTTGAAGGTTCTTAAATCCCAGTTCTTGAAACTATTCTTCAACTTACTCAAAATACCGTTAGCTTTTAAAACAACATTATCTACTTGCTTGTCCCATTTTAAGTTATCCTGTAATAAGATGCCCAAGTCTCGTTCACATTTTGAATTTTCAAGAATATAGCTGTAGTCGTTAAATTCAAACGAGTAATGGTGATCTTGGTGGATTTTTTGATTTCCAATATGCATCACTTTACATTTGCTTAAGTTTAGTCCCATTTTCCATTCGATTGTCCAATTTAGGATACGGTTTATTTTAGCTTGCATTTCTACACGATCGCTTGAGTTTCGTATTACATTCATTAGTTTGCTATCATCTGCAAAGAGTTCACATAAGACTGAGATACCGAGGGGGAGGTCGTTTATAAAGATGATAAATAAAAGAGGGCCTAGAACACTACCTTGGGGAACGCCACTGAGAACGTCTCTCCAGTCAGAAGTAGAACCATCGATTACAACTCTTTGTTTACGGTCTGTGAGGAACGCTTTGAGCCATTTCAATAATTTCCCCGTAATACCGTGTCCGTTAAGTTTTAAAATGAGCTCAAGGTGAGGGACTAATTCAAAAGCTTTGATGAAATCTATAAATAAAATTTAATTAAACCTTTAGATCAACCGATCATGATCCAAAAATACGATCAATGCCCATCACTAAAGTCTACAGTACAATCCAAAACAAAGTAAACTCTCTTTAGATCTTGTTATTAAATGTAATCGAAGCAAGAGCCTTTAAAAGGAGATAAAAAGTATCTTCTTTCAATCAGTTAAGAAAATACATGATGTAAATATTTTACACTTAAAAATTAATTATTTTTGATTCAAAATCAACATTTGTTAGTAGTAAACAATTATTTTGATACCATCAGTTTCAAAAAAAGATTGAATATTAAAAAACGATTTACGGATTTCTAATTAGCAGACAAAACTGGTTGTTTTGAATAATATTGTTAAATTATCGCATGCAAAGAGGTTACTTGCACAATACAATTAGTCGTCCTAAACTTTATTATTCATTTAGTATCAAAAAAATTTTTCATATCTAATATTATGCATCTCAGGATATTATTAGGAAGTTAATTGAAACGTAAAAAAAAAACTAAGTGAAATATTTCTGCTCCAGGTATCTTGAACTAAAATTTTATGAAGAAAAATGTTCCTTGCTAAAATCCATCATCTCTGATCATTTTATTTTCTAAAAAACTAATGCCATGTCTAAGTAGAAAGAATAAAAGTTTTTTCCTAATGCACTGTCACAAGTGAATAGAATTATTTTTTATTAAATTAGTCAAGAATAAAAATACTTATTTAAGCATAAAAATATCCCTTGAATTAAATCTTTTAATTTTCAGTCGATTGTAAACACTCTAGGTCTACATGTGTTCTCAAATACCATTGAACAATATTCAAAGATTTGATTAAAATAAAAAAAAAAGGAAACTTTTTTTGTTTTATCCGTAAAATAAAATATATTTTGTTAAAAGCATATAAAAATGCAAATAAAATCAAATAAAATCATAAGCAAGATAAAATTCGTGTCATTTGAAATTAACAAAATGAAAAAAAAATAAGAAGAAAAGTCATTTCCAGTTATGTTCAGGTTCCTCTTGTGATTTTTTAAGAAGAAAAAAAAAATGTTTGTTTATTTTAGATTTATAATTTAAACAAAGTAAATATTCGCTTCATGATTCGACTCAAAAGTTCTTTTATTTTTTTGTTGTCTGTCATAAAAAAAAATCAAATTTTTTTTTTTTCTGATATTTTTGCGTTTGTCATTTATGCTTTTTAAAACCAGTAAGAGAATAAAAAATAGATAAAAATAGAAATTTCTTTGATCAAAAAGAAGTCTTAAATAGCATGAGGTCAAATTAATATATCTTCGGTAACAAAATGATATTAAAAAATTTTTTAATTAAATTTAATAAAACCAAAAAATGGGATTATTTAAATATTTTTTTCTTGAGAAATATTATTCTTATGAATATCCGGGTTTACATTAAAGAGTTAAATATCTTCTTTTAATGTGATTTTGACTTTTCATCATTAGTTCTTAATATTTTTTTTGAAACTAGAGCGTTATGATTAAACCCCGTAAGGAACATTCCAATAACTGAATTATCGAGCCGTTAAAATTAAAAAAAATATTATTGTTAATAAAAAAGTGAATTATAATTATAAGAAAATACGTTCATGAGTTTTCATGGATTTTGATGATGAAAGCAACAACATCAACATTAAATTTCAGGACAAAATTGGACGAATGGAAGATGAGAAGATGGAAGAGCAAAAAAAACGGGCAAGCTGGAAACCAGAATTTAAGAGTATATACAATACTGATCTTTCAGAATGTCCATTTCATGAACGTTCATGAACTTTTTTAGTTTTTCAAAACGAGTTACTGAATGTTCCGAAGATAACTTTTTTGTACTAAGGTTGTGATGAGTTGTTTTTTGAAAAGAAATAAATCTTAAAATTTTTAAATTTTTAGCCTAACCCCTCACGCAATGTTAAACTTCCCCATTATCACTATTTACAAAAAAACTGAACATATATGCATGTAAAGATGGAGTCGCAAGTAAATCCGAACCGTTTTTGGGTTAGAAATACGCTCTTCTTAGATTAATTGTCTACCATAGATTTATTTTTCTTAGATTTCTAAGATTTTTCGGTCTATGTGAGGATTTCCCAATTTTTGAGGTCTTAAGGTTTGAATGTCTTTTTTTGGAATTAAGCTTTTCCTACTGACAATAGGATTAAAGTTATTATTTTTAGCCCTCAGTTGGGCCACATATTAAGTGAATATAATGAACATTTATTTTTATTTTTATGTTGTATGATAGGTCTCTTAATTTTGGACCCTTCTGAGAAAACATTAAGATTTTTTTTTCTTCTCTAAAAATATCGGAAGGATTTTCATATATGAGAAAACCTGCGTAAATGTTCAGTTTTTTTGTAAATACTGATAACGGGGAAGTATAGCATTGCGTGAGGGGTTAGGCTAAAAATTTAAAAATTTTAAGATTTATTTCTTTTCAAAAAACAACTCATCACAACCTTAGTACAAAAAAGTTATCTTCGGAACATTCAGTAACTCGTTTTGAAAAACTAAAAAAGTTCATGAACGTTCATGAAAGTTCATGAAATGGACATTCTGAAAGACCAGTGTTGTACAGTAGCAACATGGAGTTTATCAATTTAAAAAGAGGTGTAAACTACACGTTAAATAACAAAGATGAGTTTAGGAATTACAATTTAAAAAGACATAACAAGTGTTTAATTCGTGAACGGGTAAAAAATTTTCGTAAAATGTGAATGATTGAAATCAGTTTCCTCTAGGATTGATTGAAGCAAAGAATCTTAATAGTTTTAAAGCCAAGCTTGATAAAAGGTTGTTGGAACATGTTGAGGCGACTGCTAGAGCTCATATAAATGTCGCCGTGACACTAAAATTAAATTTTTTGCATTGTTGCTAAGCGTTAACTGCTTACTAGTTTTAAATCAAAAATGACGTAAGCCTGAAATTTGAAACTAAAATTTGTCAATTTACTATAATTTTTAAAGATAACAATAGAAGAGTAAAAAAACGCGCGGATTCTGCTGGAAAACTAAAAAAAAATTGTATCAAGATTTATATGACTTGCGCTCAAGTCCGATCTTCCAACTTTAAAAAAGTTAAAATAAAACTAATTTTAAACATTCAATTTGTTTTAAATAAAAGTGAATTACTTCCGTAATTAAAGTAATTTGACCAGTAGTACAGTTTATAAAGTTGTTAACACTAATTGCCAATCGCAATCGATGGTTGATGCTAAGCCTGTAAATAGTTTCATAGCAACACTAGATAAAAAGTAAAAGAATGTTAAGAAACGTTTAAACATAAGTTTTTAGATTTTTGGAGTTAAATTCTTTTTGGGTCGCATGATATTTACTCCTACTACTTTTGTAGGTTTTTTCAATCCGGATTTTATAAAAATTTTGAATGGAATATATACGCACAGTCCTTTGTACTACTTAATCCATAGATTTTCAGATAAAACTAAGCATTTTTTAAAATAAGATTTCTAATTGCCATTTAAAATTCTTTATTTGACTTTTTTTTTGCTAAAATGTCAAAAACCCTCATCTACTTTTTTAACATTATGTCTAGTCTCTGTATAATGTTTAATTTTGCATTTTAAAAATTAGAATAACGACGAAACGATTCTTTTTTGAATGTTAAAATATCAGTGGGAGATTTTAGACTTAAAATTATTCAAAGCTGTAGTCGTAATTCACTTAATTTCACAAGAATTTATAATAAAGCGTTAAAAATACGAAAAATAGCTATGAATAATATACAATGCACCCCCTGTAAGTTCCGTTCTTTTACTGTCAAAAACTAAATAGAATAAGACATAAATTCGATCCAATTTAGGCGAACAAGTGGGATGTTAGAAAAATTCTTTCACTGCTTTTTTTACAACACGAGTCACTTATTCTCAAATTAAATTAAAGTTTAACACTTTGTTTAACATAAAATAAATTGAATTTTGTTTCTTTAGAAATTTTAATATTTGATAAATTTTGTTAAGGTAAATAAAATTTTAATAAAAAAAAATGATATAAATGGTTTCGATTAAAGACTATGAAGCAAATTTGAACAATGTCTAATATTGTGATTTGTAGCTTTTTCAAAAAATACGAAACAATTCTATTGATTTTATGATATAATCATTTTTTTCTTAGAATAAATGCTCTAAAATCTTATTGATCAAATACATACTTGATAAATTTTTGATAGGGTTCATTAGAATTCAGTCGCAATTAACGGACAAAATTTAAAAATTTTTCTTCAATTATTTAAAAATTTAAATATTTTAGACTTAAAAATCGATTTTTTTTATCAGCTCGACTAATTAAACCCAAAACCAAAATTTTCTTCTTTTTTTTTTGTTTGTTAAAATAAGTGAAGGTGTTAGAGTACTTACATTACAATATGATAAATTCCTGATTTCCATCCTCTTGGTCGTTCTAAATAATTGTAAATTTTACATTGCCAAACTCTGTATTTATAATTACGGCCTCTGTTTGAGTTCATGTTTCTGTTCGATTGAAGTGGTCTTCTTGGCGGGTTATTCGGTTCTTCGAATGTAGTATTTTTGGTTACTTTTCGTCTTTGTGGTCCTAGATACAAAATAAAAATATGTATAAAAAAAATGCACTAAAAAAATAAAAATAATTGAAATTAAATTTTTCATTTTTCAAAGTAATAAATTCATTTTGAATAAATAACAACACCAACAAAAACTTTTGTTTTAATTTGAAATGAAAACTCCTAACGGAATTAGTTTTTAATATTTTGGCTCAGAGCATTTATTGATTAAAGTATCGTTATAGTCTTCTTTTATTCTGTTCTTGTGCAAAATCAAAAGTTGCTGATAAGTGTTCCCAGAATTATCAGCATTGAAACTTAATTTATTTTGTTAAGGTACATGACTATTTTTTGAACTCTTGTTTCGAATGTAATTCGAGTAATTACTGATTTAGTGGAAACAAAAAATCTAATTAATTACACAATGATATTTTAGCTGAGCCAAAAGCTGTATCGTATATTCAAATCATGAAAATCATACAAAAGAAATATTAAAGTATTAAAAAAAAATCCAAAATATCGTGATTGTAAAATAGTTTAAACGAAGAGATCTAAAAATAAAAATGAGAATTTAAAATTGAGTTCTCTTAGCTGGAAGAAAATGGGTAGAATTGAGAATAAGTACGTCTTAATAGATGATGGTATACCTTAAATAATTCTTATATCCTTTTCTCATAATCTAGACAAACATTGTTGCATCACAACAATTATATCTGTATCTAAATTTTCGTGATATTATAACCAATTTCCCTGGAACAACAAAAAAGAAAAAAAAAACACATTTGTTATTTTTAATTATAAGACGATTTGAAAATGAAAAAAAAAAGAAAAATTTCTTTCGGTATAAATTTTTAAGCTATCTTGGTATATCTCTATTTGAAAATGTTGATAGCTAGAATTATAAAAAAAATCTTTTTTTTTTCGTTTGAAGAATTAAATCAATTTGAAAGATTTAATTGTTTTTTAATTACAATACATACCTAATAATGATTCACATGGGTCGTTTGCTTCATATTGATTAGTCAAATCCATTTTATCTTTTACAAGATTCGCATTTTCAGCCATATTAATTTGATTCGTTAAATTATTGCTTTTATTTGATTCAATTAATTGATCATTTGTTGTGTATTTCAAGTCTAAATTTGAATAATTATATTTAACTGTTTTTTTAGGATGTTGTGCTTGTTGATTCGGTTTGATGATAGAATTTGATATTTTATTATCTTCATTTAAGAGAGTAGTCATCATCATTGTATCAGAGTTAGTCTTAGGCGTATTTATTTGAAATAATTTGTTTGATTTAAGATTTGAGTCAACTGATAATCTTTTGTCTTGATTATGATGACGACTTTCACTCTCGATTTTAGCACTATTATGTTTTACCAAAGGAGTAGACTTGGGAGTTGAATCGTCTGATGATTTTGCGTTCGTTTGTACATGCCCTAGTGACATGTCGCTATCATTTCTATAAACATTTAATTTCTTAGAATTTTGACTATACAAAGAAAAATCAGAGCGATTTATATCAAGATGCGATATAATCTCACTATTTTCGTCTTCATGGTTAAAACAATGCTTTAATGTCTTAATTAATTGTTGATTATTTGGGGAACAGTTATTACTGTTATACAAGTGTTTATAATGATTTAAATCAACAACAAAATCATTCTTACGTAATTGGTCGGATATAGGTTTCTTTTTTGGTATTTTTGCATTGAACATAATACGACTTTCGAAGTCAAGCTCCCGAATGGGAAGCATTGCCCGTCTTGTTGAACTCGAACAATTGCTTGCATAATCGTCATAATCACTGGTCAACGAGTTTAGGGAATTTGGTGTATTGACATTTTTCATTATTGTATTTCGTTTGCGTTCGGCTTAATAAACAATAATAATACAATTCATTCAAAAATCATAGAGAAAAATAGAGCTAGAGGAAAACAGTAAAACAAATTATTAAAAATTCCGTTTAGTGCCAAAATAAATAATAATTTGCAACATTTATAAAACATCTAACATGTATCGGTTTTTCAAAAAAAAATAAGGTAACTGGTTATTAAAGCAAATTATCTGTTTTTAAAAAAACCAAAATAAAAATTAAAATGGTAATTTTTGAAAATTAATAAACAAAATTATAGGCTAAGCTTTCGCCAAACCAAAAGGGTTAAGTGCTTGACTAAAAAATAAAATAAAATTATATAATAAATATGGGTAACAGGGTTATTTAAAAGTTAGGTCTATTTGGCTCAATATTTCTTGATTTTAGAATTAAATAATGGTTACAGAATCGCCTCGTAAACTTTTCACATCGTAAAAAAAATTAAGTCGATAACATATTGAGAATTTTTAAAAAAATTTTAAAAAATAACTCGAGTTCTACGATGGTTCAACTGTTTTATGGCTAAACCAGTTTACATTTTAATCCTAACTAGTCGCCATATTTATTATGTCTAGATAACTTAAAAGTTGATAGTAAAAATCTTTGAAACTCAAAATTGTTGACATGATTCTGTATACAGTGCAGTCGCGATAATCCGAACTTCTTGGGACTGTAAAAATTGAGTTCGGATAAAATTGTTCGGATTAAACGCCTTAATTTACATGCATCGAGGCCTGAATGGGAGACAAATTCTTAAAAACCGAAATTCTTAAAAATTCGGATTAACGTGGTTCGGATTAAAGAGACTCGACTGTAACGTAGAGACTGAAAATACCGATCCGATAGCGTTTAATGAACAAAAAACAGGTTTTGTAAAATGTTATGTACAGTGGTATTTGCGAAAATGTTCGGTTTCGTTCGGAACGCGTACAGAAGGGTGTTTAAAAACAGTCTCTATCTCGTTCTAAATGTTTTCCTAAAGGACCGTGTCCTGTTTTTCATTTTTCCTTGGAAAGAAATGAGTTTAGAAATGGAAACGAAACGTTTTTGGAACACGTTTGAAACGAGATTGAAACTGTTTTTAAGGACCGTTCCTTACGAAACGTTACATTTTCGCAAAAACCACTGTAATGGTAAAAGAGAGGTAGTCAAGGGATATGTTACCATAAGAATAACTATTAAAACTAAATTAACAGTCATATTCACTGTTCTGAAGGCTTTTGAAACTTTTATGAACGAGGCATTGATTATAAGCAATTTGTTCCCTCAAATTTTTTCCCTAAAAAAAAAATTAAGGAATTTTTGCTTTTATTTTGTTCCTGTTTTGTTTTTAATAAATAAATGAATTATTCGACTAAATATCAGGGGTTCCAACCAATGGAAAACGGCTCGTTGAATTGAAATTGAATCTCTTCCACGTACAAAATATCTATGAAGAGGTCCTACTAGACTTTTATTCAAAACGCCTAAGGTTCGATTCTAGTTAGAAAAGAATGTTTTGCGCAGTTGCATCTTTAGTGTGTTGATGTATTTCGAGTATACTAACACAACTCCGATAAGTTGCTAAATTTGTATCGATAGCTTATGGATTTGACTTAGGAGAGAAAAATAATCAAGTCGAAGTAATGACTTAAGAATCTAAGTCATATAAGGCTTCAAACAAATTTTGGAGGCGTTAGCTATGACCTTCATAGCCGATTGATGACCCACAGTAATACCATCAGCAATCTACAATTATGAAACAACCAAAAGTCTTTTTCTTAATTTAGTTACTCGGGAATAAATTCTCGTATTCTTAAAAAAGAAATAAATTCTTAACGGTAACAAATTCAAGCTAATAAAAAATAGGGTTGGTCGACCGGTTTTCTTCAAAAAATTGTTTTATTTAATTTATGGTTTCATATGATGATCTAATCCTTATAAATCACATATTGGATTGTAGGAAATTAAATTCTTTATCTTTTGGTATGTAGGTTATGCATTTGTACTTCTAATTGAGCCTTATATTTGAATTTGACCGGTTTTAGAACCGGTTTTTTGACCGAATTTTTTAACGGGAAAATTGCTATGTAATCAATGAAAATAATTTTACAATTCAACTTTGAGAGTACCAAAATTTAGGAAATTTTATTTCCTACAACTTGTATGTTTTTTATAAGAATTCGGCCGTTCCATGAAACCATAAATTAAGATTAACCGGTTTTACGATAAAAACCGGTCGACCAACCCTAATAAAAAAAGGGAACAAATGGTATTACGGTACTTCTATGTAACATAATGAACCGAATTTACACAATTTTTGGAAAAGAATTTTAACTTTGGGAGGTTTGTTTCGATAAACAAAATATTGAAGTAGTAGTAGTTTAACTGCGACTCAATAAATTGAGTAGAACCTTACGGCTATAGCATTTTTTTTGCAAGCTCTTCCGCCATTCATCTAATTTTGTCTTGAAATTTTAAGTAGAAGCTGCTTCGATTACTCGAAGGTTTTTTTTTACGATGTGAAAAGACAAGTGATTCAGTAATTTTTAAGGTATGACATAAAATCATTATTTTATTCTAAAACCAAGAATTATTGAGACAAATAGAACTTACTCTAAATAACCCGATTATTTTTGTTAATATAGCTCGAATTTAACGATATCTCGACAGTAGGAGTGTCGCCTTTACTTTTTTTTCCCTTTACTTTACCAATAAAGTAAAGGAAAATGCACTTTTTCCTTTATTTCCTTTATTTTCTCTTTTATGCGTTTTTATGCTTCAGGTGACTATATTTTAATGTTTTTTGAATGAAAAATCAGTTTTTGGAAACTAGTTAAAGGGTAAACCTTTACTTTATTGATAAAGGATAAAGGTTATTAAAGAGCTTTTATTTTTGGTAAAAGCTTAAAAAACGACTGCCAACATGATACTACGTTAAAATAACGAAGTTTTATTGGACTTTATTTTTTCCTTTATTTGTATGACTAAAGGTCCTCTATTAAAATAAAGTAAAGAAAAAATAAAGTAAAAGAGAAAATAAAGGTTCAATTTTTATTTTATTGGTAAAGTAAAGTAAAGTCGACACCCCTAGTCGACAGATATACAACGAAATTCGTACATTAAAAAACGAAATTTCGTACATTGAAAACGGACATGTCGTTAATTTCGAGCAATTACAACTCCGGTCTTTCACAATCTGTGACCTTGAAAACGCAAGATTATCATGTTTTTCTTGGGCTTAAAAGTAAATAAATTTTCCCTTAGCCCTTCACTCCAAATTCATGAACTTTCAGAAATGAACATTTTGAAAGACCGACATTGTATATTAATACAAATAGGAATCTAGAAAATAAAGTTTTGCGGAGAGAAAATTCTAAATTATGTTTTTGTTTAAAGTCCTTCTCAAATTGATTAGGTGATTGTAATGTTCAATTGCACATGAATTTAAAAATAAAAAATAATTCTTTAAAAAAAATAAAAAACAACAATTAAAAACTTAGGAAATGGATATTAAAATATTTATAATTGATTTTATACCCAAGACTATGAATAATTTTAATTTTTAAATCGAAATTAAACTTTTTCTTTTAATCTAAATTTAAAAAAAGAAAATATTGAAAGATTCGTCTTCAAAGCACAACTCATTATATTTAAGGTTCACGAAATGATTCGATATAATTGTTGCATGAAAAATACCAAAATTAAAAATATTTAATTTAATTAATAATGTTTTTTTTTTAAATTACTGCATAAAATCTCTGAAACTTTGAGTAATTAAATTAATCCTCATATTTAATGTTGTTTTGCAAAAATAATAGTCGACTGATATTATAATTTTGTCCCGTAAGCTTAATTCTTTTCAAAAACTCCCTGTCCAACATTCGGAACCCGAGAACTACGGAAGAGTTGACTTTTGTTCTAAATTATGGAGCTAGACTAACCCTAATCGAGATTAATTAAATAGATATAGCATAAATAGATATAGTAATTTTTCTGTGCAGATCAAAAATCTAGTAGAACAATCCTTAACTTAAATAGCTGCATTCAAGCTGTCAATATTAAACAACATTAATATATTTTATGATGAAGCAACAAAAATTTTTGATAAATTAAATTTAAACTTTTTAATTTTTGATGAAAACAATATTTTATATTCAATTTATATATTTTATTTTTATTGAATAAATGGAGAGTTAATCAGTCTTTAATTAGGCAAGGGCACTAGCCTGTTGATTAACCTTGAACTTGAACTTTAGTCGGATCGTTTTCTGGCAGGGTTTTCAAAAAAGTTTCTCGATACTGTACTTCTACCGAACTTTTGGTGGCAAGCGTAGCCGTACCGAGGCGTACCATACCCTTCCTGTAGCTTAGCAAGGAGCTTCAGTATCAACGTGTATCTCCTCCGAAGCATAGCGTCCCGTGTCAAACATATTAAAGGGTACTGTATTCACCGTACCGTACTCAACAAAAAAATTTATTACGGTACTGCACGCTTCGCCTTCTTGTTGCTAAGTTTCTCTTTGGTACGGCTATGCTACGGTTCGCTGTCCACCAAAAGTTCGGTAGAAGTGTAGTAATAAGTTGCTAAATTAAATTTCCTACATTTTAAGAACCATATCTCATATCCGAAATATGCCTTACGGGAGATCATTAGCCGAGTTTGCAAGCACCTTTTAAAAATCTATTTTTTTGATATTTCATGATCGGAATTATCCACTTGACTAAAAATTTTGCTTTCCGTATGCCAAATATTATTAAGAATGAATAATAGTGGTATCTTGAAAAATAATCATCTTAATGACAGAAAATCAGATCCTGTAATGTTTCATCGCATTTTTTTTTCATTGCAAGTTTTTCATCATAGCATAATCAAAATGACAAAAAATTTAAAATCACAAATGCGGAAAATTTTCTTTAACACTTCAAAGTTCATATACTGCCTCACTCTATTTTTTCTAATTGAAGACACCACGCATATTAGGAGTTTACGACTCTTTTTCCTTTTATGAGTTTAAATTATTGAAAATTTAAAGAAAAATTAAATAATTTTAATTAAATAACTTTGATCTGTCAGTTAAAACCTTAGAATAAGGTGGATAGCTTTTGAACAAAAAAAAAATTATGCTATGAAATGGACATGCGATGAAAATATTTGCTATGAAAAGATGATGCAATGAAAAATTTATGCTATCAAAAAATGTGCTATGAAAAAAAAATTATGCTATGAAACAATCCCCTCCCGAAAATCACAAAAAAATGGTCTTTTTTGGGAAAGTATTGTTTCAAAATATCATACCTTTTGTTTATAGACTAGGTTGAGGGGGTTATAATGAGGTACTTTCGAGCGATTGATAAAAAGAAATTTAAACATAAAAAGACCAAATTTTCTGGGTACAAATAGAGAGGTTTTACGGTACATTGGCCTTTATTTACTTTATTGGTAGATAAAGAGACTCATTTAAAATTTAGTTACAACTTATCTAACGTTTCATTATTTCTACTGAACGAGGAGATATTTCGCATCTAAACGTTTCCGAAAACTAAAAGATAATTGACCATAATTAAACAAGTCACGTGATTTATGACGAAAAACTTAACTAGATGAATCTAAAGATCTCCTTGTATCAGTGTTTTTGTGGTTCAATTGGTATTTCAAAGCTTTCTTATTCATTGAATTAAAGATTCATGCCTAACAAAATCTCTATATTTAAAAAAAGTTATAAACAGTGGGTTAAAAGAAGATTGAGAGTTTAATAACTCACTTAAATGATCTTAGCATGCCTTGGCTATGGGACAGTGGTAAATCAAGTTTTTATTGTTTATTAGAAGAATCGACATTGAATAAAAAAAACCGGTTTGTTTAACTCTTATAATATTTTTTTCAAAAAAACAAATGATAAAATAATTTTCAATCATTTCAATATTTGCTTGACTCATTTTTAATTAAAAATTCCTTTTGGAAATCATCATTTTTAAAAAACAAATAAAAACAAAACGAAATAAAAAATATGAAATAGCAGAACTTATTTTAACAAAAAATTTGAGAGTCCTTTTAGAGTTTACGAATTTTATTACTAATCGAATACATCTGTGTTTATGGTTGTGTTTAAGGTTGGAGGCCATCTTTTGACGCATAAAAATTTCGTTTGTAGCATAAAAAAAATCGAGTATAGAATAAACTTTTATTTTTTAAAGAATAAAAAAAAACTTTCAATGTTGACTTATTTTTATTCTTCAGGGAAGGTGTAAAGCGAGCTTTTACACATCCATTGAACCCAAAAGCTTTCCAATATTCATCCAAATAAAAAAAAATTTACATTTAACCTTTCTTGGGAAGCAAGATTGGCGAATACTTCTAAAGTGAAATAGCCTAATGAGTGGGTGATGAAAACGAGTGTATTCCTAAAAGAGGTCATATTATAATTTTCTGATTAAATTCCTAATTGATATATTGTAAAATTTTTGAGTTTTTAAAAAAAATTTCCTTTATTCTATAAATTTTTTTTTTTTATGTGTCAAACGATTTTTTCCTTTAAGGTTTCCTTAGTCTAATCATTAGACGAACGTTTTGGGCTAAGTGATCATATAATCATAAACCTAGGACATACTGTTTACCTTTACAAAGAGATGAACCCACTCAAAAATCAACTTTTAAACCAGGCATCACATAACATATATTCCATTTTATTTTGTTACTAATTATAAGACCATATTTTTGTTTTTTTTACCCGGGATTAATTATAAAAAATATCACAGCCTGTAATTTAAAAATCAAACTACAGTCCACGCTCGAATTTGTCACGCTACAGTTTTGTCTCATATCAGTTTTATCCCTTAAAATCTGTGGAACGAATTTCTTTCAATACAAATTAATATTAAGTTATATTCAAATTTATCCCGCTTTTTTGTCCCACTATTCGGATTTAGCTCATACTTTTTTTGAACGTAATTCCAAATTTAATGATAAAAAGTATTCGAATTTGTCCCACATCCTGTTCACTAACAAAAATGAAAAAAAATAGAATATTACGGTCGAAAGTATCAAACAATAAGCCATATTAAAATTTAATAACTTGTGTAACGTTCTGAAAAAGTATAAAGAAAAACAAATGAGACATATTAAATGACAATTTTTTAGTCTGATGATAAAACAAATGAAGGATTAACATGTGATCTAATGGCTCAAAATGTTAAGAAGCTAAAAATACTATAAAATAATAACGACTTTGTTCTAAAGACAGACTTCGAATTTGACAAGTAAAACCAGGAATGTTAATTTATTTGGTTTTTCGCTATTTTTCAAAATAACGATGCAAAAAAGTAATGGTTCTGGTTCATAATGATTATTTGATTAATGAATATCGAATTGCTGCTTTTCTAATTCTTTTTTTGTTAATATTCATTTTTGTCACTATTCGAATTTATCCCATCTTTTTTGGGGAACCGATGGGGGGATAAAACCGAGCGTAGACTGTATAGTGATATAACTTTAAATAAAATTTTGCCGAAACCTGGATTTCGGATTCAAGTGTGGAGTTTAAAAACAAAACCAAAGTTCTATAATTAATTCGCTAATAACATAGGATAGATGGTACGCTTAGTTTAAAAGTGCGTGCATCTCTTTGAAAGGGTATACAGGTACAGTTTTTAAATGAAAGTAATCGGCTTTGATTAAAAAAAATTTCTTTTTAATTTGACTCTTTTGTGATGCTCGGAGTTTTATGATCAGTTACTCGGGTTACAGTAATTTTGATAATTTTGTAATTGAATTTAAAAACGTTAAAAATAAAATTACTATTCGGGATGTCATAATGAAAAGCTTGAAATAGGTAGGCATGATTAAACCGAAGCGAGAGAGATACGAAAACAAAACAGACAATTTACATAAAAATATATAATCCAAAAAAATTTAGAAATAAAATCAATTAATTTAACGGTGCTCACAAAGGAGCTTTTTCAGCATTTACAGATCTGGAAATTGTTTAATCACAGCTGAAAAAATAATTTCAAATTTAATTTGTTTTAAACTCTTTCTCTCAAATTTGAATAAAGATTACTTTAATTTCATATCATCTTGTTTAAATTTAATACACTAATAATTGTATTCGGGTCTAGGTAATTATGTGAACATAGGTTCACAACTTTCGTGACCCAAAAATTTTCTCGTATTATGCGACCCGGGCTGTTCACAACTTCTGTGACCTGAAATTATGTGATCAAAAAATAAAGATTAAAAAAATTTATCTTTACAAGTCAAATTATGTGGTCAAAAATGAAAAAATGTGACCAAGGAAAAAATTTTGTGACCCGAGACTATTTTATTAACCAAAAAAAAAAAGATTAATAAAAAAAATTAAATGAATATTTTAATAAGTCATTTAATTATCCTAATGCTTTTTTGTTTGATGAGCCTTTAGACCACGTTGCCCTTCAAAATAACCGTAACATTAATCACATTTCACTGAGTTTCTCTTCTTACTCACAGCTTTGCTAACTGCTTCTTCAACTTCGCTTGAGTAATTAACACATTCTCTTGACTTACGCTCATAGTAATCAAGTTTTGTTTTAACACTCTGCCCTTCATTTCTACCAGAAAGAGCTTCTCTTACTTCATTCAGTGATCTTGTAATTTTTAGCACATTTTAATTTACATAATCATGTGATCAAAAGAAACACTTTGTGATCAAAAAAAGAATAATGTGAACAAGAAGAAAATTTTGTGACCATTAAATGAATTATGTGACAATTTTAAAATTTGCTGATCACATAATTTCAGGTCACGAAAGTTGTGAACAGCCCGGATCACATAATACGAGAAAAGATTTGGGTCACGAAAGTTGTGAACGGTCGGTCACATAATTACCTAGACCCTTGTATTCTCATGTATGATTTTGTTTGCCTCCTGATTCTCTCTGACTTAAGCTTTCCTTTTTTTTTTAAATTCTCTTATTTTTATTTCCAACACTTTTGTAGCTTATTCACATCAACTTTTTTTTTGTCCCCTAACCATCGAGTTTATATAGAGACATATGTACCCATTCATTTTAAAGTATTGGTTTGGTATGGGTTACACGATAAATTCAGGTTTTGGGTTCGGGTAGGAGTTTTCCAGAAATTTTGAATTTAAGGTATGGATCTTGGTTGGGATCTAACTTTTTTGCACGAACTTTTTCAATCGAAATAACATAGGACTTATGTGAAAAAAGTTATTACGATTTTTTCAAATTGAACTGAACTTTTTGAACTAAACTTCACAATGCTAACCAGACCTCCATACCTTAAATTCAAAATTTCTGGAAAACTCCTACCCAAAACCCAAAACTTGAATTTATCGAGAAACCCACACCCACCAAATACTTCAAAATAAAAGGGTACATATGTCTGGATTAAATAATATCTCTCGTTTTTTAAAACGAGTCTTGAGACGAGTCAAAGGAATAAGCTTCTCGTGTCAACAAAATTGAAAATAATTTTAATGGTAAAGAATGGTCTGACGAATTTTTAGCCTTCAACTACTTCAAAATCGAATTTTCAAAAAATCGGAGATCATAAAATATAGAATATCCTCTCGTTTTTTTGAGCAAAAAAGGCATCTTGGTTTTGTTTAACAATCACTCAAAAATAAACCAGCGAGAATTTTTCTTGTTAATCAACATACACCCCTGGTCATTCAAAACTTCAAAAAATGACCGTTCATGAAGTTAAAAGGGGTTCTGAAGGTTATATGAAGAGATATGAAGCTTCATGGACACTTGAACCTTCAAACCCTGAACGTTCATGAAGTTTCATGAATACTGTTGACTGTTCTATTTTAATGTAAGTTCATTTTTGGAAGTTTTTAATGACCAGAGTTGAAAATAACACTGGAAAATTTTTGAACATTTTCTGCATAGAAAATGCATCGTAAATAGAAAAGAACAATACACACAGTCTCGAAATATATAAAGGAACAAGCTACTAGTTAGCAAGAAATATTAAATTAATCCGTTTAATTCGTCTACTTTGACGTTCCAAGGAAACCGAACTGTTTACTTTATAAAAAACTTGATAAATTCCCAAAATACTTGATCAATTAATTTATTATTTTGTTTTAGTCAATTAAATTAATAAGGACAAAGTTATGTGATTTTATTAATTTTTTATTACTCAACGCAATTTACGTGTACAATTAAAAATGTTAAATCTAGACATTTAAATATTATAAAATAAAATTAAATGCGAGCGAATAGGCACATGCCTTTAGTCTGCAATTAATTTTGAAACAACAACAAAATTGTATATTTTTAATCTTAATTATATTTTTTTAAAAAAGCATTGAATCTAAATATTTAATCACTTATCAATCAAGAAAAAAAAAAGTATATCCGATTTAATGTTGCTTGGTAATTTCTAAAAGTTAATAATCAATTTTATTAATTTTTAAATTATAAAAAAGTTTACGTCCGTCTTCAACTAAAAACTACACACGTTTGTATAAGGAAATTTTGATAAAATTTACTCAATACATCACCAAGCACGTTTATTGAAATCAAAATTACAGGAACTAAAAAAAAAACAATTAAAACAAAGCCAAAAGCGTACAAGATGTTTCATTTAATGAAAACCCGAAATTATCTCCATTTTTATATTTTCAGATAACGAGAATAGAAAAAATTACTTTACAAAAATAAATCAATCAAATACAAAAATAACAGAGACAAATATTTTTTTTTTAATAATGATTTAAATTCTTGATGAAAATTTTGAAATTGAAATTAAATAAGGACACCATAGAAAAAAGACAGTTTAGTCCCGTGTAAAAAAAAACTCTAGGACTTAACTAAACAAAAAAAAAGATAAAATAAAAATAGAGTTAGTTGTTTTTATTTTTCGATTCAATAATAAAATCGATATATAAAGAAAAATTTGCTTATATGGCGTCAAATAGAACATTACTGAACATAATAATTCGTCTTTTTTTATTGCTAATTAATTGTCTAAGATCATTAGTTGAAAATGTATTTGTTCATTTAAAAAAAAAACGAATTGTAAAAAAAACAACAAATCATCAAGATTATCTGTTCTATTTTTCTGAGAAAAAATTGAAAAACATAGCGAATAAATTATTAATTTTAATATTTATGGTTCCATGTTTAAAATAAAAAAAAAATTTTAAATTAAATTTTAGAAAATTATTTTTCACAACGCAACAAAAGAGGAAACTGGAGCTATGAATTTTTGCTTTTTTTTTATCGTAAATATTTTCATGGATAAGAATCATCTATGACTGCATAATTTTTTCTTTTTTGAAAAATAAAAAGATCATTATCAGATAATGTTTTTTGTACACGATTTAGTTTGGAAAGAGTTTAAAACTGAAAAATAAGCCAAAATGAGTCCCTGTTTCATTTATAAAAGTTTGTTTTTTTTTTTTGAAAAAAAAAATTAAATACTAATCGATTAGCAAACATTAATATTTTTTTTTCAAAAAAATAATTAATTGATTTTTTAACACACATTTAATTTCTGTGATTAAACTGAAATTTGAATTTTTCAATTTTTTTTTCTCTTTGTCTTCCTCTAATATGTAAACCTTAATGCTAGTGAAAAAAAAAAATTAAATTCAAATATTTTCTTGTTTTTACTCACAAGATAAACCTCATGTTTTAGTAAGAAAGAAAAAAATTTCTTTCGAAAATTAATCGATATTTATTTCCGAGGCTTCTATTTTTTTATCCAACTTTTAGAGTTGGTTACCCGTAACGCGTGGGTTTAATACATTAAATAAAGTGCCTTGCGGAATATTCTTAGAGAAATCTTTGATAATTTTTTTTTAAATACTTAATCCAAGATTTAAAAATGAGTTGAGGTTTTTAATTAAATTTATTACTTGTAGGGATTTTTATAAACGATGAATCATTTTAAAACATTAAATCATCATTTTAAATTATAAAAGACTTAAATTAATTACAGTTGTGGCCATTCATGTGTTCCTCTTGTGAAATTTCATTTAATCATGGAGACAGACCCTTCGAAAACTAGCTAGTTAAACAAATTCGAGTTTGTAAAAAAGACATAGTAGGATTTTCAGCAATTAGTTTGTTAGATTGCTAATGTATGTTGAAAAAATTTTTAGGTACACTGATAAGATTATTAAGTATGGTGAAAAGATTTTCAATTATGTTGAAACAACAATTCCGATTTCAAAAAGCTACCATTGATTTATAGATATCAAACGAAAGCTAGTTTTAAAAGCTTTAAAAAGAGCTTTTTAGCTTTCATTTGATATCTATAAATCATCAAAGGCTTTTCGATTTCATTAGCTCATGAAAGTTCACAAGAGGAACACGTGAATGGCCACAACTGTATTTATAAAATTCGCATTTTAAAAAATTACTAAATCCTACATTAAACAAAATACAAAAAACTCGAAAGTATGTTAGCTTATGAGTCAGTAAACAAACTTGATATGTATAGTTTTAAGGCAAAAAAATCAAAGTGACTAATTATAAACGATAATTAGTAAAACGATTGCTTTTCTTATCATATCAATAGCCTAATTTGTACTTAAAAATTTTTATTAATTCAATAGGAATAATTTTTTCTTAGTGAAAAGAGAATTTTGAAAATAGAAACAATTTTTAGGCTTGGCTCTCTCAGATCATGGACAACATGTAGAAAATATGTTATAAAATTTATAAAAAAATTAAGTATAAACGTTCGCAAATTGTTCATGTGGTTTAAAGTAGAAAGACTATTTTAAACCCCGGGATAGTTACACATTTGATTTCAAATTTTTGACCATTTTTTCCCATCGAGAAAATTAAAATTATAGTTAATTTTTATGTTTCTGAAGATCCAAACTAATTTTTTAGTGCTGGGGTAAGAAGCCGGAATAATGTGACTAATAAAATTTAGCTTCGATTCTAAATTCAATTAGAAAAAATTGATAACTGTTTTTACAACTTTCATTAAATTGAAAAAAAAATTGAAAAGGTAGCCCCATAGATTCATGCAGAATCGTCTCTTGTTGATGCTAGATTGTAGAAAAATACGGGTATCGGGGGTTTCCTTTGACTAGATACGATTTAACTGAAAAAATGCTGTTTTTTTAACCGTTTTTATCCGATTCTAAATTTACGGAACTTTTTTACCGGAACGATTTTGGTCCTGGCATCAATGGTAGCATTTTAGCTTTCGTTTTGTACCTTCAGGGCAAGAATATCTTTTACCATTCATGAGTTCTTTACTGTTTAAATATAGCACCTTTACAGTTGGTACCAAAAGGTGAAGGGGTAGGGTACTTGATTTTTCAGCCCCATCAAAAAATTGATTTCTTGGGTTTTTTTGGGTCGTAGATTACAGCTATGATGTCGAAAATGACAAATTCCGATAGTCTGGAAGTTTTGCTCCGCGTGCACCTTACGTGATACCTAAAATCTAGAAAGACTAGTTAAAAAATAATTACAACCTGGTCATTCCAAACTTCCAAAATTGAAGGTTCAAGGTTTTCTGAAGGTTAAAACTCCCTCAAAAATTTTCAAATTTATTCAAACAATTTATAAAAGCTTGACAATCCCAGCACCTTTCCTTGTGATTATTAAATATTCAATTTAAGCTTAAGTTTTTAATATGTTATTAATTATTATTTGATCCAATTCCTATTAAAATTAAATTGTATTAAAGACAATATTTTTAAAAGATTTTAAGAAGATTTTTAGATTAAAAAATTCTCATTTCATTGTTATCCTCATTTTTGACAAATGCTTTTGATTTTATGTATTAAAATGTTCCATTTTCTGTTTCATGTCAATCAATAAATAAAGAAATAAGAATTAAAACAGATCTAGAAATAAAAAAGTATTTATAATCATGAAATAACACCCAACCTTTATTTAAATTTTGTCTCTTAAAATAAATGTTATTTGGTTCTTTAATTAGCATAAAAAAAAAAAAAAAAATTCTTCCAGAAAATATTTGCTTTTATATTGTATTATTTAAACTTAAAAAATGTAAATTTACAATATTAATTTAGAATAATCTAAAGAAAAATGATTCTTCCTTTGGCTGAATTCAATAATATTGAGCGACAAAGTTGTTGTTGTTTTTTTTTTCTATTTCAATTATTTAAGACTTGATTTTTTTAAATTGAGACTCGATTAAATTAAAACAACAAATATTTTTTCTAAGTGAATTGTATTGACAAAATGAACCGAAGAAATTTTAATTAAAAATGAAAAAATATGCATCAGCGTTTTACAGGATATTGTAAGGCCTGTCAACAAGTAGGAAACGGATCAATTTTGCTTCTCGGAACTTGATTACAGAAGATGTCAAATTTTAATTTTGAACTATTCAAATTACTGTTGAGCTTTTATTTTTTTTATTTTCTTGTGTATCCGTCTCAAAGGAACGAATTACGTTTCCGGTGTGAAATATGGTTATTATTCAGAAAAAGGATCTCTCTTACTCTACGTATGTTCAAATTAAAAATGAATATAATTTAAAATAATACTACAAAATAATTGTAATTATCCAATATCCAATAATCAGAACTAAATAATCAATTAGACATTAGAGAAAACTAAATAAAAAATAATATTAATTTCTGACTAATAACTTTTAAAGTTATTTTTTAATAAAGAATAATTATTAATATATTAATTAGAAAATCAAAATGATGAAGCCTTGTGTTTATTTGTTTTGATTTCAGGTTAACATTAATTAAAGACATTTTTAATATTAGTTTACTTTTGAGTGAATCTATATCTAGGAATTGAAAGATGTTGATGAAATGAGATATTTTTTTGAAAGAAAAAAAATTATTCTAGCATTAGATTACATCTAAAATAATCTAAATCAAAGTTTTTTTTTGAATTGAATTAATTTGCGAAACTGGGTTCAATTGTAATCATTAAACATTCGATTAATTACAACCCTGGTCATTCAAAACTTCCAAAAATGAACCTTCATGGAGCTTCAAGGGATTTCTGAAGTCAAGAAATCTCCTCAAATATTTTCATTTTTTTTTCAAATTTAAAAATATGAAAATTTTTGAAAAATAATTAAAATACCTTAAGAAATATGAAGCTTCACGGACCCTTGAACCTTCAAAACCTTGATCGTTCATGAAGGTTTTCGTTTTTTAAAATTAGTGTTATTTGAAAATTTCTTGGTATCTAAGTTTATAATTTTTGACATCATTTATTTGATCTATGACCCTGAAAAAAACAGAAAATAATTTTTCTAATGGGGATAAGAAATTTAAATTTTACACATATCCCACCGCTTTTTTTAGCCTAATTTAAAAAAGGACACAACTTTTTCACTATTTTAAAAGATAATAAAATACGGGATTATTAACTCCCCACAAACATTAAGCACAAATCAATTTAACACTAGAAGCACCGAATACGCTATTTTAGCGTATTTCCAAAAATTTGAACGCTAATTACTATTTTAAGAAAAATTCGACCAAGACGATTTTTGACTATTTTGTAGCCTTTATTTCGAGCTTCAAAGTGAGCTCCCTTTTGAAATGTAATAATCTGTATTTAATGATATAATCTAGTTTGAAAAATCAGCTAAAAATGACCGGTGCTTCTAGTGTTAAAAAAAAATTAAGAAAAGTAGAAAAAAATACTTGACTACGGTGAACTTCGGTGAACTATGGGGAACTATGGTGAAATCACAACAGGAACACGTGAATGGCCACAACAGTAAATTAAAAATTAAAATAAGTTTTAGAGAATTAAAGATTTTTGGAGTTTTGAAATTTTCCATATTAATTTAGACATTTAACAAAATAAAGGTCACACTGTATCGTCTGCTTAGTTTAATTTCATGTGTATCGTTTCATAACAGAGCCCAGTGGTCTTATATTTTGACTTGAAAAAATTGGGGTTTGAAACCAGGTTATTTTAAAAATTTTTAAAAAATTTCGGACCTTATTTGTTTTAGGACTTTATTTTGATTCATTACGAATACGAAATGTTGTGGTTTTCTATTGTGCCTAGCTTAAAATATGTCAAAGATTTAACAGAATTCGAAAGGCTTAAAAATTTATAATCTTAAGATTTAGCAGATGAAAAAACAATTGATTATATCAAAATTTTTACAAAAAACTATTTGTCTTTGATAGATTCTTTCTTATAAAACGAAAAAATTGATTAAATCGAACTTTAGTCGTATCTTTTTAAATTTTAAAGTTTTAAAACAAAAGGTACTAAAAATTCTGCAGGTTTGGTCTAATTTTAAAGCACATAGGATTTTGAATAGGGTTTTTAAAACACAAAAATCGTTTCGATTATAAATTTGACTTCTCTTCAAGAAAATATTTAAAAAAAAAAGCTTTCCATTAATGTTAAGATCTCTCTTGATATAAATAGTTTGACTATTTTATACGAAATGGCGGTATTTCATGTTATCTAAAGCTAATATACACTTGAATAAAAAGAATAGACATCCGGTAAATTTAGGAAATCTCTTAAAAATATTGTTAAAAGCTTTGTGTTTCTCTTTCCTTTTTAAATTTGACAACTCGTGTTGTAAAAAAGGGCTAAATAGCATTGCTGTTTAAATTGCAGAATAAGTTAATAAAAACCCAATGTAAATTATCTTTTACCAAGTATTAAAAAGTAGAATAAGATTAAATCTTTAGAACTAAATCTTAACTTTGGACTCTTATATTTTGCATTGGCAAAAGGGGTCTTGGTAAATATGTGAACACTGGATCACAAATTTCGTGACCACTAAATTTTCTCGTATTATGTGATTATTGATGATCACTAATTTCGTGACCTCGAAAAATGTGACCAATAAGAAATATTGTTTTCAAAGACTAATGTACTAAAAACATTAAAATAATTATGTGATCCTGCTTAGAATTTGGTGATTTTATTAGAATTAACCTCCTATTTGGAGAAGTAAAATACAAAGTAAAGTTAAAGAAAAGTTTTATAAAACTGATGTTTGACGACCAGGAGCTGTGTTTTGCACATAACACTGAGGATAATTTGAAATGATGAACTCGAGTTGAATTTTCTTTACACGACTTGACCTTCTGCATGGACGTCCACGAAGGTACCAACTGAGCTATCCGATCGAGAACAGAATTATGTGATCATAAATAAAATTATATCGACAGAAAATGATATTGTGAAAAAAATAAATAAAAAAAGTAGTTCCCTATTTGATAGAATCTCCATTTAACAATTGCTACAACTAAAATCACTTCTTTCTACCAATTCAAAGATTCATACCTGAACCATTTGGAAGCCTTTGTTGACCCAATGCTTAACTTTGGCAAACCTCGCGAGTTTTCGAGATTTAAGTCTTGACAAACAAATATTGAAAATTTTTATTTTTCCTTTTTATTTCCTTATTTTTCCAATGAATTCCAATTATATTCAAATAATACACATTGTCTAAAATTCAATGCATCAAAGGCGCATATCAATTTAAAAAGATCAATTCGATCATTTCAAAATGTGATCTGCAATATGCATTTTTTGCAGAAGCTTTTTCTAACTGTTTTTCTAAGTTTTAATTTTAAATGATCGAATTGTTCTCTTTGAATTTATATGCAACTTAAAAAGATCATGTCTCAATACAATACAGTGACTTTTACAATTGGGATCACTACAATATTATTTTGAATAAACAAAGTATAATCCTCTCATTTCAACAAAAAGCTTTCCCTCTTCATTCTCTAAAATTTCATCTCGTAAAATTATTTGAACAATTAATGAATTTTGTGATCATTCAAATATTATGTGATCTGTTTTATAGTTTCATGATAACTTGATAGTCACATTTTCCCAGGTTACGAAATTTTTGGTCCCGTATGATCACATGAAATTTGTGATCCGTTTGGTCACATATTTACTCACATCCTGCAAAAGTAAAATTGATTTCAGTTGGAGATAAATGTATTGAAATTTATGTCAGAATATTTTAAATTCTTAAAATGGCTTATTACTTAGATAAAAAGAAGTAGGTAAACGCGAATTGACAATTATTTAAAATAGATTCAATTAAATATGAAAAAAATAAAATGATACCACAGACTTTAATCTTGAAAATCATAAGAAATTTTAATAATCTCATATAAAAGCCAAAAAAAAACATAAAAGAATAGTTTGAAATCATAGTATTTAATATCATCAACTAGATTATGTTTTTGCACAAAAAAAAAGCTATCAATCCACAGGTGATTAAATTTTTATGTTATATTTAATTTAATTTTAAAAAATAATTAAAATCAATGTTTATCAGAATAGAAGGCAATTAAATTTCTATATAAAAAAAAACAATATCTTAAATTTCAAAAAACACCAAAAATAATTTTTCAATATTTTTTAATAGTTTTTTAAATTCCATGTCTATACGAGCTTTTTAAAAATAAAAAAATGCAAAAAAAAAAGAACAAATAATTAAAAGTAATCGAGTACTTTAAAAGCGTTTTAAAATTAAAAAAATATATCAATTAAAAGACAAGCTTATATAATTTTTAAAAATATATACATTACTTATTTAACAGGAATTTCGTATTTTGAAAAAAAAAACTTGAGTTTCCGTTTTTATTTGTTTTTTTTTTTTTAATTCAGTATCTTTTGTTTTCATTTTATGAATCTTAAATTTAAATAAAAGAATTAATTTTCAATCTTTCTTTTAACAATCATTTTTATGGAACAAATTGTTTTAAAAAAATAAAATAAATCCTAATGAAGTATTTCTTTATCAATCACTTTTTTTTCTTAAATAATTAAATTAGTGTCATAATAAATTAAAATCTTGTTTTAATTCCATTTGTTTTACGGAAAAATGAACGATTCCTTCTACTCTAAAAATTATGAAGCTATTTTTAGAAGACTTAATTCTCTATGAAAATTTTTTTTTTTTTAAAATTGGGAACGAAGCCTTTTTTTTAACAGATAAACAGGATGTGCTGTTAAAAATTAAAATCAGTTACAATAAAAATCAAAAGTTTTCATGAATTTGTATTTAAAAAGTTTGGATAAAACTTCCTAATCACAAAAATATTAAACTTAAAGCTTTATATATAATTCAAACTGTTAACACATTTACCCCTTTTGAAACTCTTGTCTTTAACTTGGGTGTCTATAGAGACCAAAAAAAAGGAATTAAAGAGAAACGGAAGTTATTAAGTTTTTAACATGTTTTACCCAAAGTGTTATCACTTTACTCTTTTTAATCGAAATTTGTGCCTCCTCACTAGGACCTGATGCATTTTAGGCAGCACTTCATGTAGTAGTAAAAACAGTTCTCTTTTGAATTATGTTCGTTGTTTTAGGTTCTTCTGAACAAAGTTGTTAATTATTTATCTAAATTGAATATTCTTTAATTATGGTTCTTAAGATTTTAGTTTCAAAAGAAAAGAAAATTCGATCAAATCCTTAGGGTTTTCTAGTTTCAACAAACTGTAAAGTTTGAAAAAATATTTGAATTATCTAGAAAATCTACAAGGAATTAGAACAATGCGTTTTTAATATCTCGAATTAAGCTCATCTCAAAGAGAACCCAAGAGAAAACAACGCATACTAGTTCAAACTTTCAAAAATTGTTATATAAATTACTTTTTTTAATCATGATTAAACAAAACGAAAAAAATAAGTCAGATTAATCGTCATTTAATAAGTGAAATGATTCCTAAAATGAACAATTAACTAAATGTTTTGAAACTTGTGTAAATTTCATTCTTAGAACAAAAATAATGACCAAACTAATACCTCGAAATGATGTTTTGTCATACTCGAAACAAAGTGAAAATTATTAAAAATTAAATTTTCGTGTTTAGAAATAAAGAAAATTCCAAATTAAGCTTAAAACAAAAAAATTTTCCTGGTTTAAGTCACTTTTGAAAACAAGTCACTTTTTTAAGGCAGTCTTTCAATAGTCGTGTCTAAAAAACAGCGTCTTTTTTCAAAAAGGATCTTCAAAAGACGCCTTAAAAACTTTCCAAGTTAGCGTCTAGCCTAAGCGTCTCAATTTTAGTGACTTAGTCGCTTTTTTTTTTGGCAGTGCAGTTAAACCCGATGGCGTCTGAAACGAAGAAACAATTTTTTTTTTGTTGTATAATTGAAAATTATTCGTTAAATTTCTCTCTTATCGTCCGTAGCATGATATAGCAACTTATCGCTGATAAAAAATCTAAATTTTCTTCCCTTCACCGCCAATTTGTGAAACTGAACGACGATTTGTCTAATCTGCCTTGCTTATTTTATGTTTCATGGTTGATACTGACTGGATAAAGTTAATACTGTCTGGAATGCTTAATTTGCTATACTAATTTAAGAAAGGACAGTAAAAATCCAATATGTTCTTGTACCAAACTCATTTATCAATTAAGAAATCTTACTCAACCCAAATTTTCTAAAAATTATTCCGATCTTCTCAGGTATCAAAATTTCTCTCTAAAAATAGATTTACTTCTTGACTGACAATTGGTTGTCATTTTTTGTTAACAGAATTTCAAGTGTATGAAAGGGAGCAGTAGATCAACTAAATTTAGTTCGGAGAGAAAATAATTGGATAATAAAGATAGGAAATGAAATTGAAAAAGCTATTAATTTCAGTTTAACTGCAATTGTACCGAACTTTCACCATTTGCATAGCCTCATTGGTTTAATACCATGGGAAAAATATGATCATCTTTGGTTTTCGACTAAAAAAAACTTATTTTATACGGATATGAAAATTCATGAATTTTTAGAAATGAGCAATGTGAAAGATCGGATTTGTGCAAAGCGAAGCTTTGATGACGATAATGACTTGGGAATTTTTCCATTACTAAAACTACATTACTTTATTTTCATAACTTACATTGAATCAGAAAGACTCCACATTACTAATTCCCTCTATTACAATCTTGAAACAAAATAATAGAATTTTGTATAGTCATAACTTCAAAATAAACCATAACAAAATCTTATATTTTAAACTTTTATTTACCCTAAGTCTTTGTCTATGAAACTATAACCGCATAAACTAACAACATAGAGATAGTATTGCTAGCGGCAATAGTGACGATTCGTTTTGGTCCAATGTGAAATAAATAAAAGAAGTTTTATTACTTGAAAAATCAAGTAGCATTAATATAATCAGTTTGTCAAAGTCTACATCAATTACAGGCGAAAATACAGAAAATAAATACCGAAAATACAGAAAGAATCATGGAATGGCTTGTATATTCTAAGAGATTTTAGTGAAAGTCTTTTTGAACTACAACCTGATTTTAGTTTTTTAAACATTCATATTTAATAAAAATTTAACTAAACATCTTCTTTGTTAGTCAAAGAATTATCATCCCTGATTCGTTGTGAAGTCGCTTTGTAAAAGGAGCGTAGCGACACAATACTTGTACACGCGATTGGTGGGTTAATTTGCCGTTCATTTGTTAGTCTAATCGGTTCACTAGTCGGCAAGTTAAAATTTTTTTCAATTTTCTTTTTCCAATTTTTTGAAGCCTAAGAATTAACATCTAAAGTTTTAATAGCTCTTTTTTCTAACAAATAAACCCTCGGACATTGTGCAGCAAATTTTGCTGCATCTGGCAATATAAGAAATTTTACGAATGAAGCTCGCGTAAAGATGACCGCTTCCTATTGCGCAGTTAAAAAATGAACCATTTTAATCATATTTATTCAACAGTGTTACCATAAGCAGCTTAAAAAATTATAATGTACTGTGCAGCAAAATTTGCTGCATCTGGCAGTATAGATATTACCCCAAAACGAAATCTATTAAAAATTTCGAAAAAGTGTGCAAAAATGCACAAATTTAATTGCGCAGTTAGATAAATTTTTCAATGTAATTTTTTTTATTAAATGCGCAATTTAAATTCAGAAATTTGCAGATATCCAAAAACCATTATTTTTAGCATCTTTGAAATTAGTAATAGCTCTTTTTTATGAGAATAGAATGCAGCAAATTTTGCTGCATAATACCATTCAGTCTGGAATGAATTTTACCTTTATTCAATTGTATACTTTAGTCAAAAAAATTGAAAAAGAAAACTGATCAAAAATTTTAACTTGCCTCACTAGTCGATTATCTGCACTCGGAAAACTTGAAACATAAAAGCTAATCTAATACGTTCAACGATATCATCAAATATTGAAACCCGTTAGTACTAACCTAAAACATTAGTAGCAGAAAAATTTGACCTTGGAATAAAATTTTATAAAAAGCGATAAATACAAGAGAATTTGATTAAAAAGAATAATGCTAGTAATCTTTTGAAAAAAAAATGATTTGAAAAATTTTTTTCCAATAAAAACGTAATTTAAAAACAAAAAAAATGACGTAATCGAAAAAAAACGTGTAATCACGTTATCAAGTCAATTATTTCTTCAACAAAGTGATGTTCTATAAACGTTTCTAAGCGTCTATCAAATAAAAAATAGACTTATCTTGAATTGTAAGAAAAAATTTTCTAAAACAATAATTTTTATATTTAAATTTTCAAAAAGTTAAATCAATTGTTGTTGACTAATCATCGAAAAAAATGCTTGCATCAAACTATTAAAAAATTTCACCACCTGTATATCAGTTTATAAATATGTAAAATTGAACTGATTTATCGATTGAATATCATGACTAAAATAAGAACGATCTTAAAAAATCTCAATTAGATTAATATTGCTACTGATCGTTACCCAGGTAACTAAAATTTGATGCAACATCGATGACAAATGAAAATAAAATTATATGAATCATCGAAGTGATAGACAACTTTTCATCAATTGTCATGAACCCCGGTAAAATTGTAATGATTTTTTTATTTCCTCATTTACTCGCAACCTACAGTATATGCAGGTCAGTGCTCGAAATTAACAAAAATTTTGATGTTATAAAAGTCCCGGCTTTGATACAAAAAATATTTTATTCTTCTCAACGTATTTCTAAAATTCAAATTGATTGTTCTTGTAATCCTAAGAGGATCACATATCAAAAATTTTTTTACGCGATAGCTCATTTTTATCGATTTCTAACTTATCTACATGACTTCTTAGGACTTGGCGAAAACCATTGTTCAAGGCTGAGATTATTGACAAGTATTGTCACATTTTATGTTATGAATTCCAAATATGAACAACATTATCTACAGTTAAACTTGTCCCAAACGTTTTTTAAAATTAGTTCTCTTCCAGTTCTAAAGGCGTTTTAAGAAGGTTTCAGGACCTGTTCTAAGAATCATGTGGGTTTTAAAGATCATTCTGGTAACAGAAAAAAACCTTTTTAGAATTTTTAGAACTGAAATGGAACTTTTTCGCAAGACCAACTGTAAAAGATTTATACAGTCTACTTACCGTAATCACCCGATAGTTGTTATTAAATGTTAACTTATGTTTCGAGTCACGAGCTTTCATTTAACTCTATAATCGATATTTGTGAAAAATGAACCTAATGTGCAAGAGACTGCAACAGTAGGGGGTCATTTTTAAGGGATTGTAAGGTAATTTTGTAATTTTTAATAATCCGACCATTTTGCATTTCAGGGGGCTCTGAAAACGAATATTCGAAAATTATCAGGCTAAAATGACATTTTTTGGATTTAAAATACTTAAAAAACGGCTTTTTAGTATGATTGTCTTTATCGACTCGGGTCGAGTATAAACTTGCGCAGTTGTATCTGTATTGTGAAGCAAAAACGTTTAAATACTTCCACAGCTCTTAAGAGTTTAACCCTAATGGGTCGCAGTAAAACTTAATACTACTACTACTACTACTACAATTCCATTTTTGTACCCATTTTAAGGGGGTAAATTGGACCGGTCTAATTCCGACCTGGTTTACTTTTAAAATGATACCAGTGCAAGAGTGAAAACCGATGATTTTCCAACAAAAAAGGCCGAGAGAATCCACTATTTTCCCATGTTGCTTCAAGTTTTTTGTTTGTTATATCATAGGGATGTTATCGAATTTTCATTTACTTTCACAAATCTTATAAAAGCCATTCAGAATTAAAAATTTACGAAAGGAAAGGAAAAAATCAATATATGTCCCACAGAAGAGTAACTAAAATGATATATTCCGAAAATGATCGGAAACTTTTTCAATCAGTCGAACACACCAAATGAACTCAAAGAGAAGAGAAGGAAAATCAAAAAATTAAAAAACTAGGAACATCAGAAGCTCTTCTTTTGTGTAACTTAAGAAAAAATGTTGTATGTTAAGTGCGAAGCACTGCATTAAAAATGACCAAGATTATTTTCATATTTTGTTTGCATAACTTGCTTTCATTTTGTGTTTAGGACCATTGATGAGTCACCGACCAAATACAAAACTGGTCTGATCCTTTCACAATCATTATTTTAATCAATTAAATGAACAGAGAAAAATTAAATGAACACAAGGAAACTTTGTGAACTGGGATGATTTAAAATCGTTAGATTTTACTTCTGACGGATAATTAAATCTTAAAAGAACAAATCCTATTTTTTTACCGGTCTCATTTTAAAAGTATACCAGATGACCAGATGTAATTGGGAATTAGACCGCTCCAATTTACGACCTATCTAAAATGGGTAAAAAATGAAATTGTTCTATGGGCATATACCCAAAAATTTTAAAATTGTACCGGGACAACCATGGAGTTTTTACGTTACATCATTCTTTACTTAAATTTATAACATTCAAGGTATACTCTAAGACAATTTTTTTACCACCCAAAATAATAAATTCAAATAAAAAATGTGAATGCTGAAAAAAGACTATATGGCTTGGCTTAAAAATTTTATGTATCTAAAAATAAAAATTAAGCAAAATTTCTTTTGCAATTATTTTGAAAAAAAAATCAACTGAATAAAACTGGCTATTTCGAATAATGTTTAAGAATAAGTGATTGATAAAATAAACTCATAAATGATATCTTATTGTGAAAATTGTGAACAAACAAAAAAAGTATTCCTTTCAGCGTCTGTTTAGAATTGAATTGAATTAATTTATATTTCTAGGACTTGAATGAGACTAAATCAAAGTTAGCCGAGTTTCAAAGTTTAGCCAAACGAATCGTTCAAACAGATCTTGTTCTTAGAAAATTTTCTGACAAAGAAGCCGAATGCTTAAGATTAGCTGACGAGCTAAGGAACAAAGAACGGTATACTTAGACCTATAAATGAGAGTTTTTTCACACTGTAAATTTGTCTTGTTTTCAGAGATTATGATCATCTAAATGACAAGTACAAAAATGTAGTCAAAGAACTCGAAGCGCATAAAAAAGTATTTAAACAAAGCCCAAAACTTTAAGTATTTAACTAATCTATAGGATTTAGCAAAGCAAAGAAACTTCAAAAGAAAAGGCTGATGTTGATAAAATTTTCAAAGAAAAAGACGAAATAATCGAAAAATTGACCAAAAATGAATTTGAAATGATCCAAAAAATTGAGGAATTTTCTCAAAAAGAAGATGATTTTCTATCCAAGAGTAATGAATACACAAAACAGATTCTTAATTTAAAAAGTGAGCTGAGATTAATGAGCGAAAAATTTGACCAAACATCGGATGAACTTCGGTAAACAATTTTTTTATGAAGACTTTTAATCACGCGAGATATTTTTTGAAACAAATTGAATTAAAGATTGCCTTTTCCGACGTTTTATTAAGAACCTTAAAACATCCTGTTATTTTCCACTTATGCCCTGAATTCTTAATTGAAAGCTTTAAAAAGGAACTCAAAGTTTCCTTTAGTTTTAAATTAAAATAAAAACTTTCAAGATAAAATCATAATCTAAGGAGAAGAAATAGCTTAAAGCTAGACTCTTTGCTCACAACAATTGAATTGAGTCAAATTATCTCACAGGATACTTTTATAATTCTTATAAATCAAACTTTCAATTTACAGGAAACTTAAGGTCTTGTACGAGGCATCAAAAACCGAACAAGCGTCACATTTTGAATACAAAAACATAAAGACTTCTACTCAAATTTTAAATGTAAACATCTCAACAGACGATTCAACCTTTCCTGAACCGGACAAAAAAGAATCGCCCAAGAAAAAAAATGATTTCAAGGGTTTCTATATAAGTTCAGAGTCCTCATCTGAAGAAGAAGAAGAAAAGGTTGAAATAAAGACAACAGACAGACCATTCGAAAATTTAAGCTCGTTAAGTCAAGATGATGTTGTGAACATCGATCAACTGGTAGTTTCAAAACAATCGGAAGTTAAAACCGAGCAAACTAATCAAAAAAAACAAGTTAAGTTTGGTCTTTATGATTCAAGTGAAGAAAATGAACAAACAAATGATATTAAATATTCTGAATCTGAATCGAGTAGTAGTTCTGAAACCGAATCTGATACGTCATCATCGTCAAGTTCATCCAAAGAGTCGAAAAACGATATGGATGATTTATTTGGTTTTCAAATTAGCGATGATGAAAATGATTCGAAAAAAGACGATACTGAAAAATCATTTGACGTTTTTAATATTCAACAAGATTTTGAAAAAAGTCAATTAGAGTCTGAGAAGAGAGAAAACGAAAAAGAAGAAATTCTAAAAAAAGAAGCTGAAGAAAAAGAAAAAAAGCTCAATTTGGAAATTGATCAAAAAACTGATTCACTTTCAACCGAATTAAGTAAAGTAATAAGCGAAAATTTCATTGAAGAAATGATAGAACAAGTGAATACAGAGCAAACTATAATCGAATTTATTCGAGATAAACTTTTAAACGAAGAAATAAACTCGAAAAATAGTCTTACAGCGAGTATTCTCAAAAGTATTTGTATAACTACCATTGACGAGGAGAGAAACGAAAGAAAAAAATTGGAAAAAATAATTCGTGAAGAAATTAGAGCCACTTTAGTAGAGGAAATTTACGAAAAAATATTCGACGAAAAATACAATCAATTGATAAAAGAATGTTGTGAAAGAGTTCTCGCCGAAGATATGAATGAAAAAGTGGATAAAATATATCACGACTTGGTCGATGAGGTTTATAAACAAACATTTGAAAAATGTCTTTTGGATCTTATATTCGAGGACATGAATTCCGTTCCGAAAAAATTTATTGAAAAATTGAAATTAAAAGAAATTAAAATTAAACATTTTGAGAATAAATCGAATAAACGACGTTTATCAAGTGATGTAGAAGAAAAATTTGAATTAATTGAATCCGAAAAGAGACCGAGGAGAGAAAGTTTTGGTAGTGAAGCAAGTTGGAAAAGTAGTGTGTGTTTTGGTGAAGATAGCGAAAAAAAGACTTTGGAAGAATGTAATTTTTTTTGTAAACTAAAATTTAATTACATTGGTTAAATTCTTTTGTTAAGTTGTCAAGGAATGTTTAGCAGACTATTTTAGAAAATTTAATTTTAAAATTGAGTTTACATTTGAAGAACTCGATGAACTAATCGATCGATTGGCTCGAGCTGTTAAAAAGAAAAATTTATACACTGATAATTCAAAATTTATAGCAAGGATTTTGGTTAAAGTAAGATTATTGTTGTTAATTTTTGATTTTTTAAATTTCAATTGATTGATTTTATTTCTTGTTTAGCATTATATTAATAATAAATTTATACCTCTTGATGATAATAAACTCAATCAAGTTGACGAAAGTGAATTGAAACTTTTCAAACAAATAAGTATTATAAAAAACACATCGATTAAAGATGAATTCGAATCGATTACAAGAACTATTTATGGTAAAAAGTCATCACAAAGCTCGTATATGTTGCATCTTCAAACAAAGTTGAATGAAATTATGCTTGTAAAGATTACAAATGAAGAGGAAAAATATGTTTATATTTTGAATAAACTCAAGGACTACCCTGGCCTAGTAAGTCATCAAAATAAAAAAACATAAAGCATTAAAATGCAAAATCATCATCAGTCTATTCCAAAGATTTTGGTCTGCTTGCTTTCAATAATTCCATTTTGCCTATTTATCGAGACTCTTTGTAATTTGTAAGCTCGTTATGATATATTTTTTTATATGAATAATATGCATCGTACACTAGTGACATATTTGCAGTACATATATTGTCGTTTTATGATTTTATTATTGGATGCCAGACATGCCTCTAAACATATATTTTTATACTCATCAGCTTGTAGAACAAGAAGTTTGGCAAAAAATATTGTGTCTAGATTTTTAAGTTATTGACCTAAAGGATATAAATAAAAAGCCTAAAAATCGCGCTTAAAATTAAAAATCTCAATAATGAAAAGAATTTACACTTTTTGCCCGAAATTCGTGGTAATTTTACAATAACATATGTAATTTTAAATTTAAAAGATTCCTGGCAATGTGAAGTTATGTCTCAAAATCCCAAAAAGCCTCAAAAGCCAAAAGTATCAAAAAACATTTCATTAGAGATACTATTGATATGAAATAAATTCTTGATACAGGTAGCTCTTGTGCAAAACTATGCTACAATAATATCCATCTCTGCAATGTTTGATCCTTAAGTTGTTATCAGACATATGTACCTATAAATTTTAAGGTATTGGGTTTGGGTTGGGTAAACCAAAAATTTGAGTATCTTATAGATTTTTAAGTTTTTTTTTTGAAAAAAAATGGGTTTTCGGTAAAAATACCCAAATTTTTGGGTTACCCAACCCAGACCCACACGTTAATTTTTTGCCTGACTTTCTATAAAAAGCGTATCTAATGAAAAAATTGACCCCTAATTTTCAAATTTAGCTCTTAATAAATTAAACAACCCTTCAATTAAAATCCTGTCTCAAATAGAAGATGCTTTAGAGCCTGTTGAAAAAGTTGTATGAATTTACTAATTTTTCAACAAAATTTTTGTATTTTTAGTGTAAACTAACTTAAACTTAAGAGGTCTTATAGCATTCAAACTTTAGGATGGGGCAGTATGCAAGGTTTTATGGTAATATTTAAATTTTTAAGTTCATTTTTTTTTCATTTTCTAAAAGGGACCGATCCAAGATGAATTTTTAAATTGTTTGAAAGTAATGATACTAAACAATGAATTCAAAGATACCTTCAAGATGAGAATGGGGTAACTTTTTAAGCACTAATTTTTAAATTTCACAAAATTACTTTCATTTTTTTTTCGACAGACGAATGTTATGTTTTGTTTGTAAATCCAAACGAAACTATGATTATCTAAAATCGTTTATTTATGATTTAGTCATCTCACATGAGTTTACAATGCCGTTAATATTTCAAAATCTAGTCTTACTTTTTGCTCGTATATGGCCTGAGTCTTTAACATGGCCATGTTCCATAGATCAAATCAATGATGAAGACATGGAATCACTTGAGCACAAAAATCCCATTCTTTTTTCTATGATTTACTTAGTCAGAGAAAAAATTTTAAAAAATAATCTTCAATTGGAAAGCATTAACCATCACTCATCTCTAAAATATTCGGATTTCTCAAATTACTACATCTATGTAAGTTCTTGAGAGTTAAAACTTTTAAAATTATGAATCGAATAATCAATATTTCAGATTCTAGAATGTCTTTGTAACTGGAGTGTTTCTTATTCAAGCAATTTGGACATTTGGAATTATTTAAAAATTAGTTTGGAAAAAGTTCTCGATAGCTTAGAAGCTAAAGATTTTTTCATTTCAGATGGTAAAATTTTGTACTTTCATAAGTTTTAATAGGCTTTAATATGTTTTATTTAGAAAACACTTTTAAATTGAACAACATACTGAGACAGTACGTCGAGGCATTCAAAATTTTGTGTCTAAAAGAAGGTTGGAAATGGACCAAGGAGTATTTTATTAGTCAGTATTTAAAAAATGAAATCGATCGTCTTCAACTAAACGAAAGTGATGTGAAACAAAGAAATATATACTGTTTTTATACCCTTGTCAGTAGTGATATAATTTGTACAATGTGTCCTCTAAGTGATTCAGATTTTGCGATTGAAAAAATAAAAAACCTTGGAACTAAAATTCATTATCTGGAAAAGGAAAAGGGTAAGCTTTATATGACATTACTTCTTTCAAAATTGTAATTAATTTGATAACTTCTAGTTTTTGTACCATACGAATTTTCTCTAGTCGAATCGTTACTCGTTTTAAGTTCATTTGATCCGATGGAAAGTTTTAAAATAATCGAATCATGGTTTGATATATTTAAAAAACGTCTAACACAACAAAAAATGTCCATTCAAATTCCAAGAGTGTTAGAGAACAAAATACGAACAACACAAGGTTTACACGTATCAAAAACTTAATAAATAATAATGTAAAAATTTTATTTTTAAATTTCAACAAATAAAATTGTTTTAATAAAAATTTACAAAGTTTTTTTTCTATTATTTACCATCACTTTAAAATTTTTAGTTTTCAAGTTTGCCATAAAGATTTGACAAATCTTTTAAAATAATCAGAAAGATTTTAATTTGAATTTTTTTTCAGTAAATTTTAGGAACATGGGTTTTTATCACAAGTTTATTAAAGAAGGCGTTAAAGGCTATAGTTTAAGAGGTGGCCCGTTCGCAAAATGGCGGTATCCTTTAAATAAAGTATTGTACAGAAAGAGGCTAGCAGCCGGGCCTGAAGTTGAAAGACCAAGATCGGTTTGGTCCAATTGGTATTTATGGCGATTAATATTTAAAATAAAATTTTTCTAATTTTTTGAATAAAGGAATTATGATTCGGAAATTTACGCCTTTGCGAACAGATTGAACGAAAATTTCAAAGAGCAATTACTTCGTCAAGCTTTCATAGACCCGAGTTATTCAGTGTCACAAAAGTCTAAACTACAAGATATAGGCGTTGAGTTTGATTTAACCCAAAATAATTCAGAACTTGCCAAAGAAGGAGAATCTATATGCAAAAATTACATTAGAGCTTTGATTAACTTTTGGTATCCAAAGCTCCCAACAAATGGAGTCGAGTAAAAAAATTTAAAATTTCATAAATAGTTATGAAATTTTGTAAAATTTTGTTTTTTATAGAGCTGTCCTAAATTTTTTAACCAATCAAGAGTCATTAGCACACATTGCAAAAAATATTGGAATAGTTGATTTAGTAAAAACAGAGGTAAAAAACTGCAGGTCATTTAATCGAAACATAATTTTTTAAAAAATTTGAAATTAAGGAATTTCCAGTAAAAAATGAAACATTACAATCAAGTTTGTTTGCTGTGATTGGAGCATTGAGTCAATCTGATGTAAATTAAGAGAAAAAATCTATTTTTAATCAATTTAAGCTAAACTTTCAAAATATAGAATGTCATAAGGGCTCATTTATTTATAAATGATTTTATAGTGACACAATTAGTCGGACAAGACATAAATGAAATATGGAAAATTGAAAATCCAATGGGACTTTTATGTGAAGAATTGAAAAAGAGTGGAAGTAAATCATTGCCAAAAGCAAGATTGATTTGGTCGACAGGTGCTACAACACCAACATCAGCTTTTAAGGTTGGATTATACTTAGACGAACAATTTTTATCGAAAGGATCAGGTGAAAATATTGAAGTAGCTGAAGAAATGGCCGCAAGAGATGCTCTTCGAAGAATTTATGGTACAAGCGAAGACACGGCACCAATACCCTATGGAGATAAGGCTAGAAAATTTTCACAAATTATTCATAGCATTTACGAAAAATTTCAAAAAAATCAAAATCTCTGAAAAAAATTCAATTTTGTTATCTTTAATTTTAAAATAAAAAAAACCTAATTTCTGATTTTATTGTATTTAGTTTTACTTAAGGGAATCCTGTCATCTTAATCTGATTTACATTTTTAGAGGATTCTCGAAATAAGATCTCTACGGGATCGATCTCTAGGAGTTTACTTTAAAGAAAAAATGACGATCTTCACACCAATTTCGCTCCGTTTTCATGATGAGATATTTTTGAAATTCCATACATTTTCAAGACATTGTTTTAATAGTCTTTTAAGAGAAAAACAAACAAATTTTGGAAATTATTTTTAATAGTTTTTTTACATGGTGAAGTCTTTTAATAAAATATCAAAAGGACTTAAGGATCCTCGATGATGATAGGTTCAAAATTCCAAAACCAAGTGTTTCGAATCTCCAAAAAGCAAGCATAAACAGTCATGTAACACAGAAGAAAGTATTTATTTATTTATTTATTTATTTGAGTCTAGAGCTGAGGCCGATCTCCGACCACTACGTCAGTATCCCCATTAAATAAAGGATACTGTGATAATTATGATAAAATAACAGTATAAAATATTTAGAGGTAAACTATGATACAATTTTTTTTTTTCTTTTATCTTTTCATTGTCCAACTGCATCATATCTACATAGTTGAAATAGAAGACTCTATATTTTGGACTTGTCTTTTTCATTGAATACACTTTTTATCTTCGGGACCATTTGATCATTTTTAGCTTTATCTTCAAATTCTATTGAGTTCAGCCGCTTGTTGAGTTTACATTTTTCTGTTGAGTTTACAGTGTTATGTACATGTCATTGATTCTCTCTGTTTTACTTAAGACCTCAGTGATTATGTCATTTTCAATGAGAAATCCTGCAGTCTCAATTATGAGTTTTCTTCATCTTGTAGGAATTCCGATCATTTTTTTTGACTAGGTTACCCTCGGTCCTACACATTTCATTTTTAAGTCCTTTGGTGAACGCTAAATTTTCAACTCCGTACATCAGTACAGGCCTTACGAAGGTCTTGTATAGATACCCTTTCATTGTGGGATGCATTTTCTCACTCAGTATACCAAGATTTCTTAGCCTTAGACTTTTCCTTTTTTGCCAGTGATCGGTGTGGTTGTCTTTCTCATTTATTTGGACACCTAGGTATCTCATGTTTGTCACTTTTTTGATTTCAGCTCCATAAAGAGTTAATGGACCCTGCCAAGTGTCTGCGACTCTATCTTCTTTAGTTCTAATTGTTGCATTATTGAATATCATAAGAACTGTTTTGTCTGGATTGTATTTCAAACCGCACAGTTTACCGTAGGTCTCAATCACCTCTAACTGGGATTGGCAGCCTTTTTTCGTGTTACTTAGAATAATGATGTCATCGGCATAAAGAATGAAAGAAGAAAGTATTACTGAGCCGATTTTTTTCGGTAAGATTTTTAAAATTTAGACTAGATTTAGGTAAAGCTAGTTACTTTTGAACAAGGAGTCTAAAATTTCAAGAGATGAATAAAAATGAGGGAGGTAATCTTGAGGAAAACTTCGTCTTTAGGACAGTCCCCTCATCACAACTTCTTTTCGCTGATGCCATAAAAATCTCATATTCTGACGCAAGGTACTTTTTCAAATTGTGAGCTTTAAAATGATATTTTCAGCTTAAATTAGACAATTGATCGAGTAATCGGAATAGACGTCAAAGGTTAATGAAGAATTTCGTGATTTAACTTCAAAATAAAAAGAAAGCAAACTTACGAAAAAGAGTGCCTCTATTGACACATAATGTGTCAATATTATATGTCAATAGTCACTTGGTTAGAATAGAAAGGATATCTATGGTCAAAAAAGTTTTAAGATTTTTCTGATCGATTCAAAGATTTTCTAATTTTATCGGCTTTAAGCGAATCAAAAAGATAATAATCCTTAAATTCCAATCATCCCCGGTAAAAAAAAACATAAAGATCAATCTGGTTGTCAGTTCTCACGGAAAAACTTGACACTCACTCTCACTCACTCTTTCTCACTTTCTTCTCAAGAGATCTCAATTGTATCCGAAATAGCAAGTTTTTAGAAAAAAATGCGAAATTTTCCTCTGTTGACAATGAAAAAAAAACACTTTTACAGAGGAACACTTTTTATTCTTTCATTTAGAAGACTTTCTTAAAAGATTTTAGAAAGAATATAAAATATAGAAAGGACATATCTTCAGTCATTGACAATAGCTCTATGGAGAATGAGAATCGAGTCTCGCTAAATTTCTTTGATTAAATATCTTATTTTTAACCGTTCAAGTGCGCCTTGAGGAGGCACCGGTTTTAAGATGACGCTACTTCAGACTGAAAAAATTTTCTCAAAAAAGAGCTAAAAATTAGAAGCCTAATGTTTTTGCCTAATAGGAGACTAGAATCCGTAAAAAATCAGCCTTTAAAGAGTTATAATTAAAGGATGTGATCCTCTCTACAACTCTTAATCCTCAGAATTTTTATATCATTGAAACAGAAATTGGTTTATTTTTTATTCAAGCATCTCTCTTTGCTTATTTAACAAAAGAAAAAAGGATTGAACATCGAGTCACGTTTTCTTTTCCAATGCTCTTTTTAATCTATTTTGAAATCTAAACAAAAATTTACATTAGTTGCCTAAAAACATAAGAAATTGCTTTTTATAATTTAAACTAATCATTTTATGCTAAAAATATAAACAATTCGTAAAAAAGTTAGTTCTAGTTATTAATACAATCGTTGCTTTTTAGCAAATAAGATCATGGAAACATTAAAGACTTTTTTTGTAAGAAATGTACTCTTGTGAAAACCCAAGGTTTCCCGTGCCCTTTGTGTAATAACAAACATAACCAAAATGGTTCCAAAATGGTTGTCCTCATTTTACAATAAAAGAAAAACTATGAATAGTTAATCGTAAATCAAAGAAATTTGAACATTTGTAAAAAAAAGTGGTCAGCTTCCCAGCATATGTTAATTTTGAGTTTAATTTTTTTTTGCAGTAAAATGACGCAAAATCAAGTACCTAATGAAAAATAAATTTCCTTCAAACAATGCAAATTTCATCGACAAGATTTTTTTAAAACAATCCGTTTAAATAACTGAAAATGAATTTTCGACTTTATTAATTCAAAGAATAGCTCCCTGGAAGTGACACCGCTCAAATCCTTCGGTCGTCCTCGGTAATTTTGTTTTGGAAAAATAAGTGCGACCCACCATTGGAAAGAAAAATACTCTAGGATTAAAACGATATGTTGATCATAACGTTTTCATGTTCCGTTCTGTAGGAATTTTTTTAAAAACTCTAAATTTGAAACTGATCATTCAAAGGTTAAAAAACGGAAATTTCTGGTATATATTCCATAACTTTTTGATGGAATCACCAAAATTTGTTCAGTATGTGTCAACAGTCTTCTTATCAAGAAAATATGGTATTATATTCATATTTTTCGTTATGACCAAAAAAGTAGAATTTTTCTCCTGAACCGCAAGTTGTCGGATGGCCCAAACAATCCCGAGGTTACTAAGGACTGAGTTAACTTTTTAGGAATAAAAAGAGTTTAAGTTAGATTAAGTTTGCACTGTATAGAGACATGGTTTCACGGTATTCCGATACGCGTTGCGTAAAACTACGAATGGATAAAAAAAATGAGATTTAACGCTTTTGGGTTAGAAGAACAAGCTTTTAAAATGTCACGTTACGGTAATGGTCATCTCAACGACTATTATTTATTAAGAGCTATAATTTTAAGTATTAATAATTAGTAAAACGATAATTTTTAAGCCTAAAATATCGCAAAAAAATAAGAATCCTAAATGGTTTAGACTTATTTTTATTTAAATAAGAAAACTAATTATAGAAGCATGGTTACACAGCGTTATTTTATAACTTGATCTTGTTTTTGTTTAGGTTTCTTAAGAATTCTTGAAAAAATTTTCTTCTTCAGTTTATTTTTTTAAGCTTCATTTTAATATATTCATATTGTAAAAATCGCAACAATTTTAGATTGTTATTTATATCTTTTAATTATTTTGCAAGATTTATTTATTATTTTTCTTAAAATATCTTAAAGCAAAATTTAAAATTTTTATTGCCGAAATTTAATCCCACCCATTAATTGCTTTTGGTGGTTATTCATTTAATCGTCATTTTAAAAGACTAAAGTTTATCTTTTATTAACTTCTTACAAGTCGATTCCTCACGAATTAACCGTATAAATTTTCATAGGATGACAATGAATGACTCGTCCTTAAAGTTTAAAGAATAATGAGGGGTACACTCGACTAGCTTTTAATAATAATAATAAATAAAGGCAATAGAAAAGGATTGATTATCATCCTTAACGGAGCGCAAGGATTAGTTGCACTATATTAGCCTGCTAATTTTTTCTTATATTTTTAATATGTGTGTCAAGCAGAGTTGTTCCTCAAGTCTCAAGTCAAGTCCAAGTCATGACTTGACTTGATTTTAATTTTTACAGAATTTTAAAAGACATTTTCTAACAATTTTAACATATGGAATCGCTTTTAATCTCGAAAATCCGGAAGAGCGTATAAAATACTTTGAAAAGAAATCGTTTTTTTATCGTTTAAAGCATTTTTTCAGGGAAAAACTTCAAGTCTTTACTCCAAAAAGTCAAGTCAAGTTTGTTTTTAAAATCATTTATTGTTGTTTGTTTGACAAGATCCCTTGGTAAATTGTTCCAAGCATTCGTTACACGATGGATGGGAAAATTGAAACTTTGGTTGCAGTTTCGAACCAATTGTTTCTCAAATCCTTGATTGTGACTTCTTGTCCCATAATGTTCTGATGTTTGGTTCAACGGAAAATGCCAATCAACATTATCAAAATTTTTAACTATTTTAAATTGTTCAATTAAGTCACCTCTCATTCTTCTATTCTCGAGATGTAAGGCTTAGCTTTTCTAGACGATCTTCGTAACTCAAATTACGTAGTTCACCAATAATTTTTGTTGCTCTTCTTTGAACACCTTCAATACTTGAAATATCTTTCCTTAAGTGCGGATTCCAGACCTGAACCGCGTACTCTAACTGAGGTCTTACTAAGCTTGTATAGAGTTTTTTTATAGTATTTTTATCACGGTGCTTGAATGAGCGTTTTATCAACCCTAGAACCTGGTTCGTTTTTTTAGTAGCTACTCCTATGTGTGCTGAATTACTCAAGTTGTTACTAAAAACAACTCCTATATCGCGTTCTTGAGATGATTCGGTTAGCTTGCGACTGTTTTACTTCTGAGCCCAAAAAGTATTAACATTTTTGATTGTTTGGACCATAAAGCATCACAACACACTTATCCTCATTAAATTCCATTAGCCATTTTTTTGACCACTTGTACAAATTAACGATGTCTTTTTGCAAGAGTGAATTTTTTTCTTCACTGTCGACCACACTTATCACTTTTGCGTCGTCTGCAAATTTTTTGGACATTATCCGGTAAATCGTTTATAAAAATTACAAAAAGTATCGGACCCAATACCGAACCTTGTGGAACACCACTAATAACAATCTTTTATGCGAATCTTGTTCATCTAGTTTTTAAAAACTTACAACTGTCATTAATGAGTCATGTGCAAATGCTGAATTTTTTAAGTGGAATTTTTAGCTAAATCTCTAGTCTAAAATGACGCAAAATCAAGTACTTTATAAAAAATCAATTTCCTTCAAATGATGCAAATTTCATCTGCAAGATTTTTTTTAAAACAATTCGTTTAAATAACCGAAAATGAGTTTCCGACTTTATTAATTCAAAGGATATCTCTTTTTAAATATTTCCGCTTTTAAGAAGAACTATTAACGGGATACAAGTGCTTATGAAAAATTAAACAATACAATAAGATATCAAGGTTATTCATATCAGGGAAGCAAGCCCTGCAGTTAAACACCAAAACAAAAAATTTTTCATTTTCAATTTAATGATTCATTAGAGCCTTCCGAAATTTAATAAATTAACAAATTCAACTTGAAGATTTTCTCTAACGAAAATTCAAATGAAATCATTCAATTATAAGATTAAACAAAATATGCTTTAAGCTCTTGAATTCTGGTGGAATTTAATTTTTTTTTTTTTAATTTTTCAATAGGAAATTTTTATAATTCAGAAATTTCGGCTTGTATCAACGTTTCGAAATTACAAGTAAAATTTAAAAAAGTATATCAGACTAATCATTATAGATTTTATTTATTGTTTACTTTCGATGAATATCTTTTCCGATTTTAATGATATTTGTTTAATAATTCTGAGACATAAAATATCTAATCGCTTTCATAAATCTTTAAATACCAAGAACATTATTATTTTTTTCTAAAGTAAATCAAAATTAATCAGAAATCAAATTTCTCAAAAAAAAGATAAGATTTATGCTTTAAAAATTGACTTTTTTGCATGGCTTAGAATAAAAAACATTAGTTGAAATTAAATTCAAGATAGAACATTAAATGACCAATTAATACTTTAATTTGACATTTAAAAACGAAGTCTTTCTAAAACCAAGAAATTATTGAGCTTTAAATTTTTTTATCAATTTTAAATTATTATTATTTAAAGTCTGCAAGTAAGAACAAAAACGGTACTGTACAGAATGCTGCTTTTGAGGTAAAGTTTTCAGTTTTTACACAGTTTTTTTTTAATTTTTCGTTAAAATATCCTCAAGAAATAAAAATAATATTAAAATAGAGTTTTAAGGAACACTTTTCTTTGTATCTTATAAATTTTCGGAATATCCAGGAATAAGAAAAACATGATAAGATTAAGCTGGTTAGAAAAAACAAAAGTTTTCAAATACACAAATTTGCTCATTTAACAAGAAGATTTTCTTCAAAATACTTCCTTTCAAATTATTACAGAAAGTTTTTTAGGTTGATTTATCACGCTCATGAAAGTTTGTAGGTCTTATCATGCAAGGATTTTTATAATCTTTAATTCAGGCTTAAGTAATTTAAGGCAGTTTTTTTAGCCTTCAAAGTATATTGAGTCGGTAGTCATAATGCAATTTTAATCATCAAATTCTTTAGATTTGTGATTGTCATGAATTTTTGGAAACGGAAAAGACGAATTCAAAAGATCTTTTAGAAAATTCCTCATTAAATTTAAACACTTTTTAAAAGAACAATAACCAATCAGTAGGTTTCATTTTCAGATATCAACATTGACAACAAAAATCGCTTTAGTCCGATTTTATCTGAAAAAGAGGCCGTTTTGAGAGCACTTATTAGCAAGTAAATAAGGTATGAATACAATGAAAGTCATGATTGTTAAATTTTGTTAATCCAGCCGATCGGCACATTTACTTTAAATATAGAGAGAATGTCGAATTATTGAGTTGAAATGCAATTATTAACTTATGAAAAATATTACTGAAGGAAGTTTTTAACATTTCAACTTGTGGGCAATTCAGAATCATCGAGGACCCTTTTTTATTAATTCATTTTCTTTCCTGTTTTGTTCTTGCCATCTCCTGACTTTAACTCCTCTTTTCGACCAAGCATGTGCCCCAACCGAGTCTTTTTGAGATTTATAAGTTGTTTATTTAATTAAATAATTTAATTAAACATTAGTGTTGTGCTGCTTGAAAACGATCCGACTAGAATCATCGACTTTTTATCTCTAGATGGCCTTATACTAGAACAACTTTGAAAATCATCGTATTGAGACTCGTGAGTCGCTGTGACTTAAAATAAGAGCGTCGAAAGATTCAAACGTAGCGAGTATAAAAAAATTCTGTTACGGCCTACCCGGCTAAAAAGTCTAATCAGCTTCTGCAGCTAATAAAGTCTAGGATTGTTCTACTAGATGTTAAGTCTGCACAGAAAAGTATTACTACTGAATAATGTTAGCACAGTTAGTGGCATTTACTCGATTTTACACCAATGGCATTTAAAAAGTTTTTGTTAGTTTCTATGCTTCTTTGAAACAAATTTGACCCAAGCGGGATTCGAACTGACATTTTCGTGGAGCATTGATCAACCGACGATACCAACTGAGCTATCCCAATTCCCATCAAACACATCGTCCCAAACCTCATTTTGTAACTTTCAATTGGATTTGTCTAACAATTTTATGAAATCCTTTTATTCTTTGCCTTGTCCAAGTGCTTGATCACAAGCGTGTGTCTATTACAGTTGGTTGTAAACATAAGTTATATAATAATTTTATAAATTATTTATTTTCAAAAAAGTGTAAAACTTAAGATTATGAAACGTAGTGTCTTTTTTGTTAATGTAATTAGAAAATTGTGTAAGTATTATTCATGTTAAATACTGCTAAGAATTTGATAATGACTCTTATGCAAAAAAATATTTCCCCCTACATTAACTCCCTCTATTCCTTATTAAGAACAAAAAAAACTAAAACTTAAAATTTTATCTAATAAGCTTTTTTTTATACTTCTACGATTTCAAAGAAAAGAAGATTATCAACTCGTTTTTTTTGTTCTGGAATAAAATTTGATATTTAAAAACGAAAAATTCAAAAATTTAAATAATTTATTTTCAAAGGGAATTTTAGTGAGAGAAAAAGAGAGAGATTTCATTTTTTGTTTTGAAGCTTAAAATTATAAAAAAAAAACAACAACTACGAAATAGATGGTTATACATTAAATTTCAAAACTTTATATTTGTTTCCTTAAACCGGTTTGACATTTCTCTTTTTCTCATCTTTAAGTCAATTTTTAATTAATATTCTAGGCGTGTTATTCTAAATACTTAGAACTTTTCGTTTATTTATATATATATTTTTGTTGTATAAACCGGCTTTTCTTGATTATACAACTCTAAGAGATATTAATTTAAAAAAAAACAACTTGAAGTAACTTTATTTTAATTCAAATTTTGATCAAAGCAAATAAATTTTAAGCAAAGCTTAGAATACTTCTTGAACTCTTATTTCCGCAGTTTTATCTTCTTCTTTTTTTTAAATGAAAAGTTAAAAATAAATTTTTCAAAAATTTACTGTTGCTTAATTTTTACAATATTTTTGTTTTAGATAAATCTTAATTATAACTATGCTGATTGCCAAAACGTCGATGCATTAATAAATTAATGTTTTAAGGAATTACGTTTTTTTTTAATTCTTTTTGTGTATTAATCCTCTAAAAATCCTCTCAATTGATCTTGTAAGCTTTGCGTGATCGAAAACTTTTACAGATTCCCCTTTACTTTTTATTGATGAATCTTATACAAAAGACTTGTTACATTATTCATGGTTAAATTTATAATTCTTCAACACGAAAAACGATTTCTGGATAACTGCATAAAAAAATGAGACAGACAACCTGAAGATCATTTCAAAGTTCAAGGAACAAGAACTTATTAAAATAATAAATTTCTAACAAATGATTCGAATATATTTACATTTTAATCCGTACCACTTTCAAAAGTATCAAATTAACTAAATTAATTTTTTTCAAGTAGATTGAGACCAATAAATTCATTTTTAATTATTTTGACGTGTCATGAGAATATTTCGAAACAAAAAAAGTTATCAATAAATATGAAGTTCTCTAATAAAAATAAAAGTTTATGCAAAAACAAGTTACATTTTTTATAATTTTTAAAGTTTTTTTTAGTTTTAAATTTTTTTGTTTAAACACTTTTTTCATTAAAGTGATTGTATCATGTTTTAAGATCGAATTTTAATATAAATTCTTCTGAATGATTCTCAATACGCAACTTAATTCCACTTTCCAAAAATACTTGAAACCAATATTTGATTTTTTTTAATAGAAATATAATATTTTCATAAATATTTGAATTTTAAAATTGGGTTTGGGAAACTTTTGGTACATTGAAACAATAAAAAAAAAACACATCAACAATTTTTTTATGTTAGTTTGATTGATTAAACAGAGTTAAAGAAAAAAACATGATTATTATTAATATTCTAGAAGATTTCTTTTTATGTTCAAAGTATTAGTTTTAAAAAATTTTAACACTTGATCTTTGTTGTTGTTAGTGGGTTTTGTTAAGTGTTTGTTTCCGTTCCTAGAACCATGAGTCTCAACTTTTTTTGCAGTATTTCTTCTTTTTTTCTTGTTTTGTTTTCTAATCATCATGATTATATTTAAATTAATTAAAAATTGTCACTAATATATTTTTTCTTTTTTTTTTAATAAATATTAATTTTTTTTAAAATTTATATTTCATTTTTTTTGTGCTTGTGTTGTTTAGTTTAGATATTTTTTATCGAAATTGATCAAACCAAGTGAATTTTTTTTTTAATTTAATCAAGATGAATTTTTTTCCAAAGAATTCATATCTTTCAAGTTTAATAGATCAATTTTTGTTTTGGCTTTGTTCTAAGCTTAATAAACACGCTTGTGATTTAATTAGAATCAATTCTCTTTGAAAATTATTTCTGCTTATTTTACATTATCATTTTTAAAGTCTCTTCCTTATTTTGATTTATTTTTTCATTTCAGAATAATTTATTCTGAGGTCTTAAAGAATTATTTAATAAGGCCAAGAACCTGCTAAAATGCATGGGCTAAAATTTCAACCCAAAAAAAAGCGTTTAAATTTCCGTTTTATCAAGCTAATTTTCTATTGTTTTGTTTGAGTATGAAAAGAAAAAAAAACACAAACACAACTGTAATTAAATCAATTTTAGAAAAATCTAGACTAGAAAAAAAAAGAGTAAATTGAAATATTGATTATTTCAATCGCTAATAATGACAAATTATTAAAAAAAAAAAATTTTTTTAAATTTTTTATTTTTAGAAAGAGGGTTTCTTTTTAAATATAAAATTGTAACTTTATTATGTTGCAATAATTGAGACTAAATTGCAAATAAGATGATTTTAACAAAAAAAAAAAAAAAGAAGATTCTCTAATACATAAAAATTCTAATTTTTGCAACATTCATCGCCATCATCACTTAAAAATCAAAACATAAAAAAACTCGGCTCAAAAGATTCTCTTTATTTTTTTGTTTTGTATTTGTTTCTTTTTATAAATTCAATCAGTTGTAAGTCCAACACGTTTGTGTTTGTTTTATGCAAATTTAAGTTCAAATCTCCAATAAATTAATCAAGTGATGACTAATGCATCAAAGGGGTGATTTTTATCGATTTTTTGTTTCAATTCAGTCTTAAAAAACAAAAATTGATAACTGATAATACAAACATAAATTATGATTTGAAATATTAAAATTGATTTAAAGAGAGAGAGAGAGAGAAGAAAAATCTATAAATCCCTCTTAATTATCATTTTTTTTTGTTAGTTTCTCTACGTTCCAATTTCAAGAGTAAATATTTTCAGATGAACTATAATTTATTATATTTTATTTTTATTGGTTTTTTTCTCTCTCTTTTTTTTAGTTGTTGAAGAATAGATATGCAAGCTAAGAACATAATTTTTATATTTTCAATTCCAACAGGATCGAGTTGCTTAATGTTAATTTCATTGATTTTAATTCCTTTTTCTTCCTTTAAAAAACAACAAAAATTAATTATTATAATTTTTTGAGATTCTATTGAAAATCATGTTTCTTGTTTTAGCAAAAAAAATCGATAAATTTTTGTTCCGCCGACTGAAATTGGAACTAATTCTGTTAGTAAATTATTATTATAATTTTCTAAAAGAAGAATTTTTGAATTATAATAATAAAACTAATAATAATGATTCCAATTTCCTTTTTACAACAAACTCGAAACAAAAAAAAAAGAGAAAAAAAAATATTTCTCTCTTACATTCTATTTTTTTTCTATTGAAAATTAATAAAATTTTTTATTTTAATGTTAAAACTATTCATTTAGTCTACTGACCCTCTAATTAGACTCCATTATCTTTATTTGTTTTGTGTATTTTTTTTTATTTAGATTTTTGAGATTTGTTCTAAAACAAAAAGAAGAAGAAGCGTACTTGCCACTAGAACAACTGCCTAAAAATCGAATTTATTTGTAATCGAATGTTTTTAATAATTTGTTAGAAAATTTTTATTCGACTAGGTCATTTGAGTTTGGTTCAAAATTTCCCCTCTCTGAAATAATATATTTTTTGTTGGTGTTTGTTTATTTAGTTCGTAAAAATTCCTAAACTAAAAATGGGTTGCACAAGTAGTTTGAATACGGAAGATCGTGAAGCTCAAGAAAGGAGTAAAGCATTGGATAAACAATTAAAAGAAGATGCTGAACGAGCAGCCAAAGACGTTAAATTACTACTACTTGGTGCTGGTGAATCTGGCAAATCGACTATATTAAAACAAATGAAAATTATTCACATGGACGGTTATTCGAAAGAGGATTTTGAACAATACCGTGAAGTTGTGTATTCGAATACGATACAATCATTAGCAACTATAATACGTGCTATGGAAACATTAAACGTACCATTTGGTGAATCGTCAAGAGAACGAGACGCTGGTATGGTATTGGACAAAATAAGTCGCATGGCTGATACTGAACCGTTTGAGCCTGAATTATTGGAAGCCATGAAACGGCTATGGAACGATTCGGGTGTTCAAAATTGCTTCAATAGATCTAACGAATATCAATTGAACGACTCGGCTAAATATTTTTTGGATAAATTAGACGAAATCGGTCAGGCTAATTATTTGCCAAGCACTCAAGATATCCTACGTACTAGAGTCAAAACAACCGGTATTGTCGAAATTAACTTTTCGTTTAAAGATCTCAATTTTAGAGTATTTGATGTTGGTGGTCAACGTTCTGAACGTAAGAAATGGATACATTGCTTTGAAGATGTAACTGCAATCATCTTTATTGTTGCCTTAAGTGAATACGATCAAGTACGAATTTTCTATTAATAATCACAGAGGACTCTTAAGAGTTTCTCGAATCCTTAGACGAACAAAACTAATTTATTTTTACTTTAAGGTTTTAGTTGAAGACGAAACCACGAACCGTATGCACGAGAGTTTGAGACTTTTCGACTCAATATGTAACAACAAATGGTTCGTTAACACATCAATCATATTGTTTTTGAATAAGAAGGATTTGTTCGAAGAAAAAATAGCACGTTCTAGTTTAAGAAAATGCTTTCCTGAATATCAAGGAAAAGATGATTACACAGAAGCGTCTGAATATATACAAGCTCAGTTTGTAGCACAAAATAAAAGCGAACAAAAAGAAATCTATTGTCATTTAACATGTGCAACAGATACTCAAAATGTACAATTTGTATTTGATGCCGTTACCGATGTGATCATTACTAATAATCTTAGGGCAAGTGGTCTTTATTAAACAAAAACAAATAAACACGCACAACATCAAGTCCCCCTTTGAAACAAATTAAATACTATTTTTTTATATATTTTTATTTTTTTTTCACTATCTTCAAATTAATCTCACAGCCATTCACAATCAAAATGCAATTTTTTTATCAAAGCTAACAAAAAGTTATAAACTAGGATACTTTAAATAACCAAAAAAAAAAACAAACAACGCTTTGGGATGTGAGAATGAGAGTGATTTTCTACTTCTTCTTTTCTTTTTTTTCCTTTTTTCTAATTTTTGTGTGATTGTTTTATCTGTGTAATAAGTCTACACAAATTCTGTTTCGTTCAAAATACAAGAGCAAACGTTTTTTTTTTTCCGTATCAAACTCTCATCATAAAAAAAAACAACAACAACAAATCTTTAATGTCTTTAATTTCCTTTACATCTTTTTTTTTCTATTAAAAAAATTACGTGCTGTTTCATTTAAAAAATCAATTTTTTTTTTTTTTTTTTTTTTTTTATAATTTAATTTTGTTGTGTTTTATTTTTTACTTACTTGAATATATTAAAGAATAATATCAATTTTTGACAATAATCAATTAGAGAATTTAAAAAAAAAATATAACAAAAACTTTTTTTTGTTCTAGTTTTGAGTAGAATATTGGCGCTTTTTATGTAACACTCTTTTTTTTTATATCCAAAACGTTTTAATTTTATGTGTTTTATGAAACTAAGAAAAATAAGTCTGTACAATTCAACAAGAAGAAAAAGACAGTCGATTACCTAGTCTTGTTTTGATTACAAATGTATAAGTATTACAATGTCTTGCTAGTCATTAAGAAGAAAGATTAGAAAGTTAAGCCGTTAAAGAGACAATATCATTTAGTTTGTTTTATTTTCTTGTCTAACTAAATTTTTTTTTTGTTGTTTGTATCCAAATCTCTCTTTTTCATCTATGTTTGAATGCATTCATCAACAAAAAAAAAATGGAATAGTCTTTAAAAATTTTATATGATAAAAAATTTTTTTCTTTTCTCTAAATCTCTCAACAGGAACAAGAAAAACCTAAAACTGGACACTTTCTTATTTTTTTTTATTATGGAATAAAATTTTATCTTTATATTTTTTTCTCAATTTTTTTTTGTAGCTTTTTTGTCAAAATTTTTATTTAAAAAAAATTAATTAATTAATTTGAAAATTTCAAACAATTTTTTTCTTTTTTTTTTATATTTCAATAAAATTTTTAAAGATCAAAATTTTTTGATTCTCATCAATTTATGAAGACCAACGGATGTTAAATGTCAAAATCCGAATATATATTTAAGAAAATAATCTCTGTATGCCTAAAGTGCTTTTCTCTGACTGTTCTCTACATTGACATTTTCGACTTAAGAATAATTTATTATTTATTCTCATTTTTTTGGTTCAAGTAATAACCAAAAAATTACATAACGATCCTAATTAAATTGATTCTTCTTCCTTGTCCTGTAATTAGAATCATTTCCCATTTCAACGCAGAATTTTTACTGACACGAAAACTGGTTTACCCTTTACAGTTTTTTTTTATGTACCGTAAAACCTTGCTTAGAACCCCTGGAGTTAACAGCGACAAATTAAAAGGATTGAAGTGAAAATATTTGATAATATTTTGAATTAAAAATCATAGATTTGCAGCGATATCGAGTTATTTTACAAAAAAATCTCATTGATAATTAAGTGAGAGTATACAGTGCTGGTCATTCACGTATGGGACGTTCTTCTAATACCATTAACTAAAAGTGCAAAATATGGCATTAGGAGAAAAAAACAGGTCGTTAGAGAAAGAGTCAGTCAATGTGTGATGAGTTTAGGAGACCCCCTAGATAGCTTCTTTACGATTTTTTTATATAATATAAATTAGACAATTAATAAGATTTTGTCTAAATGGCTTAAAGGAATCTTTAAAAAAATCTAAAAATATATCTTTGCTTAATTTAACATCGATTTGTTTCACTTTTTCAGAGATACAGTAGTTAATAGTTGAAAGTTTCAAATTATAAATATTTTTTGTCGTTTAATTTTTAAGAAATATAAATCTCCTTGAAATTCAATCGAAAGCAATTAGGGTGTTTTATATTTTCCTTTGGATTTGAAGCTTTAGTTTGATTTACGTAAGTGATCAAATCATTCTTAGAAATTTAAAACGCAGCCTTTTAAATTTCTAAAACTCATTGTACTTTGCGATCTTAAATGGGTTTTATGTTTAAAATAAAAGAAAAAATGAAAAAGGTACCGTATGACCTCCCAAACTATTCCGGGGTTATGGGGTGAAACTCGCCATAGCCCCGTGTTAACGAACCTTTTGATCCATTGAAAATTTAAAATTCATTTGATCAAGTTGGGAAAACATCAAATATGATCGACGTCTTTCACCAACTACTCAAGAATTTTATCAGGAATTTGTCGATGATGTTGAAGACGATATTGCTCAAGATATTGATGGTTTTCATTCTGGTGAAAAGTTAACACTTTATGAGAAAGGTCTGCCTTTGGTGGATGAGACTGATGAAGATTCTTAAATGGTTTGTTGATGAAGAGAGGTTTGTTGATGGTAAATTAGGTTTTGTTATTGGGATGTAACCGAATGGAAGGAAAGACTCGACAAGTATTGGCAGAGACCAGTCTTAGTGACTCGATGATTTCGTGGTGACTCGAATTGAGTCCGAGTAAGGCAGTTTTTAACTAATGACTCACGAGTCCGAGTCATGACTCATGAGTCTTACTTTAGTCATTTGACTTAAGTCAAAAAACAGCATTTTTCCGGATATAAGTTTTTTATTTCTAATGATGATACCAGAGCTTAATTACCCTAAATTTTGGCATAATATACAGGCCGAAAAATAGGTTAAAATGACTCATCTATACTAAATTTTGGGATCTCATAAATTTGATGATCTATAGATCATATAATTTACTCAGAAAATATTTTTCCTTAGAAAGATCATAGAAATGATCAAAAATTTAGTTTTTTATTATTCTTTTATTTTTTTTCTTTTAATCTAGCGTAAATTCTTTTAAAATACGCCAAAAAGACCAAAAAATCTTGATGCTTCAATGGTAATTTCTCATTTTTCAATTTAATTTTGTGATCTGAAAAAAATTACGAGCCAATATATTAAAAATAATTTTTTTGATCATGAAATTTAATTAAAAAATTTTCCTTGTAAATTATATGATCTCATAATTTAGATCACCAAATTTTACATTTATCAAATAATTTGGAATCGACATAATCGGAGTAAGCTAAAGTTTTAAAATTGATCTAAATGATCCAAGAAATCAAAACGATTTTCATTCCGATTATGTCGATTCCAAATTATTTGATACAAAATTTAGGATCGTAGAAAAAAACGTTATCAGATGGATTTGAGAAAATTAAAGTCATTTTGAATCATTTTATAATGACAGCGACTCTACTCGAGTCTGAGTTTATGTTTACTTAATTGTTGATGGTCTATTCTTTGGCAAATTTCTTTTGACAATTTTGATTATAAGCCTTAGCACTAAAAAAATAGAGACTTAATTCAAATAATTTTGCATTCTTTCGTTCATGAAGGTTCGTGAACCTTCATTCTTCTTTTGGAAGTTTTGAATGACCAGGGTTATTCCTTCAGATCAAAATTATCTTTTTCCAATCATGAGATCTCAACTTTTTAAACCTTATCATTAGGCTATGAAATGCAGACTGGTATGTGTAAAATTTTGAATTTTTAAAGAAATGAAAAAATTGATTTTCTTGGGTATTCGAGGCCGTAGATTAACTTTTTGATGTCAAAAATGAAAAATTACGATCGAAAATTCGACACTATCGAATCTTCAAATTACCCAATACCCCCAATTTTTACTATAGGTTCTGAAACTAGACAAAATTCTGAAGTTTAGTGCAAAATAACAAAACAATTTTGTAAAATCGGAATATTTTTTTTTCTGTTGGTCTTGATGATGTTTCTGCATATGTAACAAAGTGTAACAAACTTTGTGACCATTGAGCAATCTCTGCTAAATTTGTGCAAAAGCTCTGCAAAATGCACACAATTAAAACCTATTGAAATTAAATGTACAATTAGACTGCAGAGTTTTTTGCAGAGCCATCATAAGACCAACAGGAAAGAAATTATTTCGTTTTTTTGTTCCAAGAAGAACCGGACCCTTACTTAGAATCTGAATTAACATTAAACGAAGTCTATCAATAACATAATTTTAAAAAAAAAACATCTATTTTCGTTTTTTAAAATTTGTGTTATTTGAAAATTTCTTGATAGCTATGACCCCGAAAAAAACAGAAAATAATTTTCTAATGAACTTTAGGAAACTTCGGTAAATTATGGGAAAATTAAAAAGACGTGAATCAACTTTCGTTCCGTTACACAACAGTAATATAGATACATTTTCTAGTTCAAATTGGAATTTTTTGAATAAATGAATACACCATTTTGTTCGTATTTTTATTTGCTACAAGCTGATGTATATTTTGATAGGACTTCCTATATAAGGGAATTTTCAAATTCGAAAAAATTAAAAATTTAACTTTTTGTATATCTTTGAGGCCTTTGTACAAGTATACTTATAGGTAACGGGTGATGCATAAGTAAATGGACAAAAGTTAAGTTAACTTGCCCGATCATGCTAATGATCAGGTGATCCTCTATATATATATTTATAAACTACTAAATATTAGCTATTAAATTACAAAAAAAATTTTTTTAAATGGGACTTTCTGTGTCTGAACGAGAGCCTTTTCGAAAAGCAGTCAAAAATATGATTTCACAAATGACAAAATCCGATCTTGTGGCGCACTTTACAAAGCAAGGAATCGCTCGAAGCACAATATATAAGACGATCAACCGTATTCAAATTGGAGATCCGATAAAGGACAATAAGAGAACAGGTCGTTCAACCACCTGGACAGCTGCAAGGAAGACAAAACTGAAGAGATTGACCAATAACCGAACTGGAGTAAGTCAAAGGCGTCTAGCTAGGAAATTTGCAGTCCACCAGACAACAGTTGGTAGGCAATTGACAAAAATGGATATTTCATATCGTAAACGTTAAAAAACACCAAAATATAGCGTCGTACAGCATGAGAAAGCCAAGAATTTGAGTAAAAAACTTTCAAATATGTTATATCGTTCACCATGTTCGCTAATTTTGGACGACGAAAAGTATTTTACTTTGGCGGGCGACAACATGCCGGGAAATGCTGGATATTACACAAATGACAAGTCTACTTGTCCGGACAGTGTCCGATTTGCTGGAAAAGAGAAGTTTCCAAAGAAGGTCTTTGTTTGGATAGCCATATCTGATCGAGGTATGTCTAAGCCTCTTTTTCGACTATCAAAGTCGGTTGCCATCAATTCGAGCATCTATATCCAGGAATGCTTGAATAAACGCCTTCTCCCATTTATACATGAGTATCATCAAGATCTTGACTACGTTTTTTGGCCTGAATTAGCATCTGCTCACTATTCTTTGGAAAGCACAACTTGGATGAACGAAAATGTAAATTATGTGACAAAGGATATTAACCCGCCAAATGTCCCTCAAGCGCGTCCAATCGAAAATTTTTGGGGTTGTTTAAGTGAAAAAGTATACGAGGGAGGTTGGCAAGCTTCAACTGAGCAACAGCTGATTAACCGTATTAAATTGAAGTTGAAGGAATTCGACTTAAATTTAGTGAAATCCCTTATGGCGGGGGTCAAAGCAGAGCTCAGAAAAATCGGCCACGATGGAGTTTTTTCATTATTCAAAAATCATAATTCTATTAAAAAATAAATTCTTTACAACATTAAAAAAAAACAGAACTTAATATCATTTTTATATTTTGAGATATTCGCTTTTAATTTTTGTCCATTTACTTATGCATCACCCGTTAAATATGAAAAAGTGAATTCACCATCTTGTTCCTCTTGAAATTTTGTGCAAGCTAGTATATTTTTTTATAGCACTTTCTTGCTCAGGGAATTTCGGTCAAAAATTACAAATTCCCTCATCTTAGTAATTTTTTGATTTTTTTGAGTTTTTTCGACCTTTTAGTAGTAGTAGTTAAAAACTGCGACAATCGACTATTTTTTCTTCGCGAATAACTTTGCTGTGGCATCTCATGTTATACCTTCGACTTTCACCCCTGGCTTTTGTCCGGAATTCAAACCATTTACCAAACTCACGTTCTCTAAATTATTAACAATTTTAAAAATTTGAATAAGATCACCTCTATTTCTTCTTGTTTTTAAGTCTGTAAGATCCATTTTTGTAAGTCTTTTCGAGTAACTGAGGCTCTTAAGACCCGGTACCAGCTTCGTAGCTCTTCTTTGTATCTATTCCAATTCATTGATATCCTTCTTCAAATAAGGGCGCCAGGCACTAATTGCAAACTCCAAGTGGGGTCTAACTAAAGACTTGTAAAGCAGGGCAACATTGTCCACGCTAGGGAACTTAAACGATCTCTTGATCATGCCTAACATTTTATTTGCCTTCGATGTACAGTGTCCGACTTGAACGTCCCACTTTAGATCACCTATGATAAAAAGACCGAGATCTTTTTCACATTCAGACTTGTTCAGAATTCGTCACCATAGGAACTAATTTCACAGTCAAACCGCGGGTTTGATTCACCTAAATGTAGTACCTAAATGTAGTAAAGTTGCATTGAGCTTTCGGATTGAACATAGCCTACACAGTTCAACAAACAATTTGGACTTAAAATTAACACCTTGATCACTCATTATAGCAAAAACCATGCCAAATTTGCATATGATTTCAGAATATATATGCCGATTATACATGATTCATGGTCAAATAGCTGAGATATTGGTCAGAAAAGGTGACCAACTTACTCTTGTTTTATAAAACTAGGGGAGGGGGTCAAAAAATCTGATATCGAAATAGCAAAGTTTTGATAGTGAGGAAGTTTTGAATTGCCGGAACCTTAAGTTTTTAACTTACTGAACTTAAGTTAATCAATTTTGAAACGAATTTCTGTAACACTTTTTTAGAGAATAAACATTACCATTACTAAGTCTCGTAATTGTATTTAGAAAAACAAAAAGAAAATAAATTAAAACAATTTTTGTTGAATGAGTCAATCTTTTTTTTATTATAAAAATATAATATGTGGCATTCAAAAAATAATTAATTAATTAGTTTTTAAACCTATGAATTACAATTATGATATTTTATTTTTTGCTTTCACAAAACATTTTTTTTTTTTTTAATTTTCTTTGAACGATATAAAATAAGACCAAAAAATAACCAAAATTTAAATTACATCAAAACAAAGTAAAATAAAAAAAAAATTATAACCACCAAGTCTTGTTCATCATTTTTAAACTTGATTGAACATGTCAAGTTCAAAAAAAAACGGACACGACTGGAACGGTTAAAATCAAAATTTTTTTTTTATACCAAAAAAAATACAAAATTTTTAATTTTTTCTAAAAAAAAACATGTACACCACTGTATAAGATAAGATTGTATTGAAAAAATTTTGAGCTTTTAAAATTTAAACAAAAAAAAACTCATATTTCCAAGTGGCTCCATAAATTTGCATGGAACCAAGTCTAAATTCGAGTCAACAAAATTTTACAAAAATAAAATATAATAACGAGTCATGAAATGTTTGTTTTGCTGTTTAACTCAATCATGAATTGAGTTCGTTTTGTTACAGAGTTATCCTAAAGATTTTTTTTACAAATTTCAAAAGAAAGAATTTACATTTGTCTCGGTTTTATAAAATGAACAACTGTTTATTTTAACATTAATTTTAGCTTTATGATTCTAACTAATTTGAGATTTTAAATTAGTACTATTCAACGATGTATTATTCATCTCAGGTATCCGAGTTGAAAGCCTCTTTGAATCAATTGAAATGTTATTGTTAACTGTATTGACTTTTGTACTTTGATTCAACATTGACGATGAAATTGATGAATCGGATGATATGGACGATTTTCGATTATTTTTTTTGTTCTTGAGCACCAAATCAAGAAGCTCTTGGTCTTGACCGTTACTTAATTTGTTATTCGAGTAAGAGACAGTCAAACGTTGATTGTCTTTATCATTCGGATACTCATCGCTTGATATGGAATTGGCTTTAAGCTTTTGATCATAATCACCACTCTCAACGTCAACTTTTTTCAATTTTGGTTTTATTTTGACTGTTCGATATCTGGGAATCAACGAACCCCAGAATAAATGTAAAAAATTTTGACAACATCCGCGGCTAAAAAAATTCATTCCTTTATATTTACCAGTCACATGTTCATTAGTGGTACGGCCTTTGCTGACTAAAATAATGTGAAAAATAAACAGACCGCCAATTGGAAATATTAATAGGAAAATAATGACCATTAAACATATTGAACTTATAACTGGTGGTGATATTAATGGGGTTGTTTTTAAAGCAACATAAAGACAACAAGAAAATATAGCACACATATGTAGACATAAAAATCCTAAAAATTGAAAAAAGAAACGATAATTTCGTTTGCCAACACAATTGTTTAACCATGGACAATGATGATCAAATTGATCTATACAAGCATCACAAATGCTACAGTGAGATACCCTTGGTGGTCGATAAAAATTACATGTCTGAAAAAAAAAATAATTTTATTAATTCAATTCAAGTCTTTCTTTTTCATCAAATTTGATTTTGAAAGTTAGAAATATAATAATCTATTGGATCGTTCTCGGGAATGATCGAGTATCTTTTTGATCAAGATATCGTTCAAGATGTTGCAAAACAACAGTCGAATAAAGAAGAAGATGAAGATGATAAGATTTAACAGAAAAATATGAACAAATTTGCTGTTAAACTCTGAAATCTACCGCCCCTAACTTAGTAGGCTTAAAATATTTGTCTTAAAATTGCTATTATTGCTGCTTGAAGCCCTTTGATATACAGTATTATTAATCCTTTCTTCAGAATTTCAGGAGGGCGGCACAAAATCGGAAAGAGTCGAAAAAATTTTTGGTTTTAAATATTAAGGTACATCCAAATACACTTTAAAACACAGTGTTAGCCTGAACTTTGTAACATCTGAGTCAAAGCAGACTATTGCGCGACTGTTAATCAAACACAGAGCATCTAGTCCCTGAATCCGAGGTTAAGAATTTCGTACTGACACTGTAAAATGTCAGTATCATTACCGTAGCTTTAAACTGTTATTTTAATCAATAGATGGTTAGAGTAACTTAAATGGGATTACAGTGTTTTTATTTTAAAAAGTAAATTTACTTTTTTTTCAAAAAAGAATTTGGAAGCGCTAAATAAAAATTTCAATTTGTAAGCGATGGGTTAGTATTGCTAGAAAGAGCGTTAAACCTAGCCTTAGATATGCTAGACGAGCCGTAGCCAAGACGTTAGAGACACTGGCACTGCACAAGATCAAATGTTAGATATAACAGAGATGTGTTTTTTTACTTCTAGCGTTCTCTAACTCCAAAAGTAAAAATTTGAATAAAAATAAAAACTTTTTTTCGTCTGATAATCCCATTGATGTGACAAACGGTTACGCTAGACTTTCATAAGGGGTTTATTATCAGAATGAAAATTTCCTAAAAATTGCTGTTCAGTTATTCGGTGTCAAAGACTTATCACATAGGCTACCACATCGCGCAATACCTTAATTAATTGTCTTTTTGACATCGACCATTTCTAGCTGAAGCCATACAGAGTAATCTTTTTGAGCTGTGAAAGACTTGGACTGCGTTAAAAATGACCTAGAACCAGAATAGAAAAGCAAAACTGCTTTCTTGCGAGCGAAATACTTGTCAGACGAAATTTTTTTTGAATAACCAAAATCTAAACCTTTCTTCAGGGTAAACTGTAAATTTGAAAGTTTTAATATCCAATGTTAGAATGAATGAGACTTTCTAAATGAGAACGTTAAGTCGTCATTTTCGAATATTCTATCAAAATCAAATTTAATGTTTTTTTTTTGTTTAAATTCTTACCGAACACCATTTTATTTTGACAGTTGTTTTTTTTATAGTCACTGTTTTGTACAACGGCGACTTGGTATCATCGTTATAATTCGGATCATCGGATGAAATAATAAATTTTTGAAAACGACCCGGATCTCTAAATATAGCGATTAAAAAATTAACTATTACGTATAAAAAAATAATGCTTTGAATTGATAAAATAATTGTCCATTGTAAAAAATCGTCTAATAACTCCAACAAACGCGGAGCAATAATTGAATAATAAGCGCCTGTCGATGAAATAAGCAACGACCATGCGAATAAACAAGGCAATGGTCGTTTAATAGCAGCAGTGTTTATTTTTTTAAAATTACATAATTTTTTTCGACTCTTATGTGAACTTGTGAGACTTGCCAAATCGGCTTGTATGTTAACTTTAACTTGATTGCTCGTTTCTTTAATCTCTTGATTATCTTTAAGTTCTTTAAGCTGAATTTCATCTAAATTAACATGATCTTTTTTATCATAATCTTTGTTGTTTGACAAACACTTTTTCGAATTAGAAGAAGAATTAGTAGTTTTTTTTTTGAGTAAATTTTGACTTGATATCGTGTCCTTGTGTGTCTCGTGCTTCGATTGTGTTAACAGTGATGATTCATTAAAATTATTTTTTTGTTCATCCATTATATTTTTTGTGTTTCTTGGCGTTTATTAAACGTTTCTCTCTCTCTCTCTTACTCGTTTTAGGCAAACAATTAAAAAAATATTATAAAACGTTTAGAGAAAAACATTATTTTTTTGTTTATGTTTTGTTTACGAAATCTATTCTTGATGATTTTTAAGTAAATCTAAAATTGGTCAACACAAAAAAAAGTAGCTAAATGTTAATTGTTTATAAATCTTAGAACAGTCGCAATCGAGACGATAGGTCTACATAAACTAGTACGATAGAAAAATAGTTTAAATAAACAACGATCTTTCGAATATTTCGGGAAAAACGAAATTAATCATTTTAATTAGAAAAAAAACTACGTAGATTTATGACTGACAAATTTATCATTAAGTGTAATTAAACGTTGTTTTTTTGTAGTTAGAATCGATACCATCACGTGTATCATAACTTGCATTAAAAAAAAATTAACAATTCTCAACTTTAGTTTGCTTACTAAGATCGAATCTTAAAAAAGAAAATTATAAAGAGGTATAGAATTCGTTGTATGAATACATAATTTGTTTAAATACTTCAACAAAAACATAAAAATACTTTAAAAATTTTTTAAGTACTTTTTTAAAAAAATTATTTAAACTCCAAATTTGACACTTCTTAAGCAAATTTGACACATTTGAAAGGGACCCAAATTTAGGTATAAGTTTTAAAATCAATATTCGCTTGATTGAAACAAAAAAATCGCCTAATTTTTAAGATTAAAAAAAAATAAAAATTTGGTTAATTTTTTTTTGTTTAACCTAGTTATTAAAGAATATTGTATGCTTGATTTCGTAGAGACAAACTGACTAAATTTTTTTGCTAATGAAAAAAAAATCGATTTGAAATTTTCAAAGTCTTTTTTTTTCTAAATCGATTTTTGGTTGAAATTTTAATAGTAACAGTCGTAGTTACAATAAACTTTATTTAGACTCAAACCTGATACAAAAAATTTTGTTTGACTCTTTGAAATTTTACACTTATCGATTATTTGACTGTGAACAAAATAAATTGAAAGTTGATCTTAATGAATATGATTGATGTTTCAAATGGACATAAGAAAAGCTATACGTTTGAAAAATCGATTTTCGGAATGATAGAAATTAGTTGTTTGGAAAATGATCTAAAAGACACTTAGATAGAAAGGTCTAGAAGGCTGCCTAAACTCTTAAGTATAGCACTCACATCATTTTTAAGCCTTCAGCGTAGCCATGATGTGACACGTAAAAAAATTCGTAGTCTATAGTTTTAAAAAAAAACTAAAAAGTAATTAACTTTTATTTTTTGACAAGCCGTAATTGACAAGATATTTTTTGACTTAGTTTGAAAATTTTTTTGAAAGTGAACAGACTTGTATAAAGATGCCACGCGTTTACTCTGAAGACTTAAAGACGTTACGCGAGCTGTGTTATCTAAAACAAAGATAGATGGTTTCAATCCAACGCAAGATCACCTGGATTCGACTGTAAAAGAGACTTTGCTTCGTTTATTTACTGTTTAAAGAGGTTGTGCATGTTTCAATGCAAATTTTGCCTTAAGAAAAAAGGACGAAAATGGTACTTTAAGCCCTAAAATTTATTTTTTTCTTAGAGTTTAGACGAAAATCAAGTGACCGGCAGCGTTAAAATAGTATAAAAATTTTTTTTATATACCATACTCCTTCGCATCATTTTATTGTGATTTTAACGATTGAAAACTAATTTTTTCTCATTATTACCGAATAAATTGAAAAAAAACTTTTCTTGGTTCCTTTTTTAAGTTAAGGTTTTTTGTCAAGGTTATCACTCTGCAGTAAAAGTCCAAGGACATTTTTAAAACTTATTATTACTACTTAAAGAGTTTTCCGTTATATGCACTATTAGCTTAGAATTAAGTTATAGTATTTTTAAAAGACAATTCGCTAACTTTAATATGGAAAATAATGACAATTCAACTAGGATAGGCTCAAACAACCGTCGTATCCAGTTCTGCTTAGGTTGCAACAGACGCGGCGACCAATTTCAAACCAAGAGTTTTTGTAAAGTCGGTTCTGAAAATATTGCCCATAAGGCATCATTAGCTTATAACAAAACTGTAAGCAATGGTGATTCTATTTGCAACAATTGTCGAAAATACGCTTGTAGGGCTTTTGATAAAAGTGCACAGCTGACAATTGATTCGGGAGTACGGCAATCGGTTCCATCCAATTTAGATTCCGATCAAGTTTACCAAGGAGTAAGCCAATCTCTAGGAGTTCTAATCAGATAGACATAAGTGATGTGAATCCGGTTGAGCCTCTAGATGAATTTATCACCCAAATATTCAAATATCGGAACAAAAAAAACATTCATACGAGCAGCCATCATCCTTGTTGAAATACCAAGAGCAATATTACAAATAGCTATTGTTTTATTTGTCGTCGGTCAAACAATTCAAGAAAATTGCACACAATTTCAGAGGATGCAATACATTATGCTCTTATCCAGGGTAACATTTATATCCCTGAAAATGCACGATGCTGTAGTTTTCATTTGGAGAGCTCGGGTTATATTAAACAAAGATCATCTGTATCAAGTCCCAATTTAAGTCAAGAAACCCGTCTCAACAAAGAAATTACAGAAAAAATGATACATCGGTTTATAAAAGTCGGCCGAAGAAACACTATATTAGTAAGTTCTCTGATCAGTCAACAATAACGGACAATTTGTGTAAAAATAATACGGGTTTTAATAGAGTTCAATTTCTAGAACTAGCCGAATTTCTTGTGAGAATGAACGAAAGTAACAGACGAACGCAACTTCAGGCCTTGGCGATTTATTTGTTTTGGCTAAAGACAGGACTTGATCAAAGAGCTATTGCAACACATTTCGAAATCGATTCATATTTCGACGTATGTCGCTACTTAAAACAAGTTCGAACGAGTCTTAATGACGTTTTTGTTCCGAATAATTTAGGAGTTAAACATTTGGAAAGAAATGAATGGTTAAAGCAGAATACAAATATAGCCAAAGAGCTGTTTGCGAAAGATGATAATCAGTTAATTTTAGTTTGTGATGTACATATTGTCGTGTTCAAAAAAGTTCTAATTATACGTTTCAGCGATTGACCTTTAGTAGCCATAAAAAATGTAATTTGGTAAAAACCGTTCGTCGTTACAACAACTAATGGTAGAATCGTCGACATTTTTTGGTCTACATCCGGCAGTAAGAAATGACGGCGAGTATTCTAAGTGACATACTGGAAGATAAAAATTATGGGTTCAATGAATTCATAATGCCAGGCGACATATTAATCTTAGATCGTGGATTTTTGGATGTCTTTCAGACTTTAAAGGGTGTATACAAACTTGAACCTGTGATGCCTTCCCAATCAAAAAATCTGAATCACAATTGAACACAATTGATGCTAATAAATCAAGGCTTGTAACAAAGTGTCGTTGGGTGGTTGAAGTTACCAACTCTTTTTTAAAAAGGGTCTTTTCGAGCTCTAGATTTTGTCGATAATGACGATCTTGAGCATATTCTAATCGATTACAAGATTGCAGCAGCTCTGATAAACAAATATTTTCAAAATCTGTATTCAGACGATGACAGTGTAGAGTTGGCAAAAAAAATGAAAATAAAAGTTACAGTTCCAAATACTTAGTCAAAGAAAATGAACTCCATAAAAAAAGCTTTTTTCAAAAAATTGAGATTACCGAAATCAATGATTTTTCAGTTTTAACAATCAATGAGATAAAAAAACGAAATTACGTTCGGTAATTATCAAATTGAACAAGCAAAATCATATTTGGGACAACATTTTTCCGTAAATGGTAGAAAAGTAATAATGGTCGATTCTAAGGTTTTGGATTTACAGAATGAAAAATTACTTTTCGCTCAATCAATCTCGTTTCAGAAGCACAGTTAAATACCGAACTTATGTAAGTTATGAACCAAACAAGAATGATATTAAATCAATAAAATCATGGTACTGCACTTGCTTGAGTGGGATGAGGACAGTTGGTTGTTGCTCACATGTTGCAACTTAATTCTTTATTTTTCTATTTTAAATATGTTGACGATATTTATTGCCAGCTGAGAACCTTCAAATTTTTTCGGGGGGATTCCGATGATTCGAACGATGATTCTCCTCGAAAGAAGTCGCATGACGAAAATATTGTCGAAGAGATATTGATGATGATGATGATAGATACTTAGATAAAATAATTGATCAAATGTTGAATTTGGATCCGATCAAAGAGATCTTTCTCAAACGTTTTTACGGTCGCCCAACACTCTCGATCTTATCGAGACCGATTATGGGACTTTAGACTGCATTGATCGTTTATGCAATGAATAAGTGTGTTTTTCATTCTTTGTATCGAAAATTCGTAAGTGGGGTGGAAATGTAAATGTCAATGGCAGAAAAATTTTCTTTAGTAATACGTGTTCTTTCGACTACTTTTTATTTGCACTTTGGGTTACATCACAGCTTTCGAGTAAGTTTTTAGAAAACCTTAAGATTATCAAGACACAAAAAGCTTGTACAGAATATGAGCCTTATTGTTAATTTGATTGATAACAATAAATGGAATGAGGCGAAAAAGAATTGGTTGTTTGATACTTGTGAATTTTAATGTAGAGGATATTACACAAGAAACTGTGATAGATTGTTATGGAAGTTCCGATGATTTTTTTGGAAAACATGTTAAAGAGTTATATAGATATTCAGAAAGCAACTGTCCAAACTGTAAAAGCGAGACGAATAAAAGCTCAGTTTACTTAGAGTTTAAAAAAAATCAAAAGGAAACTATTTTTTAATTTTAACAATAAACAATCATACTGCATTCGTTGTAAGACCGAATATGCAAATGTAAATATTTTTGAAATGACCCCTCCATTTATAATAATTGATACGAATGCTTTGCAAAGCATAAAAGTAAATGATGTTCCAATGGAGATTAAATGTAAACAATTATAGTTATAAGTTTCTATTTTGTAATTTTAAAGCTTCTTCTAACCATTTCAAAGGCTTATTTTATATATGTAATAAATATTTCATTATAGATGATTTAAACCCAACAAATATAGAGGTAAATGATTCAAATAAGAGAATCGACCAATGTTTCTATTATTATGATTAAACAGTTTTTTTTAAGGAATTTGAACTGCTAAAAAAATATTTAAAAAAAAAAAAATTTCTTTAATGATTAGGGTCCTATGAGTGAAGGCCGAATTTTTTGGAATACCACAAAAAGTTAACTGTATATTACAGAGACCATGAGAAATACTAAAAATCTATCTTTGTTCTTGATCATGATGGGGTCATAAATTATATCTATTATTTGAATGTAATCCAAATATCATTCTTATTTTGTTATGTTTTAAATGAGGAAGTAATGTGATCAATCATTTTTTGTGATTAGCAATTGTAACTGAAGTAATATTAAAGCCATTTCATAATTTTGATAATTTAAAATATTAATTTTGCTCCTTTAGTCCTTCAAAAACTGAATTTCCCTCTTTATTTTGTTGGATTTTTGATTAAATTTAGCGGATACCCCCATGAAATCATTCAAATGAATGTTAAATTCGAAATCTGCACAAAAAATAAGACAAAATTTCATATTTTTGTGGTATTCCATAAAAATACCCCTAAAAGGCAAATTTTCTAAAGAAACATGCACAACCTCTTTCTTTTAAATCATTAAAATGCTACAACTCAGTTAACAAACATTAAGATTCATTAATTCGCTGTCAATTTAGTACTAATGTAATATTGTTTGTCTACCCTGTTTTAACATTCTTACAGGTCCCTGTTGTTACAGATAGATAGGGTAAAGTGGCCATTTGTAAATTTTGAAAGTGTTTAAAAAAATTCTTCATACTTCCTAATGATAAAGATACATGGATTGACAATGAAGTCAAAATAATTAGATTAAACCTTTTCTGTCCTTTTGTTGTAAGCCAGATGTTTGCAAGGAACGATTTTTTTCTACCTTTTGTGTTCTTTTCTTATTGAAGACTCATAAATCTCAGGGTTCGGATAAGGATATGGTGAGGGTTAGGCATCTTGATTCACAATCAAATCAATCCTCTGAAGGGGTCTGGTAGGTTTTAGAGTAAAGTCTGAGCCTTCTATGAGGACATTGTACATGTAAGTTAATAAACAAAAGACAGAAAAGAAACTTTTAATAGATATTGATTTCATTGTCTATTTATTTTAAAGATATGGAACAACTTACATCTTCAAAATACTTAATTATATGTAACGTGTTTCATCACGATTTAGAAATTGACAAAAAAAAATAAATCATGTTTCTAATGCGACTCCGATTGTTATTTAAATTAAAATTATATTAAAAAGAAATCTAAAAAACTGTAATTTATAATTCGGAAATCAATTTTAAAATATTTTAATTGACTTTATAACCAATCTATACCGTAAACCCCCACTTTTTGTATCCAGTAGTTTTTTTTAAATATTTTGATAGACAAAGTATTGTTTCAAAATCTCATACCTTCAGTTTAAAGAATAGGTTGAGGCGGTTAGAATGAGGTATTTTCGAGCCATTGATACAAAGGAATTTAAGCATAAATCGAATGTTAAAGGCCAAATTTTCTGGGTACAAAAAGTGGGGGTTTACGGTAACCATCGATCTTGTAAAATATTTTGATCTTTTGTCTAAAATAAAATTTTGATATATACAAAGAGTCCGAGTTTGAAATTTACTTGATTCCATTCAAACTATCTAGGCTAAATTCGATAGATAGTTAACAAAAAATAATAATTAGACAACAACAACAAAACAAATAACTACAATAAAGAAAAAACTTTTAAAGTGAAAAAAAAGAAAGAAAAAACCTTAAATGTTAATTAATTACTAATCTTGAATCGAAAATCTTTTATTCATCAAGTTAAAAAAATAATAGTTATTTTTTCAAAAAATTAGATTTTTTTTTGTATTTTTGTTGGGTAACGTTTTGACCTTTATTTTGCTATTAGTTTTTTTTTCTTTTCTCAAAAACTCTAAAATTAAGATTTTTTTCTTAAGTATCTATTCTTATGATAAATCTTTCTTGAATAAAAAAATTTCTTGATTTTTACCAATCGTTTGAACCCAAATCATAATTTTTTTAAATTAAACCCCAAGTGTCTTTTCAAAAAGTTTGTTTATTATTAGAATTTTTTGTTTTTGATGTAAAATAAAATGTATTTCTATGTACACATTGTTGTTGTTGTTATTTTTTTTTACAGATTTGACATTATTGTTTCTTGAAAAAAAAAGAGAAAAAATTCTGTACGAATCGCAAATATCATTAACATTTTGAATGCAGTATGAAAATTTTAATGATTTGTTTCGGATTAAACATACATAGAGTTAGGATCATTAATACATATAGACACATTTATTTGTCTTCTGCTTTTAGCTATTCAATATTTTCAAAACAACCCTTCATTTTTTACTTATTGATTGTTTGCACAATGCAAATGGATCCGAATAAATAAATTACAAGTAGCTTGCATGTTGGAAAATAATTGAGTTTCCTTAGCTATCATTATATCAATTGACATCTAAATAAATTATTAATTGAATGCACATTCTATTAAGTATTTTGAGACTTCTCCTTTTATTTGAAATCTAATTGAATTGTCTTATTATTAAAAGAATATTGAAATTGTTTATTGGAATTTTTCAATTGAAAGCAAAAAGGGAAGTATTTTATAGTTCTTTTAGAATTTCGTGTATACTATTAAAAATTTCTCTTTAGACGTCCTAGATAAGGTTATTTTTAGCTAAATATTTATTTATTTTTCTTCAAATTAAGTTGAAATAGTGCTAAAAATACTCTTACTTTCTCTTAATTTTTATTGAATACTCTACTTAAATCGATAAAAATGGCATGCTGTATTTAAAAATAATAGAAATTAAGGATATCCTTAATACGTGTGAAGAAAATCATAACCAACATGACTTATATTTAGCTCTAAAAGTTATTAATTTAATCTATTAGAAAATTTTAAACTACAAGCCTGGTCATTCAGAAGTTCCAAAACTGAACGTTCAATTCCTTTCTCGAACATTCATGAACGTTCATGAAAGTTTCAGCCGAATTCATCCGAAAGTTCAAAATCTTTGGGAAACTTTCATAAGCTTTCGGAGCCTTTAGAAAAAATTCAGACACTTTTAAATGGTTTTCAGAAAAATTATTTTTGGTTAAAAAGAAAAAAAAAATTATAACGCGGTTTGAAAAATCTCGATAAAATGATCTTATAAATTATTGGGAAAAAATTTTTTTTTGGTTAAAAGTCAATAAATTCATCAATAAAAACCAGGTCATTGAAATTTTCATTGAAAAAGGTGCACATAAAACAATAAATTATACGTTCTATTCTGTTCTTAGGTGAGACAGCTTGGCAATAACGTGTCCTTTGACACTTCCCTTTGATCATGAATGTATCTACTGATACTAATCCCCCAAGCTTTTAATTTTAAAGGTCGCTTTAACTTTTTGGCGATTTTTAAAGATCATTTTATCGAGATTTTTCAAATCACGTTATATTTTTTTTATTTTTAACCAAAAAAAAATATTAGAACCATTTAAAAGTGTCTGAATTTTTCGAAAGGGCCCGAAAGCTAATGAAAGGTTCCGAAAGCTTTTGAACGTTCGGTTTTGGAACTTCTGAATGACCAGGCTTGTACAACTCAGGTGCATTTTTGAAAGCTCATTCAAATGAAGATCAAAATTTTGCCAACTACTCACTCAATTGATGTAATCTACGAACCAGAAACGAAAGAATACCATGTTTTTCTCACTACAAATCGACATTTTGAAAGACCGGTATTGTATCATTAGTTCACCATTGATTCAAGCCACGCGAGCTTGATTCCAGTGTTTAGTTTTGTAATATATGATTCATTATGTCATTGTTTTTTCGGCTAATCTTTACCGACTATAGGAAATTTTTTTTCAAAATCTCCAAAAATTTTAACCACCCACCTCTGACGATAAAATTGCCCAATAATGTTAGATCGGTGCATATGCGAATCATTAAGAAATATGAAATTCAGAAAAATTACCTCTGGCTAAGTGAATAAAAAATTTGTTCTACAAAGACTAAGCCTTAAACAATCAACTTGATTTTGGAGCACTTTTAAAGAAAAAATGGTGTTACCTAATCGAGCCTACTATTACCTTAAATTTAAACCCAAATAAATCTTCACAAAGTTATTTAATAAAAACACACAGGGTGAAAAAGGAATTTATTAGTAAAATAGATTCTCTTTTTAGTCTATTTATTAACTTCGATTAAATTAATGCTACGAGTATCGGAAAATTTTGCTACGCTTTTATTAGATTCATTTTTTGAGACAAGCAAGCATTTGAAGAATTTAAAGAATTGAAATAGAATTATTATTTTAGTGTAATCTGCAACGAGCTCGACAGAATAAAATATTTATTGTGTACCTGGACTATCCTTTAAATTATCTATTGATTGATTTTCATAGTAAATAAAACTAATACACGTCATTACAGTCTAACCTCGTTAATCCGACCCTCGCTAATTTAGAATACTCTCTTAACCGACATTTCTTAAACTTCCCACTGTAATATTTTCCTATTGGATATTATCTCAATTATTCCGACATTTTTGCTAAACTTACAGAAAAATTCTTAACCAAATTGGTCGGATAAACGAGGGAAGACGGTACTTTATTTTAATTGGAGATTTTTTTAAAATTAAACGGAAAAATGATGTGTTATATCTTTTGCTAAACATTGAAAAATTGCTTTTGAATGAGTTTGAATTAATGTGGATAATCTTGAAAAAAAAACAAAAAATTATTTTTCAATTAATTTTTAAATTTGCTTGGTACCCTATTTACTTTCATAATTGTAATCGTGTTTACATAATAGTTTTAAAAAAATACTCGATATATATTTGACTTAAATCTCAGGTTTAATTAATTATTAATAATGAATATAAAATCAATTTTAAATTGCTTTTTATTTCAAAGAACTAAGACTTTATTTTTGCTTAGAAAAAAATTTGAAAACAAAAAAGTTTAATTAATTTTTTTTTAATAAAAAAACACGAAAAATTCAACAAAAAAACAAAACAAAACTACAAAATATTTGCCAAAGTCAAGTTATTGAAGCGTTAAAAACAATAAGTAAAGATAGACACAAAATATTATACCGGAACAAAAAAAAATGATGTCTCGTTTACTTAAGACCATATTTGATTTGAATATCCAGTCATTACTTAAATTAGGTCAAAACAACTATTTGATTAAAATGATTGAGAAATATTTTGTTGTTTTTTTTTTTTTAACTTAATATTCAGTAAGATTTTGATTTATTCTGAGTAAATAATTCAATTTGTTAATTCAAAAAGCTTCGAGAAAGATTCTCTCGTTAAAAATATTTACTTGAGAAGCTTTTTCAAGATAATTTAGACCTCTAAGATTTCTCTAAGTTTAAATTTAATTTTTGCTCTTTTTTTTTTCTATTCATTTTTATTTTCCAATGGCTTTAAAACCTATAAATATTTTAAATTTGTAAAATCTAAGCAATTCTAAAATTTTGTTTAATTAGGTCTTTTTTTCTTCGTGGGATTTTGGAGTCAAATAAGGTGACGAAGCAAATTCAAAAATCATTTTAAATTCTCGATTATACCCTTCATCTCGTGACCATTAGTCATCAAATTAAACGTGAAATTCAGACATAAATTATTTTGCAAGCTTATTATCAAGATAAGTTTGGTTTCATACTTTTGAAGATTTTGCAATTAAAAAATTAAAAATAAATTGATAAATTTTGAAGGTTTTCAAAAATATATTTTTTCTAATTAAAATCAAAGCTTTTTATAAAATTGATGAGGTTTTGAAATCTAGATTTGTGATTGATTCATATATTGACAAATCAAAACTGAATCTTAAAAATGATGGTTTTCGAGGTTCTGAAAATAAAGATTATAGGAGGAGTAGTAGTAAAAATAATTGCTAAGCTATTGCGATAAGTCTTGTTCGATCCAGACCACAGTCTTTAAGCAATGTTTTATTTTTTTAGTCTTGAAAATAACTTCATTCGACAGACGGTTACAGTAATAGACGTAACGGTTTGTACAAAAATTGAATCTTGGTGCACAATTCTTTACAAGTTCTCGCTTAAGTTTGTATCTATACTCTAAATATGGTCGAACATACACATGTCTTGTTCGATCTCGGCACTGTGATTTCTTAAACCGTTCAAAATTCGACCAACGATTTGCCCTCCCAGTCGACGACTTTTTTACTCCGGTTCATGTCTCCGGTAAGGATTAAATCCAAGTCTCTTTGTTCTTTGGTTTTGGAAATTCTGTATTGTCGATCGTTCTTAAACAGAATAGAACAGTCACTAGTAGGATTGTTTCTTCCGATATGGATTACCTCAGATTTTTCGATGTTATGCCATTTAATACCCTAACCGATTACAAACATTCAGTTTTCTCTAGTTAAACGTTTCTTTAGAGGCAAAATCTTTCTAAATAAGTTTCCATCAATTTAAAACGTCCACACTTTTCAAAAATGACCTTTGATTCAGGGTTGTTAAACGAAGTTTTTTATTTCGAAGTTTTTTCAAAATTTTTCGACTTGAAATAATTTTTAAAACGTTGAAGTTTGACCAAACTTGACTTGAAAAAATTCTGACCGAACTTATTATTCAAGTTTAAAAAAACCGAATTTTAAAATTTTAAATTTTTAATTGAAAGTTTTTAAATTCTTAAAGTTTTAAATTTCATAAAATATTTCACTCAAATTTTTTGTTAAAATTTGTTGGAAGTCATCATAAACCGTAAAAAATATGCCTGAATGTACCTAGCTTCTGATTTCTAAAATTATTTGTCTTTCTAGTATTTAACACCTTTATTTTTCGTCTAGATATGAATAGGTTTCTCGTTTTAACTAAAGGAAATATTAGAAAAATTTCTCAAAATCATATTCATGATTTTAATAAGCTTCTATTGAGAATTTGGAACGTAATATGTCCAATTTTCAAGTCCAAAGTGTTTCCTTTCCTTTTAATAGCATAAATTTACTTACGAGTTTCAATTAATTTCAAACTTATAATTTTCAATCTTGGAATTTTTTTTCAAGTCGAATTCCGAAAATTCACATTTTGAAATAAAATTTCGACCAAGAAAGTATACTGACTTGCCTAATTTCGAAGAAACATTTTTTTGATTGAAATGTTAAAGGAAAATTTCAATGTTTCAAAAAATATAACGTTTAACAACCCTACTTTGATTACGATTTTTTGGTAAAAAATTATCATCTTAGTGATTCATGATTTTTTGACGTTTTTATAATAATAATAAAAATAATATTAATATGCTATAACGTGGTAGACCACGCGAAGCAGACTTTTAAGGCCCACTGTAATAGCTTTGTACAACAAGTTTTTTTTTATCTAATTTGTTTTTGAACTCGTTGACTGTTTTTGAAATAACCACTTCACTTGGCAGTCGATTCCATTGGCCAGATATACGATTGATAAAAAAATTATGTCTTTGATGGTTATTTCGTACCAGTTGTCTTTCAATAACGAAGCCATGGAATCTCGGTCCATGACGAAGTTCATTAGACTAGTCTTTTTTGAAGATAATTGGGTTATACCAGTTGACCTTGTCAAACCCCCTAACTATTTTAAACATTTGAATTAGATCACCTCTAACTCTTCTTGACTCAAGTGTAGTTAAGTTCAACTTGTCAAGTCTCTGCATATAACCGGACTTCCTCAACTTCGGAACAAGTTTTGTTGCTCGCCTTTGAACTGATTCTATCGCGTTTATGTCCTTTCTCAAGGTAGGCATCCAAACATTAAATTTTTCTAATATCAATATTTTGGAGGGAAATTACTTAAAGTAAACTCCAATCGTAATGTTATATTTTTTTTTAAACTGCCATAAAATGCACCAAATTGAAAATTGCGCGTTTTGAAAACTCTATTCTAACAAAAAGAACTTTGGGTGTTTATTATCTAGGAAATTTTCAATTATTTCAAAAAAATATAATGACATAGTCACCTTATTAAAAATTTATTGAGAAAAACAAAAATGATCCTACATTAACGAGGTGCAAAAGAGGTCGAAAGAGGCCGAAGAAGTAAAATGGTCGAATGGTACATCGAAAGTCTCATCTTGAAAAATATCATCCTAATGCTATAAAAACGAAACAACTCAGGATCAAAGCGAAATTCATCAAAAAATCGATTCAAATTTCTTAATGTTTCAAACTACAGTAGAATTAATGATTATGTAACGTCACTTGGGTTACACCGTAACCATAACCAAACTTTAGACAAGTATATAAGTCTAATTAAATTATGCAACTTTGGTTGGATACAAAAAATAGTTTAAATGACTCTTCTTAATAAAATTTTGATTATATTGGTCGTTCTTGGCTGTTTTGAAAGACCCATAGATCAAGTTTAAGTTTGGCTACGGTTACGGAGTAACCAAAGTGACGTTAGATTTTTATTAGTTCTACTATAACAGGCCTTTATCCAAAAAATCATAGATGACGTCCCTCAACAGGCCTAACTAAAAAAAATTAGATGTTTTTGAATTCATCAAAGAACAAGAAACCAATGAACTACCACAAGCAGAATCAGGCAAGTCAACGATAGCGAAGGAATCTTGAGCTTTTTTGCACTGCTAACTTTACTATGTCGGGAATTATCAACTTCAAAGTACCGAAATCAAAAAATCATAAAAGGATTGTGAAGTTTCGTTCAAAAGGATCCAAAAGTTCAGTACAAAATTTAAAATTTGAATAATTTTTTATAGGAAATGAAGATGGAGTAAAAAAATGGTGTACCAAATAATTTTACACGACTTGCAATAAAAAAGGATTAAAAACAAAAATTGATCAACCGATTATTGATTTTCGTAAAAAACGAATTTAATGTTAAGTTAATTTTGACATCATGAGATTGAAACTTCAAATAATCGATTTTTCGCGAAGATTGGTTCGAATTATTGAATTTAGTGTCCAAGAAACCCCATTTCATAAACGCCGAAATCATGGAACTTAAATATGCTTGAACCTTCTCCTTTAGTGTTTGACCGGAGATCGAACCAATGATGTTTGGTTCACATTTATAAAAAATTGCTCAATTTATAAATTTTGTACTGAACTTTTTGAACCAAACTTCACAAAGGTGTAGAGATCTAAGCGTTTGTTTCAGTTAAAACGATAAATGAGTCTTAATTAGCATAAAATTTAAGAAAAAATGTTCAAGAAAAATCATTTCTTATGGCGATAGTTAGATATTTATCGAAATTGAATCCTAAGTTAGTTACAAGGGAAAACAAAGTCCGTTAAACTGTGTCAAAAAAATTAAAAAAAAAAGCGGATGAAAGTGTGTATCCATATTTTTTTAATCAATTTGTGAACTTCGGGGAACATCAAAAGTCGAGGAATGTTCATGTTGGTGAACTTTCACCGGAAAAAAACGTGAGTGACCATAGTATCCACATGCACTAATTTACATGTTTTTTTTTCTATATTGCTTGGCTTTCTTTTTATATTGAGTTCATACGAAAGATAAATAAAATAACGATGACCGATCTCTTTTAATTAAAATCGATCAAATTTCTTAATTAATTGTGCACTAAATATTTTAATTAAAATATGAGCCAGTCGATTTTTTTAGTAATCTGATTTTGCTAACATTCTTGCTTGAAAAATATTAAACATTTCCCATAAATCATTATGACCATAAAGTTTGTCAATTCGACCTAATTTCGAGATTACATTTCTTTTCATTAAATAGTTAAATTTACATAAATTTGAGATTATGTTAAATCCCTTAACTTGTTTTTAATTCTGCATACTTGGACTTGAAACATTTAATTGACATGAAGAATGTGGATTTTTTAACTGAACATCTCTAACTAAGATGGATGAATTTTTGTCTAAAGTAAAATTTGTTTTCAAATCGTAAGGTCATGTCTTAGCGTGCATTACTTATTTTCAAATTTACTCAAGCGTTTACAAAGACAGTTTAAAAAATTAAGATTTATCCAAGCAAATTTTTTTTTTGTTTTAAGGTAAAGCTGAGTAGATGTTAATTTTAGAAGCATAATTTTGTTAGTCATTCAAATCGAATACAAATGGAAAGTTCGTGAAATTTTACAGAACTAAGGGAAATTAAGCGAAATTTCGAGAATATTCATTTTTCATATATATATATACATAAAAAAAACAACGTTAAAATTTACTTAGAAATTCTCATCAAAAGTCTAGAATTTTCGATTTTTAAATTTAAAACCATTTTTACGATAAGTTAGTTTAGACACACAATTCGAGACAAACGTTCTGTTCAATCTCAAAGTTTAAAGTTGAAAAAATAAATTTTTTTTTCAAACAAATATAGGCGTGGAAATATGACAAAGTATTATTTGTCATAGTTACTTTTAGAGAAAAAAATTTTTTTTTTTTTCATAAGGTAAGATACTTTTATTCTTCACAAAAAAATCAAAAAGAATGCTTTCGAAACTCTCGAATCATGTGGAAAAGAAAAGAAATTTCTCGAATAATCATAGTACTAGTCATATTTAAAAAAATTCAAGTTTCGTTACTGTGTATAAGTATTATAAAAATTTGTAAGCATTTTATTTCTTTTATTATTTTTAATAATTTTATATTTTCATCGCAGAAATTCCTATCAAGTGATAAAATTTTAAACTCAGTTAAAAAAAAAGTTGTATCATGTGTTTTTTTATAAAAAAAAAAAGTTGCATTTTTATTTGCTTTTAGGAAACTCAATTTTAATTTTGTTTCTAACTTATCACGTAATGAACATACGATCTTTTAAACTTGATGCAATATTTAATAATGTGAGATGATTAAGGCTTAGAACCTACTGGAATTTTCCAAAAAAAAAAAAATTTTAAAAAAGCAAATATAAATATTCATTTTATCCACTCTTTACAACTCGCTTTTTATTTTTTTTTTGTGTTGGGAGACGAAAAAACTAATGAGACTTTCGCTCTAAATGAACAAAAAAATTCATCATTTTATTATTAATTAACTTTTAGAAAATAATTTTTTTTTTAAATATTAAAATCATTCATGCAAGAATTGCAAGATAGAAAAGCTTTATCCATTTCATTATCTTGTTTTATGTTTCAAACTAGTTTTTGTATAATTTTTTTTTTAGATTTTAAAATTTGTTTTAAACATATTTACTCGAACTTGTCGCGCACGTTTATTTTTCTTTGAGCATAAAAAATGTCTGTAGTTGGTTTTGATATTGGTAATTACAAGAGCACTGTTGGTATTGCTCGTGCTGGTGGAATTGAAATCGTTGCTAATGAATACTCCGATCGTATAACACCGTAAGACACGCCTCTTTGTTAAGGAGGGAGGGGCTCGATTTAATCTATTAAGCTTCTTCCTCAAGGTTTATTCAATACTAATCTTTTTTTTTTTTAAGAACATATGTTTCATTCACAAACAATGAGCGTTTTCAAGGACACTCGGCAAAACAACAAGAAGTAACCAATCACCAAAATACAATAACTGGTTTTAAAAGATTACTAGCTCGTAAACCGAATGATCAACAAGTTCAAAATGAAAAAAATTTTCATCCATTGCGCATAAATAATTCGGACAACGAACGTGTTCTAATAGATGTAGACTATTTAAACGAAACAAAATCGTTTACTGCTGAACAAATAACATCAATGTTTTTGACCAAATTGAAAACAATTGGAGAAATGAATTTGAATTTAAAAGTAACTGATTGTGTTTTATCGGTACCATCTTATTTTACTGATGCCGAACGTCGTGCTCTTTTGGATGCATCACAAATAGCCGGTTTGAATTGTTTAAAGTTAATGAATGAAACAACGGCAATTGCTTTGACTTATGGTCTTTATCATTCCGATTTGCCTGATGTTAATGAAAAGCCTCATATTGTTGTTTTTGTTGATATGGGTTACACTCATTTACAATGTTCGGCAGTTGCATTTAACAAAGGTAAATTAAGAATGTTGGCATCGACTTTTGATAATAATCTTGGTGGTCGGGATTTTGATAAAATTTTAATGGATCACTTTCAAAAAGAATTTAAAGATAAATATAAAATTGATGCTTATTCAAATGTTCGTGCTCGTTTGAGATTGAGAACTGAATGTGAAAAAGTTAAAAAATTAATGTCCTCTGTTTCATCACCTATTCCATTGAATATTGAATGTTTTATGAATGATATAGATGTTTCTGGCCGTTTAAAGAGAGACGATTTTGAACAATTAGCCGATTCTTTGTTAACACGTGTTCGTAAGACCTTAAATGACTTGTTGACAGAGGCTAACATTAAACCAGAAGATATTTCATTGGTTGAAATTGTCGGTGGTTCAACACGTATACCAGCTGTGAAGAAAATTGTTCAAGAAGTTTATCAAAAAGAACCAAGCACGACTCTAAATGCGGATGAAGCATGTGCTAGAGGTTGTACTATAATGTGTGCCATTCTAAGTCCAAATTTCAAAGTCAAAGAATTTAAAATTGAGGATTGTCAATTGTTCCCGATCACTTTGAGTTGGAAAGGCGCTGAAACCGATGACAATGAACTCGAAGTATTTCCTAAATACGAAAAAATTCCTTTAAGCAAATTGTTAACAATTTACAAACGGGAACCATTTGAGATTGAAGCGAGATATAGATTCCCAAATAATATTCCATACAATGACCCTAGAATCGGAAAATTTTATGTCGGTAATGTAGGACCAAATGCACAAGGTGAAAACAGTGAAATCAAATTGAAAGCAAGAATAACTAAGAATGGTATCTTTGAAATTTCATCGCCACAAATGATTGAAACCTTTGAAGTCGAAGTTCCAGTTCAAGAACAAACTGAAGCTAAACCAGCTGAACAAGCTGAACGCCAAACAAGCGAAGGTGAACAACCAACTGGTGAAGATGCGCCAATGGCCGATGAACAAGCTAGCAATGACGCTCAACCACAAAAAATGGTCAAAAAGAAAAAAACAAAGACCACTGATTTAACATTGACTGCTAAAGTTCCACAATTGTCTAAACAAGATATCAACTCTTTGTTCGAACAAGAATTGGCTATGATTCAACAAGACCGTAAAGAACGCGAAAGATCAGAAGCTAAAAATTCTGTTGAAGAGTACATTTATGAGATTAGAGGCAAAATATCAGCAGAATTTGAAAACTTCATTACCGAACAAGTAAATTATCTTTAAACACTACAATAAAGAATTTTTTTTAACATTTTTTTTTCAAAGAACAAGAGCACGTTTATGACTTTACTCGATGAAACAGAAAATTGGTTGTACAGCGATGAAGCTGAAAACCAAGAAAAAAGTGTTTACGTTGAAAAATTACAAAGCCTAAAGGTAAATTAATTTTAGATAATTTTAACTAAAGAATTGAAGGTTTTAAGTTTCTTTTAAATAGAGGTATATTTCTAAAATAATTTCGAAACATCCTTACACTAAATTGAGTCTGAGTTCAAAGTCTCAACTAACCCCTCAACAAATAATTAACGTGCCTGCTATGCGTTCTAGGTCAACTTCGCAAAGTAGTTATGCAATACAAAATAAACTTCGCACTCTGAATCCACCTGCGCCTCCACCAAGACCCAAACTGGTCACAAAAAATCCCGAAACAAATATTCTTCAACGACCGGAAAAACCACCGGTTGAAGAATTAAAATTAAAATCTCAATTTGTTTCAAACACAAACACTCTTCCCAAAGTCAATAAGCAATCTGTTCAAAAAACAAAATTGCTAAGTGAAATGACTCCTGTTAAGTCCTCTTTAGCAACGACTGGTTCATCAAATAGGTCAGCTAGTAACATATCTAACACAAATAAATTATCTTACACTAGTCCACATTCGACTTCATACGCTGATTTATCTAATAAAGCTTATTACAATTTAGTTTATCCACAATTGAATAATAATTCAAATAGTACCGCTAATTTGTATCAGAATAATCATTCTCAATTTCATACGAATCAATATGGGTCGCAAGTTTTTAATTTTTATAATCATAATCCGAATGGACATTTTCATTATCCTGCTAAGACTTTAAACATTCAGTACTATGATAGGATTTAAAACAAAACACGCTCTTTATTTTAATTTTTTAGATTTTTTTAATTCTTTAGTTAAACAGTGCTTTTTTTTAACAATGCTTTTTTTTTTAATTTTGCTATTAACATTAATTAAGAGTTTTGGTGAACCGGTACGTAAACGTTTCAAAGAGAGCCAAGAAAGACCAGCAATGTTGGTTGAATTTGGCAAATCGTTGCAATTAATCAAAAAAGCAGTTGATTTGTATCACAATCAAGACGAAAAATACAATCATTTGGAAAAAAGTGATATTGAAAAAGTGAGCAAATATTGGGAAGAGAAACAAAGATGGTTCGAAGAGAAAAGTTTCTTGTTGAACAAAATGAAGCCAATCGATGATCCAGTTGTATTGGTATCTCAAATCAAAGACGAAATAAATGTAAAAAAAACTCGTTCAAAATACTTTTATTTCAAAAAATTAAATTTCTAATTTTTTTTAGAATTTGAACAAAGACTGTTGGGCTATTTTGAATAAGCCAAAGCCAAAAGTAGAGCCACCAAAGCCAGCTCCAGAACAACCTAAACAACAACAACAACCACAACAAGAAACAAACGAAAAAACTGGTGAAGCTCAAAAACCAATGGACGTTGATTAATTTAAAAATAAAATAAATTTGTCATTTTTTCTTTATTTTCTACTTTCTGCTTTTTTCTCCTCAACTTGAAAGTTTTAATAAACTTGAAGACAAAAAATTGATTTTAGAAAGAAAGAAATTAGACCAATTTTTTAAAATTTGTTTGTTCAAAAAGAAAAGAAATTTTTTTTTTTAAATTTTATTATTTTTTTCCTTGTCAATTTCTCGGTTTCGTTGATTTTTTCCTTAGAAATTTTTTCTTTTTGTTCTATTTTTAAATTATTTATATAATAAATATATGAATAAGTTATAAATATTAAAAATAAAGATTCTATAACTCATAAATAAAAAAATAAATAAAAACGATTTTAAAACAAAAAAAAAAGATGTTTACTTATTTTAGTCATTTTATGAATCAATCTGTGTTGGAATAACATTGATTCAATTCAGATACATTTTTCCCACTATTTTTTTCTCCGAAATTATTTTCCCCATAATCAAAGTTCCCATTTAACATTTTTCCCGCTTAACAATTTTCCTATGTAACAAAACTCCCATAATAAAAAATAAAAAATTAGCCAATCAAAAAATTTTAAAACTTGCCAAACGATTACTCAGTAATTTTACATAATTTCTTTTTACGATACAGTTGTAGCTTTTCCGGTATATCGCTGAATTTTATGAACTTAATCGCGCATATAGACGGCATGTTAAATTTTTTTATCAATTTCTCTATTTCTCTATTTTTTGCTTCTTTGCAAATGGGATAAAATATTCGTGGATGAAAATTTTCAAAAAATGTAAATGCAGCTTTATGCAGCAAAAATTGCTGCATCCACTGGTAAAGTCTGCAAAAAATTCTGCAAAAGATCTGCAACTTTAATTGCGCAGTTAATTAAGACATTTTTCAATGAAATGTGATTGTGCAATATTTTGCAACTTTTGCAGAGTTGCAGACAATTGAAAAATGTTATAATTAACTGCGCAATTAAAGTTGCAGATCTTTTGCAGAATTTTTTGCAGACTTTACCAGTGGATGCAGCAATTTTTGCTGCATAAAGCTGCATTTACATTTTTTGAAAATTTTCATCCAAGAATATTTTATCCCATTTGCAAAGAAGCAAAAAATAGAGAAATAGAGAAATTGATAAAAAAATTTAACATGCCCATATAGACCATACTTCTTAACACAAAGTGGGAAAATCAGCATAGAAACTTATGTACTTTATGAACTAGGCTTTATGTACTTTATGAGTCCTCGTTTATCTTATTCTATGGCTCCGTCAAAATAATTTTAATTAAGATTCATAAAATTTGCATAAAAGTTTCCGTGATTTTATTGATACCTTTGTGTAAATGACATATAGTGCATAAAATTCAAATGAGTCTTTTATATAGGAAAGAATTCTCATAAAGTTAAAAAAGGTTCCAGAGGTGATTTTTATTGGGTCGTTGACAATTGATGCAATCTTTAAATTTGTAGTTCCACTAAATTGAAAAATATTAAATAGATTGAGCTGAATATCTTGATCCAGAACATATAGAATATTGATTAAAATTTTATTGGTTTCTTCTAGCTCCACCTTGAAAGTGGGGAAAATGATAAACAGGGAAAAAAATGCACTGCGTGTTTAATAAAAAGTGGGACAAATGTCTGAAGTGAAATAAAAAAAATAGGCAAAAAAAATGTATGAAAAATGTACACGGGGAAAATGTCCATTACTAAGTAATAGTACTGTAAAGCATTACTTGAAAAAGTAAAACTTTATCTGTAAAAAGTGATAGCTTGGTATATGTCCGACTACTGCAAGATCACTGATTGAATTTCAAAGAATTTTGAGCAAGAAACCACAAAGTTCTGATAGGAAGTTTTATTTTCAAAATTTTGAAAATTACTCAACAAAAAGTAATGAAGTGCATTACTTTACTAAGTAACAGGGGCGTAGCTAGAGACATATGAATGGAGGGGCAAGATTTTGTTTGTATACAATGACCCTTGTCGTTGTCTTGTGTGCTGTCATCAACTTTTGAATAGACGACAAAAAATTAACGACAATCTTGCAGAGTCGACAATAGCCATCAAATTTTAACAAGGGATTCGACTTTCTTTGACGTTTCACGTAATAATTGAGTTTTTTTTTACCAAATAAAACCTTTATTAATTTGATAGTTAATTAATTTGGATAAAGTCTACATAAAGAAATTAATTAACTTAGTTAATTTTTCGAATTCTTTGACTTTACTCTCAAGAATAGAGATAAACAAAGAATCGATTTTACACGAATTTGAGTATTTTGATGTTGTAGATTTCTGATAACTTCCTTTAAGTCAGTTCCCGGTATTAACAAAGTATAGTTTGTTTCACTTTGAGTCATTTTTTTTAAAAGTTTTGATAAAGTAGGATATAGATTTATTTTGGGCTTTCAAGTAGAATGCGATATTAATAAGAATATCATGTTTATTAGTGTTATGAGTCGACTAGAGAATCTTGAAGTCGACGAAAGTCAAAAATTTACAAAGTTTGGTATTTAGTGTATTTGATTAGGGATACATATTTAATACAAAAAAATTATCAAAAAAATGTTTTTTTGAAATCTCGATTTTGGGGTCCAAAGTGTCCTTTAGCATAGTGTTTGTTGCTTGAGTGTTTGCTGTAGGTCAAGTGAAACTTTTCGATCGAGATAGGTCTAAGAATTTCGTATCGCTCTGAGTACTTTTTTTAAATCTTGTTTCGCCGAATCGAATACCAGTGCCAACACGTTTAATTACACAAGTCGCATTTAGGAACTGATTGAGTACGTCAAGAAAAATCAATGGACATAAGTTGAATTTAAATGTCATCTTCTTTTTAGAGTATTTTTGAACCGAGTCTTGAAGTCAGGTTTCAATCAGTATTTTATCAATCTCATGCAACGTGAAATTGAACTGTTGTTAGACAATAGATTTAAATTTTTAAAAATGGCGACGAAAATGCATGAGCATAAAATCCTTGAGGACTAAAAAATAAAAAAATTCTAGAATTTCAAAAATGATTTTTACACCAGTCAAATAATCCAGGTAGGATGATTCCTTTTTCAAATGAAAGCTTAGAGAATTCTATACAAGATTCTGATGAATTGGATGAAAGTTTGCTTTTCATTTTTGGAAAAACCATAGGTCCGTGTTAAAGACCGAAAGTCTGTAGAGATTTTTTGACAATTACTCCTGAATCGGTACCTTTACTTTATCAAAAAGTAGGCGATCTAAAGGATAAAAAAATTCTCAAACGAATGGTATTTAAAAAATTCAGGTTGGGTATTTCCTTCAAGAAAAAACATAGGTCCGTTTTTCAAATTATAGGTGGTCCGTGTTTTAGGAACAGAATGGGCTAATCGAGCTGTTCCTGTAAATTAGATTTAGATTTTATTTCAAAAATTTTTTCTTAAAAAAGTTTTTCGAGGAAACTAGTGAAATGTAAAATCGATCTCATGTCTACACTAAAACTTTTGAGTGATTGATAAAAAAATTCTGGAGCATCTCGTCTCATTTTGAATAATTGTTGCAGAATAGTACCGTCACAAGGACTTAATTCTTTATAAATGTTTATATTTAAATTATTCGACTCAAACCACTGTTTGATACGCATGGCGTCCCATTTTTCAGGTGCCTCTTTGTTGGAATTCCCTATTTTAGGAACATTATTAACGATATCTTTTTGAAAGCAGTCAATTTCATGATTCAATCTTTTCATGCACTCATTGAACTCATACTTCGTAAAATTTACAAAAATCTTATCTCCCAAGATAATCCCCAACCAGCCTTGCACATTTTCATACCCTTTTTGCATAATCAACGGTATTATTGGTTTATTCAATTTGAATGCATACAAAGCCTCGGCTTGACAATTTATCGAAGTCCTATACTTTTCAGTTATACAAACCAAAATACAAAAACAATTTTCTACAGCTTTTGCCATTGAGTCCAAACTTGAACCATGTATATTTCCAACGTCCATCCATACAGTTAAACCTACATTTTCAAGTTGAGACTTGATTTTTAAACACAAATCCCTTGATGCTGAATTATAGCTTATCATTACATGCTCACCAATCTTGGACGTGGAATCTTTGTTTTTTTTACTTTGGCTTATGTTCCAAAGTATCTGATCGCTTAATTTTGAACTCTCTGATGAGCTTTTGAGACTTGATATGAAGTCGATTAGATTTTGATCACTACATAAATGTTTACAAACATCATTATTAAACGTTAACTGTGCATAAACTCGAAGTGTAAATTTAATCTCGTATTCATTTCCTTCGAATAAAATTCCTTTAAGACTTTCATGAAATTTATTTTGAAAGTAAATTTGTTGTCTCAATTTATCATTGACTGATAATCGATAAAGACCGAGTAAATAAAACGTAACTGGTGTTATGTGATCGCTATCAAAAATACATTGAACTTGAATTTTTATGATTCTATCTTCGTCTATTATTTGTCTTGTATGTCGTTGAAAGTTTTTTTGATTTAAATCTTGGGATATTTCGGTAATTTTTGTTTGTAAATGTTGAACAATTCCATGTATCTCGGTAAGAGTTTCGATTTGATTATCATCAGCTATGTTAACAATTGTCATAAAAAGGTCAAGTTGATATTTTTCATGAGTTTTAGAAATCTTTAATAAAAGGTTAATTGCGTCTTGTTCATCCCATTTTGATAGGTATTCGTTTGCGATTCGACTGAGCTGACAAATATTTAAAATTACAATAGATATTACATCGATGTCTTTTTGAAAGCCATTCGAATCAGTAATAATTAAAGTTGAGTATAGACTGAACAGATAATCGTTTTTAAGCAGGGTGAAAATTAAATCGAGACCATTTTTTGACAAAAAATTACGCTTGAATTTGACTGATACTAAACAACATCTATTAATAACCATTGTAATTAAGTAGACTATTAAAACGATTTGTTCGTCACGTGATGAATTGGTAATATTCAAATCATCGTAGCATATTTGATTGGTTTCGAATTTTAAACTTTTCGATTGTTTAATAAATTCAAGATAAATCCGAATGATTATATCGTCTATTTTTTCGTCCAGATACTCATCTAAGTTGACTGTTTCAATATCCAAATTTGTTAGTTGCCCAAGAAAATTAATCGCTTCCTTGTTGTCTATTATATCAATAGGGATCAAATTTGACAAAAGTTGAATCGAGTTCGGATCGACGTTCTGCATTTAAAAATTTTTCGAGTAAAATGATTCTGTTTCACCTTGGAAACATTAAATGAAATTTTTTATTTTTATTTTATTTAGCAAAATTAAAAGTTTGTTAATATTACGACTCTTTGTCTGAAACATAATTTTACAGATTATCAGAAACTAAAATTATATTTACAGTGGTGATTTGATTAATAAAATTTACGTAAATTACCGTAAATTATTGAATTTTCACCAAAAATTACGTAAAATACCGTAAATTCACAAAGGTAATAAATTCGGATTTTACCATATTTAACGATTATAAGGTAAAATTACGATTATTTTTGGAAATTTTGGTAAAAATAAAAAGTGCCAGTCATTTTTTTGTGCCAGTCAAATTTCGAAAGAAGTAGTATTTGAGCGATTTTGTTAATGCCGATAATATTTTCCTCTAAAACCAAAAAAGAGACGTAGATCAATTGTTTGAAAATTTAGTTTCCGAAACTCGATTTTTGAGACCTCGTACTTAGACTCCTAAAAAATTTGACCGAAAAAATGACTAGAATTTTTTATTTTACTTTTGTAATTTTACGGTAATTTACATAAATTTTAGTAAAATCCTACTATCAAATCACCACTGTAATAGAGAAATGTTCACCTTGAATAAATCTATTCTAAAGATGAGAAAAAGCGCATTTCAGTAGTTAATATCAAGACTTCTTCCTCTAATGATTGACCTACGTATTTGACCAACTATGTATCACGTGTAGTGCCACGTATTTTATTTTTGCCACACTTGATAAACACTTTCAGTGTGGTTCGCGGCGTATAACCATTTCTATTAAGACATTTTTAAGCTTCCTCCTCATCGGAAATATGTATCCTCTAGGGGTGTACGGATCAAGCTTTTAAACAGATTGGTCGATCATGATTGAAAAACTAAATGCTAAATTCCGACAGTCAACTTGCTTTATTGGCCTGCTTTTTCAAAAACAGCTCGAATTGTAGGCTTTGGGGTCATCGATAGCTTTATTTTTTAACCTGTTTGTAGCTGAAACTTAAAATAAATAGAATGAATTTATAAATTTATAATGCAAGCAATTTATTCGAGCGATTTTGATCAAGAACAAATTCGATCGATCATATCGAGGTCAGCGATCGGCTAACCCCTCATATCCACGTAGGTATTCGAATATGTATCAGACATTTTGTATTCTCCGATACATAAATGTATTCTTCTAAAAAATACAAAAAGTATCTTGGAATACTTAGAATTTTTTTTTTGAATCCCTCAAGCCAAATAAATACTTGTTTTGTATCCGAGTTACATATTTGTATTTATGTACAGTTCTGGCCGTTCACGAATTGAACATTCATGAACGTTCAATTCCAGAAGTGTATTCTCGGATACAAGCCAAAATTGAGGTTAATCGGATTCACCTATGCCGTTTGCTGTAGGTCAGTTCATAATAAAAAGCTCAAAACTTTAAAAAAGACGATGAAAGAAGCGTGCTTTTAATTTTTTAACATAGATTTTATTTGGTGATCAGGGTTTTAATCAAACTCACGTGACTTAGATTTTAAAGTTTTTTTGATTTTGTTGTTTTAGATTTCTCAAGTAATTTTGAATTTTATGGAGAAACTTAGGCATCTTGAAGTTGAGGATCAATCGGATCAAGATCAAAAAGAATTTTCTTTATAACTTTTGAATGGTATTTGATAAACTGGTTCTGCAAAATGCTAAATAAGGCAACAAGCATGCTAAATATTAGATGAGGCTCTACAAAAACTCTGCAATTAAATTGCGCAGTTGAATTAAATACTTTTTAATGACGTGCATTTTTCTGCAGTATGCAGAGTTTTTGCAAAGCCTCATCTAATATTTAGCATGTTTGTTGCATTATTTAACATTTTGCAGAACCAGTTTATCAAATACCATTCAAAAGTTATAAATAAAATTCTTTTTGATCTTGATCCGATTGATCCTCAACTTCAAGATGCCGAAACTTAATGATTAAAGTATCAGTAAAAAACATTTCAAGCACCCATAAGATAGTGCGAATTTTGGATAAACATTGGTAAATGTCTTTATGCTTAAGACTCGAAGCTCCCATTTTTTTCGGAAATCGACTTAGCCCCTGGACCCACAAATGGCTGATGGATTCTATTTTAATAAATTATAGGATCCAGGAAATATCATCACTTATAAACTATCAAAACGATTCTCTAACTTAATATTTTTCGTTTTTTTTTAAGCGAGAGAAGTGTTAAAGAAGAACCATTTCAAGATTATTTGATCAGTAAAATTTATTGATCTGTTATTCAGAAACATGGAAAAGATAATGTAATTGATGTATCGCAAAATGAAAAATTCTCATTTGAAAAATGCAGTTCTTAAGGTTGCCACCAAATGAGAATATGGACGCAATGGAAAAATTTTTCGATTTAAAAGCAATGCATACTTTAGAATTGTCAGCACAGTACCTGATTGAATTCAAGAGCGATACGTTTCAACATTTTCGAGGCCTAAAAAATTTAGATTTACGTTTCCAAAAGGGAATTACATTTCATCCGAAAATTTTCGAGCCGTTAACTAATCTTGAAGAATTAGTTTTGGGATGTGAAGATAGTAAACAACGTGTTGACCTCAAAATAATTGACATTTTCCGCCTCATAGTATACCAAAGGCAAATCAAATACGTAAAACCAACAAATTGCTCAGAATTTTTTCTAGTTTCTGAATTTGTATTTATCCTAGGGGTGAAATGAACACTGCATAAGTTATATGAAAAAAAATAAAAATAAGGTAAATTTTTCCTTAATTTTTACCCTTCAAATAACTCAAGAAACATTGAAAGTACTTTTAAATTGTAGAAAATTTAGCGCCTTTTCAGAATATGTATAAATAATATAGGGTTGAGGAGTTAAAATAAAGTTACAGGTTAAAAAGTAAAGTATGTTTTTTGTCTTGACACTTCGGGCCCCTGGGGTCTGAAAAAATTATTTTGGAGACCCACTAAAATACTCCTGAAAATAAAATGTTTTTATATGCGTTGATAACGAATTTGAGGTCGAAAATCAATTTTAAAATTAGGACGTTTTGCATTTCCGGAACCTTATGCAATATCGGTATTGACTGAAAAGTTGTAAATACCAACTGAATTACCCGAAAATATCTAAAAAAGTTTAGTAACAAGAGGAAATCCGATAAATTCTGAGGATTTATTACGAAGTCATTGTATTTTGTAAATCCTTTTTAGATATTCTTAATAAAAATTCATCATTCAAAAGTTGAATTTGAGTCAACCACAAATTGACTACTTGTGTTAAAGAAACCTCATGTGACGAAAAGTATTTGAAAAAAAAGATGCTTCATGTAGTAGTAGTTTATTAATTTAATTTAAAAATTTTAATTAAAAAACTGCAAAATTTTTAAAAGATTTTAAATAAAAATTTGTTGGACGTTCATTTTATTGCTAAATGGTACAACAGAAAATTCACTCAGAAAAAAAACAAAAACTGAAAGGAATATTGAGATAGGCAATGCTGGCAATGGTCGTTTCATTTTTGCAACCAAAAACATTGTTGTCAAGAGTCCAACTAAAATTGTAATAAAACACGATAGAATTGTAAAAAAATTCATTTGAGTAGCCGATTTTGCAATCAACAAGCTATAAAAAACAAAATCACCGATTCCTAATTTAGGTCCATCGTCATCATTGTCAACATTGGGTTCATCAATTTTTTCATCACTCGTAAAATAAGTCTTGATTATTTCATTTACTTTTAGATCAGTCTCAGTGTTTTCAACGGCGTCGTTATTGTTATTCAAGTTACGATTATGTTCACTTGTCAACTTGTACGCGTACTTCCATTGTAAAAAAGTTGAATAAATTAAAGCAGTTGGAAGTGTTTGACCTCGTTTATCCATAATTCGGATGATCATATTCAACGGTCCATGCTTGGGTAGAACTGCAATCAAGTCCCATATTGACAAAACAATCAACATTATCCAACCGAGCCAAATTGGGGTACAAGTATCCAAAAACCATGTTAATAAAACACTTAAATAAATGTGATAAAACTTTGTGAGAGTCTTTGGACTTTTCCACATTAATGAAACAAAGGCTAGAAAAGCGTTGTTTGCGATTAAAAACAAGGCTGTTATGGTGTCGATAGTTATGTTAAGGGAAGTAAAAATGGTAAAGGAGAATAAAGAGCTAACGAAAATGAAAAGATTGAAAATAGTGAACGATAATATGATTACGAGAATTTTTGACAAATTGAAATAAACAATGAGTAAAATACTGCATGTTGAAACGATTAGACCTGTAATGAACATGATACACATGTAAACAAGTTCTTTTAATCGAATATTTGAGTCCAAGTTAGATGTTTTAAAAGTTGCTTTGAAACCATCTTTGGTCAATAGATTTTCACGATTTTCGGATGAACCTCGAGCTTTTTGAGTTAAGAGAACGACTACAAGAGTTAATAACATACAAATTGATACTGGTTTTAGAATGCCAAGTGCATGTTTTGGCGTATATTTCAACAAGTCTGACTCGTTAGATCCTTTTGACATTTTTTTTCGTATTTTTAAATTGAAATAAATTTTTAGTTCAATTTTCAATCAAGTTTTGATTGATTTATTATGGCGCATTTTATCAAAATAAACAGTTTTTATTTCTCAAACATTGTGTTTTTTGATGTGTTTACAGTTGCGGAGCAACATGATTACGAAAGGGGAACGCTGTAAAATATGTCATTTTATTTTTCTCTTTCTCCAAATCGGGTCTAGTCGGTTTGGTGAACAACTGTTCACTTATTTTTTTGTTCACGTATAGGTGAACAATTTTGAAGATATGTGAACAAGACTAGATTTAGGTGAACAAACTTAAAATTATGTGAACAATTTTCATGTGTAAAATTATGAAAAAATGTGTCTTTTTAAATATATACTATACACTAATCAGTAAAAGAGTAAGGGTTAACCGTTAACGAAGATTAATTTAAACGTGTTTACATGAATGATAAAATATAAAATAAAAAAATATAATTAATCTTTATGACTTCTAGATACATGCATTTTTAAGCCCTTTTGTCTTTCAAAAAAATTCCAACACAATTTAAATAAGGTTCAATTTCTAAATTTTTTTTGCATACCGAGTTTACATATTTAACATATTTTAAAAAAAATTGTCAATTATGTGAACAATTATAACTTAAGTGATCAATTGACCTTTAAGTGAACAATTCGAAAATTAAGTGAACAAGGTGTTCAGCAAACCTGAGAACAAGATTTGTTCACATATTATGTGAACAGTTGTTCACCAAACCGACTAGACCCCTCCAAATCTTATTTAAAATGTAAACAAGGGTCATTTCTGAACTTGATCAAGTAAGGTTCACCAAACCATAAATAAAAAAAAACATAATCCTAGGAGATCTATCTAACCTTGAAGATCTTTTTTTATTACGGGTACGGTTACTCCATTAATTTGGTGGGAGTACAGTATTTGCTATTAAATTTGGTACTATTTCTTCAACCTCAGACTTTAATTTTAAACGTTGAATTTTTGCGTAAACCAACATTCAGTTATTTGTGAAGTGTGTTTTGAACAATTTAATATTTTTTGAAACATTTGATGATCAGAGATTGAATAAAATTCACGTGATTTTAATTTTATTTTAAATTGTTTCTAAGATTTTTAAACACTCGAATAAATTTGTTTAAAGAAGATGAAAACAAATCGAGAAAAAGTTATCGAATACTATCATAATCTCACAAATGAAATCGATATTAGTGCAGAAAAGCTTCTTTTAAAAGAAAAAGATGAGATTAAAATTCAAAAAATAAATACAACGAGACAAATTTTTGTGGATAAAATAAAAGAAATTCAAGATCTAAACTTAATGCAATTAAAGTCGATGAAAACAAATGCCCCAATTGACAGTCCTGATGAATTGTTCAGACCGAAATTTTGTTTCCTTCATAATGAAAGATACGACCGATCTCTTGGAAAGTTAATTATCTCAAAACATTATCTCAATGATGTAGCAATAAAATTCCTAAAGTAATTTTTATTTTATTAAATCTCGGTCTTTAAAAAGCAGTGATTACTTACAATACAAATGAAACTCGAACGATTAATTGAATTTTATTTTTTTTTTAGCAGAGTTCGTTCTAGAAGAGAAGAAGCAGGTCAAGATTATGTTTTAAGCGAAATTTATAAAAACGTTATTCGACAACATGGAGAAAAACGATTATCGACATTTCTCAAAATGATAAATTTTCATTAGAAAAATTCCGTATTTTAGGTTTACCACCAATGGAAAATTTAGACATAATCGATAATTACCTTGATTTAAAAGCAATGCATACTTGTGGATTGTTGGTGGATTATTTATTTGAATTTAAGATTGATACGTTTCAAAAATTTCAAAGTCTAACAACGTTAGATTTACAATTCCAAAAGGGAGTAATTCATCATCCAAAAATGTTCGAACCGTTAACTAATCTTGTAGAATTGAGTTTTGGATGCGAAGGTAGTAAAGATTTGGTTGACTTAAAAATTATTAAATCGCTAAAAAAATTGGAAAGACTAAAACTTTTTGCACTTTATGTCAAACCAATAAAGCCTCAACATTTGCTCAAGATCAAACATTTAGAAATTGATTTTACTGATTTTACATTAGAGCCGGGTTCTGGATTGCAAAGAAATTTGAGATCATTGTGTGCTACTCAAAATTCGTGCTTTGCCCTTTTTGAGCCAGACTTGTTTAAAAACTACAGGAATTTAAATTTTTTAAATTTTTATAGTTCTTCCCTTGAGGGTATAGAAACTGAGAGTTTCAATCATTTGATCAATTTGGAGTATTTGAATTTGCTCAAAACAAGAGATTGTGAGATTGATTTTGAAGAATTAAAACTACCAAAACTAAAATTCCTGGCCATCAACTCAAAAGTTATACCAAAGTTCAAATATTTACAATTAAAGCATCTCAAAGTTAATTTGTTAACGCGTTTTAAAGCCAGTCGTTTGGTACAACAAAAGAGCTTAATCGGTGTTTCTCTAATTGTCAAGAAACCAATTTATAGAACTCTTGATAAAAGAGAATTTCTCAAGCTTAAAAACTTGGAGCTTGCTCGAATTGAAATTTATAAACGAAGTGAATTCGACCTTTATATGGAAAACGATTCAGAAGAAGATGATTTTGATGAAAGTGATTCAGATTCTGATAGGCATGATGCTTCTGCAATGGATTTAGATTCAAATAGCAATAAGGATTCGGAAATGGATTCAGATTTAGACAGTAATGACGACTATGATTCAGACGTATCATTAGGTAATGAAAGAGATTTTGATTTTAACAATGAAGATAAAGAATCGTTGCGTTTTATAAATGGAGATAATGTACATTTCATTGTACAGTCATTTACGAAGAGGGAAATAATTGTAATAAATTTAACTATTGTTTAAAAAATTTATTTTTAGAATTTGATTCATTATTTTTTAGATAAGTGTTCACGAAAAGCCTGAAGATATGATTGAAAAATTTGGTTTTTCACCCGATATAAAGTATGCCATCGAGGGAAATTTAAATATTTGTGGATTTTTTTGAAAGAAAACTTACAAAAATCAAAGATTCAATTTTTTTATTTAATTTTTTCTTCAATTGTAAAATTTTTCTAAGAAGACATTGCGATAAATTAAATTAAATATCAGATTTTATATTTTTTATTTAAATTCGTATTAAACAGTACATTAACTCTTGACATATTTAGTCATCTAATTTTTTATTGTAGTGAAAATCCTTTGTATACTCTATTAGGTGAACACGTCTTCACCGTTTATGTGACCAAATCATCATCACTGGTTAGGTGAATTTTTCAATTTTAAACCTTAACTTTTCCCATTAGATTAAAGCCGATTTTTCTCTAAGATTAGTAGACAAAAGTTTACGGTAAGACTATACAGTCGAACCTCGCTAATCTGGTCTAATTAAAAAAATTTCCGTAGATTATTGAAATGAAGTAGTAGTACTAGAAATGTTCAGGAAATTCAAAACTTCTATACAATTTTACTACTTAAAAATTGGTTAAAATTAGCCTTTTTTTACCGTTTTTGTCCGAGGGTGACTTCCCAAAAATTTTTTCTTCGACCGATTTGGGTACCAGCGTCAATTTCTGTGCAGATCTAACATCTAGTAGAACTATCCGAGACTTAATTAGCTGCTGTTTTTAGTCGCGGTATGCTTCTTAGCCGGGTAAGCTATTAATAACTAATGACACTCATCCCTTTCCATTATTAATTTTTCTAAACGTTTTTGGCTCGACCAGGATTTGAACTCGTGCCACTAGCTGCCAAAGCTGTTTTTACCGACTCAGCCACGACCTTACATATGTGTAATTATAAGCTCAATCAAATTTGCCGTATTAATGCCGTATTAACGTACTGTGCTGGTCGTTCACGAATTAAATGGAGGAACGTTCCTGAACGTTCATGAACTTTCATGAATGTTCAACAGCTCTTAGACCTTTCGGCGAACGTTCATGAACGTTTGCAGTATGGGAATGAACTATGAAAAGTCTTTCATGAATGTTCATGAACGTTCGCCGAATGGAAAGAAAAATAAATTTCCATTCGTGGTCATTCGTGTCGTTTCGTAGCCATTCGCGTTCTTTTAGAAAAAAAATTTTCACGAATTGCTACGAAACGACACGAATGAAAATTTATTTTTTTTCCATTTTTTTTCCAACGTTCATGAACGTTCGCCGAAAGGTCTAAGAGCTGTTGAACATTCATGAACGTTCATGAACGTTGCATAAAACACCACGTTTACTGTCAATTAGGCTAGCTTATCAGTTGGTTCGATCTATAAATGACATTATTTTGCAATACATTACGGTAAGCATTATTATTAAAAATCCTTAGCAGATGTATTTTACAGTGATAAGCATTCAAAAAGCTATCTTAGAATAAGGTGTTCAAAACTCTGCGGAGCTTATCGAATGTTTTTAGATATGAATCTTCACATTGCCAAGGTGACCAGATCTTAAAGAAATAAAATTTTCATTTAAACAATGTCAATGTAAAGCTGAAGGTATTTGTCAGGTATTTGTAGTAATATCTTTAAGTTTTAAGCTTTCACTGGATCAATTTTCATCCTTACTTGCATTTTCTCTTCAACTTTGTCGCAAAAGTAAAGTTTTTCTAATACACAAATAACTTGATTAAAATATCCCAAATAATTTTTTTAACTTGAATTTTCATATTTTTAAAGGCATAGTCGTGTTTAAAGAAATTAGTGTTGGGCACGGCCAAACTTTTTCAAAACTTGTCAAAAAACAAGACTCCTGAAGCTTAAAATTTACTAACTTTTTTCAATAAAATTCTGTCCCAACTTAAAGATTTTTGAGTGGTAAGCTTAGTCAAAGTGTTTATCTTAGCATAGGATTAAAATTTCCTAGGTGGCCATGCAAACGGCGAAATTGATAAAATGACCGGCCAGTTGGCCGCGTGGCCGTTACCCAACACTATACCTGAAATTCAATATTTTTGGGTAACCCACACCATATCCGATTTTTTTTTGCATTCTTAATTATTATTATTATTATTATTAGTCTGCAACGGGTGAACCCGCGGAGCTAATTACCAACTTAATTAGCTATGGCAGATGTACTTTGGCATTGACTTCATTTATATGATTGTCATAATTGATTTTGAAGGTGTTTACTGATTTTGCCTATTTTACTTCATCCGGTAGATCATTCCTAATTCGTATCACTCTGTTAGTGAAGAAATTGTATCTCACAGTACATGACTTGACAAACTGTCTATGTCCAAAATATCTGTTTTGTCTTCTTGTGTTGCCTGCTGGACCTGTAGAAGTTGAACTAGGACAATTGAATACAGGATGAAACCAATTTATCTTGTTAAAAGAGTTTTCATTTTTATAAAATTGAATAAGTCACCTCTCAATCTTCTCTCCTCTAGACTTTTTAGACCCAATAACGTTAATCTCTCGTCATAACTCTTGTTACGTTTAGCAGGTACTAACTTTGTTGCTCGTCGTTGAACTTTCTCCAATCGTTTAATATCTTGCTTACGGAAAGAACACCAAGCTACCGAACCGTATTCTTGAATTGCTTTTTAGACTTTTTATAAGCTCCATCTAAACTACAATATCATACGGCTATGTTGACAAGGAAGTTGAAATCGTCTTGTTTATTTTGTGGACGCTTTTAAGACTTTCTGGAATGTATGATGAAAGACTTTCCAACTTCTTCAAAATTGAGCTTAGCTTTCTTCAATAAACTTCTGATTATCTTTACAAATCTGAATTATAGATAATTGACGTTAAAATAAGTTCACTCTTATTTACAGTGGTGGAAATTAATTTGTCCCATGATATCATATGATATCAGCTGACCTCATCTGATGTCATCTGGTATCATCTGATATCAGTTTGCATCAGTATTCGCTGGCAATTATTAATGTTTGTAATACTCTTACTGATATCATCTGATATCATATGATTTCAACCGATCGGAGCTGATAGTAGATAATATATAAATTGTCATAAATTCTGATACCAACTGATATCAGCTGATATCACATGATATCACATGATATCATGGGACAAATTAATTTCCAGGACTGTATATGACTATAAAAGTTTGTAGTTATACAATTTCCTTTACTTTTTTCAAAATATTAATACTCTATTCTCTAGATATAGAGTACTTTTGAAAAATACTTTAATTAGGCATAATAAATATTCAGGATTTAAACGTAGATGAGAAAACTAAAGCTTGGAGAAAATAAAAAATGAATTTATTTAAAACAAACAACAAAAATTAATTTTGTTCCATAAAAAAAAAATATTTTCGATGAATTCTCAAGTTTAAATTTTATAAAATTAAACAAAAAATATTTACAATGGAAAATAAAAAATAAACAAAATAAACATTGACTTCAACAAACACTTTGACTTTAACTGTTTATTTTTAAATTAATTTCTTTCAAAAGGTCACTTCTTTTCTTCTAATAATCATCATCTTCCAAATATTCCATTTCATTTTTTAAACTTTTTAACAACTCCAATGCTTGATAATTTGATGCTGCTCGTTGCTCAAAATAAGCATAAATAACATTATAAGCATCAAGAGCTTCTTTTGAGCTTAAAATTCGATTCTCAGAAGTTTCGACTTGATTGTTTGAATCATTAAGCTCTTCTTCACACGGTTCATTATTCTCGGTTTTATTAGCTATAATATTAACTATTTCTTGTTCAGACAACTTTTCTGTTCTAACATCTCCTATGTTCTTTTTTAAATTTGTAACGTTACATAACGAATTGCTCGGAATCATGCCGTATCGATTTTTAAATTTCCTCAACCATCCAGCCGAATAGGCAAAATTTTCTGGAATTTTAAGCAACTTACCGAATTCTTTTGCTTTTTCTAACAAAACATCATCAGTCAAAATAAACGCTTGTAATTTCATTTGATTCGACCATAAATAAAGGCTTTCTTCTAACTCGGGATACTTTGCTGGACGTATGCGCTTATTGTAATCCGATTCGAAACCATTTAAAGATATTATTTTTTCTTTATTTCTCATTAGATCACTCATTGTTTGTTTTTTAATATCACAATTGAATACTTGACTAAAATGAAGAATTAATTGGGTTTGTTTTGTGGTTGGATGTTCAAGATGAAATTGTATGATTTCTTGTTTTTGGGCAACGGTAAGTTCTAGACGCCTTCGTTTGGCTGGTGGCGCCATAACGTTTAGATCAGTCGACATTGTGATAAATACAATATTGCTTCTATTGAAAAATGAAAAAATAAAAATGAATTGAGAAAAAAGAAAGAAAATTAGCATTTAAAATGCTAAAAATATACAAACAAAATTTTTAAAACGGTTTTTTTCTTTTTTTTTGTTAGACGACTAATCCGGATTAGCGTTAATCCGGACAATGGAGACTTCAAATTTGTCTTATCAACCTCGTTTCGGTTTATTTTTTTTTCATAAAAATGTGATTCTCGTTGGAATGTAAGAAGATACTTCCACTTGTCTCAGTTTAAAAATCATTTATAATAAAAAAAAATTTTTTTTTATTTAAAGCGACATCTTGAGATTTTTTTTTTAGAGATTTTTTGAAATTCAAAAGAAAAAGTTGAAATTTGTTGATTAAAAAAAATAAATTAAGAGTGTAGGTTGTTTGGTATAAATAAATCTTGAAAATTACTGTTTCTTTATCGCTTCTCGGCCTCTGGCTAAGATCAAAGTGTAGTATCTGTTCTCATCAGTTTAATATCTGATGGGGAGTCCATTGGGCTCCCGCGATATTAAATCGATTTTTGTGAATGGACTGGTTGCGCAGAGCTTGCTCGGCACCAGTCACGGATCGACCTAGCCTTGCACTGTACTGCTAGGACCGGTCCACAAAACACCCCTTCGGGGGTAAAAATTAAAATTAAATATGCAATTCATTTCCAAAATGTTGTCTTCAATTCAACAAAAAATTCTCATTCTCAGCTCTGAGTATGATCAACTTTCTAATGTGAAATAGTTGTTGGAGAAATTCTTCTTTCCTAAATCGATCCTGTAATCATAGAAAACTTTTTAATTGTTATTCAATGGCGTAGGGCCCCTAATCCTCATGAAGAACATAAAAAAACATTCTTAAACTTGCTCTAACTTTCCCATAAGCATTTATCTGGTCTTTTGGTAAAATTCAGACCCATAATTTTACCTCTGGTTATAACCTTTAGGGAAAGGGATCATATATCTTTTTTTAGCAAGTCATAGTACAAAACAATCCTAGACCTTATTAGCTGCAGAAACTGATTAGACTTCTTAGCAGGGTAGACCCTTAAAGAATTTTTTATACTCGCTACGTTTGCTACTTTCGATGCTCTTATTTTAAGTCGCAGCGACTCACGAGTCCCGATAAGTTGTTCCAGCATCAAGCCCATTAGAGAATGACTAGTCGATGAATCTAGCAGAATCCTTTACAAGCAGCACAGCACTAATGACACTTGTCCATTACCATTATTTTTTTTTTTTACTTTACAATTTTTGGCTCGGATCTGAACTCGTGCCACTAGTTGCCAAAGCTGTTGTTTTACCTACTGGACCAGGACCTCTCATCGGCAAGTTTTTTTCTACAACAATAGGTGTGCTTTTAAAATAATAAGTAACTTTCGAAATAACAAAATGTCAATTTTACTAAATTCTCAGTAAAATAGTTCAAATTAAAAAAAATTGTGAGTAATTTGGGAACTTTTATGATGATGACTCAAATTAAAAGCTAGTGAGATTTTTAATTTTCGACTCCTTACACTAGTTCCTAATAGAGGATTAATTGAAATTTCTCGATTTTTTGTTGGATCATTCATTTTTAGTCACTTTTTTAGAGCCTTTAAATTACACACCTTTTAAATAATAAATGACTTTTTAAAAAAAAACGACTTAATAAACGCCTTAAAAATCTGTCAATGCAACGACTAATAAAGTGACTAAATTTCGACGACTTAGTCGCTTATATTTTACTGAGTGTACAAATTAACAGCTATATCGTTCTATTAGATTCAAAAGAAATAACAGCATTAAAAATTCCCTAAATTTCGACGGTTGTGGGCTATCTTTTGTTTTTTCTATCAGACCTTTAAAGACCCGACTGACACAAATAATTATCATATATAGGAAGAACGCATATGTCAAGTTTAATAGATATGGTTTAAGCGAGATTTAAGAGATTCAGAAAGCGTGGAAGTTTTGCATGACGTGAACCTTATGACATCAATTTAAAGATGTACGTTGTCTGTTTCTTAAACTTGTTAGACTGTCTTTAAGCTATAACCAGACCCAGAAAGCCAGTTTTTTTGTGTTCTAGTTCGAAGTTATTGCAATATTCAAAAAAAAGCCACCCAGAATGAAATTTTTTTAAGGATTTTCAAGGAAATTCAATCTTTCACAAATATTTACAAGTTATCGATTACCAGAGCTTAATTCTCCTATCTCAATTTTGGAATCGACATAATCGGAGTATACAAAATTTAGGAGAATTAAGCTCTGGTAATCGATAACTTGTAAATATTTGTGAAAGATTGTGAAAGGACGTGAAAGATTATGAAAGTTTGTGAAAGAAAATGGAAGCTTGTGAAAGAAAATGAAAGTTTGTGAAAAATTATGAATGTGAAGGTTCAGGAACGTTCATGAACGTTCAGGAAGGGAACCTGTGAATGGCCATGACTGTATAAAAAAATTGAAAAAATTTAATTTAACTATTTCATTTAAAATTATAATTTATTTAAAATTTTTTTTTTTAAATTTACCGCTTAAATCAATTATTTCATTCGCTTGACTTCAAAATTTTCTTATTTTCTAAATAATTACAAACTAAGCTAATTTTTTTTTAAAAGGATTTCAAAAATGAAATTCGATAACAAGAAAAAACACAAACTAGATAAACGATCTTCGATTCCTAAAAGTACTTTTTATAAGAAAAAGAAAATTCTACAAAAAGTATTGAACGAAAATTTGTCGAAAATTGATGCTAACTTAACACGACGATCTGATGAAAAAGACGATTCGACAATTTATGAGCACCAAGAAATTATTTTTGAAAGTTTTCAAGTCAGTCCCATTACAAAAATTATTCCGTCTTTCGCTCCTACTCTTAAAAATAACTTCATAAAGATTTTCGAAACGGTTGAAATTGCTTCCGAAGTCGATCTAAACGACCTAAATGCCGCGCTAATAGCTCTATTCCTAAGTGGTAAACTAACGCAATCTGGCTTTTGTTCGGTTTTACAATTTTTAAATTTATTCAAGCATTATGCGTTTCCAAACAGTTTTAGATCTGTTTCGTCAAATTTTTGTCGTAAAATGGACAACGAAATTTAAAGAGGTTGTGCATTTTTCAATGCAAATTTTGCCTTTAGAAAAAAGGGCGAAATGGTACTGTAAGCCCTAAAATTTATTTTTTTTTTAGAGTTTAGACAAAAATCTAGTGTCCTGCAGCGTTAAAAAAGTATAAAATTTTTTTTATATGCCATACTCTTCGCATCATTTTTATTGTGATTTTAAACGATTGAAAACTAATTTTTCTCATTAATATCGAAAAAATTGCATAAAAAACTTTTTCTTGGGTTCCTTTTTAAGTTTAAGGTTTTTTTGTCAAGGTTATCACTCTGCAGTAAAAGTCCAAGGACATTTTTAAAACTTATTATTACTACTTAAAGAGTTTTCCGTTATATGCACTATTAGCTTAGAATTAAGTTATAGTATTTTTAAAAGACAATTCGCTAACTTTAATATGGAAAATAATGACAATTCAACTAGGATAGGCTCAAACAACCGTCGTATCCAGTTCTGCTAGGTGGCAACACACGCGGCGACCAATTTCAAACCAAGAGTTTTTGTAAAGTCGGTTCTGAAAATATTGCCCATAAGGCATCATTAGCTTATGACAAAACTGTAATCATTGGTGATTCTATTTGCAACAATTGTCGAAAATACGCTTGTAGGGCTTTTGATAAAAGTGCACAGCTGACAATTGATTCGGGAGTACGGCAATCGGTTCCATCCAATTTAGATTTCGATCAAGTTTACCAAGGAGTGAGTCAATCCTCTAGGAGTTTCTAATCAGATAGACATAAGTGATGTGAATCCGGTTGAGCCTCTAGATGAATTTATCACCCAAACTATTCAAATATCGGAACAAAAAAAACATTCATAAGAGCAGCCATCAATCCTTGTTGAAATACCAAGAGCAATTATTACAAATAGCTATTGTTTTATTTGTCGTCGGTCAAACAATTCAAGAAAATTGCACACAATTTCAGACGATGCAATACATTATGCTCTTATCCAGGGTAACATTTATATCCCTGAAAATGCACGATGCTGTATTTTTCATTTGGAGAGCTCGGGTTATATTAAACAAGATCATCTGTATCAAGTCCCAATTTTAAGTCAAGAAAAACCCGTCTCAACAAAGAAAAAACAGAAAAAATGATAAATCGATTTTTAAAATTCGGCCGAAGAAACACTATATTTAGTAAGTTCTCTGATCAGTCAACAATAAACGGACAATTTGTGTAAAAATAATACGGGTTTTAATAGAGTTCAATTTCTAGAACTAGCCGAATTTCTTGTGAGAATGAACGAAAGTAACAGACGAACGAAACTTCAGGCCTTGGCGATTTTATTTGTTTTGGCTAAAGACAGGACTTGATCAAAAGAGCTATTGCAACACATTTCGAAATCGATTCATATTTCGACGTATGTCGCTACTTAAAACAAGTTCGAACGAGTCTTAATGACGTTTTTGTCCGAATAATTTAGGAGTTAAACATTTGGAAAAGAAAGAATGGTTAAAGCAGAATACAAATATAGCCAAAGAGCTGTTTTGCGAAAGATGATAATCAGTTAATTTTAGTTTGTGATGGTACATATTGTCGTGTTCAAAAAGTTCTAATTATACGTTTCAGCGATTGACCTTTAGTAGCCATAAAAAATGTAATTTGGTAAAACGTTCGTCGTTACAACAACTAATGGTAGAATCGTCGACATTTTTGGTCTACATCCGGCAGTAAGAAATGACGCGAGTATTCTAAGTGACATACTGGAAGATAAAAATTATGGGTTCAATGAATTCGTAATGCCAGGCGACATATTAATCTTAGATCGTGGATTTTTGGATGTCTTTCAGACTTTAAAAGGGTGTATACAAACTTGAACCTGTGATGCCTTCCTCAATCAAAAAATCTGAATCACAATTGAACACAATTGATGCTAATAAATCAAGGCTTGTAACAAAGTGTCGTTGGGTGGTTTAAGTTACCAACTCTTTTTTAAAAAGGTCTTTTCGAGCTCTAGATTTTGTCGATAATGACGATCTTGAGCATATTCTAATCGATTACAAGATTGCAGCAGCTCTGATAAACAAATATTTTCAAAATCTGTATTCAGACGCTGACAGTGTAGAGTTGGCAAACAAAAATGAAATAAAAGTTACAGTTCCAAATACTTTGTGTGAAATAGTCAAAAAAATGAACTCCATAAAAAAAAGCTTTTTTCAAAAAATTGAGTTTACCGAAATCAATGATTTTCCAGTTTTAACAATCAATGAGATAAAAAAACGAAATTACGTTCGGTAATTATCAAATTGAACAAGCAAAATCATATTTGGGACAACATTTTTCCGTAAATGGTAGAAAAGTAATAATGGTCGATTCTAAGGTTTTGGATTTACAGAATGAAAAATTTACTTTTCGCTCAAATCAAATCTCGTTCAGAAGCACAGTTAAATACCGAACTTATGTAAGTTTTGAACCAAACAAGAATGATATTAAATCAATAAAATCATGGTACTGCACTTGCTTGAGTGGGATGAGGACAGTTGGTTGTTGCTCACATGTTGCAACCTTAATTCTTTATTTTTCCTATTTTTAAATATGTTGACGATATTTATTGGCCAGCTGAGAACCTTCAAAATTTTTTTCGATTCCGATGATTCGAACGATGATTCTCCTCGAAAGAAGTCGAATGACGAAAATATTGTCGAAGAAGATATTGATGATGATGATGATAGATACTTAGATAAAATAATTGATCAAATGTTGAATTTGGATCCGATCAAAAGAGATCTTTCTCAAACCTTTTTTAACGGTCGCCGAAAAAACTCAATCCTATCGAGACAGATTACGAGACTTAGAATGCATTGATCGTTTATGCAATGAAGAAATGTGTTTTTCATTGTTTGTATCGAAAATTCCTAAGTGGGGTGGAAATGTAAATGTCAATGGCAGAAAAATTTCTTTAGTAATACGTGTGCTTTCGACTACTTTTTATTTGCACTTTGGGTTACATCACAGCTTTCGAGTAAGTTTTAGAAACCTTAAGATTATCAAGACACAAAAAGCTTGTACAGAATATTAGCCTATTGTAATTTGATTGATAACAATAAATGGAATGAGGCGAAAAAGAATTGGTTGTTTGATACTTGTGAATTTAATGTAGAGGATATTACACAAGAAACTGTGATAGATTGTTATGGAAGTTCCGATGATTTTTTTGGAAAACATGTTAAAGAGTTATTATAGATATTCAGAAAGCAACTGTCCAAACTGTAAAAGCGAGACGAATAAAAGCTCAGTTTACTTAGAGTTTAAAAAAAATCAAAAGGAAACTATTTTTAATTTTAACAATAAACAATCATACTGCATTCGTTGTAAGACCGAATATGCAAATGTAAATATTTTTGAAATGACCCCTCCATTTATAATAATTGATACGAATGCTTTGCAAAGCATAAAAGTAAATGATGTTCCAATGGAGATTAAATGTAACAATTATAGTTATAAGTTTCTATTTTGTAATTTTAAAGCTTCTTCTAACCATTTCAAAGGCTTATTTTATATATGTAATAAATATTTCATTATAGATGATTTAAACCCAACAAATATAGAGGTAAATGATTCAAATAAGAGAATCGACCAATGTTTCTATTATTATGATTTAAACAGTTTTTTTTAAGGAATTTGAACTGCCTAATAAAAATATTTAAAAAAAAAAACATTTCTTTAATGATTAGGGTCCTATGAGTGAAGGCCGAATTTTTTGGAATACCACAAAAAGTTAACTGTATATTACAGAGACCATGAGAAATACTAAAAATCTATCTTTGTTCTTTGATCATGATGGGGTCATAAATTATATCTATTATTTGAATGTAATCCAAATATCATTCTTATTTTGTTATGTTTTAAATGAGGAAGTAATGTGATCAATCATTTTTTGTGATTAGCAATTGTAACTGAAGTAATATTAAAGCCATTTCATAATTTTGATAATTTAAATATTAATTTTGCTCCTTTAGTCCTTCAAAAAACTGAATTTCCCTCTTTTATTTTGTTGGATTTTTGATTAAATTTAGCGGATACCCCCATGAAAATCATTCAAAATGAATGTTAAATTCGAAATCTGCACAAAAAATAAGACAAAATTTCATATTTTTGTGGTATTCCATAAAATACCCCTAAAAGGCAAATTTTCTAAAGAAACATGCACAACCTCTTTGATAAAAAGTTTTATTGTTTTAATTGTGATAGGCGCTTAGACATTCACAAATATTTTCGAAAAAGCAAATGTGGAAAATGCTGCTCCAAGTTAGTTTTAAATTTTATCTTAACATACAGTTGTGGTCATTCACGTGTTCCTCTTCTGAACTCTCATGAACAAATGATTTCGAAAAGCTTCAATTGTTTTATGGATATCAAGTGAAAGTTTTAAAAAACTTTAACAAGAGCTTTTTAGAATTCAGTTGATACCCATAAATCAATGATTGCTTTTCCAAATAATTAGTTCATGGAAGTTCAGAAAAGGAACACGTGAATGACCAAAACTGTAAATTTCTGTTATTATCAAATTATCTCTGCTTTGTTGATGTTTTTTTCATATTTAGCATCTATAATCGATTAATTTATCAACAAAACTTACAGAAATTTCCTATAAAAAAAGTTGATCAATTTTATTTTTTTAATTTAAGCATATCGTACGTTTACAATTTCGACTTAAAAAATCAACTTTCGAAAATTTTGAAAAGAAATATTTTGAGTTTTTCGTCTGGCAAACCTAAAAAAAATGGTTATTTAACTGACGTGCATGATGGAAATATATATCAAATCTTTTATCAGATAAACAAAAGCTTAATCGAGGCGAGAAAAGTATTCAGTTTATCGATAAATTCCGATGGAATTAGCCTATCAAGATCAAGTGACCTACAAATTTGGCCTGTTTTTTTAAATATCAATGAACTACCAAAAGATCAAAGATTTTGTTTAGAGAACACAGTAGTAGCATGTAATAAAATTTGGTATTATTTAAATTTACTTTTCTAGAATATTTTTGATTGTGTCTCATAAAAAGCCCAACTAAACAAAATCTTATCCCAAACAATTGAAGCTTTGAAAGAGCTAGAACTTGGTATCACTCTGGATTTAGAGGATTCTTTAGAGTCCATAAAATTTTTCGTGATTAATGGAGTTTTTGACAAGCCAGCAAGGGCAAGTATTTTGAATACAAAATTGGCAACTGGATTTTATGGATGTATCAAGTGCTATCAAAAAGGAGATTCTTTATTTAATGATAAAAAAAGTAAGAATAAAAATTGGATTTAACGCTTTTAGAAAAATCACATAATGCTCAAAGCATTTTTTGTCGACAGTGTAATTTGACGCCTTGCCTATTTATTTGCTGTCAAGTCTCGTCTCTTTAAGAGAACTCACAATTAAGGTCGATAAGTAAGTCAACTACCGTTAACTCCCTCTATTTGTATCCAGTATTTATTTTAAAATATTTCGATAGGTAAAGTATTGTTTCAAAATATCATACCTTTAGTTTATAGACTAGGTTGAGGGGGTTAAAATGAGGTATTTTCGAGCCATTGATATAACGAAATTTAAACATAAATCGAATATTAAAGAGCAAATTTTCTGGGTACAAATAGAGGGGGTTTACGGTAAACGATTAATAAGGCAAGTTCTTGTTAGTTTTTATTTTGATCTGAACTTAAAAGGTTTAGCATTTACTAGAGAAAACAAGTTTTTTAACGTGTTACTTAAGGTGATTTTTTTTAAGGCCTTTGACTTTGTTTCTCAAGTTATCTTAATTAGACTTTTTATTTTCACAAAAGGCTAATTTACAAATTACGTAGTTATGGATTCGACGAAAAATTGATCAATTGGATAGAAGCTTTTCTGAGGAATAGGAAGCAAAGAGTAGTGCTTGGGGATAGTTGCTCATCATGGAAGGAAGTTGTCAGTGGAGTGCCACAGGGATCTGTTCTGGGTCCTATCCTCTTTGTCATTTTTATCAATGATTTACCAGACAGTTTACTTAGCACATGTAAACTGTTTGCAGATGATACCAAGATTATCAGTGCAGTGTGCAATATTGAAGATAGTTTGAGGTTACAAAATGATATAAACCAGTTGTACGAGTGGTCGAAAGAATGGTTGATGAAATTCAATGAGCAAAAATGTGTTGTAGTCCATTACGGGTCAAATAATCCGAAGCGTGAATATTTTCTTGGAGAATCAGGCAACAGCCATAAACTTAAGGATTCAGTTCAAGAGAGAGACCTTGGCGTCGTTTTTAGTAATGATTTGAAACCGTCAGCACATATAGCAGGTGCAATAAAAAAAGCTAATCAATCTCTTGGACTTATTAAACGTTCGTTCAAATACCGCGATAAAAACACGATTAAAAAGTTATATACATCACTGGTAAGACCCCACTTAGAATACGCAGTCCAAGTATGGAGTCCGTATTTAAGGAAAGACATCATGAGTATCGAAGGAGTTCAAAGAAGGGCAACCAAGATTATCGGCGAATTACGTGACTTAAGTTACGAAGAACGATTGGAGAAGTTAAACTTAACTACTCTAGAAGACAGAAGAATCAGAGGTGATTTAATAGAACAGTTTAAAATTATTAATAACTTTGACAAGGTTGATTGGCATCATCCCCTGAAAAAAAATTCAGTTCATTACATGACTAGAAGTCACAGCTATGGTTTCGAAAAACAAATAGTCCGCAACTGCAACCTCAGGTTCAATTTTTTCACGAACAGGGTGGTCAATATTTGGAACAGTTTACCGAGTGTAGTGGTTGAACAAAAAACAATTAACAGTTTTAAAAATAAACTTGACATTTATATGAAAACACATAAAAAAGATTTTACAGGCTACTATAGCGCAACTAATCATTGTGCTCCGTTTAAGGAGAATGAATAATCCTCCTTTTTCTATAGCCTTATAATTTATTATTATTATTATTATTATTATTTTACAAATTGACATTTATTTTAACAAAAAAAACATTCAGTTCTAATTTTTTTTTAAAGAAGGTCGAATACATGTCTATCCCTTTGATGAGAGTTTAATAGATGATAACCTTCGTAATTCGGATACTTACAAAATCGATTTGGAAACATCGCTTTTAATCGGTGATTCGTTTAGAGGCGTAAAAGGCAAATGTTTGTTCTCAAGTTTAAGTAACTACGATCCTCTAGGCTCTACAAATATTGACTATATGCATAGTATTCTCTATGGAATTGTCGGTAGACTTTTGGACATGTGGTTTTCCCCGAAGTACTCAAAAGAGAAGTTTTCATTAACAAAGAATAAAAGCTCAATTAACAAGAGAATTGTTTCAATTAGACCACCAAAATTTGTAGCACATACTCCTCGTACAGTAGATAAGTATAACTTGTGGCGAGCCCATGAAATACAAAATTTTATTATATATTATGCTCTTTTTTCACTAAATGGTTTTCTTGATGTTGAGTATTACGAAAATCTGATCTTACTAGTTTTAATAATGGAATCTTTACTGGAAAAAAATGTTCTCATTGATTCTTTACCGATTATTAAATCGATTATTGTCAAATTTTTAAGACAATGTGCAGACATCTATCCTCCAGAACTAATGGTTTCAGGCTTTCACGAACTTAACCATGTTGTTCAATCGACTTTAGACTTTGGTCCTTTAAATTCTTTTTCTTGTTTTCAATTTGAAGAGTTAAATCGAAAGTTTAAACAAATCATAAGAGGAAGATTCTTTATTGGTGAGGAATTTGTGAGGATTTTTACATCAATTCAGTCTTTAGAAACATATGTAAACAAGGTTGAACACAAAAATCAGAACCTCTACGATTTTGTCAATCAACATTCAGAAATTAAAACCAGTAATAGGTTAAATAGTCCTGAAGTAAGAGTTAAGGTATGGAAAACTAAAATCATAGATCCGACAGAATTATTCGAATTAGGTAAAATGATAAATTTAAATTTCAATCCAGAAAAAGAATACTTTTTGACTGATTATATAACTATAAATGATTTGAAGTATACTAGTTCAAATAATAATTCCTTATTTTGTGATTTTTGAAAAAAAGAGCTTGACTAATTGATAAAATTGTATATAGTGAAGATGAAATTTTCATAGTTGATAAAGAAATGTTTGAATTACATAACCCATTTTTTGACTTAGAGGGTTAAAATCAAAAACTAGCATTTACAGTCTTTCAGACAACTACTTTTATGATCAAATTGACAACGTGAAAAAAATTTTTCTTATTAATCTCGATATCGAAAATAAGCTTGTTTATGCTTCTTTTTTTGCTTCAAATCATTTGTTTAAATAACTTTTTTTAAAATAATATATCAAATTTAAAGAGAATTTTATTAAAAATAAATTTTTATAAAAAGATTAACAAACAATTTCTTTATTTTCAAACTAAAAGGAAATGATTTTCCTTCTAAAAACTTAAAAGTTATTTTTATTTTAAATAATTTCGATAGAAATAAAATCGAAAAATCCATTGGAAATAATTAAAAAAAAAAGATAAAAGCAAAGCGCACTCAAGACGACGAATCTGATAAAGAGAATTTGATTACTCCTAAAAAACCTAAAACCGACCTAGAATGAGAAGAAGTTTCGAGCTTTTCTTCGAATGGAAAATCGTCTATCAGTATTACGAAATAAAAAAAATTTGTGTTAGTTCGTTTTGAAAACGACTGTTATGATCTCGTTAGTACAGATTTCATTGTACACGAAAAAACTATTTCCTTAAATCAAATATACGACGTTATCTACAAAAACAAATCAGTCAAAGGCTTAGTTTTAACCAAAGGTTTGTTTTTAAATTTTAGTGTAAGTTCGAGTGATGTTCGAGTTTGAATTTGTTAGGCTCTATAATTTAAGGGCTGGCTAATTAAAATAAAGTATTTTTTTTTCTTCCTATAGTGAAACTCTTTTTTATTAAAGTAAAACTATCTTAATTAAAGTACTTTAGATTTTTTTTAAATCAAAACTGTTCCTTCCGAAAGTTAAAGTTTGCTAAATTAAATTATTTTGTTTTTTTTAAAGTAAAACTTTAGTTGTTTAAAGAGCTTTTCTATTATTTTAAATTGTTACTTCTTAATGCTCGTGGTAGTACTAAGTTAAATGAGCTGGAAAAGTAAAATCCAAACTAAGCCTAAATCTTTAGATGATCTTTTCTGTTTAATACAATCAGTTGTCCCTAAAGCACGGATCAGGACTGAAAGATTATGTCTTATTGGAATATATTATGTTTTTCGCATTTAGCAGTAAAACCTTTTTAATTTAGCCCAAACTATGAACTGGTTCAACTAGAGACTTATATAGTTCTTCAAGAAGTTAAATTTTCTTATTACGGTTAAATTTTCTTAGCTCGGTTTTTCAACTGTCAAAAGCAACACTTAGTCAATATTTCACTTAATGTTAACTTTAGTGAATTATTGAATTGCTTTAATTTAATTTTTTTTTACTTTAAATAAAAACATTTTAACTTTATCTTAAATTAATTTGATTTAGAAAGCAAGACTTGTATTTTAATTTAGAATAAATTGGTTTAAAATAAAATTAAAGGCTTTATTTTCGCAATAAATTACTTTAAAAAACGTAAAAATTACTTTAAGTTAAATATTATCTCTAATTTAAGTAACGAGTACAGTTTCGGCTATTAACTTGTCACATTATACCATTAAGAGAATTACATACATAAGAATTGACATAGTGTTAAATAACGACCGTAATTTCAAATTCGTTAACAAATTCGAGGTCTGATTGAAAGCAAAGATATTTCTTTAATTAGTCTTAGTAAGAAATTTAAAAAAAAATTTTTAAATTAATTAACTCTTAATTGACTTAAGTCAGATTTAGTTAATTTTGGATCAAGTTAAAACTTATATCACCAACTTCTACTCAATTCAAAATTTTTAAATTAAGATACAGAAGAAGTTTGCCAACAACAATTGAGAACAATTACAAGAAGCGTTAGGAACGAAAAGGATAATGTCAATAAAAGTTCAAAATCGGATAATGTTGATGAAACAGCTATAGAAACCATTAAATTTTGAAACTTCTTGATGAAAAATACGAAGTTATTAAAAATAAAGACATAAAAATTAATCTTCTTGAGAAAGAGCTTGAGTTGGTCAATGAAAAATTAAAGGCATCTTTAAATAGCTTAAGTATTTTTTTCTAAAAAAATGTTTCAGATTCATTTAAAACTTTTTTTTGAATTAAGCACCTGATATTGCCGAACAAATGTTGAAACTTTCTGTAAATACAATTAACTCCTATGGAAAGAAAGAAATTATTGAACAACTTGTTTTTTTGAATGAAAAAAAAGAAGCTATGGTTTGAATTCATAATTTATTAATTCTCGTTTTTTTTTTTTGGTAAATTTATTCACTAGGTTATCTTGTCTGAAAAGTATCCTTCAATTATGATAGATTCAGACGAAAAAGATCGACTGCTTCTCGATGTTACAACCGCTAAAACCACAAGTATAGCTTTTAGAACAGTTATCAGACAACTTTTTACGGACTCTGAACTGACTTCTTACAAGGCTACTGAGTTAAAAGAAAAATTTCCAAAAAAAATTAACGCTGCATTGGGTAGGTTTGATTCTTCTTAAGTTAATTTTTCAACAAGTATACTTTTAGTTTTTCAGATTTCATTCAAACAAGACAATTGGATGACAAATTCGATCTACTTAAATCCTTAAGGGAGTTAAAAAAGGATCTTATTGAAAAGATAAAAGCCGATGAATTAAAACGGAACGGCACAAAAAATCGTGAAATTGAAGACCCTACAAATAAAAACACAAAAAAATTTAATTTTCAAAAATGTGATGAAGCAGTTTTGTCAGATTACCCAGGAAACAATTCTTAAAAGGATCCTAAACAAGATCTCCTAACGATTCTGATCAGGATTCTTATCCTTTTCTTGACAAAAATCTTATGCAGGACGGTATCTGATCCTTCAAGTCCTAATTAAGAAAAAATAAGATTTATCAAGATATCTAAGATAATACTTTAGGATATTGTAAGATCAGATTCATTCTTATAAAAAGCTATATGGTAAAAGTTTAATCAAATAATAATAAAAGTGAATTTTTTTTAAATCTTTTGAAATCTTGAAAAGTTCATCTTAAGAGAAAAGTAAAAATCCATGAGGATTTTTTTACGAATAGAAAATTTTTTAAAAAAAAATTTTTAGGTTGTTTCTTCATTTACTCTTGCCTGTTAAAGTTAATTTTTGCGATTTAAGTTAAAAGAAAAACTTCGAAAAACTCTTTTTAAATGATAAATTTTTATTGATCAAATAAAAATAATAAAACTAAAGCAAAAAAAAAGCAAAAAGAACCAAAAAAAGAAAAAAGAACAAAAAACTAAAAGGAACAAAAAAAAAGCTAAAAGTACCAAAAAAAAGCAAAAAGGAACAAAAAAAAACATAAACAAAAACAAAAAAAAAATCTAAAGAAAACTAGAACTGAATTGATGGCATGCTGATGTCCCTGCTCAGTAAATTTTGTTGGTGTTGAGTTGTTTCTTCATTCTCTTCTTGATTTTGAGCTGTATGGTCTTCTTCTGGTTCGTCGTAATCATCGTCATCTTCTTCATAAGTGCCATCATCAACCTTGTCTGCTTCATCTGGACCTACAGTGCTGGCCATTCAAGTGTTCCATTCATGAACATTCTCTGGACTTTTTGTTTCACACGAATTCGCAAGAGTTCAAATGAGTTCGTAAGAGTTCGCAAGAGTTCACATGAGTTCGTGAGAGTTCGCCAAGGTTCCTTGAACCTCCCAGAGGTTCCCCTGTGATATTTTGGCTTTATAACATTGTTTTCTTATATTTTCGATTTTTTTTACTTCTTATGTGAACTTCTTTTTTGTCTTATTTTAAAAAATTGAGTCAAAATTTGCTTAAATATAAACTGCCAAACATTAAATCAATAATAGCATATGACTTAAAGGATACTTCTTTTTTAAAAATCAGACAACGACCGACTAATTAATGTTTGAAATTTTTCGCAATTCCAACTAAAACCGACTAAAACTCAAGTATACCAACTAAAACTAGGCAATTATAAGTTTTTAGCGATTCAGCAATTTAGCATTTCAACAGTTCATTTCTAGCCATACAGCCCATACTTTAGGACCGTAACATTACCTAACATTTTATATTAGAAAATGTTACGGTGTTAAAAATTTAATATTTGCTTCCATTTTTTCCGTAGAGACTATTTTTCAAATTCCAATGTTTTTGGCTAATTCTACGATAAAGAAAACTAAATGTTGGCCAATAAAGAAAAATATCACTAGAAACAACTTTTGAAACTGTAGTTACCAAGCATATTTTTGGAACGATTTAAATGTTTTTTTCAGAGATACCCCCAAAAACATGAACCTAAAAACTTTCGATTAAATATAGAAAAAATCTCATAATATTTGATTGATTTACTTTCAAAGAATACATTCGTCTCCCAACTGCACCATTAAATGTTTCAAATGGGACTGAATTGTAAAGCGATTCAGTTCGACTGTGGTCTGATCAAGGAAAATGAAGTTTTCAAGATTTTCTTTTGTGTAATTATACAAACAATTGAAATGAAAACGTTCAATCTGATTTTTCCTCGACACCTCGTGACAAAATCTTAAAAAGGTTTTCAAAAAATTAAGTTTAAAAATAATAACATTCATGAACAAACCTAGTTTTTAATTAATCCCACTCTACTTCTTTTAGTTTTCTTCTAACGGTTCTATCACTCCAGCAAAATTTCAAATCTTTTACTATCTGAATCGAGGTTATTTCCCTATTTTTAAGAACAAGTTCATTCACAGTGGTGCTATGATCACAGTAATTTACAAAATTTTACATAAAAATGGGTAATTTTACGTAAATTAATGAAGGTGAAAAAGAGTAAATTTACCCAATTTTACGGAAAATGTGGTAAATTTACGTAAAATTATGTAAAAACCAAAACGGTCAAAAAAAAATTCAACCCTCATTTGGTTTTTTCAAAAATCTTCACAAAATAAAAAAAAAAAAAAAACAAATTTATGTTTAATTTAATAGTTAACAGGCTAATGAACAAGAAAAAGCATTTTTTTTTTTTACCTTGACTTATGATTCGGCTTCCTATAATAAATTTATTGAAAAAAATTCAGAATTACAATTGGCCATTTTGGTTTTTACAGTATTTTACGTAATTTTCCGTAAATTTACCACATTTTCGGTAAAATTGGGTAAATTTACTCTTTTTCACCTTCGTTAATTTACGTAAAATTACCCATTTTTACGTAAAAAAGAGTAAAATATGGTAAAATTACCAGAAATTACGTAAAATTTTGTAAATTACTGTGATCATAGCACCACTGTATTTCTATGATTTGGGCATCGGTTAGTTTTCTTTTTTTCGGACTGCAAAAGAGAAATCCTTCCTTTATTTAAAACTGAAATACATTTAAATCAGTAAAAAAATTGAATCTAAAATCAAATAACGTACCAATCAAGACCAATCTACTGATTATTTTTTGGCAGACTTAGGTGATACTAGAATATTTTCTATTTCTTTAGCCATTCGAGTAATCTCTTTGAAACTTATTTTTTAAAATAAGACTTAAAAGAAGATCACATAAGGAGTAAAAAAAAACGAAAATATAAGAAAACAAATAGTCCTTAATTTTTTTATGTAGCAACTTTAAAAAAAAATTAAACTTATGAATTGATTAATATTCTTAAAAAAACTAACTTTTTATCAAATCAATTTTATTCTGGTCAAGTGGTGGGGCCTTGCTTTTCATCGGCTCGACAGTGCTGTTAGCCAATTCTCTTTTTGTAAAGAGACGTCCGAGAAGCTTGGTTCCATAGATGTTGATATTATTGCGATTGAACGGTACCATGCTTAAAAGATTCTTTCCGTTTTGAACCTTTAAAAAAAAAGGTTGGACAAAAAAATTTAAAATTGTTTAAAAAACTTACTAGTTCGATTGTTAGATCAAGGCCAAGCTGATCTCTGGCTTGTTCGATTAATTCCGGAGGGAATAAGTTTCTTTGATTTTAATCATTTCTGATCGGTCGCTCAAGATCTTCAACTTTTTTGTACAGATTGGCTAAAGCTCGATCGACTCTTCCTAAGGTCTCTTTCGATTCAAGATCGTTTTTGTTCCTTTTTGTTAATTGAGCAGCAAGTTCAGAATAAGAGAAGCTAAGCTTTTCAACGACAGTGCTTAGCGAATCTATTTGTTATAAAATTTCATCAAAAAAATGAGAATAATCCTAGATAGAAATAAACTATTGTAAGTAATTGAATAAACATTTGTAAGATTCTGATTCGACCTCAAACCTTGAGGCTTTTCCAAAACGGGACCTTTAGCAACAGTTGAATTCTGACCTTGTCGCTTATCAGTTGATAAGCTTTTTCTAGCACTACCAGTTAGAATCATTATGATTAAAAAGGATTCTAAAATCTTTTAAAAAAAAATTGAAAAAATTATTTCTCATATCCAAAATAAAGTAAGTGAGAATCAAATTAATATAAACAATATATTAAGAGGAAAATTTTTAAAACATAGAACCAAAATTATTTGAAAAATAAATTTTTATAAGTCCTTCACTTTCTAAAATGTTTGGAAAGAAAACGAGGTTAACATTTTGCTCTAGCGATGAAGATGTCTAAGAGTTTAAATTAAATTCGTCTTCAAAAAAATAAATTTTAGTTCAGTCTAAGCTAAGGCCGAACTCATCCAAGGCTACACCTGTTTCCAAAAAAAAAAAGAACTAATAAAGATGTTGATGCCGAAACTTCGGTCGAAATGGTAATTGATAACCAAATTCGAATGAGGAAGAAATATTTATTGTTAAAACTAATTCCGTTGAGAGGATCAATGAATTATTTTTAAATACTTCCATTGAAGAAAATCCTGAACCGTTTTATAATGACACTAAGTAAATTTAAATTTTTCTTAATTAGGTAATGGTAAAATTTTACATTAATTTTTTATAAGACTGTATATTGGAGCTGACATCACTGTTAAAGAAGCCTGCTTATTGTTTACAAGTTATGTTAATCGTTTTAATTTATCTATTAATGCGAAAAAAAGACTTCTCGAAATGATCAACTTGTTCCTACCAATTAAGAATGAAATGCCTAAAACAATAACAAAAATATTCGAATTTGTTTCAACCGACTCTCAAATTAAAGAGGATAAATATTGTGATTCATGTAAAAACAAACTTATCGATTCAGAAAACTGTAAAGAAGAACACTGCTTAGAAACCAAAAGTTTGACGTAATGTATTTACTTATAGTGGAATCGGAAAGAAATTATTGTGTTTAATAAACAAATACTCAAATGAAATGTTAAGCTATTCAATTTCCCCAAGAGAGTACATATACATCTTAGATGGCAACCGTTATAAAAGAATTAAGAAACCAAATTTTTTAAGTCTAATGGTTTATAGTGATGGAATCCAACTAACAAAATCTAACACTAAAAATTTCTGGCCAGTTATAATTAGTATATGTGAACTCCCACCAATATTAAGAGAATCGATAAAAAATAAAATCGTTTTTGGTGTTTGGTATGGGAAGCAAAAGCCAACCTCGGATATACTTTTCGAAAAATTAATAACTGAAATAGATTCAATAAAAAGGAATGGTCTCACAAAAATAAACAATAATATAGTTTTTAATTTTCAAATCCAGATTTGTAGAATTCTTTGTGATACCCCGGCTAAGGCTCTTGTTTTGAATACGAAACAGTTTAACGGCCAGTATGGATGCCCATATTGTTTAAATCCAGGTATGATATGCATTTTATTTTAAAAGGTTTCAGAAATATATTTAAAAAAACTTTATTTTTTTTATCGTAAATGAACCTATTCCCAGAAAAATTTTCCTCTACGAACGAACAAAATATTTATCCAGGACTCTGACAACGGAACCCCTGAAAATTCTGAACATGGAATTTTCGGGAAAGTTTTAATCGCTGAGAAAAATGAGGTTCCTAATGCAATCCCGATCGATTAGATGCATTTAGTTTGTTTGGGAATGTTTAAATCAATTTTAATTCAGTGGTTTGATTCCTTCAATAGTCAATTTGAGTTTTATCTAGGTAATGATTGATATTGTAATTAAGTAAGATAAATTCTCGTTCAATGTTACATGTAACTAAACCTTAAAATCGGGTTTTAGCGGAATTTCTGAATGTTTGAAAAAAATTATCCAATTAAAAAATCCGCTATAACCCAAAAATTCAGGTTTAGTTACATGAAAAATTGAACCAGAATTTACGGGAGTTATCAAAAATAATCAATTGATTTAGGAAAGAAAAAAACAAAAAAAAAGATTCAAGATGATATAAAAAGATTCAAAATTCCACATACCTTGAATCGCTTCAATTTTGACTTGAACCATATTTTAACTTGGAAAGCGAGCGAGTTCAGAACATTTTTTTTATAAATTTGTATACCATTGATGAAATCATATTTAAAGCCTAAATATTTTTGGAATATTGCTTGTCTTGTATACTGTAAGATTTAAGTTTTAAACAATTCATTTCCTAATATTAACATATATTTCTCTAAAAAAGCCACCAAGCTACTCCAAAAATCCGAGAATGAAAATGACATCTTAAAAGCCGAAAAACTTATCAAAGTATTTTCAAAATGGTTTTGTAAATATTATGGTCGAAAAAATCTTACATTTACTTTCCATTGTGCATCAAAACACTTGGCTGATGATGTCAGATTGCACGGTTCTCTGATTGGACATTCGATGTTTTCAATTGAAAGTAGTTTAGGCTATTACAGAAACACTTTAAACGGAACTCGAGGTTTAAATTCACAATATCTTAAAAGTAAATAAAAATTAAAATTAATATCAAAAATTTTTATATAATTTTTTTTCATAGATTCTATCATGCATCTCAATATTTTAGATCGAATGGATGACGAAAGCTACATAAGCCAGGATTCTTACGCATTTGATTTTATCAAAAAATTATATGGTATCAAAAAATATGATAGTAAAATTGAGATTTTGGAACCAACTATTAAAAAAAAGATGAATAAGTTTTAACTTAATTCATTCGAGATCGAAAATTACACCGACGAGATATTCATAGGACAGAGAATGAGAATTAATCAAACGATTTTCCATTCATTAGCATATTCGAGAGTGGGGGAAAACAAAAGTAGTCACATAATAAAATACAAAGTTGATGTTAAGATTTTTTTTGGCGAAATCAAATATTTTATTCAGCTCGAAAATTTCTTTTACGTTGCCGTTAACCCATATCAGATCCTTAGTAATTCCTTAATGGATAGTGTAAGATTAAAGTTACCTGCAGAGTTAAATAATTTAAGAAATGAAAATTATTTTGAGACATAATGAATTTTTTTCTTAGTTTTCTATTTCCTGAACAATTAAAACAACTGTTTTATCTGTATTAAATTTTTTTCGGAAAATTTTTTTTCAGAATTATTTTTTTAAATATTACCCCTGAAGTTTTTTTCAGAATTTTTCAGAATTTTATCTCAGAAATTTCAGAAATTCAGAAATTCTGAAATAACTTCTGCTAGGTTATTTTTCTTGCATAAAAACAAATCAACTTATTTTAATAAATAATTTCAATATTGTTGGAAAGTGCATAATTTTTAAAAATACTGATGTTAATTTTTATGTCTGTGAATATTTAAACGAATGTGAACATGATTAAATTTTAAAATAACTTTTTTGAATGAATAAAGTTTCAGTTGTCATTTTTTTTTTCATCCTACAAATTCCTACTTACCTAAATAATCCTAAGTAATCTTAAAAGTTTAAGAAAACCAAGATAAGTTCTTGTTAATTTTCTTGTTTTAATTTTTTCTTATTTTCCATTCAAAATCTTAATTAAGATACCGAATGATCTTTAAAGTTCCTAAATTTAAGATCCTGAAGGATTTTTTGTTAATTTCTTATTCAAGATCCTATAAATACCTACCAGATCTTTTAAACAAGATTTTTTAAGAAAATTTAGTAAGATTCTTGCTTAGAATCCTAACTAATCCTGAAATTTCTTGAACGATTAAGATAACTGAAGAATATTTAATAAGTTCTTTTATGTTCTTGATAAGAATCCTGACCCTAATAAATCCTAAGGACACCTAAGGATTCTTAATAAGAATTAATTCCTGGGTAATTAATTATGTAAAACAACTGCCGTAAATTCTCGTTCGATGTTACCTGTAAATAAACCTGAATACACGAGTTTTAGCGGAATTTCGGATTGGTTGAAAAAAAAATTAGCCAATCAAAAAGTCAGCTAAAACCCGAGTATTCTGATTTAGTTATACGTAACATTGAACGAGAATTTAAGGTAGTTCCATTTTAATATATTTGAAGTTTTTTTGAATCATTTTAAAAAAACAAAACTATTTTCTCCTCATTTTAAGCCTTTTTTTTTACATTGTTAACAATAAATTTTTCTAAAAATTAGCCGAATTTTTTTTCCATAATATATCGATAATAAAGGTAAAAAAGTTTAAAGAATATTTGTAAGGAATTTGAAGGGTATTTGGTGTTTTTTAAGGGAATTAAGAGTTGAAAACTAAGGGAGTTCAAGGAAAAAGTATCATCCCTCGTATTTTCCTTACTCGATTTCCTTGTTTTTCCTTGCTTTTCCTTGCTTTTCCTTGCTTTTCCTTGAAAAGCTTTCAGACTGGACAAAAGTAACAAAAAAAAATTTTCAAGATAGTTTATAGGTTAACAAAATAATAAAGAAAGAAGCAATAACAAAACTAAAAAAAATGTATCAAATTCGTTTATAATCTGACTTGCCACCATATTTGTATTCCAACTTGATATCATTTATAACCGCATCTTTTTGTATTGCCTTACACATATCATATATGGCTAATAAAGCAACTGAACAAGCTGTCAAAGCTTCCATTTCAACCCCAGTTTTACTAAACGAAGTCTTACATATAACTTCACATTTAATTCGATTATGTTCTTTTTCTGGTATAAAATTGACATCACAAACATCCAAAAGAATTTGATGACATAATGGAATTAAATTTTGGGTTTGTTTAGAGGCTTGAATGCCAGCTATTTGGGCAACGATTAACGCATTACCCTTTTTTAATTTGTTCTCCATTAAAGCGTTAAATGTCTCTTCGTTAAGTTGGATATAACCAGAAGCTAATGCAACTCGAACTGGTTTTGATTTTGGTTGAATTTTTTCGCTTATATCAACTTGTTTTGGTAGACTTGTACGATTATCTAAATGAGTGAATAAAGAACTAAGAGAAGATTGATTCGATTGAGCTTTTTTATCTTTGTAATAGTCTTTAAACTGATTCCAAAGTTCATTTTGCTCATCGTATGAACCATTCGAATAAAATCGAATTGAATTATAGTTGTTTTTTGAATACAAATGAGATAACATGTCGAGATTATTTTTGACTAAAATATTATTATCATATAAAAATTTGTTGGATGAATTATTAAATTTTAAATTCTTTTTTAAGGTCGAGTTATCTATAAATTTTGAAAAAAAAATTGAAAATCAACTTGATAAATAAATAATCTGTACTATTAAACCTACCCACCGATTAGGATCATTGGACGATTCTTCAAATTTGGCAATACGCCCAAGCCTTAAAATATTTAAATTTTAATTAATGTAAAATCATTTTAATTTTCTTTAGTTAACCAGGGTCTTGAAGTAAAAGATTTATATATCTAAATAAATGAGTTATTCTTATCTCTCTGTAGTGAATTTTCCAAGAATATTGTCTATAACAATTACGATTACATCTCAATTAACTGCGTCGTTTTGTGACCAAGAGTCATCTTGAGAATAAATAGCTTTGTCAGGTTAGCGAATGAAAAAAAATCCAAGAAGTTTAAAAAGATTCTTGATAACGAGAGGAAACATTGCTCAAAATAATTTTGTAGAATAAAGAGTTCTCAAGGGTCTAGTCCTGGATAAAGTGGATTTACGGGTTCGTTGACCCTGAAAACCCAATTATAAGGGTTCCGTTCAATAAAGTTTTCGTTTTAAAAGAGTTCAAAATTTGAACGATATTGGAACACAACTTTTTTGGAACGGAACCGTTAATGAACGAGAACGGTGTTAAAATCAAACTCTTAGAACGTAACCCTTAAGGAACTGGACGGCTATAGAACGAAATCCTTTAAACAGTTCTTGGAACAGAACGTTACATTTTCACAAAAAACACTGTACAGAAGACATCAAACACTTTTATGGTTAAAATTAATCACAACTGCATTCAGTGTCAATGAGTTGGCGGTACTAAATTACCAGGGTTTGTTTTTATATGCAACAACATATAATTGCATATTTAGCTAAAGTCGCGTATGTTGCATTTTTACGTCTACTAACGATATGCATTTGCATATAAATGCATATAATTGCATATTATTGCATATTTTTCTCGCATATAATTGCATATCTGGCTTTTTTTCTGTTTTTTGAAATAATATTGAATAAAAAAAAATTCCATCATCAAGGTCAAAAATATTTTCCAAAAAAAAAATCTAAACTTCATCTAAATTTTCGAATTCAAAGACCTTTTAAAAAAAAACTTGAATTAAAATCGCATATTTTTGCATTTAATTGCATATTTTCACATATTTTTTCATTTTAAATTCGCATAATTTCCTCAAATAAGTCGCATATCAAGTTGCATATGATAGCCGCTGAACTTGCATATTAAAACAAACCCTGTAAATTACCAAGTAAATTAACAAGTTTTGAAATAACGAGGGGAAAAGTGGTATAGCCATTCAAAAATTTAGGAAAATTGGGGTGGCGAATGTGCGCCCCCTTCGCTATTATTTTGCTACGCCACTGATGATTGCATTTAACGTATTTAACGCGTTTATTAGAGATTTCACATAGATGCTGTCGTTGTCTTTTACAAAGCTAGGATTGCTTTTGGGACCTTTTTCAATAACTTCGCTCATTCGAACCCTAAGTACTAAGTCTAAATCCAGTTATTAATCCATCATTACACTAAACCGAACCTTAACTAGACTTCTGGTTAGATTTTTTAGGGAGAAGGTTCGATCAATTTTTTCATGTAAATGTTTATATTTATATATTTTACCTGCATGTTTTTCTTTCTTCCTTTTGATAGCAGCGCTTATCAATTCAGCGAGGTCATCATCACTCATTTTATTTCGAATGGCATCTCTTAAGCTTACTTCCGAATTCCCAAATAAACATACTTTTAAATTACCATCAGCTGTTAAACGTATTCGATTACAAGTATTACAAAAATGTTCACTCATTGATGTTATAAATCCAAATTGACCTGTATAGTTGCTTATTTTGAAAGCCTTTAAAAATACACTTTAAATTTTTGCTTCTAATTAAAGTTAAATTTACTTTTGAAGTGTCGTTTGGATCATCTTGAAGCTTATTTATACTTTCAATCGGATACTTTTGAGCAATTATTTTCATCATTTCTTTGAAGGAAACCATCTTTTTGGTGTTCCATTTGTTACCATCAAAAGGCATGTATTCAATAAATCGAACGTCAACATTCTAATTTAGTTTAAAATAAATAAGATCACATAATAAATCAAATTTAAAGCCTCATACTTTGTCTTTGGTAAACTCAATAAAATTAGTAATTTCATCATCATTTATTCCTTTCATGACAACACAATTTATTTTCAATGGCGAATAGCCTAAATCAATAGCTGAATAAATACTCTTCATTACTTTCGACCATCCTTTACGCTTAGCTATAAACTCGAATTTTTTCTCTTCCAAAGTGTCTAAACTAATATTCAATTGATTTAAGCCAGCCTCTTTAAGTTCTTTAATCTTTTTTGACAAAACAATTGCGTTCGATGTCATGGCTATTTTGTTGATACCTTCAATTTTTCCTACCTCTCGAATTATGTCTACACAATCTTTTCGAACGAGTGGTTCTCCTCCAGTGAAACGTACTTTATTAACACCAAGTTTTGAAAAAAAACTAATCAAATTTACAATTTCAGATCCTGTGAGTAACTTTTCGTTCGGTGTCAACTTAACACCTTCTTCAGGCATACAATAAGTACCTAAATTTAAAGTCATAAAATAAAATTGGCAACGTTATTTTAGTAAAATTTACATCTCAAATTGCATCTTTCCGTCAATGAGACCCTTAAATACGTGTGTTTTCTACCAAAGAGATCGTTTAAAACTGAGCGGTCTTTATCGGTTGATTGAAATGTGGGATTTTTCAAATTTGGTTTAATCGCTGAAGCAGTGGCAGCATTTAGTCTACTTATCAAATTTTTACTCATCCCTTCTTTATTTTTAAAAACAAAAAAATCAGCAAAAAAAAACTAAACCCCTTATAAATATCGCAACATCATTATAAAATGTGAGATAAGATAAAAACAAAATTTAACAAGATAAAAAAAAAGCAAAAAAAAAATTTTAATTTTTTTGAGAAAAAAAAATTCAGTAACGTGACATGAATTTAATTTTGAATATTAACATAATTTTAGTCTTGAAGGTTATGGCAACAAAAAAAGTAAGGTAATGCATAATTTATTACTTAAAAAAAAAATTTGAATCAAGTTCGGGCTTGTTTCTAGGTAAACGAGACTCATATTTAAGGAAAATTAGTTTTTAATGTAACATCATTAAAAAAAATGGAAACGTATTGGGCTACTTTAACTCGAAGCGATGAAAATGATAATTTAACTAAAATAAAGTTATTCAAAGACACTTACTATTTTGGAAGATCTGAAGGTATTTTATTTTTTTTGTTGAAAAGGTTAATAAAAAAAACAAATTTTTGTTTTTTTTAAAGAATGTGATTTTTCATTTGAAAACAATTTTTTATCACAAAAACATTGTTTTATAGAACGAAATAAATCAAACCAGAAAGAAGCTTACCTATGCGATCAAAGTTCTAATGGTACACTTGTAAATTTAAATGAAAAGATACACAAAAAAGTAGAATTAATTAATCACAATAAGCTTAGCTATTTACTTGTTGAATTTTTAGAAAATCTTGCTTAAAGATAAAGATTTAATTTATTTGGTCTACAGAAAAAATGAACCTAAAAAAAGTATGAGTTTATCAAGTCTTATCACAATCCCTACTAAATCTGTTTTTTGAAGACATTGTTTTTAAAATTGAATTCGCTGACAATGCAAAACAAGAAACTAGACCGACGTGTTCAAAAACATTGGATACTCTCAACTCAAATTCGAAAAGAGAATTAGATGAAGAGCATAATAATATTGATAAAAAAATTAAATTAGAAAGTGATATAAAAGAAAATGAGAGTGTAGAAACCAAAATTATTGCCCAAACAGTTCAAGATGATTTTACCGAAAATATAACTTGTACTATTTGTAATGAAATTATGCACGACTGTATCAGGTGTGTATAATTTCACCAAATGTTGAGTTATTTTTTTAAACATTTTATCGCAAAGTTTGCAACCATGTTTACATTCATACTGTGGTGGTTGTTATTCAGAATGGATGGAAAAGTCCGATTTGTGTCCAATTTGTCGAAATAAAGTCGATCGAATAGCTAAGAATCATATGATTAATAATATTATTGACGCATATTTGAAGAATAATCCTCATAAAAAACGGTCAGAAGATGATATTAAAGGCTTGAACGAAAAAAATAAGATAACACATGACATGGTAATTTTTTTGTTGGCAACGAATAAGTCTATGACACTTTAATACCTTACTAGTAAATTATACTCATTATAGGTAATGGGTTCGGTCAAAGACAGCATTGAAAATTTCTTGCGCATTATTGTGTTTTTTAACCTGATAACACTTAGTTTAAAGATTTGGGTCGATTAACTGTAATTTTGACTAACTCCAATTATATTTTTCCATTGATTTACCCTTTGATAATATAATAATAGCAAAAAAGTTATCATGTGGATAATCCACATAGAGTATACCTCAGCCTTGATAGCTTGTTTAAGTCTCTTAAATCAATTTTGTTTTTAATTTCGCTGACAGTAAAGGCCAATGTAGCATGAAATTGCAAAAAAACTACTCTGCGTTTTTTCAGCAGGATTTTTCTCCAAGAAAAAGGAAAAAAATGCTTGATCATAAAGTCAACCTTTAGGGTTATATATGTTCCAAAAAAGACCCTTTTATCCATGATTTTTAGTCATATTTTTGGATATGAGATATGGGTCTTAAATTGTAGGAAATTGAATTTAGAAACTTGTTATGGAGGCATTGAAAAGAAGTCTAATGTTGAACAAAAAATGTCATTTTCCGCTTCTTGTATACTGAGTCAGTAATAGGTCCAGGACAATTTAGACTAAAATTTCCGAATTTTACCCTATTTGTAAAAAAGTTGTACCTTTGATCGCAATTCTTAACCAGTCTAAAATATATTCTTGATGCTTGATCGAGTTAGATTTTGTACGACCTCGTTTGTTCTTAAAGAGTCCACTAACGGGCTCACAATCAGCCAAGACAAAAGTCTTGGCTGATTCGCTTTCTGGTCTTCTTAGCGTGACTCACCTAGGTTAGCTGTCTTGTCTGTAACTTCTCAGTTACCCGTTTTTGGTTCAGAGGCTTTGTTCATAGCCACATTCTGTAGCATGTTTTCGTGAAATTGTTAAGCTTGTCTTTCATTTCTCTAGAAATAATCCACGTCTCACTGCCATATAGAAGAATTGAAACTACAGTGGCTTCAAAGATGTTGGCTTTCAGTATGATTGTTATATGCTTTGCTTTCTTGATCTTTTCCATCTTCCAATACGTGGCCCAAGCAATTGATCTTCAGTGTACGAAGTCCGCTTCTGAGGAGCATTTGTTTCACTTTTCGATTGAGACTTATTAATTCATATTTTTTAGCTTTATCCAAAACGAGATGGGAAAGTTGATAAGTTCATAGATGATTATGAAAATGATGAAATAGAAAATGAAAAAAACAATCAAAACCAGAATAATGACGACGATTCTGATAGAGGTAGTATTTTCCGATCAGAAAATGAAGACGAAGACGAAGAACAAGAAGAATATGTCGCGCCAATTAATATTTTCCGATATGCCCATCCTGTTCAAGGATTGGCTTATCAAAATTTTGGCAATCAATAGTATGATTTATTTTTAATCTAAAATTTTAAAATCTTATTATTTGAAAGCTATTTTTAAGTTTTCATGCTCCTGTTTTTAACAATTATAATCAGCCATTTCGTTTCAATTGTCGTCAATGTCCCCAAAATAAATATTTAAACTTAGCACCATTAGCTCCGGATTATACTTGTGCATTCAATCAAAATCATTTATTGTGTCAATGTTGTCTCGAAGCTTTTCCTGATCGAAATCAGGAAATTAATCGCAATAATTTTCTACCAAAACAAAATTGTAGCATGTGTTTTACACCCTATTGTAATCTCTATTGGGGATGTAATAAAGGTGGGTGTAAAAAATGCTTACAAAAATTTGTTGATTTCGAACCTGATAACGATTGTTTAAATTCAATCATAAACGAGAATCAATATGAATCTCAATTATTTAGCGATTGGCTTGTCCGAAAAAATATAAATATTAAAGATGTATTTCCGGATTGTATAATCAAGCTTAAAAATGGAACATATAAACTTAGTAATCTAAATACAGATGACGCCTTGGATAAAGTATTGTGTAGGAAATGTGCTTTGTCACTTTTTAGAGAATTGGTCTATCAATTTAGAAGCGAACTTTCTGCAACGGATTTTTTCAGTAATTTAAAAAATAAAAAATTCATTTTATTTTACTAAATAACTGTTTTAGATAATCAAAATCGACCTGATTGTCATTGGGGAAAGGAATGTCGTACTCAAAAGCACAATATAAACCATTCCATGTGAGTTTATGTTAAATTTAAAGTTCGATTTGAAAAAAAATTTAAACTTTTTTTAAGGAAATTCAATCATGTCTGTGAACGGTCAAAACCATGACGTTATTTTATTATCTCCAAAATATATTAAAATAAATTATTTCGATTCCAAGATTATATGTGTGTGAAATCATTTAGGTTACTCTTTGGTAAAGATTGACCACTTTCCTTAATTAAATGAAATAAAATAAATTTAAAAAAAATTAAAAATATTTATTTAAACCTGGTACACCTTGAAAATTTCAGTATCTACCTTTAAAAATAATTAAAAGGGTTAGAAAAATATTCAAAATTTGGTGTGTCATCAATTTCATTATACAAGCAAATAAAAATATGAGAATACTCTGACGTTTTCGAGACAAAAATACCGTTTTTTACTCCAGGAAATCATTCTGTTAAGTTTTTAGGATCTTTTCTAGAATCCTATAGGATTTTAAGTTCTTTATATATAAAGAACTTAAAAGTTGTATTTTATATCTAATAATTTCAGGTAAAGTTCAAATTCAGGATCAGATACTGGACTTGATCAAGTTCTGATACTGTTCTTACCAAGAGTTGAGATTTAGTATATGGGTGTACATGATATTCAAAAAGAGCGTATAGAAAGGCGGACGGATGTATGGAAAGTGGAGCTCGGAGACGCTATCAGGCAAGTTGAGTGTATTATTAGGAGTTAAGATGAATGCAAGAGACAGCATCATCGACCACCTCAGCAAAAAAATCTCTTCAATATGAAGTCAAGTGGGGTCCTAAACAATAAATTGCATCCAGACATGAGAGAGCAGTTTTACAAGATCAATTCTTTGTTATATAGTATCAATTATTTGATGGTCTGGAAGCCCTGAGCTTTAGACAACCTTAATTAAGATAAAAAGCAACTGGTCTCCTAACAGCACTCAGAAACGATCATACGATCGAAAGAACTAAAGGCTAGTTTTCACATGCTCAGTTCAAAATTACTTTGATTCTAGACTACTTTGAAAACTCGAATAATTCAAAAGATTTAATCAACAAGATAAACGATTTTACTGAAATTCTATCGAAGACCACATACATTAAAACTTTAATGAGGAATGAGGATTGGAAGAAAAAATATATAACGACGATGTCTTCTGGCAATTGAAAACGTTGTATTTTCCAAAAAAGGAAAATGTTCGAATCATTATTTTTACTGTAAGGACAAATTTTAAGAGCATTTAAACAGTTGTAATTACCAATAAAAAATTATAAATTCTTCTCAAAATGTATATTAATTTTGATAGCAAACAACAACAAAAAAAACTCAAAAATATTGTTTAATGCAGTTTGAATTTTTTTTTCTCAAAATAAAAAATAGCTTTCAACTCAATTTTTAAAAATAATACAAAACTTTTTATATTTTTAGAAAATATTCTAAAGAGTCTTTAAAAATGCAAGTGTCAAAATTATTTCCAAAAACAGCTAAACAAATTTGTAAAAAAAAAATTTTAATTCGATTTTACAAGAGAGGTCGTTAAATTCCTTTCTATTTAAGTGAGTGGAAATCAATTGATCAAAAACCAAGTCCGATTCGGTTCGCACGGAAATTCAGATTTTCAAAGAACTTCAATTATTTATACCATGTTTGGAGCTGGTTTAGCTGGTATTTTTGGAGCTGTAAATTTAACTTAAATATTTTAATATTAAGAAAAATAAGATTGATTTATTTTTAAAAGTATCTTTTGGATCATGAATTACAAGGAAAAAAATAAAAAAAATTAATTTGGATGAAAATTTGTAAAATGGGTGTGTGCGGATTTTTGATGTTTTGAACAAAAAAAAAAATTTTTTTTTAACTGTTTTAAATAAAATTAGAGATTAAAATCAATTTTTAAAAAAAAAATTTCAATTTTATTTTAAGCAACTCATACCTGAGCTGGGATCACCTAGCCGCTTTTCGTAAAATTCTTTTTTTTTCCAAAAAATTTTGGCTAATTTCAAAATTATAACCCTGACACTCACGGCATGTCTCTTTCAAGTCAAAAAATTAAGTTAAATTTAGATGCTTTTTATAAATTAAAAAATTTGTCTTGGAAATAAAACATGTAAAAATAATGTAATTTTTTTTGTTCAAATTTTGAAGCTTGCGTGGGTCTCTTAGTATAATTTAAAAGAAGCTAAACACATTGCAAAACTTACAGTATTCAATCTTTATTTTGATCCTAAAATGCTCATAATGAACGCTTTGAAAAAAAAATATTATTTTCTTCAGCACTTATTGATTTTAAGCATTGAATTTTCTTTTTAGATCGAAAATGAGAAATATTCGTTTTGTTAATTTGATTTCAAGACTTAACACCTTAAACAGAAACAGTGATATTTGCCTTAAACAAGCCAGCTTGTTAAGACTAAGTTCTAAACCTGTTGAAACATGTAATTTTGGTCAATCAAAACGATACTCCAGTAGTGATTCTCATGGGTCATCTGATTTCACACGATCCACGATAATTTACACACTATTTGGTGCGTCATTAGCTGGTGGAATAGCTGTAATTTCTGTTTTTTGAATCGGAAAAAATTAATTGATAAATGATATATTCTTAAGATCTATATGATGAACCGTGACAGTAAGCCATCAACTCCAAAAAGATTAGCCAAACAAAGTGTTCAAAAGGCAGTTGAATCCGAGCCAGAATCAGAACCAGAGTCAGAACCAGTAGAAGAAGAAGCTTCAGTTAGTGAGACTTCACAAGAAGAAAGTACACAAACAGAAACAAAACCTGCTGAATCACAAGAAAAAGCTGCCAAACTTGATGAGACTAAATTTTTACCTGAAGTTCCGAGTCATGCTCAATATTTAATTGTTGGTGGCGGTACTGCTGCTATGTCTGCATTCAAAGCCATCCGTGCCAATGACCCAACAGCTAAAGTATTTTTTAATCAATTATCATCTTATTTTCTGATCTTGACTTTTTTTTAAATTAAGATTTTAGTTGTTACTGAAGAAAGTTACAAGCCATATATGAGACCACCTCTTTCAAAAGACTTATGGATGACTGATGATGATAAACTAATTGAGCAATTAAGATTTAAACAATACAATGGAAACGAGAGAAGCCTTTTCTTCTTAGAAGACGAATTTTATGTTGAGCCAAAGTATTTGAACGAACAAGAAAATGGTGGAGTCGCTGTTTTGACCGGAAAACGTGTTGAACAAATCGATATCCAAAATAGAACTGCTCGTTTAAACAATAACTGGGAAATTGCTTTTGACAAATGTTTAATTGCCACTGGTGGTAAACCAAGGAATATACCAGTCTTTGAGAAATCATGGGAAAAATTGAATAACAAAGTCACTTTGTTCAGAAACGTAAATTATATAAGCATATACTCATAAAGAAATTTGATTTTTAAATTTATACTTTTAGATTGAAGACTTTAAAAAGTTGAATGCTATTGCTAAAGAGGGTAAAACAATAGCAATTGTTGGTGGTGGATTCTTGGGTTCAGAATTAGCTTGTGCCTTAGGTCATGCATCTAAAAAATACGGTGGTAAAGTTATCCAAGTCTTCCCAGAATCAGGAATATTGAGAAAAATTTTACCAGAATATTTGAGCGAATGGACCACTGCTCGTGTCAAAGAAGGTTTGACAATTTTCTAATTTTCGCGGTAAAATTTTCAATAAATTTTTTTCAATAAATTACAGAGGGTGTTAGTGTAATTCCAGAGACCGAAATTATTAAAGCTCAATTAAACGATGATAAAGTTGAATTAACTTTAAAACCAACAGTACCAAAAGGTCCACAAGCTAACTGGTTATTAGCCGATCATGTTGTAGTCGCCGTTGGTTTGGAACCTAATATCCAACTAGCTGAAAAATCAGGCTTGGAAACCGATGCCAAACATGGTGGTTATTTGGTCAATGCTGAATTACAAGCTAGAAATAACATATGGGTTGCTGGCGACGCTGCTTGCTTTTATGATATTAAACTCGGTAGAAGACGTGTTGAACATCATGACCACGCTGTAGTCAGTGGTAGATTAGCAGGTGAAAATATGACTGGTGCTGCCAAACCTTACTGGCATCAATCTATGTTCTGGTAAAAAAAAATTTACAATTATCAAGTCCTAATTTTTATCTAATGGATTTTTCGAAGGTCTGATTTGGGTCCGAAAATCGGTTTCGAAGCCATCGGTTTAATTGATTCTTCATTACAAACAGTTGGTCTCTTTGCCAAAGCCGACGAAAAAGACACACCTAAAGCTCAAGTACAAGAAAGCAACGAAAGTCTAAGATCAGAAGTCAAAGATACTCAAGTAATTTAAATTAATTAACCGTAAGATTAATGAAATTTTATTTTATTTTTAATTAAGCTTCCCGAAGTTGGTCAAACCGGTGAACTAAAACCACCTAAATCAATGGACGAGTATGGTAAAGGAGTTATTCTTTACATGAAAAATGACACAATTGTTGGTGTTTTGTCATGGAATGTTTTCAAGAGAATCCCAATTGCTAGACAAGTAATTAACAAAACAACAACAAAAAAATCATTTATGCAAATTATTAATTGAATTTTATTAAGTTGATTCAAACCCAAGAGAAAGTTAGTAGTTTTGCCGAGATGGCTAAATTATTCAGAATTAATGCAACTGGACTCGAGGAAGAAAGTTCAAATTAATAAATGAAAATAATAATGACAAAAATTTTATAATCATTAGTTTTAGAAGAAGCAACAACAAAAAAAATTTAAAAAAGAACTTATTGATTAATAAATCATATTGTTGATTTATGAATGAAAATTCAACGAAATGGAATTTTCATTCTTTTTCGTTATTTTTTTTTTATGTTTTAGTCTTTCAATTTATTTTTTAAAGTAAAAAATAAAATCGTCTTTTGAACAAAAGTCTATACTTATCGTTCTTTTTTATCTTATAAGAAGATTAAGAATATCTAATCAGCGACGTCGGTCAGTAGGGAATCGACTTTTTTTAAGATAAAGAATATTTATTAGACGAATTAATATTCTATCGTAATTATCAAAAGGATTCTGTTTTTTTTTTTCAAGTTTTAACTGAAGAAAAATTTTTTTGTTTCATTTTTAGATTGTAAAGGTTTTTGAAGAACCTGCTCTCCGTTTGTTCAATATTGTGTCAAATTAGTCTGTGAGACCCCTATGAGTTTCATCAATCACGAAATATATTTTTATTATTCAGACTAATTTTGAATACTCTTTTGTATTTATGTGATTCAATCGTCAGTTTTCGATCGATTAAAAATAGAAACAAAAAATGATCAGCTCACAACATAAGCTTGATTTTTTAGCATCGTTAAACTACCGGTAATTAGCTATTGTCACGAATATTTTTTTCGATTACGATTTTAATTATGCTCAGATTGAACTGAAAAACGTATAACTAGAAGCACTTGAGCAAGTATAGATTCGTCTTTTTTTGTGTTTGTCATGTTTAATAAATCAGTTACAACCATAAGAACTTAATACGTTTCAGTGAGTTTGAGTTTTAGAATTAATATTTACATTTGGTGTAATAAAATGTATAGGCGCTTGACTTTTTTTTCACAGTTTTCATGAATGAAAAAAATTATAAGAAAGCGAAATCATGACATGGGACATTTTGTAAATGATTTGTATTTACATTTGGTGTAATAAAATGTATAGGCGCTTGACTTTTTTTTCACAGTTTTCATGAATGAAAAAAATTATAAGAAAGCGAAATCATGACATGGGACATTTATTGATTTACCCAATTCAATCACGTAAACAATTCCTTCTTAAGTCTCAATTTTAGAAAATTTTTTGGAAATTTTTTCAAAAAAGTCAACGTTTTTTTTTATTAAAATTTATTTTTTAACTAAACTTCAATGAATTAAGGTTTTAAAAAGATTTTCATTAGAACTCCTGTTTAATGTCTACCATAATTTCTAAAAGAAAATTTTCAGAAAAGAAACAAAAACTCATTTTGACACATTCGGGTCCAAAAAACAATTCTGAAACAGGCTAATGTTTATTAAACGTTTTTTAGCTTTAAATCATATTCTTTGGTAGACCATGGTTATTAAGAATAAAAATTCCAAAAAAAGATATTCATTTAAGCATCTTCAACGTAATAAGCATGTCAGACAAAGTTTTAATCTTAACTCGTCACATATCCTAAATCTTAAAGATCATAAAGATTAAAAATTTGACGAATATTTTAATTGTATTGATAGTGATTCTGAAAATAACAATAGTTAGTTTCAAAAGACAACTTTCATGTTACTAAAATAGACAAATTTACTTAAACAACCTACGCAACTTTTGAACTTATATAGCAATTTTTGTTCGTTCCTGATCACCAACATAAGTGACCAGAAAATGCTTTGTCAAACCAAGGTTGTTTAGACGATATTTAAACTAAAGATGTTATAAAAGAAAGTAAATCGGTTTTACCTAAATTACGGAGCATCCTTACGCAGTGACGAAATGGAATGATTTGTAACATAGCCACTTAAAATACATAACACTTTTTTTACGAAATGAAAACTTAAATGCGGAATATAATTTCTACGAAACGCTTTCTAAAATAAGGAATCGTTACGGCTTAAGTAAGCATGGATTCCGTAAGCTATTTGTGTTTTTTTAAGATTTTAACAGAGGTTCTTGCGAAATTGTAACATTTATAAGGCGTATCGGACGATTTGTAAATGATTTGTAAATTTGTAAATGGATTCAAATCGGTTCCAAATAATAAGCAAATTCAAATGAGCCGATCACTTCACTTTCTACATTTGCCCCTTTAAGTCACCACGACTTGCAAGCCTGATTATTTTTTATAACCAGTCCCTTTTGGTGGCGAGTGGTAGCGCCCATCTAGAGTTACGATGCGCCGTATGTTGCAAATCCGCATGGCTTTGTGTTTAGTGTGCCAGTTGATCACAATTTGTCTTTTATAATATTGCGTTTGACGATGACTGAAAATTTTCTTCGCTGTCGGGAGTTGTACCTTCGACCTTTCGCTCCATTGAACTCAACTCACACCACTCGGCCATGCGCTCTTGAATTCGGTTTTTAATTGGAGTTTTGGAGTATAGCTACCCTATTTTATGGGTTATCCAACTCAAACTATACCCAAAAATCCAAAATTTATGAGGAGTTTTTTTTTCCTCAATTTTTACGGGTTACTCAAACCGACTCAATACCTGAAAAAAAATGGGGACGCATGTCTGGTTTTTAGATTGTGTAGATTGGTTAGCTATACTAATAAGCTCAAGAAATCTTGAGATAATGACTTGATGAAAACAATTTTTTTTGCCTATTAGCTTTCTATTTGATTTATTTAAAGTAAAAATCTCATGTTTTGTTTTATGATTATTTGAGTTTGAAATCAGGTATTCAGAATATTAAAAATAAAAATACACGTCCAAATATTTTTTAGAATATGATTTTAGTAAAAATTGATTTAAATATTAAGTTAAATATCTGAATTAACAACGTTTTATTTTCAATAAAAATAATAAATCTCAAAAACAAAATTTCAAAAAAAAAAAATTTAATTAAAAATTCTGAATTTAACCGAATGAGAAATTTTATGAGCAAAAGGAAAAGAAATATTTTCTCAACAAAACGACGACAACAACAACAACAAAACTATTAAGCTTTGTAAAAGAACAAAACGGATTCCCTACAATTTTTATTAAATTTTTCTTAATCATTAATAAAAACTAAATATTAGACTTGAGGATTAGAAGTTTTTTTTTTCTATTTTTACGACAAAAATTTTTATGTTAAACAGACAGCTATTTTCAATCAGTTTCAAAAAAAATCGCCTCCACTTTCTAAATTGATTCTCAGACAAATTGACCACTTAAACAAAAAATTGCTCTCTTTTCTTTCAAAAAGTTGTAAATTAAATTTGACTTTTTTTGTTTTATTTTTCGTTCTTTTATTTTTAGAAAAAAACAAAATTTCAAAAGCAATGATTTTTGAGAATGGATTCGTTTAATTTATTAGGTACAAATAAATCGAATTTATCGAATCGTAATGATAAGACCGATACGTTTAGTGACTTATCCGAACTAGAATATTGTTACGATGATTTAAACTTAAAATCAGATCAAATACCGAATGATTTTTTCGTAAACAATTGGAAAGCAACAAGTCCGAACAATTCGAGCAACGACGCATCAAATTACACGGGTCTCTATGTCGATTTAAAAGTAAATTTTCAAAAATTTAAATTTTTAGACTTAGCCGACGGGTTTTTGGACTCAATTTAATTTTTTAAATTTGAATTTTTAATTGTATCAAAATAAAAAAAAACATAAAAATTAATTCAATGGAATAATCCGTTTAATTGAGACCATCCATTTAAAATAAAAATAACATTTTCGAGGGTTTTTTTTTAAATTTTGTTGTGTTTTAAAATCCATTTTTGAATGAGTGATCTCTTCAATTGGACTTTTTATATTTACACATAATTTCAAGTGAAATGACTTGAAAGAGTTTTTATTTTTTAATCTTTGATGAATTAGGTAAACTTATTATTTTAATAATTGGCATTTTGAGTTGTTGTGTTATCGAATTCAGAAAAAATAAAATAAAAATATTTTGATTAATAAATCAAAAATGTTTGGTTTTAAACTTCTCGTTTTTTTTGAATTTCTTAATTACGCAATTTATTTTGTTAATTTCTTGTTATGGAAAATATTGATTTATGTGACAGTATAGAGGAAATCTTCTCTATTTACAAAAAATGAATATTAAAATTTTTTCAAGTTTCCAAAACAAATAAGCGTTGCTTTTGAATATTATAATGTTAAATTATTCATCCTTTTTGTAAAAGTTAACTTTATCAAAACTGAATTTTGTTATTACTAAGGTTCATAATTCTTCTTTATTTTTTGAAAGGAGTAAAATCTTACCTAGTTACCATGAAACTTTATGATTCATCAATCCGTATTTTTATTGGAATATAATAAGTTTGGGATTATTTGCTAAGGTTGAAAAACACCAGAAAACAAGTACGTGTAAGATGAGCTCAAAATAATGAGATTTCAAGAAGGAGTAACGTTAGAATATGTTTAATGCCTTACGAATTTTTAACACTGTCACTTCAACTTCAATTTTGCATCATAGATTTTTGCGTGTCTCTCTGTTTGTGCGAATTAACACTTTTCTGCAGATGGTATTCCTCCCTATTAGAGACGACCGAAAGTTGCTCGAGCAACTTTTGAGCAATTTTAGAAAAGTATTCATTTCTTTTATTAAAATTAATTTTTTAACCTAACTTCAGTTATGAATTAAGTATTTAACAAGATTTTGATTTGAATTCGATTGGATTTTTAAAATTTAAATTAAAAAATGTTAAATTCTCCATTTTTGTAAAAGAAATAAAAACTCATTTACGGAGTTCGAAAAAATTAGGGTCTAAAAAAATATGCTGCAGCAGGCTAATGAGTATGTTTTTAAGATGTTTTTTAGCTTATTGTCTTTAATAGGCCATGTTTATTAAGAATAAAAATTCCAAAAAAAGATATTCATTTAAGCATCTTCAACGTAATAAGCATGTCAGACAAAGTTTTAATCTTAACTCGTCATATATCCTAAATCTTAAAGATCATAAAGATTAAAAATTTGACGAATGTTTTATTTGTATTGATAGTGATTCAGAAAAAACAATTGATGGTTGAAAAAAACAACTTCCATGTTACTCAAATAGACAAAATTTCCTTAAATATGAGTCTTGTTTAAATTTTTAATTGATTTTAAAAAATCTTGTATATAAAAGCCTTAAAATTTTTAGCAACCTCCGCAACTTTTGAGCAACTTTTTTAGCAACTTTTTTAGCAACTTTTAAGCACAAAAAAACCAACTTTTGGTCGTTCCTGCTTTCTATTGATCTTAGTTCAGAAGTCTTTCTCTTAGAATTTTCAAACTTTGGAATAGTGTTGGTCAGGCCAAACTTTTTCAAAAAACATGACTTCTGAAGCTTAAAATTTACTAACTTTTTCAATAATATTCTTTCCCAACAGCCATTTGACCGTGTGGCCATTAGTCAACAATACCTTGGGAAGATTTTTTTTGAAGCAGTTTACTTCTCGTAGTTACCAATGGTAATTTTGATACGAATATTGATCGTCCTTATTCAATAGATTTATAGGTTTATGTCCTACTTATTTTTGTTCATTTAGCAGATTTCAGATCTTACATGCATCATAAAAACATAGGTTGTAACATAATAACATAGGTTGTAACATCAATATTATGTTACAAAATATTGTGAAAAATATCATTAAGGATCATATTTGGAATCAGCAACTTGCATCAGAAAACTTTATAGTCTGCAGACAAAGAAAACAATAAATTAAATTATGAAAGAGTCTACCCAGTCAGATTTTTTTTAAAGATTTTTTAGAGACCCTTTAAAGAATCTTTATTATTTCTTTATGTTTTAAGAGGAATTTTAAAGATAAAATGGAGATTTAACAAAAATCAAAAAAAAATATTTTTTTTCTCTATTTTTTCTTTGAAAATCTTTAATTAAATTTTCTTTGATATTCTCTAGAAGAACTTAGAAAAATCAAAATTTTTTTAAAGCTCGACACTTAATTGATTTGGTCGATTCCTATTCCTTAATATATTAAAAATGATATTCGAGACTTTATAATGGTCACTGGGACACCTTGGTATATCAAGGGCATAGCAAGCCTCAGTATTTAGAATCATAATTTTGATTTTAAATAACCTTTTCCTAATTAATTCCTTTACTTAGTAAAAATTATTGTTTTTTTTTTGCCTGAACTTTTTAGCAGTCGAGAAGATTGAACTAGGGTCCCTAGATTCGCCATCCAACGCTCTAACCACTAAGCCAGCAGGGCGAAAATTGAATTAGAAATGAATTAAAAGCGAAAAATTAAAGTCAGAAAAATTATTGTTTTAATTTGAGTTTGGTGATAAAAGGAAACTATTCATTGGAAAATGTTATTAAATTTTTTTTTTGTTCTCATGCGGCATGTTACTGTCGAATTTGAATTTTTTCAAACCAATCTTAAGGTCTGGGAGAGAAAATTTTTCTACGAGTCTTTGAAGAAAAAATACTTTTAACCAACTCAATCATTTTTATAGAGACATTTTTTAGGATTTCTACAAGATCATTCAAGCCGAGTATGAGAAAAATATCGCATGATAATAAAGTTAAAAATTTGAGGCGGTTGATTAAACAATAAAAAAAAAAACTAGGAAAGTATGGTCAAAACTTAATAATTGTATTCAATCAATTAACTTGTTTGAACACAATAGAAATTAAATTACAAACAACTTTGTCATTGAGTACGCTTTTAATGTTTCGTTTAAAAATAAATTATAATATCTTAAAACTCCTCCCTAATTGATAAACATTATTTCTATTTTTCTAACATTTGAAATATTCAAAAAAATTATCAATTTCAAAAGTAAGTTTTTCGATTCTTTTTTTTTAATTTTTGACTAATTGATTCTTATGTTCTATAGGTCAATTGAAATCAGACGCTTTGCTTAAGTTTTTATGACATCCCAAAAATAAATCTTAGTTTTTTTATGCATGGGAACATTTTCAATCTTTTAGCGTGCGGTTTACAATTACTCTTTGTCGGAGTGGGCCTTTTGTAGCAAAACTTCTTGCGTTAATTTTTCCTTGGAATCTTCCCTGGTTTATAATGCTCGAAATTCAATTTATGAATACTAAATCCCTTACGTAGGTCTCTACAAGTCAGCACACAAATAAATAGCTCTGTTTTCAACGATGCGCACAAAGTTCATTGCAAAAACTCGGTTGACATGATTTTTATTGATTAAGAATATTAAATAATATAATTGATTTGCTACTGTTGTGGCCATTCACGTGTTCCTCTTGTGAACTTTCTTGAACTAATGATTTGGAAAAGTCGTTATTGGTTTTTGGGTATCAAATGAAATATAATTTTACAAGCTTCAAGCAGAACATTTTAGCTTTCATTTGATACTCAAAAATCGATGAAGGCTTTTCCAAATCATTAGTTCAACAAAGTTCACAAGAGGAACACGTGAATGACCACAACAGTAGATTGGAAAAATTTTAAAGAAAAAAAATGAAATTATAATGAAAAAGTGAAAATCTTTAAATATTCTCTGATTTTCTTTAAAGGAATTTTAGAGAAAAGTGTCCAATATTCAACAAAAAATCTCTAAAAAAATCTCTAAAAAATCTCCTAAAGATCTCTAAAAAAATCTGACTGGGTATCCACAAGGTAAATACTTAAAGTTTAATTCAGACTAAATCAAATTGTTTCAATTTAAGCGCTAGTTGAGAAAGATAACGTTAATCACGATTAGGTGAATACTAATTGCTTTTAATTCAAGAAATCTTTTCAAAAAACGAGATCCGTAATATTTGATTAATTGATAAAAGAAGAATAATAATTGAATTAAATGGGAAAGAAATCGCCATTTTTTTGTAAATTATTTTTGAGGCTATTTTTTGTTTATTAATTCATAAAAAGCTTAAGATGATTGATTTTTTTTCTAACTGGATACACCTCTGTCTAATCAAGAATGAAAAATAAGAATTTAAAACAACCTCAAGAAAATTTTTATTAGATAATTTTAGTTTTTACTCATTATTTATTAGGAAAAACGGAATACCCTATATTTTTAAATACAATAAATTTATTTTACATAAAATGTTTCTAAATCCTTTGAATGAATGTCTTGTTTACTTTCGGATGGTGAGAATTTCAATTTAATTTTCAAAAAGTTATTTTTAAGGGATAAAAATGTTACTTTTCTAATAATTTAAAATAATGAAAAAATAATTTTTATGAATAGAAGCTGCATTTAAGATGTATGAAAATGTCAATTAAAATTTATAATTTTGAATTTTTCATAATTGTACTGGAAGTCATTTCTATGCATATAAAAGCTGGAAAAATAATTTATGTCCTCTTTAATCTAATTTCAGGAATGTTATGGGTAAAAGTCATCCTTTTAGAAAAAAATATTTTTTTTCAATTTTGAAATATTTTAGGCCTTAAATTCAAAAAAGTATGCACAAATTTACAGTTGTGGTCATTCACGTGTTCTTCTTGTGAACTTTCATAAACTAATGATTTCGAAAAGCTACCATTTATTTATGGGTATCAAACTAAACTAGAGCTTATAAGCTTTCAGTTGAGACTCATAAATCAATGGTAGCTTTTCGAAATTATTAGTTTATGAAAGTTCACAAGAGGAACACGTGAATGACCACAACTGTACCTGCATTTAGTTATTATAAGGTTCAAAAAGTCATAAACCTTAGTTTCCAAGAAAATTTTCACCATCTTTAAATTATGTGTAAAGGGAACTGGGATTTTTTACGAATATAATTTTCAATATTACCAGCAAATCTTACTATAAATTTTTTTAAAAATGAAGAGCCTTAAAATGTTGAAGAGCGGGTTATTGATTGAAAATTTTCACAAAAAAACAGAACTTTATACGTCTCTATTTTTGCGAATTATAATTCATTTCAAAATAATACATAGCATGTTCTACATAGAATATCATAAATCGTTTACATGAAAATTTTTAGATAAATTTGGATTAGATTTTGATAACTTGAAGGTTTTTGTAAGCGGCTACAAATCATGGGGCACTTGGTGAACTTTAAATTCTCGAAAATCTACATATCTCATATTTCACATAGAAATTATGTTCTTATCTTATCCTGAATGTATCTTAAATATTCTTATAAGCGCTTGGTTTCACTTAGAGCTTTGATGATAGAGTTAACAACATTTTTAACTAATTTTTATTTAATCTAAGACCTCAGACAAAAAAAACGAGGTTTGTCACGTACAAATTATATCAAGGTTATGTTTGAGTAAAAATTGGGTGGTTTAAATGAGAGTTGACTGTATAAATTAATTGCCATAAAATAGTCTTCCTTTTGATCATCTAAAAAATAAAAAAATTAGTAAAAAAAGATCATCAGGATACGTCTAGATGTTTTTTTTTCTTAATTGATTTGATGCGAAATCTGATAGACATGATATCGATTTGAATTTGTAAAACCGTGACTCATTTTTTTGAAAATTCATGAAATACCGTATTCCCTCGTTCGATTATGCAGCACCAGGACCCAAAATTCAAATTTTTAGGAGGGTTTTTTAACGATCAGAAAAATGCTAAAACAGGCTTAAGTCACACTCTAGTTTTGAAAGCACAATCTACTTAGAATATTTTAACAAAGGCCGATTGGTAAAAAGAGCTTCATATACTTCTGGATTTCGTGTTATGATGCTGCATAATCGAACGAAGGAATACGGTAAAAACTTTTTTTTACTGTAACTCTCTTTATTTTAATATCTGATTTGAAATGGGTCTTTTTTCTTATTAGGGAAAGTCTTTTCGTCTTGAAATGTTGATCTAATTTTGTATAGACCAAAAAAATTCATTTTAACCTTAAGAAGTTATTTAACTAACTTATGCTTTCTCTTCAATTGTTATGTTTTGATAATTGTTTTTTTTTTTTTACCAAGGACCTAAAATTAGATGGAATGAAACCTCTCAGTCGGAAAATTGTATTCCATTAAAATTCCACTTTATTTTTCTTGAAAAAAAATTTAGAACATTTTTCATTAACATAAATTGAAATTTAAATAACCCGAAAAATAACAAAATTATTCAAAAAATATTGATGTAAAATTAATTTATCAACTCAAGTGTATTTTTAATTTGTTTTTTTGTATATTTTTTGATTCTTGTAGATAGGTAAACTTTGATTTCGTAGACTTTTTGGTAAAAAAAACAAGGATCCTACCAGTATTCAATCTTTTTTTTCTAAATGACTCTCTTCCTCGACAAAAACTTTTTTTCTAAAAAAAAAACAAAATATTTAAAATATAATTATCAACAAAACAAAATGTTTGCGAAACATTTTAAATAGATTCTTTTTTAATTTTATGAGAGATAAATTGATTTTTCTATTGGTAAAGGACTCTAGATTTTTTTATTTTTTGATTGAAATTAAATTATTATAAAATTAGTTATCGTTTTGTAAAAACTAGTCAGCTTACGTCTACTCAAGTACTTTAATTGTTAATTAGGTCCTTTGCATGTGTTTTTTCATTTAAAAAAAATGTTAACATTTATTCTTTGTTTAATAATTTCAAATTCAAATTTATCATGTTCGTAATTTTTGATCTGTCAAGAGAGTAAAAATTATGATAGCTAGAGTTAATTTTTTTTGTGCGACTTTTAAAATACTTAATTTAGCATTGAAATTCTAACTGGAATCTTTTTTTAGATTCTATATAGTGTAGATAACCGACTTTTGGACTAAAACGGACTAAAACTACTGGACTAAAACGGGAACGGAAAGTTTTCATAAAAAGGGAAATGTGGATTTTGTAGATCTCATAGCCTGCTCCCCTAGTTGTCTTTATAAAAATATTCCTTCAGTGGCTTAGCCAGGGGGCTAGCTATTTGAAAAGTTAAAGGAGTTCAGCCCCCCTCCCCCCCAAATGGAAAAATATTTTATCATGTTTATACCGTAAATATTTGTTTTTTAACGCGGCACTAAAATCCCGAAAATTTGGTTTTTAATGCCTACCAAACTTGATATTTTCTGTCAAATTATTTTCTCATTTTATTACTTTTGGGTCAAAGAAGCTTCACGTATAGAAAAAGATTTGTATGAAGATTTTTTTGAGGGAAAAATTAATTTTTTTTGAAGCACTAAAACCAAATTTTCGGGGTTTTAGTGCCGCGTTAAAAAACAAATATTTACGGTATAAAAAATCTCTTTCAAAGTTGCATCTCAAGTTAAGATTTATTAATTTTAAAACAAAACATCACTATAATTGATATTTTAATCATTAAGATATCCTTTTTCAGTCAATTTTTAAGTAATTTTATTTAAAAAGTTGAGCCTTTCCTTAAAAAAACAAAGAAATGACATGACTTAAATCAATACAAAATAGAAAAAACAATATTTTTCTAGGAATTTCCTCTAGGAATTCTTAAAGAACTTTTAAAGTCCGCTTTGAGTAAAGTCAAATCCAGAGAACTTACAATTTTCCGAAATTTTTCCTAAACGAAGATATTTAAAAAAAAGCACTCCAATATTCTCGCGATCATTTTTTTTTCAGAAAAAGACAAATTTGGTTAATATTTGCTTACAAACACTTCTACAACATGAAAGTCAAAGTTTAAAAGCACCTCTTTAATCCTCTAAAATACAGACTTAGAGCCTTAGAACGTATAAAACAGTTCACTGGGATACCGATATAACGGATTTAAGAACCGTCAATTACTTAACGCTCTAACTATTTTAGACTGAGAATAAAAAAATCAATTTTATAAATTCATTTTGCGACCCTTTTTGATCAGAGCCCCTCTATGTTAAAAATCCTGGCTACGCCGCTGCATTCCTTGAGGAGTAAATATGGTTTAGCTGAATTCAAAAGCGATTTCTTTGGTCAACTAAACCTTATTTACTCTTCAAGGAATCGTTCTATAAAAAAACAGCTAGGGTATCATTTTGTAGCAGCCTATGATATCTACATTATCTATGTATATTTTCTGTTTAAAATGTTACGGTTATAATTTTACTTAGTTGGCTCAAAATTGGTTATCAATACTAATTCATTTTTACCGATTAATTTTAAGATATTGGATGGTTTTAATTAATCGGTTTATATGTCTGTATTGTAAAAACCCGCGAACTACCCCCTCCCCAAGAGACCCTAATATAAATGAAACCGGAATATCGAACCCAAAGTAATATATCTGAGTACTTACAATGAAGTAAAATGAGAAAACAGATTATGATAATAATTATTTATTCTAAGAGTTTTAATATTTTTTACCTCATCGGGTAATGTGGGTTTACGGTATACGAGTCAAATTTGATTTTTTTACAGAAACTCTGAAAGCGTATAAATCAAAGACAGCTCGCATCATTATTAAGCTTTTGCGTCAGTGTTACTTTTCCATTCATTTTACAGTTACTGTTAATTGTTGAGATGCTCTTTTTTTTATCTCGTAGATTCATAAATGAAAGATTTACATAGTCTGGAAGTTTTGCTGCGACCGATTCATTCTGAATGGTCATTCTTGAACATTCGTGAACGTTCATACGAGTTCATTTTTGTGATACGTTAAAGACCGGTATCAAGAGTTGCCAAAATTTCTTTATTTTCGAATTGAAGGATATGATTTAAGCATTAAATTACTTAAAATCTGGATTCTGAATGACGTTTACTATTCTTATAAATCCAAAATGCAAATTTTGAAGATCTTGAGCTTTAGAGTTAAAAGAAAAAAATTAAATCTTTAAACAAAAATGACATTTTAAGGATTATAATAATTAAATTCTCCTCTTTACGAAGTTAACACGAAGCGAATTTAAAAATTTAATTCAACTTGTTTTGAGTCAATCAGTTTTCCAAATGTAACTTCTCATCAAAAAATTGAAAACTTTTCTATCAACATGTTGTTTTTTTTTCAGACTTTAAATTAAGTAAAATTTTTGTTAAAACTTTCTAATGGATCAATTATTAAAACATTTTTGAGTCTTGATGGTAATTAGGAAACTTTTTTTCCAACTCAAAATTAAAAAAAAAATTATTTTTAGATAGGCCTAATTACTTCAATTAGACTTCTTTTTTTTATTTCGTCTTGGACTAAAAAATAAAATTGACCTTTTTTTCTCTAATAAAAGGACGAATCGACAGCGGACTACAAGTCAAAGATGGATCTCGAAACAGATATATTAGAACTGTTTGATAATGAATCGTTTTCTTTGTATGATCCCTTTCAAATCGAACCCGAATTAGCATTTTTAGAATTATCCCAAAACAATTTTATCGAAACTTCAACGCCCACTAAAAATTTGGATTCAATTGAACAAAAGTTTAACCTAAATGATTTTGTTTGTATAAATGATAAGAAATATGGTTATGTAAAATTCGAGGGAAAAGTACACTTTGCCGATGGTTATTTTTGTGGCATTGAATTACTTGAACAAGAAGGCAAGCATAATGGTGAAATTGACAATATAAGGTAATTAAGCTTATCAAAAAAAAATTTTTGTTTAAGAAATTTTGGTCTTTTCTTTTAGTTGGAATATATTCGTTTATTGTTTTTTTTGTTGTTTTGTTTTGCTTCTTTCTAAACAAACAAAACTTGTGAGGAATTTTTCTTTCAAGAAAATCATCAAATCTAATTAAGTCATAAAAAAGACACCCAGTATATCTTTTCAATTTTTTATGTTTTCATCACCAGAATTTTAAATTAATTTTACAAAATGAAGAAATAAGAAAGAAAAAAAATGAATTCTTTTATTATTTTGATTTGAGTGTCCTTCTAAACGGCTAAATGATTTAATTTTCTTTTCCATATAATTTTAACAACAACAATAACAAGACCAACAACAAAAAAATGATGATGATGAAAAATATTTTTAGTTTTAAAATTTTTAAAAAAAATAGAAGGTTTTTATTATTCTTGAAAAGAACAAGAGAAATTTTTTTTTTCGATTTTCAAAGATTTAATTATTAATAATAAATTGTTTCGTGATGGTCTTGAAAGTTACCTGAAACTAGGTTATACTCACTAAAAAACCTTCTTCTTTTTATTCACTCTCTTTCTCTCTCTCTTTTTTCATCTTAGAAATGTTTTGAATCAACAATGAATCTTATCTTTAATAGCTAATCAAATTAAAGGTTAGAATTTACCTTAAAAAAAGCTTAAATATTTTATTCTAATAAACATTAAGGTATTGTAAACTTGAAATTTTCCGAATTCCTTTCAACATCGTTTTTTTTATAATTCTAATTTTCAAGTTTGTTATCAAAACAGCCAAAAGTCAGCCTGAGTTTAGTTGTGTAGTTCTTCAAAAAAAAACACTTATAAAGCCGTTCTTTAAAAGAGGATCATTCATAGAGTCTGAAATGAACTTCAAAAGATCATAATACATTCTTTAGCTAAAAAAGCTGTTCTGTTATTTTGTAATAATAATGACTCATTACTGAAATTTTATTTAAATCTCAATTTCTGTCATAGAACGGTCCTGGTCTGACAAATTAGAAGCTAATCGATAGTAATAGCCGATATTTGTAATGTCAGGCACGATATCTATGGCTTATTACCTGATCTCGACAATTACAGCGTGGTTAAACGACTTTCGTGAATACTGCACTTTCACCGAATCAACTGCGTATTCGTACCGTACCAAAGCGAACAATATTATGGGTAAAGTACCTTAGGTCTAGTCGGATAGGTTAAAATCAGTTCACCTATTATGTGACCAAATCAAGTTCACGGTGTAGGCCGACAAAATGTTTGCATAATTTTTAACGCTTTTTTACGAATAAAGCTTATGTGAAAATTAAAAAGAAAACTTCTCCTTTGGAAGCGCTATATCTCTCTAGGTGGACATTTTGGTTTTTAAGAGAACAATTTAGAAAATTTCTTGTTCACTTAACAGGATAAAAAAAATATGTGAAGATTTTGTTGGTCTATACCGTGGACATGACTTGGTCACATGATAGGACTTATGTTTAATTAACCGAGGAGACCCGGTACAGCTACGGTACCTATATGATTTGAGTAAAAAAGCCATTTATTCGGTGGAGGTGCAACAGTTAAGAATGGTTCAAGTCTAAGAGTGAAATGAAAAAATTTAGCAAGATTTTATTGACGAAATTATTTTCAACAAACAGGGAAAAGTTGATTCTTTAAGTGAAGGTTCGAACAAGAAATCTTTATTTAATATGTATAACGCCTGCATTGAATTTCTCACTGATTTCTTGAGAATAAGATAAAATTATTAAGAATCATTAAGATTAGTCATGTACAGTACTATGAATAATGAATCAAAATCGTGTCAGTAATATTTAGTAAGTCAATTTACGCTATCTAATGATTATAGAAATCAAATTTTTTTAGACAAATAATTTATAAATTTAGCCAAAGAATCAAATCAATGATTTATTAAATAATTGGTTTGTCGAAATCCAGATGAATTTTGAGAATTTATCGATAAAACAAAAAGGAAATCAAATTTTCAATTAGATTCAGTTTCGATAAACAAAAAGTTTTATGTGCAAAAATTTCAATTGCTTCAAAGAAATTTTAAAAATTTTGATTTTTTTGTCTAAAAATTTAGCTTTCACAAAATTCAAATTATTAAAATAGATTTAAATAATTAGGTAATTTTTCGGATTTTTATTATTTTTAAAAAAATTAGGAGGGAGTTTGAATATTTTTATTGCCTAAAGGTAGAAAACAAAAATAGAAAGGTTTTTGTTTCTATAATTCAAGTCTGAGTCGCAGTTGTCTCTGATCGATAACATTTTTTGGTTTATTCTCTCCTAAATTTACATAGAAACAGTCATTAAAAAAAAAAAACGAAAAAGAAAAATTTAGAAATTAAAATTTTTTTTTTTAATAGCTTTAATAGTTATCAAAAAAATCTAATTACTTTATGTTTCACTTTTAATTTAACATTAAATTTGCCTCACATTGGCTTTTATGGTTCGCATTAATAAATGTTTTATTGTTGTTATTGTTGAATAGCCGTCTAAAGTATGTTTTAAGTTGATTACATAATTTTAAGAAAAAAATTTACATTTTTCAATTTTGAGTATTTTTCTTACAAGTTTTACTTTTGTTTATTTTTGTTATTTTTTTAAAAAATAAACCTAGATTTTGTTTGGATTTTCTTTTTACATATTACTCAAGAAATCAAGCAAAAAGAAGTGTACGATATTGATATTTTTAAGAAAGTTATCAAGACATAATTTTAACCAACTCGAAGGTCACATAATTTGCTTTCGAAAAATTTAAAAAAAATCTAGGTCATTTTTTATTATTTTCTTAGCCTTAAGATATTTTGGCAATCAAGGGCGGAATAATGTTTATTTGAATTTTTTTTTTTTAAACTCGCCTCGGACTAAAAACATTTTGTTAAGCTTTTACCTGGTATGTGAGGTATCAATGAATTAGCGGTTACTTTAGTGGTTGAAAGAATATTTTGACTTTCCTCTCACAACAAGTTCTGTCTTACAACAAGAATATTTATTAAAAGCGTTTTGGCTACTCATTAGCTTTAAGATTTTTATGAATAGGGATATTGATAGGTCTATTTGGGTCTATTGTATTATGTGAACTAAGTGACCTTTTTTACTGTAGAAATTTGGTCACCTAGATTTTAAATTTATCACTTAAAAGAATAACCAAAATAAGTTTAATTTGTTGATTGTATCATTGTAAAAAGAGAAACATGAAGTCTATTTGTATTTGTCAATTTGTAATCACTTTTGAAATGCGTATGATTGTACCGCATTTCATTGCTGAAAGAGGTGTGCATTAATAACCCAAGTTACAAATGAAGTGCACGCAGAGACATAGAATTTTTTTATTTTAAAGTAATTTCATAGCAACTTTGACTTTTAGCTCATTTACATTGACCAAATTCTCAAACAATAGCGCTCTGTTATTAAGCGAAAAATCTATAAAAGTTTAGAGTTATTATTCGAAATGAAATTGAAATATATGTTAAATGACAGTTTAAGTGTAAAAAATTACCTTAAGAGATTTTTTAGATCGCGGTCGCTGTTACGCGTTACGTCACGGTTACGATGTAGGCTTAAAAACGTTGCAAGGAGTGTAACAATTATAATTTTTTTTTGAAAAACTCATGTAATTCACTAACGAGAATCTAATTTGAATGATTAAAAAGTTATTTAACAAAGACTAATAATTATAATTACCGTAAACGCTCGCAAATTACCCCGGGCTAAAAGTGGAAAAACCGTTTTTGGAGTATGGGTTTAATATATTTTTGAACCCAATTTTTCGACTCTTTTTAGCTTAGGCTAGAACAAAATTAAGACCAGGGACATTTACGGGTCATCTAAATTAAAGAACATTCTTTTCAGTAAAAACGGTTTTAAATAAGAGTTTCAGTAACAGTTTCCATTTTTTTTTTAATTTTACTTGCTTTAAATTTAGAATAAAAGCTTAGCTAAAATAGCCCCATTATTTCTCGCTTATTACCCCAGGAGTAAAAATTGGTTTGGACCTTCAGAAACATCAAATTTAATTTTCTGCATGGGTCTAAAATGATCAAAAATTTGTCAAATATCAAAAATAATATAAACTCAAGATCACTTTATTTAGAATTTTAAATTAAGGCTTAGTCGTATAAAAGTATTGATTTCAAGTGTGGTGTAGATAATAACTCGACTCAAAACGTCTAAGGTTCGATCCCGTATGAAGCTAAATAAGAAAGAGTGCAATCATCTCTTAACATGCTATGCACGACTTGAGTCGGGTAAACACTTGCGCAGTTACATCTGCAGTGTGACGATGCGTTATTCACACACCTCGGATAAGTCCCCGGCCCCCGGCAGTGTTTTTATATTTTGAATGCTTCAACCTCAAAATTACCTTAATTTACCGTGAAAATACGTTTTAGTTTAACCTTTTTTTTTTAATTTTTTTATTTAAAACATTCGTGAAACATGAATACTTAATGAAAATACTCTTATAAACTTTTTTAAAAAATATTTTATGCTAAAACTTCGAAATGATTAAATAAAAACAAATAGTGAAGGTTTTTTTTAATAAAATAAATTTTTAATAATTTTCAATTTTGTGGCAACAAAAAAAACAAAAGAATCTTATCTTTTATTCATTAGACACGCTTTGATCATTCTTTTTTTTTCGGTGATCAAAATTTTCTAATTTTCGTTTTTCAAAAAAAAAAATTATGTAATACAAATTAACAAATATCCTAAATACAACAAAAAAAAAAACAAGATAAAAATAAGAATGAAATTGTATTTTTGAGTATTCTAAATTTAGACAACTTGTATTAAAGTTGTAGAAAGTTTTAAATAAAAACATTTATTTTTGTTCAAGCAAACTTAAAAAATTTAATTAGTTAGACAAATAAATTTTGAATTTTTTTATTAAGAAAGAGGATTATTAAACTAGGAATGGCAACTTTAAAAATTCAAGTAGAATAACTTAACTCATATTATTCGGCAAAAGTAGTAAGCCTTTTTGGATAGACAAAAATCTTGTTTCATGAAAAAAATCAAATTTTGTTACCAAAAGCTTTTTTCAATTAAGTGTGCTTTTATTTAATTGTTTATTATTTATTTTATTAGTTTTAAACACAATTCTAAAATTAATATTTTCCAACAAAAAAAAAAACTAAACAAAACGAAATGCTTTAAAAAAATCAATTATTGACATCAAGTGATGGTTACCAAGTATTTAATAATTGTTTTTAAAAGACTTGTAGCATTGTTCATAATCGAACCCTCAATGATATCTAACATTTAGATCTAAATTTAACTTCCCATAAATTTTCCAAAACAACAAAAAAGCATTTTTAAAACACGATATTAATGATTTTTTCTATTAAGGAAAAAAAAGATTAATTGTGTAATAATTAGGTTTTAGAATACCTAGATTGGATCAATACGTGTCTCAGGTTTTTAGCAAAGTTCTTTTTTTTTTGTTCATTCATAAGAAAATATAATTTTTTGTTTTTTATCCAGGTTTTTTGAGCACTTAAAATTAAAATTTAGTTTAATGATTTAAGCATCTTTAAAATTTTTGGTATAGATGACTCTTGCAAACCTACTTTTTAGCATGTATTCATGGGAGAATTTTTAATTTATTTTACCAAGTTAATTAATTACAAGTATATAAATTCCCTCAGTTAAATTTAAAAAAAAGGAAATTTTTCAAATTAAAAAAAGCAAGTTCATGCTCGTAGCTTTCAGTAACACAAAAGCTATAAATTTATGCTTTCGAAAGTTTAAATGATTTTTTTGACGAATCTACATCTACCTTTTTATATAAAATAAGAAGAATCGCTTAAGCATAGTTGGACCCTTGAAATACATAAGGCCATGGGGCTTTCTATGCCTATGTATTTTTTTAATGGAATTCTTAAAAAACCTGTTTCTATGTTCCTATACACTTTTTATTATGCTTAGGTAGTTTTTTCGTTGATAGAATAATGTAATCGTGTCTAAAATGATTTTTTCATTAAAAAACGCTATTAAAATGAGGGTCCTCAAAGACCAAAAAGGGAATAACCAGTTTTCTTCCACAAATAACTTCACAAGGGGTCTAAATGAAAATAAATTTTTGCATACCTAACTTTGTTCAAAAGTTACACCCGGGTGTATGTTTTTCAAGGGTCCGCATAGTTAACCATTTTTTAAGCTAATTTTTTAGTAAATTTTTATTAAAGTTCTTTTAACAAATTAGCCTAATGTTATTCAGCTAATAAATAAAAGTTAATTATTATTAATATTATTATTAAGTTAATCTGCAACAGGGTTACCCGTTAAGTACTAATGTACTTTGCTTTGGCAAAAGTAATTTCTCTAGAGACATTGAGTTGACCATTCGTCGAGTCGATTCTTGAAGAAGTTGACAAATTCAGCATTTTTTATTTCGTCTGGCAGCTCGTTCCAGTGAGGAATAAACATTTTTTGTAAAAAAGTTGTGTCTCGCCGCACAAGATTTCACCTACGATTTTTGAGGGTTGCTCTAAATTTTTAAAAAATAAGAAGATGTTCTTGAGCAGCAAAAAAGCGCGCCTACTTTATCTTTAAGATAAAGGCACGAAATAAGCGATATATCGTTATTATTGTAAATATTATCAGTCATCATCCTAAATAACTTGATTGACGGAAGGTAATGCAAACTTTTTTACGTTCAGGTGAATTCCGATGAACGCGAAGGCTAGTATACTTATTTAAAAGACCAATCTTAGCTGTTCGGGCTTGGTTTATACAAAAGGTTCAGTCCAACCCCTAATTTTTTTCCCATCGACAAAGTTTCATGCATCTTTGTAGCATGCGTAAATGTGTGATAAAGATTTTTTTTCACTTTAAATTATAGATGAGTCATTCATGATGTTACTTAATACTGATGTGGTCATTCACGTGTTCCTCTTGTGAACTTTCATTAACTAAAGATTAGAAAAAATCACAATTGATTTAAGGGTATTAACTGAAAGCTAAATAGCTCTAGATTAAGCTTGAAAAACTTTCATTTGATACCGAAAAATCAATGGTGACCTGAATCACCTTACCGTACCAAAACGTACCGAAGCGTAGCCTAGCTGAATCACCGTACCGAACTCGACAAAAAAAAAATTTGTTGAGTTCGGTAGGGTAGGCTTTGTGACGGTAAAGTGATTTAGGTGAGATACGTACGGCATGCCTCGGTACGTAGGTTCTTTGCTACGCTACGATAATGGTATGATACGCACTAGCTACCAAAATTTCGGTAGAAATGCAGTAATAAAGTGTACCCTCGATTTTGTGACGGATCAGAGGAACAAGTTTTTACTAAATCGGAATTTACAAAACAGAGGAAAGACTATATCTGAGAGTGTGACTAAGAATTTTCGGTTTTTCCGGTCACTTCACAACCCGATTGCACTAATATGCAACCATAGATTTGGTTTTCGTTAAGTAAATTTTGGAATGTCCTGTAGCAAGTTAAACTTGGTTACGAATCGTTAGATAAATATAAATAAAAAAAACCTGGATACAACAATTGAGAAATAATACAATACTCAACTGGTCTTTGAATGATTCCTAAGGGAAATCAACTTTTTTTGTTTAATTCATTCTTATTTTAAAGCCAACAAATACAACGTCAATCGAGTTATATTTGTAAATATTTTTTCCAACAAAGAAAAAAAATTATATTTTTTAAACTAATTGTGAATACTTTAAATATAATTTTCCAGGTTATACAATTACAAAATTTTTAACTTGATAAAAAAAAATACCGTAATAAAAGGCGTAATTCAAGAATCCAATTTACAAAAAAAAAGGTTCTACGAATACAACGCCAACAAAAAAAACAACAAAATTAAATAAAACTCAAAAGGTTTGATAAATTTTTGTTTGATTTCACTTTGATTCAAAAAACAATTTTCTAAAGGTAGAACAAATTTGCTTTGAGAAAAGACTACCCATCATTACAAAAATGGCGATGTCTAAGGTTTTTGTATTTATTTTTTTTTTCTCAAATAATTTATTACTCGAAACCACAAGGTATTGATATTTAAATTACTGCATAAATATATATAAAATTTTTTCAACCACCCATAAGAAATAAAAAAATTGATCAATTGTTTGCAACCTTAAAGAAACTAAGTTTTCTCCTAAAGGTTTTTTTGTCATATTTTGTTGTAAGATGTATAGTCTATTGTTAAGCTGAAATAATATGAACTCTAAATCCTTATATTGTTTTTTTTTTTTAAATCCGGAAATAATAATTAAAATTTTCGTTTTTTTATTTTTTTTGAAAATTAATGCTTAGTTAAACGATCCTCTTCATTGTATTTTCAAAAATTCTTTATACTCGTTAAACCTCTTTAAACTTTATAATCTCCTTAGCCACAGATTAAGGATCTGGACGAGGATAATTAATTAAAATGAATCATTAGGAATGCACGTGTGTTTTTAAAAAAAAAAAATTGCCTCGACGAGTAACATCTGGAAATTATTAATGTTAGACATCAATCACATCAAAAAATAAAAATGAATCATACAAATTTGTTGATTATCTTAATCATAATATTTGAAATAATCAATAAATATTTTTATTTTTTAGTTGACTAGCTACTTTTTCTTTTATATTGTCCACAACGATTAGTGTGTAAAATATCAAGGAAATTAAGTTAAACCGATCCACGTATGAATGTCGGCATATTTAAACTCAAATGTACGTGAGTTTTTGTTTCGTTTTCATTGACCTTATTAAAAAATATATAAAAATCGAACTCACCAAAAATGAGAGACTAATTTTTAAAAATTACTAATTTAATAAATGTAAAATTATATTTTTTTTTTCTAAAGATAAGATTTGAAAACAAACCTCCTTCATATTTAACATTATTGTGATAATTAAAAATTCAACCATACAACGGCTAAGGTGTTTTAATTTTTTTTTTAGCTGGACCTTAAAATAAATATTTGGTTAAGAAAAAGAAAAAAAAATTTATTATTGAAAGCTACTTTTACAATTTTTTTTGTTGGTCAAAAGAGAAATCTATCTATTTTTGAAGTCACATGACTAAGAGGAAACGATACACAATACCCGGAATTGGTTTAAGAGTTAGACTTTTAAAAACGACTTAATCTTAAAATAAACAAAAATAAAGGATTATGAATTTTTTATTCTTTTTTTTTTTCATGGAAAAAAGAAAACTTTTTAAATAGTGAACTATTTGGTTTCTCGTTTTATTTTTTTTTTCGTCATGACATCAATCATTTTAACTTGCTATTTTGAATCGTTTATTCAAATCGTTATCTCCTTTTTTAAAAAATTTTAAGTCATTAATTTTTTTGTTTCTTATCAGTTTTAAATCTCGACGCTCTTTGAAAATTGTTAAAAATTTTAGCTGGGCTTTTTTGAACAAAAAAACTTTAACAAAGTATCGTATAGATTAGGGTTTCCCTCTTCGTATAAAAAAATATATTTTTTTTGTTGATAATTTAGCTTAATTTATTTCTTGGCCGATGGGTTTAAAAAAAAAGCAATGGTTCATAAACTTGCTATTAATCGGTAAAATAAAAAACATGAGGCATTAACTTAATAATTTTCCATAATTTTGAGCTTACCGAATGATTTATAGTCTTAGTATGTAATTTTTCTCTCTCTGTCTCTTTCACAAAAGTTTTTCACCCGTGTATATTGTTGTTATGTAGGTGCTCGAGGTCCAGAAAAAATATAAAGTAAATTAATTAAATTAGAAAATAATAAATGAATTCAATAATAGACTGTCTTAATTATTATTATTTTTTTGTTATTGTTCAAAAAACAATCTAAATTTTATAAAGGAAAAAAAAATTTTCAAAAAAAAAATTTTATTGAAATTAAAGAAGGTCTTTTTCTAACTTTAAAGTCCGACCATTTATTTTTATTGAATTTGTGGGAAGGGTTTTAATGGTGAAAAATCATTCCTGAACCTTGAATAAAAAGAAAATTTCGAATCGTTGTCGTTCGCGTAATAAAAAAAATTCTGCGAACCGAGTAAAATTTCGTTAAATTCGGTTAAAAAAGGTTTTAAGGCGCTGGGTATTGTTAGACCTGGCGTTAGGTGATGTAAAAAGCTGCGTTAGAAGTGCAAAAAAGAACTTAGAGATTGCGTTATGTGTAAAAATATACTGTGATAAAATCAAGTGTTTTAGATAAAGTCCTAACCAGCACTTTCCAATCCTTATCTAACCCCTCATTTTAGTACTATAACGTCTAAAAAAGACATTTTTAAAAAAGGCGTCGTTAGAATTAATAATACTTCTAGATCTTTTCTCTAACTGTTCCGCTTCCCTCTCTAAATCGTTGGTTTCGATGCCTTTAAACCTCGTCTAACACAAGTGTTTTCAAAATCCCTAAAGTTTACTGTAAATGCATAAAAAAACTCTACTACTAATAAGTAAAATTATTTTCAAGAACCGAAAAAATCACAGCAGGTGTCCAAAAAAAGATTTCAAACAAATCAATTTTCTTCCGCTACGAACAAAATTTTTACAATCCAAAAAACCAAGGACAAGACAGAAAATAGATCAAAAAAGTTTCTGAGAAAATTCCTTATCAACAGAACAAAACACCGCTTAGCCAAGACCTCGAGTTATACCATCGATTCGCTATTTCGATATTAAATCAAACTCGGGAATTTAATTTTTAACTAAGATCGTTCGTTTTTAATCTATTTTTTGATTTTTTTTTCGAAGAATTAACTGAACTTTTACCTTATTGATTAAGTTTTTATCTTCAAGGACTCAGATTTATTCTGTTCTGCCCAAGGTAACCCCTAATACTCTATCGGATTTTCCGCAAAAATCTGCAAGGGCAAAAAGTAATTAACTACATAACTTTTAAAATCAAAAGTTTAGATCCATTTAGACAACAATATTTTCAAAGCGTTCTTTAGTAGTGTTTCAATCAAAATATTTGTAACGTTAGGATCACGCCGAAGGCTAACTCCCACTGCAAAAAGTTGTAGTCAAGGCAAAGAATTTATTTGTTTCACAAAGATGATTGTTGATTTTAAATTTCAACCCTTATTCATATTTTTAAACAAATAATTATTCGTTCCAACGGAAAAAAAATTAAATAAAAAACTAACCGATTAGAAGTTATCATAAATTCGTTTTTATCAAGCTTAAAACAATTTTGTCGAAACTCTGTGACCACTAGATTGTTTTAAACAAGATTAAAATGTCGAAATTTTTACGAACAAATAAACTATTACGAAAAATGTTTCAAACAAAATAAAAAGACAACATTAACCTAAATTGGTTTTTATGTAAAGAAATTTTTTTTTTTTTATTTTACAAAAGAATCTTTGTAACAACTTATCAACGATTCTTTAAGTCATTTTATTTGATTTAATCTCAGATTTTGTTTGTTCACTGGATTGCATAGAGACATATTTCATGAATTTCAATGTAGACTCTCGTTACTAATACTAGGTGGTGGTGTAGCAGCGTGTTCGACTCTTATTCAAAACGTCTAAGATTCGAACCCGTATGAAGCTACAAACCGTAATCACTCGATAGATGTACCATGGTACAATTTCATTTTTGTATCCATTTTAGGGGGGTTAATTGGACCGGCCTAATTCCGAATTTAGACCTGGTATAATTTAGATACTAAAAAGATATATTATACAAATAATCAGAAACTCTTTCAATCAGTCGAATAGTTGTATTCCCAAAAGAGGAATTAGACCGGTCCAATTTACTCCTCTAAAATGAGTAAAAAATGAAATTGTCCCATGAGCATAAATCCAAAAAATTTAAAATTTTACCGAGATAGCTACTGTTATGGCCATTCACGTGTTCCTCTTGTGAACTTTCATGAGCTAATGATTTCGAAATACTACCATTGATCTATGGGTATCACATGAAAGCTAGTTAAACAAGTTTGAAATAGAGCTTTTTAGCTTTCATTTGATACCTATAAACCAATTGTGACTTTTCCAAATTATTAGTTCTTGGTAGTTCACAAGAGGAACACGTGAATGACCACAGCAGTATCGAGTGTTTATGATAGGAGAGAGTGTTATCATCTCTTAACATGTCATTCACAACTCAAGTCGAGTATAAACTTGCTTGTTCCTGCATTGTGAAACAAAAACGTTTAAGTACTGCCACAACTCTTAAGAATTTAACCCTATTGGGTCAGTTAAATTTACTACTACTGGTTAGTCTAGGGTTGTTAAATGAAGTGTATTCTGGTAGTTTAAAATTTCGAAGTCAAAATTCGAAAGTTTGAAGTATGTTTTTAAAGACTTCTTTTTGGTCTAGGAATAGACTGGGCTTAACTTCAAACTCTCGAATTTTGACTTCGAAATTTCAAACTATCAGAAATCACTTCATTTAACAACCCTAGTCATTATATTAATATTGTTAAATTTATTCAATTATGCAAGCGAGTTGTCGCTTTTCGTTCGTTTGATTAGTTAATAATGCTTTATAAATAATAAATTGTGCTTGCTATTTTCTGTTTGAAAGAAAAGCCGAGATTCAAATTTCAAAAAATTTTTTCATTTTTTTTTACACTTTTAATTTATTTTCAATTTATTTTAAAAAAAAAGATATTTTAAATGCAAACCAAATCACGGTTTATTCGCTCCTATTGATAAAGTTAAACTTTCAAATGATAACAATCGATCAGCGTCAACAAACACGCTATCGTCCAATTCATCTGCCAATTTTGTGAAAATTAAAAAAATCAAACTTACCGATTCAAATCCAATACCGTACAGTTTAAATAACACATTTCAACCTATTGTTCAAGATTTTTCATTCGAATTTGAGACAAAGTCCGACAATGCTTCCATTAAGTCTGTGACCAAATCAACTAAACGATACAAAAAACAAGATACTAAGCTAAACCCAATTGAAAACAAATCGAAAATGATTACAAATAAACTTATACAAAAACCGTTTGGAAACAACACGAATATAAAACAAACTGTTAGTTCAACACAAAGTCTTAATCAACAGACTATTAGTCAACCTAAAAACAGTTTGCTAAATAAAATAAGTCAACAATTTAAACAAAAATTTATTTCACATAGTTCAAAATCGGAAGATACTATCGAAAAACGAAAGTCTGTTGAAACTTACCAATCGTCTTCAAATCCAGGTAAGGCTTACTTTATTTTGGTTGTTATTGCTTAAATATGAGTTTGATAGGAAATTTTCGCCCTTAGGATTACATTTGGGTTAATGCATCAAAAAATTTAATTAATATTTTAACTCAAAATATAATGAATGGTAAGTGGCTTTGGTTTAGCTTGTTAAAACACGTCGATTTTTGTTAAGAAAGGGGTTCAAAATTAAATTAGGAAATCTGAGCTCTTTTTTTTTTGTTTTAATTAATTGAAATTTTTTGGTCAAGTTTAACAGAGATTGTTTGTAAATCATTGAAATGAAACAAAATTATTCCTAGATTGGTCTCTGATTGCAAAATATAAAAACTCTCTCTCTTTTTTCTCTTTTAATTGTTCATAATGTTAAATAATAATTTTTTTTTGCTTTTTTTTTTAATTAAATTTTTCATTTTCGAAATTTATGAAAAGATTTCTATACTCATTAGGGTTTTTGGTTTTTGAAGACATTTTTTTTTTCGAATTTTCCATGTCATAATCAAGGAAGCCTGATTCATACCTTTTTGTTTTCATAGAAATTAAAATAAATTATTCAGAAAGGGTATCTTAAATTTCAATTTTTTTCCAAATTAAAGATAAAACATTTTGTAACTCGTTTTTAAAAGGGCCTTCTTTTTTTTTTAAAAAAAAATTAGCTGCAAGAAATTTCATCAATTTGTAAATTTTCATTTTTTATTTGTTCTTAATTAGTGTGTCAATCGAATCTCACAGAATAATATACACTCTATACAAAAAAAAAACAACACCACAGGCTTTGTATATCACTTTGTTTGTTTATAATAAGAATGTTTATAAAATTTTATTTTGTTGGTTTTTTTTAAAGACATTTTTAAAAGATCAAAACTCTCATTTTAAAAAATCACACTATTAAATGTCTAGTGTTTAGTTTAACTAAATTTTATCCTCTAAGCTTGGAAAATTCTAAATTGCTTAAAGTTTTTTTTTTGTTCGTTTTAATTGTCTTAAAAATCATAATTTGTTTGAAACAAAATAAAATTATCTTTATCCCAATTTAATCTTTGTTGTAATCATTTAAGAATAGTTAATTATATTACCTAGGGTCTAGTTATTAACTAATATCCTTTAGTCACTTTCTTTTTTATTGGGATCACTCGTTAAGAAATTTGATTTTATTGATATTTATTAATGGATCCTAGTCGAATGAATTTATTCTTTTGAAAGTCAAATTAAGGTTCGTGCCATGCAAGACTTTCACGATATCTGAATTTGCAAAATCCGACGTGATAACATTGTTCTTCATATATGAAAACCAAAAAATGGCAAATTTTTAGTGGGGGTCTTAAAAAAAAAAATTGACCAGAGGGGCCCAACTTTTATGGCTTTGTCTCAGTTTTTCCCTTGTTATTATCTCAAATGACCTCATATGTTTTATTTTTGATACAGATTATGAATGAGTACAAAATTTTATACACGCTAATGCTTTTTCTAATAAATAAAAAAAAATTTTGTCATATAGCTCAGCCAAGAAGCAAAAAAAAGACGCATTTTTCTAGTTTTTTTTTACATCTCCTCCCAGGATTACCCCAAAACAAATATTTTATTATTATAAAAGAAAATTCAGAAATTTCTGATTTAGACATTTTTTTGGAAAATCGAAGGAATCGTTTATATGGATATGTTTTGGGTTTGAGTAGGGTGTGTGTTATCCAAAAATTTTGAATTTAAGATTTGGGTCTGACTTAGGTAATCCATAAAATTTGGGTACGTATATCGAAAACACGATTTTTGACGAAAAAAAAACTACAAAATTTTATGGGTTACCTAACCCTGACCCATACCTTAAATCCAAAATTTATAGGTTAACCACACTCGAACCCAAAACCTGAATTTTTCGGGTAACCCATACCCACTCAATACCTTAAAAGTTAATTTTTAACTGTACAAAAATTTTATCACAAATGATTCATCAGACGGTTAAGGGTTAAGGATTTTATAGCAATATTCCTCTAAAAAACAGTCGACCAATAGAGAATTTAATGCTCTGTAATCTGATCTGATTTTCTAGTGATTTCAATTTTACTGGTTTAACCGAGTTAACCGATGAACAGCTTTATTCCTGCCTCAATCGTCCTTTACTTACACAACGGCTCACTCTTCGACACGTTCTAGCAATCAATAAACAAATTTTGAAGAAACATAAGATTCGAAAGCGTCTGATATTAACTTTTGACCAAGAACGTAATCTTCCTTGACAAACATGTCTCAAATTTCCATCCACATTCATTGCGCGGATATATCATCCCTTTAAATCCATGCTATACCATTAATTTCTTTTGCATTTCAATTCAAGAATTCGACATTTTATCTTAAACTTGATTGTTTTGACGAAAAATATTAGATAATTTAAAGTCAATTAGTCTGTCTTGATAGATTTCCATTAGGATTACTTTCATATTAACACCCTTCCTGAACTTAATTAAAAGATTTCGTGACCTGAAATCTAATCTTGAAAATTTTTGCAAATAAAATGTAATTAATATTTCATTATTAACTCTTGAGTGTTGACTCTTCTATTTTTTGAGTACATCGATCTTAAAACAGATCCTCAGTATCTTTCTTTATTTTAATTTTAACGATTAATCATAAATAGGAAAGATCTAATATAACAATTATTATACAAAAAAAAATTCATAATTGTTCCAATAATTGCGAACAATATTGATTTTTAAAAAAGCTCATGATAATAATCAAAGTTTTATTTGATTCTTAAAGGCGAGTTTATTAATTAAAGTCAAGTGTTCTAGTTCTATTTTTTTTGTTTTACACGAAACCTATTCAAATTTCAAAAAATAAAAGATTTTTTGACATTAAAAATTTATCCTAAAAGATCTTGTTAAATAAAAAAAAAGTCTAATTAAAACTGGTCATTGTTAAGAAATAACAAAAATTAAAAAGCCTTAAGGAATTCTTTTAATCGCAGACAAACCCTATTTGTAAAACTTTCTTTACAAATAAAAGTAATTCAATTAAATATGTAATTTTATTTTTTATTATGTTTTTATTTTTGGCTTGTTAACAAATAGGTTAATTTGAAATTTTTTTCAAAAAAAAAAAAAAAAAGTAGGGTTGATACGATCTGGTCATATGTTTTCTTCTCTTTTTTTTCTTTTAGTTGTGTTGTTTCTTTATTTAAAAAAAAATAATGATACAGCTTTTTTTTTCTAGTTGCCTTTATGGAGGTTTACGCAAGGGAGAAACAAGCAAACAAATCTAATTAAAAAAGATTATCTTTTAATTTAAAAATCTTAGGAGAGAGAGAGGTTTAAAAAATCTTATCTAACGATATGCACATTATTTTCAGAGAATAGAGTCAATAATTAATGACTTTCAAATAAATATTAGCTTAAAAATTGTTGCTTATATATTTTTTTTCACTGCTCATCTAATATTTTGAGTTGTTAGAGCAAGAAAAATAAAATTAATCCATTTTCATTTATTTCTTTTTTTTCCAAAAGTAAAATAACTTCCTTTTTAGCAAGGTTTACACTAAAATTGTATTTTTCATGTAAAACACCCCAGTCCTCATTAACAACTTAATTTTTATGATTAATGTATTTTGAATTTGACATTGGATTTTAAGCTCTATTGATTACAAGTTTAGTTATTTGGAATTGTTAAGAAAATAAAATAAGTTAATCACTTTGTTGCAAAGTCAATCGTGAGTAAATCTATTAGTAGATTGATCGTCAGTTCAATAGACCATTTGGTCACTTTGAACACGTTTATTTTGGTTATTCTTTCAGTATAAGAATATGACGTTCATCTTGTGAACCTTCATGTTCACGTTCATGTTCATCTTCATGTACTAATAATTTGGAAAAGCCATCATTGATTTATGCGTATCAACTGAAAGCTAGTTTTACAAGCTTTTTAGCTTTCAGTTGAATTATTAGTTCATGAAAGTTCACATGAGAACCACGTGAATGACCAAAACAGTACAAATCCGGTCTTTCACAATGTCCATTTCTGAAGTTCATGAATTTGCAGTGGAATGGTAAAGGTGATATTTTTAATTTAACAAACATGGATATCTTGTGTTTTCCAAGCTTCGAATCGCATTAATTGAGTTGACAGTTGACAAAATTTTGATCTTCATTTGAAAATGAAAATAAGCTTTCAGAAATGAGCATTGTGAAAGACCGGATTTGTACATAAATCATGTTATCAATGGAAATACAGTGGTGCTACGATATTTGTATTTTACTAAATTTTACGTAAATTATTGTAAATTTACTATTTTTTCCGTAAAATCAGGTAAATTTACGTAATTTTACCAAAGTAAAAAGTGGTAAATTGACTAATTTTGACGTAAAAAATGACAATTTTACGTAAATTTACGTAAATTTTGGCAAATAAAAAAATGTCCAAAAAAATTTTCGACCCTTTATTAGTCTTTTAGTATATCGCAAAAAAAACACTGAAGTAGTAATGAGTTTTTTTGTTGGTAGTATAAAGGTTGATGTATCAGTAAATATCGATTTTTTTCTAAGTGAGTTAACTATTAAGTTTTTATCAACAATTGTTGTAAAATTAGTCAGAATTTCTTTTGGACATTTTGATATTTACCAAAATTTACGTAAATTTACGTAAAATTATCATTTTTTACGTCAAAATTAGTCAATTTACCACTTTTTACTTTGGTAAAATTACGTAAATTTACCTGATTTTACGGAAAAAATAGTAAATTTACAATAATTTACGTAAAATTTAGTAAAATACAAATATCGTAGCACCACTGTATGATAGAAATCTTTGAGGAGGTATATCAACTTAATTGATCTATCTTTCAAAAAATGTGCAGAGTATGAGAAAGTTCAAGTAAACTCAATCGTTATACACCTACCGGGGACGTAGTAAAACTTTAAATACATCCTTTTCTCAATTAAATGAATTTTTCATTCAATTGTTATGGTAAACTTCTCACTTGGAAAAATCCTCCCTTATTTAAATTTTAACTAATGTTTGAAATAGATTTCAAAAAGATCAAATTTTCTTACAATTTGTTCATTAATTTTGGAAATTTTGATAAATTTATTGTAATAATTTAAGGGAGGGCCTCGTTCGCCTTTTGATCTTTGAGATATTAGGCAAGATTGATGAATACTGTTACTTAAATTAAGGTCTTTTTTTGATTGCGAATGGCTTTATGATTGTAAAAATGAGCCAAAAATGGTATTTAAAGCTATTGCAATTTTCAATTCTACAAAAAAGCAAAAAAAAAATTAAATTTCAAACTTAACCGTAATCCCCCGCAATTGAGGTTTAGACCCTTAGTTTCGGTTTTCAAAAAAGTTCAATTTTGAACAAATAACAAATATTCCCACCTTTTCGATCGAATAAGGTGCATTGGGGAGGGGTATTGTGCGGGGTTTCGGTATTTTCTTTTTTTTAGACTTGGATTCTGAAATAAAGAAATTCAAACGTAAAATTTACCTCATAAAATAGAATACACACTGTCGATTAGATCAGGTGTGTAGTTTTTGACGGACCTTAGAAGTCAAATCGTTTTAATATCCAATCTACTTGCAACGCCCAACTCATCTAGCGCCTTAGCCGATATCTTGTGATAGAATTAAACTGTAACTTTATAGTAAACTAGTTTTAATGGTTGATAGAAATAATATTATAAAACAACGATATGATACATATTACTTTCAGTGTATTCTCTGAAATATTCAAATTTACGCTCCCGATTTTCTAATTTTTCGATTATGCTCACTTGTTAAGTTATGTAATATCAGATTTTTACATCACAACATTTTAATGATTGCATTACATTGAGTCAAACTATTTTTATTTGTTCTCAATGAACTTTTTTTCACTAGACTTTCTGGACAAATTTTCTCTTCAAAATTTACATAAGGTTTTTTTTTTAATAAAAAGGGCAATTTAGGACTTCCAATAAAAAAAAAAATTAATTTCACAAAATAAAGTTTTTGATATTTTTATTATTATGATTATTAGTAGTAGTTGTTGATTTTCCTATTGTTAATTAGTACAAACCAAAATAAATTAAAATTTAACTCGAAAAAAAAATTGTAGTCAAATTTCAAATCCTGCTCGGCGAAATATCTGATAATAATAAACTATTTTACCCATTAATTAAATTCACTAAAGTTATTTAGCAACACACAATAAAAAAAAGTGGGGGTGAGGGATAAAGAAGAATCAAGTATAATAATAAAAAAGAATTAATTACTAAAAAAAAAAAGAAAACTCGATTTTCAAAATTTCAACTCTTATTAGGCTGCTTTTTTTTATTAATTATTAATTATTAAAAAAAATAATTTTTTTTTTATTTATTTTAAAAGAAAAAGATCAATCAAAAAAATCAAAATTAAAAGCACCACTTAGTTTTAAACAAACAAATCAAGCAAACAACACTACTTGTACACAACAACAACAACAACAACAAAATATTTCATTCTCATCGATTCCAAATATTCCAAAGAGTCAATTAATTGAATCCAAATTACCCGAGCCTAGAGTATCGAACACGAATTCAACATTATTAAAATCTCATGTTGCCATTAATAAAGTATCGAACATAGACGAAATAGTTAATGAGAATAGTGAGTTGAAACGAAATGGTATTAGATATTCCGATTTGGCTCACACTACGTCATCTTCATCGACCGATTCATCGTCTCAATTAAGCACAACAAACATGAAATCTGAAGATATATTAAGTTTATCGTCTAATTTAATCTCTTCGACTTCGTCAATGTCTTCAAATACTTCGCCAAGTCGAAATAAAATTCAAGCTAAACGTTTATCGGGTGTAAAAATACCAGAAAATAGATCGTCATTGTCTCGTACGAGTGCCATTCCCGGTGTAAATAGAACAACCTCCATTCCGTCTAATCCAAATCAGCATAAACTTTTAAAAATGTCTAGTTTACAATCAAGTTCCAATGGTATTAACAACTCGAATCATGCGAGCAAGAGTGTGGACGTTAACAATTTTTCTTCTTCGACACCAAGTAAGTGGACTTTTTAAAAATTCTTGAGCAACAAAAAAAAAATTCTTACACGTGAAAAATAATTAATTAAATTGCTTGTAAACAAAAAATAAAAATTTTAAAAATAATTTTTAAATATGCGTTTGAAACAAACAATAAGTGAGAAAAAAACAAAAAAAATTAGAGAACATTTATTTGTACTTGTAAATAAAAACAATATATTTTTTTAAAGAGTTTTTATTAAAATATTTAAATAATTTTTTTAAAAGCATTCCCAGTGATTTTAGTCGATTTATAAAATTTAATTTAAGGGCGAATACAAGGTTTTATTTTATTGAAAAAAAAAATTAATTTTTTTCAATTTACTGTAAAACTTAGTCATTTTATTTGTTTCATCTTCTGGTAAATAAGTTCAAGATATTTTTAAAAGTTTTTCCAAAAGTCTTTCTGACAATTTGTGGATGACCAGCACAGTAAAACCAAGATAAATATATATTTTTTTACTCCACTTTTAAATCATGTTTAAATCAAACCCAGAGATAAAAATTGAAAACTAAAAGTTGTCACAGGAATTTTTAAAGCCACTATAACATGGGAATAAAGTTTCGTAGCAAGGTTTTACGGTAAGAATAGCCCAAACAGTGATTCTTAAGATAAGATCTTAATAATTTCTTGACATGATTTTTTCAAGAAAATACCAAGAATTGGTAAGAATAAGACTTGAGGGAAATTCTTGGAAAATCTTTGAAGCCAATTTTTTTAGTCTGAATTTTCTTGAATAAGATTTTTCGAATTTCTAGAATTTTAGGGAATTTTACAATCCCGGTTACTGAACTTATCGTTCAGGCTTTCAAAAGGTTTTCGAATCCTTTTCAAAATTTTTTTGATATTTTCGAGGACATTCGAGGTCTGAAAATGAATGAAAAATTATGTACAGTGAAAGAAAGTTCAATTTTGGGACATGTGAAAGACCAGGTTTGTATCACCAAACACAGTTAAAATTTATTTTTATGCTCGAATTTTTTTTTCTTGTTCCTTTGATATATTTTTAGGGCGTTTAGAAACTTTTTAAAATTTAGCTTCCTCTTATTGAAATCTTTCTTTCTCTTGGAATTCAGAAAAAAGTTTGAATTTTTTTAATGAATTAACTATTTAAAATGACAACAGGAAATGCAAAATAATGTGAAACTATCCCATCGCATGTTTAGTTTTAAATTTTAAAACTATGAAAATTCGAATTTTCGCCATCTTGTTTCAATATTTAAATTCAGTTATTTACCAGTTTTGAATTAAATTTTTCGACGTCTTTGCTCATTTGATTTTTAACCCTTAACTGCCCGTTGGATTATATGTGATACATTAAAATAAACCGAATACGTAAATTACCGTAAATTATTGAATTTTTGCCTAAAATTTCGTAAAATACGGTAAAATCATAAAAGTTAAAAATTCCGATTTTACCATATTTAACAGTGATTCAGGTAAATTTACGCTAATTTTTGGAAATCTTGGTAAAAATAAAAAATGCCAGTCATTTTTTCGGTTAAATTTTATAGGAGTCTAAGAGCGAGATCTGAAAAGATCGAGTTTTGGAAACTAAATGTTTCAAACAATTGATCTAAGTCTCTTTTTTGGTTTTAGAGGAAAATACTATCGACGTTAACAAAATCGCTCAAATACTGGACATCTTTTTGGAATTTAGTAGAAAAAATGACTGTCATTTTTTATTTTTACCAAAATTTCCAAAAATTATTGTAAATTTACCTGAAATACCGTTAGATATGGTAAAATCCGAATTTTTTACTTTTGTGATTTTACCGTATTTTAAGTAATTTTAGGTAAAAATTCAATAATTTACGGTAATTTACGTAAATTTTGGTACAATCCTCATATCAAATCACCACTGTAAGTGTAAGTTCACTGAAAAAAAGTATAGAAACTTAGAAAGTTTGTAACGCGAAACAAAAGGCTTAAAGTCTTACAAGTCCTGCAGTCAATTTAAATTACACACCCTTTGTTTCTTTTGTTCTTTAAACTCTAATTCGAAAGAAATCAATTTCTATTTTTAGAGTTAAATTTCAATTTTGGGCTTTTTCTATTGTTCAAAAAAGGATAATTTCTAGAAAAAAATTCAATTCAAATAAAGGGTTAGGATTTTCAAAATCATTTCGATTATCAAAACTAGTAAAAAAATAAAGAAAGAAAGTAGGGCCCCAAATTGAATATCTTAAATATCAAAATTGCGTCTTTTATTCATTAGCAATAATTACATCTAATTTATTTTTCATTGTTATTTTATTTTTCTTGGTTTTTCTTCATTTTTTTTTTTGTTTTGTACTTTACAATTTTAATTTGAGCTACAAATAAAAACAAAACCTTTGAAATTCAATGCTCAACGAATTAGTATATTGTATATGAATTTTGAATCAATAACCCTTCACCAAACAACAAAAAAAGAGAAAACAATTGAACATAAACACTTTTTTGAAAAAATTTTTAAATTTACCACCAAAAATTTTATTTTGCAAAAGGAATTTTTTTTGTTGCGTTTTAACTAAAAAAGCGACTATCTTTTTATTTTTTTTTTAGAATTGATGGAGCAAACTAAAAATGAGCATGTCACTAATCTAAACAAACAAACAACAGCTACGAGTAGTTTGACCAAAAATGTTTCTACATTTCAAAGTCGATTAAGTCATCCGATCAAGTTAGGATTTAATCAAGCTAATTCATCAAATTCTATTAGTTGTACATCGAAACCGGTTCAAACAACAACAACAACTCAAAACGAATCGATCGGATTAAAACAATCTAAATTAGCTCTATCATTTAAACGATCAAGTATACCATCTCAAACGGTTATCTCTACTACAAATCAAATAGATAAAACTTCAACTGATTTATCTAATAAAACAACAAATACAACTAATGCGTCTTCGGTAGCTAAGCTAATTAAAAATCAAGTAAATATTAGTTTTTTATTTTTAATTCAATTCGATCAATATTATTCTATACGAGGTTTAGCAGCAGGTTTTTTCGATCATAACAAAAAAATCCAATCGATTTTTTTAGTTTTTGTTGTGTTGGTTAAAAATAATTTTTTTTTTTCGAGATTTACAAAAACTTAAGAAATTGACAAACGAATTATGAATTTTTGTTTGTCAATAATAATGAGAACTTTTAGTTCTCTAGATCGGATTTTTGCATTGTTAATTATTTTCTTTTAAACTGTTTATTTTTTTTTATTGTAAGCTTAAGAAAATAGATCAAGAAAAAAATCGCAATTCATGAAATTGATTTTTTTTTTACTCTCTAAACCATTAATCAATTTTTTAGGTTCTAGTGGAGGATTTTATCGCTTCTTTCTTATTTTTTTGTTGTTGTAGTTAGAGCACTTTAATAGAATACTTTTCTTTCAACTGTCAATATTATTAATACCATTCAAGTTTTAAATAAATACGGTCTTAATAAGAAAATTTTAATTTAATCTTATAATATAAATAAATTCGTTTAGTTTGTATTTCTTTCAAAAATATAAAAACGAGAACCTTTAGTTTCAATAGGATTGTTTATTCAATTAAACTTCTCTTTCATTATTGAATTCTCATATTTTTTGATTACCTTTTTTTTCAAAAATCTTTCGTTTAAGGCAAAGTGTATTATTTAAAAGAAAATTCAATATATGTTATTAACCGAATTTAATATTGAAAGCGTAACATTAATCAGGTTTTCGTTAACTTTGTTTTGGTTGTTACTGTGACTCTATAAGAGAAACCATAGATATTTGGTGTTAAGAAAGCGAAGAGATAAATCGTGGAAATCCAATTTTATCAACAAAATATTGCTTAGCTAAATCATCTGACTCAGAATTTGCGTGTTAGGTTCTAATTTAATGTCTAGGAGAGGCGTGTAGTGCGCATGAGTCGATTAAAGTACCTGTAATGTAAAAATGCGTTTCGACTTTGATTTAACTCTGGCTCAAAATATAAAAAAAATGCTCTTTAGAAATGGACTAAGAACTAGAATTTGAAAATATTCTTACTTCCATTTTAATTTCAAAGGTGTTAACGTTACCTTTCTTAACTTGAGAAGTAGTCGATGTGAAAACCAGTGAGCCATTTTCTTCTTCTTTATTCGAATGTTGACTCTTCTTTTCCATAGTTTACGTGTTTTAGCAAGGCTCGCCATTTCCAATAACGCCTCTTACCTCTTTACTGGGAATAACAGACTGGATTTGTAATTGTAATAGGTTACGTCCTCTTTTAGACGTACCAAGCGAGGATTCAGGCTCATAGAGTGCGAAAATTTTAGATGGTTCGTTACACTTCTACGTGTTGTGGTTAAAAATTAAACAGTTTTGTAAAGTAACACCCCTGTTTATGGTACAAGGAATTTTAATTTTAACATATTTTACTGCATTACAGTAAGATTAGATGTCAAATACCAAACTATGTCAACCGGGAACACTAACTTTACATAATTCTTAAATTACTGCACTTCCACTGATTTAATGGTTGGCCAACAGACCGGTTTTGTACCCGTACTAAAAATTCAAATGCGTTATTTTGCGATTTTTTTGTACGGTACGGCTACTAGTATGCTTTGTTGAGGGTATGCCATTAATTTGGTGGAAGTGCAGTAAATACAATATTACAAGGTAGTCTCTGACGGGTTAGGGGAGCTGATTTTTAAGTCACAAAATCGAAAATCTTCTCAATCGACAGGAAAAGAGATTAAAGTTTTTGGCTTCTATTTTTGCTGTGACAAAATCGAAAACAGACTGTTTTTACTAAGTCGGGAGCCTTTTCATAAATTTTCGGGCACGAAACGTCCTCGATAATTTATGAGAATCTCCGAAAACTTATGAAAGGTCTGAAAACTTTTGAACGTTCTGACGAATTCTGATGAACGCGAACGTTCATTTTTGGAACATGTTAACGGCCATGATATTATACTAAAATGTTACCCATACCATTTTAGTATAATAACAAAAATGCTATGGGTAACGCCATTTTTTCGTAAAAAAGTGATGTATTACATTCTTGAAATGATTATATTTGACTTCAAAGTTAATTTTCAGATTGTAAAGAATCTTAAAAAAATTATTTTTTTACGAAAGAGTCAATGTTGAACATAATTCAAAACAATAAGAAAATGTTTATTATGATTAGGAAGTAGAAAATTCTTATTCAAATATTTAAAGCAATTTTTTTTTGTTTTAAAAAATATCATTTTCCTGTTTATTTGACTTGAGCTAATTTACCTAGATCCAAATTTAAAAAATATTTTTAATCTCATAAAATCCGTCGTAAGTTTGTTCAAAAATTCTTCGAAAATTCTTCAAAATCAAATCGGTTGCTGTTTTTCTATATAAAGTAAGCCTAAAGAAAAAAAAACTCTTTAGTTACAATTTTTAATAATTTGTAAAATTTAGCTCAAAATTTTATTTTCTTTTTTCAAATAAAACTGTAACTTTCAATTCGCAAACTTATGTTACTCTAAGGTGTTTGTGCTATCGATCAAGCAGCTTGATATCTATTAATATATAATTTTATTTTTCCCAACCGGTTATGTAATTACTTTAAGCTTAGATTAAATGACGCTCGATACAAAATAATATTTTAACATCAAAAGATGTTTATCTTTATTCAAAATTTGTTTGTAATCTATTTAGGATTTTAATTACTTTCAGACGCGTTGTTTGAAAGACTACAAATTTTTTTAAGATTTTTGTAACTTTTTTTTTTTAAAAAAGATGAATCGAACTTTTGATATCGACGAAGAGTCTGAAAAAAACGACTCGTCTAACACTGAAAACAAATTGAAAACAAATATGCTCGATGAAAAACAAAAACGAAATGGCTTGTTAATTTTTGATAATGACTCGACTAATAATTTAGGTGCAATGACCGATGATTTTCTTGAAAACGAACTCATACCAGACGATCTTCTAGACGAAATACACAATTTTATGGAGCCAAGTCCGCATAGTAACAGTCAAAACAAAAATTGGTTCACGTCTACTTTATTCACAAGTTCGTTCAATTCGAATAGTTTGTGTAAAAAATTGAAATTAGACTCAAATGTTAAAACTAGTAAAACTAATTTAAACGACTCGAAACCTATTGAAAGTTCCAAAAACAATTTAACAAGTAATAATCGTTCGAATGAATCTAGTCCGACTGATTTTATTTCAAATGATATTCAAAATGAGGTTAAATTTGTAGTTGAAAATTTAATTAGAAATGTATGTCAATTAAATGAAATGACCATGAATTCATCGACATTGTCTTTAACTTCTGTTGGAAAATCTCAAACTGTAATTAATTCAAATATTATTTTAGACGATATTAAAAATATTAAATCGATTGAAAATACCGACAACAAAAACATTCAATCTGATAATAATAACAATAATATTGAAAGTGAAATGGAAGTTGTTATTGTTGAAGAAAAATCAAACAGTGCTAATAATAATGAACAAAATGAAAATATGCATGAAAAGTATTTGACTGATAAATTGGATAACGAGCAAAATTTAATGATTATAGGTATTTAAATTTTTATTTTTAATTTATACATTTACGACAACCAAAAATCTTCAATTTTCAACATTTAAAATCAGAAATTTAGTCGAATATCAACTATTTTTTTAAATCTATAGACGAACTTGCGATCTTGGGATACTGTCTCTTAAGACCTAGGCTTAAATTCAATAAAGGTCCAATTTACGGGAGTCTTTTCGAGTTTTGATGCTTAAAGTCACTGAATTTTTTTATTCCCCCGCAGAAATGGATCCATAAATTTGTTTGTCTACGTGAACGCTGGTACAGACATATGTGCCCACTAATTTTAAGGTATTGGGTGGATATTGGTTACTTGCTTGTTTTCACGCTAGCGCAGACATATGTACCGACTTATCAAGGTATGGGTTTCCCGAAAAATTCAGGTTTTGGGTATGGGTTACCCATAAATTTTGGATTTAAGGTATTGATCTGAGTTACCCATTATATTTGGGTATGTATACCTAAAACCTTAGTATTGACGAAAAAAAAACCAAAAAAACCGATCAAATATCCAAAATTTATGGTTAACCCATACCCTACCCGAACGCAAAACCTGAATTTTTCGGGAAACCCATACCTTGATAAGTGGGTACATATATCTGCGCTGGCGTGTAAGCTAAAACTACCTCTGAAGTCTCAAATCATTGATACTTTAAATTAATTAAGCCCAAGCTGTATCAACTTAAAATATTTTTTTACATGTTTATCTTATCAATTTCTATCAAAATATGTAAATGAAAACAAGCTGTAGAATCAAAGAAAAATGTAGTTTAATAAATGAATTTTTAAACAGCTTTATTCGTCCCGTAAGAAGAAATTAACTCGGAAAAAGCATAAAAGTGTGTTTTCAAAGAAGAAAATTCATTTGAATGAAAAGAAAATTTAAGAATTATCAATGATTTATTTTGCCCATATTTTCAGTAGAACAAAAAAAACAACTTTAGAAGAAATTTTATTAATCGACCGTGTTTTCATGTGTTAAAGAAGATTTGATAAATTTTTGAGAATAAGAGTTATTAAAACATATTTTTTTACAATTTAATCTCATCCATTCAAACTTTAAGATAGTTTTTTTTGCGGGTTTAAAAAAGTGTAATTTTGACTTATAGATGATTTATTGATTTTTCGGCAAAATTAAAGGTTTCTAATTTTTTTAATATTTTTTTGGGTTTTCAGAGTTGTAAGTACTCAATAATTTTTAGTTCACAAAATTCAGCTATCTTTTCCCAGATGACTTTAATCATCATTTCTTTACAATTAACACAATATAAACGAATTCTCTGCAGCCAAGGATTTTAGCTTTTTAGAGAAGACCATGGTGTAACCAATAAAAGGGTCGGTGAGGATTAATTTTCAAATTTTATGAACAAAGAAATTTTAACGTTGATAAAAATGGCGTTACGCCATTAGACTAAAAAACTTATTAAGAAATCTGCACAAAGGCTTCAATGGCTTTATTACATTTAAAATATTATAAATTCATTTGAGTTCATAAAATCAATCGATAGAAACAGGGTCGATCGAATGACAGTGGATCTTGCTAATAATAAAATGTAACGCTTCGTTCGGAACGCTTTCAGAACAATCCCGTTTCCGTTTCTTATAAGGAAAAATAAGAAACAAGACCGGTCTCTTATGAAAACTGTTCTGAACGTGTTCCGAACGTAACGTTAAATTTTCGCTTGCTATAGAAGGGTTAAACTGATGACTACATAGTGCCGGGAATGCAGTAAGAGCGGAATATCCTACAATTTGATTTATAAAACTAATAATGGAAAGCAACTTGAACAAGTTATGCGTTTTTAAATTGAGTCATATTTATCTTGTTTAAAGAGTTAGTGATAAAGGTCTTATGAATCTAAATCCTTGTATTAATATTTAGAAACAACTTAAAATGTCAAATAAAAACTTTATTTTAATCAAGTTAAATCAAGAGAGAAAAAAACTCATAAGATTCCTTTTTTAAACAACTTTAGGGATTAGATACCAGAAGACCTATGTAAAAAAAGGCAAAAAATTATTTTAAATTAACCCAAAGTTGACGGATTAAAATTTTGTTTGCTCATTTTAGAGGGGGGGGGGGGTATTTAAATTTTTTATCTCTTGCCAAGCTAAATTTCGTCAAAACGAAGAGTAGTAAAAGTTTATCAAACATATTTAGACTAGTACAAGTATCTTGAGAGTTCCAGTGTCTTGTATTTGTTTTGATCAAACGGTTTTACATATTGAAACAAAAAATTGATAAGCTCGAAAAATGCTTAAACAAAAATGTGTTTTCTTTTCTTTCTCTCTTGAGCTACTGAAACAAAATGAATAGATAACAAAAATTATAATTTAGATAATTTTTAATAAAAAAAAACTAGTTGAAGATTTTTGTTCAAGTCATTAGAAAAAAATTTCAAAAAATTTAAATTTTTTTTTAAAAAGAGAGTGATTTATACACAAAATTTCAAGATACAACCGAGTTTATGAATGATGATTATGATGATAAATTAATTAGCTCGATGAATAAAACATTTGATAAATTAGAATTTTCGACAAATTCGTTTCATATACAAAGCAATTCGACATCGAATCATTTAGACTTAATTGATAATAATAACAACTCTACACCAAGAGACCAAGAGACGAATATGATGAAAAAATCAAGTAATTTAATAATTCAAGATAAATCTAAAATACAAACAAAACTAACAACATCAAATACGCAAAATGTATCCACACCGCCACCGATTAAACGTATTATCAATAATAACACAATTGCACTTGCTAAAAATAGCATTCAAAAAAAGCTTGAATCTAAATATAATACTACTAATACTTCTTCTGTTGCTGCTGTTGCTCCTTCGACTAAACAAACTGAATCTTTAAATCAATTAAAAGAATTATCAAAAAAACAAGGCGAACAAACAAATAATCTTACGAGTACCACTAGTGTGCCTAAAACACAATTTATAAAAAAATCAGCTAGTTCTGCTAATCAAAAGCTTGTGAAAAAGCTAAAGAGTTTACCATCGACGAACGACAATAATAAAATAGGTTTGATTAATTTATATTAACCTCTACTTTTTTTTGTGTTGTTAGAGTTCTTGCTGTATTGCATGATTTAATTATATTTATCCAAAGCAACTTGAGATTTACATTAGTTTGGAATATTTAATAGAGATTATGTTCTCAAAATCAATCGGATTTCTATGGAGAAAAAAAACTTTTTTTCAAAAAAATTAAAATAATTTTCATCTTAGTAAAAAGATTAGGTCATTTTTCGTTTTCAAGCTTCATTCAGTTAATAAAAAATTTTAGAGATTCTAAAACAGTGAACTAATGGCAAATTAAGTCCATAAAGGATAAACGTTCAAAAGCTTTCATTGAAAGAAGATGTTTATAGTCGATCTTTTATAACTAGATTCATGTGATTGGAAACGCTTTAGCAAGTCTTTTTGGACAACTTAAATGTTTTAACAAATTTTCTATTCAAAAATAAGTGCGACTTTTAGAAATTTTAGGACATTTTTTATTAAAAAATTTAAGCAAGCGTCTTTTTGTCAATGTGATCTTTAATATTAACAACAGTTGGATCAAATGGACATTTGGCTTAACATTTTGGTACTGAGAAAAAAACGACATAGAAATTTTTACGTGAAATAAGTATTCGATTTCAAAGCTAAGGTCAAATTTGATTGAGGTAGAATGGCGAACTTAAAAAAGCACTTTATGTGGATTAAAGGGTTCACCAAGTCATAAACCTTATTTTCAAAGAAAATTTTCACCACCTTTAAATTATGTGTAAAGGGAACTGAATTTTTTTTATGGATATAGTTTTCAATATTATCTAAAAGTCTTACTATATTTTTTTTTAAAAAGGACTTTTTTCTAAGAATGTTCTTTCACAAAAAAACCGACCTTTATAAGAAAGACTGCCACAGCTCTTATAGAGCTAAATGCCGAAAGGCGTTAGTATAGACGTCAGTCTCACTAATACTACTATACTTAGAATTCGTTGTCTTCTGTAAATGTAATCGATTAGAGTCAAATTGTGGTTAATACCACGGCTACGGTCTATTCAATCATCAAAGTTTTTTGAGCATAACTTGCATTTCTCGATTTAAAAATTAAACTATATTGCCATAAGGTGTATGCATCGCAAGCGTATAAATTTAAGTCAATCAATACAAGCTTGAACGATGTTTAGAAAGAAAAAAACTAGATTTCTCTTCAAACTAAGATTATAATATGAAAATTAAGACAAAATACTTAAGTTGCTTTGGTAGGTATAATGCAAGTAAAAAATATATATTTTTTTAATTCAATTCGGCTTATCAATCTTAATAATGCTGAATTCTTAAAAACAGCTTGATTCCTTCATTTTTATTTTATTTGATTATGTTCAATTTTATCATTTACCTTTTTTTTTCCTACCCAAAAATAAACAGAAGATGATATAAATAGCGTGTTTGATACTGATAATCATACAAGCTCATGTTCAGGTATTTATCTTTATTTTTATTTTTTTTAATGAGATAAATGTTGTGAAATAAAACTTGATAAATGATTCATTGAAATAATTCTCGATTTTTGTTTAAAAAGATAATGAAGACTCAAAGGCATCATCAAAAGCATCATCAAGAGCCAATTCTCTCAAATTGACCAATAGTTTGAGAAAAAAGACTCTACAAAAGGAAGTTAATTCAACAAAGCCTGGTGTCTCTTCCAATCAAACAACAACTGATACTCCAAAGTCTAAAGCTAAAACTCAACTAGCTGCTAGTACCAAAAAATCTAGCTTTGATTCAAGCAAGAACAATAATAAAGAAAATTCAATGCCTAAAAGTCTTGCGTTGAATAAAATCTACAAATCAAGAGATGGAATAACAGCTGTTTCTAGTAACACTAGTATCATGTCAGAGGTTTCTAATATTTCAAAAAGTTCTCTGCCAAGTTCAAATCCAACTTCGAATGCACTTAGAAATGTTAGCATTTCATCGACATCATCAGTTAAATTAATTAACCAGAATCAAGCGAATATAAATCGACACAACTCTTTGTCAATCCAAAAAACCGAACCACCAAAGACCCAAACAATTTCGAATCGTCTGGTCTCAGCCTCGTCTAAACAATTACAAAATATATCTTCTTTATCACGAAGTCAAGCAAGTTTTAATCAAAATCAACCGCAAGATTTTAGAAAATTATCAATCCAAAACGATGCAAAAACAAATGCTTTAAAAAAACCCGGTTTAATAAATTCAAATCAAAATGTTGATTCTAAAATTCATAACTCGTTATCTATAAACACTAATTCGGTTCGTGCCGAATCTACAATATCATTGGCTTCGCCTGTTTCGTCTGTTTCATCGTCTAAAGTAAAAATGGAGGCTAAATTCGGTAAAGAAGTAAAACGGCTTGAGGCTTTATGTGAAGTGCGAACAAAAGAGCTATCAATATTGAAAATAAGACATAAAGAAGTTATGGCTTCATTCGATGCTGTTACTGTTGCATTCAATTATTTGGCCAACGATGTAATTTTTTTAGAAAAAAATTTTATTTCTAGTTTTTCAAGTTAATATTTTTTCTTTTAGTTGAATGGATTCGAGGTTACTAAGTTAAGAACTAGGCTTAACTTGGATAAAAAGAAATATGGTTAGTTTTCAAAAATTTTGAATATTCTGAAAAAATTTTCAAAAAAATTTTTTTCAAGAGACTCAAATGAAATCGATAACAACGCGCATAGACGATAAAGAGAAAGAGGTTATTTTTTTGAGAGATGAAATCGAACGCTTAATTAAAGACTCGAATGAAACAAAAGTCAAACTTGAAAAACAATTAATGGAAGTTGAAGAGGACTACAAGACCCAAATTAAATTTATTAAATTTGAAAACGAATTGGAAATTAAAAGTTTAAAACAAGAAAGTGATACCAAAATTACAAGATTAAATAAAACTATTGATACTATGAAAAATGAACATGAAAAACTTGTTTACGAATTGAGAGAAGAAATAAGCAAAAAAACCGTAAGATGTCTTTAAAAGTTAAAAATGAAGAATTATTTTTTATTTACGTTGTTTGTTAAAATAGAGTGAAAATATTGACTTGGATGCACGATTGAAAGAATGCGAAGAAGCATTGTCCAAAGACAAAGATGAACGAATTGCACGTTTATTGGATATACAGCACAATTTAGAGAAAGAAATAGAAAGCTTAAAAGCAGCATTAGATATTAAAAATTTAGATTTGTTCGATTTGAGAACTAAAAATAATCAATTGGTCACTCAATGTGATAATTATAATGAATTAAATATGAAATTGAGACGGTATAAACAAGAAGTGGAAGAGCTAAAAGCAATTCTTAAGAATAAACAAGAAGCTGAAAGGTAAATTCAATTTTTTTCTCATTTCTTGGCGTAGAGATGAGACCATCTGTAACAGCCTGGTCTTTACTTTCTAGACGTTTAAAATACGATAGATTTATCAGTGAGTTCATCATGAACGTCAAAATACATACGCAGAGTTAATTTAGGTCCATCAGTGTAGAGACTTGAGACCCAGACTGTTTTACTTCAAGTTGTCTGATCATATCATAATCATTTTTTTTTCAAAAAATAACACCATGTCTATGAGTTTAAAATATTTTATTCAAGAAAATCTTAAAAGCCAATGAAAATACGAATCATTAGGATTCTTACAGGACAGGCAGATTTTACCTATCAGGATCCTATTAAAGAATCAAAACCTGGGAAACTGTATTTACTTTAAGATAATGCGCGCGCAATGCAAAATTTCCACAGTATCTTAATTAAGAGCTTTTGATCACATTTTTTTATTCTCCATATAGGAAAACCTAGGAAAAGCCTAATTTTTAGGGAGGATCGGAAAATTATATTTTTAATAACTAGATGGTCTGAAAGAATGCTGTCCCATGAAAACCACATGCTGTTATAGGATTAGTTACATAAAATTAAAAAACCCAATGATAAAAGCGACCATTTTTGTGATAGAGAATCCTATTTTTTAGGTCTTAAAAGTTTTCTGAGCAAATTTTTGGGCATTTTTTCAGTTTTTAGGATCTCCTTTTTTTTGACCAACATTATTACTGCACTTGAACCGAGCTTTCACTGTTTGCGGAGCGAACCATCCCCTTGCCGTACCGTACCTACCGTAGTATACAGAAAGATACCCAACGTACATCGTACCGTATTTTTGGTTATTTCAAATTTACGGTACGGTTCAATAAGGGTACGAGCCGGTACGGTAATACTGTTGCTCCGTTTTTTTTGGTACCCTACAGTTCGCAAAGGGTACGTTTCGCTCCGCTGGGGCTACGCAATGGTGAAAATTCAGTTCAGTACATAGATTCTGAAATTAGAAAAAACTTAGAACAAATTGTGAGTTGGTTTTTTCATTTGTTTTTCTTTTAGGCTTTTGAAATCGAAAAAAAAGGGTGCATTTTTTGAAAAAAAATAATTTTCCGAATTTACACTGAAAAAATATTATAATTTGATAAAGACCAAGGTGGATCATTTATGACTCAATAGCCTAATTTTAGAGGATTTTATTGCGGTAAATTCCGCAAGAAACCGCGGGAATTAGATTATTTGCTATTTTGATAAACGTAAAAGAAAAGATTAACGTAATTAAGTTGACGAGTCTTACATTTTCTGAATAAAATTTCGAAAATTTAACCCTTTTTTAAAAAAGACGAGCAAGCGAACACAATCGTCTATTATCAATGAAGATTGAGAAAAAAGATAAAGAAAACCAACGTTTATCCATGCAAAATGAACAACTCCAATTCAGACTACAAAGTCAACCAAACTTGAATCAATTAAACAATGAATCAATGAACGATAACGAATCAAACGAGCATGAAGATGCACCATTTGAACATCTACCAAAAGCTAAAATAACCCGTTCATCAACAATTGGTCACTCATATATCAAAACAAGTGATTCTCAAGCAGAAAGAGAAATTTCTCAATCATCTTTAACATCAATCCCAAATGAAACCCAACTCCCGACCGTTAAACTACGTTCAAAATCATTTAAATCAAGCACATCGAATAATTCACGCAATAACAAAATGTACAGTAGTTATCATCAAAATCAATTTCGACCAGTTAGTGAAAATTTTGATTTTTCAATTAACGAAAGAGACATGTTTATGACAAGAAGTGTAGTTATGTACGATTGTAATAATGATTTTAATGATTTAAACGATGTAACAGCCACTGGTGATTTGACTGCTGAATGGGTTAGTAGTAATGATGGCTGTGATTCAACATCATCATCAAATTCAAATTTAGAAAAAACAAGTGAAACTGATAATTTGTTAAATTCAATTCCGTGTATTGCCGAGTCCAATGAATTGATTGATTTAGATAAAATGTCTCTATGTGAAGTACAAAATTTCTAAATTGTTTCTAAACCATTTTTACCGAATCCGAAACTGAAACCCACTTTTTTTTGTCTATTTTTTAATTTAAAAAAATTTTTTTTTTGTTGTAAATATTTATTTAGAACTAACGTTTTCATTTCCATTTTCAATTAAATTAAATTTCTTTTTTTTTTCTGGGGGAGAATTCTTTTTTTTTAGAATTGAACTAATTTTCTTTAATTCTTCTTTATTTTTTTTGTAAAATAAAAAAAATTTATAATTATTTTGAAAATTTCAAAAGACGCCTCTTTTTTTTCTACCAATTGATACGTTAAAAAAAAAACTTTTATATGAAATGTCAAGTATTATTTAAAAAACGATGATAATAAAATTTTGCAAAACGTACACACGTCTCATACATTTAACACTAGAAAGCCAGGAGGGTCTTTCTGACCAATTTTCATGTGTTTTCAAGCTACTTATCAAAGAAGAAACTAATTTTCAAAAAGTTTTCAAACTAGACAAATCAAAAATTAAAAAATAAAATCTAAAATTTTCCCGAGAAAAAAAAAATTTAGCAGAAATGCCCGACGGGTCTTTTTGACCCGATTTTTATTTATTTCAAGAAAAAAGTAATCTAAATGAACTTTTAGTGATCCCATTGAAAGCTTTCGTTAGATGCCGATATAAACCCTTTACGTGGATTTTATTCCGGTGAAATCCGCAAGAAACCGCGGGAATTAGATTATTTGCTAACATGGATTATATCTCATGCAATAAAGAAAAACATCTTTTATTTTGTTAAAACTAACCTAAAGAGTATCTGATTAAAACATATAACTTATATTTTTGTAGGATTCCGTTTAAAAGAATCATATTACAGGAATCTGGTCACTAAGGTATGACATAATACACTTCTACCGAATTAATAGCTAGCCGTACCCGTACCGTACACGTGCTAAAAAAATCGTAAATTCATCGCAAAATCATGCATTAAAAATTTTGAGAATTTTTAGTACGGGTACGGTTGGGGTATGCCATTAAATCGGTGGAAGTGCAGTATTTACCAAAATTTTTTTGCCGCACAATTTTTTATTTCGTTGAAAAATATTTGTGATCGTTTTATTTCTTTATTGTGACGAAAAAACAATTGATTCAGCCATAAAAAAGATTTTTAATTTCCGGGAATTTTCCGCTGATTTCTTGAGACCAGAAGTCAAAATTTATTTAATTAATGAATAATTAAACAGCTTATTTCTAACCGATTGATACCCTAAAAGATGACTGGGCAGATATTAATATCTATTTTTAATGAAATTTAGTATTAAAGCTTGACAACATTACTCCCATTATTTCTCGATTTTTACCCCAGGGGCTTGGACCTTCGGAAACATCAAAATTAACTATATATTTAATTTTTTCCATGGGACAAAAATGATTGAAAATTTGAAGTCAAATGTTTAACTACCCCTTGGTTTTGCTTTAAACTTCAGGGGCAATTTGCGAGTGTTTACTGTGATTAAATTTGAATTTCCCAGTTTTTCCCAGTCTGATTATTATGCTGGTACGGTACGCTAGGATTGCACGTTTTTTATTATTTTAAGAATCGAAACTGATAAATATTGGAGCCATCAATTCTTAAATCAGATTGGCAGACTCTTGTCGAAATTATAAAGATTCATGACCTCAAGCTTTAATCTAAAAGAGTTATGAGGTCCAAATAATATCAAAACTTGCACTTCATTCTAGGATACAGTGAAACTCGTAGTAAAAAAATGATTGAAAAAAAGAAAATTGTATTGAGATAAAACGCTTTATTTTTAAAATAAAAAGTTTTTTGGTTTTGTGTTTAAAAAATTTTGATACAATTCAATTTTGTTCTCCTTCAAAAATAAAATCAAATACAAATAAAAAAATAATAAAAAAAATGAAAAGAGAGAAGAAAAAAACAAATTTTTAAAATTTCAAAAAAAATTAAATCAAAGATAATTTCGTTCGAATATTGTTTTCAGATCGTTTTTTTTGTATGTAAAAATTTTTCTAAAGTTTTTTTGTTTTAGTTTCAATTCATAAAATGGAAGCAAATTGTAAATTTTTACAATTTTATTTTGAAGGTTTGTAATGTGCTCGAACGAATTCTTCAATGCGATCACATGCTTCAATTATTTTTTCTTTTTTCATTGTTATAACTATACGGATATAGTTGGGACATTCGAAAATCTTGAAAAAAATCTTAAAATTATTTTCTAAACTTTTAAATCAAATCATGACTTACATTGGCTGGCAAGCAAAATACGGACTTTTCTTTTATTAACATTTGAACAAACTCCAAGTCAGTTGGAATATCCGGAAAGGATTTCATGTCTAAACCGACCATCAAATACATGGCACCGGAGGGCTTTCTTGGAATTATACCCGGAAGGTTTTTTAATTTTTCATAAACTATTTCAGCATTCGTCTTAAGACAAAAATATAAAACATCTTTTTTTTTCTAACCCTTTGATTTTGTTTCACTTACTGCTAAAATTTCCATAATGTTATCAAAATAAGATTGGGGTGTTTTTTCAAGGATATCAACTACAGCGGCTTGTACCAAACTGTTTGGTCCTAATATTCTTGTCGTCAAATCATTCAAACCAGATCTAACTCCTTGAAATAAAAATATACAAGCAACTGCGAATGACCAAAAGAGGTAAATGATAATAAATTACTTGTCATGTAATTTTTTGGATCGTGTATAGCGACCCAACCGAATCTCCAACCAGGTAAAATGAATCGTTTTGAAAGAGCGTTACAAGAAAGAATTGGAACATTTTCAGACAATTCAGACATATAGTAGAATTCATTTCCAGGGAATACCATATCACCGTAAACCTCATCAGCTATAATTGGGAGTCTATAACGTTCGGCAAGCTTAACAATATCTGTTAAATGTTCTTTTGAGTAAACACTTCCACATGGATTTGAGGGATTATTTACAATTATGGTTTTAGTGTTTTCATCAATTAGACTTTCCAACTCTTCAAGATCACATTCCCAATTATTCTCTTCCTAAACAACGTTAAGCTTAGACTGATTCTGAAAAAAAATTACTTACAAAAAAATAATACTTACAAGTAGACTGTAATATTTGACATTTATTCCAAGAGTTCCAGCTAAGGTTTTATAAATAGAGAACCCAGGTTTTGGTATAATTATATTATCTCCTCGATTGCATAAAACAGTAATACACAAATCGATGGCTTGTGAACACCCATTGGTTAAATAAATGTCACTTAATTTGTATACAAGATTATCAGGACGAGAATAATATTTAGCAACTGCTTGTCTGGCTGCTTCAGTACCGTACGAAGGTGTATAACCATCGAATTTTTTATCAACAATACAATTTTGAATAGCTTTAACAACTGTGTCTGGTTTAGCAATATCGCTAAACACTGTCGGATCTCCAATTGATAAAGCAATCATTGGTAATTCTGGATTCGGTTCGATTTTCATTTGTTCAATTAATTTTCTAACCGGATTACATGTTGACTTGGCATAACTCGATGAATCAATATTCCAGTCTATTTCTTCTTGTTTTAAACTAGTTTCGGTGAGATTAGTATTTTTTTGGTTGTAATTATTGTTCAAATTTTTTAAGAGCTTTACATTTTTGGTTGCTGTCGGACATTCAGTGCATTCATCTTTTGACATAAAAAAATTTTAAAATTTTTTTTTTAATTTTTTTTTTGAAAAAGTCTACCACTGTTTTTAAAAATTAATTGTTCAAGTGCAAAACAAAATCTCATAAGAACAGAGATTTTTGCAGGGGTGGGTTCGAAAGCCGAAAATAAGAAAATTTTATTTACTTAATGCACTTTCGATGTTGTTGTTATTGTCAACTTGGATCGCAACTTTGGATCGAGTAAAACTAGCCATTTCGCGTTTAAAATTTTGAAACTTTTAACAAAAAATTAATTTTTTTAAGAATAACCGAATTTTTCTTTTTTTTTAAATTTACTTTATATTTATATAATTTTGCCTCTTTGAATTTATTAACAGCAATTTCTAAAAAGAAAGATACACCTTTAAACATGTTCTTGCTTTAAACACAAAAAATTTATAAATTAAAGTCGAAAAAAGTAATCATGACTCAATAGATTGAAATTTTTCGTTTTTAAAATCAAGTTATAAGGCTGTAAAAACAAACTAAATTCTCTGTATCCTAAAAGCAGTTATTTAATTCTTCAGACGTATGTTTCAGGTTGTATGTATTTGTTTCATTCACTTTTCTTTAACAAAAAAAAAACACACCCATTTTTTAAGCTTTACATAGAAAAATTATGCTTTCTTGAAAAAGTTTTTTTTTTTCTAATACGCATATTAAAATTTTGTTTCATTTGTCGACTTCTTCGACTAATACAATTTTACACGAACATAAAACAAAAAATTTTAAAGATGATAAAAGCTTACATAAGAAGAAAAAAGAAATTTTCTTTTTAAAATTATATACTATTGAATTGTGTTTCTGATTTAGCTTTTGAATGCTTACTTTGTTTTTATGTTGTTGTTGTTGTTTAAGTTTCGTTGAGAAAAAAAAGAAAGCTTTTTAATGTGCTTGATTAAATTATTATAATTATAGGTAACTAGTTTTTCGAGTTGGTTTTAACAAAAATAAAAACGAGTCAACATAACATTAAACAAAGTTACATGAAGAAGGTGTTCAGATTTGGTTAATTCACTACCCTGGTTTTTTAGAAAAATCTAGCTTAAATTTAGCTCTCATTTTTTTGAGAAAATAAAAATAGAGAAAAATTTATTCAAAAAATAAAATGAAAGTTTTCTGTCTGAGTTGGATAAAAATGCAGCTTAAAATAATAGAACACGAGTTAACAATAAATAGATGCAAGTGAATTTATTTTTGCATTTTTATTTGAGCAAAACCAAAATCAACTCAAACAATAGTTCTAGGGTTTTAAGATAGACAAGATAGAAATTTCGAGTATATTTCGTTCGCTTAAAAGACATGAACTTTTTTACATTTCTATTTCACTAGAAAAATGCTTGACGAGATACCCGGTCAGTAAGTTTAAAATTTAAAACTAATGATAAATGAGGAAAGAGCTGTTTCATCACTTGTCCTTTTTACTTTATACGTTCACAACTCTTATCAAGGATCCATCAAAACATTTTGAAAGGAATTAAATAATGTTAAATATTAAAATAATAATCCTTCAGTTTCAGCCACCTACTAACCTAGTCGTTCACATGTTCGAAAAGTGAAAAAGAGGTTTTCAAAATTTTCCGCATATTTTCGAGGACATTCTTGACAAACTCGTAAAAGGCCTCGAAAATATTTGAAATATATTGAAAAATTTTAAATAAAGTTTGGTGTTGGAAATCGACTAATGAACCAACTGGACAAACCATGAATCTTATATTGCAATTACTACCGTATTCCCTCGTTCGATATTGCTGCACCACAAGTTAAGACACGCCTTTGGACCATGCACCAAAGTACATCTCGCCCATGCTATAACATTGTTAACTTGGAGCGCATGCTCTAATAGCGTAATCACGCGTTTAGGTCAGCATCAAACACTGAAAGTCTTAGTTTAATGCGTCATCAAGACTCGATTTTAAAGAAAAAAATCGAAAATATAAAAAATTAATTTTTTAATATTTTTTTTTATTAATCTTTGGTGCTGCACCAAATGCATTATTCAAGAAAATTATTTTCGATTTTTTTCTTTAAAATCGAGTCTTGATGACGCATTAAACTAAGACTTTCAGTGTTTGATGCTGACCTAAACGCGTGATTACGCTATTAGAGCATGCGCTCCAAGTTAACAATCTTATAGCATGGGCGAGATGTACTTTGGTGCATGGTCCAAAGGCGTGTCTTAACTTGTGGTGCAGCAATATCGAACGAGGGAATACGGTAATACATTTATACAAATCATTTAGTCAGTTTCAAAATGGTACCCTAGGTGTCTTGATATTATAATTTTCAAAGGTACTAATGGGATTTATTTGAATTTAAGAAACGATTTTCAGTTGCAACTAAACCCATTTTTGCCCGTAAGGAATAATGCTATCAATACATCTAGGGAACTATTTTGAAACTTATTAAAAGATCTAAAATTTACCGTTCATGGTTTAGTCCAGTTTAGTACAATTTTAACAGTTCAATACTCCTAACACCTCTCTAAAACCCGTGTTCAACACATATCTAACACTTTATCTAACAATTTGTCACTGCATCTTTGTTTTTTGAAAAACACTCTTCATTTTTTTCAACTTATCGTAATTCTTTCAGTGAAAATTTGCATAAAATTACAGGAAATACAATCAAAATTTTATACTGGTTCCTTAATAAGAATTATGAGAAATGTAAAAAGGACAAATGATGAACGAGACCATGGAAATGTATGAACAAACTTTAGGAGGTGCTATTGGACCTACAGTCGCTTATAACACTGGTGCGATGTCTCATGCGGCACACCATGCCTCTCATCGATACTTAGCTATGAGTTCAATTTTCTTGTCTCAAAATAATTCCGGAGAATACGAGTTAAGTAATTTTACATGTGTCACCAAGACTACTAATGGAAAATATGCAATTATTTGTCAATCGTCCGGAACCCATGAAATCACGGACACCCTCATTGGTCAATTGATAAGATGAATGGCTGGAATCTGTAACAATTGTACTAGTTTATGTTTACCCTACCTTATTCTAATAAATAATTCAGCTTTTTTACATTTGAAATTGATTGTCTAGGTAGATTTTTCGGAGTAGCAAGAAAATCTACAATTCGCTGATTAAACTTCGAAATTTTTTAATTTTTTGAAAAAATAAAAACGTTCAAGATATTTTTTTTAAAAAAAAACTTTCAGTCTAAAAACCTTTTATTGCATCATTTTAAAGTAGAATTGCTCACAAGTTTAAAGCATGATCAATTTTTTGTTTAACTCTTTTTTTTTAAAATAATTTGAAACTATTGAAAATAAAATGTGAAAAAAACTAGTAAATTACCAAATAAATGAACGTGTCTTACATCATATTTAATTTAACAATTAAATTGTGCTGAACCTAGGCATATTCAAAATACTTTTTTTTTAATTGAAATTAAAAGCAGTTTTAAAGAAAAATACAACTTTTTCTTCGAAATATAAAACTATAAAATTATCAAGTATAAAAAAAAGTATAAGTTAAAAAAATTTCATTCGGATTACAGAGAAAAGAATCCACTGATTTTACATAAAACATTCAGAAAATTTATTCGGTTAAAAGAGATTTTCGGATTATCAGACTTCGGATTAACGAGGTTTGACTGTAGTACGAAAAAAGTACGGTACGAAAATACTGAACTAGGGTTCGTACTCGTAGAGAAATCCTGTAATCGATTAAGAGCTTAATCGTAAGAAAAAAGATTCAATCGAACAATTGCTTTTGTTCCGAAATATTTTAGTTGCACGGAAAAAATTTAGTTGTAGGTTTACTCGAGGGAAAATATATGTTTCGATTGGGAAAAAATTTTAGTCGTAATGAAAAATATTATTTTTAATTTCAATCGAATTTTTTCATTAAATTAATTCTCTTCCGTCGGATTTTGAACAAAACTTATTCGAGAAAAACTTAATGTTTAAAACTCAAATAAGAAAATCAAGATGATAGGAGAGTTTTTTTGGAAAAATAAGTCATTTGGTGAAAAATATTGTCATTCATTAACATAAACGCTGACTTTTCTTTGGTTACGGAATTTGTGAATCTCCATAAACAAATTTTCTTGCGAGTCAATTTTGTGAAAACCAATAAAAATTAAAGTCAAATAACACCAATATCACCCCCATTTACCAGCCTTTTTGAAGAGATAAAAATTTAATGTGACTAACTGAAATATTGGTCCCTTTTTATGTTGTGATATAACTATAGTGATAAAAGTGACAAAAGTGTATAGGAATATAATTGTGACTTGGCTGCAGACATTGGCAACCGAAAAAGTTTGAGTATGGGTATGGGTTTGGGTATTACAACCAAACCCGACAACTTACCCGTCATACCCGAATTTCTCGGGTAAATACCCGACAACTTACCCGTCATACCCGAATTTCTCGGGTAAATACCCGACAACTTACCCGTCATACCCGAATTTCTCGGGTAAATACCCGACAACTTACCCGTCATACCCGAATTTCTCGGGTAAATACCCGACAACTTACCCGTCATACCCGAATTTCTCGGGTAAATACCCGACAACTTACCCGTCATACCCGAATTTCTCGGGTAAATACCCGACAACTTACCCGTCATACCCGAATTTCTCGGGTATAAAACCCGGCAACCGACTTATAAAAATCAAAAAATATGCGAAAAACATTTTTAGAATTATTTTAGGATATTTCCCAATTTTGACTACCCCATGAAAAAATAGATTTTTTGGGTTTTCGATGTCGTAGCATAACGCTATATCAAATATGACGAATACAGATAGTTTGGACGTTTTGCTCCGACCGAACCTCTCCGGTCCGTTGTAAAAATTTATTTTTTTTTTAATTCCTAAAAAAAATTACAATAACCGTTACTCGTTAGTAAAAAGTTAATTCTTATCGAAATAGAAGCTGAAAAACATGAGTATTTTAATCTCTAAAATATGTATCTGAATTTTTCTGTAATTACTTTTCGTTTTTCTGAGAGTCAAATTTTTCGTTCGATTTAATTTTTTTAATTTTTGCAACGGACTCTTAATTGGCAATGATAGATATTTTGGATCATAATCGACAGAAATTGCGAGTCTGAGACCGAGTCATGACTCATGAGTCTGACTTCAGTCATTTGACTTAAGTCAAAAAACAGCATTGTTCCGAATATAAGCTTTTTATTTCTAATGATGAGGAAAAACATTGTTTTTAGTTAATTAAACGCTCAAGAATATACTTTATAACTAATTTATCTTATTAAAACTAGCAAAAGAAGCTTGATCTTTTTTTTCTTTGATTATCCAATAAGAATGTAAGTAAGTAACCTCACCACATTAGAATCGTAAAATTAAAAGTAAAAAGCAAACTCTAAGTGATGAAAATGACTTTACTCAAGTCACAAAATAAAGGACTCAAGTCTGGCCTGAGTCAAATTTTTAAGTCACTATCACTGCAGGACATTTGATCAATAATCGCGGTTTAATTAAACCTTTGGATCGACCGACCATTATCCAAAAAAAAAATTTGCAGAATTTGATTCTGCATAAGAATTAAAAAAAATTAATTCAATATTTTAGAATCGTTGGATCTTTTGAATACGCAAGTTTTGCGGGCACATCAGTTAGTTTCAGATAAAACTAAGAAAGTATTTTGAAATAAAGCAAAAAACATTTTGTCAAACAGAAAAATGTCCATAGTCAACTATTATTTACTCAAAAACTCTAAATCTTTAGATGTTCAAGGGACGAAAACTGTTCAGCGTGTTTCTCATCTTTGATATTTTTTCCTTATTGAAAAGGGAGAATAACTAGGTAAAAGTGCCTAACCCATTAGACAAAGCCTTTATAATATGTTTTTGAGTAAAGAACCTAAAAGACAAAAACAAGAATTAAAGCTGATAAAACATATTATCCGATTGAATCTCAGATTTTATAAAGTTAATAAATTCATGTGGCTGATCGGATAATATGTTTTATTAGCTTTAATTCTTGTTTTTGTCTTTTCGCTTTGTCTAATAGGTTAGACACTTTTACCTAGTGATTAGATGTATTTACTTTTTTAAAAGAAAAGGTTTGGGTGGTTTAAATGACATATTCTTCGGCTTTAAATAAATACTCAATCAACAATGCAATCAACTTTTCATTATCACTCTTAAGTAAATATGATTTTAAGTCAAATTTTTGAGAGAGAACACTTAGATGCGCCTTAAATATTTATAATAATCTGTAGAAGAGGCTTCTCGACATCGACTCTTGATATCATATGATTTCGAATGATCGGAGCTGAGAAAAGATGATACCATTATAGTCATAAATTCTGAAACCAACTTATATCAAAAAGGGGCTCAGAACTCGTCACATGTTTCTAAGGCGTTCAGAAAAGAAACAGGACGATTTTATATTCTTTGTCAACATAGGGGTATTATATTTGAGTTTAAAGTTAAACTCTAAAAAGCATTTAAATAAACAAGAAAAATTAATTCGAATCTATAAAAGGAAAGGTTTATCCCGCATCGTTAAGTAGAATGTATCTGTATTCGTCATTTTTGATATAGCGTTATTCTACGACATCGAAAACCCCAAAAATCTATTTTTTCATGGGGTAGTCAAAATTGGGAAATATCCTAAAATAATTCTAAAAATGTTTTTCGCATATTTTATGATTTTTATAAGTCGGTTGTCGGGTTTTATACCCGAGAAATTCGGGTATGACGGGTAAGTTGTCGGGTATTTACCCGAGAAATTCGGGTATGACGGGTAAGTTGTCGGGTATTTACCCGAGAAATTCGGGTATGACGGGTAAGTTGTCGGGTATTTACCCGAGAAATTCGGGTATGACGGGTAAGTTGTCGGGTTTGGTTGTAATACCCAAACCCATACCCATACTCAAACTTTTTTGGTTGCCAATGTCTGCTTGGCTGTAATAGAAAATTTTATCTTTTAAAACTATAAAGCTATTGGCAAAAATTAAGACGGAGCGTAATCATCTTTTAATTTTTTATACTGATCTTGGTCATGTAAAATCTACGTTTGTGTCATTGATTGGCGTAAATTTTGGGATGTTTAAGCGAGGTTAACTTCTGTCCCTTAAATTCTAAATTTGTTTTTTCGAAAATATTATTGATCGTAAGCCTGTCGAAAATATTTTTTTCGTTCCGATATCTAATTATTTTTCCCTTGTTTTGAAATAATTCTTAAGTTACTGCTTTTTTGAAACAACTTTTATATTAGTATGTTAGATTAAAAAAATTTTCATTAAATATTCGTCGATTAGTTTTTCCTTAATCGTTGAGTGTTATTCGCCACTTTTCCTTAATCGCCACTTTCATCGATTATACCTTAATCGATTTGTAACCCTATACTGAACTTCAAATTGCCGGTATAAAAAATAAAGAATATGTTTTATTATAGATCAAGAGACATTATTCAAAACAGAAAAAGAGTAAGAGGAAAGACTATGATAATATGTTTGTAACACCGCATAAAAAGGTCTTTTAATCTTTCAAATAATGGTCGTTTAAGTCTTCGTACTCATCTTTAAATTCTTCGATAAGTGGATTTTTAGTCAACATTGCATTCAGGGTGTAAGCTTTATTCCTTTAATTGTCCTTTAATGTTGGACTTTTGAAGGTGAAGTGCGAACAAAGGCACTTGCAAAAAGTAGGAAATACTTTCGATTCTTTTAATTGTTTCGGGGAATGTCGTTGATAAATATTGAGAACAGAACTGGGCTTAAAATGGAGGAGAGAGTAATAAGAATGGTGATATCCTAGTTCAAATCAACCAGCTAAATAACATTGTAAGTCTCAATGGAGATAAGTCAACTTATCGGTCATTTTGAAGAAGCAAAAGAGATATACTCGATTTTATTATGTGTTCATCATTTATGTACAGATCATTCAAAGAAGTCTTCGTTTTAAATGAATCACCGATGCATAGCATTCTTTAACGCGAAAAATCTGCATTGTCATTCTAAAGAACTTAGCGACAAAAAAGCTATTTGGAAATCATTTCAAAATAGTCTACCAAAAAATTACCCGGTAAACCAAAACGGTGAACAAGTTCATTACTAACTCACTAATCAAAGCTGTAAATAAATCGTTTCCTTTTCTAAACTGATGTTGAATTCATCCGATAGTTTGTTCCCCACAGAAACGGCAGAGTGTTCAATAAAGCAAAAAAATAATTGATCACGAGATCAAGGCAATAGAAAATTGGAGAAATCTTACAAAAATTCTCGATAACAAGGTTATGGATGATGTTCAAATGGTTTTGGACGAGATAACAAACCAGAATGAAAAAGATAATTGATTATTTAATAATTAGCTTTATTTAATTTATTATACATTTAATAGCCAATGTCAAATTCTTCCCTGAGTCTCCTAAGAGATCACAAAGAGAAAAGTTTGGAGAAAATTAGAGAACTCATTAAGATTCTTTAGAGATCCATTGGAGATCTTTCTAACCTTTTTCTCTAAACGATCTCTCATTTTTCACATTAGATAATGGAAAAAAATCTAGCGTCAGTGCTTTATAGATCTCTTCGAGAATCTCAAGAACTTCTCTAAAGAAGTACATCAAGATCTAATGAGACCATTCTAGGAGAACTTAAACTTAAAACTAAAAGATTTTAAGAGAATCACATAATACAGATTACTTAAAGAGACTTTATTTCGAATTATTCGTTTTTATTTGAATTATTAATTTATAGAATTAATCCAAATGCTTGTGTTTGATTAAAGTTCAAGGGAAAGATTCAAGTATTTATTTATTTTTTCAAGCAGATTCAAAAATGTTAAGCTTATTTTTTATCAAGAATCAATTTAATTTTCAAGGATAGTCTCAAGAAAAACTTTATTGAAAAAAAATTCATTCAAATTCAATAAAATATTTCCAAAAGTGAACTTTCAGGAATGTTCAAAAGTTTTCAAAAGTTTTCATCACCTTTCAAAAATTTTCGGAACTTTTCATAATTTTTCATAAATTTTCAGGTTCCGAACGTCAGCGAAAATTATTTCTCGGGCCTTTTCAAAATTTTTCGCATATTCGTGGACGTTCGGAACCTCAAAATTTATGAAAAATTATGGGAATCGATTAATGCTGTCTTTATAAAATAGAAACAATAAAGCATATTTTTTTATATCTTGGTAAAAGATGAGAGACCAGATGATCACATTAAAATTCTTTATTTTGATAAAAATTTATTTTTTTGTAATGATAAGGTTTGGGCAATATTTCAAATAGATCGAAAATTTTAACTTTTGTATATCACAATTAAAAGAGGTCTATTGTAACATGAGATCAATAATTTTAAAGCTCAAGACCAAATTCAGATGATCATCGAGAATAATGGTCAATAAAGAAACGAAATTGAGGGGATGTTTTGATTAAGCTCGGCTAAACTTGTAAAATATTCCGCAAATTTTACTGAATTGGACAAGGAGGATCTAAAGTATTGTTTTTTTTTGCTGACTAGTTATAATTTTGACGAATTAGAAGATTTTTTGACAGTGGGTGAAAAATTTTGTCTGTAAGAATTCATAAATAAGCCGGACGTACTGAATTTCTCTTTCAACCAAATCATGATGGTACTGAATTTTTATCAATGTCTTTTGCAACGATATAGCTAAAAGTCATTTTTTAAACAAAAAAAATAGAAACCAAGGTTTTTTTATTTCGATTTGTTGAAAAAGGGAGTGTAATTGTATAATGTTTAGAACAAGCTTAGAAGACAATGTCTATAAGAAGGAGAAATAAAAAAAACAGAAACAAAATGAACATAGAGATATTTGATGAAAAAATATATTTGTGTTTTAATAGTGAAAATGTGATGAACTAAGTATTGGATGATGGTGAGATCCAATCGGACTTTGCTTTTGATCAAGAAAACATGATGCAACGAGTGGTAGGTGCTGGAAGATTCAAAATTGATTTTGGTTGAAGAATCAAATTAGACGTTGCTTTTGAGCAGAGAAACATTATTGACCAAGTGATAGCTGCTGGACGATTCAAATTGGATTTTGGCTATAATGTAAAATTTGAGTTATCTTTTGAGCAAAAAAATACAATGCAACAAGTTTTAGTAGCTAAAAGTATAAAATATGAAAATATCTCAACGTTTATCAGTCAAAATATGATGCACCAAGTGGTAGGTGTTGGCAAAATCAAATTGGACCTTGGCGATAGAATTCAATTTGACTTTGCCTTTAAACAACAAAACTTAATTGACCAGGTGCGTCGTGCTGAAATCTGTGATCTTGGGGTTCACATAATCAAGGCCATCTTGCTGGTTTTGTGACCGACAATGATCACAAAATGTTTGATCACGTGCTTTTTTATTTTTTATAAAATATTTTGATCACGCCTAAGATTTTAAAGATCACACAAATTTAAAAAAGATCACACTGATAGTCCAAGCTCTTTTAAAAATTTTTGCTTATGTTATTTCCCCCCAGCGTTAACTCGCTATTAATGAAATATCAGTAAATTCGAGCAATTAAGTTAACATTTTTACCGTTTTTTATTGTAAATGCTTTTGTCCATGTTTAAGGAAAAATAAATACCGTAAAAGCCCAAGAGTCAACCCATGGGGTAAAAGAAAATTGAGCGTTCAGTAACAGCTCTTGGTTTTTATTTTTAAAAATTTCGTTGATAATTTTTTTAAAGATCACATCAATTAAAATTTTGATCACACATTTCTAATTCATCCAATTTTTTAAAATTATAAGATCACAAAAACAGTGATCAGTAAAATTTTAGACATCATCGGTCAAAAACCCAGTCAGATTTTTTCTAAAGATTTTTTAGAGACCCTTTAAAGAATCTTTATTATTTCTTTATGTTTTTAGAGAAATTTTAAAGATAAAATGGAGATTTAAGAAAATCAAAAAAAATATATTTTTTTTCCCTATTTTTTCTTTGAAAAATCTTTAATTAAATATTTATTGATATTCTCTAAAAGAACTTCGAAATGCTAAATTTTTTTTTAGCTCGACACTTAATTGATTTGGTTGATTCCCATTCCCATCGATTGTGTTGAAATAGTAAACCCATTAAGAATGTCATTCGAGACTTTATAGTGGTCATTGGGACACCTTGGCATATCAAACAAATCGAAAGCTGAGAAATCCTTATTATTCAGAATCATAATTTTGATTTTAGCTAACCCATTCCAAATTAATTCCTTTACTTAGAAAAAATTCAACGATTCATTGGAAAATGATATAAAATTTTTTTTGTAATCATGCGGCATACTACTGTCGAATTTGAATTTTTTCAAACCAATATTCTAAAGATCTGGGGTAGAATTTTTCTATGAGTCTTTGAAGAAAAAAATATTTTTAACCATCCCAATTATTTTTAAAGAGACTTTTTTTAAGATTTCTACAAGATCATTCAAGCCGAGTATGAGAAAAATATCGCATGATAATAAAGTTAAAAATTTGAGGCGGTTGATCAAAAAATAAAAAATATAGGAAAGTATGGTCAATTTTTATTCAAAACTTAATAAGTGTATTCAATCAATTAACTTGTTTGAATACAATAGAAATAAAATTACAAACAACTTTGTAATTGAGTACATTTTTAATGTTTCATTTTTTTTTAATTAAATTATAATATTTTAAAACTCCTCCCTAATTGATAAATATTTCTATTTTCCTACGATTTGAAATATTCTAAAAAATTATCAATTTCAAAAGTAAGTTTTTTTAGATTCTTTTTTTTCTAATTTTTGACTAATTGATTCCTAACTTATGTTCCAAAGATCAATTGAAAACAAACGCTTTGCTTTTGCTTTTACGACATCCCAAAAATAAATCTTAGTTTTTTTATGCTTGGGAACGTTTTCAATCTTTTAGCGGGCGGTTTACAAGTACTCTTTGTCGGAGTGAGCCTATTGTAGCAAAATCTCTTGAAGGTAACTTTTTTTGGACTCTTCCCTGGTTAGTAATGCTCGAAATTTAATAAGTAAAGTTAATACTAAATTCCTTTCGTAGGTCTCTACAAGTCAGCACACTAATAATTAGCTACGTTTTCATTGATGCTCACAAAGTTCATGGCAAATACTCGGTTGACATGATTTTTATTGATTAAGAATATTAAATAATAGAATTGATTTGGTATTGTGGTGGCCATTCACGTGTTTCTCTTGTCAACTTTCATGAACTGATGTTTTGGGAAAGCCATCATTGATTTTTGGGTATCAAATGAAATATAATTTTACGGCAATTTGAAGTTGAATATCAGTTCAAAAATATCAATTCGATCATTTCAGATTAGAACTTTAATAAAAATGAAAGTAATATAGAAAATGGTTTGGAGAGATAGATTTTTCGGTGTGACACAGCATGTCACATCTAAATATTACTTCTGCAATTATCAAAATGCACATTGCAGATCACACACCATTAAAATTATATATTTTTAACTGCGTCATTTTTTGGAGACTTATTGCAGAAGTAATAATTATATGTGACATGCTTTGTCACACAGTTTCTATATTACTTTCATTTCTATTAAAGTTATAATTTGAAATGATTGAATTGATCTTTTTGAACTGATATTCAACTTCAAATTGACAATTTTACAAGCTTCAACAAGAGCTTTTTAGCTTTCATTTGATTCCCAAAAATCAATGATGGCTTTCCCAAAACATCAGTTCATGAAAGTTCACAAGAGGAACACGTGAATGACCACAACAGTATATTGGAAAAATTTTAAAGAAAAAAAATGAAATTATAGAGAAAAAGTGAAAATCTTTAAATAATCTCTTATTTTCTTTAAAGGAATTTTAGAGAAAAGTGTCCAATATTCTCCAAAAAATCTCTAGAAAAATCTCTAAAAAATATCTTAAAGATCTTTAAAAAAAATCTGACTGGTTTAAACCAGCAAGATGGCCTTGATCACATATTATGTGAACCCCAAGATCACAAAGTCGACAAGACCCATAAATTTAAACAATTAAAATTGATTTTTTTAAAAATAAATTTTGTCTCTTAAATTTATTTGCAAAAAAATTTTGATGGATTTCTTATTTTTAATTTTTTTTAAATAATGTAATTGTCTTTAGCGTTTAGTTTTCGAAATTTTAACAAAAAATAAATTTGGGTAATAATGTTCAATTAATAAATAAATTTAAACAATTAAAATTGATTTTTTTTTCTAGTGAGTTCTATGCTGATTTACATTTTAATAAAGTGATGAATAATTCATTGAAGAATATCTACTTTACTGCTACATTGTCGTACTACAAAACCGTTGTACGATTGTAGTTCAAAAACTGGAACTTGTTCAATTTCGATACCAAAGTATTTAACATAATAAATAATGGAAATGAGTTTGTGGATGTGGATTTTATAAAATTCTTTTTGATTAGAGAAGTCCTCTTGTCTTGATTTGATTGTAAAACTTTTACTTTTTGTTTAAAATATTATAAAGATCGAATTTTAAATGTGTAAGTGGAACTACTGGTTTTTATATCTGTTTTTTAAGACTGGTTATAAGTACAAAATAGAAATTAAAAAAAACAAACTGTTATAGTACAAATTTTACATGATAATTAATTTGTGGAATTAATTAGAATTATGTTATTGTCTGAAAAAAACAACTATTAAAGGGCTATCAAATATAATTAACATTTTTACCAGAAATGAATTTTCTAAAACCTCGGAAATTTTTTTCGGATAATTCTTGTTCGTACAAATATTTTTGTTAATGTTGTTTTTGAACGAAGAATGACAATTTTCAAAATGGACTGGTAGGATCAATTTGACTGAATTAAAGTTAAAACCTGATGCAAACAAACGACATAATTGGATCATGACCAGAAATTGTCCAAAATCTATGCTTCAACGGGTCATTCGAACGTTTCTCTTATTCTTTCTTTTAAATCTTTTTTTGGGTCTAAAAAACTATTAAATGAATCATCAATGCCAAATATTAACGAAAATGAATTCAAATGGTCTAAAATTTTAAAAGATATTCAAACTATTGTCTAACGCATTAAGATTTTAAAAAATTTATTTTTCAAAATTCACATGACCATATTAAGAACTTATCTTAATTTTTGAAAAAAAAAATAAAAAACCTAATTATTTAACTCATAATTATCTTAATTATTTTTCATAAAATGACGAGACGTAGTCGAGATTTCGAAGTATCTGTTGGGTATTCAAATAACCCTGAAGATGAAGGCATGTAAAATCAAATAATGCAACAACTATTTTTTCTTATTAATAGTTTTTATTAAAATTAGACCTGAGAAAAAACAGTTATGTTGAATTTTTTGGGATGACCCGAGTCCGGCGTGGAACCTTTGTAAATGATGATGCTTTGCAATCAGAAAAAATAATCGACGATTTAGTTGCAATGGATGCAGGCTTCGATCCGTCTGATTTACCTGATCTAAGCGTAGGACAAAAAAATGTTTTCAGTGACAGAATATTGCCGAAAATTAATGAAAAATATGGAAATTTTCATACCATAGATTGGTTAAGAGATCTAACTAAAGATAAATATAGACACAAATGGCTTAAAAAGCAAAAAGAAAAGGGTAAATGGATTGATAAAATTCAAGCTTGGCATGATGCTTGCGCTGGTTGGTTCTGTGTGTTGTTAATAGGACTAGGGGCTGGTAAACTCTAAATTCAAAAGTCTTGAATCATATTTTAAAACAAATTGAATTTAGGGATAGTCGCCGGAGTCGTTGATATCGGTAGCAACTGGACATCGAATATAAAATCCGGATTTTGTAAAAAAGCCTTTTGGTTGAATCGAGAACAATGCTGCTGGGACACAAACACAACAGATTATGATAATTATAGAAATCCTACATGCAATGGAGTAAGTAATTTTATTTTTGATTCGATCAGTTTATTTGGGTTTGATCATTTAAGTGGGTCTCTTGGACCGAAGCTATCGGAATTGACAATCAAAATACTGAATATTTTTTTGCACTTGTTATCCACGTGGGCTTTGCAGTCATGTTTGGACTAAGCTCAGCTGTGCTCGTAAAAGTTTTTGCACCTTATGCTTGTGGATCAGGTGTACCTGAAGTAAATAGTTTAAAATTCAATTTTATTAGACTTGTTGTTAATGTTTTCAATTAAAGATTAAAACCATATTAAGTGGTTTTGTGATTCGTGGATATTTGGGAAAATGGACTTTGCTAATTAAATCATTGGGAATGATTTTAGGTAGCTCAGCTGGATTAACACTAGGAAAAGAAGGCCCATTTGTTCATGTGGCCAGTTGTTGCGGAAATATATTTTCCTATTTATTTCCCAAATATGGACGAAATGAAGCAAAAAAGAGAGAAATTTTATCAGCTGCAGCATCAGCAGGTGTCGCTGTAGCCTTCGGTAAATTAATTAAACTAAAACTTTAGGACTCATAAAAATTCTGAATATTTTTACAGGAGCTCCTATTGGTGGAGTTCTCTTCAGCCTCGAAGAAGTAAGCTACTATTTTCCGCTCAAAACCCTATGGCGGTCATTCTTTTGTGCAATGGTTGCTGCATTTATTGTTCGGACAATCAACCCATATGGAAAAGGTCACGATGTCCTCTTTTACATCGAGTATGAGCCCGAGTGGTCATTTTTTGAATTAATACCCTTCATTATTCTTGGACTATTAGGGGTAAGTTTGTTTATTTCACTGGAGATTTTAAAGTAAAATTTTTATCTTCAAGGGTCTTTTTGGATTTTATTTTATCAAAGTAAACATTTGGTGGTGTAAAATCAGAAAGTCAACAAAACTAGGAAAATTTCCAATAACTGAGGTTTGTTTTTATTCAAAATAATCAAAAAAAAAACAACTATCTGATTCTCAAAATCTAGGTTTTGATAATTAGTTTAATAACAGCATTTTTTGGATATTTTAATGAGTATACTCGTATGTCAATGCCTGAACTGATACGGCGTCTTGTCGGTAAATGTAGCATCACAGACGAGTCTTACTTATGGTAAATTTATGTCTCAGTTTTGTTAACAAAATCTTATTTGTTTCAAAAAGCGATTACGCGAAAAATATAACGTCAGCAAATGAAGAAGTAATTCCAACAAAGGCTAATTTTGGAGTCCATGAAGCTATCTGGAAGTTAGTCCTCGCGTTAGTTTTTTACCTAGCAATGTTAGTTTTGACCTTTGGTATCAAAATTCCATGCGGCTTGTTTGTTCCAAGCTTAGCTATCGGAGCTATAACTGGACGAATCTTCGGAATCGGCATGGAAATTCTTTCCTTGTAAGCTTTTAATTTTTTTTTCACTGTAAAAAAAATGACGAAGTTATCCTACAGTAATTATCCGGGATTTTTTGTATTTGCTGCTGGATGTGATGAAAACGTTGCTTGTATAATCCCTGGTGTCTATGCAATTGTTGGAGCTTGTGCATTTTTAGGCGGTGCAACACGAATGACAGTTTCTCTAGTAAATGATCTCAAGTAAAAAATGTAAAGATCAAAATTAATAGTTGAAAATATACAGGTTGTAATAATGATTGAGTTAACGTCTGGTCTTTCACTAATTGTACCATTGATGGTATCTGCATTTTCAGCGAAACTTTTTGGAGAATTTTTATGTCCTGGAGGAATTTACGATGCTCACATTAATCTTAACAATTATCCATTTTTGGATAATAAAGAAGATTACGAATTTTCCGCGTCGGCAGTTGATGTGATGAAACCTCAGTAATTTTTATAATTTTAGATTTTGAAATTAATAATTGAAAAAATGATATTTTAGAAAAAATGACCCACCATTAACTGTTTTAATTCAAGAAGGGATGAACTTGAAACAAGTCGAAGAAGTTACAGAAAATTCAAATTTTACCGGATTTCCGATTGTCGTTTCAAAAGAATCTCAGTTACTAGTAGGGTACATACTTAAAAGGGATTTATTAATGGCGTTTGGTGAGTGTCTTTTAGTAACCTTAACAAAGTAAAATTTATAAATTTCTGTTTTTTAGATCAATACAAAAAAAGTGGGCTAGTGAATCCAAGTACACTTGTAAAATTTTCAAAAACAATTTCAAATAAAACAAATGAAACCTGTATTAAATTGGATAGGCTTGTTGAAATGGTACTTCCTGTCAAAATTGCTTTAAAGACTTTGATTAATATTTTAATTTTTCAAACAAAGGCTCCTTTGTGTGTTTCAGACCAAACTCCAATGGATGTAGTTATTGACTTGTTCCGAAAAATGGGTGTTGGTATTTTATTAGTCACACATTTTGGGTAAACTTAAAAATTAAACCTGAATATTCAAAATTGAGGTTATGAAAGTTTAAATTTTAGAAAACTACTCGGTGTTATAACTAAAAAGGATATTTTGAAGCATCTGGCTGAAGAAAGGGAAAAAACCAAATAGAATTGTTTTTTATTGTTTAAATTTATTTTTTTAATAATAAATTTTATTGTTTAATATTTGAGTCTGGTACTTTCAATATTAATCTTATTCAAATGATGTTTCGATAATTCCGTCTTTTCGAATTCTGAAAAAAAAATCGCACTTTGGAAGCGCCATATTGAGGTATAGGCCATACTTTCACACTTGAAAAAAGTTAAGTGTTAAGTGTAAGTGTAGCACTTGCACTTACACCCGACACTTGGACACTCGAAAAAATCAAGTGTTACACTTACACTCGACACCTAAACACTTGGAAAAATCAAGTGTTCGATTTTTGAATTTGACATATTTATGTTACGGAAAATATTGTAAATACACCAAACTCACTCATTTTTCCAAACCGAAACGTACTGTATCAACTTAACGCCCTGCTGGCTTACTGGTTAGAGCGTTAGATGGCGAATCTATTGACCCTAGTTCAATTCCACTCGACTGCTAAAAAAGTCAGGCAAAAAAAAACAAAAAAACTTAACGCTATCTAACAAAATTTATTTATCTTACCATACCCTACCATAAAACCATACGTCCCATCTTACCGTACCAGCCCACCGTACCGTACGGGAAAATAAAATTAAAAAAAAAACGTAGGTCCTTCATTTTTAGTTAAAATTTCAAATTTTAAAAAAAACGGTACGCTTGGATGATAGGGTACGGGGTACTCCTTTTTTCAGGAGCCCAGTATTAAGAAACATGAGATTTTCACCAAACCAAAAAAAACAGCTGATGTTGATTAAAATTTACAGCATTTCTACGTTTTAGATAACTACAAAAACACCTAACCTTAATGAAAATCTGTTTAGTAAAAATTTGGTTATTCAAAATCTTAGTTTTAAGCTAAGAAGCCACAAATCATAAATCTTAGTAGCTTTAAATTATATTCCTCCTCTGTGATACAATAAATTCAAGTTAAAAAGTGTCTTAACATCTTTCTATCATAATTGTCTCTGGAAATAGGTGAGGATTTGTCATAAAACAAATAGTTTTATTTAATACAAGCGATTTTCTAAAATTTTAGCATTTATCCTTCAAAATTTACGGAAATTGATATTTCGGACATATTGTAGTATCAAGAGTTACTTATCATTTGAAAAACCCTCACCTTTTCTTGTAGAGAAAGACTTATACTAAAAAGCTAAAAAGTTTGTGTCTTATGTAGATATAAAATTGAAGAGAAATTAGCTCTCAAAAACCATGAAAAACTTACTAAGATTTATGATTTGGTGCATCTTAAATGAACAAAAATAGAATACAAATAAATTATAACTAAGCGCTACCAATCTATTTGAATTTTACATAGCTAAGTGACAAGTTATTTCAAAGCTCAGGATATCAAGGGATAGATTGCCTTGCAATAATAAATTATTGTTCTTCACTTCAATCAAAGATTTTCTGAGAGTTTCGCTTTATTTAAGCTGAAAAAAGCCTTCTTAGTTTGAATATGACTTAAAAACTGGGTTTAAATCTAATTTTTAACTAATAAGAAGTTTATCTCGAATAATTCCAGCTTTTGTGAATCAGAAATATTTTGTTATATCTAGGTAAAAATTATTTTCAGAATTAGGATATTTAATTTTTATGTTTCAAGATCATATTAAAAATATTCTCATAAAATACTCGAAGCAGAGCTTTTAATATGCGAGTAACGAAACGTTAGTTAAAAATACTTTATAAAAGTACATCTATCTAAAAATTAAAAGAATTTTTTTTCTCAATTATTACCAGGGTTTGTTTTTATATGCAACAACATATAATTGCATATTTAGCTAAAGTCGCGTATGTTGCATTTTTACGTCTACTAACGATATGCATTTGCATATAAATGCATATAATTGCATATTATTGCATATTTTTCTCGCATATAATTGCATATCTGGCTTTTTTTCTATTTTTTGAAAAATATTGAATAAAAAAAAATTTCATCATCAGGGTCAAAAATATTTTCCAAAAAAAAAATCTAAACTTCATCTAAATTTTCGAAATCAAAGACCTTTTAAAAAAAAAACTTGAATTAAAATCGCATATTTTTGCATTTAATTGCATATTTTCACATATTTTTTCATTTTAAATTCGCATAATTTCCTCAAATAAGTCGCATATCAAGTTGCATATGATAGCCGCTGAACTTGCATATTAAAACAAACCCTGATTATTACATATCGGCTTAGTAGAAAGTAAAGCTTGAAAACAATACCTTCGATATTTTCTTCAATATAAAGCCCTATTTCTAGTCGTTTTCTTCGAAAGGTGGGCTATATTTAATTCACTTTGCTTACATGATCATATTTGGTTTTGGTTAAGTCTTTTGGAACAGTATTTAAGTTCGGTAAATAGAAAGGAAATACATCGTCGTATTTAGTATGGAAGACATGCCCTGTTTAGTATGGAAGGCATGGCCTGTTTAGTATGAAAGGCATGGCCTGTTTAGTATGAAAGGCATGGCCTGTTTAGTATGGAAGGCGTGGCCTTATTTAGTTGGGAAGGCATGGCCTATTTTCTAAAATAGATAAAAAAGACATCAAAGTTGTTCCTTCTTAATTGTAAATGAATAAAAAAAACAAAAACATGATTTTTTGTTTCGGTTAATATTGAAAAAAAAATAATAGCCAACTATTCAATAAAATATTCTACTGTTCTTCTTTGAAATTATTCTTAATTCACGCTCATCAATTTAACAAACAATTTTCTTTATCGTGAGAAAAAGTTTCAATTATCTTTTTTTTTCTTATCGTCCGTTTTTTTAAATTTAATTGTCAATTATGTTAAATTATGGAATGGTTAGCCGATTATATTTCTAGATTTTTTCTCAAAAACCAATCAATTAGTTGGGTTTCGATTCTAAGTTTTTGTTATTAGCCAATCAATTAGTTGGGTTTCGATTCTAAGTTTTTGTTATTAGCCAATCAATTAGTTGGGTTTCGATTCTAATTTTTTGTTATTAGCCAATCGATTAGTTGGGTTTCCGAGACAATCAGATTTAATCAGTCCAAAACCGAACGGTCTTGTCTGGTTAATCAGCTCGTCACGGCCGCTCGTTCCTCGCAATAATCTTTAAAGCTCTTTTAACCAGTTAAAAGATCCAACAAGAAATTGATAAGAATTTACAATTGATCAAGATCACATACTGTCCTTCGAAACGAATTTTAACGTAAAGTTCATGAAAAAAAATTCGGCTTTCTAAATTTTTTACATCATAACTCTCGATAGATATAGCGTAGCGTTAAAAGATAGCGTTAAGTTATCGAGGCTTAGATAGCATTAAGTTGATACAGTACGTTTCGGTTTGGAAAAATGAGTGAGTTTGGTGTATTTACAATATTTTCCGTAACATAAATATGTCAAATTCAAAAATCGAACACTTGATTTTTCCAAGTGTTTAGGTGTCGAGTGTAAGTGTAACACTTGATTTTTTCGAGTGTCCAAGTGTCGGGTGTAAGTGCAAGTGCTACACTTACACTTAACACTTAACTTTTTTCAAGTGTGAAAGTATGGTATAGGCAATATTTTCTTTGATCCAAATATTCTAAGGATATTCAGCCTTTGAAACCTTAAACAAATTCATTTGACTATTCAATTATTCAAAAGGCTACTCGGGTATTCGAATGTCTGTGTCGAAAAAGAATGTCTATTTACAAAATTTAAATATTTATTTGTTATTGATTTTAGCTTTTATAAAAGCTTGAGACAGCTTGCCACTCTAACTCCGAAACCCCCAAGTCGCAGAGCCCCTCAGAAATTGCCTTAAATTCATCCTAACCTTTAATTCCCTAAAATCTTGAATACCCTTTTGAAAACCCGAATAGTTGGAAAAAATATTTTTTGTTCATATCTGGAAAAAATTGACATTAACTAAATCATAAAGATAACAATTTATACAAAACAGTTTCATGCTCGACGGAAATTGTTTGTTCCAGTTACAACTAACGGGAGAAAATTTATAAAAGCAAAATATGCACAAAATATTTTTATTTTATTTACGACAGTGAATCTACAATTGAACAAAAATTCTAAAATAATGAGATTGTAATAAAAATTCTATAAAAAGTCCAAAAACATTTAAAATATTCAATTTAGAACAACTAGAGAGTCATTAGATCTGGATAAATCTGCTTTACCGTACACAATATGATCTTTTTTCATTATTAATCCGATTGAATGGAACATGCATTCATTTTTCTTGAAAAATTTTGTCTCATTCAGAACTTCATTTTGAATTTTAGCGTCAAAGCCATCTTGAATAAATCAATAGTTTAATTAGAGCTAAAAATGAAGCTTTAGAAAAATATAAACCTTCAAAGCAGACTCCATTTCCATCATGAGACGTGGACAATTGAACACGTTTTTCTTCAACTGAGTTTTCGTACAATGAAAAATCAGTAAATAATTTTAAAATAACTTGAGCCAATTCTTATAAGACAATTTGGTTAAAAAAATATTTTAAATTAACATAAAAAATTAAGGGTTTTAATTACCACTTAAGCCAAAATCGTCGCTAAAATCACCATGATGACTATAAGAAATAGCGAATCTTCGAATGCAAGGATTTTTTTTGTTATATGTTAAAATCGGAGTCATTAGACCACGAGGTTGTTTATTGCGATCAATCTTATTACTTTGATCTGGATTCTGATCTTGATCATATGAAAAAAGACTCAAACCATTGTTCAAAAAATATCCATGTTGCGTAAATACTCTCGATCCCCAAGATGCACCCAAAGTACTTTAAAAAATAAATTGAACACGATTATAAACTCTGAAAACAAAAAAATATGTTACCCAACATAAGAGACCATAAAATCATTATGATCATTCACTGTTATATAATTGACCACAAAATTATCTTTGAGCTGAACAAATTGATCGTTAAAAGGAAACGCTGTTTCGTTCTTAGTCTCCAAATATTTTCTTGCAAGCCTAAAATTTCCGCATTAAATTATAAAATATATAAAAATGTCGATTAATAATGTCTTACGTCATTTTTTCGTTATAGAATTCTTTTTGTTGAAAACCAGTAAGAGGATCCGAAGTATACGATGACAAAATGTAACCAATTTTAGTTGCTTTTAAAACACGTGAAAATGTCTCAGACGATTTAACATTGTCCAAAGTTATTTTAAAACTTGACATTAAATCAATAATAAACTTTAAAATTGGTCCCGCACTTGGATAAGATGTTGTCATAAGAACAAAGTCATTATAGTTTAATAGATGTAATGAGTCTTCTTGAGCTGAGTATGTACTCATATCGTTGAAAGTAATCGGCAAATCATGCTTTAAATAAATTTTGAGATCAAATTATAAAATTTTGAATTTAATTTTACTTTTTCTGACAATGTTTGAACTAGTTCTTTACCAATTTCACCTTCATAAAATGATTTTTCTTTTTTAACCAATTGTTCTAGAGTATCGGCTAGACTTGGATTTTTAACAACCATTCCCTCTGATTTTATATCTCCATTATCGTCCAAGAACATTTTAGAAAGTTGGTCATCGCTTCGAATTTGTTTTTGAATTTCTTTGTCATTCAAGTGACGGGCTAATAGGTTCGAAATGATGAAGCCATTACGAGCAAGATTAATCGCTGGTGCTGCTAATGAACTCCAATAAAATCTAGCGTACTTATGGTAAACAACTTGTAGGCATTGGAATTCACCGGGAACAGCTACTGATTTTCTGCCCAATCTCGGATTTTCTTTTAAATCTTCATAGTCTCCACTCGAACTCGATTTGAAGAAACAGTTTAATCCGAAATTCTTTTCGTGTTTATGATCTCGGACCAACAGAAATCCGCCACTGTTAGTTGAAAAAAAATAAAAAAAAATGTTTGAAAAAAATTTGGAAAAAATTACGCTCCAAGTCCAGCTGAAAATGGACTCACTACACTCAAACATAAAGAGCTAGCAATGAAAGCATCAATGCTATTTCCTCCCAACTCGACCATATCAGCTCCAATATCACTGCATTGTTTTTCTTGAGTGAGAATGCCAATACGATTTGGAATCTGATGCGAGCCGATTATTATTTGAATAATTAAAGCTATTGTTACAGCTAATGAGAAAATTATTCCTCCAGTAATGATTCGACGCAGTCCTCTAGAATTATTCACAGCGCTTTAATATACAAAATAAGTTACAAATTTTTAAAAAAATTATAATTTCTTTCTAAAACCTGTCAGGTGCAAAATATTTAGAAGGTCTAATGGGAGAGTTTTCAGTCAAATGAGATGCTGTTATTTCCGGAAATTCAGAATCAAAATTAGTTGGTTTCGGAAGTGATTGAGGCTGACTCGCATTCATCGACATGTCCAATGTTGAATCAAATGATTGATGATCTCTTCTAATCGAAGTATACTCATTCAATTCTTTATCCTTTTCTTGATCGCTCATTTCTAAATAAATTTAAATAATTTTGAACATTAAATTCCATTAATCACTGCATTTTATTGCAGTTTAACAAGGGTTCATTGAAAAAAATAGGGTTTTTTGGAATGAAATTTTATTGTTCTTGTTTGAAAACATATAAACAAAAGAGTTTGATTTTGAAATTTATCGTTTTAAAACTAATTACTAATTAGAACGTGTAAAAAAGAGAACCATGTTTTATCCAAGCCATTTGTTTGATTTGTGTATGTTTGTTTACAAGAATAAACTGTACGGATAGCCTTGATATTTTGATCTAAAAATTGACAAGATCATGCTGAAAAAGAATGTAACCATCACGATTCCTCCAACGGCCAAAACTAAAAAAGACAAAAGTTAGGGTGCATTTTTTCATTTTTTTCTAAATTCAACACCATGACATAAATGACAATCAGAACTAACTAAAAATTTAACATCGAATAGCTCACACTTTACCTGTTGAAGTGGGCCATGTGTCGTTTTTATTCGCTATTTGAATAAAAAATTTAAGAGTAAGAGTGACAAGATTGCTTTTGCAAGATAAGTCATATATAAAGTGAGAATATTGCATAACAAAAAAAAAAAATTCTTACGTTTCTTGACGTTTCCTTCATTGACATATTTTGGAGCTTCGTTCAAAAAAATCATACCAGCTACAATGGCACCATGTAATAATCAATGAGTTAAGTTAAATAATTCTAAGAATAAAAAAGTAAGTAGTCCTTATGGTTGATGCTAAGCTGATTGAATTTTTTTTTTCTCAAAATAAAAAAGGATATAAATAGCGAAAACAATATATGTCTCAGCAATGAATTGGTATCCGTGACCACCGGCGAAAAAGCCCTTTTTTAAAAAAATTTAATGTCTGTGCTGTTAGTTAATTTTGTTTAGCTTTTTTTTGTTTTCAAAGGATATAGATAAAAAAGACGATAAGAGTTTCAGCTACTAATTGAAAATCATTATCATCTGACATGTACACCTTTATACAAAAAAATTATGTTCAGCGTTAATCTAAAAAAAGTGTTAATTTTTCATTCAAGCAGATAAAGAGCTCTTACGACTTGTCCTGTTTGAGGGTTTCTGTAGACCATTGGTGGTCCTCGAATTTGATTCCACATTTGACCCGAAATAAATATTAAAATAAAACTCTTAAAAAAAATAGCTTCACTTCAATTTTAACTAAGTTTAAATGTTTAAGTTTACGATGACAATCATTGACCATGTTGTTCTATTGTACAAAAATTCCAAATTGTTTCTCTTTACATACAATAAGCTGCCAATCATTAAGACTAATAAGACTATTAATAATAAACCGGAATAGTTTGGTGGACGGAAAACTCGGATCTAAAAAGTGAAAAACTTTCAAGTAATTGATGGAATTTTAGTTTTTGATTCTATTACATTAATCTCTGTTCTGTCATTGATCCATTTAGAAATTTGTTCGGCTGAAAATCCGACTCTTGAAATATCAAAATGATCAGCTGCTTTTGGTTTACCTTGTTTACGAGTGAAAAGAATAAATTGAGGAGCAGATGCAGTGTTCAACATTTTAAAAACATCTGGTGCATCGTCAAAATCGACCATGGCAAAAAATAGTTTATTTGAAAATTGTGGTGAGTATCTCCATGATTGAGCGACTATTTGAAATTCATCATTAGCTGGTCTGTAACAAGCAAATATTAAAATTGAATGAACTTGATTTTTTTGGGGAATACATACCGACAGATTTGACATTCTCGGTGTGAAGCTAAGGCTGTTAACATGACTACAATTGAGTAATTTCGCGGAGCTGATTTAACAAAGTTTTTAAATTTATCAAAATTTAAACGAATGACTGGTTTTTTCAAGCTCCATTCGGTCAATTGTTCGACTTTTTCGCTCAATACATCCTAAGAATAAAATTTATCAAAAATACGGGTCTTAATTGAAAGTAATATTTGATAAATACACTGTTGGCTTGAGAGTTGAGTACTTGGACTAAGAGTACCAAGCCGAGCAAAGAAATGATATGTATTTTCATATTTATTGATTCAAAATCTAAAATTTTAAAGGATCATTGAATTTTATGTTTACTTCAAGTTTTGAGAATGCAAATAAGAATAAAAAATTAAAAAATAAGAGAGAGAGAAACATATTTTTTACATACATACATTTGAGGGAATTTTAAATGTAAAAATAGTTGCAATTATGAATTTACCACGTATAAGAGTCAAAAATTGAATTTTTTGTCTTTTAGAAAAAAAGAACCTGAATTATTTTTTTCTGGGTTTTTTTATTTTTACGAAAAAGAAAATCGATTAAATTATGTATTGTTTTATATATGCTCATTATAAGATCTTTGTTTAAGCAAATATAACTCGACTTTTAGCTTCCTTGAAAAAGAATTTTGATGCCAATAGTATTTTTTGGATATCTTTAGCTTCAGTCTTGTGTTTAAATTGAATTTTTTGATCTTTTATTGATTAAATAAAGCTTTTCCTGCGTAATTCATAAATTGGAGTTGCAAAATTTTCATTTTATGTTTGTCTTTAGTCGTCAAAAAAATGGTCAAAAATTTTAACGCGGGTTTTTAAAATATTTAATCATTTGTAAGTTAAGTTTTCTAAAGTTCGTACCATGTAAAACTTCCAAGATATCTGATTTTATAAAATATGAGCCTTTAGACGTTTTCTCCATTTAAGCCTACGATTCTCAAGTTTTGATTCTCAAGTTTTGTTTAAAAAAAATACCGTAAACCTTTGCCTGCTACACTATGATTGTTCCAAGTATCTTGGAACAATTTAACTTAAATAGATATACTGTTCTTAATGCTTAAAAAAATCAATGACGGAGTGTAATCTTGAGTGAAACAAAGACATTTGGTTAAAAGATTAAAAAAAAGCAGCTGCGATTGTTATAAAAAGGGTTCTTTAGAGATAAAGTCTCAATTACTGGAGAGTAGTGTTGGAGATAAAAAATTGGATCACCTGGACTAAAACTGGAAGGGCAAGTTTTTATTTCAAAAATGTTTTATTAAGCCGCTGATCAAGTTGACAGATCTGTTTTTTATTTAAAAATTTTCAAAAAACTGAAATAATAAAAAGAAAATACATGATGGTTTCTACATAAGGTTTCTACAAAAACATTTTTTCACTCTAAGTCGGAAAGTACCTCATTCTAACCGACTCAGGCTTTTCTTTAAAATAAGGTATCAGGAATCTAACTCAATACTTCACCAATCTAAACATTTTAAAAAAAATTACTGGATATAAATAGAGGGATTTTACGGTAAGCTTCGAAATTCAAAATTTTAACCGGATTTTCTTAACAGAACATTTCAATCGGGATAGATGTAATCAAGACTTCAAAGGTATCGTTTTAAAAAAGACCTAAAGATCTAAATCGATCTATTTATATAAGAACAAGCCGTTTTCCTTTTGTCTGGCCTAATAATCGATTAATAACACCATTGAAGACGTGAAAATTGCAAGTCTTGAAATCATTCATCACTGAATGTTCAAAAAATGTCCAAGTCCAGCAATCAAATAAGGTCGAAGTCCATCATATTTTCTTTTCTGTTCATTTTAAAATTCTAGCGCATGCTAAAATATTCTTGGTACATTCTTCATTAACGATTATAATAAACAAACGTCTGAATTATAAATGCAAAATTAAACATGTTAGTTGTCGTAGCCCTCCACAGACCCTGAAAATAAACTAAAATTTTTGAATATTGTTTCATTTCATCTATCAAGGGTAGGGTAATTCAAAATGGTCATTAGACTTTAAATTTGATTAATGAAATTAAAATTTAATAAAAAATTAAATTAGACCCTTTAATTGAATTTGAACAAAAAACAAAACGCTTATAAAACCCGCTTTGGTTTTTAAAAAAAAAAAATTCACTTCAAAAGAATTTCAAATATTAAAGAAACAAAAATGAGCAAAATAATAAAATTATTTGTTTTAGTTCAAGTAGTAAGCTTAATACTAGCTTCAAGTGGAGAAAGTGGTGAAAATGAAGTCGAAACGCCAAGTCCAGAAAATGCATCTGACTCGCCTTCAACTGAACTTCCAACTACAACAGCACCAAGCAAAAAGAACAGTCGTGGTAAAAGTGGAAGCCGTGCTGGAAGTCGAGGTAAAAGCTTGCAAAAACCAAATGCTAGACGAAGAACATCAGCAAAAAAGAACAATCCATCAGCTTAAACAATTTTTGATCTAAAAATTTAGTTTTCAAAAAAATACAATTTTTATTTTAAAAATAAATTATTTTAAGACAAACATCATAAAATTATTGTAATTTTACGCTAGGCGTTCTGAGTAAATAATAATCAAGCATGAGTTATACTCGGTTTTGATATAAGTGTCGCGTCCAATTGTTCCAAATTCGGTAATGTAAAAATTATTTTACGTCTATAATCAGGATTGAATGTTTGATTGTCTGTTAGCAGTCCGATCGATTTTGGTTTTGTATTGTTAATATAGAATATAGGATTATGTTCTAAGTAAAGACATTTTAATTTAGGTAACTCGCGTAGAGCTTCGATACATTCCCATTTGGATAGATTATTTCCATTGAACCAAAATTCTTCCAACTCGTTTAACCCGTTTAAATTTTCAATAACTTCGATTAGATTAGCTGAAAGATCTAAAATTTTAAGCTTGGTCAAATTGTTCAAGCCTTCGATTTTGGTTATTCCATTTTCACTTATGTATAATTCTTCCAAATTGACCAGAAAGCTTAAATTTTCGATTTTTGTTATTCGATTTGATTGTAAACTCAATATTTTCAAGTTTGGTAGATCCAGATTTTCAATTTTTTTGATTTTATTTTTACCTAAGTACCTATAAAAAAAAATATTATAGTTTGTAAAAAAAAATTTTTGGTTTACAGTGATTCTTGCGTAAAAGTAACGTTTATTTCTTTCCAGAACTTTTCAATCAGTTCCGTTTAGTTTAGTTTAGATCTATCTAATTATTAACCCTGTCTGAGCGGGTATAAGTTTAGCTGAATAAGCCAGACCGAGCTGAAAAGCTCATAGTTAAGTTGGGACTTGAATTTAAGTAGGATCTCGTCAGGAACTCATTTAGTTACTTCGCCTTAGCTCCGTTAGTAATCACACCTAAGCTCCGTTGCGCTTTGAGAACACACGTTTAGCACACAGTACTGAAAGAGCCGAAATCTTCTGGAAAGTTTTTTAAAGAAACGGAACTGAAATGAAAGTCCAAATCTTTGCATGAATCTTTATTGAATCTAAGAATTTCCAACTGATAGAGTAAAAAACGTTGATAATTCTAATTTCGTAAACAGAAGGGGAAATTGAAGAGACCAACCCTACTATCCCAATTTATTTCATAAATGAGAGTTGTTCCTAAATTGCAGAACCGGAATTTCCTTTGTGATTTTAGTTTAATTTTAATTTGCTTCTGATGCTCTGAATTAAACACATTTCAACCAGTTCAAAAGCCTACACGTTTGTAGCTTCTCCGTTCTCTTATAAGGTTGTGAAGCATGGACAGTCTATGAAGATCTAGAAAAGAGGCTCAACAGCTTTGCGACTAAATTCTAATCAATATGGCTTAGCATATCCCCTCTTGATTGTGTTAAAAATGAAGAGGTATACGCGCATGTAGATCAAGGACCTATTATTGAGACCTTTCGACAGAGACAGGTGCAGTGGTTCGGACTACCGTTGCGTAGAAACGAAAATACCCTGCCGAGCTTTACGATCTTGGACCAAGTCAAACGCGAAAGACCAACAGTGAATTATTTTAGCTACATATTGAAAATATTGTAAATTCTTTCACCTAATAAGAACAATGCAACGGTATCTTGAAATCAAATGTCGCCGAATGCTCCAAATGGATGTCGATTGAAGAAGAAGATACGGGCGTCAGGAGGTCGAACAAAGGATGAAAAAAGGGACTGAGCTTAAAATTTTAAACAGATGTTAAATCAAACGTAAATCAAACTTACAATTGAGTCAAATTTTTCAAAGGGTTCAAATTTCCAATCGCTCTAAACTGATTATCACCAAGTTCAAGTGTGTCCAATTTAGTTAAATTTTCTAAATTTTCGATTGTTGTAAATTGATTATGAACCAAATAGAGTTTTCTTAATTCGACTAATTCATTTAAATTTTCAATTTTTTTGAAACGATTAAACGATAAGTCAAGTGCTTGTAATGTTTTAAATTGATTTAAATTTTCAATCTTCTCGACTTGATTATCATAAAAATCTAATTCGAGAATATTTTGTAAACCTTTTTCGACTTTTAAATTTTCGCTTAAAAATGTTTTGAGCAAATTGCTTCGAAAACAAATTGATTTTAAATTTGTAAATCTTGAAAAATCTCCAATTTCATTTAAACGTGTTATACTTAAATCAATTGATTCGACGTCTACATCGTATGTGTTTAGGTCTACTTGATCCGTATGAGGATAATAAATAATTTGTTGTTGAAGTTTTTCTTTTTTTTGTTCGATAGTCAATTCAGCAACCTCTTTGTCATCACAACTGTTATTTTTCTCACTCATTCTTAAAATTTAACATGTTTATCTCCAACTCATTTAGAAAAAAAAATGGAATCCGAGTGGTTAGACCCGGAAATTGTAAAAAGAGAGAAACTTGTTTCAATTATAAATATTTTTATTAAAAATTTATTTTATTCTTTTAAAAATTTTCTTGGCATACATTCTGAGTACATCTTTGATAAGCTCTGTTTTGGAAGAATCAAAATTAGCTGTCTCAAAATTAAGACTTTCAATCTTTGAGTTGATTCGTTCGTATTCTTTTTGTTCGAAGCTCACGTATTCGGATTCCAAGTCCAATTCTTTGTAAACTTGTTTTACAACTTGAACACTCTGTTGATCTGGTAGTCCGTAATATTTTTCTAGCTTTTCATGTTGTTCAGCACTGCATTTTTTTAACGCTTGGATTATTAACCATCCACACTTACTTTCTTCAATATCGGTACCGACCTTTCCTGTTACTTTAGGATCACCGTAACAATCCAAAAAGTCATCCTTAAAAGTCAGATAAGAATAAGAGAGTTATTTTAAGAAAAATTTTGAAAGATTCTTACTTGTACTTGGAAAAAACATCCCATGTCAATCAAAATATCCTTACACTTTTGATGTACCTCAGGGTTATCGATGAATGCAATGTACAAAGCTGCCTGTACAGGTAGACTAAACGAATAAAAAGCTGTTTTCCATTTCACAATTGAATAATATTGTTCTTCAGTATAATTTTCGAAATTAAACAATTCGTTATTGTTTCGTTTAGGTGGAGTAATCAAATCCAATCCTTGTCCTAAAACTGTGTTTGTAAAAGTCTAGAAAGTAAAAAAGAATTTTTTTAGTGTTGGGTTGATTTTTGACTAGAATTTTTTATGCTAATAAGTTACTTCGTTAAAAATTTCAAATAACTTGGTATAATTTGGATGATTTCCTAAAAATTCTGTAATTAATGTGAATACATTTGATAACAAAAAAAATGAATCATTAATTGCTATATTTCCAACATTATCCTAAATTAAGGAAAATTATTTAAAGTATATCTTTTATAAAAAGTAAACCAAGAACATTTTAATAGTTTTACGTACTCTTTTGAAATAGATTAAAAATTTTATGATAATCATAATTGAATAATTTTCTTGACTAAGATTTTTTTGCAAAAAGGTTGTTCATAAAATGCGGAAAAAGAATCGTCGTTAATTTTTTGCAATACTCTTTTTAGCTCTAAATTAATTAAATTCAGAATGTGCAGATATGGGTGAACGAAAAAGACTTAAATTCGTAATGTATGCTCATTTTTAATAAAGGACCCGACAAAAAAGTTAATTTAAATAAAAAAAATCGGCCTTTGAAACCTTTATAACTTCAAGACTCAGATTTTCTTTTCACCGACTGGAAAAATTAATTACAATTTTTTTACAGACTCTGTTTACTTTATGGTCGAATGATAAATGAACCAAATAAAGCTTCAGGAGATAAGAACAAGCCGTCATGCTAAACATTAGAAAGGACTGGTGAGCGTTATACCAAGGGTTAAATAATAGAAAAGGTGAATGAAAAAAGCTGTATAAGGATTTGATTTAGCGTTAGGCATTAAAGTAGCACCTTTTTTTTCTATCTCACATGTCTGGTAACACATGTCTAACGACTCATTTCGTCCTTTTAGTGGAAGGCTTAACCCTTTGCCAGTCTATCAAACGGATGTTTATTCTCACTTTATTTCATGCTTTTTATTTGCCCTTCTAAGAATTTTCTCTCTTTTCAATTGTTTTGAACGCTTTTTTCTTTCCCTAACGTTCACTTACTCTCTAAGTAAAAAAATAATTAGAATTACTGTTTTAAATAATAACAAACTGCACCTCGTACCGGAGCGTATCGCACCATCTTACCGTACCGTACCGGAGAATAAAATTTAAAAAAATACTCCTTCATTTTTAGTTAAAATTTCAAAATTTAAAAAACGGTGCGGCGGTACGGTACGAGGTACGCATTTCAAGAGCCGTGAAGTATTTTAGCATGGCCCAAATTTCAATTAGAGTCTAAATGCTGAATTAACAAATAATCGTACGCTTCAAATTCATAAATCGTGATCCGATTTTCTATCCAAAGTCCGGATTATGATCAAACGATTCTCATCATTTAGAATTCACGAGAAAATGTGTCCGGGTTTAAATTTAATGAAAAATAAATTACCCTAAGATACCAGCATGGCTGTCCTCGACGATATTTTGAATTGTCCATTATATCATCAGCAACTAAGAATGAACCTTGAAGCTTTAAAAAAAGAATCAATTAGACCCAATTTGACGGGTTTTCGATTATTTAGAATATTTTAGAAACAATCGAAAAAAATGTTGTTCGAACGAGAGAAAAATTACAAATTCAATGCACCATCCGATAGCTTTAGCTTGGTCAATCAAAACATCCGAATCAAAATTATTCATTTTCACATTTGGATTTTCGGGATTTAAATTCATTAAATGTAAAAATGATTCATAAACACATAATCCTCTCAACTTTTTTCCATGTGGAACATTGTAATCAATCATACCCTCGAAACGTTTATTCACTTTATTGATACATGCTGGCTCGTTTGAGAATCGTTCAAATAATTTTTGTTTAAGTTTGTTCGCATAAAATTCATCGAACTCTTTCAAACGAGTTGAAACACCGCTACTCATTATTCAATACCCTAGTGATTAAAAAAAAAATTCATAAAAAAATGATTGTCTGTTTGAATGAAAGCTTTCATTTAGACAAAACAAAATTAAGTTGCTAAATTTCCTTTATTTTTGCTTAAATTTTTTTCTAAAGACAACTCGTGAGCACCAAAAATAATACTCGAATTCAAAAGAAAATGCAAATTGCAATGCAAACTTTCAAAGAATTCAAATTTAACAAAAACATGTTTTGAAATTCAAAATAAAAAAAAAATTCTAATTCAACATTTCATTATAAACTGGGTTTAAACTAGAACAACTAGGTACTAGAAATAAAGTTAACTCTTGTTTTTTTGTTTTGTTTTTTTTTCAATTTATGACTGATTTTAGAGACTCACAGGATGCAGAAAATATTTAAAACCGTCAGAAACAATTGGAAAAAGTCTTTATTCGGTTTTACGGCGGTAACATACGGAACCTATTACTTACTCGATCGTAAATACCGTGCTAATCTACTACAAGCGTATTGTTATGAAGCTTTAAAATATGGAAAAGATAGAACTGATCCAAGTAAAAATTTGAAACGTATAACAATTTTTTTGAACCCAATCTCTGGTAAAGAGAGAGGTAAATTTTTGTACGATAAACACGTCGCTCCTTTACTCCATTTATCCGGATTGGATGTGCGTTTAATTCGATTAGAAAAGAACAGTGAAGCTAACGAGTATATGAAAGAAATAGATTTAAATGAGACTGATTGTATCGTTGTAGCTGGTGGTAATGCTACTTTAAACGAAGTTATAAGTGGTCTAATACATCGTGAAGACTCTTCTGAATTTTTAAAACGAATCCCAATTGGTATTATTCCGATTGGTGAAAATAATACTTTTGCTCACAAATGGTTCAACGCTATCGGATTCAAACGGGCCAGTGCAACCGAACTAAGGCTTCTAGCTGATTCGGCAATGGCCATTATTAAAGGAGAAACAGCTCCTGCTGATTTACTCAAAGTAAGTCTTTATCAAAACATCCCATACGATGAAGAAAAAGATGAACATCACGATGATAAACAAAGAGGCGCTTACAGTTTGTTAAAAGAAAACAAAATTTATGCACTCTCGACAGTCGCTTTCGGGTTTGTTACTCTAACCGACGCTAATTTGGATACTTATTGGTATTTTTCTTGGATTAAATGGCTTAAAAATCGGATAAATCGATATTTTATGGATCGATATTTGAGACTAGACCCTATCAAGTATGAATTTAGATACACTAACAAATGTTTTGGATGTTCAAGATGTTTAGAAGAGGCTAAAATCCAGAAAAATTTAGACGATTTATTGACCCCACCGAAAGAAAAAAATTCAAGTCTCGTTCATTCGATTTTCAAAAAAATGAGATCACCTAAAAAAGAGTCTGATGAAGTTGTGAAAAAGAGAGAGCAACAAATTAAGAAACTGACCGCTTTGCTTGCAAGTTCTCGTATTGAAAATCCTGAATGTAACAAGGAGTTGATCACTGAATTGAAACAAGTCCAAGTAATTTCGAGTATAAATCAACCCGATTATGAAGATCCTGAATTTTTCCAACAACCATCGTATATCGATACAGTGATTGTTAAAGATCCCGAAATAAATGCTAAGGATATGTTCTTAGCACAACGAAAATCACTCACCGAATTTGAGATTAAAAAAATTTATAAAAAAAATCCAAAATTAAATTCGTTTCATCACAAATTTTCAGTTGATATTGACGGTGAAGTTTATAAATTGAACAATAATCCCGAAAATGATTTACACATGAAAGTTGAACATTTAGAAAAGTGTATCAATTTGATTAAATACGATCCGGCAAGTTCAAAAATAGAGGCTAATTATTGGCCAAATATTTATTTAATATCTCAGAAAACATTTGAAGATAATTTTTATGACGATAAAGAGAACAAAAAATCAAATGATTTTCCACCAATATTGCCTTTTGAAAAATATTATTTGAAATTTTGGAAGCCTTAAAGAAAAAAAGGTCAATGAGAACGAACTAATGCTATTTCTAAAGCATACAAAAAAAGTTCACCCGAATCGAATCCTACTCCTTTTGTTGATACTTTATTTTTCTTTCGTCTTTTTTTTCCTTTCTATTTAAATTGATAGTTAATTAATTTTATTTTTATAAATAAATTTTTAACCCAGTCTTGTTTTGGGTTTTTATAAATTGAAGGTCTCGTAAAAAAGATCTGAAGAATTAAGTTTTTTTTTTATTTGGCTATCTAGCCTGTTCGCTCATTCAAATAAGAACGAGCTGCAAAGTATCTTCTTTTCGATATGATCCTACAATGATGAGCCTACAATATTTTCAAAAGCGGTTGCTGAGGTGTCGATATAAATATCTTGAAAACTAAAAAAAACGGTAGTCAGATCAAGATTTTAGTGCTTAAAAATATGAGTGATAGTCAGGCATCAAGAGGTATAAGCCTGGCCATTCAAAACTTTCAAAAATGAACCTTCATGGGATTTTTCAAATCTCTTCAAAAATTTTCATATTTTCATTTTTGGAAGTTCTGAATGACCAGGGTTGTACCTTATTTGATCTTTTTGACAATCAGCGACCAGCAATCAGGTTTTTTCGTGGGGTTGAAAAATCATCAATATTTTTATTTATTTTATTTTTTTATTTTTATTTTTAAATGCTTATGTACACTCACTTACTAGAAGGAAGAACCTATCCGAGAGTAAGTGAGTTAATGTAGTTAAATGCTAAATGCATTTAACAGGTTATACAAGGTATAACCGAATTAATTAAATCAAGAAAAAATACAAAAATTAATTATAAAAAAAAAACAACAGAAAAACAATAAAATTATCGATAAAATTTAATTTTTTGTAAATTCAAATCAAAATTTGAAAATTTTTTTATGAATTCTGGTACAATAAGATCTTGAAAAATGTACGCTTCTTTTTTGAAAATTTGTTTGTCTTCATACAGGTCAAGGCATTCAATTTTGTTTACAATTTTTGAACAAATATTTTTGAAAATGAGGTCGCCAAATTTTGATCTTGCGAGGTTAGGCTCCAGTACTAACTTGTTGTTACTTCTTAGTTCATAATTCTTATTAACTAAGGTTGTTCGTACCATATCCATTTTCAATGCTGTCGGTGAACTACTATCAGCTGCTATTTTGTTCAAAAAATTTAAAGTTCATCAATAGAAAAATCATCAATATTAACCAGTACACATGTACTGGTTAATACAGACCAGGAGTACAACACTGGTCTTTCACAATGTCCATTTCTATATGAACTTTTATGACTTTCATGAACTTTCATAAACGTTCACAAACGTTCATGAACGACTTTTTAGCTTTCAAATCAAGTCACTGGAATGTTCCGAAGCTCATTACTTTACTGGTTAGCTTGTAAGAAGTCGGTTTTTTGAAAGAATTGTATTTAAATTTTCAGATTTGCGCTATGATAAACTTCCATGTTAATTTTATTTCAAAATCTGAACATATCGGCATGTAAAGATAGCTTCAAACGCTATTTATTTTAAAAAATTTTCAAGAGCTAAGATTCACTTTTCTACAAGAAGATTTTTTGGTCGAAGTGAAAATTTCCTAATTTTCGTGTCTTAAGATTTTTTCCTATGAGAGTCAAGTTTTTGATTACTGACTAGAAGATAAAGATCGTTATTTAATAATGAAAATCAATGTCTTTGACACTAAAAAGTAGTGTTAAAAGGGTGAAAATGAACCTTCAAAAGCATTCATGAACCTTCATATTACTTCATGTATTTTCATTATTTTTCTAAAATTTTCATCGAAAAAAGTATAAAAATTTTGAACCTTCAGAAACCCCTTGAAGCTTCATGAAGTTTCATTTTTGGAAGTTTTGAATGACCATGGTTGTATATTGAACATTGTTTTTAATTTGTGGTTGTACGATAGGTCTATTTAATTGGGAATTAGAAATGGGGTAACTGCTGTATTTTACATGAACTTATCTTTCTTAGAGTATTATTGAAAATTTAAAAAAAATTTAATTTTTTCAATTTTAGATGCCTAATAAACATAAAAACGCCAAACTTCGAACAAAGTTGTTGTTAAGTGGTAAACTAAACAAGAAAAAAGAGGTTCAAAGTACGCTCAAATATTTAAAAGAAAAAGACGCTCTCGATAAAGAAGACATTAATTTTGACTTTGAAACTGAGAAAAACGATTTTGGCACACTTGATGCCGAAGATGACGATACAAGAAAATTAAAAACGCCCAAAAAAAGAAAAAATCAAAGTAATGGAAAAGGTGAAATTAAAAAGCCCAAATTCGACGAAAAACCTGAACCAATAAAAAATAATACCAACAAAACTAAAAAATCGGATACTTTGGTTCCAAAAAAAAGTAAAAAGAACAAATATTTTTTTATGGCACATCCAGAGGCATTCGATAAAAAAGACGAAATTGTATCCGAACAAGACAAAAACAAGTTCATAATTGACGAAGAAAAGATCAAGGCAAATATTGTTAAAAAACAAAAAAATTCAAATCTCAAAAAAGAAACGCCTGATGTTAAAAAGAAAGATACAAAAGAAAAAAAAGATAAATTATGGATACTTGAAGAATGTACATCTGAATCTGAAGATGAAGAAAAAAAGAAAAAAATTGAAAAACCAAAAAAGAAACAGAAGGCTTTAGTCTTAGATTTAGATGATATTGATAGGAATTTTACGGTCAAAAAGATTAAGAAAAAATTGGAAGATGGAAGTTATGTAGAGGTATTTGCACCTGGAATGGTTCAAAATGACGACGATGAAGAAGACGAAGATGAATCAGATGATGAACAAGACGAACAAGAACCGGAAAATGAAAGCGAAGAAGAACAAGAAGATCCCAAAAAAGACCAAAAAGAAAATTTCGCAAGCCCTATGATTGAAAAATTAAAATCTTCAAGGTTCCGTTATTTAAATGAGCTTCTATACACTCAAGAAAGTTCCAAATCATTTGAATTCTTCAAAAAGTAAGTTTTAAAGTTTTTACAAAGCGAAGTCTTTACTTATTTTTTTAAAGTGATGAAGAATCATTCACAGCGTATCATGACGGTTTTAAAGCTCAAGCATCAAAATGGCCGATTAACCCTTTGGATCAGATAATTAGATACATCAAAAGTAGACCAGCGAATTTAGTTGTAGCTGACTTTGGTTGTGGTGAAGCCAGACTTGCCCAATCAGTCAAAAATAAAGTTCACTCTTTCGACTTGGTCGCAGTTAACGACCTCGTTGTTAGATGCGATATGAAAAAAGTTCCATTAGAATCTGCTTCATGTGATATTGCAGTCTTTTGTTTGTCTTTAATGGGAACAAATGTTGTCGACTTTTTAGCAGAAGCTCATCGAATTCTGAAACTAAAGTAAGTCCTCATTTATCAAGCATAGTCCGCCTCTTAACTAATTCCTTTAAAAAAGGGGAGTTTTGAAAATCGCTGAAGTTGTTAGCAGAATCAAGGACAAACTTGAGTTTATAAAAAACATTGAGTCAATGGGATTCAAATTGGTCAGCAAAAAGGTATTTTTAAGCCCAGTCGAAAAACATTTTCAAGCGATAATTTTGTATTTTTTAAGGATGAGATTAGCAAATCAGATTCGAAGGACTATTTTTACTTTTTTGATTTTGTTAAAATGTCACCATCTGTTAAAAAGAGACCTAAGATCAAGATTAATCCTTGTTTTTACAAAAAAAGATAAAAAAAAAAGTTTTCTAAATAAAGAAATTTAGCCAATTTATTTTGTAAAAATGTTTAATTTAATCCTTAAAGGCGTAACAACCTTTTGAAATTATTTTTTTAAAAATTTTAATTGAAGTCAAATTCGCTGTAAGGTTTCACAAGATGTCTATTTACCACGACGAAGTTGAAATCGAAGACATGGAATATGATGAAGAAACTGAAACATATTATTATCCATGTCCATGTGGTGATAGATTTCAAATATCTAAAGAAGATCTTGAAAATGGTGAAGAAACAGCAACATGTCCGAGTTGTTCACTTCTAGTTAAAGTAATTTACGATAAAGTAAGTTAATCAAAGAGTTTTTGTGAAAGATTTTATTAAACGAGATTTTTTTAGGAAAACTTTATGAAAAATGAAAAAAAATCGCTGAACACGTCAACAAGCGAAAACACAGTTAAAATTCCTTGACAAGTCCTTGAAAATTATAAATACAATTTTTAGTAATTTTTTTTTAGATTTTAAATTTTTAAATAAATTTTAAGCAATTAATTTTTTGTTTCAATTTTTTGTTTGAGTTTCGTTTCATTCATGATTTTTTTCAGGTTTTAATCTTGTTATGGTCATATTTTTTGCATCTTAGGAGCCGTCTTTTCGACTTTCTTCAGTTTTGAAAACTAAACTATAATTTACCACTCAAAATTGTGAATTAGTTAAAACTGGCATAATTTTCCGCAACTTAAACAATCACATCATCAATCACAAGTAAACAGTTTAGTAAAATAACGGTATTTGATGAAAAAAATTCTAGAGTTTGATTTAAAAAGCTCGGGTTAATACTTATAGTAACTCCGTTAGCATTTTCCTATTACTAACTGGTACTAAAGTGAGTTATTAGCTATGTTAAGATTTTATTGAAATCTTCGTACGTTAGCTTTAGTATGATGTTCGGTTTGGCTATGTCAGTTTTTAGTTTTCAGTTTTCTTTTAAATCTCCAAGTTTAGGACGATTTTTATAAAGGCAATGCTCAATCACAAGTAATTTATTATTCGATTTCAAAACCCCAAGCTGACGTTGATGTGAACCGCAACTAATCAGATTAATTTGATTTCAGGTTAAGGAAAGTGTAGTTTCCCTAACCGTGTACTAATCAAATCCATTTATCAAGCCTTTACCTCACTCCCATTCCAGACGTCTCTTGTCGACCTCTTTATATTTGTCTTCATCGGATCTATTTTCGTTTAAATTTCAAAAAATTGTATACTTATGTTCAGTTATAGCATTTTTTTTATCAAATGTTTTATTTTGTACAGTCAGGATATTTGGTTAATTATTTGGTATAGTTTTTATTTTAAAAGGTAAAAAATTAGGAGAATCTGGTTTCATATTTTATAATCTTATTGAATAATGTTGGAGTACTTTTAAAAGTGGGTGAATCAAAAAATGTTTTAGAACTAGATTATTCGAATCTAAATAATTAACAAAATTTTAAATGCTTAGGTGTATGCTACACCCACACTTTCACAGACCTTTTGTACAATTAAATATCAAATTTTAAAAGTACAGAAAATGAGAGATGTTTAATCCAATTGAAATACAAACTTCAAGTTTGGATAAAACTGCAGAATTTATCAAAACGTAAACTCAAGTAAACTAACTTTCTAAAGTCAATTCCGTTCATATTTTAACGATTCTCTATAAACTCTTTTAATAAATTCTCCGTTTACTAAGTTTAAGTTAGAAAGTCCATTTTTAAATTAGCGGCTTGTTTTTTGACGCTTTGTTGTTCTTCAACAATGCTTAAAAATCTTCAAGTATGATTTTTTCTTATTTTCTGCATTAAAAGTTTTTATGTTATTACGTTTAGCATGTAATACGGAATAAAATGTTTTTCTACACGAGGCTGGATGTCGTCCTAGGATATACCCTATAGAATCGATTATTGATTATTATTGAGATAGTCTAAAGATTTGTGTTTTCTAAATTTTTTCATGTCAAGATAGGTAACAAATAAATTAGTACCGTATTTCCATGCTGAAAAATGCGTGCACTAATAGCCGAAGTTACAAATGAAGTGCACCTTTAATGATATTATTTTACCATGGAAGAGGTCTATGTCTCTGCATGCACTTCATTTGTAACTTCGGTTATTAAACTGATAATATGACTATGCAGAATTCAAATACCGTAATCCCTTCATTTTATTTCCCGGTACAAGATAGAAAAAATGTTTTATATTCCATGGTATAAATTCGGTTTAATAGAAAATCTAAAAGAAAAATCTTATGATTCCAAGAAATTATACCGTAATCTCTTGACCAGAGCAGTTACTCTAAGAGCTAAGGCTAAATTTGGCTTAGCTATATAGGGCTTTAATCCCATCGAAACCATGTTATAGCATTTTTTTATTTTATTCTAGAATAATGGTAAGATCCTGTCTTTATACTTAGAATAAAAGTTCCCTTTTATTCTAGCGAAATATCCGCTTTTACTCTAAAGAAAATAAAAAAAAATAAAAAAAATTGTGGAGTTAACTTAAAATATTAAAAAAATAAAATTAAGATTTATTTTAATATCCAAGTTAATTCTAAAAGTACAGTGATGTTTTGATAGGAGGATTTTACTAAAATTTACCTAAATTAAACTGAAAGGACCCTTGAAAAAAAATGAACCTGTGTGTAACTATCAATCGAAAGCTCTTAACAAGATCTAAATTAGCTTTCACGTTATTTGAATAACCGAAATGAGAAAAGAGTAAAAAATAAAAAATCGATTTTTGAAACTTTCAATGAAAAAACTAAAAAAAAAATTTTTTTTTGCGGAAATTTCGATTTTTTTCAAAAATTTTGGATATTTTGTGTTTCACCAAATTTCACCAAAAATCACGTAAAATAACGATATTTTACGTTAAATCACGTTTTCTAGAATCAGTCATTTCACGTATTGTCATATTTGGTGAATTAACGTAATATTACGCTAAATGTGGTGAATTCACGGTATCATAGCAGCACTGTATTTAAGGGATTTGAAGGTTTTTTTAATTTCTTTTTTGAATAGAACATTTATTGATTGTTACAATCAAAAAAATTCAGTCCGATTTTATAAATCTACTGTTACAGATTAAGTCCTAATTGTATATTTTATTCAATATAAAAAATGGAAAAAATTTTAATTTTATTTTTTTTTAAAAATTTGAAAATAATTTGGATTTTTGAATTATTTTTCCGTAAATGAAAATAAATATCCATTTACGTCATTGTTCAAACAATTCAAAAAAGATGTGTAATTAAACTAAAAAGAGCTTTATCAAACTAAATAAATTTTTCAAGACTTGCATTTAAATCTAAAAATGGTCGATTTTCAAAGTCTCAGTTAAAGGTCGCACACATAAATGACATACTGTCAAACTATATTCAAGCAATAAAAACAAAAAACGTCACTCAAACTTTAATTAATCTCTAAATCGAATACTTTTTTTTTGTTACTTGGTATGTTTACTTAAGAAAACATCAAAATATCTTCTAAACGAAAAAAAAACACATTTAATTAGAAGAGGGGGGGGGGGACTTAGCGAAGGATAGATTATATTGTATTTGATCTAAATTCTATTGCAATATTTAAAAATGAAAAGAAGCAACGAAAAGAAATGAAACAATAGAGAGAGAGAGAGAAAGAAACATTTAAGTTATGAAATCCAAGTATTTAATTAGTAAAGTTAAGATTTAACTTTAATTCGTAGTAAAGAAATATGATGAATAAAGAAAAAAAAAAGAGCGGGATCATATCATATAAACGACGAATAGTTTCTTTTTTTTTGTACAAATATAAAATTTTATTTATATTACTAAACTTTTTGTTTTAATTAATATTTACAACAAAAACTTAATAATAACAAACTAGATAGGATTTTCTATTTTTCGTTCTTAGCTCGAATAGAACAAAAAAAAATTAAAAGTTAAATTTTTTGTTTTTTATGTGTAGCATTATCCCTAGATACGTGATTACTCATATTAAACTTGGATTGACTTTATCAGTTATATCTTATCCATGTATTTATTTGGGTCTTAGGTAATAGCTAAAAAAAAACGAAAATTTCAATATTTTACAATTAAGAAAGAAAAGTAACACAATTCTATCTTATTTTTGGTTTTTCATTTCTCTTAATCCTTGTGTTGTCTATGTGTTGTGTTTTCTCAAATAATTGTTGATGTTAAAATATTTTTAAGAATTTTCATATTGTTATGTCATAGATCGTTTCTAATTAGTTAGATTCCCTTTATTTTTATCTCGTTTCGTTTTCTAATTGCATTTACTTCTTAATTATTTTGGTTAAATTTTTTTTTGTTGTCGTTTGTTGTTTAGATTAAAAATATGTAATTTTTTTAGTTTTGAAAAAAAAAAAGTTGCAAATTCAAATTTTTTCCTTGATCCCTAAAAAAGCCATGGAAATTTTATAGTCAATCACATCGTTTCAACAACACCCACTTTCTAACAAAAAAAATGACTTTTAGTTGTATTAAATTTAAAAAAAAATTTAAAATGAAATTTAATTTATCTAGTGGCTGTGCTACTAATTCGTCTACATCGAACAATGACGGTACTGTTAAAGAACCAAATTCATCGAATAGTTCACGTTCGTCATCGCCTTGTTCCTCTTACAAGTCCTATTCGAATAATTCAAATTTGGATTTGAATAATTCAAAGACCGGTTTGTGTAAGAATAATGCGAATAAAAATCAAAATTCAATTACGACGAGTGTAAATAAATTGGAGACTAAAGAGGTTGTGAAAAAAAATGGTCAAAAAACAAGTAAAAAATTGAAAAATGATAAAAAAGAATCGAAAAAAATAAAAGAAAAGTCTAATGCATCCAGACAAATGCCTCAACCACCTCCTAATCCACCTTCGATTGATTCCATACCATCTTTACCTAGCTCGTTTCTAGCTCCATCAGTAATTACGTCTAATTCTATTCTTACAACTGGAACATCGTCATATTCGGCTAACTCGTCAGCACTTTTAATGAAAAATAAATCGTCTAGATCGAATAGTAGTGGGGTCTCAAATCCAAAAAATGTCAAACCAAATTCGAAAGGTGATTCAAAATTGGAAAAATTGGAAAAAATTAAAGACGCCAAGTACCACAAAGAAGTTGATAAAGCTAAAAAGAAAAAAGAAAAGTCAAATGACATGGCTAATAAGAGATCAAATAAACAAGAAATTTACGAGCAAATAAATGTCAATAATAAATTAACCGATCATCTTTATTGTCCTTTAGATTTTAGTAACACTGGTAAGACTAGTGAACAAATAATACAAACACCAAATTTTGGTAAGACTAGACCTAGAAAAGTAGAACAAAAAACATTCGATACAATACAATCAAATCGTAAAGTAGTTGAACCAAAAAGAAGAGAACGAAATTATGATAAATTTAAAAAACAACCCAGACACGTTGATATGAAACAACATGACGAGTACAATTATGCGATTAGTCAAAAGAGTACTAGTACAAGCGAATCCAAGTCTAAAACAGAGAATTTAGATGATGAAAAAACGAATCGAATTGTGCCAACTATAGAGGTATACGACGAGTATATAGACAATACAAGTAACCAAAATAGTGATGAGTATGAATATGAAGATGGAGATAACAATGAAATTTCATGTAAAGATTGTAAGAAAAATTGTAATTGTAATTCGAGAGATGATTATGAACGAGAGTATGTTTATGAGTATGAGTATGAAGAACAAAATGTTTCGAATAGTGAAATTGAAAATTATCAAACAAATGGTCAAAACGAGACTAGTGATCATAAAATTCAAGACAAAATTTATGTTCCGACATTGGAAAATGAGTACGATGCAGTTGATAGTTGTGAAGATGATAATTTGTTGAGCAAAAAAGCAAAGGTTGAAAAAGATAAAAATTTTGGTAGTAATTATTTTAAGTTGATTGATGATGAAACGTATTTGGATTTGAATGAAGTTACTATGAGTCATCAAGAGACTGCAAAAGAGACCAAGGGTAAAAGAGAACTAAAAATGGAAAAGTTTGAGTCTGATAGGCTGACGCGTAAAAGTGAATTATTTCTAGAGCAAAATGTAGATAATTTAGAGACTGAAGGTGAACAAGAATTGGAGTTTAATTCAGAGAATTCCGAGTACGAGTCAAATAAATCAAACAATCAAAGTCTTAATTTTCAAAATGAATACGAGCTTAAATTTGCCAAATGTCGTAATCCAGATGAACTAACTAATGAAAATTCAGTCACATGCACCTCGTTTTAAACATGATTTTATTTTCAAATTTTAAAAGCTTTTATTCATTTATTTTAAGTTTGACCATCAAGTTTTTTTATAAACACATGGTTTATTTCCAATAAAAATGTAATTGTTACATAATTTTTTATCTTAAAATATCCGGTCTTTTTGGAAAGTGGATGCCTATCTTAATTAAACCTCTTAAGCCTATTGTTCTTATTAATCAACTGTTTATTGTTCGCACCTTCATGTACTATTACAAGTAAAATGCTGCCTTTAAAATATAAAAGACAATGTTGAACTATAATATGTTGAACATTCAAAGGTAAAGAGACAAGCCAACAAGGGAACCCTTCTAATTGCAATTCCTTAGTTTTAATTTCTTAATTAAATATCGTAAGGCTCGATAGATATGACATGTCATTAAAATAGAGTACTGAAGCTTAGTGACTTGTAATATCTTAACGGACTCTAAATTTTCAAAATCTATTAATTCGTTTTTGTCATATCTATCGAGCCTTACGTTATTAACAACAAATATATAAAATTAATATTTTTTTTAATTAAGAAATTAAAATTAAAGAATTACATGACGTCAAAATCGTAATCTACACATATCAAAACCTTGGAAAGGCAATTTTTTAGTGAGTGTCCAAAATAATTTTTTCAGGCCCAAAAAAATCAGAAATCATTAAGATGAGGGGTTTTGACAATTTTGACTTGAAAATTCGTAATAATTGTGTATGAAAATGATATATTTTTAGTCAAAATTGTCAAAATCCCTCATCTTAATGATTTCTGATTTTTTTGGGCCTGAAAAAATTATTTTGGACACTCACTAAAAAATTGTATCCTATACGCCCTTTCAGAATATATATAGTTTATATGGGGATGATGAGTGAATACGAGAGTTATCGTTTAAAAAGCAAAGTATGGTTTTTGAGGGGTCTCTACACTTCGGACCCCTGGGGTCTGAAAAAAGTATTTTGTATACCCACTAAAAAATTGGCTTTCCAAGGTTTTCAAATGTGTAGATTACGATTTTGAGGTCAAAAATCAATTTAAAAATGGGATAAATGGTTACCCACAATCAAAAAACTTTTACCCAAAACTAAAAATCTTTTCCGCACAAAAAAAAATCTATTCAGCACAATAGACTGATAAACACAAAAAAGTTGTGTCGAAGCCATAATTTATTAATAAATTTTCGAATACAAAATTTTTGTTACCGTATTCCCTCGTGCGATTATGCAGCATCATAATATGAAATCCAAAAGTTTAGGAAGCTCTTTTTACCAATTGGCTTTTGTTAAAATATTCTAAGCAGACTCTGCTTTCAAAACTAGAGTGTGACGAATGTCTTAAGCATGTTTTAGAATTTTTCTAAGCGTTAAAAAACCCTCCTAAAAATTTGGATTCGAGTACCACTTATCTGTAATATCTTCTTCAAGTCCAATGTATAGGTGCCATCAAATCGTGTAATTTGAAATTAACCCAACAAGCCATAGTAGTGAAATCAAGTTTAGTAGTTTATGTATTTGATTCGGTGCAATAATAAAATCATTTTTAATTATGCTAAATATGTAATCTTTAATTTATTTTTGTAAACCTCTCGTATTTTTTACAAGACGCATTCGACCTGTTAAACGATAAAACTTAATTAAAAAAAAAATTATCCAATTAAATTCTTTGATTTACCTTTATGAGACGATTTTATGTAAACAATTATATTGTCACTTCTTTCACATTTAAATATCTTTATCTCTAATTTACACGAGTCTTTTTTGCAATTTCATTTTTTTAATATACCTCATTTTATGTGGTACTGCAACTGTACAATACTCAAGGGTACATTTACATGACTGACATGACTAATTCATGTTCAATGGTTCAATGATCTTTATCAATACAAACTCGTTTGGTCCTCTTTTGGCTTCTTCGTACTCGTTTTTATTTGTTAATTTCAAAACGAGTATCATCTAATATTGTGATTTAAACTGATCAGAGCTGATAGGAGATGAAATCATTTGGTCATAAATTCTGAAACGAAAAAGCATCAGCTGATATCATCTGTCATCATTTGACAAGTTAATTTCCGGGACTGTAATAATTTTTGCAAGTTGTGTTGAAAATTTTTTTTATTTTAGTCAAAATTTTGTGTTAATAAGTTTAGAAAATTGTGTTGAAAAGTTTTTGAATAAAAAAATAGATTTTTGTGTTCAAAATTTTTTCGATGTGTGTAACAGTTATTTGATTGTGTGTAACAGTTGTTTGATTGTGGGTAGTAGGTAGACCCTTTAAAAATTAGTGTGGACGTTTTGCATTTCCGGAACCTTATCAAAAATAAATCATGAGTTACAAACTTGTTAGAGCCCAGTCAAACAAAAAAAAATGTGACATGCATTCCACATATATGTACATGTATGCCACATACAATTTTTGTATGTCAAACTCCTGTAATTGTATGTAATAAAAAAATATTAATTTATTCAATGTTACACTCCTGTGGCTTATATTTTTTCAGTTAGATATCATATTACTGTAAACTGCAAAGGAGGGAGGAGGGGGTCAAATTTTTGTTTAACTTAGAATAACTCCGCCTAATAAAGTAAAAAGTTCAAATTTATGTATGCAATATTTTTAATTTTTGTTTCATTTAAAATAAAACAAAGACAATTTTTTAGTTTAACATTTTAGAATTAGTTATTTCATAAATTCTTAATTTTTTATATTCCATAAATTACTGATTTTCATAAATTCTTAATTTTAAATTAATGTATCTTCTTGTGAATCGGCTTACTGACTCAAAGGGATCATTGTCCCAAAGTCCCTTGTACCTTTGGTACTAAATTATCAGTCAGTCAGTCAGTGAATCGGCTTATATTAAAGTTTTATTAATTTTTTTAGTTTAAATTGTTTTCTTATAGCTTTCATCAGAGAAACAAACCAACAAGCAAACAGAACCTCTTTTTTGGGTAAAAGAGGCCTAAGCTGACAGCTTTATTTTTGTTTTAAATATCTGTCCTGAACGAAAAGAATACCGAGCATAAACTTTGAAACTTTTAGTCCAAAAATAGGTAATTAAGCCATTAAAGACTATCAGATAATGATGAATACTCATATCAATTTTAAATTCTTCCTTCGAAATCCTGTCAAGCTAGATAGAAAGCTGAGAACATTTTTTCTTAGAGTCATAGGTTTTATTTTTATAAGTCCCTTGTACCATTAGGTATTATTTCATTCAAGTCAAGATTTTTCCAACTAAGAATGAATATTTTAACAAAATTTATTAACTATCAAAAAAATCTTTTAACAGATAGAACTGTTTCTAAGATTGAAAACAAGAGTCTTAAAATTTAGTGTCGTTTCATTAACTTTGAAAACATTTTTGTCTACTAATGTTCATTTCTGATATAAGCTTTGATTTTCCAAAAACTTTGCTCCTACTCCCATTAAAATGTAATTGACTTTCTTGCTTGATACCCTAGAACTTGAATTGCTTTGACTAGATTAAAAATTAATTGTAATTAAATAAAACCAAAAAAAAAATGCACTTCACATACATGTTACATAGGTGTATACTAAACTTTGAACATGAATGTTACATAAATGTATGTCTAAGCATTCACATGTATGCCACATAAAAGAGATAGAAATAATCTCATACATGTGACATAAAGCTGCCACATAGAATGTACATGAAATTTTGTTTGACTGGGAGACGATCGATTTAATTTCAGAGTCAATGAACCTTAAACTGGCTTTGGAAATTAAACCTAAAAAAAAAGCTTTCCGAGCGCAGATACGCTGATTAAGATAAATAGTATTTACTATCAAAATGACTACATGAAGCTTGTACAAGCGATTCGTTGAGATAATTTTTATCGATGGGAACTTTAAGTTAAACCGAAATCAATATCAGTGTATTGTAATTACTGTAATCGACGAGTTCAGAAAACGCACAAATAGTCGCAATTATTCTTGTTTCATGCGAACGCGAAATCATCTTCGATTCAATGTTTAAATTTTTTTCCAAACTTAATAACATCAAAGTCACTCAATGTATTATGGTAAACAAAGACCTCACCTAAGTAAAAACATTGGAAACTTTTTTTCCAAAAGCTCATGTATTTTTGAGTTATGAGCGTACTTCGAACACAACAATCGTAGATTTGAACAAAACAAGTCTGTTTTTTGCTCACTTAACTCGTTATTTTCAACAACTCGCGAATATCTGGAAAAAAACTGGTTCAACTGTGTCCAATCGACGTTTTTGATACATTCACCGTAAAAAGCTCTTACAAATCGCATATGGTAATCATTTTTTTAGTTTGTAGTAGTTTTTGTAGCAAAATTAAAAGTAAAATTAAAGTAAAAAATCTTTATTTTCAATGATTCTTTGAATTTCATTTTGATATCTAGAATAGAATTCAATCTTTCTGTCATTAAATACGATATAAAACGCCGGACTCAAGTAATGTCTCACTGCACCCTCATACTTGTACGCCTCTTTGATTATTTCCTCGTGATCTTGTAACATTTTTAATGTATCTTTAATGTTATTACTTCTTGCTAGATTAACAAGGTCATTTGAAAATTTTTCCAAAAAAAATTTTCCTAAAACCCTTAAATGCTTGTAGTTGTCGAGTTTTGTAATACCCAAATACTCATCGTCGTCAACCACTTTAAAAATAATAAATGATGAATAGTTCGAAGGCATTCGACTAAATTAAATGAAATTACATGTTACATTTAAACACCAATATCGAATTCCAATGATTTTATCGATTTTATTATAAACTTCATTTTCGAATTCATCACTTTTACTTAAATTTCCACAGTTGCAAACATACGTATAAAAAGCGACTCTATTGAATTGTAGACATTTTATAATTTTCCTGTTTTCTTCAAGGTAGTTATTCATTTTATGGATGTCTTTTTCATTTGCCAAAGCTAATATCTTTTCTTTAAATTTAGTCAAAAACAATTCAGACAATGTGTCAAGAATGTCTGTGAAAGGTAAAGGAAGTGTGTGAATATCAACAGGTTGTAGACATTTGTAACGTCCATCTAGAATTAAAAATATATAGAAATTGTTTGTTTTGTTTAAAATTTCTTAAAATTACAAATTTGATCAAAAAACAAATGAGCAGATTCGTCGTTTTCAGTAAATTTTTCGAGTTCATGAATCAAATTAAGACAAAATTGCTTGTGACCAGAATGATAAGCCATTTCATAAACAGGCAAAAATTTCATTGATAAAAAATAATTCGATGGTTTGATTCGTTTCAGGTTAGATTCATTCTGTTCGAAAATTTTCCGAGCTGATTCGAAGTCGTTTTTTTCGGCATAGTCCATTAAACTTTCTGCCATTTCACTTATATTTTCTAGAATATCTTCTTTAGTCATTTTTGAAAAATAGTTTTTTGTTTCAGATTTGCTTAGTATTTAAAACAGATAATTCTAGTTTTCTATTTAAAGTGTTTTTTCTAAAAAAAGCTAAAAATAACCCTTTTCGTTTCGTTTCAGCGTGTATACTAATGTATAATTAAATCATGAACGTAATCAAATGAATTTACAATTTTACGATAAATTTTTGTTTTTAAAAAACAAGAGATTATTCACGGTTTCCCAGTTTTTATTACGGAAACCTTTATGACAAATTTAGTCAAGCAAAACCTATTTTTAGCTACCGTAAACTCTTGACCTAAGAGCTAAGTCAAAACTTGAGTTTAGTCCAATCGAAGCCATGTAATAGCTTAGAATAATACCGAAAGTTCGTATTTTCTCGTAATATAATTTCCACTTTAGCTCTGATAAAATATTAAAAAAATCAAAAAAATTGGAGAGTTAAATAAACAATAAAAATAAACTTCTCGGCTCCTGAAAAAAAGACGTACCCCGTACCGTACCGGAGCGTACCGTACAACTTTACAGTACCACCGTACCGTTTTTTGAAATTATGAAATTTTAACTAAAAATGAAAGACATAATTTTTTTTTAAATTTTATTTTCCGGTACTGTACGGTGGACTGGTACGGTAAGTGGTACGATGGTACGGTACTGTTGGATGGTACTCGACTAAAAAATTTGATTTATAAGCTTGCTAAAAAATTTCCTCAATTTTTTTTGTTTCAATAGTATTTCCATTTTCATCACGAAGACATCTCTTGAGACCCCTTTCATCCGATCCAATTCAACACAAGCAAATTCAAAATGAACTGAAGCAGGTCGAAGAAAAGAATAACATTTTTGTTGTTAGACACATTTAGGTTTGCTGAAAAAAACACATATTCATCATATTCGGTGCTATTTTAGCAAAGTGTATGTTAATGGAAAATATTCGGCGTGTTGTTGATTGAATATGTTGTGACTCACGTGATTCCTTTTTTGCTGGTTTACAAGTTTGAATAAAAATTTAAAAAATTTAAAAAAAAAAAATCCAAAAGATGATGAAAGCTAATCGTGAAAAAGTGATCGAGTATTATCAAAATCTCACAAATCAAATCGATATTCTCACCGAAAATTTGCTTACAAAGGCAAAAGATGATCTAAAAATTCAAGAATTAAATTCAACTCGTCAAATTTTTGTGGACAAAATACGAGAAATTCAAGATTTTAACTTAGAATATTTGAAGTCAATCAATAAAGACGCAACTGTTATTCCAGAAGAATTGTTCCAACCAAAATTTTGTTTTCATCTAAAAGAATCATTTGGTCCATCTCAAGGCCGATTAGTTATCACAAAAAAATTTGTCAGTGACAAAATCATAAATATCTTCAAGTAACTTAATGATGGAAGAACTGTTTTCTCAAATTTAAATTTTCTTGCATTTTAAAAGTGAAACAGAATCGAATGAATCGAACTCTGAAGATGAAGAATCAGTTGATCAAGATTCTGATGACGAAGAATCAGATGATCAAGATTCTGATGATTCGAGAATATTTTTTAAAAAAAGAAAATGTACAAGCGAAGACTATTTGGCTAGCGAAATTTATCTAAACGTTTTTGGGAATTGTACGAGTGAAGATATAATCGATGTATCTGAAAATGATAAGCATTCATTAGAAAGTGTATATGTTGCAAGTTTGCCACCAATTGATAACTTGAATGTTATGGAACAGTTATTAGACCTAACAAAATTACATTCTTTTGAATTGTTGGTTGAATATTCATTTATATTTAAGAGCGATACGTTTCAAAAATTACATAATCTAACAACGTTGAATTTAAAATTTGATAAGGGAGTAATGTTTCATTTAAAAATGTTCGATCCATTAGTTAATTTAAAAGAATTAAGCTTTGGTTGTGATGGTAATAAACAAGCAATTGATCTTAAACTTATCAAATCGTTGAACAAGTTAGAAACGTTGAGACTTTTTGATGTATTTGTTAGACCAATTAAACCACAACATTTACTAAAGATTAAACATTTGGAGATTGATTCGAGTGAAATTACTTTTGAGTCGAGCTCAAGTGTGCAAGCAAATTTAAAATCAATGTGTGTCACCAAATATTCGACTTTTACCTTAGACCAGCCAGACTCGTTTAAAAGTTATAAATGTTTAGCTTTTATAAATTTTTTTCGATGCTCTCTTGAGGGTGTTGAAACTAAGAGTTTTAATCATTTGGTTAATTTGGAGTATTTAAATCTACTTCAAGTGAGAGATTGTAAGATTGACTTTGAAGAATTGAAGCTTCCAAATCTAAAATACTTGGCTATAAATTCAAATGTTATCCCTAAGTTTAAATATTTACAATTAAAGTATCTCAAATTGAATTTGTTAACGTGTTTTAGTGCAAGTCGTTTAGTAAAACAAAATAACTTGATCGGTATTTCGTTAATCGTCAAAAGTCAAGTCTATAAAAAGCTTAATAAAAAAGAATTTCATAAGCTTAAAAATTTGGAATTAGTTCGACTTGAGATTTATAAACGAAAGACTTTTGGATTTATGGATCTCTTTGATCGTTTAAATTCGGAAGAAGATGTTGACGAAGACGTTGACTCAGATTTAGAAAAACATAATGGTTCGGACAAGGATTTGGATCCAAAGAGCAATGAAGATTCTAATAAGGACTCAGATATAGAAAGTAATGTTTCAGACCAGCCAAGAAGACGTCAAAGAGACTTTGATTTTAATAATGAAGATAAAGAAGCTTTGCGTTTGATTGATAACGAAAATTTACATTTCTCTGTAAACTCATATGACAAAAGTTCTATTCTTGTAACGAATTTGTTTATTAACTTTTAACTTGCTAAATTTAATTTGGTTTATTTTTTTTTAGATATCTGTCCATGAAAAGCCTAGAGAAATGATAGAAAAGTTTGGATTTTCAGCTGATATAAAAGATGCCATTGACGAAAATTTAGACGAATGTGGATTTTTTTAAATATTTAAATAACTATGAACCATTTTTCAATATTATTATAAAATCAATAACCAAGAGATTCGATATATTTTGTTTTTTTTTCAAAAAAGTTTAAATTGCGAATAAAAATTTACCTCTAATGAAATTCATCCATAAAATTTTTACTTTGAAGCTACTGTAATTATTTTAATTGACTTTTCTTTAGGAAATAAAAAAAATATTTTTTATCAAAAATCGAATTTAATAGCACTAAAGGCTAAATGTGATGTTTTTTGTTACACATTCTTCTCTGGTTAAAATTGGTTTAGATTACGTAGGACTACAAGTTAACCAGACAAAAGATACAGGTTCGAATAAACTAAAAATTCATTATTTTCTTATAGTTACAAACCAGAAAATCATTCAGCTGATTATTTTGTCCAGCTACCGGGATTAAACTCTACCTGGCTGGCACCTATACTTTTAAGACAACTTATCCCGTGACAATTTTTTCAAAAAGCACATTTTGATTTCTTCACGTACATTTTGAAAGATATTTAATCGCAGTGTCGTCGGCTGGTTACGATAATATTTTAGGGTTCCGGTATTTTGGGGTATGAATATTTTGTGTTTTTAGCAAACACCATTACCAATGATTGATTTTGTGATTTTCTCTTTAAGAATGTTTAAGAATAATTTGAATTTTCATCTATTTTTGAGACCCGCTTGGTTGAGCCCCCTCATCTGAAATTGTCTAGCTACGCCACTGGCCAAGTACTGATACTTGCTGTACACCACTGCTCACCTGTTCGAAATTTGAAAAAGTATTGCCCATAACGACAACAAAATGATTAAAATACAGTGCTGTTATGAAGTAGTAGTAGTAGTACTTTTACATCTAATAGAACAATCTTAGACTTAATTAACTGCAAAAGCTGTTAGGCTTCTAAGCCGAGTAGGCCTTTACAGAATTTTTTTATACTAGCTAAGTTTGTACAAAATCCTGACTACTAAGTCCCAATACGATGATTTTCAAAGTTGTTCCATTATTATTTTTTCTAAACGTTACATTTTTTTTAATTCGATCAGAATTCGAACCCACTCGGTCACGCCATGCTACATGGATTTTACCATTTTTTATATAAAATTAGGTAAATGAACATAATTTTACGACAAATACTCGAAAAAACAAAATGGGACAAAAAAAAAGATATTTTGCTACAGCACGACTAGCGAAAAAAGGCGTACCGTTCTGTATTTGGGAAGCGTACTTTACCGTACCCTCCTACGTATGGACATTCTGAAAATTTTGAAAAAAGGTCCAACGTACCACACTTTACGGCTCGGTAGGTTGGTACGCTACGCTAGATGGTACGCCTTTTCTTCACTAGCCATGCTGTACTTTTGTTGGGAAATTTAAAATAAGACTGATTTTTCTACAGAAATATAAAACGAGAAATTACATAAATTTACGCAAAAAAAAGTGAAATCGGAAAAAACTTTCATGATCAACATATACCAGATTCTGGTCTTCATGAATATTCACATGTCTTGTTTAAATTATCCATAAAATACAAAATTAAAATTAGGATTTTGGAATGACTGAGTATTTTAAGGTGATGGCTCATCTTCGGGTGGTCTCTCTTCGGCTAAGGAGGTTGAGGTTTACAGGACTTTCTGGACATGTCGTTAATTTCAAACAATTAGATTAGATGCGATTTGGATTGTGAACATTAAATTCATTTATGCTTTATTTTGGAAAAGATTTTTGGCTACACTGATTAATTTTTTTATAAGGAGCCCGATATCATAACTTTAATTATTTTTTTTGTGGTTTTCGAAGCCTTACTTCTCGTAAATTCTATCGCCAAATAAGACGTAAATCTATTAGATTTGTAGAGCAAGTTTTTCTCTACAAAAATAGGAAAGCCTTTTTAAAATAAAAAGTAATTTTCGATATTACAAGATGTCCAAAATGTTTGTTTTACTAAATTCTAAAGATCAAGTGGTTCAAATTTTGGTAAATGAGTTGTATTTAAGGAGCTTATTTTTATAATTTCAAGTCCTCACCTATATATAGAGAGATTTATTAGCGTAATGTGTTAAGAAACTTACCTCCTTGATTATATAGTGTCATATTGGAGAAATAGAATTTAAAGCCAGTAAGATTTTTGATTTGTGGCTCCTTAACTTAGACTTAAAATTGGAGAACGGGATCGTTTTTAGAACGGGACCGAACGACTTGGAAACTTTTGAAACGCAAAGGTTAGACGTGACGACGTGAAACTTCAAGCCAAGTTATAACAAATTCTTGAGAATTATAAAATAAGTCACAAAAATTATTTAAGGATTACTAAATTCCAAATCAAATATTTCTCTTTTTCTGCTTATTAATCCTCAACGAAAAAAAATAAAAAAAACTTATCCGGATTTTTTTTTCCTATGAAAACTTCAAAATTTCCTTTTTAAAATAAAATTAAAATATTTTAAAAAGCTTCTCAAAGTTTATGTAAATTTCGAGTGACTTTTTTTCATAATGTTTAATCGATCCTAACATTTATTTTTTTTAATAAACAACCTGAGGTTTATTTTCCAAGTTGACAAATTTTTATTTTCAAAATATAATTTTTCCTTAATAGCTCTCCTTTAATTGAAACCAAGAAATAATTTTAAATTGAATTCGTTTAGTTTATTTCATTAGGGTTTACTTTTTTTATATATAATCATTTAAATTTTGAAATTTCCATGGTAATTCAAGATATAAGACTTAAAAGATTTTTTTCATTTTTTTTTAACAGAACGTTTTTTTTTTTTGGATTTATGCTAATTTTCAATACAATAAACCTAAAAAATTAAGTAATTATTTTAGAAAATGACAACTGGACACGTTAATCCCGGGTACAATCGCATTGTCTCAAGATTCAATTCAGCTATTGAAAATCCGACTGGTCGTTCAAGACCATTGGTTGTTGATCAACATGAGCTTGAAGAAATTAAATCAAAAGCAAGACAAGTTTGGTCTTTGAAAGATAACTCTTTAACAACTTATGGGTGGTATCATAATGATCCAATGATAAAAGAAAAGGCCGAATTAAGGGCTAGTTCTCCATCTCGAAGAAACAATCCTCACCCAAAACTGTAATTTTTTGAAATTAAATATTTTCTAAATAAGTATGACGAACAATTTTTCCAAGTGTGTTTCTATCTGCTCGATTAAAACATTTACCAGGGTATTTTAATGCTGAGAAAGAGACCCAAGAGTATCCAAAAGAAGGTTTGTTCAATTCTTTTTAATAGAAGGAGTCTTAAGAATATATTTTTTAGAAGCTCAGTTTGTTGGTTCAGCTTCATACAGATCTAGACCGCCAACAGTCCGAGTATACCCTAACGCAAACGTAAATTTTACTCACCAGATGGAGTTAAAATTTTATTTAATTTTTAATTAACAGCAATATTTGAATACATTAACACAATCTGAAGCTCAAATTCAAGAAGACAAATTAAAACATCTCGGCGTTGACACTGAGTCGAATAATGTTCCAATTAAAACATCAAGAAATGTAATGACACACTTTCAAAGCAGTGGTGATCGAGTAATTTTCGAACAAATTAAGCAATTGATTACATTTTTAAAAGAAGTCTTTTGAAGGTGTATAGGTCCGAGACAAATTTGGATATGGTACCGGGTACTAAAACAAATAGATTATTACAATTACAGTCTAATCAAACAAATCCATATTTGTATGAAGACACGAGATGGTATAAAGAGAAATATGAAAGTGGAGATCATGGTATACCTTATAATAATCCAAGAAAGTAAAATTAAATGTTTTTAAATTAAGATGAGTTAATTTTTGTAATAAAAAATTTTTTTTTCCAAAAAAAGACCATTTCGAGGTGACTTTTTGATTCATCCAGACTGGCATGCACGTCTAAAACATCATCAACTTCCTTACATGTAAAGTTAAACGATCAAATGATTCTCAAAAGAAAATTATGTTTGGCTTTTTTTTTTAAATTAAAAAAAATATTTTGATTAATAAATTATTTTACGACGATAAGTTCTAGTTCTTTTTTTCTCATAAAATTAAATAAATTATAAATTTGCTTGTCAAAAAAAAAAAATTTAAGGATTTAAAATTAAATCTTTGGCTTTCTAAAAAAATGAAACTAAGATATTGAAGCCATTTTTTTCTGTTTTAGAAACTATTATTCAATGATTTTAATTTTAGTATCGCTTTATTTAAATCCTTCCCTTTATTAAAATTATTTTTTGAACTAGAAGCTTTTGTAGTAAAGTAAGTTATTAGTCACGATTATAGTAAGACGTTGCAATATCAATGTACTGATTCAAATGACTTAAAAGACTCACAGTAAGAACACTTAGTTTGCTATAATCTAGAAAAGTTTATAAAAGAAACATAGATTTTTAGGCTAAAGTATGTTCCGCAAGGCTCTCGGTAAATTTTCGATATAGAGGATTTAAATTGGCTTTAGAAAAAGGAGGATTATTCTTTCTCCTTAGACGGAGCACAATGATTAGTTGCGCTAAAGTTATTTTTCGAAACCATAACTGTGACTTCTTGTCTTGTAATGAACTGAATTTTCTCTCAGAGGATGATCCCAATCAACCTTGTCAAAGTAATAATTTTCAACTGTTCTATTAAATTCTTGTTTTTTCTAGCGTAGTTAAGTTTAACCTCTCCAATTGTTCTTCGTAACATAAGTTCGCCGATAATCTTGTTTATTCTTCTTTGAACTCCTTCAATACTCATGATGTCTTTTTTCAAATACGGTCTCCATGCTTGGACTGCGTATTCTAAATTGGGTCTTACTAGTGACGTATAGAGCTCTTTGATCGTATTTTAATCACGGTTTTTGAACCAAAGTTTAATGAGACCAAGAGATGGATTAGCTTTTTTCTAGCCCCTCCTATATGTGCTGACGGTTTCAAATCATTACTAAAAACGACACCAAGATCTCTCTCTTGAAATGATTCCTCAAGTTTATGACTGTTGGCGAACCCTCCAAGAAAGTATTCACACTTCAGATTATTTGATCCGTACTGGGCTACTACACATTTTTGCTCATTACCATTCTTTCGACCATTCATACAACTTCATTATATCATTTTGTAATCTCAAAATATTTTCAACATTGCCGACTGAACTGATGATCATGGTGTCGTCTCCAAATAGTTTAAATATGTTACGTAGATTGTCTGGTATATCATTGATAAAAATGACAAAGAGAATATGGCCCAAAACGGAAACTCTTCTGATAGCTTCTACTTTCCATGATAAGCAACTATCCCAAGCACTACGATTTGCTTCCTATTTCTCAAAAAAGCTTCTGTCCAATTTATCATTTTTTCGTCAAATCCACAACGATGTAATTTGTAAATTAGCCTTTTGTGAGGCACTTTGTCAAATGCCTTGCAAAAATCAATGTAAATGATGTCGATTGTTGGCTTCAGATCTCTCTTAAAAGGATACCAAAATAATTTTTTAAAAATGGTCCTAAAACCAGTGAAAAATGGTACTTATTTTTTAAAGTTTCCAGTTAGACCAAAGACCAGCGTTAAAAGCTCATAAGAGCAGATCGAACCCGTTTATTTATTAAATTTAAAATTATAAGTTAATATTGCGATTTGTAAAATAGTACTATCGATATTCCAGATGTATACATAATCTTGCTGAAACATACATGTCGATAATTTTGCAGAATATGTATATGTAATCAGATTTTACAAATTTAGGAAAACTAGACCTTTTGCATTTGGCCACCCTTAGAAAGTCTTCTTATTCAAGCTAAAATATCTCGAAAAATTAAGTTTTTTTAGAAAGTGTAAAGTAACTTTTTCCAAAAATCGAGGTTCGGTTCAGTCATGGACGAAAAACAAGATTTTTCAAAATTATTCAGGTATTCAAAAAAATATTCGAATTTAAGAGTTTATTTTAAATTTTAAATTGTTGGTAACGTGACCCTGTGAACTGGGGATTTCGGCGTTTAAAAAGAACTGTGTCAAGATTAGAAAAAAGTCAACATCAAACTGATTTATCAGAGTAGTTAAAACCTGCATCAACTGCCACTTCAAATATCCTTAGGCTTAGTCAAAGGCCTTGTGACATTGGGTTTTTAAAGTAACAGAGGCAAACTGTAGCTATCTTTAAAAAAATACGGTTTGACAACCTAGTTTTGTTTGACAAAATGAATCTATATTACGAGAATATTAAAAAAAAATAATTATAAAGAGGTTAAAAAATTAAATTTTATTTTCAAGCCAAATATATTTATTTATTTGATGCAAAAGTCGCTTATCGGACAATCTACCGTTAAATAAGTCAAGCCTCTAGGCGAATAAAAGAAAATATACAATTTTAGTAGCTTCAATAAAAGCATGTCTGATAAATAAAATAAAATAAATAAAATTTAATAGTTTTTTCTGTTTTTTTTTTAAATTACAATCTTTAGATTTATCCTTGATTGCTTTGACCACAGTTCTTATTTTCTTAGTCGTCTCAAGCATTAGAATGATGTTAATTGATATATTTTGACATTCTATATATAGATTTTACCTCCTTGAATATTTTGCTCACGGCAATTCCAATGTCTTTTCATCTAGTTCTCTTGGATAAGCTCATTCACAAGTTTTTTGGTCAGGTTTTTCTCAGCTAGTCTAATCATCAACTCAATTTTTTGGTTTTTAGTGAATTTCTTTGTATCCGTAATGTTATGTGCTAGCATATTTTATAATAATTGAAGTATGAAATTTTTTTTTAACTTTGTACTGTAGGAGATTACTCATTGAATATACATTTCTTAGACCAATGGTCTTAAATCATATCAAGGTACAAGAGACTTCCCATGTCTACATATTTTTAAATAGAATATAGTTCCTATACACTATTTTTAATATTTAGGTTTTTTAATAATAATAAACTGCTTTACACAATATTAACGTTTTACACACGCATAAGGCGTTCAGCCACCCAGAGGCTTTAGCAGTTATTTGCAACTGTTCATTCAAAAAATTTAAATTAAATTTAAAAATCAGGTTCATCCAAAATTTTTTTAAAATTTTTGACATTTTCTATTTCTTCAATTTTATGTAAAGTTATGTCTTTGAGAGCAGTTCCGCACTATTTCTCTCACTAAACAATACTTATGACCTCTCAGCTTCATCTTTCGATTTGTTTAACCTTGTTATAATAGTTATAGATTACAGTAACTATGGAGAGGTTTTTAAAACCGAAAATTGTGCAAAAGTGAAGTTTAGAGCAATGGAGCAGGAGCAATTTTGCAGAAGCATTATAAAAATTTATCCCTAGCCTCTGTGACGAAAATTAAAGTTGTGTTAATCGAAACAAAATTTGTTCAACCTATATTCAGCGTCTGCAAAAACTCTGCAAATGAATTGCGCATTTCAATTATAATACCTTTTAATGTCGTGCAATTTTCAGAGAAAATGCAGAGTTTTTGCAGACGCTGAATATAGGTTGAACAAATTTTGTTTCGATTAACACAACTTTAATTTTCGTCACAGAGGCTAGGGATAAATTTTTATAATGCTTCTGCAAAATTGCTCCTGCTCCATTGCTCTAAACTTCACTTTTGCAAAATTGTTTTATACCCTTAAACTAAAGTTATGGCCACTCACGTGTTCCTCTGGTGAAAGTTGATGAAATTTCCCCAACTTTTGGTTTTTATCGAAGTTCACGGTACAGTCGAACCTCTTTAATTCGACTGTATTCACTGGAGTTAATCATTCTTAATCTCACCCTCCTTAAAAAATCGAAATCAGAAATTAAAATTTAAAATTTTTCAAAGCTTTTCGAAAGCATAATTCAAAGGACAAAACCAATACAAAACATTTTCTTTATAAGTCCACTTAAACCTTAATCGCCAATTTGTTCATTCAAAAGACGAAAAAATCTAAGAATTCAACGGAAGAAGTTAGACTAGAAAATGTAAAATAAAAGGGTATACTATTTTTTTCAGACTAAAGGCTTTATTGCTCAAGAAAAAACTTTAAGACATATAACTCTTGATTATCAATTTTTTGGATTTTTCCTCCAGAATTCTCGCGTTTTTTACTCTTGTATTGTTATTTTTAAAAATTTGAATAAATTAACTGGCTCAACACGAGTTAAAATTGGTTAATTTTAGTTGCGATAAATTTTTGATTGAAAATTTTGCAAGTTTAAAAACGCACTAACGTTAAGTTAATTTTTAATTGAATTTTGGTGCATAAGAGTGTTCACCAAAAAGATTTTCTCACGATCTTTTACTTAATATAAAATTTAAAGGTTCATGAACGTTCACCAGAAGAACACGTGAATGGCCATAACTTTACCATCACACAAAGAATAACTTGATCATAATCGTAACATTAAAGTTAAAATTTCTGTTTTTCTTGTTGCTTTAATTTTCATTTACCGAAGAACCATAAAATAAATGGGGTTAACGCTGCATAGATAATTTTTCTCTTATTGAACTGTTCTTGTTCGAGTTAAAATTATGTGCATAGAGCAACTTTTTAAATATCGCTCTTAAAATATTCGTTTTTTTTATTATGGATAGAATCCCATTATTAGAGAGATATATAAACCCTATTGCTCATTAAAAAAAATGACCCAATATCCTAAGTTGACCTTTTTATATTCTACATAAGACAAAAGTTTATTATTAACTAGTCAAATAAATCTTAGTTAAAAAAGATAACGAGAACTTTGTTGTTTTCAATACTTGGTTGGTTGTTGTTTTTTCTTGTGTCAAAAAGAAAACTTGAATTTAAATTAAAATTCAACAACACTGCTTCTTTTTTTCAAATTCCAATTCACAGCTTACGATTTCTCTCTTAAAAACAAAAACCTTGAAAACTTTTGTTCGTGTGTTATTCTTTTTAAACGATCTAAATGACTGGAAATTATGTTTTTTAAATAATTGTTTTCGTTTAAAGAGAGAGAGAGAGAGAAAAAAAAAAAGTGAAATTCATTTTTCTGTGTCTTTTAGTGAAAATAAAGTCTTAGGATTAGGCAATAACTAAATTTTATAATATTTTATTTTAAAATTAAATAACCAATAATTTTGTTACTTTATTCCTTTCAAAATTATAAAACTGTATTCTTGAATGTAGAAAAAATAACAAGTAATACCTTTTTTTTCATTTCTTAGTAATATTGAAACCTTAGTTTATTGAAAATTCAACAATGTTTTTAAAAGTAACTTTTTTCAAAAAAAAAAATAAGTTTTTTTCAAAGTTTTCACCAATTCATTTTAGATGCAAGAATCAACAAATTCTTTCGAACGTTTTCGTGTAGGAAAAGCTTTTAATGGTTCCAAGGACCAACTAGCAACCGTTAGAGTGTCATCAATACCATATTATGAAACGTCTAATTATAGACATGTTTCAGACGATCATGGTATAAACTATCATGTTAAAATAATCATAAATGATACTTCAAACAAAGACGAATTTTTTAAAGACTATAAAAAACTAGAAGATACTGAATGTTCTAAATTTATATCAATTCCAAATGGTAATGTTAGAATTTCAAAGTATAAGATGATTAAAAATAATGATCAATCAAAACAAAATGGAAGCTCGAATAGATCTAGTCGTAACAAGTTTAATTATATGAATAGACCTATTTATTTGCCTGTGGATGAGACATTCAAGTCCGAATCGAATAATGAAGTTATGTTCCGTAAGAGTTTTAAACAAAATATTATTGACGGTAATTTAATAAAAAGTCTGCTAGACTTAAAATATTTTAAATTTTATTTATGATAAGACTAATAAATTAGATTTTAGATAAACCAATCGAATCAAATTTAAATGAAAGCCAGTCGAGTTATATGAACGATAGCGAAAGTTTAAACGAAATTGAAATTTTTGATCAAAGCGAGACTGATGAAGATTCCCAATCAAAAAGCAGTTTTGCCACAATTTCAAATTTGAATGTTGAAAATTTTAACAATTTAGAAGAAATCCAGAAAGATTTTATACTTAATCAAATAGCTGAAATAGCGAAATCAAGAGCTGAACGTCATGTACCAACTACATCGATTTATAAAATATTTTAGTAAATTTAAATAGATTTAATTATTGAAAATAAATATTTTTTTTTTGAATCTAGTTTTATATGAATCATTTCTATAGCAAGTTGAAACATAATTATCTGTGATATTAAAATTAGTTTAAATGCAAAATAAAAATTAAGTGATGGCAGTCGACTTTTAATATTGAAATACAGAAACGTTGATACGCTAAAAGTTGAATCGGCAAATTATTCTTATTGATTACACATAAATTTTCTCTAGACATATTCATTAATTTTAAGGTATTGGGTGGGTACGGGTTACCAGAAGAACTCAGGTTTTGGTTGGATTACCCATAAAATTTGGGTATATTCAGCCAAAACTAAATTTTTCCTAAAAAAATACTAAAAAAACCATAAAATACTCAAAGTAACCCAGACCTATACATGAAATCCAAAGGTAACCCTTGCTTTACCCAAACCCAAACCTGAATTTTTCGGGTACCAATACCTAAGAATGAAGATACAAGAATGAGATTTCACCATAAAAATAAAGGATACCTCAGTTGATACCGTCGTGGACGTCCATGCAGGAGGTCGAGGGTTCAAATCCAAGTCGTTTCAAAAAATTCAATTTGAGTTCACAAATTGTCCTCAGTGTTATGAGCAAAACACAGCATATTCCAGCTCTTGGTCGTCAAAAATCAGTTTTATAAAACTTTGCTCGATCTTTATTTTGTAATTAGGGTGATTCATAAAATTTCGCGTTTTTTAGTTGGTAAGTTCTTATTGATTCTAGTTCTTATGTAATCCCATAACTTTAATTAATGTTATATATACAGTTGTGGTCGTTCACGAATTCTGAACGTTCATAAATGTTCACCATTCACAGGATCTTTGTATTTGTTACGTAAGGCGTTTAAGGGAACTAGCCGTAACTATTAGAGGTTTAGTATTAATATTAAAAATACTGAAAATTTATTTTAAAGTTTATTAAAAAACAAAACAAAATATAATTTGAGAAATCCTTCCTAAAATCTTATTAAGAATGAACTATCTTTATTGAGAAACTGATTCATATTTATATCCGAATTGAGTAATACGGTTATTCTTCCATTTACGCATCCGTTTACGATTATTGTTAACGTATTGTTTCTGATTAATCTATTCTTAATGATATAACTTATTGAAAGATATATAAGTTACATAAGGTAAATTAAATAATAAAATAAATGAACACAAAGCAAAACACACATAAATCATAAGAAATTACAATATTTTTAAAATGATAAAGATATTGTGTAACATATACCGATAAAGAAAAGTGTCTAATCAATCAGAAAAAGCCATGTTTTAAATGCATCAAAAATTGAAAAACAAGAACAATAAAACATGTTATTGGTTGTCCCTAAAGAGCGGAACGTTTTCAAGGAACGCTGGCTTAGAATCGGGAATAAAATATAACTCTTTTAATTTTATATAATATTCGCGTATTTTCATATTTATAATAAATAGGTTTTGCTTTTAAAAAATATAGGATAATAAAATAAAAACGAAGTGACTATTGACACAAACTGTGTCAATATTATAAATATAATGACACAGTATGTGTAAAATAATTCATAATAATGCAAAATAATTCAAAATAATTCTGAAAAGATATAAGTTTTCCTCGGTTTTGTTTAAAAAGAAACATTATCAACCAAAAACCTGTATACCAGGTCTGTTGCTAAATCAACGACTGTTGCTAAAACACGGACCAAAGAATACCCAACTGAATTTAGTATGTACCATTCGATGCATAACTTAAAATAAAAATTATTTCTCTTATTAGAGCAAATTCTGCTCTATTGTTCCAAATAATACAGGGGTCTGTGGAGTTTTTTCCAATTCAGATTGATTTGAATAACTTTTTTTCTTGATGAGATAAATTAATTTTGCAAAATGCTACAGGTTGTAGCAATTTTGAAACACCTTGGGGACCCGTCTGCAAAAACTATACATTTTTAATGCATATCGTACCTCAAAATATTAATGCTAAAAATATTAGTGTCAATTCCGAGTTATAAATTTGTTAATTTCCCACTTTTGATTCAAAACATATTATGGAAGGGCGTGACCTACATGATTAGATTAAACAAAATTGAACGCTCAACACGATGATAATTCTAAATTTAAAATTTTTTTTTCCAAATATTTTTAAAATTTTGGTGTTGTTACGTCATTATTGGAAAAACGGCCTCACAGCAACAACAGCAACCCGCGAAATATGTTAAGTGGAAGGTTAGAATGTCCTTAAAGTAAGAAATGCACAAGCTTGATTCAATAAGTTTAACAGTGGTGATACTAGCCTTCGAAGGAAAATGGGATCTGGAAGACCAGTGAGTTTCGATTGGACGCCTTGCGTACGGCCATAGAGAGCTACCTTCGGGTTAGTGCTTGCGACTTATCAACTTATATTTATGACCTTAGCACTTTACAGGCAACAATATTTCGTCACCTCAAGATGATAAATTAAGTTAATAGACGCTTGAAAACGAAAAATTTTTTTCAGTAAAAATTTTATTATTTAAAATTCGCGACGTTTTGCCGAAATGGGTTTGGAAATGCAAATGGGTTTATTTGGAATTATATGAGTAATTACCTTTAGATTATTGCATTGAGAAATGGCAGAAATCAGTGATTGGACTCATCTCAACCAGCCCTATAGTCGTATAGACAATTCGAAAAGAAGGCAATATCATGCGTTTGGTGTAATTACCAAGGGGTACCAGACCTTTCCCATTCTGATCCTCATCTTTTTCGCTCTATGGCTCATTTCCTTAGAGGACGGAATTTAACTAACCACGACCAAGTTGAACCTGAGTGCCTTGATTTTTTTAACTCAAAAAGCCAGGAATGGTACAAGAGAGTTATCGAGTTGCTCGCTGATAGATGGCTTGAGACCATAGAGCATAATAGTGTATGTTTTGAAGAATAGATGTTTTTTATTTATTTTTGTTTAAGATAAAAAATTTTGGCCTTACCACGCTGTTATTTATCTTCAATAGCCATTTATTATTTACTCATAAATGGCTGCGTGCGTGTGTGTGTGTCTAAGTTTTGTTTTTTTTTTTATTTTTAATCATAGAAAACCATTTATAAAAACCTAATTCGGACATGTTACTTAAAACAAGTAATAAAAAGAGACAAAAAAGCTTTAAATTTAGGAATTTTTAACAAATTTATTTTTAAATTCATTTTAACTAAAAGTTAAGAAATGTTAATTTTTTAGTTAGTAATTTTTTTAAATCCTTGAAGTTTTTTTTTCAACAAAAAATTATTACAATCACTAAAGCCGAACTTTTGTAGATTTTTTGCTTAATAACAGAGCGTTATTGTTGGAGAATTCGGTCATTATCAATGGGCTAAAAGTCAAAATTACGTATTAAGGCGTCGGACTCTTAATGGAATTTTTTTCACATGAAAGAGTTCTGCATGTTCTTCATATGTAACTTAGGTTATTAATGCACGCCTCTTTCAGCAATCATATGCGGTATGCTTTGTTGCATTTTTCCAATGCATAAAAAAAAATAATATTTTCTTTAATGTCTTTTTATGACTTTAGTAAAAAAAAAATGACTATTTTTGTTTGTGTGTATTTATTTCAAGTAGTGTTGTTTTTTTTTAAATTAAGAGAAAAAAAAATGAAAATAACTAAACAAAAAAAACGACTGTTTTTTAATTTTTTTAAAAGTAAAAAATAAAAATTCTTATCAAAAAATATAACATTTATTTCTTTCACATATTTTCTGTTTGTTTTGTTTGTTTTTTTTTTTATTTTAAATTGTGTTTGCAATTTGTAATTTTGCTTGCTTGCATTAGTTTGGCATTACCCACTAGAAGGCGATTAAGAAACTCTGTTATACGTGTGTGTGTGTTTAAGTTTTGTTTTGGACAACGTGAAGAAGAACAAAAATAAAAACAAGGAAAATAAAAAAAAAAAAGCTCCAAAAAATTGTTAGTTTTTTTTTGTCAATTATTTTAATTTAATTAAATTAAGCCCCCATTAATACCAGGAAATTGAATATGGAATTTTTGTTTTGTTTGTTTTTTTTTGTGTGTGTAATAATTTTCGTAAAAAATATACATGATGAAAATAAAACGTGTAATAAAAACGAAAAATAGAAGTTAACATTTTTGTTTTGGTTTTTTTTTGTGTATTTATTAAAAAATAATTGAAGTTTTTTTTTTTTTATTTTTTTTGTGTTTAGAAGTTATTCAGCTTAAATAATTGCAAACCGGTTATAATGTAGGCAGCGAATAATTCGGCTTCGGAATCAATATGAAGATCTCGTTGTACTTGTTGTTTTATTGTGTCTCGAAAATCTAAATAAAAATTACAATTAAAATTCAACATTATGCAATACCCTCCCCTATTTGAAAGAAAATCCAAATAGATAGATTTTTGAATCAAGAACGAACTGTTATAAGAATATAATAAATGTCTTACCCGTTAGGTATTTCAAATCATTAATTTGATGTTCATTAGAATCCCAAAAGTTTTGACTTCTCATATTATATTCGGTAACTTTAAAATAACGCTCGTAATAAGCCATCAACTTTTGTGTACTTAAACCAACTTGTTGTTGATTTTGTGTTGAATTGGATTCGTTTGATTGAGATTGCTGTGTACTTGTTTGACTATTTTGATTATTGCTATTGTTATTATTGGAATTAGACGACGAACCGGCCGAAGAGCCAACCGAACTAGCTGGCGAAGGCGGAGGTATTTCATTCGGACTTGTTGTTTTTGTATTACTATTGTTATTAATACTACTACTACTATTAGTATGTGCGTTATTTGTTTGATTCATTTGACTCATTGCCATTTTACCATAATGATCTTTAAGTGCTTCCCTAATTATATTTAATTCTTTGAGACTCATCAACCATAACCACCGGTTTATGAACGCTTCCATCCAATTACTTTGAGAATAAATCTTCGATAACGATTTTTTTTCTGCAAAAATTTTTGTTTAAGACTTACGAAAGAACTCGAAATTTTTTGATAAACACTTCGTTATCAATTGGCCTGACCAATTTTTCATTCAAATATCTTTTAAAGAAAAAAATAACAATTTAAAAAAAAATTGAGAAAAATTTTTTTTCGGGAAACTAACTTGAGAAGTTCATAAGTGTCTTTGAGCAAATCAAATGAAGATTTATTTGATGAAGAACTATTCGAACTTGTTTTTTTAAGTCGATATTGAGCAATAGCACACAAACAAAAATAACAAACAGCCTCCATGTAGGCAACTGTTTTTTTGATTTTATCCTTTTCTTGGTCAGCCTCGTGTTTTTTTTGTTTACCTCGTTGATGTAATACTTGTTCGTCAATTGTTCTAAAATAAAAAATTGTTTCAATAAAATTTTTAAAAGCTCAAAATTTTTAAAAATTCCTTACGAATTAAGAAAGTCAAGTGTTTTGTTAAATTTAATTTGATTAATCTTATCACTTTTGTCGTTATTTGTTGCATTTTTAGTTGGATTTGAATTGTACGTTGTTGCACTCGCTGCCGGTTGTGGTGTTATTTTACCACTGTTTTGCTTAATAGTCTCGTTATTAAAGTCCTTCTTGTTTTTGTTTGTATCATCGTTAGATGGTGATGTGGTTTGTTTAGTTGAATTTTTGGTACCGTTTAATTTCACCGAGCTTGATGACGATACATTTTGTTCAGTAGATAATTTTTGTTTTTTAGATGTACTACTCGAATCTTGATCATCGTTTTGTATACTTGAACGCTTAAACGATTGACCATTAGATGTTGATTTATAACTAGAACTTGACAGAGATTCACGTCTTGAATCTTTCGAATCAATTTGTGGTTCTGAACTTGATTTAGATGATGCTTTTTGACTTGAACTTGAACTTGATTTTGTCTTTGAATCTTTTGTTTCAGATCGACTAGATTTGGAATTTGTGTCACGATCGCGTGACGATTTATCTTTATAATCATTGTTTTTCGACGACGATGACATGGAACTACGTTTGTAATCTTTGTAATAATCGTCTTTTGTACGAGATGAGCCTCGTCCAGGTGGTGACTCGCGATCTCTGTCTCTTTCTTTCGATTTTTCTCTTGACTTTTCTCTCGACTTTTCCCGCGATTTTTCCCTTGACTTATCTCTTGACTTTTCCCTTGACTTTTCCCTTGATTTCTCGCGTGACTTTTCACGAGACTTTTCTCTGAGTTCTTCGCGTGATTTTTCTTTTGATTCTTCCCGAATAACTTTTGGTTTATCCGAGAACGATGACGACAAAGTTTTCTTGTCTTTTTTTTCTTCTTGAACTTGACTTTGAACCACTGGTGGTTCTACGGCTTGTTCTTGTTGAGGTAAATTCAAATTCAAAATTTTAATTAAATCTAACTCGATGCTAACAATAAGTTTAGGTCGTCCATCGGCTGAATATTGAATTTGATCAGCAACACTCTGAGTTGCAGCCGAATTATTCGTAGCCGGTACCAACGCATTATCCTCTAAACTAACTTGATTTACAATTTGATTCGTCAAAGGCGAATTAGGACGAATTTTTTTCAAATCATTATTAGCTATTTTTTTCAATAATTTTAACTCGTCTTTTTCAAGATCTAATTTATCCAACAAATCTTCGGAATTTTCTAATAATTTTTCGCTTATTTTTTCAGTAATTTTGTCATTTTTAATTTTTTTACAATCGATTTTAAAATTTTCACTCGAAGCTTCCATAGACTCGACAATCTCATGTTTTTCGACTATTTCCTCTAAAACTCGTTTTTTTTTATTCTCGGACGAGAAAATATTTTTGACCTCTTCGTCGTTCTCGTCTTTAATTTCTTTCTCATTTTTGTCCGCTATTAAATCAGCAAACGGTTGATTCATTTCGTTCAAATTTGGAACAAAACCAGCACTCAAAGGAGGTAGATTTGCCGTTAGTGACGACGGTGATGGACTAGTGTTATTAACAATTGGTTTAATTAGAGTAAGACATGGTTTAGATGTATCTGAACTAAATGGTAATTCTTCATTGAACGATTTGGAATCGTTTAATAAAGTGTCTTCTAAAACAGATGTTTCTAAATTAGAGCTAAGATTAAGTGATCGATTATTGTTAAGATCCGATTTGGGAGTTGAGTCGAAATTTTCAGTCTCAACAGCCGGTGGAGTCACTGTTGCCGGTTCAGCTAGGTTGTTCGTACTAAAACCAGTCGTTAACGAATATAAATTCTTAACATTTTGATTACTTGCATTCGAGTCATCGCTTATTTCATCATCGGATAATGTAAATGTTATCGATGACGATTCGGACGAGCTTTTTTGCGGCAAATCTTCTTGTTTTTGATTCGAGTCTGGTGTAGACGGTAATATTGGAGATGTAGTCTTGGACGATGATTTTTTATTCGGTGAGTTTATATTTTCAATAATATTTTCAAGAGTAATATTATTAGAATCTTCTTCTTCTTGAATTTCGGTTTCGTCTTCGTTATCGCCGTCATTTTCGTCGTTTTTAACGAGTTTTTCGACAGGTAATACCGGTGGCGGTGTAACAGTGTTCGGTAGAGGATTAACATTCAAAGTTTTAGGTTCGTTAACTAATTTAAGTTCAGGTGTTATTTTTTGAACCGGTTTTGTTATTTGTGGATTTTTAATACCAAACATTGGTTTTTGGTTTGTGATTATTTTGTTTGGAAATTTGAGTAACGGAGGTTTGTGTAAATCTAATTCACTGCTAAGAATTTTCGCATTTTTGTTTAATAATTCACTGGAAGATGAGGATGATTCTTCATCACTTGAAGATGACGAAGAAGATGAGCTTGACGAATCGTCATCGTCTTCGTCAGACGATGAAGACCCAGACGAAGATGAATCGTCGTCGGATGATGAAGAAGATGATGAAGACGATGTTTCATCGGACGAAGATGATATATCATCCTTCGTAGGTTGTACAACATTTTGAGGATTCGTATTAGAAATAGTTTGTACTAAAGATTCATTCTCTAATTCGGCTTCGTTTTCACTGAACATATCACGTATGGCTTTTATAGAAATTTCATCGGTTTTTTGAGGAATTCTTGGTAATGAGATTGACGGTGGTCTATTAACAAACGGAATTTCTTTGACTTCTTTATTTTCTAGCGGTTTTGGTATTGTTGGTTTTGAACGCGTTTTAAAACTTGTTTTACCATTCATTTCATCGTCCTCATCCTCAGTCAATTGAAAATCGCTTTCATTAATCCTTAACAATAAAAATCATAAAGATTTGTTTTAACAATAAAAATTCTAAGATCCTGGAGTCAATCAATCTTCTTTCGTTTTATAATTTTCCAAAAAAAAAATATTCTCTAATTACTAAAACTATCGATATTCAATTACCTTATTTTTTTTTTAGTGAAAGAAGTATAAAAGGATCAAATTATTACAAACGTTTTTTTTAAGATCGAAATTCAAAATAATCAAATATTTGCATTTGATAAATTAAAAACTCACAATTGTTCATTTTCTTTAAAAAGTATAGATTTTTTTTATAGAAATTTTATCAAAAATTTCAATCAAAAATCTTCAAATTATTTTGATGTAAAAATTTATAAATTACAATCAAACTCAATTTAGGAATACTCAGTTTCTAAAATTTATTCTGATGTATCGAAAACTTGTAAACACCAATCTAAAAGATGATTTTTCTAGATGGGGTTGTTATCATTTCACCGTTTTTTTTTTAAAGAAACGATTAAATTCGATAACGAGAAATCAAAAAAAAAGAGAGTTTTTTAGAATTTTTTTTCAAAATCTATCAACACCCTATAGATGAATTTTCCAGATATTCTTAATCTACGTCAAGACATTTGACTTTTTTTTAACAAGAATAAAAACTTACATTTTAGATCCAAGATTAGGAGATATTTTCATTGTACTGTTATTAATAATTTTATCATCGATTGGAATCGTTGTCGTCGTTGTCGTAGGTTGAACGTGTTTAGATAATTTATATTTTGATTCTTCACCGAGTCGTTTAATAAATGGTTTTATTTGCGTCATTTCCTAAACGAAATTAAAAATATTAAAGTTAGACTTATTTTTTTTTATGTTTGACTAGACTCTTACATCAAAAATTTTGTCAATACTATACAAATCATGGTTAAGGTTCCGGTTTATTGGAATTGTTTTCTTTAAAATTTGTTTTGGTGGCGATGATTCTTTTATTGATTGATGAGTAAAAATAGTGCTCGACGGAGGACGTTTTATATTATTCGAATAAACTGGCAATGGAGGTGTAATGGACTTTTTTTGTATATCATAATTATATTTTGACGGATTTAATTTAGAATGTGGATTTGAAGAAAACATATCGCGTGCTTTTGTCGATATAGTATCAGTGCTTGGGCTAACATTTTTGTAAGGCTCTTGAAATTTATTATAATGCAAGTCTAAATGAGAAGTTTTTTGTTGATTCATGAGACAAAATTGGGACTGATCGAACTCGGAATAAGTGTGCAATGGATTCCGATATGAGCCATCTAAAGGAGATAAAGTTCGTTGTTGATTCAAGAGCCGATGATTAGTTGCATTTATTGTACTTGATGTGCTGTTATTAGCTGTACTCGTCATTTGAAAATTCACAACAACAACAACAAAAAAAAAACGAAAAATTTAAAAAAAAAAGACGGTGTGCTTCAGCTTGATATTTTTGATCTTATATTACCAATTTTAAAATTTCTAAAAATTTTTAAACAAAAAAAAAACAAAATTACAGTTTTTGGATATTTGATTTTCAGAAATTTTTAGCGTTTAATTTTTTTGTTCATTATTTCTTTTTGGGTTTTTTTTTTCTAATATTCTTTTTTTTTGTTTTATTTTATGCTTCAAATTTCAAAATTGAAAGAATGCTTCGAAATTTTCAAGCGCACAAAAAACACACACACATACACAGATGCATACAAGCATTCAAGATTTTTTTTTTGTTTATTTAAAAAAAAAATAATAAGAATAGAACCTAATCGATTTAATTTAAATTATAATTAGAATAAAATTGTTAACATTTAAGAGCAATGTTTCGTTTCTATTTTTGATTAGATTAAAACCAGAATAATGACTATTTCAAGTTAACTTTTTCTTTTTTTTTTCAAGAGACTGTAAACGGTAAGATGACATTCAACATGGTCATATTTAGAGAGAAAACAGTGTCTTAAAATAATTGTTTATTTGTAAAGAAAGACACATGTTTCTTCGAAGCCAAACAACAAAATATTCTTAACTGAAAATATTTAAGAGCTTCTTAAAATCAACGCTTAAGTATGACTAAATTTAGAACTAGAAATGAACTTTTTTAATCCAAAAAATTTTTTTGAAAATATTTTCCTTTTTTTTTCATCTCAAAAATCTGACGTGGTTAGCTAAGTGCTTAAGCAATCCCTTTTTGTTTTATGTAGATTAGACCTTGCTTATTTTGTAAGTTTGGTCACTAGTCCAGTTTTAATCAAATTTTTTGAGTGATTTGTTTTGTTTTTTACTTGCAAATATTAAAAAAAAACAATAAAACTAAATTAGAGAAAAAAAGAGCAACTAGAAATAAAATTCAAAACTAAATAAAAAAAAAAAGAGAAAAATCTCGTATCACACAACAACCATCAACAATAAACATTTATTAACATATGATGATGATGATTATAAAATGAAATAATTTATTATAATTTACACTACCGACTTGATGACGCTAGAGACTTTTGGGGTCGACTTATTTAAATTGAAAAAATAATAAGAGAGGGAGGCAATTGAGACTCTCGTTTATTCGAACATTCACAAAGGGAAAACTATTTAAAGAATTTTTAACAACAACAAAAATAATGTTTAATTACGCCAGTGAAACAAATTAAAAAAAACACTTGTAATTTAACCGTACATTTCGATGTGACGAAACTGCGTTTAATTTTTCTTTTAAAAAAAAATTAAATTTTAAATATTTTTTTTTATCTCTTTCGCTTACAAAATTGAAAAAAAAAAGAAGTCATTTTGAACAAAAAATCTCATTTTTTTTTGAATGTTAAAGAAAACTCAAAACTAAAAAAAAATTTATATAATTATGCTAAATTATTTAGGAATTTAATCAAGACGACCCTTTAAAATTTCTTTTGGTAAACTTAACGAAAAAAAAAAAAATAAAAGGTAAGATACGTAAAATTTTAATCTTGGATTAACTTGAACAAAGTTTTTTTTTGTTGAATAATCTTTCCAAAATTAAAGTACAATGTTACATTAAGCAGAATTTTCTTTGCATATCTCCATATTTTAAGACAAGACTTCGATTATAAACATTTAAGGTTTTTTTTGTTGTTGATGTTTTGTTTCTATTTCAGAAATGCTTTAATTAATTTTTCATAGCGTTTTCGAAACATAGAATACCATTTTAAACCAATTCTCTCTCTCTCTTTCTTTTTCGTTTTTTTTTAAATATCTTGTTGTAATTAAATCTTTACATAAAGCAAATTTTACAAAAACTTATAAAATATTATGTAATTTTGTTAATATCTTCTTTTTTTTCCATGCACCGAGCAAAATTATATATAAAATTTGGTTTAACTTTTTCTTGTTTCTTTACTTTTAACTTATTTTCTTTTTACTTTCAATTGTAAATATTTTACGTAAAATGAAATTTAAACCTTCTTATGGAAAGAGAGCAAAGAGATTTTTTCTATTTATTTTTTTTTTCGAAAAGAAAAAATTCCAGCAATTAAAACTCAACATATCCTCTAAAAAGATAAATATTTAAACATGCATAAAAAGTTTAATATTTCGATTCATTTAAATCTTATTTATTATTTATAAGAGTTCGAACAGTCCTGTTGTTCTTATTAATTACAAAGGTATGCTACTTGATATTCTTAATAAAACAAATCAAATCAATAAATGGGTAACCTAGTTATTGATATAAAAATTGACAAAACGTTTTATTAAACGTTTTGTCATCTATTTTGAGTTTAAATTCAATTTTTAATGATTCAATAAAGGAACACATGTTATAGTTGTTTTTTTTTTTACTAAATGTCTCAATGATTCATTTTAGTCATGGAGCTCCTATAACATGTATTTACTCATCTACTGAAAAAAAATAATAATATCATATTTTATTCACGAAAGTCTAAACAATTTCTAATTGGTGAAAGGTATACATGCAATAAGGTATCCTTAAGCGAAAAAATTCAAATATGTTGGCTTATCCTCAAGCTCGAGTTGAATCACACTTTAAAAAAATGATCATTCATATTTGTTTCTAACCTTATGTTTATTTTCATATTCGTTTTACCAAATATTGACATAAGAAATATTTTCAATAAAATAAAAATTAAATTTTGGGCAATATGAAAAAAAAGAAGGTGTTTTTGTTGTTGAGATTGAATAAAAATAAAATTCAAATTATTGCTTTAGATAAATTGAGCAAGACGAAAAAACAACAACAAAATAACAAATTTAAATGGTTACAAGGCACTGATAAAATAAAAAGAACATAAATAGATCGAGGAGAATGAAAAATAGATAGACCTCTCATTATAAAAAGTACATGCTTCTTTATATTTGTCGAATGAGACGAAAATTCTCAATAACCCTTACAAAAAAACATAAAAATTCAACAACAAAAAAAATATTTGTACACACAAAATGAATGTTTCGATCAATACCTAGAACAAAAGTTTAATCAGTAATATTAACAAGGATAATTTCAATTTAAATAATTTTGTTCTTAATCAAGAAATAATTATTTTACACAAGCTCACCTTTTCATCTATTAAATCTTTTAAGTTGGTAAAACTACTTTTTCTACGTTTTTTTTTCTCTTATTTTAGTTTTTTTCTTAATAAAATTTTTTAATTTTTTATACACAATAATATAGAAAACAATGTTTTGTTTGTATTTATATTCGAATGAATTAAATTATAATTATTTTAAAATTTTAATATTTAGCCCCTGAATTTTTGCATGATACGTTTTTTTTTTTTCTTGCGAAATTAAATCTCCACTAGCTAAAACCTAGTTTAAGAAAAAAAAGTCAGTCAGTGTTATGTGTAAAACTCATATTGCATGAGTTAAAATAAAGAGGCTATTGATTAACTATTAATAGAATGAGTTCTAAAGATTTTTGAAAATGTTTGTTGAATTTTAATTCAATGTATGCATGATAATATTTACCAAAAAGAATCGATAGAATTTTATTTCATCTCTGATCGCTGATGCTAAGGATGCTTTAAAAAATTGCAAAAAATACGAAAAAAAACAACGATCGAAATGCAGACAATTGTATATCCATTTAAGGTTCACCAAGTCATAAACCTTAGTATTTATAGCCGCTTTTTCAAAAGGATTCAATTGATCAAAATCTTATCGAAATTTATCCTAAAATTTTCATGCAAACAATTTGTGATATTCACTATAGAACTTGCTATAAATCGTTTTAAAATATATTAAAATATGCGAAATTAGAGGTATGTAAAGTTCGGTTTTAACGTGCTTTTTCTAAAAATTTTCGGTGAAAACCCGCTTCTAAAACTTTTCATGAAAAATTTAAACATTTTTTAAAAAACTTATAGTAAGATTTGTAGTTAATATGGAAAAATATATACCCATAAATTTTCAAGTCTCTTTGAAAATAGTTGAAAGGTGCTGAAACTTTTCTTGGAAACTAAGGTTTATGACTTGGGGAACCTTATTTAAAGGAATTGGGTGAGTATGTATTACCCGAAAAAATCAGATTTTGGGTTCAGATAGGGTAACCCATAAAATTGTGTAAAACTCAATTATTGTTAGAAAAAAAAATAAAAATTTTATAAAATAGCCAAATTTTTGTGACCGATACCCTCCCCTATAACTATTAATTTTTCCGGTGATTTATACCCATCCAGTATCTTAAAATTACGGACAAATATGAGTTAACTCAAAAATTGTAAAGAAACTTTGTTTTGAAAAATAGATCATGATTGTAAAAGCGATATGACATACGGGAGAACATTATTTCGTATTATTTTTTAATTAAATTTTGGTAATTTTTGTAGTCTCTTCTAATGACACTTTGAATTTGGAACAGTGGATTTTTTTTTTAAAATTGATTCCTTAATTAACTAGCGATGAATTCAAAAAATTTAAAACTAAAAATAAAAAAATACGCAAATTTTTTTTATGCTTTTAATCGATGTTGAAAATTAAGAGTTAAAAATTTATTTGATTAATTTGAGTAGTTTTTCTCTCTTATTGCGTTTTAACACTTAGAAACAATAATTTTATTTAACAAATTTTGAAGAATTTACTAGTACTTAAAAGAATGAAGAATATTAAATAAAAATTATTTACATAATCATTTAGAAAAAGTTTCTATTGACAAACTAGTTTTTAATTCTTAATGTAGAAGCAAAAAGAAAAAAAAAACATGGCTTCTTATCTTCTAAAAAAAATATGTTTGTCAAATATTACTTCAGATGGTTTCTCATTAAACATTAACAGTCTCAATCTAACTTAAACTCAAAAAAAAAACCCAAAGATTAATTTTATTTCTAACATTTAATGCAATAAAATAATCATTTTAAAATTAAAATTTCGAAATTCGTAAAAAAACCCAAAATTTTTTCGTCGTAATTAAAAACAAAAGCAAAATCAGGAGAAATAAGAGCAGAAATACAACGAAATGAGATGACTTAGTAAAAATATAAACAACTCATGCACATTTAAGAATCAAAGTCAATAATTCATTAAATTCCGATTTTAAGAGACGGTTTTTTGATGGAATTACTTTAGGGTGTTAAAAGACTAATGATAACAAAGTCACTAATGGAGAATAACTCGAATCAAAATTTTTTGTTTTGTGAGAATGTCTAACCTAATTAAAAATAAAATTTTCGTTCTTGAGAATATGAATGATAAATAAAAATGATAATTTTATTCATTTCTCTTATATTTTTTTCAATTTTCAAGCTTGTTAATATTTCTTAGTTGAGATAAAAATCGTTGATGAATAAACAATAAATGTTTAATAATAATAATAATAAGAACAAGGGTTTTACTTTATTTTTCAATCATAAAAGTAATATTTTTTTCTAATAAATTTGGAATCCACCTTTTTTTTTTTAAAAAAAAAAGAAATAAATAGCTAATTTGACTATTTAATTTATTTTTTTGGTAATTTTTGGAAATTTATTTTTTTTATAGAAACTTTCAATTATTTTTATATTTTCGAAACTTGATATATGAAAGTAAAACATCAATTTTATAAAACAAAAAAAAATATAAATAATTCTAGCTCGGAACCGTTAGACTTTTTAAATAATGAATCGAAATAAAAATTGACACTATCAAATAAATACTTGAAATAACTTGATCTTCATTGCACTTTTAAGCTTTGAATATCTAATTTCATTAAAACTTATTGATTAATAAAATTTAAGCTTTTTAAAGTCTGATTTTAAGATGGAAATTTCGGATGAAAGTTTTTTAAATTTTAAGAATGCTAATGAAAAAAAAATATTTGAATAAACTTGAAAGCTAACCGAATACCTTTTCAATGGAATAGAAAGGTGGATCGAAGTTTTTCGATTCGATTTGTAAATGATGACTCTTCTATCTTATTTCTCTCGTTATAATTCTTTTAAACTTTGGGTTCAGCAAAAATATTTCCTCAACTGATTAAGCTTTCTAAGATCTCATTCACGAATTTATGACCCTTTTACTTTGGATTTTTGTATCGTAACTAAAAGATAGGATCAAAGATAAAATTAAACCTAGACGTGGCTTTCAACTTAATTCTGCGTTCCAATGAATCAATATTTATTCGAAAAAGATGCAACTTTGTTGAGATCTAGACAGGAACCAATTCGAAATTCACTTACACAGCTAAAAATAAGGTTGGAAAAATGTATTCTGAAACTCGCATACATTTGTACATGCAAGGAAAAAGATTTAAAAAAAAATGTTGGCTAGTTTGAAATTACATTTTTATTCTCCTGTGTAAAAGCTAAAACAAGGATCATCACTTTTCGCTTAACAAATGGTGAACTAGCATTCGGAGAACAATATTCTTGTTTATCCTTTTATGTTCTATCTTGCGGACCTGGTAGCTAAGCTGTGGGATCTACGATACGTGCTACAGACTCGACCAAAAAAATAGAACACCGAAAACAACTAACCACCAAACCACCAAAAATTTCTATGAACAATTGAATATAAACGAATTAGAATTGGAAAAATTTTGTATTTTGTAAAACTATTTCCCTGAAAATAATTATACTCGATTGAATCTGGTATCATTTTTAAAAAGAGTGTGCAACTCGAAGCGAAGGTTTTAGAAAAAAGGCATCTATAAAGCAAGAAAGAGCACTAAAAGTTCTACCAGAAAATCGATATCCGTGAATTGCTGAGCTTTAAGTTCGGCCACAAAGTGATGGCCCGTCTGCCCGAACCGAATCCCCAAGAGCTTTAACTTTTGCAAGAAAGTTAATTAAATATTATATCTCTGTGTACGGGAACAAGCGGACTCTTAAGTGGCCGGAAAAGTGGTGGTCCGTGTTTTAGTAATAACCTCGAACAATGCTATTGTAAATTTAGATGTCTATTATGTAAGGCATATAATTTGTATTCATGACGTATTTAACTTAAAATTTTAAAAATATAAATATTTTGAATCGATAAATCTCTATATCTAACAGATGTGCTTGTTATGAATGTAAAGAATAAAACCCTCAATAAACAAACAATTGATTTTTTTCTGTGTAAAAAAAATTTTATGAAATCTCAAAAAAATTTAAAAACAAATCCAAAACGTCTTTACGCAAGGCTTGATTAACCTTTAAAAACAACAAAAATTTATTTTTTAAAGTATTAAAATTAAGTAAAATTTGAGAATAAAACTTTCTACTGAATCATGTATTTTAACTGTCTCTTCAAATGCAAATTTTTTCAAATTTCAACAGCAACAACAAAAAGTATTTAAACGATTTGACATTTGTTTTATCAAGTAATGTTTGCTTAAACGATATCTTATCGGTTATCGATTCAGACTAAAAAAACAACACGGTTAACATATTATGCATATTTTCTCATGAGTCCTTAATAAATGACACGCTTTCAAGTGTAGGATCTATTCCATATTTTACTCGTTTAAAGAAGATAAGCGCAAAATTAATTGAAAGGTTACTATTTTTTTATAATAAAATTTAATTTAACGAATTCGAAAGAGAAAAAAAAATCAAATTTTAAAACAACAAAAATTCGAAAAGAAGATAAATTCAAAAGAAACTAATTGTCAAAAATTTTGTTTCTACTAAAATATTTTTGGTTTAGTTTGCAACCTAATTTCATAATAAATAAAGAAAAAAAAAGGAAAATTTCCTATCATTTCAATTACAATTCTTCCTTTCGAACTATGAATTATTATCAATAACTTTTTTTAAAAATTAAATTTAACCTATTGAAAAAGTTACCAAAACTTGGGTCTTTAAACGCTAAGGATATTTTTACATTATTATTCAAATTTTTCTGTACCATAAAATCGTGTCATTCAAAAACTATAGACTAAATATATTGTAAAAAATGGAAAAATTATTAATACATTTATCAAATATAAACACAACCAAAAAAAAACAACAAAGTATAAAATGAAAATCAAATTCGGTCAATCCATTTTAGGTTTTAGTTCTATTTTTGTTGTGTAGTTTATATTCAAGTTTTATTTGAGTGTTCTACATTAAACAAAGATTATTTTATTTTGATAATAAAAATTATGATCTTACTTTTAAACAAATTATACGCATTTGAAGATTTTCGATTCATGATAAAAAAAGTACTATTAATAAGATAATAATTTTATTTTTAAAAAAAAGACTACACCCTCTTAAATAGCATTAAATAGAAAAAAAATATTGGAAAAATGGTTTAACCAAGCATTATTGTTTATTTTGAAAGAGAATAAAATGAGTGGTGGTGTGAGGTAAGACACGACTAAATTTTTGTTTCATGCTTAATTATTAAATAATAATATTATATTTCATTTTCGTTTTATAAAATATTTTTACTATCTAACATAAGTTACATAATAAGTAACAAAAAATAAACTAAGAAAATATTTTTTCAATAAAAAAAAATTCGATTTTTATTCTTTTTTGACAAATGCAAAATATTTTATTGAAGCTAGTTTTTTTGATTTAAAATAAAAAAAAAAACATTTAAATTTTGATGAGAAAATTTAAACAGTATTGTCTTGCTTTACAAAGCTGTTTATTAATCAATTCATCTTTAGTCACAGAAATTTTAAATATAAGTTTTTCAAAAAAGATTTGATATTTCCAGACATATGTACACATAAATTTAAAGGTATCGGGTGGGTGTGGGGCCCCACACTGTGGGTGACCCAGAAATTTCGGGTTTCAGGTATGGGTCTGGGTTAGGTAACCCAAAAATTTGGCTATTTTATAGATTTTTAAGTGTTTTTTTTTTGAAAAAAATTGGATTTTCGGTAAATATACCCAAATTTCTGGGTCACTCACACCGTACTCGAACCCAATACCTTAAAATTTATGGGGACATATGTCTGGAAATATCAAATCTTTTTTAGTGAAGAAATATCATATTTATACATTTACAAAAAGTATTTGAAAATTATTACTGCACGGCTCCTGAAAAAAAGGCGTACACCGTACCGTACCGTACCAAAAAATAAAATTTAAAAAATTTTCATTTTTAGTTAAAATTTCAAAATTTAAAAAAACGATACGGTGGTACGGTACAGTGGTACGGTACGGTAGTACGGTAAGATGGTACGGTATGGTACGCTCCGGTACGGGGTACGGTACGCCTTTTTTCCAGGAGCCGTGCAGTACTTAACAAAAAATTTATACAGTTTTTAAAAATAACTTGAAATTGCATATAATTGAAGTTAAACGACTGTTTGAAAATCACATAGAATAATCTTGATCACGAGTAATCGTCTAGCCTTTTTTTTAAAACTCATTATTTTGTAGTTTTTTATTTCAAAAAAATTTTCGATTAAAAAATAAAATTTAAAATCGATGAATAATCAATTCTAACTAACCCGAACAAAATAAAATAAGTAATTAATAGACAAAACAGCCTTTTAATGCTTCAATTCAATCTAATGTAAACTTTTAAATTAATATTATCCGGTCTTTCACAATGCTCATTTATAGAAGCTCACGAATTTTCATTTTACTATGAAGATCAGAATTTTGTTAACCGTCGACTCAATTAAAGTAGTCGACGACCTGGAAAACACAAAATTACCATGTTTTTGTTGGTATTAAAAATTTCACCCCTACCACTCCATTCCAAATTTATGAACTTTCAGAAATGAGTATTGTTAAAGACCGGATTTGTAAGTAGTTTCTTAATTAATTTAAATTCAATTTGTCCTGATATTTAAGGTTAATCTGTTTTTTAAGTTTTCGATGAACCTCTTATATGTCTTTTAAATCTTCCTAAAACATATTAAAATCCGCAAACAAAAGAACCAATTTTTTTAAATGACATTTAAACTAAACCTAAATTTAAATTAAAGAGTCTATTGACTTGTTTATTTTTGAAAAGTTTTGGTCCAAAGTAACTGCATATCAAAAACATTTTGCTTATCTGTATTCATAAAATTTAAAGTAACTTATATTTTTACCAAAATCTAATTCACTAGATCAAATAAACCCTTTAAAACTAAATCTTAAGCTTGAAAATAGAAACAAAATACTTAAAAAATACACATAAAAAACTTGGGGTTATAATAATCAAATTCGTACCTTTTCTAAGTAAATTTTATTCTTATTATTTTATTTTCGCTTTCTTTTTTTGTTTTGTTATGTGTGTAGAGCTACATTGTATTAATAATATGATTAACTCTTTTGTTTGGCTTGAAATTTAGTATTCAAAATCCATAAAACACGTTGAAATTCACATACTAAAGGTTTGAAAATAAAAGAAGAAAAATTTTTTTATTTCTATTTCTTTTTATAAAATCAATTAATTATAATAAGCAAGTGTTGCATATGTTCGAATTTTAAGCAGCAGTCCTTCATTTTAATTATACTTGTAATTTTTTACATTTTTTTTTGTTTTACAATAAGATAACAAAAAAATAAGACGATTCCTTTAAAAAAACATTGGATATCAATATTATTTTTGAGTTATTCAAAAAAAAATTCAATTCGCCATTTCATAAAAAATAAAATTAAAAACAAATCAACACATCTATCGATCTAATTTACATTCTACGATTCATTTACAATTTTATTTTTCTAATTTTTTTCTCAAATCAAAATTTTTGTTTCTTTTTGATCCTGATAATTTATGATTTTTGGTTATGTAATTAAACAAAATTTTATATCTAAGATTCTTAATGTTGTGAAGAAGAAAAATATTTTGATAACAACATAATGTAAAAGCAATGTCTAAAATTGAAACTTTTGCTAGATTTTATTTGACTTGATTTTTCTTCGAATAAAAGTTTTGGTTGTTTATTTGGGTTTTAGGGGTTATGTGACCAAAATTTTTTTTGTTGATAGGTGACCGACGCTGGTCACATAATTTTTGGAAAAAATACGTGACCAAAAATTATTTGAAAAATAAAAATAAAAAATTCACCCGAACAAAAAACTTATTATGTGACCAGACCCTGAGATTGGTGACCAGCCTCTAAGATATGTGATCAAAAAAATCAAAATAATTTTCTTTATAAATCTGAATAATCAAAAAAAAAATCTTCCAAAAATGAACGTTCGGATCTTTTCTTGAAAGTTCATGAACGTTCAAAACTTTTCAGAACCTTTCATAATCTTTCAAAAACGTTCGAGACCTTTTTATAATTTTTTGGAGACGTTCAGAACCCGAAAATTTATGAAAAACTTTGAAAGTATCTGAAAAATCATGAGAATGGTCCGGAAAATTATGAAAGGTCTCAAACATTTTTGAACGATTATGAAAGGTTAGTAGCTATTCTTCTTGAATCTTCCATTTTTTTTTGTATTCAGGAATTTTGCAATTTCAGTTTTAACCCTTAAAGAATCCTGTCATATGGCTATACAAAACCGTTTGCTTCGAAGATAAAAAAATGAACTTATATTCAAGATAATGCGCGAGAGATAATCGAAAGATTTATTAAGAAACCATAAAATTAAAAATGATTGACGGGAAGAGTGGTGCAACGATTACAAATGAACGATTGCAAATTTTTACTCTCGACTTCATTCATAAAGGTTTCTTTAAATTCTAAATTAAACACTGATAAATATGTCAACCTCTTTTGACTTTCTTAAGTATTCATAAAAAAACATTTTTCTGATTCTTTACCGATAACATGTAAGTTCAATGACCATTATGTCGACCGCTATGAAATCTCTTCTGGTTCGAAAAGTTTATTTAAAAACTTGTATCTTTGGATTACGGGTGGTTTGGTGAACATCATTGATCACAAACAAGCGCGATGATCAAATTTACAAAAGTTTTTTGTTTATCTTTAAGATATCTGTGGTTTATCATAGTGTCATAATACAAGCTTACAAACGACTTTACATCAGACTCATAGATGTACCCATAAAAAAATTAAATTGATCTTATTTTGATGATCACGAAATTTGATTAACGATCACATTTAAATTTAAATTTTTTTTTCTCAGTTGATCAGTTAATACTTATGATCAGCTACCTTTTGATCAATTATGTTCATCGAACAATCCATGATCCAAAGATCACATATTTTGTGATCTTATGATCCCAAAACAAGTTAGACCCATTTTTCCATTTGCGAAAAAAAAAATTACGGTTTTAATTGATTAATAACTAGTTTGTAGAAAGAGCCATAAAAATAAACATTTTTTCGTATATTCCACGGTTATTGAAAACAAATTGTTGAATTCAATTCCCAAAAAATGAGACCTAGAGTCAAATGGATGGTCCGGTTCGTTTTCCAGAAAAAATGAAAGCCGAGAAACTAAAAAAATTGTTTCAATTCGAAAATATTAAAATTCATTTGGCTTGGATTTATGATGATGTGAACCTACCTTAGTCTAAGAACTAAGCCTGAAAATATTTGCACAGTCGATAATATCATTTTTAAATTAAATGGCTAGAATTTTTTCAGAAGCATTTAAATTAAAAAAAAAAAGTAATGAATTTTAATTTTGCAAAAGCTTGTTGAATTGTATTTTTTTTGTTCTAATAAAAAGATATCGTGTTAATCTAACAATATCAAACAACTTGACTTTGACACTTAATCTAACTGAAAAAAAATTGGTTCTTAAAAGCATGTCTCAGTGGTAAATTTAAACAGATTTTCAATGATATTTTACTGTGTCAATAATCAAGAAATAATTTATTAACAAGAAAAACCTCAAACAAGATACACAATCGATAAAATTTTTTTTCGAATGTTGACTCGTTTAAATTGATTATGAGGCTTTGATAGACAAATAATTAAAAATACTTTAACGATAGAAAAACAAGTTTGTTTACTTTTTTTTTAAAATGAATCAAAAAAATTGTTCATGCACCTTAAGGACTTTAATTTCTTAATTTAAATCATAAGGAAATTTCCGTTTTAATGCTGGTTTCATGCACGTTATTAATAAAAGCGTATTATCTTAAATAAGCGCTAATATTGTGTTTTGAATAGATTCAAGGATACAGATCAGTTTCTATCAAAAATTTTCAAAATAAAATAATTTTATTCATTGAGATGAAATTTCTCAATTTTGAAAGCTGTTAACTATTTATCTCTTAAGAAATTTACAAAATTAATAAAAGAACTATGACGCATAAAAAAAAGCAAAATCAAAAAACCAAAAGCGTTTATCTATTTTATAAATTTTTGTTGAAATTTTATCTTTTAATTACAATTTTGACTTCTTTTTTTTTGTTTGTTCTGTGTCTAGTTAATTTTGGCAGCCAAAATCATTTGTTGTTGAAAATAAAATTGTTGAGTTTAAAAGTTTACAGAATGATAAAGACTTGACTTAAATCAATAATAGCACAGCAAGCGCTAATGATCTTATCTTTAAAAAAAAACATCCCTTTTTTTTCAAATCCATTTGAGAAAACCCTTATGCAAAGGGTGGGAGTTCTGTCATCTTCTTAAAAACAATAAAAGCTAATCGATATTCATTAGTTCAAAAATAAACTTTTTTAAAAGCTAAAATTTCATAAATTATCCATGATTAGATAAAGAATATTAATCATTATAAAAAAAAATAACAAGAACCAAATTGAAGTTAAACAAAAATCCATTTTTTTATTAAGTTTAGAAGAATATTAAGTTTTTTTTTGTTAGTCGACAAAGTTTAGATTTAAAAAAAAGCATATTTATTATATTAGACAAATGATTTACAATCGGGTAATTAGATGAATTAAGTATTCTCAACTGAGACCAAGAAATGACTTTATCGTTAAAAATAATGTCATTGACCTAACAACTACAACAACAACAAAAACTAATTTAAATTTAGCAACAAAAAAAAAATAAAACTACGATTTTAGTTAAAAAACGAGTGAGAGAACCTAGAAAAAAAAATAAATTTAGTTTATCTATTAAAAGCACAATTGTCTAATTGATTTTTTTTGTTGTAGAAAAATTTAATTGATTTTAAATGACGATTTATTGTTTCTTTTTTCTTTTTTATTTACTTAAAAATGTCTACATGTTTCTAATTTAGAAGCATTTGTTTGTAGTATTAAGAAAAATTCTAAAAAATTTTATCATCCATCAAATAATTGAATTAAATTTTTTTTTAATTTATCATATGAAATTCCATCAATTTGGTCATAAACTTAGCACGAAAGTTGATTTTAGAGAACGAAGAAAAATATTGCTCATAAATTATTTAAATAAAAAAAATCGATTAGTTAAAAATGTACCAAAACGACTTTATATTTTATTGATTGATTTCTATTACAAATAGGATGAGTCGAAATTTCGCTTGATAAATTTTCTAAAGATCACTCGATCCATTTTATCTGAATCGTTTATTAAACACATCATTTTTTTTTAACATAAAACAGAACTAGAGAAAGTAAAAAGAAGAGCAACCAAGTTAGTCAAGTCGATAAAGACCAAACCGTACGAACTACGTCTTCATGAACTAAATTTGATTAGCCTAGAAGACAGACGTCTAAGAGGTGATCTGATACAAATTTACAAAATAGTTAATGGTCTTGAAGAAATAAATTTGATAAATATTATTAATTACGCTACCGTATTCCCTCGTTCGATATTGCTGCACCACAAGTTAAGACACGCCTTTGGACCATGCACCAAAGTACATCTCGCCCATGCTATAACATTGTTAACTTGGAGCGCATGCTCTAATAGCGTAATCACGCGTTTAGGTCCGCATCAAACACTGAAAGTTTAATGCGTCATCAAGACTCGATTTTAAAGAAAAAAATCGAAAATATAAAAAATGAATTTTTTAATATTTTTTATTTCTTAATCTTTGGTGCTGCACCAAATGCATAATTCAAAAAAATTATATTTTATTTATTTCTTTAAAATCGAGTCTTGATGACGCATTAAACTAAGACTTTCAGTGTTTGATGCGGACCTAAACGCGTGATTACGCTATTAGAGCATGCGCTCCAAGTTAACAATGTTATAGCATGGGCGAGATGTACTTTGGTGCATCGTCCAAAGGCGTGTCTTAACTTGTGGTGCAGCAATATCGAACGAGGGAATACGGTAAAACAACTACAACAATCTGAGAAGAAGGCACAACAAACGATTAGTACGTGAGATCAATAAAAAAGGGTCACACCGCTACAATTTTCTATCGAATCGAGTAACTTCAGTCACAAATAGTTTCAAGGGTTTCATTGATGAAGAGGTGTTTGGAATGTCACGAAGCAATTACTGCCAAAGCCTTAAAAAGGCTAAACGCTTAAATGCGTTGGCATAGACTTTGTCTATACCGCAGTGTAAACTAGCTAACTAACTAACTAGAGCTTGGAAATTAATGAGAAAATGAATCAGCCTATTCATTAAGTTTTCATTAAAATTACGGTGAATGATAAACGCTGCGAAAGCTGTAATTTAGTTTTCTTTTGCAAATTTCAAAAAAATAAAGAATTAAAAAAGGAAACTTAAATACATGTAAAACCATTACAAAAGTATGAAAATAATCTAAAGGAGGCGAAGTGGGTAGGATTGAAAACCAAGTGAAAACCAAGTCGATCTAACCTCGTTAATCCGAATAGAGGATTCTGAATTAACCGAAATTTCTTAAACATCACACTGTAATATTTTTCTATTGGATTTCAATAATCCGACATTTTCACTAAACCAACAGAAAAGTTCTCAACCGAATCGGTCAGATTAACGAGGGAAGATTGTACATTTCAAACCATTTTAAAAGTAACAAAAGAATCACACAGTCGGAGACTACGGCCTGTGCAAGCTCCATCAAGACCCCTACTTACTCTTCAAATGTTTTTACATTTTTTTGGAATTTCTCTTACCTTTTTTACAGGTTATCACCCTACCAACCCCAATAATTCTTTTCCAAATTATTCAAAAGGTTTCCTTTTGACCTCAAAAGTTATTTGCTTACCCTCTTCCGAAATAGATGTTCACTCTAAATAAACTAATTTTGAATTTCTTTCAAATTTTTAAGCGTGGCTTAAGACTTTATTTTTATTCTTTAAAATCTAAATTCACTTGTCTTAAATTTAATCAAAAAAAGTAGTGATTTTTAGAGGAAAAAACTTTGATCAAATATCTACAGTCGAACCTCTATTATTCAACCTGATCAGGAAGATAACAATTTAGACGGTTTATCAAAATTATAGATTCGGATTATAATGTATTTAAAATGAAATCGGAAATTTTTTTGGAGATCGAATTAACCGGATTAGAGAGGTTCGTATGTAACTAATTTTTACTTCTTAAAAAGTTAATAAATCACCTTGAAATTTTTATCGGCTGAATCATTCGTCAGCAATCAAAATGCACACGGGTCACGGGTCAAATCGATTACAAGACAAGGTTCCAAAAACCAAATTTTCAATCTTGAATCTTCTTTCGAATGAGACAAATTTATGAGAGACTAAACGATTACTCATGGTTTAGATGGAACCAGACGACTATTCATAGTTATTTTCTGCATCTTGATTATTAATAAATATTCAAAAAACTCGATTCGATTTAAAAAATTTTAAAAAGATTCAAAATAAGTAGAGATAAGGTTTTCCTTTTGCAGAGGTATTCCATCAAGGTAAAAATACAATGTAAAACATTACGAAAAGTTCTGCAAAAACTTCTTGTATTCAAAACGCAAAAGTGTAAATTGGTTTTAATTAAATACGCAATAATTTTACAGAAGTTTGTAGAACATACCCTAAGGTTTTAGATTTTAAGTCTGTTAAAATAAAGTTCATATTTTTTAAATTACAACTTCAAATTGAAAACGGTTTTTTTATTAATAAATTTTTAGTCTGAAAAATTTATTTGAAAAATCAAAAAGGTTTAAAGTAAAAAAAAAAATTTTTAACTGAGTAAATTACAATCTTATCAAGGTAAGACAAAATATAAACATATCATCAATTCATATCAAAAAAAAATCAAAAATTCATATCAATAAGATTGTTGATTTCAGTTTTAAGTTGGTCTTTATTTCGACTTGGTAAATTGTTATCTTTGGACCGAAATAAAGATTCAAAAATATTAATTGATTCTGATTCGATCTGGTTTTTAATATCATTTTCCATTTTAACATTAGGATTGACCCCTTCTACACATTCAACTTTTAGATAACCATGTACCGAACTAAACAATTTATTAAACATCATTTTGTTTAATTGGAAAATGGGTTTGTATGATTGAATTAGATTGGATAATGTGCTTGGAAAACCCAGAAGTTTATCTTTAAAAAAAATACAGTTATTCAATAATGGTTTTTTTTAGTTAAATAAAATATTACTTTTGAAGACTACATTATCAGCTCCAATTAAATCATCTAGAATAAATTTTATAGATTTAAAATATTTTTGATCAAAACAAGATGCGTAAATTTTTTGTGTCATATCAAAGTCGATTATTGGTGCTTCTACAAACGTCGACTCGTTGTCATTTAAAAAATGATGATAAATCATCACATTTTCGTAATCGATCGGACTAAAGGATATAAATTTTAGCCCGTTCAAAACAGAACTAAACAATAGCTATAAATTTTTTTAAATAAATTTAATGTTTGAATAATTTTAATAATAGAGCTGTTTGACAAAATGAATATTTTATAAAATGGTGGAAATTTCGAAACAATACGAGAAAAATAGAACGAACGTGTTGAGAGTTAAGAATAGAAATACAGTGGTGCTATGATCACAGTAATTTACAAAATTTTACGTAATTTCTGGTAATTTTACCATATTTAACTCTTTTTTACGTAAATATGGCCAATTTTACGTAAATTAACGAAGGTGAAAAAGAGTAAATTTACCTAATTTTACGGAAAATGTGGTAAATTTACGGAAATTTACGTAAAATTATGTAAAAACCAAAACGGCCAAAAAAAAATTCAACCCTCATTTTGTTTTTCAAAAATCTTCACAAAATAAAAATAAAAAAAAAACAAATTTATTTTTAATTTAATAGTTAACAGGCTAATGAACAAGAAAAAGCATTTTTTTTACCTTGACTTATGATTCGGCTTCCTATAATAAATTTATTGAAAAAAATTCAGAATTACAATTGGCCGTTTTGGTTTTTACAGTATTTTACGTAAATTTCCGTAAATTTACCACATTTTCCGTAAAATTAGGTAAATTTACTCTTTTTCACCTTCGTTAATTTACGTAAAATTGGCCATATTTACGTAAAAAAGAGTTAAATATGGTAAAATTACCAGAAATTACGTAAAATTTTGTAAATTACTGTGATCATAGAACCACTGTAATTAGATAATGCGTCGTATGCTCCGTAGCTATGCTTAAAAAATGTCCTTTGCCAAAAAACTGCTGAGACTTTTTTTTGATCCGGTTTTAGCGATATTAAGCAAAAAAATATTCTAATAGAAGCACTGGATATTATTAAGCAAAACTCTCGATAACTTGATAATCCAGTTTCTTTACCAAATTTTCTTGCTGAAAGAAGCGTGCTTTAATATCCGAAGTTACAACTGAGTTTTTCTAGTTTGGTCGAATTATTAGTGGAATATTTTTATATTATTAAGAACGGACTGACTCCTCATGATATTTTTTTAACCTGGAAGAGGTCTATGTCCCTGCATGCACTTCATTTGTTATTAATGCTAGATTATTTCGACAAGGAAATTTGGTATTTGTCTTTTGGCTTTTTTCATTGAAAAAAAATAATTAAAGTAATGCAGAATTACCATGACTCGGTAAAAGTGATGTAAGGTAAAAACGTTATTTCAAAAATTAAAATTTGTTACGACTGTTAAAATTAATAGTTAGGTAATCCAGAGTCCGATATGTTTGACTTTACTAAACCTAGGATAATGTTGGTGACTTGATCCTAAATAGCTTATTCGTGAAAATACGTCTGTACTTAGGTCTTTCGACGAAAGTTTATGAAGACCCAAAAATGAGCTTTCTCCATCAAAAAAATTATCTCACCTTTTATTCAGTGGTAAAGTGACACCCTTATTAAGAATCCTTCTATTTTATTTTGTCGGATATTTAAAAGCTTCGAATTATAGAAGATACGTGTAAACTCCTTTTATTTTAGTTAATGGAAATGCAACTCCAATATAACGGCAATCGGATTTAAAATAATTGCAACCGTCAATCTTTACAGTTAAATTAACTCCGATGTGTACACTTGGGCGAAATTGATTTAAAAATGTCGACTCATTCTTTTGTAATCTTATCAAAATTTCTAGATTCTTACCAGAGTTCAAAGTAGCTAATTATAATTAATAGTTCATTCAAATTTCTTTCAAGAATATAAAATAAAGATGATATTTATGCACAGTCTTTTTAAGAATATTCACTGTCAACAACTCAAAATCATTTTTAATTGGAATTACATTTTCAAATTTTTCAAAATTTTTTTTTCTCACATCATCATTACCATTAACATTATGCTTCGGTTCTCTTATAAACGAAAATACCAATTCTGTTTTTAAAGTTGATTTTGAAAAATAATTGAAATGTTTAATTTCGATATTGTTTTCATTTGACTCATTAAACTTGGAATTAATTTCATTTTTCAGCTCCTTTTAAATAAAATGTTAAATTAATTTTTTTTTTATTTAAAAAAAAAGGTGTCGATAAGAAACAGAATGTTATATTTTGTAGAATTTTAATTAAAAATTTGAAAGAAAACATTACGTTTAGAATTTTTTATTCAAATTTGTTTTTTGTTAAATGTACTTATGACATAACGTATAATAAATTAGAGGGTTTGAAAAAGAAAAAATTTGCATTTACGTTATATGGAAACCGAAAATAATAAATTTTCCAATGTTTTTTTTTCTTTATTTATTACTCAATGAATATGATTGATATTTTAGCATGATATGAAAGAGCCTATTGTTTAATTTTTTTTTCAAAGCTCGCTTTATGTTAAAAAGTAACGATAAAAGAACTGATGATTTTAATCTTCAAACCCTTAGTAAATAAAAATTTTTTCTATTTATTTTTGTAAAGTTTAAAATCTAAATTTGATAATTTTTTTTTTTCGTTTGGAAAAATAGGGCTTGTTGATAATTTGTCCTTAGTTATCTAAAATTATATAGAACGATATTTCGATTGAATCCTAAAATAAGTTTTGTTTTTTTGCTTAATAATGGTGTAGCTTATTAATAGGTTTAAAGAAACAAGATAAATTAATTCTAAAAATAGAAAAAAAAACTACAATAGTCATTTTTATTCTGGCTTTACATCTTAGCTAATTGTACATAAGAATTAGATTCATCACAGATACCAAAGTTCAGATTAGATTACGGCATCCGTCTTAATAAAAATCCGTGGACTCAATAAGAGTATCAATCGAAAGACATGAGGGTATTTCTTTATTGCCTAATCGGATCAGTTTTTCACGTGAAAAAATTTCGGCGAATGAATTTATCAAAAATCTAGTTTTCAACAGAAACTCACTGTTGCAGTTTCTAAAATAAATGTAATAGAGATCTTCAGATTTTGAAGCAGAAAGGTGGAAACAAATACTGTTTTCCGACATAATCCTTAATTATTTTCAGATTATGTCTGGATTCTCATTCATTTTGGCCCAAATTTTCAGAAAAGGAGGGTGCAGCATAAGCATAAAAAAATGGCAACCAATTTACTCGAGGTTTTTCATATAAAGCTGGGCAATTTGAAGTTGTGAATCAGCTGTAAAGCGATTAAAAAAATCAAAACTTAATTAAAATCTTAAAAATTTTAATAAAACTCTAGAGAATAACTATAATTTCTATTGCATAGGTATTTCTTCAAAGTAAACTTTGAATAATGTAAAACGTAATGTTAAGTTCTGCAAAGTTCTGCCAAGTTTTTGAACTGATAAAATGCATGGCATCGATTTATTTTCTTGGACGTCTTTACATTCCCTTTTTTTTTGGTAAATTTGTCTACAACATAACTTTTGTCATTTTGGTTTAAATAAGTTTGTTGGTTTGGATTCTAAATTTTATTTAAGGCATTAAATATTCCATTAGCTAGTTCATCAGCTTTCATAGTTCGTAAATAAAACAGTTATTTTTGGAAAAAATCGACCAGGCTTTTTAGTCTAATAGGTATTTCGACCCAAATTATCCAACTAGAACTTACTTACTTCTTAAAATTAATAAAAAAAAAACGGTACAGAAAGACCGACCGCTGAAAGAGTCTCAAATTAAATAACGATTCTCTATTATAGTCGTTTATTATAGATATTCTGTGCATTAAATGGTTATAAATACTTTTATTAGGGTAATTTATAATTAGTAACAACTAAAAATCTAAGCCGCAATTTAAAATTTATTTTTATAATTCCCAATAATGTATGATTCATTGTATGTTTATTTTCCAATATAAATGTTTATTCAAGCGCGTAAAAACTTCAATATAAATTGCCAATATTTTTAATTCATTAATTGGTAATAGGAAGTTTTTTTTTTTGATAACAAATTTGAAGAATTTATAGCTCTTCAAGACTAGATCTAGGAGAATTTCAGCACCTTTAAAGAAGTTAAAGATATTTAAGGTTCGATCGGAACAAAACGTTCACATTATTTAGTATAAAAATATAAATGTTTTCTAGGGTATTTCTAAACGAAAATTCCGAATTTTAAGTCAAAAAGTGGTAAATTTCCTTTTTTTTTTTTTTTTTAAACAGCGCACCCTGACGTTAAGCTGCGGGTGGATAGGATCAAAATTTTCAATTTTTTACACCCATAAAAAATTAATTTTTTGGAGTTTTCGAGGTCGTAGATTAACGTTATAAAGTCAAAAATGACGAATTTAGATAGTGTAGACGTTTTGCTCCGACCGAACCTTAATTCACATCTTAAAATTGTCTTTTTAAATTATAGAATTAAACCAGATAATACTGATACATTAGGTTTTTTTTAGTGTCGATTTGAAAAATTAATACCTGAATTTTTTAACTTATGTTCTGGAGGGCCTGATGAATATCTCAACTTCTTAAATTTTACAAACGGGCACTTTCTAGTTTTAAAACAATACATCAAAAAAAGGTATACCTGCAAACTAATTTTGTGGCCATTCACGTGTTCCTCTTGTGAACTTCCATGAACTAATGATTAGGAAAAGCTATCATTGATTTATCGGTTTCAAATTAAGGCTAAAAAGCTTTAGTTAAAGCTTGTAAAACTTGCTTTCAGTTGATACCCATAAATCAATGATAGCTTTTCCAAATTACTAGTTAATGGTTAACACGTGAATGACCACAACAGTATAAGGATTAAAAAAAAACCTAAAAATTAAAAAATAAAAAGAATTTTCAAAAAGAGTTATAAACTTTAGATTAAAAACACTCAAAAATGAAATTCTCATTTTTTGGAGCCAACAAAGGCTCATACTCACTTAAACAATTACAAAACAAGCCGAAAAAATCCAAATCACTAAAAATGTTAGACATGTTAAACTTCAAAAAAGACGATAACAAAACTAAAGACGAACCGTTATGTTTCGATAACTATGCATATGGAACAAGTTTTGTTGTTAAAAAATAATTCTACTTACATCATCATTCCAAATGTCGACAAAATTTATTGTTTTACGAGTCTCTTTAGTTTTAAAAACATTCAACAATATTTCAACTAATTTCAAAATAATGTTATTGTAATTTTTTTCGCTTGAATCAATCAAAATTGTTATGTTATTATATTCGAATTTAGATGATGGCTTTAAAACGAAAACATTTAAAGCTGGATTTAAACGATACAAAATTGAAGTTTAGTTACTTCAAGCTCAAATGACAGATCAATTGGTGAACTTAATCCTGAGCATATTGTTTGGTCTAAATTGTCATTATCAACTTTATCCAGTCTAAAATTAAGCTCATCATCGTCGCTTTCCGATACTTTTTGCGAAAGTTTTTTCTTTGTTAATAAAAAATAATAATTTTGAAATATTTAGAATTTTACATAATCTCAATTACTTTGCAACTGTTTAATGACGATTCGGGTAACGAGTCTAATAAACTTTTGTTACCGTCATCTTCGTCCAAGCTTCTACTTCGTTTCCGAGTGTTTTTCTAAAAAATAATTTATTTTTTAATAAAATATTTAATTTTAACATTTTTTTTGTTTATTGAGAGTTTGGAAAACTTTAATTATCTTCGGCACAAAAGAAAACCATTGCGCCAACTGACCCTTTAAAGAGGCAAACATTTGCGAGTCAAAGACGAACACCGTGAGCAGCGATGCTCCATGAATACGAGCGAAGCGAGCAAAAGACTACAGGGCCACTAGAGATTCAAAATAATTTAAAAGTTATTTAATCTGCCCGCTTACAATCTAAGTAATTTAAAGTGGCGTTGCGATTTATCAACAGGCAAGCCTATTAAAAGGCGGACGCATGTCCGCGGTGTAAAAGGTTTGTACAAATAGTAATGGTATGAAACTATAAACTAGTTATCTGGAAAGAAACTTAAAGGAACTCTTCAAAATAATTTAAATCGCATTCAAAATATTAATATTGGCACCATCAACCAACATATCATAAATGCGCTGGTTATACATTAATGATTCACCAGACCTTGTCTTTCATTTAAGAACATCTTCGTAATTTATGCTTTTGCAGTTCAAAATTAATTTGATAGTTCCATTTCTGGTCATCTCTTTGTGTTTTAGTCTTTTTCTTTAAGATTTTAACGTGGCCGTGTAATCCTATAATGTGCTGTTTTAACCTTTAGCGTAAGAGAGCTTGTTGAGAATACTTAGAAAAAATCTCGAATTAACCACGAATAGAGTTTTGAAAAACCTTAAAAGCAACTGCAATTGAACCAAACTTTCACCATTTGGGTACCCTTTGTGAACCGTTGTTCTTTGATATCCTCATTAATTAAACGGATAAAAAATTAAGGTCCGGTATGATGGGTCCGCTACACTTAAGGTATGGGACACAAAAGGTGAAATTCCGGTAAGATTGCAGTATCCAGTTTTGGCTTGGACTTTCTCCTTTTCAATATCAAAGCATTTAATTCTTACTTGATTATTATTTTTTCCTGTTGATTTTATGAATTCATACTAAAACAAAATACAGTTTCAAACACAAAGCTTAATATCAAATAGATCGGAAAAAAGACTACCGTTTTTTTAGCAGATGAACAATAATTAATTAAATCTTCCCCAGACAATTGAGAGACTTTTTTTCTTTGTTGTTGTAATTGAGTCGGAGTTGAATGATTTATCAAATTGTTAACTGCTTTAATAGCAGATGTTCTCGGTTGTTTTTTATTACATAATTTATCAATTTTAATCGGTAATCGTTTTGTTTTAGAATCAGTCGGACTCGGTGTTTTTTTATTTTTTTTCTTTTCGGAATCATTTGACGACGAACTTGAATTTTTATCCTCCTTACCATTGCTAAACGCGTTTTTAATCAAACTCAACTCATCATCCATTGTCAAAAGTGATTGTTCACTTTTTTTCTCATCATTTTCATTCACAGACTCATTAGATTGATAAAGTATCGAACGATTAAACGATTTATCAGCTTCTTCAATGGCCCTATTAAATTTTGTATTTTTGGTTGATTTTTTTCTAAATTCTTCTTTTTCTTCACAATCAAAAAATTTTATGTTTTCTTTATTCACAGTTCCTCTTAAAAATCAAAAAAAATTTAAAAACAAAACTCGTTAAAACATCAAATTAAATACGTTAGGTCTCCACCAAAGAAAATAACTTTGAATTCTTTAGGCTCATTTGAATTTGTTCTCTTTCTTTTGATTGGATTAGGAGTTGATTCCGTCTGTTTATAAACAATTTCTGAAATTCTAGCAGGCCAAAATGGAAAGCCTTTCAACTTTGCCCTTTGATTCAGCCATTAAATTCTAATTATTGAATGAAAATTTTAAAATAATTACCAAACTATGTCGTTTTGTTTAAACTTGGATTTGAACACAGACGTATCACTCTCATTTACTTGATTTTCTTCCTCATTTTTAACCACAGGCTCTTCAGTTTGAGACAGATTTTTATTACTTTTTCTTGGCATTTTGGATTTTAGTTAAATAAAAACAAATCTAAATATAAAATAGTATCACTTTTTGTTTCAGAAGAGAACTTAGTTTGCAAAAAAAATTCAAAAATTTTAAATTTTAGTTTGAAATGTCGCAAAAGTTGTCCTTTCCTTGCTTTGGAAAATCTTGCAAAAATTAAGTTGCATTAAACAGTGTTGTTTTAAAATAAAATAAATGATTATGTTAACTCGATTAGTTTTTTTATAAACCAAAAATTTTAGACTAAAATTTATAATTAAACAAACATTAACGATGTCTTTACAAAAAGTAACGCTTGAAAGCAAAAATAAATTAGGATCTTTACCAGGTTACGTAACTTCTGGTGATCATAAAGCCGGAATTATTGTTATTCAAGAGGTATTTTATTCGACTCAAACTAAACTATCAGCTCTTGTTTAATTTTTCTTTTAAGTGGTGGGGAGTGAATGAACAAATAAAAGGCTTGGTCGAAAAAGTATTTTGAGCAAAAAAAAAGCATCATGATCTAAAAACTAAAACATTTTTATTAAAGTGGTATGGTGATAAATATGTTGCTTTGGTTCCAGATTTGTACCGCGGTAAAGTTGCCACTGACCACGAAGAAGCTGGTCATTATTTCAACGATTTGGATTGGTCAGGTGCAGTTCAAGACATCCAAGCCGCTGTCGACTATTTGAAATCAAAAGGTGTTCAAAAAATAGGAGTCACTGGATTCTGTATGGGTGGGGCTTTGACAATTGCTGCGTCTGTTTTGGTCGATGGTTTGAATGCAGCTGCTCCTTTTTATGGTATTCCAAGCATTCAATTAGCCGATCCAGCCAAAGCTCGAACTCCAATCCAATGTCATTTTGGAACCAAAGATAACTTGAAAGGCTTCTCCGATTCTGAAGCTCAAGATGCTCTAGAAAAAGTATTAAAAGAAAACAATATTGTCTATGAATTTTATAGATATGAAGGAGCCGATCATGCTTTTGTGAATGAATTGAATGCAGAAAAATATAATGCTGAATTTAGTAAACAAGCTCATGGACGTACACTCGAGTTTTTCCAAAAATATTTAAATTAAAAATTTTTATTATGAAAATAGCTAGTTAGCTTTATAACTCTTATTCTAATAAAATATTGGTAAAATTTATTGTTAATTTTTTAAATCAACTTGAGGAACTAAAAGAAATGGAATATTTAAATTGGAATTTTTATTCAAATTGAAAATACATAACAAAGAAAACGTTAACATATAAATGTAATAATGGGTCATCTAAATCTCTTTATACATTTCAGTTTCTTCTTCAAGGAATTCTTCCAAATCATTATGTTGATCATAATCGTCTTCGTCTCCATTAAAACCTCCAAAATCATAATCGTCTTCATCGCTGTCCAAAGGTGGTCCAAAATACAACATTCCATTATCTTGATACTTTTCAGTGTTTAATTTAAAAGGTGTAGTTAATGACTCGAATGTTAAATTTTCAAATTTAAATATCGGTGAATTACGATCACGTGATTCTCTTTTAGCTTCCACATGATCAAACATAAATTTATTAGTGTCTACGTTGGTATCGTTACAGTTTATGTAAATATGTCTATTTAAACTAATAGCTGTTTCAAGGACTGAATTATCAACTGAATTAGTCAAACTAACATCCAAATATTCCAATTTGTCCAATGAGTGTAACATGTTTTTTATACCTTTTAGAATTTATGGTAAATGGTTTTAGAACTTGGAAAGTTTTTGATGATTCAAAAATACCTTGAGTAGTAAATCTAGAACATCCTTTAATCTTCAAGACTTTTAAACATTCACTAAACCTTGAAAGGCTTTGTAAACATTCATCGGTTATCTTAAATAAACAGAATAATTTTTTTGGTCTAAAATTTTAATATTGAAATTACATGTCTGTTGAAGCTTAAATTCAGTTCTTCTAGAGAAAGAGATTTGTCTACATTAATGAACGGATCATCTTTTAGATTAATACATTGATCAATGTGTAAAATTTTGAGTGTTTTAATCCCTTTTAATATTGTCTCAACAAGCTTATTATTGCAATAACTTTTACCGATATCGAGCTCTCTTAAGCTTTCAAGATTACCAAAATTTATGCCTTCTGGATCGTAACTTCTTAGACTATCGAATCCGCAAGCTTTTCAAAATTTCCAAATTTATTCAATTAGATTATCTGAGGCTTTTAAACTTACGTGATAAAAGTAAAGTTTCCAATTTAGGAGAGTTGTTAATAATGTACAAAAGAGTATTGGGCAAATAATCGCTTTGTCTTTTGAGAGACAATAATTTAATGTTCTTGCACCGATTTAAAAACATAACCAAATTTTCGTCTTGAAGCTTAAAAGAATAAGTCAAAGTTTGCTTTTGATTTAGAATAAAACTTACAGATTCACATTCGTCAAGATAAACTCGTTTTATTTTTTGATTATTCGGTTTGACTCGTTCAAAACAACTTCCTTTAATCTCTCGACAATTTGTAAAATGAAACTCTTCCAATTCGGGACAATGTTGAAATATTTTTGAGATTGAAGCATCACTTAATGCTCGAGCACTGGTTATGTTAATAGCTCCTAAGTTAGGACAGCTTTTGATTAGAGGTGTAAAGTTTTTGTTCGAGGCGCTTAAATTGGCCAAATTTAAATGACTAATATTAGGACAGCCTTCAGCAATCATTCTTAGGATATCACCTATTTGAAGTCCGAATTTCGAGTGATATTCTGAGATGTCAAAATATTTTAAATTTTTCAAGTTTTTGCTCATAATTTGAAACATGGCTTTCTTTCCGAATTCTTGAACAAAAATAATTTCAAAATAAGTACGAAAAATGAATGATCATAATTTACCTGGTCTGCATAGAAAACCGTATTGATTATCTCTTTTAAAAGAAAAGTTTTCGAAAATATGCTTCGTGTCTAGAATTAATTTTTCTTTCTGTGACCATGTTATTCTGGCTACTTCGTACCATCTCTTGCAAACTTTAAAATAAAAATTGCTCTAGGGGTCGGAACTTAAAATTTTCCGTGTTTTAGTATGATTTCATTTTGGATTTTAGTTAAATAAAAACAAATCTAAATATAAAATAGTATCACTTTTTGTTTCAGAAGAGAACTTAGTTTGCAAAAAAAATTCAAAAATTTTAAATTTTAGTTTGAAATGTCGCAAAAGTTGTCCTTTCCTTGCTTTGGAAAATCTTGCAAAAATTAAGTTGCATTAAACAGTGTTGTTTTAAAATAAAATAAATGATTATGTTAACTCGATTAGTTTTTTTATAAACCAAAAATTTTAGACTAAAATTTATAATTAAACAAACATTAACGATGTCTTTACAAAAAGTAACGCTTGAAAGCAAAAATAAATTAGGATCTTTACCAGGTTACGTAACTTCTGGTGATCATAAAGCCGGAATTATTGTTATTCAAGAGGTATTTTATTCGACTCAAACTAAACTATCAGCTCTTGTTTAATTTTTCTTTTAAGTGGTGGGGAGTGAATGAACAAATAAAAGGCTTGGTCGAAAAAGTATTTTGAGCAAAAAAAAAGCATCATGATCTAAAAACTAAAACATTTTTATTAAAGTGGTATGGTGATAAATATGTTGCTTTGGTTCCAGATTTGTACCGCGGTAAAGTTGCCACTGACCACGAAGAAGCTGGTCATTATTTCAACGATTTGGATTGGTCAGGTGCAGTTCAAGACATCCAAGCCGCTGTCGACTATTTGAAATCAAAAGGTGTTCAAAAAATAGGAGTCACTGGATTCTGTATGGGTGGGGCTTTGACAATTGCTGCGTCTGTTTTGGTCGATGGTTTGAATGCAGCTGCTCCTTTTTATGGTATTCCAAGCATTCAATTAGCCGATCCAGCCAAAGCTCGAACTCCAATCCAATGTCATTTTGGAACCAAAGATAACTTGAAAGGCTTCTCCGATTCTGAAGCTCAAGATGCTCTAGAAAAAGTATTAAAAGAAAACAATATTGTCTATGAATTTTATAGATATGAAGGAGCCGATCATGCTTTTGTGAATGAATTGAATGCAGAAAAATATAATGCTGAATTTAGTAAACAAGCTCATGGACGTACACTCGAGTTTTTCCAAAAATATTTAAATTAAAAATTTTTATTATGAAAATAGCTAGTTAGCTTTATAACTCTTATTCTAATAAAATATTGGTAAAATGTATTGTTAATTTTTTAAATCAACTTAAGGAACTAAAAGAAATGGAATATTTAAATTGGAATTTTTATTCAAATTGAAAATACATAACAAAGAACGTTAACATATAAATGTAATAATGGGTCATCTAAATCTCTTTATACATTTCAGTTTCTTCTTCAAGGAATTCTTCCAAATCATTATGTTGATCATAATCGTCTTCGTCTCCATTAAAACCTCCAAAATCATAATCGTCTTCATCGCTGTCCAAAGGTGGTCCAAAATACAACATTCCATTATCTTGATACTTTTCAGTGTTTAATTTAAAAGGTGTAGTTAATGACTCGAATGTTAAATTTTCAAATTTAAATATCGGTGAATTACGATCACGTGATTCTCTTTTAGCTTCCACATGATCAAACATAAATTTATTAGTGTCTACGTTGGTATCGTTACAGTTTATGTAAATATGTCTATTTAAACTAATAGCTGTTTCAAGGACTGAATTATCAACTGAATTAGTCAAACTAACATCCAAATATTCCAATTTGTCCAATGAGTGTAACATGTTTTTTATACCTTTTAGAATTTATGGTAAATGGTTTTAGAACTTGGAAAGTTTTTGATGATTCAAAAATACCTTGAGTAGTAAATCTAGAACATCCTTTAATCTTCAAGACTTTTAAACATTCACTAAACCTTGAAAGGCTTTGTAAACATTCATCGGTTATCTTAAATAAACAGAATAATTTTTTTGGTCTAAAATTTTAATATTGAAATTACATGTCTGTTGAAGCTTAAATTCAGTTCTTCTAGAGAAAGAGATTTGTCTACATTAATGAACGGATCGTCTTTTAGATTAATACATTGATCAATGTGTAAAATTTTGAGTGTTTTAATCCCTTTTAATATTGTCTCAACAAGCTTATTATTGCAATAACTTTTACCGATATCGAGCTCTCTCAAGCTTTCAAAATTACCAAAATTTATGCCTTCTGGATCGTAACTTCTTAGACTATCGAATCCGCAAGCTTTTCAAAATTTCCAAATTTATTCAATTAGATTATCTGAGGCTTTTAAACTTACGTGATAAAAGTAAAGTTTCCAATTTAGGAGAGTTGTTAATAATGTACAAAAGAGTATTGGGCAAATAATCGCTTTGTCTTTTGAGAGACAATAATTTAATGTTCTTGCACCGATTTAAAAACATAACCAAATTTTCGTCTTCAAGCTTAAAAGAATAAGTCAAAGTTTGCTTTTGATTTAGAATAAAACTTACAGATTCACATTCGTCAAGATAAACTCGTTTTATTTTTTGATTATTCGGTTTGACTCGTTCAAAACAACTTCCTTTAATCTCTCGACAATTTGTAAAATTAAACTCTTCCAATTCAGGACAATGTTGAAATATTTTTGAGATAGAAGCATCACTTAATGCTCGAGCACTGGTTATGTTAATAGCTCTTAAGTTAGGACAGCTTTTAATTAGAGGTGTAAAGTTTTTGTTCGAGGCGCTTAAATTGGCCAAATTTAAATGACTAATATTAGGACAGCCTTCAGCAATCATTCTTAGTATATCACCTATTTGAAGTCCGAATTTCGAGTGATATTCTGAGATGTCAAAATATTTTAAATTTTTCAAGTTTTTGCTCATAATTTGAAACATGGCTTTCTTTCCGAATTCTTGAACAAAAATAATTTCAAAATAAGTACGAAAAATGAATGATCATAATTTACCTGGTCTGCATAGAAAACCGTATTGATTATCTCTTTTAAAAGAAAAGTTTTCGAAAATATGCTTCGTGTCTAGAATTAATTTTTCTTTCTGTGACCATGTTATTCTGGCTACTTCGTACCATCTCTTGCAAACTTTAAAATAAAAATTGTTCTAGGGGTCGGAACTTAAAATTTTCCGTAAAGTTGAAACGAACCTTGTTCAACCGTGCATAAATCTCTTAATGAAAGATACGAAAAAATTTCAACCAATACATTGTAAGGCAACATGTCAATCAAATTTTCTGACGAAAATTCGACCTCTGAATCTTTGTTCTCTGGTTTTGGTTCAATTTTTTCTGCACTTCTTTCTGTAAACTTATTTATTCTATCTTGATTCGATCTTTTTGGCTTTTGAGAATCCGGAAGTTTTCTGTATTTATCGATAAATAGTCGTCGGCCATTGAGAACAAGTTCTTCTTGATTTGCTTTTAGAACGTTTTCAACTCCTATTTCATCAACAAAATCAACAAAACCAGTGCCTTTAGATCGCGAAGTTTCTGAATCTCGTAAAATTTTACATTTTTTAACTTGCCCAAATTTTGTCAAGAAATGTTTTAATAAATTTTCATGTACATTCCATTCTAAATTTCGTATAAATATTTTATTTTTAGAGGTTCTTTCGTTGTTATTACTATCCGAGTCTTTGACGTCCGAATCGTATTGAGCAACTAGTTCCAGTTGATCGGAGCGAATGTTTTCAATTAATTCCATAGTATTTTTTCGTTTAATTCAATAATTTTTTTACAAAATTTTTGAAACCAAATTTGCTTTTGAAATTTTCAGAATAAAAAATCATGTCTAATTTTAGAATAAATTATACTAGTTTTTATATTTTGGTATAAAAATAATATTTTTTATTAATCAAAATTTTTCTTAACTTTTAGATTAGACTTTTAAATTTTCCATTTACTACTACGGGCTACAAAATTAAAAAACTCAAAAAATTACTTTTGAATTCTTAGATAAAAGTCTAGTTAGATTTTTTATATTTTTTTAAAGATAATAAAATCAAATTTTCTCTAACATGTCAATTTTGGATCCTGAAAAACATACACAGCTGGGTGTATTTTTTCAAAAATAAACCTAGCTGTAACTTTTACATGAAGTTAGGTATGCAAACAACTATTTTCATACAAAGCAGATGGTGATGTAAATGCCCATATTTAGACCCTATGTGAAGTTATTTGAGGAATAAAACTGATTTTTCACTTTTCAGTCTACTTGGGTTGAATATAATCCATAAACAGATGCTATTTATTGGCATGTATAAATTCAATTTGATAATTTCTTAAGTATCATATGTATTCTAAAAAATATCAAACAGAATTCTGTATGATGAAGGTCCTTAAATTTTATTTATTCCAATGGCAACGAATTTTACATTGAGATTTTTAGCTTCTTTAAACTGTATACAAATTTCAGACCATTAAATTTAATATATATGTTATTTAATATTACAATACTGGCTTATCACGAAGGGAAAAAATGAACGTTCGTGAACATTCATGAACATTCATGAACATTCACGAACGTTCACGAACGTTCACGAACGTTCATGATAAGCTAATAAAAAATTGAAAAAAATTTAAAAAAAAGTTTAATGGTTAATTTGGACCCAAAAAAATTATCATCCCAAAGCCCAATCTATTTGAAAGAGTTCAAAACTACGGTTGGTCGACCGGTTTTCTTCTAAAAATTGTTTTATTTAATTTATGGTTTCATATGATGGTATTTTCCTTATTAATCGCATACCAGATTGTAGGAAATTAAATTCTCTATCTTTTAGTTTGAAGATTATGCATTTGTACTCCTAATTGGGCCTTAAGTTTGAATTTTACCGTTTTTTTAATCGAATTTTTTAAAGGGAAAATTGCTATGTAATCAATGAAAATAATTTTAAAATTCAACTATGAGGTTACCAAAGGACACTTTGGACCCCAAAATCGAGATTTCATTTTTAGGATTTACAAAAACTTCCATTTTTTATTGCTTAGTACATTTGGGCATTAAAAAAACAATTTTTTGAGATTTTTTTTATTAAATATGTATTTCTAAGCACATACCCCAAAAAACATTATAAATTATTAAAATTTAACAAAGGACAAGAAGTCGTTGTTAAACAGAAGAATTTTTGATTTTAAATAATTAAAAAATTGTTTTTTTTAATGCCCAAATGTACTAAGCAATAAAAAATGGAAGTTTTTGCATAAAAATTTTTTTTTAGTTATTTCTAAATATCTTAATTAAGTTCTGTATTTAGCTTTATTAAATAGTAGCTCTTGAAGGGAGAAAAATGAACGGCCAGAAATTTGTCAGTTTGTACAGTTTTTGATGCGCTTTAAAACTGTGTGTCGATTCTCCCATAAAAAGCAAGGGAAAGCATTAAAAAATAACTTTAAAATCTAAAAAAGCCAATTTTTGGTTTTTTTGGGTCCAAACTGAAGCAAAAGTAGTTCTCCTACAAAAATTATAGAATTTTTTAGTAGCTTAAGATCTTTGCTATCGTTATCATGGTCGACCTTAATAATATGTCCTTTCAATTATTAGCTATTAGCTTTAAAAGAAACCCAACTTTTGCCGGATGGTCAACTTCCAGGCTATTCTACTCAGGGAAGAAAATATTTGACAATCTAAATCTTGTGTATACTGTAATGTAATTTTTGGTGGAGAATAAGCATATCAAGTCGGTTTTTCTAAAATCCTAAAAATGAAATCTCGATTTTGGGGTCCAAAGTGTCCTTTAACAAATTTTATTTGCTACAGCTTGGAATTTATTTATAAGGATTCGACCGTTCCATGAAACCATAATTAAAACAAACCGATTTACGATAAAAACCGGTCGACAAACCCTATTCAGAACTCAATATTTTTATTCTTAAAGACATATCGGCCGTCCTTGCTTGAGTAGTGTATGTTCTAGAAAATGTTGTAGATGGTCTTTTTTTTTGTTTTAATTGTATACAAAAATTATTTTTAATTATTCCAAAATATCTCAACGGCATTTAAATTCTTTTTACAGTCGAACCTCTCTAATCCGGCAAAATCGGGAGGAAAAATTTTGCCGGTTAATCGAAATTGCCGGATTAACGCAGGCCGGATTAGAGAGGTTCGACTGTATATTGGTTAGAACAAGTGAAAAAAATTAAATCTCGTATGTATTTAATAATGATACTTTCACTCCAGGTTCGAAATACTAAGGTGTTTAGTTAATGTTTCTCTTACAATCTACTTACAGGTGATTGAGCGGTGGTCTTAAAGTGATTCACTTGATTTTTTTTCAAAAAATCTTTTGTCGAACGACTTGCGTGTTTGGAATAGTTATCCATTAATTAATAGTCTATGATTGTGAGGGGATTATTTTTTAATAAAAGGAAGAAGCTTTATTTCAATTATCCCTGAAATCCTAGGCTATCTAATTTTCCTTCGAAAAAAACGCACCCTGTTTTGATATACCGGGTAAAACGTGACATTAAAGTAAATATTCAATTAAAAATAAAGTCTCAAATGAAGACTATTTATAATACCTTTAGATTATGTCGAACAGACACAAATACGATAAAGTTTATTTTAAGCTTATTTTTTAAGAACAATTTAAAATTATATTTTTACAAAATTAAAACAAAAAAAAGACCATCTACAACATTTTCTAGAACATACAGTACTTTTGAAAGGACTGCCGATAGGTCTTTAAGAATAAAAATATTAAGTTTTGAACTCTTTCAAATAGATTGGGCTTCGGGATGATAATTTTTTTGGGTCCAAATTAACCATTAAACTTTTTTTAAAATTTTTTTCAATTTTTTATTAGCTTATCATGAACGTTCATGAATGATCGTGAACGTTCAATTTTTCCCTTCGTGATAAGCCAGTATTGGATGTCCTTTCTCAATTTAGTTTTTTGAGGAACCAAGAAAAGCAAATTTAAGTTAAAATTTCATTTTAATAAACATAATTTTTTGACCTTATTTTGTTTTATTGAAAATTTTGGCAAAAATAGTTCAAATGAAAATTCGTGATAATTGGTTATCCCAAAATCCGGAACCGGAAAAAAAAAACGCGGAACCCGGAACCAAAGACTAAAACACGGGACAATTTTTTTACAGAACAATCACCTAATCAACGGAACCGGGACATGCTAAAAATCGGAACCGGATCACCTTCATACTAAAACACGGAACCAAAAAAGTTAAGAAAAGAGTGCGTTCATTTTAATTTTGAAATTGGGTACTAAAGTAATTAAATAGTTTTTGTTAGTACCTCACCCAGACTTATTGAAATCTTTCTCACATGGGTTTCATAAACTAAATTTACAAAGCACTTTAAAACTTAAAAACACTATTTAGTCACACATATTATTCTTAAATATGTTAAGAATTAAAAAAAAAACGATTTGGAAACTAGGAAATGATTCTTAGATAAGATCTTTAAAAGATTGACAGACATTTTTTAACTCATAAACAATTTAAAGCCTTACTTTAATCGTATGACTATTAATTCTTGATAATTTGGATCATGAATCATCAATCATTAAAAATAATTAATAAAGATCTTAAATAGTAACTTAAAAGGAATCGTTTCCAGGTTATTTAAAAAAGTTTAGATTCCGCGTTTTAGACTAATACGGTTCCGTTTTTTAGATTGTTCCTGTTCCAAAGTGAAATCGTTTAAGAAAAATCCGCATTAAATGATGAAGTTAATTTGTACATGAATAGCAAAAAAATAAATAAATATCAAAACAAACTTAACCAAAACAAGATTAAAAGTAAAGCTTTTTAAGCATTTTTATGTAATGCAAATGCATGTACTAATTAGAAAAGGATTTTTTCCAAATAATTCCAAAGCCATTAGGTTTATCAGAATTTAAAAAAAGCCATCAGGTGATACAATAGTTGTACCACATTTTTATAAAATTTCAACTCATAAATATGATCAGAAAGAAGATTAAAGGCTAAGATGTAATTATTTTTTGTACAATTTGTATTTTTGTCTAAAAAATTCACAAAGCCTGTTTTGTTCCGGATTTTTAAAAATTTGTCCCGTGTTTTAGTCTTTGGTTCCGGATTCCGCGTTTTTTTTTTGTTCCGGTTCCAGAGTTTAGGGACAACCGTGAAAATTCACGAAAATTCATGAAAATTCACGAAAATTCATGAAAATTCATGAAAAGCTTTGAACATCAATTAGAGGCTATTTCTTGACAAGTATTGTAAAACTAGTTTTTTAAATTGACCAAAAAATAATTGTCAATTTGTGAAAAGATTTAAACAGACTAGAATTGTTAAAAAAAACTTTTTTTTGAGCATGGTCAAACGATGTTTAGAAACTCGAAATGAACCACTTAATCCTATTTACTTAAGGAAAACAAAACGCTATCAAGTTTTAACTATAAGCAATCAAATTACCTTGATTGAGTGTACTGGAATGAGTTGTCAGAAAGAGTAATAGTAGTAGTAGTAAATTATACTGCGACCCAAATAGGGTTAAACTCCAAAGGAGCTATGGCAGTAACTTAGACTTTGTTAGGCCTAAATCATGCAATAGTTCCGAAAAAGCGAATTTGTTCTTGTTCCAATAAATATTTCAAAAAGATTATCAAAATGACCAATCAGAATTTTTATGTTAATTAATTAAGGATGATTTCTACAGATAAGAACTAATGATCAAAAATTACCTGGGGAAGACAAAATGAAAGACAACGGTTATTTATGTAATAGATAATTACTCTTTTCTTACTTGATTTAATAAATGTCGAAAATTCAGGCTTTTTTGACGAACGAAGATTCTATTACTATGATTTGATATCTCTGTCTTAATATGCACGCTGTGATCGCGTGTACTACAAGTGTTGAGTGATTGGCTTTCGTAAAAACACGCAAAAATCCCTGTCAGAGTCGATATCTTTTGTATAATTCAGTAGTAATCCATAATAAAACGAACTGTTCCGATTTGGAAGCAGTAAAAATTCAGTTGATTCATATTTAAAATCTACAAATTATGCAGGTATGTCGTTCCGGATTTTAGTTCAGCTTAAATTCGAGAGGTAAAAAAATTATATAATTTGCCAAGCAATATTTGGCAAATTACAAATACGCGAGTTTATATTCTGCCTGGTAATTTTATAAAATGTCTTGTCAAATTACAAAAATTACAAAATTTTATATTTTGACTTGTCGGAATGCAAAAGAACGTAACGTTCTGTTGCATTCCGCTCAAGCGTTCCGTAGTGGCCTCTAAAAGCCCATTAATCATTACGATTTTTTTAGGACCAGGAGTAATAGGAAAATTAGAATATTTATTTCAAAATAAGTACCTCCTTTTTTAGATATAAGCACATTCAATATTCGGGTTTGCATTCAACATTCAAACTGGCACCGCGATGCCAGTTTCCAAAGTTTTACAGTAATTATAAAAATTTAAGAATATCTTTTTTTTTAATGGTTTCGATTGGATTTCGATTTTAGCTCTAACGATTCAAAATTTCAAATCAAGTTTCAAATTTAGAAATTGAGAATTCAAGAATTAACATTATTAGGGTGACTTAAATTAATTTTTCCAAATTCAAAGTTTTGCCAACATAAAGAGATCTATTAAAATGAGTTATGTAACAATATGAAACAACATTTGATGACGAAGACATTTTTTTTTATTTATAAAGTTAAAAATTGATAAGTTTAGGAAGACCAAGACGTTTTCTCAATTAAAATTTTTAATTCTAAAAATTCTGAAATTTTTTTTTTACTCAGAAAAATAATTGCTTCTGTCATCGTCTAGAAACCCCACCCGAATTTACTTTACATCCCTGGATTGATTTTAAAAATTAAAAAAAACGAGCAGGTACACACCAAAACAAAAAATAATGCTAGATTTTAATCTTCTATAAAAAAACGCAAAACGTGTTTTAGCTTTCGTTTCGAGGGTCTCAAAAAACGACAATTTAGTAAATCACTAAATTTAGATTTTTTTTCTAAAATTTTTGATAATTTCAAATATTTTTTTTCATCACAAAGCCAACTTATGATCAAACTCTTTATGAACTAATAGAAAATAAAAATGCAAAGAAAAATGAATTTTTATGTTGGAAAACAATTACAAGCTTTCATACTAACGCTTAATCATAATTTTAAAGCGTACTTTGCTTTGAACATAAATTCTTCTTTTCAAACATATTTCTTTAAAAAATTTGAATTGAATACATTTTAGCATACACACGCCCCGATGAGGCCTTTTAAATAAATACAAAGTCATTGTTTTTAAAATTATTTTTATTTTTTTCAAACTTTTTTAGATTCAATTACACTTAAAGAAAAAAAAACAATTCTAAAATGGCTGAACCACTTAGAGTTTTAATCACTGGTGCCGCTGGTCAAATCGGTTACTCGTTACTTTTTTCAATTGCAAATGGTGATGTTTTTGGAAAAGACCAACCAATCATTTTGCATTTATTAGATATCACTCCAGCTTTAGGAGCTTTGGGTGGTGTTAAACTCGAATTAGAAGATTGTTCGTTACCATTGTTGAGAGATGTTGTTTGTACTGATCAAGAAGCTGCTGCTTTCAAAAATATTGATGTAGCTATTTTGGTTGGTGCCATGCCAAGAAAAGAGGGTATGGAACGTAAAGACTTGTTAGCCGCAAACGTCAGAATCTTTAAATCACAAGGCACTGCTTTGGATCAATATGCTAAAAAAACAGTCAAAGTTTTAGTTGTTGGAAATCCGGCCAATACAAATTGTTTGGTTGCTTCAAAATACGCTCCATCTATTCCAGCTGAAAATTTTTCATGTTTAACACGTTTAGATCACAATCGTGCTAAAGCTCAAGTAGCTTTAAAAACCGGTGTTACCTCTGATAAAGTTAAAAAAGTCACTATTTGGGGTAATCACTCGTCAACACAATTTCCAGATTTGAGACACGCTCATGTCACATTGAACAGTGGTGAGACTAAACCAGCTTATGATGCTATTCAAGATGAAAACTGGATCAAAAATACATTCATTCCAGCTGTTCAAAAACGTGGTGCTGCTATTATTGCTGCTAGAAAACTTTCATCGGCCATGTCAGCTGCTAAAGCTATTTGCGATCACATGAGAGATTGGTGGTTTGGTACTCAAGATGGTGATTGGGTTTCAATGGGTATTGTTTCAGACGGTTCGTATGGTATCGAAAAAGGTTTAATATACAGTTTTCCAGTTACTTGTGAAAACAGAAGCTGGAAAATTGTTCAAGGATTAGAAATTAACGATTGGGCAAGAGATTTAATGACCAAAACAGCTCAAGAATTAATCGAAGAAAGAGACGATGCTTTGGAAGCCTGTAGTAAATGACTATCTTCATCCGAAGAAATGTCAAAGTTATAAAAACAATATTTTTAGTCGACAAATTTAATTATGATTTTTTTTTAAAGCTTTTAGAAAAGTTTATTTAGATTCTAAAAAAAATTAAATAAAAATTTAAATTAAGTGTTTCAAATATTATTTTAATTTAAAAAAAAAGGTCTCTTAAATTGGGACCCTTCTGAGAAAACATTTTATCTTCTCTAAAAATTCCGATATGTGAGAAGCCTGCGTTTATGTTAAGATTTTATAAATCTAAAATTTAAAAATTTATCAGTTTTGGGATATCAATGTGTGTTTTGCCCTCGCAAAGATAAACCTTAAAATAAAATTTCTTGGCTGTCATTAAAATCCGGACACGGGCCTCCGGACTCGGACAAATCTAAAAAATTTTTAAAATCAAAATCATTTCAATAAAAAAATTGCGATTTTAGACTTTAAAGATAAAATTCGTCTCCGTATTTTAGACATAGCTTTTTTGTTTACAGGTTTTAGTAATTCAAAAAAACTCAGTCGGTGTCCGGATTTTAGTGACAGCCTTCTTAGCTGTCCTGTCGATAACAACTTCTTTGCTTTCAAAAATTAAGTAATCCATGAATTTTCACTATAAGAAAGTTAACTAAATTTAAGGTATCCATTTGAACCAGAGATCCTTTTTGATGTTTAGTCAACTCACATCAACTTGAATCACAACACTAAAAGAAATCAAACTCTTAAATAGATTAAAAAGTCCTAGATTTTTTGTCAGATGTTCTTTATCAAGACGGTTGCTTTAATTTTAAATCTTAAAAACCATAAATTTAGCCAAAGACACCTATAAGGGATTAATTCAAGCTTTCGTTCCTTCACTTTAAAGATCCCATATACGCTACTATACATGAAATCCGAATTCATTTATACAATAAATCATTTCGATTGTATTTTTATTTGTTTGTTTTTTCGAGAAATTTGATTCCTAAGCTCTAGAACTTTTGAATAGTCTTTTTAATTTAATAAAAAAGAAACCTTATTTTTAGCTAAGAATCTTACAATATTTAAATTGTATAGCATCTCTTTTCGAAAAACTTAAACTGATTTTTAAGTCTGACAGATTCCTTCTCAGCTTGATTCAGGTAATGCCTTTAAATGTATTAAAAACACTGTATCGAGATACCGTTTTTTTTTGTATTAACATTTTCGTAAGACCCGCTACATGTCGATAACTTCTTTGCTTCGATTTTTTCAAAATTAAGTAACTTGGTTTTCAAATATGCAATCCTTAGTTTATCAACTCTTAACTCTCAATACAACCCGTAAACAAACTAAGACTCAAAAATCACTTTCTTCGAGACAGCTCTTTTCGAAGTGTTTGATTGTTTAAAAAAATCTTTTAATTCATTTTAGTGAATAAGAATTAACATTTTAAGCATTAATTTAGGTGCCAAGATTTAAGTTTAATGATTTATTTTATTTAAAAAAAAAGTTTCAAGTAGTTTTAAACTAATTTTTGTTTTTGTTTTATCATAAGTCTGAGATTTTTAAAATCGAATTTTTTGACTCTTAGGTTAATTAAGTTTGTTTTTTTTTCAAATTTTTTGTTTACTTCTAAAGACAAACATTTGTCTACAACAATGTTAGCTAATTAATTTTTTTAATTAAACTCATTTGCCTTAGGAAAACCTGCTTTAACACGAAAGTAATCGATAGTTTAGGCTTCGGATTGAATCGAATTTGTTTATGTCGTTGTTGTCGTGAAATAAAGTGAATTTTTTTGAAGCCGTTTTAAAAAATAAAAGTGAACAATTTCCTATGTTTGTTGAGATTGACTAGAGGACTAAAATATCATTAATAAACAAAAATTGTATAACAAATACGAATTACCAAAAATTATTTGATCAAAAAAAAAATGAGTATGTTACCATAGAAATTCACAGTACTTAGCAAGAGAATTTTAACATTGCAATTTTTGATATTTACTTTCGTTTGTGGTGAAACGAGAAAAAAAAAATAATTGAAAAAAAAATATAGTTATATAATTACATATAAAGTGAACTGTGTAGTTTAAGGTGTTTGTTTTGTTACTTACTTTTTTTTTCAAAATAAATTATTTTAGTCAAGCTCTAAAATATTATTTCTGTTTTTCCAAAAAAAAAAAAATTAAAAAGCTCAAATGTTTTGAATCACTTGAAACTTTAATTATCAACATAAACTTGAGTAAATAAAAATCGCTAGGAAAAAAAAAAGAAAAAAAAAACTTATTTGGTTTCGACAAGAAAACATGGGAACGTCTTTGCAATATTTGCATCAAAATCTTTATCAGCTTAAACACTCACGGGTATAATTTATTTTTTTTGATTGTTGAAAAACAATTTTTTGTGAAATAATTTCGTCTTTTTTGTTTGTTGTTGTTGAAAGTCAATGGATAATGAAATTTTTAAGGAACTGTATTACGAAGCCAAAGGACATGAAAAACACGCTAATTTAAATAACCTCACTTCACGTTCAAAAAAGTATAATTTAATTTAACATAAACATTTATAAATTTAATTTTTATGATGTTTTTTGTGTTAAGTGATAGGTTATATCAAGAGACAAATTTTTACCTTATTTTGACTAAAATGTTAAACGAGCTTAAAGAAATGTAATCATTTAAAAAAATTGTTTCATAAATTTTTTTTTATTCTATTTTAATACAAAATAAACAGAGATCCGAATACGGTAGAGTTTAAAAAAAATCTCGAAAAAGTTTACAAATGGTACTCAACAAACAAAGAACAATTTGCAAAAAATGAAGTAATTACAACTTTTTTTGTTCTTTTGTTTTTCATTCGATTCAGATAAGCATGCTTACGGTGTTTCAATTCCTCAACTCTCTTTTTTCTAGTTAAAAGTAATTCAAATCAGAATAATTGCGATCTCAGATTAATACAGAACAAAACGAAATTAGCTGAAAGGGTTTTTAAAATTAAAAATTTTTAATCACAAGATTGAGCACTTTCGGGCATGTGAACAAACAGCAAAAAAAAATACATGTATGCTCAACATAAATTTTATTAGACTCTGTTCCTCCTATTAAGATAATCAAGAAAAATAAAAGCATTTATTTGAAAATTCATCTTTTAGAATACACTTAATGAGCAGTGAAGGCCAAAAGTTGCTGTCACAATTTTCGTAATTCTCCGTAACATTTTACTAATAAAGAATCTTTTTGGAAAAATAGCAATTTTTTGAAATTGCTATTTACTGGTTTTTCAGAATGTCAATTTCTGAACTTTCATGAACGTTCATGAACTTTCATGCATTTTATGAGATTTCGTGAACTTTCATAAACGTTCATGAAAGTTTCTTTAGTTTTTCAAATCGAGTCACTGGAATGTTCCGAAGATAACTTTTTTCTGCTAAGCTTGTGATCAGTTGTTTTTTGAAAAGTAATGAATGAGTTTTCTTTTCATTTAGTTTCACGCAATGTTAAACTTTCCCGTTATCAGTATTTACAAAAAAACTGAACATATCTTCATGTAAAGATGGAGTCGCGAGTAAATCCGAATCGTTTTCGGGTTGGAAAAACGCTCTTGGCTTAGTTAAATCGAGGAGAAATAAAGCAATTTTTTAAACCATTTTTAGAAGCTAAGATTTATTTTTCTTAGATTTCTATGATTTTTCGGTCTACGTGAGGATTTCCCAATTTTTGAGGTCTTAAAGTTTGATTATCTTTTATTGGAATAAAGCTTTTCCTACTGACAAGAGGATAAAAGTCATTAATTTTGCCATAAAGTACTGCAAAAGTGAAAATGACATGAAAGTTAATGTAATCTTAATCAGAGGCCATCAATTGGCTCACATTAAGTGAATACATTTATTTTTAATCGTATATTGTATGATAGGTCTCTTAATGTTGAACCCTTCTGAGAAAACATTAAGATTTTTTTTCTTCTTTTTTTTTCATATATGAGAAAACCTGCGTTAAAGGTTCAATTTTTTTACTGATAACGGGAAAGTTTAACATTGCGTGAAACTAAATGAAAAGAAAACTCCTTCATTACTTTTCAAAAAACAACTGATCACAAGCTTAGCAGAAAAAAGTTATCTTCGGAACATTCCTAACTAAAAAAACTTTCATGAACGTTCATGAAAGTTCAGAAATGGAAATTCTGAAAGACCAGTGTTGTAGTTTTTATAGAAATTTTATGGTTTCGAAAAATGAATTAAAGATATCTTAAATGTTCGGCTCAAGAATTAAAGCATTCATAACGTCAATTTTCTTTTATAAGTAATTGTTTTCCCTAAAACACGGACACATATTACGGATTTTACATAAATTCTAACTGAAGATCATATTTTCATTCCAAATTTTACAGATTAAAGTTTCTTAGGTCCGAATCTCGGATACAACACGTTCAAAGCGGTCTTTAAAAGCAATTCCTATCTCGTTCTAAACGTTTTCCTAAAGGGTCGCGTCAAGGGAATGAAATTAGTTTAGAAACGGAAACGAAGCCCTTTTGGGAAACGTTTGGAACGAGAACGGAACTTTTTTTAAAGACCGTTCTGAACGCGTTTCGAACGGAAAGATATATTTTCGCAAAAGTCACTGTATCAAAGTAACCCCATGATAACAAATTTTATAAATGGTTTTTGTTATTAATGAAAATTTTTTCTGATAACCTTAAGACAGTTACGGTGACCAGCGGGTTTTTGAGTTTAAGAGAGTATGTTACCGTAAACGCTCGCAAATTACCGTGGAAACCCCAAGTTTTTGACTCTTTTTGGTTCAGGTTAGAATAAGTTTAAGATCAGGGACATTTACGGGTCATCTGAATTAAAGGACATTCTTTTCGGTTATAAATGAGAGTTATAACAACAGTTTTCATTTTTTATTAATTGAACTACCTTTGAATTTAGAATCAAAGCTTAACTACATTAGTCCAATTATTCTCGCTTTTTACCCCAGGGCTAAACATTAGTTTGGACCTTCAGAAACATCAAAATTAACAAAAATTTTAATTTTCTCGATGGGACAATTTGCGAGCGCTCACGGTAATACTCCTTAAAATATAAAATATACTGGTTATATTTGGGTTTTACTAAAATAACAAGGCAAATTGCATCAAAATTTAGTTTCCATTATCCGATATTTTTTTTGGAATTCGCTTTTTAGGAAAAAAATGAAAAAATTCATCTATCCACATCCGTGTTTTTGGGATAACCATAAATAATTGTCTCTCTTCTTAAATTTTGATTCTACGCACGAAAATTAATGAAAAGATGAAAGGTGTTTTTATCAATCAATTTAAGCAACTTTGAGCATCTTTAAATCGTTTTGATCAACTTTTTCCCAAATTTTTAGCGTCCCTGAGACCATTGGTTTATCATTTCAGTGTAATACTTGACTTTTCACTTCTTTTCACTTCTTTTCGCTCTTCATATCTAAAATTATGCCTCAAATCATCTGATAAAAATAATTTTATTTACATCTACCGTATCACCCGGGTCTTCCAGGAGTCGTCATTTTTAAGATTAAACAAGAATTTTTACTAATGAAATGATCGTGACAATCATTTGGGAAATCTAATTTCCAAAATTAAAAATCAGTTAACTTTTTTATTTAAAAAAAAATCGACATAATTTTTAATCATGAAATAATTCTCTAGCCTCAAGAGACTAATAAATTTTTTAAATTTAAAAGAAAAATAAACCAAATACGTCAATTAGAGAAACTAATTTGGGTACTTTTCGTTCGACGTTTACTTTAAATGATGATCGTTCAGAAAAAAGTTTTTCAAGAGCAACGTCAAAATCAACTAGAGAACTAAGTCCAGTTTATTTTCCGACTTTAAAAAATGTCTATAAACTTGAGACCTTATCGGCAACATCTTTAAATTTAAAAGTCAACTCATTGATAACCAATGATACTAAAAATACGGCCAAAACATCGGGTATGTTTTTGTTTAGTCTCAATCGAATAATTTTTTTTTAAAAATAATTTAACAGATGAAAATAAGCCACAAGATCGCTCTCAAATGAACAAGTCTCAAATGTCAATGCGTTCGGAAAAACCAGAAAAACAAGGAGTCGAATCAAAACAAGGTTTATTAAAAAAAACGATTGACGAAAAATCAAGAACTGAAATTCTAAAGGCACTATCGGTCTACGCCGATCAAATTTATGCAAGCATAGGTTTATTTTCTTTTGTAAATTTTTTTAGTCTTTCGTTAAGGCTAACCTTTTTTTCGAACAGATAAAACTGATTCAAAAAAACTCGAAACAAATTTAAAATCCTTGTCAAAATTTTACAACGCATTAAACGATTACAATACTCTTAATATTCAGGATCAAACTAAAGAGACAAAGACTGCTGTTACTCTAAGTTCATTGGTTGAAGTTGCCAAGGAAGTAAGCGATCGAATGATAATTTCAAAAAATCAAGTAAGACACCTTATTTTGTTTTTAAAGTAACTTACAATATGTTTTTTCAAGCTCAACGTGAGGATAAGCGAAAACAGACAACTTTGGGAGTCTTTAAAAAATTCAAAAAAAGATCTCGAACTAAAAACAGAAAGAACCGAAATTAGTACTAGAGAAAATACAGTTCAAAAGGAGGCTTCGGATATTCCTGTAAATAATGCGCCCATTTATTCGATAATTACAAGAGATCCTACAAAACGACCAAAGTCAACTGCTTTTACTGATTGGCGTGGTTGCATTAGTAGACCTTCAACGGCCAAAAAATCAAAGTATTTTTTCAGTTTTCGATTTTTTTCAAAAATTTTTATTCCATTAATTTACATTAAAGGAGTGCTCTTTTAAAATTCAATTCAGCATCTAATCAATCTCGACCGAACTCAAGTGTTTCTATAGCTCAACTTGAAATCAATGAGAAAAAAGAAGGAAAAGTAAATTTTAATTTTATCAAAAAAAAGAGAAGGGGTTTAACTTTTAACTTTAGCCTGAATCGGAAAAAAATGATGAAGAACTAGCTGAAAAACTAAAACGTCAGCGAAGTTTTTCAAAATTAAAACATCCCACTCGTGAATCGAATAGTAGCTGTTCCGAAGGTAGAGAGGTTAAATACGTGACATTTATTGCTAAAATAAAAGATGATAAAGATCAAAATGAATTGACGAGTAATCAAGTAACAACATTAGAAACTCTAATTGATCAATCAACAACAAATTTGACCATTAGTCATCCGGTTAACGATAAAGATTCCAAAAATTTAACTGATAATTTAACCGAAAATGGGACTATGAAAACTTCAGAAACAGAAAAAGACTTGAGATGTTTGCACAATGAAATAATCGAATGTGAATGTTGTAAAATGCCTAGAACTCCAAGTCCTTCTTTTGTTCATCCCAAACATGACATTTTTCATTTGACTTATGTGAATGACGAGCATAAAAATCAAAATGACGTGGTAAGAAAAAATGTAAATTCTCTTGCCACTGAAACATCCACAAATCCTGATCAGTCGACTAATGTTGGTCTTAGGGAAATTCTATTAACAAATTATGATCCTCAATTCGCTGCTAAAATTGGTGTCCCAGACTTTTTACCCTTACAAGTTATGACCGCTCAGCTTAGCGGACAACAAAAAGACCTTGAGTTTATACCTTTCGAAAACATCGATTCAAACTACCCGAAGTATTTATCAAAATTTATAAAAAATATATAGAATTTTCAAAAAAAAAAAATTTTCTTTTAAAGAGTGAATGGGCAACCTGTATACGATCCCAATATTAATAAACCTCAACGTAAATTGTATAGAACAAACCCTTCGATTCCAAGACCAGAGTCTAAGTATGGATCAAGAGCTTCTGTTTATGAACAAATATTAGAATTAAAGAGACAAAACTTGGACTATAATGGTAAATCTTTTAGAGTTCGGAATTCAATAAAAAATTATTAATTGTAATTTTGTATTAAAGCACTGGTGGTTTGGCAACCTGAAGATGTTAACTTGGTCAAAGACTTATTGGACTTGGAACAAGCTCCTTTAAGAGAAACCCTAAAAGTCGAAGCTTTGAAACCTGATGTCAAAAGTGAAAATTACGCTTTGGTCGAGATTAACAAAAGCTATGATTTAAAGAAATCAATTAACACGCAAATAACTCCAATGGGCAGACCGGTAAATGTAAATAATCAAACTCGTTGGAAAAATAGAGACGAAATTATTGAAGAAAACAACTCTGAAAGCTCTGCCAAAAACGAACAGTAAAATTTTCAACTCTTAAAAATTCAAATATTTAATGTTTGTAATTTTAGAATCGATTATGCTCAACAATCAAATTCAAATTTTTCTGTTCAAAGAGAAGGTTTGATTTTAAATTAAAAAAAAAAGAAGTTCTTTATTAACTATTAAATCTTATGATTTCTATACATCTTTAAAAAACCCTAATACAACTTAAAAAAAAATAATGAACTTTTTTGCCATTGTATATTAACTTAATTAACATTGTTCTTGAATTAACAGTATCTGACATTGTGCCAAAACTCAAATTACCTCACTTTAAATTGACAGGCAGCGCGTTGTATAGAAATATTGAAGAGCATTTATATGAAGGTAGACCTTTACCAACAGCACGGACAATCAATGATCCAGTAATTTTCAAAAAATTTCTAAAACTAATCGAGTGGCGTCTAATCGATTTAAAAAAGGATAAAGAATTCGAAGCTTATTTGAAATATAATGAGGTAAAACAAGCAGTTCATATACCTTCAATATTCCGTGGTACCACAGTTGGTCGAAATTATGTCAAAGAATTCGATCCGGCTGATATGGTTCGAAGAGAAGATGAAAGAAAAGCAGCGATTACAATTCAAAGACAATATCGTAAACATTTGCAACAAAAATATTTGATTGAGAATCGTTCAGATGCGAATGCACTTGCTTGGGCTATCAATTATCGAAATGAACTTCAAAAACGTAAACAAGAAAAAGAGAATAAAATGCTTGCAGATAAAAAACGAATTGAAAAAGAAAATGCAAAATTTAAAGCATTACTAAAAAAAATTGGAATTCATGTCGAACTTTATCAGTAAATTTTAGACCTTTTAAACAAAAATGACAGGACTTGAAAATTTTTATTTTTAGAATTCTCAACACAAAGGGAGCTGAGTATGCACAAAAAGTACTCAATCGAGCTGCTAATTGTATCCAAAAATGGGTGAAGGGTTGGTTAGTTCGAAAAGAAATTCGAAAACTTAAAGAAGTGGTAAAGTCTTCTTTCATGAGACAAACTTTAAATTTCAGTTCTAAATTTTAAAAATAGTTAAAGAAAGACGGTTTAGATTGGAAAACATTCACAACTCAATACAAAAAAACAATATTGAGAATTCTTAAGATGAGAGGATCATTTGGTTTAGAGTGTGAATTCATAGCAAGTGAGGCTTTAGATTTCTATTTAAGAGAGAAAAGTAAGATCTTGAGAATAAAAAAACTTCACCCAAAGACCCTTGAATTAAATTTTAAAATAGAATTTACAAGTTATTTCAATAAATTGGCGTTTTCGAACGAAATTGACTTGAACGATATCGGTAAAATGTTTAATTTTATTGATTTACATCCGAATAATGAAGAAATTCAAGAGGCTAAACTAAACGTTCTAAAATGTAACTTTTTTTTTTCGAGTTTATCCCTTTTCTATTTATACTTATGTACTTATTTAAAGATTACAAGAAAAAAGCTGCATCAAGTTCAATTCCGAAACGAGCTATGTTTGATATAATTTATTACATTTATCCACCATCGGCTACAAAATTAAAATCAACAAGAAAATCAACATGGTTGAATCCTATTGTTGATGGAGAAGATGCATTAAGACTAAAAGGTTTTTTTTTAGAAAAATTTTGCTGTTGTTGACTTTTTTTAAATTGAAAAAAATTTAAAGGATTCAAACTGATTGAACCAACAGTTATTGAAAAGAGTTGGAAACTAGTTAGAGAGCAATCAATGAATGAACGATTGAATTCTGTTATTCCGATAGCATTTAACAAAAATACACCAGTGCCTGATTTTGAAGAACAACAAAACAAATAAAACGAGTGTACTTATATTTAATATACAACGAAAAGTTTTTAAATTGATAATTATTTTATTTGAGTTTTCTTTTTTTTGCTCAACAGTATTTTTTATAAATAAATTTAATTTTGTTCATCTAAAATTGCTAATTCAATTTGTTTCCCTTAAAATCAAGAACCGGAATATCTCAACCAAAATAAAAAATTTACCATTAAACTTGAATCTAAAAAAGTTTTGATTTCTCAATTGAACAGCATTTAATTGTGTATGAAGACCTGATACTTAATCTTACACAAGTCACCAAGCAGAGCTTAAAATCTTAACTCAGATCTGTTTAAGAATATTTCCTTTTGATTCCAGAAAATTCGTAGGATATTGGGATTGGACCCCCTTCTTTTTGAACTTTTTGCAACCCAAATCCATGTATATTACAATCCGTTTGAGATCTGCTAGATGCCTTTTGACATTTAGGGAGTGAGCAGTTATGGGAAAATGTAGTTTTGCAAAGGAGCTTTGTGACAAAGTAAATTAGATTTGAAGGGGTTAAAGGTCAAGATAAGTTTAAGTTTGAATAGTTAAAGGGCGGAAACTGTGTCAAGCTTAGAAAAAAGTCTGTTAAACTTTGATATACCATTGTAGTTAAAACTTCGGCTTAACTACCCACGCTTCTGAGACTGAATGTAAAACCTAATTCAATGTAATAATGTAGTAATTATACTGCGATTCAAATGGTTAAACTCGAAGATTCATCCAATTCACAGACTTAGCATTAACCAATCATTCTTTAAGATGATTTCATAATAGATTTTCTTGTTCCCTGAATCAATGTCCAAGGAGAATGAATGTATATGATAATCATAGAATGTGCAGGGTTTTTGGACGATTATAGTCCCAAATTTAAGTATTCCGAGTTCCATATTTAAGGTTGCTCCGGTTCCTTGTTTTAGAAATTGGACTTCCGGTTTATGAGCTTTTGAAATTGAGCTTTCGCAATTTTCATTTTAGAATGAATTAGTCGAAACTACGGAGTTCAGTTATACATTATTCAGTTATACTACTTTTTTCGGAGTGTCTTAGCTGCGGACACGGAATTACGTAACAGGTTTTCCGACAAAAAATTTAGATCATTTCCACAAAAAAATACTGCAATGCTCCCTTAAAACAAGATGTACCCCGTATCATACCATAACATAAAATTTTCAAAATTTTTTTTAAATTTTAAGGTTTGTACGCTGGAACAGTACGGTACGGTTGGATGGTATGGAGTGGTATGGTACTGTACGCCTTTTTTCATGGGCAGTGCAGTATTAAAATGTGAAATTTTCTGAAATTATAGTGTTGCGCGAAATTTTAAGAAAAAAGCTGAAATTTGACTCAACGGAATCCCATTACTATCTATTAGTACAAAACTACGGTCATAAAAAAACCCTGATCCTTTTTTCAAAGGCCACGATTCATTAATTAGAAACGGTCGACACGACTTTATCGGATAAATGAATAATTTAACAATCTTAAAAAATTGTTTTTCCAAACTAATTTTTGACTGTTCAAAATTAACAAGTTTTAAATTTTTATTTTCAACATAGTTTATCGGACTTCAGATCTTTAAAAATAAACTACTTTTCTTAATCGATTATTATTACATTTATAAAAACTTTGGATTAGAAGTTAGCATTAATTTTTAGAGATTTTAAAAGAACAGCTTTCTTTATCAATGCAAAGTGTACTACGAAACTTAGTATTCACCAGAACATGCTGCAGAACAGAAGTTCGAGACAAAGCCATGTGTGTCAAATTTAAAAATAAAAAGTGTTTTAACAAGATTAAAATTTTATTAAAAAGCCTTTAAAATGTTTAAAAATCAATCAACCTAAAGTTATTTAATCTTCATCTACTTTTTCACTTTTTTTATATTCCGCTGAGCCTATATCACCAATCTGAATCAGATTTTCAGTGTGAAACTCTTTCAAAAATTCACTACATCGTTTAACACTATCAGAATCTGTATGAGACAAATAGATGCCAAATTTTGAGTTAGATTTAAATTTGTAGATTTGCTTTAACAACGATGAACACAAAAATGAGAAATCAATATTTTCATTGTTGTTATCATCACTCATTGAGCTTTGATCAATGTTTATCATTTGACATCTCGTGCAATTATCAACTATTTTGAAACCTATATTTTTGTTTAGAATCTTCAATCGCCCCCAAAACTCTTCATTAAAATTTTTGTTTTCAACACTTTCGTCTAGAATTTGTACGACTATATTCGGCCGAAATTGTTGCAACAAAAAGTCATCGATTTTCGTAATCGGATAATTCTGAACAATTCTAAGCACGCTTTCTTCCAAATTATCGACTAAAAATTTTCTTACACTCTTTACACTATTTTCACTAATCATTAAAAAATCGGCCTTGTTTGCAAATGAACCTAAATTATCGTTATTGCTTGAATTTATCCTTATTAAACGACACTTCTCATTGAGTCTAAATATTCTACTTAACCACTCAGAGGCTTCTTCACCTTGATCATAACCAGGTATTTTATTTGCATACACTATTGGTATATTTTCATAATCATCTTTCAAATCCAACTCGAAAAATTCATCGGAAAATTTAAGAATTAATCTCTTGGACTTAAGATCTATAACCGGTTGAAGTTTGGTTAAATTAGGATACCGTTTTTGACTCAAAGGAATGCCATTACTATCTATTATTACAAAACTACGGTCATAAAAAAACCCTGATCCTTTTTTCAAAGGCCACGATTCATTAATTGGAAACGGTCGACACGATTTAATTGGATAAATAAATAATTTAACAATCTTAAAAAATTGTTTTTCCAAACTAATTTTTGACTGTTCAAAATTAACAAGTTTTAAATTTTTGTTTTCAACAAAATTATCGATTAAAAATTTAACGAATAAATCAATGTCTTTTTTTATCGATGCATAACCAAAGCTTATTCTTATAGCTCCTGTTGGCTTGCCTTCGATTAAGTCTATATGATCACCACATTTGTGTCCATATTGTTCAAAATTATCAAAATAATTTTTCGAATCCAAATGATTCAAAAACATTTGACACGCGCCAATGTTACAGAAACAACCAGTTCGAAGATGTATTCGATTTTCTTGAGCCAAATTATTCACTAAATTAAAACTAATGTAATTATTTGACGAGTTTTTCAAGTTAAACGCAATGATGGGTCCATACTTTAAACCTAAATTTGATTTTCGATAAATTTCGACCAACTTTTGTCCATTATAATGTTGAAGTTCGACCATTTTTTGATAACAATACTCAGTTAATTCACTGACATAACTCTCAATGAGGCTTACACCTCGATTAAATGTCAACTTTTTAAATTTATCAATTGCTAAACTCAATCCGATTATTTCCATAAATGATAAAGTCCCGTCTTCTAAGAACTCGTGAAATGAATCTTGGGTGATTTTGTGAACGCCATTTTGTTTAACTAAACAATTTTTAAGACAAATTTTGTGATCGTCAATCACGGCTACTGAAACCGTGCCACCACCAAAATATTTTTTAGCATTTAAACATTGTTTAATTTCGTGTGTTTTGCGAACAATTAAAGCACCTATACCAGTAGGATAACCAAAAATTTTATAGAATGAAACGACCAAAAAATCTGGTTTGTATTTTTGGAGGTCTAAAAATGACGTGCTTGTAAAAGATGCCGTGTCAAGACAAACGAATAAATTATTATTGTTGAGTTTTGGGTTCAGACCGTTGTTCTTAACTGACTCGATAAGGCCTAGGTCGTATTTTCTGCCATTGAAATTACTTTGAGCCGGCATGATGAATAAATTATTACCGCAAAAATTAGATTCGTCAGAAGATTTGGTTCTATTGAAAGGATTTTCAATGTATTTTACGTCAAAAGAATCATCTTTTTCATAGACACAACAAACTTGGGTCTTTGGACTCTGGCACCAGACTATTTCTCTAAGACCTATAACAGATGTATGATTGTCGTTTAAATAAGCAAAATAGGATTCATTTTGAAAATTGAAGCTCTCAGCGAGTAATTTGAGTCCATGTGTGGCATTTTGAACAAAAACAACGTCATACTCATTAGAATTTGTATTAAATAGGTTAAGTACTTTTTCTCTGGTCGAGTCAACGAACAGGTTTGTATAAATTCCACTTTGACTATGACTATGAGGATTACTAAACAAAGACCAAGTGCCAAGCGATTCGTTATGATTGGTTATTTTCTCGTAATATTCTTTGATCAAACTTTTCGGATAAATGGAATTAGCAGCAAAGTCGAGGTAAACTTGATTTTTTAAATGACTAAATTCATTTGATTCAGCATCAAGTCTTAATCTTTCAATTTGAATTATGTAATCATTAAAAATTTCATTTTTCATTTTACTTTAGAATTTTTGAGCCCTAAAATAATATTTTATGTTTTAAACTTTTATTCATGTCATGTGATTAATTATAATATTTACTTTTAGATAAAGTGATATTTAAATTGCCTTTCAGATCAGGGTTATAAACAGGTTACATAACTTTACATTTTAGAATTGTTTTTTATTCTAAAATGAATGAACTTAACACCTCCTTCAGTCAGTGAAGGAGTCCAAATTTTTCAATGCTTTATTTGAAAATTGGTAAGAAATGGTAAAGGGGAACCCACCATTAAACCCAAACACATCGAAATAATTCGAAAATCATCGCGATTATATTGTGCAACACGGGCTTTCACTTTAATCTATAATCGATTTATGTGAAAAATGAACCTAAGGTGAACAAGACTGCAACATTAGGGTGTAATTTTTTAGGGTTTGTCAGAAAAAAATGTTTTTCTAAACAGTGAGATTAAATTAAGACTTGATCTATGCTTTTTTAAAAACCTATAATTTGAAAATTTTGATGATTGCAACTACGGAACAACACCGTACTATCTTGTAACAATTTACAAGGAACTATCTTTGACCGTTTAATTCAAATTAAATAAAAAGTCTAATTAGTAGTACAGTAAACTTTTTTAACTATTTAATTTAAATTATCAGCTAAGACAATATGGACTTTTTTCATTAAAATATATTCTAGTCCTGTCACATTCAAGTTATGTTACCGCTAAGTTTCAGGACATATTGGTTGATTTAAGTGTGAGTTGACTGTAATTCTTTTTTCTGTGCATAGCTAACATCTAATATACCGTAATTCCCCGCACAATCCCTCCTCCCCAATGCATATTAGTACAGAAGAGATAGAAATATTTGATAAACTGAAAAACGCTAAAGCTGTTACTGTAAAGTATTACTATTTGCCAAAGGCAATTTTTTAGAGATTGAATTTTTTTAGATCTGATGCTTGATTCGTAAACTTGAATTCCCTCATGGGGGCCTTGCGGGGGATTAGTGTTGGGTGATCGATCAAAATTTATGCTCACGATATTTTTGACTTTGATCGTGATCGAAAACTTCGCTCGTCGACCCGATCATGAGCGTAAAAGATCGATTGTCCGCTCGGAAAAAAAACTATCTAAATATATGTTAAAACGTTTAAAGGAATACTGAATGTATGTCTTGGTACCTGAACAATCATTTTGAATAAAAGTATCACAATTTCTTATTCTTCCAGTTAGTTTAATTCAAAGGATCCAACATTTCGTTTTTCACGAGCGAATCGGCGATCACGCTTGCTGATCCGATCGTGAGCGAATTTTTTAATAAAATCCCACTCGAGCGAGCGAAAGATCGAGCTATTTTGAATTGAGCAACCGACATTACATCTAATAAAACAATTATAGATTTTATTAGCTAAGCTTCTTACCCCGGTAGGCTGTATTAGAATTTTTTTTTACTCGTTTAGTTTGCATCTTTCGATCCCCTAATTTTAAGTCACCACGACCCGTGAGTCCCGATACGATGATTTTTAAAGTTGTTCTAATATCAGATCATCTAGAGAACGACTAGTCAATAATTCTGGTCAAAATGTTTCCAAGCAGCAAAACACTAATGACATTTCCATTAATTTATGTTCGACCAGGATTCAAACTCGAAATAGGAAGACCGACCAATAATTTATAATTGTTTTAAGTAGATCAGAGTACCTTGGGGTATCATTCAAGACAGCCTGAAATGAAATGAACACTTATTTAACACAAAACTCAAGGCAAATATTATTCTCGGTAAAATGAACTATTCAAACTGGGATTTGAGAACGTCCAAAGTCCTTTTTACCAAGTACGTTAGACTCATTCTTGAGGATGGACTCGGTGGCTTGGTGTTTTTTACGTAAACACAATAATAACCGCATTGAGAAAGTTCAGCGCAGAGTAACGAAATTTGTAATGAACGCTTAAGAACCCTCTAGGCTTAACAAGCCTCATTGAAGGAAATGAATCAATAAGGTAATGAGTAAATAAAAAAAGAGTGTTTTAAAGCAATATTTTTTTATTGAAAAATGATTCAATAATGAAATAAAAATCTGGTCTATGAGATTAAAACAGCTAGTCTTTGACTTTCCAAATGGTTTCATTTTTATGATCCTTTTAAATTAAATTTATAAATTATTTCGATCTAAAAGTTTGATTTGAAAAAAATTACTTTGAATTCTATTTTAGCTTTAAACAAATTATCTCTGAATTCATCACAGCTCTTTAAAATTTCCATTTTAATCTCTTTTGGTATTTGTTTGGTCTTATCCAAAGCCAAATTTCTAACAGCACTTCTGAACTTTAACGACGAATCAACAATTGGTTCAATTTTGACTCCTGAACTTAAACCTGTTTCATCACTAAAACTCATTCCGAATAATTCAAGAATCGATTTGGTGTAGTTATGAACACCCATTACACATCCATAATGACGATTAAGATCCACTTGGTCATCACTGGTTTGAGTCTGAAATCTTTTGTTTACGTAATTTACTAGTTCAGAGAGTCGATCGATAGCAAGACAAGTATCAAAATCATCACATAGAGCATCGTGTATTTTATTTTTCGACTCATCTAACATTTGAAAAACTTCGTTCTCCTCGCCCAAAAATGTCAAGTTCTTCAATCGTTCATTTGCATAGTTCTCGCATAAGTTCAAAAACGATGAAAACGAGTTTGTTAAATTAATTGACTTGGTCATTTTATCATCACTGTATTCTTTGTCGTTTCTGTACGGACTCAACAAACAAAACATTCTAAAATTATTCATTGAATACTTTGAAAGCATGTCTCTTATTGAAACAGTATTTTGTAATGATTTAGACATTTTCACATCGTTTTTTAAATGTAAATGTCCTGTGTGTAACCAAAATGATGACCATTTTTGAACATCATGAAACGCACAGCATTGTACCATTTCATTATGATGATGAGGAAAGAGTAAATCTTTACCACCTGAATGAAAGTCTATATCACGACCGAATGCTATATTTGCTAAAGTTGAACATTCAATATGCCATCCAGGTCGACCAAAACCCCAAGGACTTTGCCAAGCTGGTTCAATTGGATCTTTTCTTGACTTCCATAGTGCAAAGTCATGTGGATGATGTTTTTCTTTATTTTCTAAAAATAAAAATTCCGTTTCAAAATTTTTGCTTGGAAAAGATTAAAATTTTGTTTCGCAAAAAAAGTTATTCAAAGACTAGAAGAGAGTCTTTAAAAAAAGCTTCCTTTGGGAAATATAATATTGCATCAGAAAACTTAAATATTTAGCTATTGAATTAAGCTAATATCTATGGGTTCTTGCGTAAGTTTTGAAACAAGAATGTCCATTAAAATCAAAATTAAAAAATATTTATAGAACAATATTTTTATATAAATGATCTTAAAAAAGATGCTCTAGCAGCAGCATACTTAAATCTTTGGTAATAGGAATAATACCAAGATCTATGGGACTGTGCAAAGACTTTGATAACAACAAAAAGGTGTTTACCTTTTGAATCTAAGAGACTATTGTCATCGATTTGTTCAAAGAATGATTTTATTTTGAATGATTTTGTACTAAAATAAACACTTCCAGACTCAACAACATAAGCTCGCTTTGAATCGATCAATCGCTGGATAAATCTAATTATCTCAGGTACATGTTGGGTAACTCGTAATATGATATCAGGCTTCTTACAATTCAATAAACGTAAATCATCCAAAAATTCATTTTCATAAAATTGAGTTAACTCCAAAAAGTTTTTCTTCTCCTTTAAATATAAACAGACTGGTTAGAATTGTAACAAGATTTTTTTTTAAAAGAAACGGATAATAAATCCTTTTCTTAATTTGGAATAGTAACGAAATATTTTATTAACTTGTATTGATCTGTTAATTATTTTGTCATCAATATCAGTTATATTCATTAAATTGACTACATTTATTTGAAAATAATTCGTTAGTATTCGCTTAATAATGTCAAAGTTAACATATGAACTTGATAAAAAAAGAATATAAGCAACTTGCGCACTAGATTGGTCAAATGATGAAGGTCTCCATTAGGACATTCATCACTTGTAGTACTGAAATTAAAATAAGTTAACTAACCTTGCATGACCAATATGAGCACTATTGTAAACAGTTGGTCCACATGAGTACCAATAGAGAACGTTGTTTTTTAAAACAAGTGGTTCTTTTGATTTAGTGAGACTATTGAAAACATTGATGCTTGATTTTGTTGAATAATTTTTTGAAGCATTTTTTAAAAATGAAGAAAGTTTAAAACCGTGGCAATAGCGATATATGATCATTTGGGGTTAAACTCGTGGTTCTAAATTAATGCAAATAAAATTTATTACTCGTATGAACAAAAAAATTAAACTAAAAACTTAAAAAACAAAACAACTAAAAAAAAACATGTAAAAACATTTAAAAAGAAAAAGTTTGTGATAAATATGTTTTACTAACAACTTTTTGTTTCTTGATAAAATGTTTAAAACCACCAAAAAATATGTTCATCGTATAATTGATTGTTAGTGTGGACTTATATCTTTTGAATTTCATGAAAGAAAATAAACTTACCGGAAAACCTTGCATACTACCCCAGTCTAATCTCAGACCTTTAAAGTGTTACAACTTTGACCGGGACGTTTCAAACCCTCTGTTGTTGGTCATCAAAAATTGAGAGCAGGAAGAAATGTTAAAAAAAATGATTAAAGCTTTTTACATGATTTAGACGAGAACTGCAAGCATTCAAAATTTAATATTAGGGTGGGGGGAGTATTGTCTTTTTGAATTAAAGGCTCAGTAAAATTTACTAACTTAAAAAATGTCTAGATCTCGTTGGTCTAAGGGTGGGTAACAAGTAAAAAAAATCATTTTTGTATTAAAATGTAAGATCCAATAAAAAAACTCTAAAATTTTAATTTTATATAAGGGACGGTCTGTCGATTATTTTGTGTCTTATTTGAGTTTTCTGACTGATTTTGTATGTTTTTTAGTGCTCTTTCAAATTAGCGCTTAATAATCGACAATTACTTCCTTTACTTACCGTTAAATAACGGTTAAGAAATCAAATTACAAGTCAAACGAGAAAAGGACTGAACAATGTTAGCGGATGTTTTTTACATATCGTTTTACGAGGTCGCAGATCACGAATTTAATTTTTAAAATTCTTAAGTTTTGAATCAAAATCTGAGTTTTGAAGTCATTATACACTTGGCAAAAATTTTTTTCTTTTAGAGTTTTTTTCGATTACTTTTGTGTGTAAGACGCCAAAAACCTCAAGTTTCTGCTTAAAATCTAATAATAGATACTTAAACAATTTGATGTGTAATTTTAAATTCTGAAGTCTAAATTTCCCATTTTCATTTAAGGAATGGTCAAATTTAATTTTTAAATTCTCTAAACAAAAAGGAACTTTGTTTTGCAATTATTGAAATTCTTTGATTTTAGGTCGATTTATTCATTTTATGATATTTAAAAACACCTAACTTTGTTCATACCGTTAATTTTATTGTATTTCAAGAAGTTTCTGGAACTCGTTGTTTGTGATTTAAAGATTTATTCTGTTTAAGTTTCCTAAAAGTTTAATCCCTTTTAATTTTCGAGCGAAAAAGATTTAAACAAAAAAAAATATATCCCCAGAAGTGAAATTTGTATCAAAACAAAAATTACTTGAAATTTTGTATCTTTTAAATTATTTTGGAAGAGATACCATTTTCAAGATGATTCCAATGTAAAATTTAGGGATTAATTTGAAAAATTTTCAAAAGTTATTAGAAAACAAAGGTCTCAAATTTTTTGTTAAAAACATAGGTAACATAGAAACCCATAAAACTGACCAAAGTATAAAATTATCAACTTTTAGCCTTAACCATTGAATTCAAAATACTTTTTACTACCAAATAAATTTTTTAATAACTGACAAAATTTTTTGTAATTTAGGCGTTTAACAAAAATCTTCAGTTGAAAAAAATGTAACAAAAAAAAATAATTGCCACTTACAAATACGAAAAAAATCGACCGTTATTGATTTTACCTTTATTTTGTTCAGTTTACACCCCTGTTTTGAAAAAAAAAATTTAAACCTCAGTCTTTTATGATCGTAAAGCGTTTCAACCGATTTAAAGTCGAACCGTACCGCTTTCAAACTTTGGTATACTAATGTAGAGCCTAATATAAAGGTGTTAATCATGAACTACTGGAATAAGATCAATTATTTATGATGACTAAAATAACCTATTCATATTTTCCTAAATTTATCAAGCCTGTCAAAGTTTTAATACAGTAAAGTTAGGCGCTAAATCGCAGTATATTAGAAGGATAAGGGTTACAAAAATGACATTAAAAGATAAAAATCTAAACTACAGTCTACAAATTATCGTTTAACACTCAATACAGCATAATGTAAAACTAATTTCATTATATCTCAATCCGTTTGTATCATACATTTTTAGAAAAATCAAGGGAGTAAAATAAACGAGCGGCGACTGTATTCTTAACGAAATCTATTTGAAAATTATCTTATGATTTGAGTTTTTTAAGTTTAATTCAATAACAAAAAGTTTTATTTTGTAAAACACATTAGTCTAAAATTATACACAAATATTTTTAAAATAAATGTTTTTTATTTTTTAAAAAATAATTTGTTTTACAAGTTTTAGTTTTATTTTTTATTTAATAAAAAAGGACTACTAAATTAACTTGTGATGGATTTTTACCTGTCTTCTAAGCATTCTTGAAAAATCTAATTGAAAATTTTAACTTAACAAAAGAACAATTTCGAATTTAAATTAAAAAAAACTTGCAATTTTAATTCGAAGTGAACCTTCTCCAGTCAAATTTTTTTTTATTTTAATTCCAAGATTCTCAAGATTTTAAGACTGTCTAAAAATGACTTGTTCGATTTACGCTGATAAACTCTTTTTATTCATTCCTTGGTTTAAGCCAAATGTGTTACGGGCTGAAATCAATGATTTGAAGATTTTACACCGATGTTGTAAAATCTACATGATGTCTACAAAGTCAGTATGCGTTTCTGCTGAATTTAAAAAATGCATAAAAATCCTTTATCTTCTGAATCTTTGAAACACGTGCTCCAAGTTTTAAATATCACGATAAAAAAGATTAAACTTTTCACACGTTGCGATAATTTACAATTGCCATATTTTGAGAACGATAGAGGTTTTTTCTTACTAATTTTGTTATCTTAATGATAAAATATAATTTTATAAGGTTATTTATAGTACTTTAAAATTAGATCACACATGGTTATGCTATATTAAATTAATCCCTTTAATTTAAATAAAAAAACAGGCTTTTTGAACCCTTTTAAGCGCCAAAAACCGATTATCAACAATTAAATGTTCACTATCGAAATTTATATGTTTTCTATGTTTTTTCTATACGAGAATTCAGAATTTGAAGTCAAAAAGTGGTAATTCCCACTTCTATTTCGTTTTTCATTTTTATGACATTTTTATGCCTTTTTTCGTCCACTAGTATTCAAAACATGAAAATAAAATAAAAAAAGTAATTACTATGGTTGGTAAAGAATCGCCTCTTGTTTGATCAGATGCAAAAAAAAATTTTGCAATTGTGGCTCCCTTAGGAGGAGATGCGGTTTGACCGAAAAATTCCCTTTTTTTACCGTTTTCGACCGTGTACTGCATTAAGGAATTTTAAATGTAAATTATACCATATTAAATGTAAATTATACCATATTAAATGTCAATTATACCATATTAAATGTCTAAATATGGTATAATTTAGTAGCCCTTCATTTGCTCTACCTTATATGAAAATAATTTTGTGCATACCTCACTTTGTGTAAAAGTTACACCTGGGTGTATGTTTTTCAAGGGTCCCTTTTTTATGGGTTTCAACCCTTTAAAGACCTCTCAATTTTTGCGACTGAACCTCAAACTCCCGATTACCTGGAAAATTGTCCCAAGTCTATCTTAATCCATTGTTTTAGAAATATTTTAGCATAAAAAAATGGTCAAACGCAAAAAATTCAAGTTTTCTTTTTTTTTGCAAAATATTTTTTTGTCTCGGCAAAAAGTTAATCTTTGGCCATGGATAATTGTCAAAAGAAGAGAGTTGACCGAGTGGTGTTAGTCGAGTCAAATGGAGAGAGAGGTTGATTGTAAAATTCCCAATGAGGATCAAACATTTTCTGGATAAACGCATTAATAAACGTCTAATCGTAATAGACGAAATAGACTTTAGAAAGGACGAAGGTGAATTTACCAATTTATGACCTCAACGAATCAACAACGAGATTTTACAATCAACCGGCTGGGAAATAGGCGTGCACGCTTAATGTCGATTGATGACAATAATGTAATACTGTGATGATTAAAAAAATAATAAAAACAAAGAATGACCAAAATAATTTACTCGTTTAAATTTTGTTTTGATTAAATTTATTTTGATGAAAAAAAAATGAAAATTATTATTGAAATAAAATTGATTCGAAAATTCTCGAAATAAAATTCGGAAAAATTCCCGAATACGTTATAAAAATTGAATAAATTACTCAATACAAAAAATAATTCTAAAAGTCAATCAAAAAAAAAAAGATTTAGATCTAAAAAATTTTAAAAATCAACTTTTTACTTTTTAAATTTTATAAAATAAAAAAAAGAGAAGGAACTCAATGTTGTGTGAAAACCCTCGTCAAGTTTTTTTAAATTTAAAAAACTAGCCCATGTTCAACTTGACCAAGGTTTACAATATTCACTATAGAAACGACCATTTTATTACAATTCGCTCAAAAATTTAGAATACTAGTTTATTTTATCTTGTCATGGAATTCACCAATTATTCCATTTGCTTTTTTGTTCGAAAACAGCTCCTAGAAATAATTCTTGTATCTGTAATAGAACAAGTATTTCTTTCTTTCTTGTTTATTTTCGGCATCAGCGTCAACAGTTCCAGTCTTAATAAACGAATAAATTAAACTAAACAGGCTACCAAATATTAAATTAAACAAAACGCTAAACAAACAATACCAAATTGGGGCTATCGAGTATAAATAAAATAGTGTAGGATTTTTCGGATAATATTCCTCGGTTCTAATTTGTGAATAATTTGAAGATAAATTTTGATGGGATATTGATAGCAAATGAGTCATGTTATTGTACAAGTGCGAATGTGGTATTTCGCAGAGCATTGTATTCGGTCGAAATTCTTGATTTTTTGTCCGACTAAACATTAAAGAACCACTTCCAATCCAAAAATTAATGGACAAATTTAAAACAAAAGCAGTTGAAACTCCAACATGATTAGCGTAGGGATTGAACATGGATACCAAAAAAAGACCCAAAAGTGGCGAGTTTATTGAATTATTGAAAAGAAAAAATAATGAAAGCATTGTGTTTTTGGCATATTGAAATGCATACGCGATCAGAAGGCTTAAAAAGCCGAGGACAGCTGGTACGGCTTTTTTTAATATAAACTTGAGACTATCGGTCATTTTGAATCGATCAAAAACATACGGATTCAAAGTTTCTTCAATAACTGTTTTTGCACATAAGGCCATGCCTAACGAATGCTGAATTATTGAGTAATAAATAATTGATGCGAATAGAATACCACTTAAGGCTGGAATGTTACGTGATAAAACCAAGTGAAGCCAGTATATTCCAATTTGATTTTTGTTCATAATTTGTTTTCGTTTTAACGGATCACAACCAAAAAAATAAATAAAACAAACAAGACCCCCGGCAATGAGTAGAACAAAATTTAAAAAAATCATTACTGGAATATTTGAGAGGAACAAAATTTTTGATTTTTTTTTACTCTCGATCGAATTGTATCTCATAAAATCAGCAATGAAAAGTCCTAATTTTGAGCACCACGGCATCGGTAGTGAAAGTACTTGATTTAAAATTGTGTAACGAGTGTGAAGATCAACTGTTTTATCAAAAAATGTAGTTCTATGATTCAACTCAGCCAAACGCCATAATTGTTTAAGCGATGTGTGACGACTTTTAAACAAAGTTAGTTTAATCGCAACGATGAGACCAGCACATAAAATTACAAATTGAAAAACGTTTGTTTTTGTCGATTGAATTAACCCACCTATCAATGTACCACCTATCGAATAAATTCCGATAAGCGCATTTGCCATTGGCATTGACATTTCAGGTACCAAAATATTAATCATTGCCGTGCAACCCCATAAATAAAGCGATAAAAACATGAAATAAAAAAGCATTCCAACCATTGAACTCAACGATTTAATGTAACGTTTTTTGTAACGTTTTTCCAAGTACTCGTATGGTGTTTTTATTTCCTCGTCCATACTGTACATAAACGGGTGTATAATCAAAAACGAATACATTTGTCCAAGGAGTACTGAAATTATGTTACCAACCATTCGAATACCGTACAAATAAGCTTCACTTAGAGCACCAACTACCAAAAATGATGAATTAAACGATATCGAATAGTTTATCATTGATTTAATTAAATGTTTTTTTTGTTTTTTTTTAAAGTGTTTATGATCGGGTTTGGCATTTGTTTCATATTCGATATAATTTACATCATTTGTATCAACTGTATAAACTTTACACTTTTTTTCGGGTGAACAAGTGTCTTCACTTTGACTTTTAAAATCATCTACATATTTATTAATTGTTTTTACAATTGATAAAACAGCAAAAATGGCCATAAAAATCCAAAAAGCTATTTGTTCTTCAATCATTTTTTTTTGCTTTAAAAATGAATAGAAAAAAATTAATTTTTTTGAATAAGAAAAATAATAAAATTTTTGAAACACTGTGGTCTAAAAATTAAAAGCTAAATTCAAAAGTTAAAAAAATATTGAAATCTTAAGAATGAAACAAAGAAACAACAATAATAAAGATTTCATATGTTTTTCGTTTTTTATGTGTATTTATTAAACGACAAAGACAAACTTTCCCTATGGCTTAACAAAAAGTTTCTGGAATTATTGAGAAATAATTTTTTTGTTTTGTACATATTTCATGGTTCATTAATTTCAACAACAAAATTAAAAGGTCTTTTATATTTTAATCGAATCGGTATCCTGTTTAAAAAAAGTTAAGCCTTCAAGGTAATTTTTTTTAAGTTTTAATCCATTAGAATAATAATATTATGTTTTCAATGTTCGATTATTATTTTTTTAAAAATATTTTTTTTTGGAATCTGATTTTTGTTGTTGTTTGTTTATTTCGTTTTTTTTTTTTTAGTATCATCTATGTATTTATACAAGTGATATTATTTTGTTTTTAATTAGGTCATCGTCTATTGGGTTAAAACTTTTTTTTTTTATTTCAAAATATTTTCAAGTGCTTTGTACTTTTGTTGTTTTTGTCAAAACTCAGTAGGATATCTCTCTAATAGTTTGTCAAGCTTTACAACAACAACTACGAAATAAAAAAAAAAAACATATGATTTTAATGATGCAACCCCGTCGAGTGATTTTTTTGTTAAGATTAACTATTCGGAATATTTTTTTTGTTTGAAAAAAAGAATTAATCATTCGTTCTACAAGTGATCTATTGAGTTATAAACTCGTGAGAATTTTTTTACTGATGACTTTTAACTCAGTCGGTTAAATGATTCTTTAAATTCCAACTATGATCAAAATACCTGGATTGATTTTTTCAATGGAATGTTTTAATCGGAAGCAAACATTTTCGAATCTAAAGAAAATTGTCAACGCAGTTGATTAAAAACTGTCTAGTATTAGATTTTAAAAGGGCAAATTTAAACTTTAGAAATTTTGGCCGAAACGGTCCAGACAAATTATGTTATTTAAACATGCTCAAAATCAAATTGAAGAGATACAAGTAACATCTGTGATTCACTCCGGAGATCCGAAAGGGTAGATTAAATAATTCAATGATAGAGTAGAACCGGTACAAGATTCAGTAGACCAAAGTCAAACAATTGTATCTAAACATTGAGAGTTCCAGCAAAAATCAACCATCAATATTTTGAATGAATAAACATGAGCTTTACTGAGACATTTAGTCAGTAGAGGATTTTCTAACGATAATTCTTACGAATGTTGGAAACAGCTTAAGTCAAAACTTAAGTTTGGTTTAAGTGATTAATTTATCACCGATTGATCAGCTCGAGTGATATTGTAGAAACTAGAGCTGCAAGCATTTTCATTGTTTTGCTTGAAAACTTCTCATTCAATCGAGCATATTTAGGCTTTAATAGATTTTTTTTAAAGATTAGAAAAGTGCTGTCAAGCCCCTTCATCAATCTAATGATTTTACACTAAAAAATTCATAACTTAAGAATTGGATCAAGTTTCCTTCTATAATAACCGGATCTTACGCCCTTAACAACCTCTTTAAAGGACAAATGAACTATCTTCTTGATAGCTAATTTTTTAATGATATTCAAAAGCTGTTCAAATTCATTAAAAGTACATCATCAGTTAATTGCAAACACTCTCCACTTTGAGACCACTCTGTTTGTCAAGAAGTTGTATCTGAATGAACCACGTTTGCTAATTTGTCTCAAAGGGGTCTCAAAAATAGATAAAAATTTCAAATTCTTCTAAAAAATTCTTATAGAAGATAACGTCAGATTGGTAAGGTATTTGTTAGGAAAACTAAATATTCATATTCCAAAATACTGAAACCCTAAGCGATTATCGTATTAAACCAGTCGATGACACCTCAATTAAATGCAACATAAAAACCGATCCAAAAAACGAATTTTATTAATAATTAAGCTTTAAACTCATGTACAGTCCTGGTCATTCCCAGGTTCCTTTCATGAACGTTCATGAACGTTCACATTTAAATTGTTCCCCAACGTTCACCAATGTTCCCAAGTTTTCCCAAAGTTTCCCAAGTTTTCCCAAAGTTTCCCAAGTTTTCCCAAAGTTTCCCAAAATTTCCGAAAGTTTCCAAAATTTTATAAAAGTTTCTTTAAAAAATTTTAATTTTTTTAACTTTTTTCGAATGAAATAAGAAAAAAGGGAATTTAGTTTTTCGTAAAAAATTTAAAAAAGTAAAAATAAAAAAAAAAAACTTTTTCAAAAAAATTACAAGTTTTTAATGTTGGCTTATTTTTTTTTCTTCGGGAAAGTTGTAAAGGTAGCTTTTAATCATCCATTGAACCCAAAAGCTTTCCAATATTTAAAGATTGGCGAATGCTTCTAAAGTGAAATAGCCTAATGAGTTGGTTAAGAAAACGAGTGTATACCTAGAAGAGGTCATATTTTAATTTTCTGATTAAATTCCCAATTGATATATTGTAAAATTTATTCAATTGTAAATTTTATTCTTCAAAAGTAATTTCTTTATTCTATATAAGTTTTTTTTTATGCGTCAAACGATTTTTTCCGTTTGTATAAGGATGATATCGAAGTTGAAAAATTATATCATGTTTGAATTATAAAAAATTTTTAACGATGCTAAATATTTATGAAAAAATGTAATTTCTCGAAATTAATTCTACATTTCCTAAGGAGGTTAAACGGACTAACGAAAAAATATCTCATTTTGCAAATTTACTAAATAGTAAAGTTTCGGCAAAAACAACCCAGAAAATTGTTAAGAGATATCACAGGCAAAATTTTTCTTACCTGCATCTTGTATTATAAATAATCGCTTTTATCTCAATTCTGAGTTTCGGTTGATCTTTAGGTCGTGACAGTGGTCAATGACCGATCCAAACCTTGTTTTAAATAAACATGATTTGAAATTGTCTTTCTTAAGAAAGACTTTAAGACTTGTTCAGTGAAAAAAAAATCTTGACACTTTTTATTTAGGAAAGGTTGGATCAAAAGCTTCCCAAACAAGAAAACTCAAAAAAAATAACATTAATCGACGTAGAAATAATTGCAATTAATGAATAAGTTTTGAAAAAAAGAGAAACATCATCTCACGAGATTGCAAAAAAGTTGAATCTAAAGTGTAGTGCTAGAACAGTTCAAAGAACCCTCAATCTGGGATTTTCTGAAAACTAGGCTTTTTTAACAATAACTCTTTTGTGACCGTATTCGGTTGCACATTAACGCAGTGTTATGCAAGTAGAAACGATAATTTATTTATATCTCCATTAATTCTTAACAAAACACCTAAATTTAATTTTTTGTTGCTTCAAATTATTTTGAAAAAATTTAAAATTTAAAATTTTTTAAGGTAACTTTTAAAAATTTTGGAAACTTTGGGAAACTTTGGGAAAATCTGGGAAACTTTGGGAAAACTTGGGAACATTGGTGAACGTTGGGGAACAATTTAAATGTGAACGTTCATGAACGTTCATGAACGTTCCCAAGAGGAACCTGGGAATGACCAGGACTGTAAGAAGGCAAAATTTTATCAATTTTATTCTTTTTGTTGAAACTTTTTGAAAAAATTGTTACGGGTTAAGTTGTCCTAAAGGTAACTTTACATAGCTGTTTTTTGAGTTAACAGCTAGGTAGAGTTTAATCCCAGTAGCTGGACAAAATAACCAGCTGATTGATTTTCTGGTTTGTTATTATAAGAAAATAATGAATTTCTAATTTCCGCCCTGGTTGGGTTCAAGCCTTGGCTTGCCGAATGAACTGGTTCCTTTAAAGTACGTTTCCATAAAATCCATTCATTAGGTGGATCTTCTCATGACCGTTGACTATTTTAAACATTTTGATAAGGTCACCCCTTGTTCTACGATCTTTCAATCTCATTAAATCCAAATCCATAAGTTTTTTTTTGATACGGCCTCTCTTCCAGACATTTGACTAAGTTCGTCGCTCTTCTTTGGACTCTTTGAGAAATATCCTGAACATTAGTTAAATTAATTCTTATTTAATATTACCACATCATGTTGCATTAATAGGATTAAGGGACCTTTTATTAATACTGGCAAAAATAAACATTCTTTAGTCTCAAACCTGAGATCTTTACCAGAATACCACATCTACAATACTCTAAAATCGTTTAAATTTGTAAAAAATCAAAAATTTTACCCCTACCCATCAGCTTTTTGCAGCCAAATGTCGATGTGCTTTATTTAAACATTTTAGTAAACATCATTGGTAAAAGCTATAATTGATGTAAAGATATGTTCTGAAAGCTAAAAAGCTACATTGACGCTGGGACCATTGGCGATGGAGAAAAAAATTCCCTAAAGCAATACATGGGTGAAAACGGTAAAAATAAGGGAATTTTCCGGTCAAACCGCATCTCCTCTTAGGGGAGCTACAATACCTAATTTTTCTTTAAATCTGATTAAACAAGATGCGATTCTGTACAAATCTCAGGAATTAATTTTTTTATTTTCTTTTTCATTTTTGTATACTAGTTGACGAAAAAAAAGCATAAAAATGAAAACCGAAGAAGAACATATTATTTTAGAAAATCGGTTTTGGGCGCTTAAAAGGGTCCAAAAAGCCTGTTTTTTTTTTCACAAATAAAATGTTCACTATCGAAATAAATATTTTTTCAATGGTTTTTCTATACAAGAATTCAGAATTTGAAGTCAAAATCCCACTTTAAATCGTATTTTAAATCCCACTTCTTTTTCGTTTTTCATTTTTATGACATTTTTACAGAGTTGTTCCTCATGTCTCAAGTCAAGTCCAGTCGTGACTTGAATTTATTTTTTAGAGCAAAAGTCAAGTCATGACTTGACTTGACTTTTATGGGTAACGACTTGGAAAATCGCGACTTGAGGAACTACTCTGCCTTTTTATGCCTTTTCTCGTATTAAAAGCAATAAATTATGTGAATTTACGAGCGGGACAAAGAACTACAAAAGTTTTCATCTTGTCGATTCAAAAGGAACTAAAAATTTTTTATCAAAATGCTCCTACAGGCCTATAAATATAAGTCAATTGATTTTTTTTATCAAAATCAATCAATCGAATCAAGTTTTAATTTTGAGAGTTGGTCTTCATTCTTGACAAACATAACAAAAACACATGTTACAAAATTTGTACTGTAACCATAGTTACGTGAACTTTTAAGTAAAAAAAAATTTTTGCATTTAGTTGATACAATTTATTTTCTGTTCATGTACTCAATTCCTTGAAAAATTCATATTTTGAAACGAGAAAAATTTAAAATTCTAGAAATAAATATTTGAATTCTTGCTTTAAATACTTTTTTTATTCTTAAAAATTCGTTGATTATTAATCGAACTAGAAATTGAAACAAATCCGAAAAATAAAAATGACCGATGTTGATTTTGTTAGCGATGCGAAGAAAAAGCATGATGTACCATTGGATCATCTTGATTTTAAATATGTTGAAAAATGTGAAAATGTCAAAGAATTAGAGAAAATTTATCGTGTCCTTGCGTAATTTATTTTTCAACTTTTTAATGTTGTTGCTAAAATCGTTTTATTGAAAAATTTATTTTTTTCAGCTCAGGCGTTGAGGGTAAATACCCTGATTTAGAAAACTTTGTACATGCTAAAATTCAAAAGCTCAATCCGAATAGTCGAGCTTTAAGAAAAGATATTCCAATATTCACCAAACAAGCTTTGTCAAAAAAAGAACAGGAGCTCTTAGACAGTGAAATTTGGGTAATTTGGTTTCCTTTTGTAACTTGAACTGTTTTTTTTTAACAACTCTCTTAGGATTTTGTAAAAGATATTCCTAATGTTGAAAAGAAGCTTGCGAGTAAGCCGGATATCACAGAATCACATAAAGATTCGAGTCTACCTCCAATTAGATCTGCTAAACAAACGAACATTATAACATCTTCTAACAATACCAAAGAGGTTACCATAAAAACTTTAAAATATAACTTGAGATTGGTATTAAATTTAACTTTTTTAAAGGCTCCGAAGAAAGCTGAAACGACTTCGACAACCAAAAAATCTGCTAAACCTAAGGATTACCGAGAATGGGAAAAGTAAGAATTTTGTAAAATTTTATGAAATTTGAACCGAGTTAATTTTTTTTAAAGAATCGAAAAAAAAATTGAAAAAGAATTAGAAGAACCCGAATCAAATGAAAGTATTGCTAAAGTTGCTGGAGATAAAACAGTTGTCAATAATGGTAAAAATTTGTCAAAAGCTTTAGTTAAAGATTTACCAAAAGAAATAAACACTGAAAGTAATTCTAAATTTATTTATTTTTTTCGAATGTTTGAGTATCTTTTTGATGAAAACATTGTTTAGACTTGGATGAAGCTACTAAAACAATGAAAGCCGATCAAGAAAAATGTAAAGGAAATGAAGCATACGCTGCTGGATGTTACCATGAAGCTCTCACTTATTACACCCGAAGTATTAAATATCTTCCAAATGCTGCTTCGTACAACAACCGAGCTCTTGCTTGTAAAAATTAAAAAAAAATTTTTGTTTCTAAACTTTTCAAGTCTTACTTTTTATATTTACAAAAAAGACATCAAACTTGAGGATTGGGAAAAAGCCATTCAAGATTGTAACGAGGTCTTAAAATACGAAAAAGACAATTTAAAAGCCTTATTGAGACGAGCCACTGCTTTTCATAAACGCAAAAATTTTGATAAAGCTAAAATTGATATTGAAAGATGTCTAACTTTAGATCCGAATGACAAAATGGCTCAAGTAAATATTTACGTTATTTCTCAACTCGTCTAAATTTCAATATTCTTTTTTTTTGAAGGATTTGAAAAAGAAAATCGATACTGATTGTGTCAAAGATAAAGAAGAAAAGGAAAAAATAAAATCAGTTGGGGGTAATAGATTAAAAATTGAAGAGACTGATGGAAGCGATGAAGAATCAGAAAAAGAAGAGAAACCAGAAGAACCTAAGCAACGTATTAAAATTGCCGAAGTCGAATCAGATGATTCCGAATCTGAAGACGAGGAAACTAAAGAAGTACCCAAGCAACAGGACGTAAATGTACCATCTCAGGATACAACAAAATCTGAGTTCATGTCAAAATTTGAGCCTAAAAAATTATTTGAACTTCCAGAAGCTGTTTTACAGGCAAAAAATAAAGCTACAGATTTATTTTCAAATGGCCAATATGGAGAAGCTATTGAACAATATTCAAAATCAATCGATCTCTTGAAAAAACTAAATTCAAACGATTCGATTGAAGTTAACATGAACTTGAGCGTTTTGTATAACAATCGAGCAACTTGTTATCAAAATATATGTGACTATAAAAATTGTATTAAAGACTGTGATGAGGGTCTTAGCATAGTGGCTGATAATTTACCACTCAAATGTAAGTTATTGCACAAAAAAGCTCATTCATTAGAGATGAACGAAAAATACGAAGAATCATTTTTGACCTATGAGACATTAATGAAGTTGGATAGTAAATTTAAAAATGTCCAATCGAGTTATAATCGAGTCAAAAATGTTCTCAATGAAAGTGGAAAGTTGAATAAAGTTAGAAGTAAACCAGTTGTAAACGAATCTGTAGTCAAACAGCCAGAAACAAAACAAGACGAACCTAAAAAGGAAACACAAGACAAAAAACAATTGTACGAAGAATACAAAATGAGAGGAAATGATTTTGTAAAGTTAAATAATTACGAAAAAGCTTGTGAATTTTACTCAAAATGTGTAGACCTTGACCCGACAAACACAATCGCTTATTCGAATCGATCATTGTGTTACATAAAATTGAACAAGCCTGATTTGGCTATTAAAGACGCTAGTTATGTAATCGAAAAAGATTTGAATAATATCAAGGCTCTTTATAGACGAGCGTTGGCTTATAGGGAAAAAAAAGCTTATGATTTGGCACTTAATGATTTGAGTAAAGTGTTATCAATTGAGCCAAATAATCAAATAGCTAAAAGTGAAGTGAACGCGATTAATTCTCTGTTACAAAAATCTCAACCAAAGGTAGAGGTTAAAGAAACACCAGTTTTGATTAAAGAAATTAAAGAAGAAACAAAACCAATTGCTAAGGAAGAACCAAAACCACAGGTCAAACCGCAAGTCAAACCAAACGTACCCAAGAAAGAAGTTCCTCAAATGGCACCAATTTTGAACATCCCTAAAAAGACATATGATTTTTCATCGATTACAAATGGTTATGAATTTTTACAAGCTTGGAATTCAATAACTCCAACAGACATTGATAGTTACACAAATTTGCTGTCAAATGTCAATCCGGATCAGTTGTTCAAGTTCATTGGATCAAAATTGGATGATGATATGTTGACAAAATTGATTAAAAGTGTTTACAAATTGGCTAATGAAAATTCAAATTTAATTGAAAATAAATATGCTGTAACCGATTATTTGGAATCGATTGCTAAGACTCAACGTTTTCAAGTTACCAAGTTGTTTATTAACAAAGAGCTTAAACAAATGTTGAGTGTTTTGGCAGACAAAAGTCCTAAAAGTGATTCATTAAAAAAGTTATACGGGATTTAAGTTATGTTTTTTGATCTTTAAAATTTTTTAAAAAGTTGTTATTTTTTTCCAATTATTTTTAGAAGCGATGATGTAAAATAAATCATTAAAATAATAATTTGTTTTTTTTTTTCAAACCTATTCCAGCATTATTATTATTGAATTGGTCTTATTTTATTAATTCCATGCTCTAACCACTCTGTTGGTTAAGAAATTGCGACGATATTATCCTTTGTGATTAGTCACTAATCTGTTTCTGTGATAGTCCAATCCTTTCATCAATCGGATGCTCTCAAAATTATGGACGTCCTGGTACATTTTGGCCGAGTCCCCTTTTCTCCGGGCTCAAAATATTCAAATTTTTAAGTTGTTCCTCATAAGATCCATCCTGAATTTTCATCACCAATTTTTCGTTTTCTACTGATTCTATTGAATATTCTCAATGAGGCCTAGCTAAAGAACCCACTGATAATCATTTATTTTTCAATAAACGAATCATTTGCATTAAAATTTTAACGTATTTTGGTGGGTCATAAGCAAATTACATCTTGTCGACCTTGCTGGAAGGTATGTCTTTATCTCTTGGTCAAACACTTTTTAAACTCAGATTTTTTTCAGTGAACGAGCATCAAACAAGATTTCCTCAAAATTCAAACAAAAATTTTTGATTTCAATTTTTTATTCGTCTTAGTCCTCCTCAATTTTTGACCATTTCATGTAATTTTTTTTATTTTTCTTAGAAAAAAAACCCTACCTTGTGTGTGAGATTTTTTGTTTCAAATCATGAGAGGTCGTTGCCGAGTGGGGAAAAAAACATGGTATTGGGGCTCGCGAGGGTATTGATGAGTCATGTTGATCTATTTTCCGACCTGTATACTTGTATACATCCTACATGTATACTGTATTACTCAGTAGTAACTGTTCATGTAGGACTCGTATCATATTTATGCATGGATCATTCATGTAGGATGTATACGAGTATACAAGTCGGAAAATAGGTTTGTATACGAATGTCTAGTCGTATAATATTTGTATACGCATTTATACTCGTATAGATGGGGTATGTATACGCGTATACAGGTCGAAAAATAGGTTAACATGACTCATCTAGCGAGTCGAAAAATATGCTATGAAACATTACATTTTATGAAAATTTCCGAATATGCTATGAAATTTTTTCGGTCTGCTATGATAAAAATATATGCTATGAAACAACCGTTTCCCATTTTTAAAGTCCGGATTAGCAAATACAGTGTCAGCACTTTGGAGTCAGATTCGGAGTTTGAACCTGGGTCGGAGATTACGCGACTGTGAATCTAACACAGAGCCTCTTCTCTTCGACTAAAGGCCCATAACCTAGACTCCGTCTCGGGCTCAGACTCCGACTCTAAGGTTAAAAAGTTCAGACTGACACTGTAACTTCTCATGAATAAAGTTAACAAGCTAAAATTTGGAATAAGGATTTTTATTTCAGTGGAATAAGATCCGATCGGCTACAGTATGGGAATTGAATGAAACCAGTGTTTGAAATCAGTCAATTAAGTTTTTATCAGAGGACCAAATAAAACATAAAAAACAATTAAATTTAAATTTTTTATTTCTTAAATAAGAAAATAAGTTGTTCTTTAATTAGATATTTATAATGATCCAAAACAGTTTTTAAATTAAGCTTTTTTTTTTAAATAAAAAAAATTTCATAACAATTTGAACAAGAGAGTAATAAAAAAATAAACAACGTAAAACAAATTACCTAGACTTCTTTTTTGTTTCTTACATATTTGTATATACAAGCTCTAGGAAATTGTTTGGGTTACTTTTTACATTGCCAATTTATCTAACACGATGTTATTAAACTGTGCTATCAACCTTGGACATAACGTAAAAAATAAAAACAACATAACATACACGGATAAAAAAGAAAAAAAAAACAAAATAAATTATAAATGATAACATACAACATTTAAATATAAACCTTGGACAGACACATGTGAAAACAAAAAAAAAACTTAAAATAGCATAACAATTATATTTTTTAACAAAAAAAAACCCAACAAAAAAAACTGTTTCTTCAAAATAAAAAATGGAAAAGAAATAAGGTGTTGATTTTTTTTTGTTTTTAAATTCATATTCAATATGAATTAAATTAAGATTTTTTAAATTTAAATAAACTTTAAAAAAAAAAAATTTTGTTTTAATCCCATTTGGTTAACCCATAAAATTATCTGTTTTGACCATTATTACTTTGTATTGAGCAATGAGATTTTTAAATTGTAAAGCAATCGAGCCATCATATATCCAAATGTTTTGTTATAAAATTCTAATGTAAAACCCCTAAAAAAAATAAAACTTTTAGATAAACTTTTTACTGTTTTATTTTTGTGTTAACATAACTGTTAAGGTAACACCTCGATTTTGTTCAAATTCTTAAAACATATTTTATCTGATAAAATCAGTGTTTACTCTCGGTTTAATTACCAAAAAAGTCCGGGAAAATCCGTTTTTAAAAAATGGAATATTGATAAATATTGATTAATGTTAATTTTACCGTAATCTGAATGCCCTTAAAACACGGAAGCGAATGCGGATTTCCGGTGTCAAAAAATATTAATATTAATTTTTTATTTTACTAATGTAAATTTTCGTAAATAACTTAAATTTATGTTACTCCATTATCAGGGACATGTAATTTCTCATTTAAATATTATATTTAATGTTCCGGAAATTATTTTACCAAGATAAAAAGACAAATTGCATTAGAGTTAATTTAAAAAAAAAATATGTTTTTTTTCCGAACAGAATCCGCTTTTTAGGGAAAAAATAAAAAAATCCAACTCGGGCTTTAGGTGTCAAAAATCCGTTAAATTAGCACCCAAAATCTGCATTCATGTTTTAAGGGTAAGCTCAGAATCATAAATCATAAATCTTAGTAGCTTTAAATTCTATTCCTCTTCAGTGATATACAGTGGTGTCAAAGGTTTTGTAACAGTCCGTCACCTAACGTCAGATGACGTAAGGCTACGTCATTCGTCAGGTAACGTCAGCTGACGTCATCTGACAACATTAAAATTTTGTCAGCTAACGTCACCTGACGTAAGATGACGTCACCTTAAAGTATCCAAATCAAAGTTTGGTAAATTCAAGTTGCAAATGACGTCAGGTGACGTTAGCTGACAAAATTTAAATGTTATCAGATGACGTCAGCTGACGTTACCGTTGGGGTGATTTAAGTGTGAGTTGACTGTAATTTCGTCGTAATTAAGTCCGAAAGTTCGGGAATGTTTTTTCTACAAATATTGACTTTTGTCGAAAAAAATGGTTTTAAATACCGTTTGAGGATCTTTAAATTTTACTATTTCATTTAAAGCAACAATAGCTCAAAATTAAACGAGATATTAATTCGCCGCCTTAAGAATCATGACGTAAAGACATGTCGTTATTATTCGGGTCCTAATCAAGTCGTTAATTTTATGTTTCCAACAACTTGGGAAAGTTGGGATAAAGATTTCTGGTTAAGGTCGAATTTTTCAAGTTACCAAAAAATTAAAAATTTGCACAGAGATAGAATGAGAGTCTGGCAAACCCTCGAAATCGTAAAATGATTTCTAATTAGAACCTACTCTATGAAAAAAAAATGAAATTTTAATTCACTTACTTGTAGTCCATTTTAATATAATTCGTAATTTTAAACGTAGTTGTTGTGTCTGTTGAAAATAGTTTTTCAACCACATATTTAGAAATAATTAAATTCGATCTAATATCACCAACTAGTTTATTACCAGCTTGATGTTTAACAGATGTACTTGTAATGATAAGAGTTTCATTTTCTAAGTTTTGGAATGAAAAATGCCTTTAAAAAAAATTCTCAAATATTTATCGTGTTTTCAGCTTATCAGAAAATAAAAATTACCGAATTTCAAAAAAATCTCTACAAGGATGTGGAGGCATAAACGAAATTACATATCGATACAATTCAGTTCGATCATCTAACTTTTCAACCAATTTACCATCTTTAAAATCATCATCCCATAAGTGTCTTGAAAAAAAAAATTAAATTTATTGAAATTTGAGTCAATTGAAAGTGGGATTTACCTTTCATCTTTAATACGAGTCGCTATTTTTTCTAATGTCAAATTTTGATGCTTTATCAAAGTACAACATTTCCATAATTTGAGTTTATCATTAAAACTCTCATTTTTTTGTGGTATTAAAAATGACGATTGTATATTCTCAAGAACGTTGGAATTAATTGGAGAACTGGACGGGTTAGATATTTGTATGGACACACTTGTAGTTGTTGTTGCCGTTGTTGTTGTTGTTGTTGTTAGACTTGAATTACTATTTAATGTCGATTGTGTTGCATTTACAGTGCTTGTTTGCGATGACGATGCAACATTTTTAAACAACGTTTGTGATAAATAATCATTTTTAAAATAGTAAATGGACACATCTTCGAATTTATCAAAATAAAACCAATTTGTTTTTTCAATTTGAACATTATTCGTAAAAAATTCGATTCGTTTCATTTTATTCGATTCTAAATCGTAAAAATACTCAAGATTATACGGCTCGGAACCGTATGAAACAGACAATTTGAGCTTTTCGAAATTTTCAACTGGAACCTTTTGAGAAAACAACAAATTTTTGAAACCTTGGTTAAAAAATAAATGAAAAAGAGTGTTATCTTACTGTAAAAAGATCCATTGAATATTTGATCATATCTGACACGCATAATTGAACTACTTTGTTCATATAATCGAGAGTCTCTAGACTATCTTTAACCGAATCGGAGAAAAAACTCGACGTTTTAGACGATCCAAAATCGACACCAAAGTTAACTAGAGTACTTGCTGCTTTATTCAAACGATTCGAATATTTACGCTTAGAATTTTGTTTTATCATTTGTGCTAAATTAGGGTCAATTGATGTTTGTTGATTTGATAACGATGAACTTGAAGTAGTGGAAGACGTTGATACTAGACCTAAATGAGCATTGGGTACTGATAAAAGTCTTGATTGATTTTGAGGTATTAGTAATTGACTTGTATCAAGAACTGACGTTGAATTACGTTTAAGATCATGTTGTTTAACATCAAGTTGACTTGTTGAAGATTTTTCGACAGTATCGGTTTGAATTTCACTATTAGGCTCAGCCGATACTTTAACTTCTTCTTTATCTTCGTCTGAATACTCTTTTATCTGATTATTTTCACAAGTCGTTGGATGTGTTTCATCTTGAATTTGTACCGGTATATTCCGAGCTAGATTGAGATGAGTCGGTGTTGTTGAAATGTATTTTAAATTTTTAGACTTTTTTTTACAATCGAAATTCATCGAAAATATTACTGGGCTAAAAATAACTGCCAAGTTATTTCGTGTCATCTTAAAATTAAAAATTATTTTTAGAACCTTATTATAAAGGATTTTAAACTGATTTAAGAAGGCAAAAAATTGATCATTTAACAAAAATAATTAGGATTATTAAATTTTTTTTGCTTTTGGCACTCAGGAAATCATCTCGTCTAAATGTCCCTATTGCTTTTAAAATTTTGAATATCCAAAATGGTCGTCTAAAATTCAATTTTAATTACAGTATAATTACAGTATAATTACTAGTAATAGTACTATTAGTAGTACAAGTGTTTTACAAGGAGACGTTATCGCCTCATACTTGTTCATAAATTCAAAAGATCATACAGTGTCAGTCTGAACTTTTTAACCTTAGAGTCGGAGTTTGAGCCCAAGACGGAGTCTAGGTTATGGGCCTTTAGTCGACGAGAAGAGGCTCTGTGTTAGATTCACAGTCGCGTAATCTTCGACCCAGGCTCAAACTCCGACTCTGACTCCAAAGTTAAAAAGTTCTGGCTGACACTGTAAGAACTTTTTAAAATAACGTAATTACTCGATTTTTTTGACATCTCGATATTGTAGGGTATTCGGGACAGGGGCGAGTTTTTATAGAGACATATTTACATCACATTATTAGACTACTAAAGTATCTCCTATTTGGCTGTTAAATATTGACATGCTCCTTAAAATCGTCTTTTCTTTCAAGCCTGATCCCAATAATTCCATTTATTCCATTTTATTCCAATAGAGTTACAATCAACTAAAGGTCTAAAGGCTGATTTTTCGACTTTACTCTAAAAGTAATATGCAAAAGTTTATCCTTTGAGAGCAACTTTTTAGTCGAACCAATTATTCCAATCATGAAATATCGTAAAAATAGATTCTTAAGGAGCTAGAAAACACAGATGTGAAATGATTTCAAAGTCTTATTTTTGGATTTAGGTCTTGAAATGGAAATTTTTTGAACAAAAATTTCATTTTTTTACAATACCCATAAAAAGAATTTTTTTCACGGTCTTTGTATACTAAGAATTAGGTTCAGGGCAGTTTAAGCAAAAATTTCATAATTTTCTACAAAAGATTAATTTTTTACTAAGCCCTTTACTGAATTTTTGGAAATGGACCGGTATTGTCCATAATAAATTGATTATTAAGATAGTGTAGACCTTTTGCTACGGCTAAACTTTGGCTAAAAAATGATCAGGAAATTATTATAAAATTCGCATTTCGCATCAATATCCTAGGTACCACGGTTTCATGAAAAAAATAAAAGAAATAGGCTATTTTTGGTCAAAATTAAATCAATGTGAACATGTTTAAAAAAAAAAAACTCACCTGATTGACTTTATGATGCTTGGCAATATCATTTAGGAATAAAAGTAAAGTTTGTAAGACAAGTCGATTTTCATCTGGTATAAGAAGCATGACTTGCTGAAGTGTTGTCTTTCGTTCTTCTGGTCTTATTTCTTTAAATTAAAATAAAAATAGTTAGACAAGTTGCCGTTGGATCGAGTGTTGTGTAAGACTTACTAGAGTAATTTGAAAGTAAGATATCAGACAATTTATTAGTTATTAAGCACTCGGGTAATTCTCTAAAATAAAGTTTTAAAGTGTCAGCTACATCGAAAACAGTGATATCAGATGACAAAAAACTAATAGGCTCGTTATTGTCTATAGCCTCTCTGAGTTTATTTATACGAGCTTTGTTACCATTTTTGCGGAAAACACCAATTTCATGTGGGGCTATTTTACGAATGTATCTCATTGATTCCAATATTGGTTGAGGTAACGGTTGACCACTTAATTGCATTATTGCACTCAGTGGTAAACCAAAAACGAGCTCTTTCTTTTCTTTTTCACACGGTTGTTCTAAAAGTTCGACTGGTAATGACTCATAAAATTCGCCTGGATTACTTGAAATTGAAGCTTCATCGTTCACTATATACGAGCAATCGTTGCTTGTCGAAAATGCTTTCTCAAGTTTTTTGATCGAACGTCGTTTCTTTTTACCCGAATAAATAATTTCACTGGATAAATTTGGACCTATTTTGGCGCCTAGTTGATGACTCACTTTTCGATTGCCTATCAAAATACTCGACTCTTTAAGATGTGTCTGAGGCGATAGACTCGGATTTGATAGAGTTTGACCCGTTAGATTAGAATTTTGACTAGATTTTGTTTTTGATGAATTCGGTTTTGGGACATTGATTGAATCGATTGAATCGTAAACTCGTTGAAATTCGTTGGCGGCATTTTTTTTCGAAAATAGACGGAAAGTTCTAGAAAAAATTAAAGTGTAAAATACGTCAATCCATTGAAAAGAAAAATGATTTTTTACCTTATCATTGTGGAATGTTGTCGTTCGACTAGTTTTGAAAATTGTATTAAGGCTAGTTTTCTTAATGCCATTAGTTGTTCAAGTGACATGGCCGCAATTTGATATTTTGACCATGTTGTATTCATCGATTGAAAAAAATAATAATGATAATATTTACTAAAACTTTGCCAATTAACTCGAGATTTGGTTGATGATGATTTCGAAAGCGTTGATATAGACCTATTTAAAATTAATTTTATTTTTTTCTAAGTTTACATTAAAAAAACTAAGCTGATTTTGGTTAAAAACATTTTTATGCTTTACAGTTTCATCGATCTGTCTCGATTTTTACTTTAATGGAATCACTTCTTCTTGAAGATCTAATCATTAAGTCTTGTCGCGTTTACTACGAATGTTTTAAAAACACCCGAATGATAATGATGATTAAGACTTTGTTAACTCAAAGATTTTACTTAAAACACGGAATCGAATTACGGAACCCGGAACGTGCTAAAATATTTCAAACAAAAAGATTGTAAATTACGGAAATCCTGTTTTTCAACGTAACCAAGCAGAATTATTTTTCATTACTGAAGAGGTTCGATGTTTTGTTTCCTTCTGGTGAACACCTTATGGTAATACAATTATTTTGTTTGTTAGAAGTTGATCAAGATTTTAAGCTTCTTAATCGGAATTTTAAATTCACGTTACATTAAGGTTCATTAAATTCAAAATGTCCACACTATAATCTTAATTTGTTATTTCTGATATTGTTACAGTGTTCTACGAGCTCGAAAACCCCTGAAAATCAATTTTTTCATGGGGGTAAAAAACAAAAATTTTACCCCTCCCCCTTAGCATCGTAATATCAATGTGCTTCATCTAAACATTTTAGTAAACATGATTGGTAAAAGCTATAATTGATGCAAAGATATGTTCTGAAAGCTAAAAAGCTGCAATTGACGTTGGGTAACAATATCAGAAATAACAAATTCAGATTGTGGACATTTTGTATTTAATGAACCTTATATTGATAATTTTTATTTTTGAAATTAATTGCGGACATAATTTTAACCATTACACAAATTCTTATCCTCGAGTGTGATCTTAAAAAATTCTGCTGTAAAAGCATCTATTTAAACTCGGTAAGATTCTCATTTGCAAAGTTTTCGTTAACAATTCCTATTTTAGTTTAGATTGAGTGAAAAAAGGTCCGTAGTTTGACACGATCCGGATTTCTTAATTAAGTATGCGCCCCGTCTGTAAAAAAAAGTTTTTAACTAAGTTCTGTAAAATTTGCCATAATTTATCGTTCAATTCCGTGCCTGTGACGCATAATTCGATTCCATGATTCATCAATGTAAAAGACTCCTAGACTACTTTTTTCACTTTTCCGTGACAAATCTTACCTGAAACGCCAAGGCTAAGTTTAGTATCTAAGAAGAAGTACGAAAAATTGGACAGTACTGGCACTATTTATCTTCTAATAGAACGATTATTTTCTCGCTCGATTCTCAAACATTTTAAAACAAGGTTTAAGAACCGTAAAACCCCGGGCAAAAGTTGAAAATTTTTTAATTTTAACCCAGTCCAAAATTTAATAACTGTACTCAGTTATTCAAATCTGAGTGGGAAAGACAATGAGTGTTAAAGAAAGCGGAGTTTTACTGTTGTTATTAAACCCTAAAATCTGCATTTCTACGATGAAAATTAGCTTTTAAACCAAACATTGTTTTAAAGCAAGGGAAAGGAAGAAACTTTAAAGGAGAGGGTTCAGTCAAATTGAGGTAAAATGTGGGACTAATTTGAATTAAACAAAAAAAAGGAAAAAAACAATTACAAGAATTCATTGTTTTTATACCCGTAAGATCGAACATCAATAGCTGAATCATTGGTTTCGGACGAATATTTAGTTTTGGCATCAGTGCTATTACCATCATTATCATCATTTTCATCTTCATAAAAATTTACTTGATTTTTATTTGTCGAGTCCAATTTACTCGTGTAACTATCTTCATCTTCGCTTATGGTCATTGACGGCAATCGATTATTTAATTTTTTAGTCAACTCTTTTTTTGTTTGATGATTATTTCGATTATCTCTCAACCATTTATCAACCTTAAATATTTCGTTTAAAACATCAGATTTTTCAGACTCTAAATCTATGCGATCCTCATTTGAACTCAAATCATAATCATGCGAATCTTTAATGTACCTTTCACCACTGTCCAAAGACATAAAGTTCTCATTAAATTTTAACAATTTAAACGTGTTTTTCATTTGTTTCGATGATAAAGAATTTTGAGAATCGTTTTTCGACTCATTTGAGTCATTGTTCGAGAACATTTGTCCAGATGCTAGTTTAACATTTTCTATATAATTTTTATGCAACTTTTCCATATTAGGATCATGTGAACACCGTCTTAATTGTTCTTGTTCATTTGATGAATTTGGCGACAATGTGTTATTCACGGACAGACTATTCGAATTCGATATATTTTTGTTAAAATTTGTTTTTGTTAAAACATTTTGTTGATGATTTTCAAGTATTTCATTATTTCGATCATAGCTTGATTCATCTAAATTTTTATTCACTTTTTTACTGATTGTCTCTTCAACTAAATTCGAATTTTTTCGTCTATTTTGTATCAACAAAAATGGTACTAACAAATTAAGGGCACTATTATCAAGATTATTGTTATTACTTAGACTATTCGTATTTCGAAATGAATAATTCGAGGCTGAATTTTTAAAATCATGACTTTCATGTTGTAATGAATTAAAAAATTCGTGTGAATCAATCAATTCTTCGTCGTTTAAATACTTATCGTGTGTAAGCGATGATGACGATGTAGCACTTTGTTGACAACCAAGGTTAAAACTACCAGTACGAATGTTAACAAGACACCCTCGATCGGTCAATATATTATTAGCTGTAAGGAATTTTGAATATTGATTAGCTAGTTTGGGGACCATGTTATTCTGTTTCTTGTCTGTCACTGTTTCGTTATTGTTAGTCTCGTCTGTTTTATTCAAATTATTCGTTGATTCACATTTTTCTGGATCGTCTGAATGAAAATCAAAAGAAAATGAAGGTATCGTAGCTGAACTCAACTCACCAATAGTTTTACTATTATTTTCATTTGAATATTCTTCTTCTTCAAATACTTGGGTATCGTCCAAATAAATTTCCTCAGCCTCTTCTATTATTATGCTTGCTACATTATTTTGGAATGAATTTTCGTCATCGAGTCTACCCGAATCTTCATCGTCTTCAGAATACTCTTCGGCATAATTTTCCTCTTCATTTTCTTCATCATAATCCTCATCGGGAACTTCTTCACAATTAACACCATTCAACACATCATCATTAAGTTTAATAATAGGTAAAATCATTTTTTTATCCATCGGTACAACTTGATCGTCTACTTCTTCATTTTTTATGATTGGTAAATTAGGATCAGACATTGAAATAGCTTTGTTTTCAATTGGTTTATTAAGTGAATAATTTGATTTTGCTAGGTTCTCTTCCGATTCGGGATGAGTTAAAATAATATCGGGTATTTCTAAATTACCCGATCGCGATGATCGACAACTATTAGTAGCACTACGATTATTTGAATTTGCACCTGAACAGCTAGCAACAACACCACCGCATGTAAATAAACGTCTAAGTAACGAACTAGCCGATCTAGATTGTCGTTTTTTATTTTTCATTTTATCCAATTTTTTACCCTGAAAAAGAATAATATTTTCACTAGTTGAGTTATAATTGGAATTTTTAATAGTCGACTCCATATTGGTTTTTAATTTGCTATTTTCACTTTGTGTTTCGTTTAAATTTTCAATTTCGTTAATCGAATTTGACTTGTTCTCGCAAGTATTTCGATTAGGGTCTGTTAAATTTTCATTAGACAAATTAGTGTTAACAGGATCACAAGTTGACGGATGATAAATTTTACCATCTTGTGTAGATTGCCGATTTGAGCTCGATTTATAACGAGATATGAAATTCATTTTTTTTTTTAAATTTTTATGTGGATCAAAAATTTTTTGAAAATTTTTTGAAAAAAAAAAAAAATTCAACAACAACAAAAAGAAGATTTTAGAATTTGTGATTTTCTAGTTTTTTGTTGTAATCTTTTTTTTTATTGTTTTTTTGTTTTTATTTCTTTTTTTTTTTGATTTTTCACGTTCCAGTTTATGTGGCTTGAACCAAATTAAAATTTTGTTTACTTGAATTAATTAAGAACGAGTTATTCTTGTGTTTTAACTTCTTAAACATTTTAACTTTTGCTGCTTTGGAATTATTTTTTAATAAATTAAAAAAAATTATATTTTAAATTTATTATTTTATGATGTTTTTTGTTGTTTTGTATTAAAGTTTGTTGTGTTTATACTAAAGAATAATTTCATATTAGCCATTGAATTTTTTCTTTTTTTTTATTACATAATTTCTAACTCATTACTTCTATAAGCATCTAAAAATAATTAATAAAAAATATTATTTATCAAGATCAAATTACAAAAAAAAAACAAGTTGAACTCATTTAACTGTTATGCAGTTAGTATATCCTTTTAAAGGGAATTTCTTGGTCATTGTTTTCAAGTATTGTCTTTAAGGAGTTCATCTTAAAACTCGGTTTACTTTAATGAAATTAGTTTGGCTATAAAATAAACTTTTGAAACAGTCGATTGTTAATTCATTCAAGTTAAGCTTGTCGATAAACTTAGACCTCATAGTTTACAAAGCCGATTAATTGATATCAGTTTATAAATTTTTATGTACTGAATTGGTTTTGTTTCAAAAAAAATGTGCCAACATTGATCAGGTTTTTGTTAACTTTGTTTTGAAACGTACTGTATAAATTTTCTGAACGTGATTATTATACCAAAATAAAGCTCAGCGTGACCTTTATTTTGCCTTATTAAATAATAGAAAAATAATTCACAAAATCGAATTGTATGAAAACCAGAATTACTTTAAACGTAATGTTGATCACTGAGATGAGGGATTTTGAAATTTTTGACCAAAAATTCGTAATCCTAATGTATGAACTTAAATAAACATATTTCTTATATCTAATAGCATGTTCCTGTAAAAAGCCGATTTTAGGCGCTGAAAAAGGCACCAGTTAAGTCATTTTTTGGAAAATTTTAAATCATTTTATTAGAATTGGTATAAATCATCGGCATGAGGTAAACTTTGCAGAAGTCGTATCAAATAAAGTAAAAAAAGGGGTGAAATTTGCTATTTTTCTCTAAATATTCGCCCTTCAAATAACTCAGGGATTCCTTACAATACATTAATCTTGTAGAAAATTTTAAACCGAATATGTTTAAAAAGTATGATGTTGTTGATGGGTTAATAAAAAAGTTATAGGTTAAAAAGTAAAATATGTTTTTTTAGGGGTCTTGACACTTTAGACCCCTTGAGTATGAAAAAATTAAATTCAACACCCCCTAAAAATTGGCTTTCATAGGTGAAGATTACGAATTTGAGGTCGAAAATCACTTTCTTATATAGTGTGGACGTTTTGAATTTCCGGAACCTTAGTCTGTTTATTTTAATTTTAAAAAATCACAATTTTTATTTGGCCTTTTCTTAAGATTTTTCGAAAAATTCTCTTTTTCATCGTGAATTGTTTGGAGAAAGCTTAGTGAAATTTTTAACGAGGAATCGAAATTTTAAGGTCTTGTCAACCTCCTAAAGGCGATTCTTCAAATAAAGTCATTTTTTTCATTAGATCTTCCGAAAATTCTCTAATAAAAGCCTTAAACTTTAGTTTTAGACAAAAATTCTAAAATAAATCGGAAAATTATAACAATTAATTGTTATAAAAGTAATAATTGGATACTGATTGATCGTCTCAAAATTGACGATTGACCGTCTCAACGCATGTTTTTCTTTCGCAGACTTTTTTGCGGAAAATCAATCCGAAATATAAACCTTTATAATGGTCTTTACTAAATTTATCTTAAGATTGTTAACCAAATTTACTGGTCATAGTTTAATCTAGTTGGGTCATTAGGAAATCTAATTGACCATAGACGGTTTTATAATGTTTATGTTTTGCTTCAATACAGTTTATATTTTAATTGCACAATGAGAATACACTGATCAGGTTTCCATTAACTTCAATAACACTTATATGAATTAGTAGGCAAAAAAAAGAATGAAAATTGTCAAATAAAGTCTCTATTATTTAACTACAAGCATTAGAACTCGATCTGATTAAAAATGTCTTCCTCCTCTTCAATTATTTTTTAAAAGAAAAAGGAAGAAATTCTAAATGAAACTTAAATAAATCCATTATAAGTTATTTTATTTTTTTTCTGTTACCTTGAAGTTTTTCTTTAAAAAATAAGAAAGATTAACATTTAAAATAATCTTTTCATAGTAATTATTTAACCAATGACGTATTTTGTAAAATCTTGATATTTTAAATAAAAATCTGCAAAATCGTTTTTATTAACTTGTTTAATTTTATTTTGATTCGATTAGTTTTTTATATTTTGTTGTTAAATTTATCATTTTTATTGAGATTCCGGGCGAACTCAAGTTTGATTAAATTTAACTTTTAATAAAAAAAAATTTTTTTTTAAAATTTTTTAACTGAATCTTAATGCTTTAGAAAAAAAATCGGATTTTCTTTTACAAACAAAAGTTCAAATTTAAATTAACAAGAAAATAATTCACTTTTTTTTATGAGAATAAAATAATAAGACCGGGAACTACTTATTAAAGTCTAATTTAAACAACAACAACTACCTGATAAAATAGAGTTTATAAATTCCTTAAAGGAAATTAATCTCTTTATGTAAATAATCAAAAAAAAAAAGCAGCAAAATTAAATGACCTCAGGGACACGAATCATTTATCTAGAGATAAAATTATATAATTCCAATCCATTATGTTTTTGCTTCAGATTGTTTAAATAATTTTAGAAAAAAGCTTTTAAGGAAAATTATGATTAAAATCGTGTTTTCTTTCATCTATGTAATATGTTAACAAAATTTTGTTGGTACCCTGATTAGTTTATTAAGATTAATTGATATTCTATTTCGTTTAATTTATTATAAATTTTGTACAAAAACTAAATGCCACATTAGTTATACTTTGGTGTTTTACCTTGTACAGCTCAAAATAAAGTTAACGAAAACCTGATCAACGTCTGCTCATTGTCCAAACGGAGTGTTAACTTTGTTTTGGACAGTAATGTAGCTATTAAAAATGAAAGCCCGATGGTCGTGTAAAGCAAAAAGACTGTTAATTTCACACATTTTTAACGATAGAAACATCAAATATTTGATCGACACATTTATAGTAGAAACCTTACTGTTCACAAAGTATAAAATGCGTCATTTTGACCCCTTTGATGCCTGTAGGTTTAAAAAACAGTTTGTCCGGAAATGTCATGGGAAAGACTCAATGACATTAAAAAATTAAAATTTAGTAAAAGCAACCCGTGTTTTAAGAAGCTCAGTAAAAACCCACGAAAACTGTCTCCTACTAGAGGTACTTGAAAAAAACGAATAACTGCTGTAAAATACGTCCATAACAAGCTAAACGGCCATAAGAAATGCCTTAACCATATTTTTTAAAGGAATTTCAAGCATGCTCTAAAGCATCCAACGAGAGCATCGAATAGACGTGCACGAAGGTAAGACAATACAATTAGGAAGTGTAATATTTAAACATTAGGGTCATTAAGGATCCAATAGCTATTATCTAACAGTTCAAAAATATAAAGTGATATAAAGTCTGTTTCGAAAGACGGTAACGGTAACAACAGAAGATTTAACATTGATGGAATTCTAAGTTTTTAACAGTATATTATTACCATCTTGCTCAAGCTGATTTTCGGTATAAATTGTATTGTATAATCCGAAAATGAAGTTGATGATCGTTAATTTAAAAACTGAGAGATGCGAACAAAACAAAAAAAAATATTTATACTCCCCCGACTATCTTTGAAAAATAGTATTGATGTACTTGTCAAAACAATCATCACTAATTTAAAAATTTTTAAACCAAAGTTTTTGAGATAATTTATAAAAAAACTAAAAATGACAAGAAAATTTATTGGCATCATTTAATCTCAAACTGTTCTGTTTAAGTTAAAAATATTATTCATACAAAATGTTTATGGGTGCTAATTTACAAATAAAATATTTATGTAATAAAAAAAAAAGAGATAACTTATAAAATAAAAAAATCAACTCTTTTTATTTTTTTAAATGATAACATTTATTAACAAGTTTGTTTACTATTTGTTGATGTGTGTATGTGTGTGTGTGTAGTATTTTTTTACAATCTTGTTATCACGAATATTTTCTTGAACACAAAAAATTGAAATTTATAAACTTTTTTAACAAAATCTACCTGATTTTTTTTTTCAAAAAATTTTAAATATTAATTGAAAAATATACAAAAATTAAAAAAAAATATATTGATTTTTTTTTCTCTATAATTTTCTAAAAATGATAATTATATTCGAAAATAATTTTTTTGTCATTCTCTCTCTCTCTTTTAAATAATAAGCAACTGTAAAAAAAATAAAACAGAGCGCAAAAAATTGTCACTGAAAAGCAGTTAACTTGTAATTTTAACAACAACAACAAAATTATAATTGAAAAATTAAAAAAAAAAAAAGAAAACGAAATTATTATAAAATTATTATTTCAATCATGTTCTCTCGATTAAAAATACCTAGAACTCGGTTGCCTCTTGTGTATGTGTAATTATGGCAGCATGCAATTATTAATAACAAACTTTAAATGTATAATACAAATTTAATGAGTAAGAGAGAGCGAATAAAAGAAGAAGAAAAAAGCAGTTCTTAATTTAAAGACTCAAAATCAATATTTAAAAAAAATGGTAACAAAAAAAAAACAAGAAAAAGAAATTGATTATTTCTCCTTAGGAAATGCATAAATTTTATAAACATTATGAAAAAAAATTACAAAAAAAATTACAAATTCTTCCACAACAACAACAACAACAAAATATTTAATCATTTAATTTCAGAAAATTCATTAAATCTGCGCATTATTTTGATTAAAAATTCATTTCTGCCTCTTTTTTTTTTCTTTTTGATTGTGTTATTGAGGTCTTATCGATTTGTAATTAAGAACGAACGAGGGAGAGAGCGCAAGAGAATTGAAATTTTATGTAAAGAAGTTAATAAATAACTATATAATTTTGAAAAAAAAAAAGAAATATATATGTATAATTTTTGTGTTAAATAAGAAACAAATAGCAGATGAGATTGATTTTGTTCTTCTTTCTCTAGTATTAACTGTTAAAATATATTTTTTTCAATAAAAAATATATGCAAATACTTGAAATAATCATAATTATAATCATGATATTCATAATAGCAATAATAATAATTGGAACATAAAAAAAAAAATTCTTATCGATGTTTACATGTCTTTTACTAAAGCAATATTAGACAATTAAATATAGTTTTTCTTTACTTATAAATAATAAATCATTTTCTCTTTTGTGTTGTAATTTTTTTTTTGTTGCTTCTTCATGCTGAATAAAAATTAATACTCTAGTATTAATTGAAATCCACTTTTTGTTCAGAAATGTTTTGTTTTTTTTTTTACATGCTTTTTTTGTTCCTTGTATAAGAAGAAGTTATAAATGAACTTAAAAGTATTCATGTTAAAATTCACGCATAAATATATAAATCATTTTTATCATTTAGAGAACAAAAAAAATGTATAAATCATATGTTGGTTTATTAGTTAATCGAATTTGGTAATGTTGAAATAAATATTTATCTTACATTCTAATCTATGACATTCTCTAATGAAATCGATTAAGTGTTTCCTACTTCTTCTTCCACTGATATCTTCTACTATTAAAATCAACTTAACAATTAATTAATTACCTATCCAACAATAATGAACAATAATAAATAGGAAATATCGTTTTGAATGTATTATATAAGATGTAAAAATTAAATTGAATAATTCTTATTGATAATTAAAAAATAAAAATGAAGAAAGTCTCCTTTTTTTTGTTCTTAATATATGAAATTTATATCTTTAGAAAATTTTGCTTTAGGTTAGCAGAAGTCTGAGGCATTTTTTTTTTTATTTAGCATATTTTTATGGTGATGATCATCATTCGGATGTCTTTATGAAGATCACTCAAAATTTTTAAAACATGCGATTCAGTGCTGTCCTTTTGATTTCATCAACAGACGGATAAATATCTAGCATTATTCGTTTCTTGCCTTACTTGTTTTGGTTTTTCCATTTGCTGACTTGGTTCATGCAGAACATAAGTTCTTATTGGTTCGTTCATTGCTCGACGAAGCCTGTGTTCCACTCAAGTCAATTGTATTTTTGCAAGCTTCAATAAAATCGGAATATGTTTGACCATTTTATACACTCTTTCATTACTCTGTCCAAACGCTTCTAGCATTTGTCTGTTTCTATTAAAATGAGATAGGAAAACTGTCAAGTTAATTGAGATATTTTTGATCAGGAACAAATGTTTTGCTTCCGTAGATAAAGCCGATTGACAAGATGCTTGATAAATTCTTACTTAATTTAATGAATAACCTTGATTTTGTGAAATATAATAAATTAAAGTGACCATAATGATACTGTAAACCTTTGACCACTACTTTACTCTTACTCTTGGTCTAAAGACAGGAGTTGAGGTTTATTCTAGAAAAATTCAAAAAATTGACTTTGTTCCAAGAGGTCAAAGGTTTACGGTACTTTTATTGTAAATTTGGTTTTAATTGAATTCTGAATAATTACTTTATGAATAATGACTTTATGAATATGAATTCATAAAGCTGAATTTTAGTTTTATGCTTAGCGAGACGCTTCACAAAATCGAGGTCAAATTTTACGTCTAAGGCTGTAATTGTTGACCGAGTTCTTGTCGAAAATGGACCTTCCATGACTCAAAAAAAGGATGAGATCTATATATATTATAAAATTATCAGCTAAATGCGTGTGACTTGACCAAAAAATTGAAACCGGCTACCTTGATATTACATATTTGACAGTAACAAGCCTAAATGATCTACTAATTTTTATGTCTCATAAAATTAGAAGCACTGACTACTGTGAATAAGCAAAAAAGGTTTGACTGTGTAATTGAAAATCGCATGAAAATGTACATTAAACTTCAAAATAAATTATCTGTAGCAAAATCCTAAATTCAAAAGCAAACCCTTAAAAAATACAAGTTTCAAGTTGATGTTAATAAATTTGGTTTATTTTTTCATATTCGGAGGGTTTTGCAGAATTCAATTTAAGAGTGGCTTTTTTAATGCTTATAACCAGCAGCGTAGCCAGAAAATAACAACAGGAAACACTTGGAATTCAAAGAAACTTTGGTCCAAATGTATCCAAGTCATTAATGAATTTTTCCAAATATGTATTTATTTCAATACGGAAATATGCGCCCTCCTAATGACCGGGTGAGAGGGCTGACTACGCAAATGCTTATCATTGTAAAGCTTTAAACCTCTCCAAAGCTTTATTCTAGAGATTTTTCGTCTAGCTTTTGAAATTCAAAAGGAAAACCTTAAAATCACGAGTCTAATCTTAAAATTTTCTTAATTTTTTCAAACAAGAAAATTTAATTTTTTCAAGTATTTGTGGAAATTTCTTGATTTTTAAGCTTATATTTAAATTACAATCACTGTTCCAATTCGAATTTTTTTATGGAAATTAACAAAATTAATTGCATGATAAATTGAAAAAGCTTTTAGCACTTTCTATTTTTTTTCTAAACTTTCTAAAACTTTGCAAAGAATGACCGCCATTTGTTCTAGTTAATTAAACCTAAAACCTTACTTAGAATTTTTAATCTTCGAAGATAACTAATTGATTCAATGGTGCCTTTCAATAATGTTTATAAATGCAAAATACAATCGACATGGTAAAACGGATTACATTTTAATAAGTTTATTCATGTAAAATCAATTTTAAAGTCTATTATACTCTCATTTTGATTCTTACAATTGGAGTTCATAAACAAAATAAAATACATTTATTGTTTAAATTATTGATTTTTATAAAATTGTATTAAACTTCAATTAAAAGTAAACCAAGTTAAATTTATAACGTTGTGCTGTTGATTTTTTTTATTACAACTAGATAAAAATTTTATCTGATTAATCCTAATTTTATTAGTAGTATTCCTCAAACGAGATTTTTATTTTTTTTAAAAAAGTTCCTGAATCTAAGTATTTTGTATGAAAACCATGATTCTCTAAAGATTTAATTTAAAAAAAGGAATCTTATCGTAAAAATTTTTTTTTTGTTGAAAATTGGTCGTGTCTGATAGAAATAAAGAAAAATCTAAAAATAGAAAAAATTTAAATGGATGGCTTTAATCAACACTAAAAGCCATGAGCCCACGATATTAAATGATTTATAAAACACTTGAGCATCAATAAATAACAAGAAAACATAAACTTGAAAACTTTTTTCTTGATTAATTTGAGTCTTTAAGTTGAATGCTTGTTTTATTTAATGTTAGCTTTTGAAACAATATTTTAATAACATCCATTAATTTAAACTAATAGATCCTGTGCCTACCACTCTGAATAGCGTAATAAATATTAATGGAAATTGATTCTCTATGATTGCTTAGGTATATTAGATTAATACATATAATAAATAGACTTAAATATTTTTTTTATAAGCCATGAGTTGATGCATTTCGAATTTTTTCGAATTTTTTCAAAAATAAAAGTCATATCATTCCTGTACAGTTTACTATTTAATGTTTACTTTAAATTCGTGTTTTTAGATTTGTTTTGAGGTTTATCCAGAAATTTTCTCAAGTTTAAGAAAAAAAAAACCTTAAAACAAAAACCGAATTAAACTTGTTGATTGATACTTCCTATTTGTTTATTTTAATTTAAAAAATTTCATGAGAGATGAGTTGGCTTGAAACTAAGGACATATACCGAATAATTTTTGAGATACACTTCCTCAATGATCATTCAAAAGTCATTTTTTTTTCAATCATTATGCATATACAATACTGGTCTTTCAGAATGTCCATTTCTGAACTTTCATAAACGTTTTTAGCTTTTCAAATCGAGTCATTGTAATGTTCCGAAGATTACTTTTTTCTGCTAAGGTTGTTTTTTTGAAAAGAAATAAATCTAAAGTTTTTAAATTTTTAGTTTAACGCAATGTTAAACTTACCCGTTATCAGTTTTTACAAAAAAACTGACATTTACGCAGGTTTTCTCAAAATAATATCCCTTTCGATATTTTTAGAGAAGAAAAAAATCTTAATGTTTTCTCAGAAGGATCCAAAATTTAAAGACCTAACATATAACATAAAATTAAAAATAAATGTTCAATATTCACTTAATATGTGGCCAAACTGATGGCCTCTGCTTAAGATTGAATAATATTAACTTTCATGTCATTTTCATTTTTTTAACAGTACTTTATGTCAAAAATAATGACTTCGAATCGCGATAATCCGTATACAGTTTAATCCGAATAATTTGACATCCGAACAGAAATACCCGGGCTCGAAGCCCTTTCCGATACTATTACATGTATTTGATTATCCGTAGATTTTAATCCGTACAAAAATTTTCTAGGGCTTTTTGTATACGGATTATCGCGAGTCGACTGTACTGTAAAATAAGTTTTTTAAAATGTTAAAAGTTAAGTGACGATTTCCGAATTGACTTTGATTAAGAAGTAAAAGGTGACATACAACCCTGGTCATTCAAAACTTCCAAAAATGAACCTTCATGAACGTTCAATGTTTTGAAAGTTCAAGGGTCCATGAAGCTTCATATTTCTTCATTTATTTTCAATTTTCTTTTTTTTTTCAAATTTGAAATTATGAACATTTTAGGCCTGCGTGAAGAAAGCTCTTAGATCTTAGAAATCTTTGTTCTTAGATCTTAGATTTCTAAGAACATCTAAGAATAACTATTTTTTTTATATTTTCTTTATCGAATAACTAAGGCTTTATTGAATTAGAAAAAATGTTCAAAACATCTTTATTTATACCAAAATTCGATATAGATAAGAACCAATAATATTCAACTTGATAATTGAATGACAGTCATGTCATATTTGCAACGGTTTTTCTAAAAAAAATTGCGCCAAAATTATTTATTTTCTGAATGAAATGACTGAATGAAAGTTAATTATGTTAAGATCATTTACTGATCATTTTGTTTTTGTGCTGGTGGGTCCTAAAGGTATGATGATTCAGCCGGATTGGAATAGAAGGAACCCACTAGTTCTAGGTTGTCTCGTAGTAGGTGATTATGTATTTGGTCAAAGTTTAAGTTAAAAAATTAACATAATCGAATATAAGTAAGAATATCTCAATTTTTGCGCAATTTTTTTTAGAATAACCGTTGTAAACATGACTGTTTTTCATTCAATGATTAAGTTGAATATTATTGGTTCTTATCTATATCGAATTTTGGTATAAATAAAGTTGTTTTACTGGTGTGAAGTTATAACTGAGTTACTGGGTCGTGAAGTGTCGAACACTAATCAAACGCATGTTACTAGTGTTTTGGGAACCTTTCCCTTTTTCTAATTGTTTGTATTTTTCTTTTGCGCACGCTACTACTTTTATATTTATTTTTAAACGTTTTTAATATTGTTATTCAACATTTATTTCTTTGAAAAGAACGTCTTGTAAAACTTAAATATAACTTTATTTTCTTTGTTAATTATTTTGGCTCCCCAGAGTGCCCACTTTCATTTAGAAATAAAACGTTATTTATCAAATTATTATTTGACTTTTCTCTGGTACCAAACACTTTAGGTCGAGAACTAAGAAATTTTTATTTTTTTTTCTGAGCAATATACTAACTCAGAATAACCAAGTAATTAACCCGGAATTTTCTTTTTTGACAAAATTAAATAAACAAACTAGATAAAAATTAAAGTAATGTTCTTATATATGTGATACTCTATATTGGGGGTACTACTATGATACATACTCTGATTGACTTAAAAACTTTTTATGAAACCAGATGATATCTGAACTGAAAAGGTGACATGATTGAAAAAGAACTTTTTGATAGGAACAATTCTTTTTTCAAATTAGGTGTCTTTTTAATCAGAACAAAAACAATCCTTAGAATCGACTTACTCTATGTTTGTCACTCAATCAGAATATTGATAATATTGATAAAAAAGGTTTCTGATTCTATTCTATACCCGATTACAATCTTACCGTAAAAAAATTTAAAACCTAAAACTTTACCGCGGAGTTTACTTTCTCTATATCGATCTAAGACCTTGAGAGTATGTATGAAAATACTTTTCAAGTAAAAAGGATGCAAATACTTTAGATCTTACCGACAACTTTATGCGTTTTTTCGAAAAACTTGTCGAATTCAAAGAAAATTTCAAACCAAAGAAAACAGCCAAAAAACGAAGTTATCAACATTAAAAGCTTAGAACCGATAGAACTAAGATTTCTAAGATCTAAGAGCTTTCTTCACGTAGGTAAATTTTAGAAATAATTTGAAAATAAATAAAAATTTTAGAAGAGTAATGAAAATTTTTGAGGAGATTTGAACCCTCAGAAACGCCTTGAACCTTCATGAAGGTTCATTTTTGGAAGTTTTGAAATTCAAAAAAAAAGTGTTAAAAGTTCAGTGACGAATTCCGAATTGACTTTGATTAAGAAGTAAAAGGTGACGTACTAACCTGGTCATTCAAAACTTCCAAAAAGAAACGTTCATAAAATATATGAAAAATCTTGAAAGCCTCCGAAAAATAATGAAAATGGTCCGAAAAATTATGAATTTTTAGAGGAATGCTGATTTTAGCTGCTACTAATTTTATGCGATTTTGGACTTTAATATGCGTCAAAGGAATTTTCCCTATTTACCTACACTGCAAGAATATTCCCGAAAAATTCGTCACATACCAGCACTTTCAATTTTACGATTTGGTTATTTTCCTTGAGTTTAAAAATCTCTCAGTCTTGTGTTTTATGAGAAAGTGAGACTTCATTTTGTATTTTTTTCGATGTAATTGAAAAATTTATTTGGTTAATCATTAAATTGATAGTGTTTTAGTTCCGAGTTTTGTTCTAAAATTCTCAAAATTAATTCTTTTAAACATTATTTTCGATTATAATCGAAATTTTTTGTCAATACAAATAAAACACTTGACAAATTTTTTCAAGATCTTAAGTGATCTCTTGTTAAACCCTTAAAATTTAATGGAAGTATCTTCACGAATTATGTACCCTGAAAACTTAAGATAACAGGAAACTTAAAATTTGCCATTAAGTTTAAATGGAGGATTGTAAATTAAAAATAAAAAAAAACATCAAACTCTTAACTAAAATTAATCCAACTAAAAAAGTCACAACGCGAGTTTCACAAGAATTTCATTTCAATTTTTTAAAATTTCATCATTTAAACCAGCTTTCAAGAGTAACTTTACAACTAATACAACTGCAATTAAAAAATATGGAACCTCATCGCTTATACAGCGAACCCTCGATTTTGTGACGGGGGAGGGGTACATGTTTTTTAATATCAAATTGAATTTAAATTTAATGGTTAAGAAAGGAAGATGGAAATTTTTGACTTCATTTTTTAACTGTTACTAAATCGAATTTCTATTGAATCAATGGTTACAAAATAGAGGATAGACAAAAAAAATTTATTCGAGCTGAAAATTCTAAAGCAGTGATAGTGACTCAAAAATTTGACTCGAGTCAAATGTGACTCAAGTCAGACTTGAACATACATAAACCGACATACTAAGAGACTTACAAATAATCACATCAAAAAGGAATTGTGGTGATCATATGGCGGTAACCGGAAAACTTATCGACAATAATGTGACTAGTCAAGAAAAAGATAAACTTGAACGGAAGGCTAAAACGAAGAAAATTGTATGGAATGAGAGAACCAAGAAAATTTTTCAAGATAAATTACAAGCTGAACTCAATGGTATAAATGAAACGTTCACAGAAAGATATTACAAAGACATTAAGCTCCTTACAAGTGGTGTTGAGAAGCTACTCGGACAAATAAACAGAGCAATAATGAATGCAGCTGAAGAGATCACAGAAGACAATTTAATAAAAAAACATAAAATGAAGCTCAACGGGTGGTGGGATCTTGACATCAATGAAGTGTACAAAGAATACAAAATTACGAAGAAAAAATATTCAAATGAACGAAGTACGATCAACAAAATCATATACAAACAACATAAGAAAGCATTTAGAGACAAACAAAAAGAAAACAAAAGGTTATCTGAAATAAAACAAGTGACAAAACTCAACAGCATCTATAAAACAAACAAACGTCAATTCCATAAAAAAGTATCAGGCATCTTACACTTCGCCCCCCTTCCTTGTGATCCTCCCCCCAAAAAAATTCTAATTTTTTAAAGCGGACTACTGAATGATTTTCACAAAACACTAAAAATCAAGAAATCCCGTTTTCCGCTCTTTTGTTAACTTTAGACTTTTTTTCTATCTATTTCTTAGCTATTTCTAACTATTTCTGAACGCGCTCTAAATGGAACGTTATATTTCTCAATAACCACTGTATCTTATTTTGGATTTTTTTAAATCCTATTTAATGTATTTTGAAAACATGTTGATTTCATTTTAATGATGTTTTTGGATACCTAAAAAAACTCAAACAAAAAGAAAAAATTTATATCAAAACTTTGTTTAATTATAACTATTTTACATATGTATTTATACACCCTTTGAAATTAAATTTTTGTTAACCTTAATTGAAGGCATGGCTTGATTCGATAATTATCCAATTTTCATAAACATTATTTTATTTTTATTTCCAAAATTTTTATTTTCCGTAAAGCAGAATTACCTTATACTTTAAAGTCAAATTTAATATATTTACTAGGTAAAAGTGTCTATCAAAATAGACAAGGGTCTATAATATGTTTTGCCGTAAAAGTACCAAAGGTCAAAAACAAGACAAATTAAAACCAATAAAACATATTATCCGCACTACAAGAATCTATTGTTTACAATTAGTAAATAATTTCTAGAAAAACTAAAAAAAAAATTTAAATATTAATATCAATTATAGACTGCGAAAACTGACTATAAGTTGTATGCTCTAAAAATGTTTTTTAAATCATCCTAATCGAATATATAGTTTTAATCGAAAGCTTAAAAAATTATTTTATTTTATTTTCAATTTTAAACAAAATTAACTTTTAATCATTTAGCCCAAATTTAAATTCCCCCTTTAAATTTCCAGATAACGATCAAACAGATCCAAAATTTAAATATTAAAAAATTATCGAGATGATACAAATGTCAAAAACCAACTGTATGATGAAGAAAATATTTCTTAAATAAAAAATTAACGTAAATAAATAAAGCCAATTTCAAATATTATAACAATAACAATTAAAAAACTTATTTTAGAAATTAGCTTAGAAACGGATAATATGTTTTATTGGTTTTAATTTGTCTTGTTTTTGACCTTTGGTACTTTTACGGCAAAACATATTATAGACCCTTGTCTATTTTGATAGACACTTTTACCTAGTTTTTCGAACTTTTCAGTAATGAAACTCGTTGGTTTAAAATTTTATTACGTAAATGTGATTCATTAAAATTTTTTTGAAAATCGATACAAAATAAAAAATTAATATTTTTTTAATAATAAAACATAAACATACTCGATTTCTTCTAATTGAAATTTAGGTAATATTTCTGCATTAAAGTCAGATATTTCAAGCCATTTATTTCCTTTTCTTTGGGTACAAGTGTAATGTTGAGTTTTTACGGTATCAGAAATCGTAATTTTAACAAAATCAGGATTGAAGTTTATTATTTTGGTTTTTAAATACTCAGAACTAAAAGTGCCATCAGGGTTTTCTATAAATGTTTTTGTGTTCAATTTAATCAATAAATACCCATATCGAATTCTTCTGAGTCTCCTAAGAGATCTAAAAGAGAAAAGTATCTTTGTAACCTTTTTCTCTGAAAGATCTCTCATTTTTCACATTAGATCATGTAAAAAGTCTAGCGTCAGTCCTTTAAAGATCTCTTCGAGTATCTCAATTTCTCTTAAAGAAGTACAGCAAGATCTAACGAGAATTGGATATGACGAGAAAAAAGTTGAAATCATGGATTTTTTTTGAACTATGATGAAATGTTTGGCCCACTTTTTGCTCAACGCGAACCTTAGAATTATTAAATCATTTGTCCATGTCCAGGTTATGAGTAAGGAAAATTTTCTCCTGAAGACCGCCATGAGAAAATTTTTTTTTTAAAAAAAATTCAAAGCGATTGTTTAAACCCAGATTTTTCGAACGAAGAGGCAATTTAACTTTTAAATCTTTGTCAAAAAAAAAATTAAAATTTTAATATTTTGTTGAATTTAATTGATCTTTACTTTGAAGGAGGAGGAGAGGTCCAAAATTTTGGCTCCACTGTAGTTTTCTCAAATAGGGAGGTGGTAAAACCATGATTTTTTTTTTTAAATGGACCTTGTCTTGAAAATTTTCCCTACTCATAACCTGGACATGGACAAAAAAATGAGTTAATAATTCTAAGGTTCGCGTTGAGCAAAAAGTCCATACTTTCAGATTGTTAGAGAATCAAAATATGATTCTCTAACAATCTCAGGATTCACTTTTGTAATGTTAAGTAAATCGAAATTCGATTATAACATTTAGTAAAAATCGCGTCATCACGGAAGTTGATTCAACCAAGCCTAGTGAACCAACACCCGATCTAACTAGGAGACAGTCTACCCATCCCCATTCTACTTGCTCTGATAAAGTTAATTGGTCCGTTTAGACATATTCCTCACAATTTTAGGGTGTCTCTGACAAAAATTCAGAGTGTCTCGGGTTGTTTTGTTGACCAAAAATTCAAATAAAAATTAGATCCCTTTTAAATTTATTTGTCCACAAGTTAGTGTGCTCATTTTGTAGCTCTCATCGAGGAGAATCTTTTAAAAAAAAAAGTTTAAAAAAATTCGAATTGTGGCCTCCACACCATGGTGTCGGTTTTATTTAAATTAGGGGTGTTGCTTTCACAGAATACCTGATTTTCTAATATTAAACAAAAAATTGAAAAATATACAAAATATCTTAAAAATTAAAGCAAGCTATTCTATTTTACTTAAAATATGTATTTGAATTGATTCGTTTCAAAAAATTATGAAAAGGAGTCTTAATTAATAATTTAACTAAAATTTCTATTTTTTTAATACAAAATTTAGGGGTGAAGATTTTTTTTTTTTTTTAAACGAAAATTATTTCTGTAATCAGCGATATCTGGGCTATCTAAAATGATGCCATACTCATTTTTGTAAAATTTTAGTCTCACCGGTCTATTAAAATCCGCACTAATTTTTCCGTAAAACATATTATAGCAGCGCACTTCGTGCGCTGCTTGATTTATCTTGTCAATCAACCAAATTACAATTTAAGCTTAAAGTTTCATCGTACTTTTTCTGGTTCCCTGGAGTTTTTATCGCTTTGATTTCTAAACCTACGTCATTAAAAACATTCCGACGATCCTACTCTCTTCGACTTACTCTCGCTTTAGGTCCTACTAATGCTAGCCATAATCTTTTACTGAAAACATGGTCCTAATTTAATTTTTTTTCTTTAACAAAAACGAATTCTGACAGAAAAGAGGTCTTACTGTATTCGTAAAACGCAGATAGATTAAGTCTGAAAGGTGTTTATCTGATCAAAATTTTATTATTTTATTTTATTTGTTTATCAGTTTTTCAATTTCTCCTTCAGAAATCAAAATCAAAATTTTATTGGCAATTGATTTAATTTAAATACAGTCGACTCGCTTTTATTCAGTTTGGAGTATTTTTCTCCTTCAACCTTGGCAACGCAAGTATGCAACTATCGTACAATATATTTTTAGTTTTTGCTTTGTAAGCGAATTTCGTTTTTTTTTTAAATTTACTTATGTTTTAAATTCTTTCCAAAATAGCCGAACTCATTTACATCTTGAGTTTGCATAATACAATTTACTACGTTTTAGTTATTATTATAATCAATTTGACTTCAAGGATTACGAAAAAGTGGTCATTTTTCATTTATAACCTACCATTGATGAGATATAGGCAGCCTAAGTTAGCTTCAGGGTGCTACAACTTCCTGAAAAGGTAAAACTAATTATGAAAAAAATCTACATAATCTACATTAGTCAAGCATGAAATTTTCTAATGCCCAAAATAAATTGTCTGGGTTCGTTACAATGTGAAAACCAAAAAAGTTATTTTTTAAGATTGCTCTTGCGCCTTTTGATAAAACTCGACAGGGTCACGTCTGATTCAGAAAATTTTAGTTTTGGCGTTTTCTTCACACAAATTTAAAAAAAGATGTGGAAGTCGCAAAAAAGAGAGCACATACTTTTTTAACCGAAAAATGGTAGTTGAACATTTTTTACTAAAACTAAAAAAGAAATGTTGGTCAATATAGCTTGTTCTCTTACATTTTTATCATGCGTCAAAATGACGAAGTCGGTGCTTTTAGGTATACTCTCATGTTTTCCGAAAAAACTTCCAAGTCAGAGAAATTTGAAATACGATTTTGATAGACTTCATGCAATGAAAAATTTCTACAAAGCTTTTCAGTTTTTTTTATTGAGTGCGCTTAATTAATTTTTATTTGAAAATTTCAAAACACGCGCCCTATGGTCTTGATAATTGATATTAAAATCAAATAAGCGTATAAAGGCGCCTTCTTGTCTTGACAATAAGACAATTTTTTGGTGCTTGACAAAATTTAAATAAATTAATATTATTAATTCAAATTTTATATAAAAAAGTGATGGAAGTCGACTAATGACTCTCCAAGCCCCTTATCGCCTCAGTCGCGGCCTTTTGATTAAATAAATAAATATAAAAAATCACAATGAAAAAAAAACCTTTAAAAAATATTACCTTGACTTTATGTTACTTAATTTAGCCTAAGAGTGTTCTGAGTTACATCTCTTTTGAATGAGTTTTTTTTTCATTTTTTTCGAGTGATTAATGTTTCTCTGGACCAAAATCTTTCGGAATAATAAGGATTGACATGCCTGACTTTTTTTCGTTACACCTAGGAAAAATTCTTAGCTACGACAGTGCTTTTGAAGACTTTAGAATGTCTCCCCCTTTAAAAAACAGTTAATTTTAATTTTCCAAAGGAAACCCACTTAGAAAAAGCTAAAAAATTGGCTGTCAATATATAAAATTTTTGAATAAATCTCATGTACGGTTATGATAGTCTTAAATTTCTTTCATAAAAAAATATTGAGAATAACTTTTTTTTATTTTAAGAATCAGTTGAACTCGATGTCAAATTGACACTTTTTGTAAACTTAAACATTTTATATGCCTAAGATTCTGGGTAAATATTTTTTCTTTTTGCAATTTTAAGCCCAATAAGTAAAAGGATCATGATGAAAGACACTTTTTCTCGAGAAACAAAAATATTTAGACGTTGTTTACCGAGAGTGTCAACTTTACAACGGTTTGAATTGAATTCCGTAGCATGTAATTAGTGTTTTGGAAAACCCTAAACATATTTATAAAGCCAGTGAGGAGCCATATAATCTTAACCTAAATATTATGATCAATTTGGAACACCTCTTACTTTTATCGATCAAATATTTAGATAAATTTTTGGTAAGGTTTATGATTTTTCAGAGAACAGTATCGATATACTTTTTTTGTGAGTTGTGACTTTTCAGGCATAACCAAACCCAAAATATCTCAAAAAATTATGCTACTCTTAAATATAATCTAAAATCATACAAAGTTTTACCATAATTATCCTCAAATTAATTATGGTTCCAGATCAAGAAGTCATTAATTGATTATCATAATGAAGTGACGTGTAAGATTTATAGATATTTGAATAAAAATACTTTACGGAAACAAAAAAATAGAACTTTTTAAGTGATTGATTGAATTGTTTTCATTTTTCTTTTTGTTTTTTGATTGATATATTTATGTACTAGGATCTTTTTTTTTATAATTGAAGAATATGTCATCAATAGAATAAAAAAATAGATAAATCTTGTATTTTTGAATTTTTAAACGAGAAGATTCATGGAAAATTTCTCTACCAAACTGAGAGAAATTTTATAATTTTTTTTCTAAATAATCATGTATGATTCAAAATTTAGATTTTATTTTAATTAAGTCTTATTAGAATTGAAGAAACGACGAAGAATATCATGAGTACAGACAAATTTACAACAAAAAACAAATAAAAATTCGTAGTTTCCATTTTATTTCGTTTGTTTAAAATTAAATCAATCACAAGTCACGAATCTTAAAATTAACTCACCAAAGGGGTTTCTTGTCATCATAATCACATAAATAAAATACCCGTGTATCAAAAAATAAATTCTTCAGCAATATTTTGATACATTTACAGTGGTGCTACGATATTTGTATTTTACTAAATTTTACGTAAATTATTGTAAATTTACTATTTTTTCCGTAAAATAAGGTAAATTTACGTAATTTTACCAAAGTAAAAAGTGGTAAATTGACTAATTTTGACGTAAAAAATGATAATTTTACGTAAATTTACGTAAATTTTGGTAAATATCAAAATGTCCAAAAAAATTTTCCACCCTTTATTAGTCTTTTAGTGACATAAATCGCAAAAAAAAACACTGAAGTATGAATGAGTTTTTTTGTTGGTAGTATAAAGGTTGATGTATCAGTAAATATCGATTTTTTTCTAAGTGAGTTAAATATTAAGTTTTTATCAACAATTGTTGTAAAATTACGTAAATTTACCTGATTTTACGGAAAAAATTTACAATAATTTACATAAAATTTAGTAAAATACAAATATCATAGCACCACTGTAATGGAAAACAATGATTTAAAATTATTTAAATTTAATCAGATAAAAATTTCGTTTTGATAATCAAAATTTTAATTAAATTCTTGATATTTTTAAAGAATATTCCAAGTCGAATTCCGGTTGAGAAGAAAAATTTGCTGATATGGATTTTAAAATAGCAATTTATTAAATCAGATAGATTAAATCTATTATTACTTTGGGGGCAGTCTGGTGAATCACAATCAAAAGAAATCTATGTTTATTTGAGTTATGGAGTAGGAGCAATTTTGCAGAAGCGTTATAAATTCCAGTTGACTTGCTTTTATTCGAACATTTTCGGAGGCAGAAAATTGATTTCTGATAAAATAATCCAAATTTACGTGAGTCCGTATTTTCATAGCCTTTTTGACAAATTTATGTTGCAAAATAAAACAAAAGAGGTAAAGCGAGTTTTGAAAGCGTGTAAATCTTTCTTGCAATTTAAAGAAGCATTCAATTAGTCGTTCGTATTACAGTGGTGGCAAAGGTTTTGTAACAGTCCGTCACCTAACGTCACCTAACGTCAGATGACGTCAGGTTACGTCATTCGTCAGGTAACGTCAGCTGACGTCAGCTGACAACATTTAAATTTTGTCAGCTGACGTCATCTGACGTCAGATGACGTCACCATAAAGTATCCAAATCAGAGTTTGGTTAACTCAAGTTGCAAATGACGTCACCTGACGTTACCTGACGAATGACGTTACCTGACGTCAGCTGACGTTACCTGACGAATGACGTAACCTGACGTCATCTGATTGTCGACGAAATTCAGCTGACATCACCTGACGTCATTTGCAACTTGAGTTTACCAAATTCTGATTTGGATACTTTATGGTGACGTCATCTGACGTCAGATGACGTCAGCTGACGTTACCTGACGAATGACGTAACCTGACGTCATCTGACGTTAGGTGACGTTAGGTGACGGACTGTTACAAAACCTTTGCCACCACTGTAGGATAAGTAAATAAAGTTCGCCCTATGCATAACTTGAAAGATTCAGAATTTATAAAATCTGACTTCATAAACATGTTTTCCAACTTTGAAAACCTAAATTTTCCAAATTAAATTCGTATAGAAAAATTCATCGTCATCATAATCACATAAAAATTTCTTTTGTGGACCAGTGGCCATACGGAAAACCAGGGCTTGAGCCCCCCAATTTTCTATAGGTGGTCTCAAGTCCTGGTTTGCCGTATGGACGCAGGATTCGGGAAAATTTCTCGTTGGGTCTAATTTTTGAGGTATTAATTGAACAATATAATGAAAGGTTCTCAAACGATGTAAAATTCTTCTTATGATCCTAAAATATTGATACCAAAAAAGGGTAAATTTGATATTTTTTGTTGAACATTCTACTCGGGTTTAACCTAGTTTAGATTAGCTCAGAATATAAGTTAACAGACACACAATACGGATTCGAACTAATTAACAATTCATTATTTTCTTCTTCAATATACGAGCAAACCAGAAAATCATTCAGCTGGCTATTTCGTCCAGCTACCGCCATTAAACTCTACCTAACTGCTATATATTAAGGGTAAATTAATCCGCAACATTTTTTTTCAAAAAGTTTCAAAAAAATGAAAAAAAACATTGAAGAAAATTTAAGTTCAATTTAAGAAAATTTCAATTTTCTGTGGTATTCCAAAAATTGCTTCTAAAAGACAAAATTTCTATAGAAGCATGCACAAACTCTTTGCTCAACTTAAATCAAACGTATAAAACTCTTCATTTTTTGAAGCTTTAGTTTATTTTTTATCTTTTTGGTTCCGAAATCAAAATTTTATTCAGTAAGAAGGTTTTTGTGTTTCGTAACTGCATTTTATTGTTGCCTTCTTTTTTAAATTTCGTAATAAAAAATTCTCGTAAACCGAGGGTACTTAGCAGAAAGTCTAAACTAGAAAAAAAACATTTTAATGTTAGTTGTGAGACCCTTACTGTAATTAGAAAGTTAAACCTAGAGACAGGATATTTTTAAAGAATAAATTTGAAGTCAAAAACCCTCCTGGTGTCATCATAAAAGGATTATAGATAAACCCTTATGAACTTGGAAAAAACAACTTTTTACGTAATCTCGCTGAATTTATGTACTGCACTTGTATCGAACTTTTGCGCAACGAACCGTACAGAAAGATAATCTTCTCGTATCCAACGTACAACGTACAGTATTTTTGGTTATTTCAAATTTTAAATTTTTTTAAAAAATAAATTTTTGAAACCCTTACCCGGTTTGATTGTGAACTTATTTTTGAAATTTTGACATTTTTCGGAAATTTTTGATATTGAGCCAAGATAAAAAATTAATTATTTTTTGGACAAACTTTCATTGAAAAATAAGGTTTCTAAATAATTTCCGCAAGAATCTTAAAAATTTGTGGTTTGTCTATTAAATAAACTTTAAGAAAATGTCGATTTTGTGACATTCATTTCACAATATCAAAGTTTGGACTTTGATAATTCTGTGTTAGTGACTTCGATTTGACGTAGTTTACTTATTTACTTCAAATAGACGATGTAGGTAAGATATTTTAGCATATTTTCCTGTGGGTGATAAATTTAATTTTTTGATTCAAAAATAAAAGAGTATTTTCCAATTTTTAATTTAAATATTTATTGAGCAAAAGTCAAAGCCAAACAAAGTAGCTTTTTAATATCCATATCCACTTTTATAGGTGCCATAGTTATTATTGTAGTTTTTCTTGTAGTATGGTTTATAATTATTGTATCCATAAGCATGAGGTTTGTTGTAATTGTTGTATCCATGATTATATGGTTTGTAGTTGTAGTAGTTGTTATTGTAGTATTTTGATGGGTTATATGGCATGTATGGACGATAGTTGTTATTATTGTAGTAACCATTTTGGTACTTGTACATCGATCTACCAGCAACTTCATCTTCTGAAGTTGTTGGTGCAGCAATCATCATTGAAATTAATCCAAAAGATACGCATAGAGAAAAAATAACACAGGATTTCATTTTTGTTAACCAGAAAACTTGTTTTAGATTTTGAAGTTAATTTTTGAAATGTGAATTCTTAAATCAAAAATTGTCTGATATTTATAGCTAAATTATAAGGTCATTTTAGTTTTAATAAGAATAAAATAGCCTCGATTCAAATGGCCTGAGAACTTTTTTTCTACACACTTATTCGATAACTATCCTAGAATTTTTATCATTTAGGTTACTCATTTGAAAAGATTATTTTATTAATTGGATTCTTCATTTATTTCAACAAAATAATCTAACAATATAACAATTTGACGATTTCAATCTAAATAAATGTCAAATAAATAAATCACTTCAAAAATCAAGATAATCCTTTTAGAATTTCAAGTGAAACACCTTTTTTATAATTTTTTTTTAACCGAACAAATCATTTTTAAATTTACCTAACATAAAAAAATAAACATTCGGTATATTTTTATCGGATATTTTTAAATTAAGAAGCTAGATTAAAAACAAGTAAAAAAGTAAAATTAAATTTAAATCAAGAAAAAGTTTGTGGTTTTAAGGAGCCCCAAATCATAAATCTTACTAGCTTTAAATTCTATTTCTCCCCTGTGATACAATAAATCCAAGTTAAAAAGTGTCTTAAAATTTTTCTATCATAATTGTCTATGGAGATAGGTGAGGGTTTGTCATAAAACAAATAGTTTTCTTTTATACAAGCGATTTTTCGAAAATTTTAGCATTTTTCCTTGAAAATTTGCGGAAATTGATATTTCGGACATATTGTAGTATCAAGAGTTACTTATCATTTGAAAAACCCTCACCTATTCTTGTAGAGAAAGACTTAAACTACAAAGCTGAAAAGTTTTTTGTCTTATCTAGATACAAAAAAGAAGAGAAATTAGCTCTCAAAAACCATGAAAAACTAACTAAGATTTATGATTTGGTGCATCTTACGATCATTAAAAATTAGCTAAAGATCTAAAAAATCTATGAAGGGACACATTGGTGGAGAAATTGAGGCTCTTAACTTTAAAAATCATCAAAAAAAATTATTTTCTGGCACGTGACTCCTCGCAAGCAGCAGTCTGAATATTTGTACGGTTGTAAGATTCGAATTTTCAATTTTTCTTCAATTTAAAGGTGTAAAAATTTTTTTGGAATAATTATTGAGGTGATTATTTTGACTCTAACGGATACCAACTAGTTTTTTAAAAATTTTTACCTATACTAGCAGATTCCTTATATTTTTCTACTGGTTTAATTAGAGTTAAAATTGATAAATTTTAGTTTAAAACTTTCTTAAAATTTTTGAAAATTTTAGAAGTTTAGAAACACGCAGGGGTACAATGATTAGATCTTCTCGACATTTTGAACTTAATGTATAATTCATGGTTATTCACGGCCTGTAACTGTTTTAAAAAATGAATCACTTATGATCCAACGGGGGGATAAGTGATAAGGCTTTTCCTATAATTTAAGAATAGAAGTTTTTTAAAATTCTAAAAAGGCAGAGTATAGGTGTCACTTTAGAATTCTGCCATGTTTTCATTAAACCCGAATATTACACTTTAGTGACATATCACTACAATTGCGCTATTATGTTACAAATATTTTGATCGTACAACCGTGCTAATCTTCAAACTGTCCTTGAAAGTTCCAACGGAATTGGTTCTCAAAAATGAGCTCCAAGATAAGAATGGCAGTGTATCAATCTCCCAAGATAATGATTCAAATGAGCAACTTGTCCCAAACTGGCATAATGTCTTGGAGAGAATAATCTGGGAACAAAAAAATAATTTCTAATTTCATCAAATTTTTTACTTGGTTTGTAAAATTGCATCGTCACTATTTGCTTTTAAATCTCAGGGCGCATAACCATCAAGTGAATTAAGATATGTCCTTTCATATCATTTGGTCTTACAACACAAAATAAACTAAAACTACTTAATCTGGAATTTATTTTGAAACTGATTTACGCCCGGGGTTATTAAACGAACAAAATGTTAAATTTTCAAAGCTTTTTAGATGAAATTTAGACAGGTATAAGCGAATTTAATTTAAAATACCAAACTTCGAAATTTTTGTCATTGCCGCTTTGCGCTTGGAGTGGAATCTGCAACGATTTTGGTTTAGGGTTAAACTTGAGTTCTTTATTATTAAAATGAAAGGGTTGACTTTTAAACTTTACAAGAAATAAAAAACTAAGAAATTAAATTTTTATAAATAATAATATTTGTTCATGTTTCGCTTGCATTAGGACACGTTCAATGATTACGTCGTGCAAGATCATCGGATAGCCCTTTCCAAATTTCTGCAGTACCATTTTAAAATAAAATCAGTCTCTAGGTGAACAACAATCGACGAGCTCATCTCCCTTTTTTACATATTGAGCTCTTAAGTATAAAGAATGAACCCCAATCAATAGTAGGATATCAATGATGTGGTTTGCCTATTTACAACCTAATAGCAAACTATCCAATTCATCAAAATGTATATTATTAAGAACCCATAGTTTAGCTCTCAAGTAAGAACCTTTTTTTAAAAATCAAAAAATTCTCAAGCCTTCAAAGGTGTTTCAAAGGTGCAAACAAGGTGTTTCTCTGAAATCGCTCGAAAACGATCAAGTTCTTAAACGATTTCTATGTTTCATTTTAATTAGTTCCACTGTAAAACTTGCTTTTACTTTTGATCTCTTTAAAGGATTCGTTTATTTTTTAAAAATAGTATTCTGATGCAACTTTTTTTATAATCAAAATTAAAAGTTGCCATATATACTAAAGTTAGCTAAAATAACAAAACTTGTTTTTTTTTGTTCCTTTGTTTTTATAGTCAAAGCAAATTTCAAGAACATTCAAATCAACAACAAAAATCTTTAATTATTAATTATTTATTTAAAAAAAAAATTCGAAAAAAAAAAGAATTGATCCATTTTTTGATTTAAAAATTACAATTCTTTTAATCTTGAATATTATTGAATATACAGTTCTTTGATAATGAGACCCTGTACAAAATATTCAAGAAAAATTCAAATTTTGAGCAAAAAAATCTTTCTTGAAAAAAAAAAATATTTACATTTTATTTTACAAAAATTCAAACAGAATCAAGCATAGAAAATTTAACAAAAATTGAACAGCACTTAAAGTTTATAAAAAATTACCATATAGCACTGGCTAGTTAGTTTTACTAAAACAATCAAATTTCGATGACCTATGAGAAAATTTAAATTTCTCCAAATATATTTTTTAATTTTTAATTGATTTTTGATTTGATCGATAAGACTCGTAAATAACTTCTAAACTTGGCGTTCTTGGCGTTGGTTTAATTACATAATCGACTGGTACATAAACTTCTTCATAAATAAAACCACTATCAATTCTTGGTTTAATACCATTTTTATTAAAAGGCTGATCGATTATTGCTATGTTTCCGCCTCCGGGTGCATGTTTTACATTTTCTGGAATAAAAAAAAAACATTAATTAGATTACAAGCTCAAAAGAAACCGACATTTAATTAATTACCTAAAGAACCAATTTTAGCTGATGTCTTCCAGCTTAATTTTTCGTTCAATATTTTTCGATTTCCACCTTAAAAACCAAAATTAATTCTGAAATTAAAAATATGTTTTTAAAGAGCTTGTTTTTTCAAACCTCCTGGTACATATCCTTTGGCTAAATGATCAATTCTGGCAGATTTTTTCCAATGTAATTTTTCATCTAATAAGTTTACATTTCCACCGCCTAAAGAAATAAATTGAAAATTTTGTTATTAGACTTGTTTAGAAATCTCAACAAACCTGGCCTGTGGTTTATTCTTTCTAGAGAGCCTATTTTTGATGGTACATGCTTAGAAGGCATTGGATATGAAGGAACTCTAACATCTGATCTTGATTTATCCCACCAAACATGCCATTTTATGATTTTTTTCGATCTTGAACTTTCTTGACTAAGAGAACTCTCACCTCTTCTTTCAGTTGAATCAAGACGTCGCGGACTTTCTAGAGCCTCAGATGAATAGCCAAGTTTAACCAATCGTTTCTGTTCAGGATTTTTTTGGTTTATTGGCGGAAGTTTCAAACTATTTTCCTGGCTTTTTGGTTGATTTATTTTCGAATTTTGTTCGTTGTTAGCTGCGTAAGTCATTTTAGCTTTAAAATCTTTATTTCTATTGAGAAAATAAGTTTTGATTAAAAATCGACTCTAGATGCAAAACAAAAATTTAGAAAAAAAAGGGATTTGTTTGCTTGCAATGCTTAAATAAAAAAAACTCGAAAACAAAACGGCTTAACGAAAAAATTATTGACAAATTTTCTAGAAATTTAAAACGAAACCTTGCTATACTTAAATTAATTTATTAAACGGAAATTTTATCGAGAAAATTCTTATACAAAAAAATTTTACCCTTTAGTAGGAAATGAATCTGAATATCCTTGATCAATAATGAAAAAAAAGAAAATTTTTTATCATGAAACTCATACAGACAGACATTTCTAAGACGATTGAAGAAAAAATAATATTTTTTGATTTTAACCGTCGTTTTTTTTTCTCGATCTGAAGTTGCTTAGGTAATAAAATTTTTATTTTTAGCGTTTTTTGAAAAAAAAAAAAAACAGTTTTAAGCTAATTTTTTCAATCAGAAGCTTGTAAAAATGTAAATAACTTTCACTATAGAATAAATAGAAATTATTCCCAAGTAAATATAATAAATTGGTGACGAGAGAAGAATCGTTAATTCTTAAAGATTTGTTTTCTTTGATTGATTTCAAAGGTTTCTTTCATTGAAATATTTTTTTTCCTTTGCTCTTTTTTTAAGATTTTAAACATTTAAACATTTTTATAAGAGAACTAAAAAAAATTCGAGAAATTTTTTTTTTTTTAAAAATTTAAATAATTAAACAAATTCAAGTCACTAATTTGCTATGTAACAAACAAGCCTACACACATAAACACTTGCGAATAACAAGAAATAAATACAATCTTTTAAAAGAAACCATTCCATAACTTATTATTGAAAAATAAAATTTTATGAGAATTTTTAATTTCTCGATTTACTTTATTGGGATAAATTTCGAAAGAAATAACTAAAATCTAATTTAGAAATTTAATAAAAAAAAAGGTAAAAATACTTAGAACCACTTAATCTTGTTTATTTTTTAGGGTTTCAATTAACTTGTCCAAACAAATATATGATTAAATATAAGACTCGAAAAATTCTTATTTTAAAATTTGTCTTTGATTATTTATAAATTGGCATCTTATCATAAAACCTTACATACTATCCCATCCTAATATCAGATTTATAATGATTTAAGTTCTCGTCTATACGACCTCTATATGCTCTCCATTACTAATACCAGATAGGTTGAAAGTTTGAAATTAGACTTGGACAGTAAGTAAGGTATCTTATCATTTTCTTTGTTTTGATCCCGCACTTGACTCTTGTCGTTTTTGGATTCAAAAATTATAATTTAAAGACTAGCGTGATCGTACACATGTTTCAAAAATGAACGTTCAAAATCTTTCACGAGCATTCATGAACGTTCACTTTCAATGGAATTCACCCGAACGTGCAGACTTTTTATAATTTCTCAAAAATTTTCGAGTGTTTCGAGGAATCGCGAAAATTTCGACCGGACGCGAACGTTCATGAAAGAGTTTGGGCGTTAATTTTTGTAACATATGAACTACATGACTAGTAGTTCACTTTTCATGGCTAGCAATACTTTTCTTCAATTTGCACTCGAGTCGAAATCAAAGGGAATCTCGATTTTTTGGTCCATCTCTTCGAAATCTAATATTCTGACAATCTGCTAATATGAAATTCATCAAATGGAAGTGAAGTCTTGATAGAAAAATTTTTAACACCAAGATAAACATGATAATCAAAAGGCTTTCGGAGTCTTTGATTACCTAAATTTGACACGGATCCTAATTTAAATTTAACTTTGAATACATATTAAATTATTGAATTCGTGTTTTAGGGATGATCTAATTTTCTTGAATTTCAAACTTTGCCTTTAGGCATTATTTTAGCCTGCTTTGTTTATCGCTATGGAAGCTTTGGAAATATTTAAAAATTGTAATCAATCCTTAGGCATAAATACACATTTTCCTGTGAAAACTGAATAATTTAAAATCGTTTCATTAACAAAAACAAATACAAATTATCTACTCAACAATCCAAAGCAAAGTTAATATACATGATCGATGTTAACTTAAGTTTGTTTTGGACTGTAAATGTCCTGATCTCGTTTAAAACAGAAAATCGATACGAAAAAATTTTTCCAATAAGACCAAATTGAATTATAAGTCTTTTTAATATATACTTCAATACCAACTCAATTTTCATAATTTCACTTTTCAAAGAATTTTTAGATTAAGAAACATAATTAATTATATAATTTAAAATCTTTTGACACTAAACTAAAAGTGCAAGCATTGGCCATGATTTTAACATCAATTTTTTAAAATAATGGTCGATCACTGAGCCGTCGGGAAGGCATAGTTAATAAATTTTGTTTGATGGCGTCCTCGAGGGGCTGTAAAGTTTTTTTCAATTTACTCATTTCAATTCATATAAATTTGAATAAATTTTTTTCTAGATGAGATAAATTCATTCTGCAAAATACTTCACAGCCTCGTCCTCGACACCACGCTAAACGGTTGAAAAAAGTTTGAAAAGAATGGTTCCCGAGCCACCTAATGACCAAAATTTTAAAATTTAAATAATGTTAATAAATGTTTGATTTTTTAGATTTAGCAAAAAAAAGTCTTTGTTTAATTATTTTAACAAGCCACTTAAAAGCAAATAAGGTAGCCTTGGAATTGTATAGTAACTTGAGAATGTTCTAGTTAATTTAAGAGATCTTTTGGAAATCCTTAAAGCTAAAAGCTTGTTGTTGAGATTTTAAAATTCAACATTCAAACTTATATACCTTAAATAATATTTGATTTGAACAAAAAAAAAACAAGTGTCTAACAAGTTTTTAATTAATGCTTTTACCTAGCTTACAAAAAATCCTATTAAAAGAAGTAATAATTTTATCATGTGAAATAGCTAAGTGCGTCTAACATTTTCATGCTACTTTATTTTAAGAGCAATTGATTATACAATCGAAGCAATTATTTATTTAAAACATCGAGAAATGTTTTGATTTTCGTTCGTTGACATTCGTTCTGAATCAAAATGTTACAAACAAAAAAATTGAAAATTTTATGCAACCAACTTTTCTTTAAAAAAAGTGTCATAAGATTAGAAATTTATGCGATCTGAGTGATAAGCCTTATAATTTTAAAAATTAATTAAAAAATTTGTGCTAGGAATTGGAAAAAATAAATATATGAGAAAATGAAACCCATAAATAGAGTCGTGTATATGACTTCTAAGAAAATAAAATAACGTGGTTACTTGTTTGTCATATGTCTGAATCGTAATTTTAAACAGTTCATATCGGTTATTTAATAATCTGATTCCAAAAAAGATTTGACTGGTTTGAATACAACCAAGCTAAACTAATGAGCAGTGTTGTTAAGCAACCCTTAACTTTAGGTTTAAAGAGTTCCAACATGGAATCAAAAGGTTCGAACGACAACACTACTAATGAGAAGATTGAAAAAAATAAAATAAATTTATAATAATTATAATTATAAATAATTAGAACCAATCTAATAGACTTTTTATCAAGACCGAATTAAATCATCACTTTTTCCATGGGGTATGGAAGAAAAATCCACCCAACTTCAAGGAGATTCCATGATCTCAGAATTTTGACATTAAGAAAATACAATTCATTTGGCTATTTTGTCTAAGTGCATGGTAGAATGGTTGATCCTCGAGTCTCGTCTAGAAAAACATTTTTTTATTCCTTCCCTTTTATTCATGCTTTTTTTATGCATTTTCCTTGCGTCCTCTAATTTGAAAAGTCAGAAGGGCTCAGACTCTGAGACTCACAGTTTTGTCTCAAGTAAAGGTATAATAAAAAAATCAAAGCAAAAACGAATTTTGGCTTTTTTTCAGACATTTGTACTCATTAACTTTAAGGGATTGAATTGGTATGGGTTACCCGAAAAATACAGGTTTTAGGTTCATGTAGATTACCCATAAATTTTCGATTTCAGGTATTGATCTGGTTTGGGTAACCCATAAAATTTTAGAAATTTTACATGATCTAAAAATTGGGTTTTGGGTATATTTATACCCAAATTTTATGGGCTAACAAACCTAGAACCATGATTGAAATCCAAAATTTATGGATAATCCATATCCTACCCGAACCAAAAACCTGGATTTTTCGCGTAACCCATGCCCACTCAATACCTTAAAATTGATGTGCAAATAAGTCTGCTTTTTTTATTCTAATTTTTTGCTAAACGAATAAATTTAAAACAAAGAATTCCAATATTCGTGCGATCTTTTGCAAGACATCTTCATTATTATTCGCTTAGTAACACGATTGGTTGGAAGCTGCGAAAACATGAAAATTGGACAAAATGACTTCGATCCTTCGTATAAAACACATCTTTTTGAAAACCGATAGAACGGATTTAAGAATCGTCAATTACTTTATGCTTATATTATTTTAGAAATATTTCTAATAAATGAATGTACAAAAGCTTTGAAAAATCAATTTTACACACTATAATTTTTGTGACCCATTTTGATCCGAACCAAGCGATTTAAATTGCTTATATTTAGTGAAAATTTTTGAAAGTAAACTATATCAGTTGATACAAATGTTGTAACACCATAATTATCAACTTTGAAAAAGACTGCATTATTTCTATAAAAGGAATCTAAACGCGTAACTTTCAAACCTTAAGCAGAAAAATTAATTTGGTAAAACAATTTCTGCATTAACAGATACCGTATTCCCTCGTTCGATATTGCTGCACCACAAGTTAAGACACGCCTTTGGACCATGCACCAAAGTACATCTCGCCCATGCTATAACATTGTTAACTTGGAGCGCATGCTCTAATAGCGTAATCACGCATTTAGGTCCGCATTAAACACTGAAAGTCTTATTTTAATGCGTCATCAAGACTCGATTTTAAAGAAAAAAATATAAAATAATTTTTTTGAATTATGCATTTGGTGCAGCACCAAAGATTAAGAAAAAAAGATATTAAAAAATTAATTTTTTATATTTTCGTTTTTATTCTTTAAAATCGAGTCTTGATGACGCATTAAACTAAGACTTTCAGTGTTTAATGCGGACCTAAATGCGTGATTACGCTATTAGAGCATGCGCTCCAAGTTAACAATGTTATAGCATGGGCGAGATGTACTTTGGTGCATGATCCAAAGGCGTGTCTTAACTTGTGGTGCAGCAATATCGAACGAGGGAATACGGTACAACTTCATTTAGTAAACATGGTCTTAGGGTAAACTTTTTTGTCTTGGGTAATAATACTAAAATCGAACCTCTGTAACTGATTAGATCTAAATCTTATCCTTGAAACTTTTTAATCAAATGTTCATTTTTCAATGCACAGGAGTGTATGAACGTATGACTTAAAAAATGATTCAAATTTTAAAAAATTAAATAAAAACAAAGAAATTTACAGTTCTGGCCGTTCACGAATTAACTCTGTGAAGTCCGCCGAATGGGAAAAAACATAAATTTTCATAAACGTTCACGAACGTATATTTTAAATATTCCAAGCTTTTTGTTAGATTGATTCATTTTATAGGAATATCATTAGAAATGGACTAATTGACTTTAAAAAGAAGTACCGTACTACTCAATTAACTTTAAGAAAATTGTAAAAAGTCCCTATCCCATTCTTTTTTATTACAGTTATAGATTTTATTTTAGCGATTTTGGAAGGCCTGAAATAGAATTTTAGTCCTCTATTTTTGGAAATATAAAAGGTACAGAAGTCATAAAAAAACGTGATACACTATTGAGAGCATGGCCGAGTACTGTAAATCGAGCCGCGACGACACAAATTGCGTTTTTTTTGTGAAAAATTGCAGTAAAATTGATCATGATTATTTCTCTAAATTGGTTGTACCAATAACACGGAATCCAATTACAGAACGCCGGAACGGAACGGAATTTTACACTAAAATACGGAATTTTTTTTAAGGAAAGTCTTCTAAATTACGGAAATGATAAAATACGGTATATTTTTTACCGAATTTCTACTAAAATTCCGTTATTGGATTCCGTGCTTTAGGTTCAACCTCAAATTTTTTGTTTTTTTCAGTTCCAATTTCAAGAAAAAATACCAAAAAGGATCAAAAGATTTTAAAAATTGTAAAATTTCGAAAAATTGAATCGCAATTAAGTGTCCTCTCTGACAATTATCGCTTGGTTAGAAAGTTTTCTGTCTTGGTCTTGCGTCAAACTCTATCTATTTATAATATTCTTAGTTGACTTGACAAAATTTTCAATCTTTTTCTCTATTCCAAAAATTGAAAATTACCAAAAATTTGTAATTAAAAAAAACACTTAAAAATGCCTCTAGTTTTTTTCAAATAAAAGTGTCGACCAAACTAAAACAAATGAATTAAATTCAATATTCAGTAAATATTTTATTATTAAACTCATTAAAATAAGAATTAATTTTAGATTTAAAAAAAAATAATCATCAAAACTCAAAAAAAAAAAATAAAAACAAAAATTTAAAAAAAAAAAGGGACGTGATTTATTCGGTTTCTTCATCTTCTGTTTTAGTATCTTTAAGAATATTTTCTTGTTCAGGCTCATATTTCCATTTTAATATATTATTTATGGTATTTCGAGTTCCGAGCTCAATATTTAAATTAAAATATTTTAAATTCGCATGAGCCTTAGCTATGCCAACTAACACTCGATTATTTTCTATTTGATCATGAAGATTTATTTGACGAGAATTATCAAAAGCTTTTTTCGAATAAACAGCTGCTTGTTCATATTTTCCCTTTTGAATAAATGTTTAAAAACAAAATTTTCTTATGTCATGTTCAAAGAACTTACTAATGCGTTGTAAATATTAGCTAAACAGTTACATGCTCTTGAATATTGTTTGTCTGCATGTTTTACTTCATTTAAATATTTTTCTAAATACTCAATGCTCTTATCAATTTGACCAATCCTTTAAAAATGTTTTGGTTTCAAAAATTGATTTGATATTTATTTGAAATTTAAATACTTTTCGTAACATTTAGCCAATGCTTCGGATGCGACTCCAAAACTTTCCTCGTCTTTTTCTCTCTTTGAAATATCATGATAATTTTTGAAACATGCTAAGGCTGTGTCTAAATTTTTGTTTTCACTATAAGCATTACCAAGAAGAAAACTTGCTTGTCCTTCTAATGACCCAATACTACCTTTAGGAAAAAAAAATTATGACCTCGAAAGATAGAGCTTAACATAAATCGAGATCTTACTGCTTTTGCATACATCGTACGCCTTAGTGAGATAATCAATTCTATCCTGAGTATCAACTGGATACTTATTAGCAATAATTCTGTAAATACGTTGCAAGTGTATACACGCGTCAGTGAACATTGAAATTGATTCTAAATTTTTTAAGTTATCTTCGACATTTTGATTTCGAATATTTTGCAAGTATTTAGCTTCATCTCGAGTGAAATCTTTTGAATAACTTAAAAATGACCAATCGTTTCCTTTTGTCAAATTAAAATTCTCTTGAAAATGATTCATTGCTTTGAAATAGAATTCTGTAAAAAAAAAAAGAAAAAAGTTTTCATCAAGGACTTTTAAGATAGATTTTTTTTTATTTAAGATACCTCTGATCTTATCTGATTTAGCTGTGTAATCAGTCGCTAAAATTAAATTTCATATTATTTTAGTCATTTTGGTTTGCTTTAAATTTTGTTTTTACTTTTTCTTTCATACGCTAATCCCAAATTGCAATTGGCCTCTGCCAAAAGTTGAACGTCAAGATTATTTGATTTATTTTCCGCTATTTTTAGACATTTTTCAAAGAAATAATCTGATAACCAACCATCGTCTTTAAGAAGAAAATAGTTTGCCAAGTCAAGATTATTTTTGTAGACTTTTTTAAAATCATCTTGAAACAAAAATTATTGAAAAAACTTCCTTTTAAAAAAAAAAAATACGAAAAATTTTACTCGTTCTTTCACTCGATTCGGCTTCGTTTAACTTTTTACATAAATATTCAAGTTTATCGTTTTCACAATCAAGTAACGGTCTTTCCCAAACTGGATGCTCCGAACCCACTCTATGACGATCTTCAATTTGCAATTTTAAAATAAAATCTAATTCACGAAATGATTTGTGAAAGCCATCTTTAAGCATTTCAATGCAAAGTTGCTTTTTGAATGAGTTTTTAAGCCTGAAGAAATTTAAAACTTGAAAATCTTTAGTGATTGTCTTGATGAGGACCAACTTACTTTTCCTTTTCATATCGGTCTAAAAAGTTTTGTTTTCTGTGAGTTAGTATGTTCTCTTTGACATATTGTTCTTCTAATATATTCTGTAAAAATAAAATTTTATGTTAAATTTATGGTCTTGATAAAAAAAAAAAAACTATTCTCTACTTCTCTGAACGGTGGTTTCTTCGGAGCAACCCATTTAGTTGGAAGTTCTTGGTCTTTGATTCTTCCACTAAAAGCATTATTCTTAGAAGCTAAAGCCGCCATTCTAAATGTCAGTTCCTATTCAACAGAATGAGATAATAGAATAATTTATTCAATGTAGTATTATCAATCGTTTATTTCATATTATTCGTTTTTTTCTGTATTTTCACCAAATATAATAATTTTTTAGTTTGTTGCTGGTTTCTATGGATACCATCAAAAAGAAAATTATACAGAAATTTTTTTTAAATAAAAAAATAAGATTTATTTTGCATGGATTCCTATTTATTTTTGAAAAATTTTGCTTAAACCAACTTAACTTGTGTCTTAAAATTTCAATTCAATTTATGGCAAAATAAAGTTTTTTATCAGTTGAAATATTCAGCAATTCAACAATCGGAACTTTGAACGAACAAGTCTCATTTCAATAAGTTCAGTCCATTCAAATTCAATTTAATTCTAAAATGTTGACCATAGCAAAAGATTTAATGAAATACATTTTAGTGTCATTTAGGCCAATTACCGTTTAATTATGCTACGAAATCCATGCTCTTCAAACCAAAAGCTAGAATTTAGACCATACATAAGCTCCAAACACTCCAATGGCGTTAAAAATAAGTTCATGAAACAATCATGAAATAATTTAGGTCTAAATTCGAGTTGACAAATAATTATAATTCAAAAATTTTTAACTTATTTGGAGGTTTTGTTTTTAAGTGCAGGCCTTAATTTTGAAGTTATTAAAAATTTTATCATGGGATTGAAAGATGATAAATTTTAGCGCTATCCCTCAGATTTTTGCAGCCAAATTTCATTGTGCTCTTTTTATATATTTTAGTACTCATGATTGAAAAATGATATAATTGATTTAAAGATATGTTCGAAAGCTAAAAAGTTACTATTGAATATGTGGACCAAATAGATTTTCCAAAAGCCGTACTCGGATGAAAATGGTAAAAAAGGGCATTTTTCTTGTTCCTGGGGACTCTCTTATACCCTCATAGGTTTAAAATTTTTTATATGATGTCATATCATCTCATTTATGATCTCAAAAATCGCAAATTCAGATGGTGCGAACGCTTTGCTCCGCTCGCTCTTACTAGGACGCAAGAAGACAATCAACATTAGGATGCTTTTATACAGTTTTTCAGCTTTCCATGGGACCCTCCGCTGTTTTTGGTTTCATTTAGGGTATGAATTACCCATAATTTTTTGATCCCAGGTATGGGTCTAGATTGGGTAACCCATAAAACTTGGGTATTTTATAGGTTTTTTATTTTTTTTCTACTAAAATCGGTATGTTTATCCAAATTTTATGGATTACTCAAACTAGATCCATATCTGCAATCCAAAATTTATGGGTAATCCATCCTTTACATGAACCCAAAACCTGTATTTTTCGGGTAATCCATACCCACTCAATACCTTAAAATTAATGGGTACATATGTCTGATCCTTTATAAAATAACTATTTTGTTCACTTTTTAAGGGTCGTATAGAAGAGATATAGTCCTGCAAGTAAAGATTCAGATGTGTGATATCAGTATGGAGATAAAATTTCTTATTTTTTTATCATAATTTTTGCAAGTATTGGTAATGATTAATCACAAAACTTTTGGTAATTTACGATAATTTTGGTAAATTTTTTTCAAACCCTCGTATCGAATCACCACAGCTAGTCCATGAATAGTATTTGAGTAATTTATTAATCATTTTAAAATGCAATAATTTCAAAATAGACTGAGTTATAAAAATATTATTACTAACCAAGAAGTTTAGTTCCTGAAAAAATCTCAAGAAATTTCAAAATTTCGGGCTTATAAAAAAATCTGAGAAAAAAAATTTCAAAAAATATATTCAACAAATTCAGAGACGATATTTTTTATTTATTAAGGCTTGCCAGGTATGGGTTCACCATGCATAACACATTTTCAAGAATCTTTGAATTTAAATATTCTTTAAGGATTCGTAAACATTCATTGTAATGTCAGTATATGACTATTTTTCAGTTCTAAAATTTTACCATTTGTTCATTTTGCAATTTCTATTTGATACTTTGTCAGCCCGAACTTTTTAACCTTAGAGTCGGAATCTGAGTCTGAGTCGGAAATTACGCGACTCTTAACCTAACACAGAGCCTCTTTTCTTCGAGTAAAGACCCATAACTTAGACTCCGTCTCAGGCTCAGGCTCCGACTCTAAGGTTAAAAAGTTCAGACTGAAACTGTAGTTTGTTTAACCCTTATCCGTCGGAAATATAAAATTTCAATTTAAATGCGCAAATGGGTCAATTTTGACCCGAATTTTTTTTTAATTTATTTTTTCGCTTAAAGACTGAAATGGGTCAAAAATGACCCAATGATTTTTTTTTCAATACAAAGGGTTAATTTTTTTTCAATACATAGTTATGAAAATTATTGATTTTACTCGTATGTTTTATGTGAACTGATCGTATTAACTCTCCAAAATCTCCTAATGGTGCCGACTTTCGTTATCAGCGTAAGCTTTTGAACAATTTCGGTTAAAAATATAAAAATTGAGAACAAGGTTTGTTTATTATTTCTTTTTTGTTAAAAATTTTATCAGTAATTGTTTTGAGAAACTGATCAATTAACTATTGATTAGAAAATAAGTTTGATATTACGCCGACAAAGTAAACAACGATTAAGATTGTTAAAAAATACACTCAAAGAATAATTAAACGTTAATTATCATAAAAAAATTCATACAAATTCTGCTTGGGTCAAAAATGACCCATTTCAGCCGGTAACGTAGTATCGGGTCATTTTTGACCCGATTTTAGCATTTAACGTATATAAAAAAAATCAATTTTTGCTGGGGTCAAAATTGACCCATTTTAGTCGTTAACAGAATACTGGGTCATTTTTGACCCAGTTTTCGACGGATAAGGGTTAACAATCAATGAAGAAATATTGAGAATTCGAATCGTATAACCGTAAAACTCTCAAGGTTGTCCAGAGTAATATACTGATAACCTTCGTACTGTTGTGGCCATTCACGTGAACTCCCATGAATTAATGATTTGGAAGAGCCATAGTTGATTTATGGGTATCAACTGAAAGCTAGTTTTACAAGCTTTAACTAGAGCTTTTTGTCTTTCATCTGATATCTATAAATCAATGTTAGCTTTTCCAAATGATTAGTTCCATTAAGTTCACAAGAGGAACTCGTGAATGACCACAACAGTAGTTCAAAATAAATTTAGAGGTTAAGATTTCTAAACCAATTTAGAATGCACATTACTGAAAATAATAATGGGAAATTTATTTTTGAAAAACTTTTGGTCAATGTACCGAATCCATTCTAAGCTTAATCATTACATGATTACTCAAATATTTTTAATAATATAACTAAGATTGGAATTTTTTTTTGACAGAACAGACTTGTCAGAAAATGCTACGCCTAACACTGTAACTAATCAACATATTCGAAAAAAATTTTGTTTGTTAGACTTAGTAACTAATATTTCTAAATAAGTAAAGACTAAAAATTTTGAGTCATCGTCAATCAAAACATAGCTTACACTATAAAATTGAACGAGATCAAAATTTTCACATTTTCAAGTTCAATTAAGATCTTATTTAGAGTTCGTTAATTAAGTCAAGGCTTTTTAAAAATTTAAAATTGCAAAACAATAATTTCAAAATAACTTATTCGTTGTAATGCTTTCAACGAAATGTAAAAAAATTTAATTATAATAAATTAATAATGAGAAAGAGCTCAAAATCGGGTTTTATTCGTCTTATTTTTTTTCATTTTAGTTTAGTTTTGGTTTTCGTATGTAAAAAAATATGCATAATAAATACTTTTAACAACGAATTAGAAATAAAATAACCAAAAAACTAAAATCTAGAATGCATATTGCAACTATACTAAATAGAAAAAATGAAAAAAAAAATTAATAATAAAATAAATTTCTCGTTTCTTTTGAAAATTTCAATCTATATACATCATCGTTTAGACGAATTATACCCAAAAGAGATAATAATATGTACAAATAGAAAATTCTACTCATTTGTTGTTGTTGGGTTCTCGTAAAGCTCTCTTATATTTTCTTATAATGTTTAAATAATGAAATTTATCTAAACGAACTTTGATGCAAAATAAACTTATGTGTGTGTGTGTGTTATATAACTTTGGTTAACTTTTAATTATTTAATTTTAGATTTTTTTTAAAATGACTACTACTGCTAGACGACGATTAATGAGAGATTTTAAGAGATTACAAGATGATCCTCCAGTTGGTGTTAGTGGTGCTCCAACTGATAACAATATTATGTTATGGAATGCCGTCATTTTCGGGTATGAAAATATATAAATAGAAGTTTTATAATGTATTTATAGAAATAATAGATTCTTTCATAGGATTTAAATTATTTTTTAAATATTAAATTATTCTTCATTTTAAATTTAAAATCAATATATTATAATATAGTGAAATAGGGTGAATGGAATATTCGGAACGATAGTTAAGATGTAAAATTTCTTTTTTTAGGTATAATTTGACCCTTCTCCTTGTAGAGAATTTTGTCCTCTACAAGCCGATATATTTTGTTTATGTACTTATTCATAATGACTATGTTACAGACCATGTCAAAGTGATATCTTGGGGTAAATGGATAAAAATGGGACAATTATATGCGGGAATTTTTCACCCAAAAGAGATTTTAACATGTCAAAATTGAATATATCCTTAAGTAGCTTATCCTGTCTTCTTTTAAATGAACTATAAATAGTAAGCAAAATAAATAGCCAGTAGGTTTAACTTATGATTTAAAAATGGAATATCTTTTTTTTTTGTTTTTTTCCTGGTAAATATAGTATGGTCCAGAAAATATGTTCATACACTTAATTCATATACCTAATTTATAGTTCATTTGAAAGAGGATAAAATTAGCTACTTACTGATAAATTAACCGTCGACATGTTAAAATCTCTTTTGGGTGAAAAATTCCCTCACATAATTGACCATTTATCCCAAAATCACTTTGACAGGGTCTGTACCATAGCCAATATGAATAACTACATAAACAAAATATATCGACTTGTAGTAGAATGAATTATCTATAAGCTGAGGTTTTTTTTCTATCGATAAGCTTTATTCAAACTCTTTAAATCGTTCGGAAAATTTCATTCACCTCATTAGACCATATTACAATATACAAAAAGTCTATTGAAAATCCAAGTTCTTGATTGCTAAAGTTATTTTGCAAATAGCTGATTTGTTAACTAATATTCACTTTTATGGCTTAAATGGAAAGACTTTCATTAGCATTTATTACTTGTAGGGCTCAAATTTGAAAGAATTTTCGATCTTATCAAATGAAAATTTCCAAAATCAATCATAAATCTGTCTATCCTTACATTAAAAAAAAGTTATTTTTGCTCAATTGGCGTATATTCACTTAAAAAACCTATAAAATAATCAAATATTAGAAAAATATTGTGTAAAATTTTGAAAATCTCATGAAAAGATTAAAATTTCCAAGTTTTAAGGTTTTTTTTTTTAACAGTCCCAATTCAATGGAACAACTTTCTGAGAACGTCTCACAAGTGAACCCCAAGTTAAGTCGTGAATTTACAACGCTGTGTCGGAAATTAAGGATCCTGTTATAACGCAAAGACACTTGGAGAAAAGTTAAAATTCAAGTGACACCCGAGTTGGTTTCATTTTAAAATAAATTCTAAAACCATAATATGCTCTTTGATGTGAGTAACCTCGATATGCGCTTACGCAAAAATATCCAAATTTCCTTCAAGAAATTAGATATCAATTTATGTGAGGAACCCTTCAACATAAACGTGACGTGATTCCTAACACATTTTAATAGTCTCTATTTAACGCTGGTCTGCTCAAGAAACAATACAAAAAGTATTCAACTGCTTAAGGTTATTTTTGGACTCCTAAAAACGCTGCGAGAACCTTTTTATGAGTTTCCTTGTTATACATTATAAAACAATATATTTTATTAAAAAAATTGAAACTTTAAATTTTTTTTGTTTAGCCCTCACGATACACCATTCGAAGATGGAACCTTTAAACTAACTTTAGTATTTACAGAAGAATATCCTAATAAACCTCCAACAGTTAGATTTGTATCAAAAATGTTCCATCCAAACGGTAATTTTGCTACATAAACACATAAAATCTTGAATTTTTGATCAAAAATCCAATTTTTAAAGTTTACGCTGATGGAGGCATTTGCTTAGATATTTTACAAAATCGTTGGAGCCCAACGTATGACGTATCAGCAATTTTAACATCAATTCAAGTAAATATTAGAATTTTTTTGTTATTCCAAGTTCATAAAAATTGATTGAATGCTTAGTTTGTCCACATTTTTTTTAAACGCAACAAAAACAAAAAAAATGAAACTTTTCGTTAAAAATTAATTTTTTATAAAGTCACTTTTACACGATCCGAATCCGAATAGTCCAGCAAATAACGAAGCAGCGCAATTGTTTCGCGAAAATAAACGCGAGTATGAAAAACGAGTACAACAAATAGTCCAAGAGTCTTGGTTAGATGATTCAGACGAAGAGTCCGATCAAAACAAAGCCGATGCGCCAAAATAAAAAAATAAACCCAACAAAAAAAAAACAACAACAACTTTTTTTCGAATTTTAAAAATTTTTGTTCATTAATTTTTTTTTCGATCTTTAAATGATGATGTATAATTAAGTTATAAAAAAAAATGGTTAAGGCTTAAAGAAAAAAGTTTAAATAAGACGAACGCGACGACGCTGTATCATCACCCAATCTTTCCCTCTAGCAATAACTATTTTTATTTTATAATTGTTTTATTATCTGTCAAGATCTGTACAATTATTTCCAAGCAAACTTAACTTAATGATTTTTACATGAATAAAAATTTCTAAAAAAAAAATACATCAAAAATAACTTTTTATTGTTCGTCTCTTTAAGACTTTTTTTTTTGCAGCCTTAACTTCCAAAAAAAAATGAGAGCCTATGAGTTAAGTAATTTTTGTAAATAAAAAAAGAAAGATAATTTTTTATGTGTTTTTCTTTCACCTAAGCCTTCAATTAAGCTTTAAACAAAAAAAAAAATGAATATTTGAATATTTGAATTTAAGTCACTGTTAGATGAGCCCAATCCAAATTCACCTGCCAACAATGAAGCTGCTAATATATATCAAGCAAATAAAAAAGAGTACAGAAAAAGAGTTCGTCATATTGTCGAATTGAGTTGGATGAATTAAAAACTTTTTTGAGTGTAAAATTTTTTTTTGTAGATTTTGACTTTTTTTGTGGGTGTAAATAAAAAAAAACTCAACAATAATTAACTAGATGAATATTTTATTCGAAAAAAAAAATTTTTTTTTTGTAATCTCTGTTTACCAAAATTTGAAACCAGACTTTTTCTCTTCTTCTTGTTGAGGTTTAGACGAGTATTTATCATCTAAAATCATTTCGGAATCGGAGAATCCGGACGATGATAATGATGATTGGGCTCGATTTGAAAATGCTTTTACTATAAATGTACTTGAGTCGATAAAACGATCAACACAATTAACTAAACATGACTCTGTTTTACTGTCGAATCTGGATACATTTGGATTTGTGACACACACGTCCCAACATTCGAGAGTTAGTTTTTCGGCGGTTTTTTTCATTCGCGAGTTTTGCTCCATTTCGGCTACAAAACGTGCTAATTCTGGATCTGATTCTAAGAGTTTTTCCATTTTTTTCTTTTGAGTTTTAATCTAAAACAGCTTAAAGTTAATCATGGTCAAATTCGGGATATTTGGATGAAGCTAAACTAGAATTTCGTTAAAAGTAAATGATTTCAACTGCCACCAGATCATCACATTTCAATTAACTGCTCTGCCTGACAATCAATGCTGTGGTGCTGTTTTGAAATATTCAAGAACTATTGTCAAAATTTATCTTTGATTTTGAGATATGACCCAGAAAGCTAAAAAGATGCGAAGCCATACTTGAATGCAAACGGTAGAAAATAATACTTTTTTAAGTCAAGAACTACCGTAAACGCTCGCAATTTCTCCCTGGGGTTTAAATTAGAAAGACTATTCTCAGGGATAGTTACACATTTGACTTCAAATTTTTGATCATTTTTGTCCCATCAAGAAAATTAAAATAATAGTTAATTTTGATGTTTCTAAAGGTCTTAACTAATTTTTAGTCCTTGGGTTATAGGAGGGAATAATGGGACTAATTTAGTTAAGCTTTGATTCTAAATTCAGAGCTAGTTCAATAAAAAAAGTGAAAACTGTTGTTACAACACTTATTTAAAACCTTTTTATTGAAAAGAATGTCCTTTAATTTAGATGACTCATAAATGTCACTGTCATAAATGTCTTAAATGGATACTTACCTGAACCAAAAAGAGCCTAAAAATTGGAGTCAAAAATATCTTGGACCCAGAGCTTAAAAACGTGGTTATTTGCTAGCGTTTACGGTATTTATTTTTATTTTTGTATTCTAGAGGACGAAAAAGGAGCTGTAAAGGGTACAGAAGAGTAATTTTAATTTATAGTAAACACCATTGTGTTGTCAGATTTCTCTTTATAAGATTTCTTAAAACAGCGCCTCGAAATTTAGCTGGAAAAAGCTGAGGAACAAAGGGTAAAATTGCTTTAAGTGTTCAAGTGTTTTCAGATATTCCCGTTGTTTGTTCACAAAATACCTTCTTAGTGTCTCATTTCAGTTGGCGAATTGGAACAGAGAAAGTATTTTATTGAAAAAGGGATGTTTTGATTGCTGTTCGTTTAACAACTCTTCGTTTCTGACAATGAGGTCTCATTTGAATTCGAACGCTTGATTATCATCAAATGAAGGTCATTAGCAGGGATACCCAAAAGCTTCTTTTTTCAATCAAAATGTGCTGAAATAGGTGCAACGACGTATTGAAAGTTGCATTTCTTAAAAATAATAATCAGGGTAGTAAATTACGAAAACTCTTTTCAAATGCTCCTGTTAGGATGTTTCAAAAGTTGTCCTAGCCACTAGTCATAAATAGAGGTCAAGATTTTCTTGAAATAACTCACAAAAGACGGGACCGTCTTCTGAGTCGTTGGTCCAAATATCATCACTAATAATGCTTTTTAACAATCAAAATGAGGGAGTTTACTACGCATTATTAAGAAAGCTGCACAAGTGCTACTTATCAAAGAACAGCGAACAATTTTGTGATAGAAAAAAAAGAATATAAGAACTTTAAATTTAAGGTTAACGTTAGGGTTGTTAAATGAAGTGAATTCTGGTAGTTTAAAATTTTGAAGTCAAAATTCGAAAGTTTGAAGTATATTTTAAAAGACTTCTTTTTGGTCAAGGAATAGACTGGGCTTAACTTCAAACTCTCGAATTTTGACTTCGAAATTTCAAACTATCAGAAATCACTTCATTTAACAACCCTAGTTAAAGTCTATAATTATTAAGTAAGAAGCGCCTTTACATGCTTCCAAATTTAAATAAAATCAAAAAGTAAACGTAAAGTTATAAAATAAAATGTATTAAACTCGAATTCTATAATTTTTTGTTAATTGTGTTTTTACTTAAATTTACATTCAATTTAAAATAAAAAAAAAATTGATTTTTAAACATGAGGTAATTTTTTAATTTCGAAAAATATTATTTTTTTATATACAACCAGCCAAGCTTGATTCCATGTACTTTTTGTAAACAGACATAAATTTGACAACAAACGCTTCCAAATAAAAAATTTGTTTGTCACCCATATTCATTTTGTGTTCCATGTCAGCCGCTATTTCGACTATTTGAGGCTTCAATTGACCATCACAAATTGTTAACAATTCTTTTAAAAGTCCTTTAAAAATAATGTCTGCTGGAATACAATGACACAAAAGTTCATAAAGACGATCACGTATTTGAGTTATTCTTTCAACTGATTGTTGTTGAACTATTTGACGAGCTGTCTCTCTTAAAAATAACTCCCAATCTGGTTCGCTTATTTCTTGATCATTCGTAAATGGGTAATGAGCAACATAAGCTGTCTCGGACATTAAAAGTGCTCGTCTTAAATTTCTATTGGCCTTTTGCGCAATTTTATTAGCCAATTCTGGTGGGATAACAAGACCTTCTAATTTACAAGTTTGTTTTAAAATAAAAACAATTTGCTCATTGGTTGGGGCAGGTACTCGAATAGATAGACAACGACTTCTTACAGCAGGAATTACTCTACTAGTTGAATTACAACTTAGAATCAAACGACATGTGCTCATGTACTTTTCCATTGTTCTACGCAAAGCATGTTGAGCATCTTTTGTAAGTTTGTCAACTTCAGTTAAGATTACAACTTTAAAACTTTTTTGAGTTTGAGCATCTAATTGATTAGTTTGTGCCATTGTTTTAATCATTTCTTGTATGACTATACGATCGTAAATACCAGCATCGCTTGGATTTACTTCAACGTGATAATTACTAGCAAGTGTTGTTATTTCAATTGTCTTTTTAGATGGAGTTTCGAATTGATGACGTTCAATACGTAACTTTTCTACACCAGGTCCATATAATTCTCTCATAGCACACATGATTCGAGTCTTTTTACCAGCGCCATTTGGACCGTACACAAGTAGATGAGGAAAATCTTCTGAATGGACCTTATTAATTTGAAAATTATTTAAAATTTCTTTAAATAATATGGAACATAAGTTTCTTTTAGAATGATTGAATAATCATTTGTTAAAGTGGACTTATTTCAGAAATATTTCTTATTGTATTGCATATAAAATAATAAATCTTTTGCTCATGGTTTACTGAAAAAATACAGTCTGTTTTCAAATCTGTGACGTTTCGATTATGTGACAATTAAGGTTGTTCCCTTGACCCGTCACAAAATCGAGAATATACTTTATTTTGAAATGAAAAAAAAATATTCTAGTGTTTGCATTCGGAACAACATAAAATCAAGTACCGTATTTCCTTGCTGATAAGTGCCCTCAAAATCGACCCTTGAACCGAAGTGAAGTGAAGTGAAGAACCGAAGACTCTTGTAAAAAAACAAATTTTTTTACATTATTCCTCCACTCTAAATTCATAAACCTTCAAAAATGAACATCATTTGGAGCCGCTTTTTCAAAAAGCTTCAATTGATGAAAATCTAAATTATCTAAAACACGATTTTACCATTTTTTTGGCCCCAAAAAAAATGGCAATGTGAAGATTCGTATCAAAAAACATTTGTATCAAATGGATCAAAACTAAAAATTATTTTTTAGGAGTGAACAGATTGAAAAAACGTTGCAGAGGGGTTTTACAATAATAAGCAGGGTTTGTTTTAATATGCAAGTTCAGCGGCTATCATATGCAACTTGATATGCGACTTATTTGAGGAAATTATGCGAATTTAAAATGAAAAAATATGTGAAAATATGCAATTAAATGCAAAAATATGCGATTTTAATTCAAGTTTTTTGTTAAAAGGTCTATGATTTCGAAAATTTAGATGAAGTTTAGATTTTTTTTTGGAAAATATTTTTGACCCTGATGATGGAATTTTTTTTTATTCAATATTATTTCAAAAAATAGAAAAAAAAGCCAGATATGCAATTATATGCGAGAAAAATATGCAATAATATGCAATTATATGCGAGAAAAATATGCAATAATATGCAATTATATGCATTTATATGCAAATGCATATCGTTAGTAGACGTAAAAATGCAACATACGCGACTTTAGCTAAATATGCAATTATATGTTGTTGCATATAAAAACAAACCCTGATAATAAGCATCAAAAAAGCCACCTTTAGAATGAGCTCTGCAGTATTCTGCAATTCTGCAAAATAAAATGCGTAGTTATTTTCAATAACTATCCATGTATTTGAATTTTAATAAATGCGCAATTTTTTTTGCAGAGTTTTGCACAGCTTGTTCTAAGATAGCTTTTTGTATGCTCATCACTGTAAAATATCTCTGCAAAGTTTTTTTCAATTTGTTTACTCTTAAAAAATAATTTTAAGTTTTGATCCATTTGATACAAATGTTTTTTGATACAAATGTTTTTTGATACGAACCTTCACATTGCCAAAAAAATCGACTCCCGAAAAGATAGTTAGCTCAAGAATAGGTCTTGCATTTCGTCTTGTGTTGAGTATCATCAAATTGAAAAGCTGTACTAGGGTTGCTAACGGTTAACCCGGTTAAAATAGTAAAATTAAATTTTTTAAAAACTGAGAAGTAACCATACCCTCAAAAGGTTAATAGACTGTAGAGCTTAAAATTCTCTATCGATTGACACCTAGTTTATAACTCATTTTTTCCATTACTATCCAAAATTTTAATTTAACCGTTTTTTTAACCGGTTAAGTTAACCGAATGTTCTTATGGAAGAAAATCTTAAGTAGTCATCAAAGATTTAATAAAATTTTAGACTAAATGTTATCAACCGATAGAAAATTTTAAGTTCAACAAGCTGAAATGATTTTTTTAAGATGATGACTATTTAATCAAGCAATAACTAAATTTAACCGTCTAAAATTCGGTTAACCACGTGCAACTCTAAGCTGTACCAAAAACAAAGACGAAAATTTAGACATATTTGCATATTGAAGATTTATTAGTATTTTATTGTTAGTCCGGTCTGTTCTTGTATTTTTTTATTTACTTTAATAAGATACCTTTTCCATGAGAAGTAAAATAGAATCAATTGAGTTTAAAGTTTATTTTCAAGCTCCTCGATAAATGATCCTATTAAGACATATTTTTGACCAAAAAATCTACAATATGAATCGATGCTTTTGGAATAAAACTTTGTTTTAGTAAGGAAGGCGAAGCGTAACTCATCCGAACCGTACCGTACAAAATTTTTTTTTTCACTTATCAAAAGCCTAAATTTTCAGAAAAAAAGTTGAGTACGGTACGGTACGTTTAATACGTTTTAGTATGCTTCGCTCCTGGAACGGTACGCTTCGGTACGGAGGTTCCTTGCTACACTTCGATACGCTTGCCACCAAAAGTTCAGTAGATGTGCAGTAGTACTAGTTTGAAAATTTCAAAAAATTACAAGTTTCTTTAATTGTTCAGCTTGTTCTTTATGGTAGTCCAAAGTACCCAAAGTTTTTGGTCTATGTTTATCACACCACAATGACATTTTTATTGACTAGATTAATATTTTCAATAATCTTAAAATATTTATACGATGATTAATTTTTTTGTAGTTTAAATTTTGAAACAAAAGCGTTTAAGTGCTCATGTGAAATCGAAATTTAGAAATTTAAAAAAAAATTTTGTTTCAATTATTTTTATTGGTCAATCAAAAAGAAAATTCAAATTGATTGAATTTGAATCAGTTAAATCTTTCAATTGATTTTCTTCTTCATTTTCACCGTCAACTAAACTATCACTTGATGTATCCAATTTTTGTTTTTTACGATTTGACTTTGAATTCATCGATGTTTTTTTTTTCAATTGTTTTTTGAACAATAAACTCTTACGAGCATTACCATATTTAGCCTCACAAAGTCGTCTATGCGCCAATAATTTTGTTTTTTTACCAAAACATTTCATACATATATCACAACTGCTACTTTGACGTATCATTTTAACAAGACCACTCGATGAGATCTTGTCAAATGAGTCGACATTTTCTTTCAAATTTTTTTTCGATTTAATCACATTAAGAATTTGTTGAGAGCTCGTCGAATAAGCCACATTCAAGTTCAACAGAGTCTCTAGACTTTTAAAAAAAAACAACGAAATGTCTTACGTTAACAAAAAAAAAGAGGGGAAGAGTCATTTAAAATTACTTTGAAAGAGAACGTTTGTACAAGGAATTGAGATCGAATATATTCTCACTTTTATCTTCCTTATTTATTTCGTCTTCATCGCTACTTAAATCACTACTTGATTGAGTACAGTTTTTTTCGTCTAATCAAAATTAATTAATTTAAATAAAGCTCAAACTTTAGTAATTAAAATCTTACTTTTACGTTCTGATAGATTAATTTTTGAGCTTTCTATATTTATGTGATAGTACTTATGTTTTAAAAATGTGAATCGATTATTGAAATTTAAATTGCAAATACAACATTCGTATTCTATTTTTTGAAAAAAAAAATAAAATTAAAAAAGTCTTAAACCAAAAAAAAAAAATGGAAAATTTTTTTCCAAAAAAAAACTCTCAAATTAATAATAGTAACCATTGAAAGACGAAAAAAACTGTGTAGCGCGATCTCAAAAATGTAACAAGAAATAAAGCAGAAGGATTAAAATTTTAAGTATAAAATTTATTTTATAATATTCGTTTGCTTTTTTATATATAAATAAATACATAAAGCCATGAAGTGCCTTCAACTGTTTTGAAAGCCATTGATAGCATGTGTTCAAAAAACGGTCAAAAAAAAAAAAGAATTAAAAATTTTTTTTTTTACACCAATACCATATACATTAAATAAAATAAAAAAAAATTTAACAAAAAAAAAAGTATTTTAAAAATGATTAGATGTTTTGTTTGAATGCATTCAGGTCTTTTCGAAAAAAAAAACACACGAGATTATTCAGATCACGGATCTCATCCAACAAGGGACATTTTAAAAAAATAATTAAAAAAAAAATTTTATAAAAAAAGAAGAATATTTTTACATGGACCCTTTTTTTTTGGAATTTGATGTTTTACTCCTTTGAAGTAAGAAAAAAAAAGTTTCCCTCATTGGGATTACTTTCATATTTTTGATATTCACATAATTACCCTATTTTTTGTATTTACAGTATTGGTAATCAACTTATAAGTAACGATATTTAACGCTTGCTAACATTTTTTTGGTGACGTCAAGTAACGTTATTTGACATTAAATAACGTTAGTTATAAATTGATTTTCAACACTGTTACATTTATTCTCATACATTTACTAGATTTTTTTTAAAAAAATATATTTACAATTTCAACAAAAATAACTCGTCAATAAAAAAAAAACAAAGACTAGTGTATTTAGGGTTATGGGTGTAAATAATATTATAGTTACTATTATTAATTTGTTCGTGAATTTGTTACGAAGACTGTTTTTTTTTAATGTGTGTATTTTTTTTTGGGTTAAATTATAGAATATTATTAGCTGATCACCATATATTATATAAAACAAAACCTTTTTCGTGATTTTCGGATACATGTTTCCGTAATTGTTTGGATGAATTGAATATTTCAGGACAACGGGCACAAGTGTATACTTAAAGGAAAAAATTAATTTAAAATTTGTGTAAAATAATTTAATTTTCTAATTAGGGTTAGTCTTCATTTAACCAATTTAGAAATGCAATTTCTGTTTTGAGTCAAGTCAACAGTTTTTTTTAGTAACTTGAGTTGGCATAACTTCTGCAGAATTGTTGTGCAGTTTCTTTATATAATTTTTAATAGTGTCCAAAGAGTTTTTGCAGATTTTAATCAAAACTTAAACATCTTGTGTTAATGTTTTTACATTTTGTCGAAATAATTTATCTTATCCGAAACGTAGCAAAGCGTACCCCTACCGTGCAATCATAACAGTACCCGTACCCATACTAAAAAAATCGCAAAATCATGCATTAAAAATTTAGAGAATTTTTAATACGGGGACGGGTTATGATTATAGTACGGTAGGGGTACGTTTTGAGTACGGTTCTTTATAGTACGGGTCATCAAGCCATTAATTCAGTGGAAGTGCAGTATTACATAGTATGTTCCGATAGGAAGAATTAGAAGAAAATTTGCTTAGCCTTTCGATTGATGTACAAAAAGACTGTTTGTATCATTTAAGATTTAGAGCACTCTAAAATACAGTCTTTCCTCATTAAGCCGACCAATTTGGTTGAGAACTTTTCTGTGGGTTTAACGAAAATGTCAGATTATTAAGATGTAATCCAACAGTGGGAGATTTAAGAAATGCCGGTTTAGAGAGGATTCGAATTCTGACAAATTCGAATTAACGAGGTTAGACTGTAGCGTCGAGACAAGTCAGCGGACTAGCAAACGCTGAAGAGTCCTATCAAAGTGCGATCTAACGATTCAAATCCGAATAATGAAAATATGATTCGTTAACTCAAGTTTTGAGACGGTGGGAAAAACATTAATAAAATAAAAGTATTTGCGAAAACTTACTTTTGCCGTCTTTTTCGTCTTCAATTTGTTGATGATTTTGATCATCATCATCATCATCGTCGTCATCTTTTTCATTCGAATCCAACATTTTTTGTTCATTTTCATCATTTTGTAAATTTTGATTTAAATCATTATGTTGATAATTTTGTATAGTCTCATTGTCATTATGATTATTATCCAAATCCGTAAACGTTATTAAACCATGACAATCTTGAACAAGTGATTGTTCATGTTGTTGTTCGGATTTAATTAAAATTGAATTGACTAGTTCAGTTTGTTGAGCAGTCGTTAGAGTAACTTGATTAAAATTTGAATTCAAATTTACTATTGAATTTTGATCTGTCATTGTAATGGAAGGATTAAAATTTGTTTCTACCGGATTCGATTGAATTGTGTTCAAACAATTCAAATTTATGTTCGAATTTTTAATCATTAGACCATTAGATGACCCATTTTGTGACATATTATTATTTGAGAGAACAGGCATTTGATTTGGCGATTGGTAAATTATTTGTTGTTGGGGTTGGATAATTAACGGATTAAGGGTCAAAAACGTTGTGTTTCCGTTCGAAAGAGGCGTTAGGCCAAGAGTAGTAACAACTTGGGAATTTGACACTTGATGTTGCTGTTGCTGTTGTTGTTGTTGTTGATGATGAATAGAACCAAGAGTTGTCAAAGTAATCCCGCCTATTCCATTTGACGTAGCCAACAGTGTCAACGGAGTTGTGTTATTCAAAATTCCATTTGGCGAATTTAAATTCAACGAAGTTTGAATTATGTTTTTATTTGTAAGTTTAGATATTTGTTTATTGGAGACAACGGGTGTCGAGGTATTTGTTGGTTCTATTTTAGAATTTGATTGATTTACCGTATTAACAACTTGGGATATTGTGCTTGATATTGAAGAATTTGATTTGTGATTTTGATGTGAACCTGTTGTAACGCTCGTAGACGCGGATAAATTAATATCTGTTGATGAATTATTCGGATTCGAGTCACTATTATTGTTTATGCTACAATTACTACTTGAACTCTTGTTGTGTTTTCGTTTTACTTTTAAATGAACATTTTCTATGTGTCGTTTAACGTTGTATTTATTGGCAAATGTTTTCGTACAACCCGGGTATTCACATCTTTTATGTTAAAAATAGAAAATTAAAAATTTTATTTTATTAAAAATTTAAGTGTAAAATGTTGTAAGATTTCATGAATGCTAGCATGTTTGTTAACAAAGTTTTTCTTTTTTAAAAATTTTAATTATTGTCTTAGGATGTCGAAGCTAAAAGAGATTCAGGTAGTTCTAAATCTATGAGAAGAAAATCTAATAGTTGGCACTAAATTTTCAATTACAAGAAGCTTAGTTAAAAATTATGTTAAATTTTTTTTTTTCTTTCTTCCCGATTTCTTGCGTCTTCTAAATAGTACTGGCCTCGGTCAAACTTTTTTAACTGTAAATTCACTTGTTAAGATTAAAATCAGGTTTATCAACAATATGAAACTAAATAGTTGATTCACGTAAATTATTGAATTTTTACCAATAATTACGTAAAATGCCGTAATATCACAAAACTCAAAATTTCGGATTTTATCACATTTTACGTGCTTACAAGTAAATTTACGTTAAACTTTAGTAAAAATAAAAAATTCCAGCAATTTTTTCATTTGAACTTTGAAATATGATCGATTTTGATAAGATCGATAATCTATATCTCTAAAACAAAAAAAGAGACTTTTCCCTAATTTTGGGTTTTGTGATTTTACGATATTTTACACAACGTAATTACTCGACTTTTGTGACATGTCACTATTTGTAGGATATTCGAGTATATCGACATGGACCGAGTTTTAAAAGAGACATTATTTCATAACATTATTAGACTACTAAAGGGTCTCCTTTTAAATATTCACCTGCTACTTAAAATAGTCTTTTCTTGTACCAATAAATGCTGTTTTTTGACAATCGGAAGAAAAAAATTAAGAAAAGCATTTTCTCACAGCTAAAATCGATAGTGACATGTCACAAAATTCGAGTAATTACGTTAAATTTTGTAAAATCCTGTAATCAAATTACCACTGTATTCACTTTGAAGATCTCAAAGCCTGTTTTAAAATGACAATCAAGCAAATAAAGTTTAGTAGAATTTAAAAACGATTTCCTTAATCATTAAAACCGTATTTATTCCTCGTTCAATAGAAATAACTACAGCTGTGGTCATTCACTTGTTCCTCTTGTGAACTTTCATAAACTAATGATTTGGAAACACCTTCATTGATTCATGAGTAACAACTGAAAGCTTATAAGCTCTAGTTGAAGCTTGTAAAACTAGCTTTCATTAGATACCCATAAATCAATGGTAGCTCTTCGAAATCATTAGTTTATGAAAATTCACAAGAGGAACACGTGAATGATCACAACTGTGGGATAAAAATCTATGCTTTCTATATAAAAAAATATAGTTGCTTCAATTTCGATTGTCAAAGCTATTTAAGACAAATTTCTCGTATGAATATAAAAACAAGATTAGTAAAAAATTTTCATGTATCGTTTGATTTTTTCTGCTAACTTTTTTTAGAATTGTAAATAAGACTACTCTCAAAAATTGTCTCAATTGTCATTCTAGGATCAGATAAATTCAATAAATCTTAATCTATTATGTAATCCTTAGCTTGTTTAATTTCTTAAGTGATTGTTAAAAGTGAAGTGAAGCATTAAAATTATTTGGTCAAATGACAAAACTTTGTCATTCAATTTGATTAAAAAATTGAATATTTACTTGAGATCTTCAACATTTTTTGCTTTAGCTTTTGTTTTTACGTTCGGCTTTTTATTTTCATGCTTAACATCTATATGATGCTTAAGTTTATCTTTACACGAAAAATTTTTCGAACATAATGAACACATATATTTTTTCTATTAAAAAAAAAAAAAAATTTTCTTAATCTACGAATAATTATTTATTTTTTAAAGATTTTAATTACTTCATCAGTATGAGAAAACGATATGTGATCACTTAGTCTATAAGGCCTAGTAAACGAACGATCACAATATGGACAATTGTGTTGTTTACGTTTATCTGATAAATTATTCGAACCCGGACTCTTGTGACAGTCTGTGTTATTTAAAGAAACATTTGTGTCAATCGAAATGAGACCGTTTATTTGTTCAGTCTCAACCAAATTTGTTTCATTTATTGCATTAGCTAAGTCTACACTATTGTTACTACTAAGTTCTTGAGGTGATCTGACCATGACTTTATATTTTTGTTGTTAGTTAATTATTTGTTAATATTCAAATTGATCGGTTTAAATTCATATCTTAAAAATTTTTTAAAATTTTTTAAAAATTTGCACGCTCTATTTTAAAAAATTTTGAACGATCACCATGCTCTCGTGAAATGTTCATTATTCAAAAAAATTTTAAACACATGTATTTAGAAACAAAAAAAAGCATGTTTAATGTGTTTTTTTTTTGCTAAGGAGAAAATTTGGAAGAGAAAAAAGGAGCGAACAAACAAACAAAAAAAATGACAGAGATAAATTTTTTTGTGAAATGGATGAAAAAATTGATTATTGATGAAAAATTCTTGAAATTTATTATGCTGTTATAATATAAACTGCAATTATAAATAAAAGCAGCAGCAACAACAACACAACACAAAAAACTCTAAACGATAAAGAGAGAATATGATTAAGACCAAAAAATGAGAGAATAATAAATTATTTTAATTTTTTTTTTGTTTCATTGCAAATTTAAGAATAATCAAGAATTTTAAGATAAAAAAGAGAAATAAATTTGCAATTTCAGAGTTGGGAAACAACAAAAAAATATAAATAAAATATTTGCATTTTTTTTTATTCCAGTAACAACTATACCAGAAATTATGTTTGAATCGAATTTTATAAAAAAAAAATTTTTTAACGAATCAAACTAAATTGAGCTTTTTTTCTTCTTTCTTTTTTTTTTTTGTATTTCGTTTATTTTAATTTGTTTTGAATTTGAGGATATTTTGTTCTCGAATTATAAAGTGCACAAAGTTAAATTTAGTTTTATTTTAACAAAATGCACGAAAATTCATTTAACAATTAGAAGCTTTTTGAATTGTCTTGATTTTTACTTGACTTCAAATGACATTAATTTCTAATCTCGGAAAATCGAAATTCTTTTAAACCTTGTTATAAAGTACCGTATTAGCTTGTGCACCAACGCAGTATCTAATACCTACCACTAAAAGAGACTGATGACATAAGTTGTTCTCCATTAATTCGGACAGAAAGAAGGGTAGTCACGTTGTAGTAGTAGTAGTAGTAGTAGTAGTTAAACTGCGACTCAATAAATTGAGTAGAGCCTTACAGCTATTGCAGTTTTTTTGCCAGCCCTTGTGACTTGCCCTTTCAAAATTCATCTAATGTCGCCTTGAAATTTTCAGTTGTAGTTGCTTCGATTACTCTTTGTGGCAAACTATTCCAGTCGTTAACAACTCGATTTGTGAAAAAATTAAAACGAACTGCACAGTTCTTGACCAATTCTCTATTAATTCCCATTGAGTGACCCCTTAAATTGTATGACTTTTGACCAACTCTTGATCGAATTCCATTAATAAAATCGACCTTCTCAAAATTATTAACTATTTTAAAGAACTGGATTAAATCACCTCTTCGTCGCCTAGTGTCGAAATCTGTCATGTTGAATCTCATAAGTCTTTCATCGTACGTTAGTTTTGAAAACCCTGGAACCAATCTCGTATCCCGGCCTCGTATACCTTTTCAATTTCTTGTTTATCTTTCTCCAGAAATGGACTCCACACACTAACAGAGTAGAATAAATGAGGTCTTACAAGTCACCGTATAACAATCTCATAACGTTTAGATCTAAGTATTTGAAATTAAAGAATAACCCCAATGATTTTATTAGCACACGTCCACACCAGTGTCTTATGTGTGTTTCCCATTTTAAATCCTTGCTGAAGAACACACCTAAGTCATTTTCTAAAATTGTCTTTCCCATTGCTTGCGTGTCTTCTTTGTTAAAAATTGAATATTCCCAATTACTGCCAATACTTTTGTATCGCCTGCGTAATTCTTTGGTTCATTGATCAAACAATCCACTAGATCGTTAATCTACTAGAATAAAAATTATGAAAAGAATCGGGCCAAGTACCAAGACTTTTTAGAAAGTTTTGAATTTTGGAAAATAAATGAGCGTTTAGAAATGAAATACTTGTTCGCTTAAGACCCTTGAACTGTAATTTTGGAAAGTTTGCATCATATTTTACAAGCTGTAGCATCGCACTTATTTTTTGATATTGTAAATCTTTAGTTTGAATTTGAAAAAATATGATTTTTCAGGATGATCAATCGTTTTGCTCACCTCTATGTGTTTCTATATTATCGTGACTGCAAGGTAACTTAACTCTTATTCATCCAAAGATGGGTCAAAAATAATCATTAAAGACCTAGGTGCGTCATTTTTGACCCAATAAAAAAATTAAAAAAATCTTGCTTTTTTCTAAATATATTGCTTTCCATAGCCAATAACAAATTCAAATAAATATCCATAATTTTGAGAAGCTTGTGTCGATTCAATTTTGGACTCAAATCAGGGAAACTTTGGTCTTTAATGATTTTAAATTACCTTTGGACGGAATTTCATTTGATGACACGTGACTTGACTTGACATTGAACGGACATGTGGTCAAAAAAATGACTTGGAATGGACATTATGTTATCTTGGCGGGACATTTGACTTGGTGTGTTATTAAATGGACATCGTGATCTAGATCAACTCTAGCTTATTTTTTTGAAAAATTTTTATTATTCTAATTTTGTCTCTCACCCTTCTATGCCCATTTTCTTAGACGCGATGTCTGTTCAATGTCAAGTCAAGTCACGTGTCATCAAGGGAAATTGTGAATAGACATGGAATGAACATGATATAGAATAATAGCCAGTTTCTGTCTCTTTACCTGCACAGTATACAGACGAACAAATTCAAATGATTTTTCTGACAAAGTATTGAGTTCTTATGATACTGTTTTATAGACCTGTTGACAATAAAATAAAGAAAAACTTGGTCAATACTTTTTAAAAAATTGTATGTTCAAATCAGAAAGATGAAGAATTATTTACCTTTACTTCCCTGAAAATACATCTGGCCCGATCTAAAAAGTAACTACAGTCGTACCTCAGTTATATCATCCTATTTGTCCGTGGGGGTCAAACATGATATAAGTGAAACTTGATACGAGTGAAAATGTCCATTTGAGAATAAGCCATGTTTAGGGTTACCAATCAAATTGAAATACTTAAGATAAATGTTATTTTTTGAATTAAAAAACTAAATCTATACGAATTAAATGTAATTTCAGTCATAGGACTATAAAACTGTCTTTTAGTGAAAGTTCAAAGGTAATTTTTTTGTTTTCTAATAACCTTGCAATCAATTATTAGCTTTTTGACTTATGACAATAATAATATCTAGACGCATAAATGATATAAACGGGTTAATTTAAAATGAGAAACAATGTTTTTTGACTTTTTTGTGCGCATGATATAAATGAAACATGATATAACTGGACAAAATTTCAATGTAAAAGTATTGACTGCCGTTTGTCTTTTTTTATTGGATGATATAAATGAGGCTTGATATAAGTGCATAGTGATATAACCGAGGTTTGACTGTACTTTTTATCATTTTTAAAGGGAAACCTCTGGACTCATCCTGAAAAAGATATAATTTTTGAACTTTTTCAGATTAACTTGGAAGTCCTCTATCGAAAAACAACGTACTTTTTGTACTTTTTGAGATTAACCTGGAAGTCTACCATCTAAAGACTTTATCTGGCCACCTGATACCTGACCCTCACCTAAACCCTACTCGAACCCTACCTGGGACTTCGCCCCAGACCCCTATCGATTATTTTATCTGAAAAAGTACAAAAAGAACATATTTTTAGATGATAGACTCAGTTGACTTTTAAAAGTTCATTCCTTTTTTGAATCATTTATTTTTTCAAAAAGTATTAAAAGGACTTAAAAGGATTATTTTTTTCTTTGTCAATAAATGGTTTTATTAAACACGAGTTGTAGAATTTGTAAGACTTATTTTGAAGTCTAGTAAAAAACGGCTATACCTAAAACACGGAACTCGACTACGGAATTACGGAACACGGAACACGGAACGAAACGTGCTAAAATACGGAACATGACTTACGGAACAGGCTAAAATACGAAATATATTTTTACGGAATGCATCTAAAATTCGGAACATGGAATGGTTCTAAAATACGGAACTCTTTCCCATTGAAATCTACGGAATGTCAAAACTTTTTAAGGCTTAATTTAATTTATTTAAAGTACGGAATAAATTAAAAAAAAATTACATCTAAAATACGGAATCCTTACGGAGCAAACATAAATTTCAAGCATGGTTGGCTTATTTTTGTATACTAAATTAAAAAAAAGTTATTTCTGAAATACGGAATATCTACGGAATACACATTAATTTTTAACATGATTCAATTTTTATTGCGTGCTAATTTTTTTTATTTAAAACAAGTAAAAAGATGGAATATAAATAATGATAAAAGTTTAAAGAAAGATTATTGATATTGTGACACTTGTTCGGAATCCGGTTTGAAATCAAAACGTGGTAAAAAAGCAAAAAAATAAATAAAAAAAATTGCTAACTTTTGTATTTTTTTCATCAATTAATTTAATAAATATTTTGTTCAATGTATATTCCGTATTTTAGACGTTGCAATTCCGTAATTTATAAAAAAATTATTCCGTATTTTAGATGTTATTCCGTAAAGATATATTCCGCATTTTAGCCTGTTCCGTAAGCCATGTTCCGTATTTTAGCACGTTCCGTTCCGTGTTCCGTAATTCCGTAGTCGAATTCCGTGTTTTAGGTATAGCCTAAAAAACGAGTTAGGAATCAATCAATAAAGAGACTTAAAAGCGTTAGTTACCGTAGTGCATCATGATAGACATCATTGTCTTTTATCTGAAAAAGCAAGTTAATACCCTGGTCTTAACTTAGGTATAACACCAGTTTATACGAAAATACCAGTTTTTACGATCACGGTCTTATAAACCTCAGTAACGTTTTAGCCCCGGGTCTGAAAGAAAAATTCTTTAATAAAATTACAAAACGCAAAAGATAGTTGCTTCTAAAATTGAATTTTAATTTTATTTCAATCTTTTTTAAGAGAGTAACTTTAAAACGAGAAAAACTTAAACAAAAAGGGCAATTTTCCGATTCAAATTATTTTTAATAAATTAAATGAAAATAATTCTCAAGGACTGTTTTTTATCGAAAATTTTTCCGAAAATTTAAGCGAAATATTTGAGGTAGCAAACAAAAAATTGTCAAAAAAAGGAAAAAAGTCTAAAATTTCTAAAAAATGCTCAATGTATCTAAAAGTTGCCTTGTTGATGAAAGTTGCTCGAGAAACTTTTAAATGTCTGTGGTTACCAGCCTTATTCCATGATTTTTCAAATTATCCAGAATAAACAAGTAAATTTAAAAAATAGATTATCATTCTGATCAGTCGAACTAATTTTCATTTCCGTGATTATGTGGGTATCATTACCAACATCAAGTATCTGAATATTAAAATAATTCCTTACTAATGATCAGAGACGACCAAAAGTTGCTCGAGCAACTTTAGCAACTTTAGCAACTTTTGTTGCTTTTCGCAACTTTTCGAAATTTGAGCAACTTTCGCAACTTTCGCAACTTTTGAGCAACTTTCGCAACTTTTGAGCAATTTTGGAAAATTTTTTGAGAATTTTTTAGAAAAATATACATTTTTTTTATTAAAATTAATTTTTTAACTTAACTTCAATTATGAATTAAGGATTTAACAAGATTTTCATTTGAATTCGATTGGATTTTAAATATTTAAATTAAAAAATGTTAACTTCTCTTAAATGCCTACGATAATTTCTAAAAGTGTGGCATTTAGTAGTGCATGGTGTAGAGGATAGCGTATTCGACTCTTATTCAAAACGTCTAAGGTTCGATACCGTGTGAAGCTACATAGGAGAGAGTGCAATCATCTCTTAACATGTCATGCACGACTCGGGTCGAGTATAAACTTGCGCAGTTGCACCTGCATTGTGAAGCAAAAAATGTTTAAGTGCTGCCACGCCACAGCTCTTAAGAGTTTAACCCTAATGGGTCGCAGTAAAACTTACTACTACTACTATTAAAAGACCATTATTGTAAAAGAAATAAAAACTCATCTTTAATAGGCCATGGATATTAAGAATAAAAATTCCAAAGAAAGATATTCACTTAAGCATCTTCAACGTATTAAGCATGTTAAACAAAGTTTTAATAAAAACTCGTCCCGTATCCTTAATCTTAAAGATTATATTAAATGTTTGACGAATGTTTAACAACTTTAATGTTACCCAAATAGACAAAATTTACTCAAATATGAGTCTTGTTTTAATTTTTAATTGATTTTAAAAAATCTTGTATATAAAAGCCTTTAAATAATTAGCAACTTTCGCAACTTTTGAGCAACTTTCGCAACTTTTGAGCAACTTTTAAAGCAACTTTTGAGCATCTTTTGAGCAACTTTTATAGCAACTTTTTAGGACAAAAAAAGCAACTTTTGGTCGTCCCTGCTAATGATCTTGAAAAGCAGCCATTGATTTATTGGTATCGACGCCAAACTGCTCTAGTTTTAAAAGCTAGTAAAAGCTTTTAAAACTAACTTTCATTTGATACTCGTAAATCAATGGTGGCTTTTCCAAATCATTAGTTCATGAAAGTTCACTAGAGAAACACGTGGATGACCACAACTATATGTATTTTACCAAGTCGAAAATGTAAGATCAAAAAATTTCTTTTCTTTCTCGACAAGTTGCCTTACTTATTTATTTTAAGTTTCATAAGTTGAAAAAGATATCAAAGTGAAGATTAAAGTGCCAAACACCTAGCTAAAACTGTGTGTTTTTGACAACCTTCGTCTTAAAAAAAGACAGAAACAATCGAATGATTCAATCGTACGAAATTAAGAATCAATTGCCAAACTTTAGCCATACACGACTCTTCGAAAAAGTTATTTTATTAATTCTTGAGTGAGAAGAATCAGAACCGATATCCTCGACATTTTCAAGTTTGAAAAAGGCTTAAGTAAACAAAATCAAATGGTATATTCCAATCGTCTGTAAAAATTATTCTCAAAATGGATCAAGATAAGACCGTCTTAACCATTGAAAGTCAACTGGTTGATTATTGAAAACAACGAATTTTTGTTTACAGAATTTCAAGTGCACGGAATAATCTACCGAAAGTAATCTTGCAAAAAATCTCAGTAAATTTTAGAAACCGATTAAATTTTTAAAAATGTTTTTGATACTGGTCTCATTTTGAGATCGGTTTTTGGAACCAATTAGATTTTAAAACCGACTGTGTCCGGACCGTTTCTTAAATCAGAACCGATCTACCAGCCCTATTAATGGCCATTATCTCACAGTGTGAAATTTTAAAAGCATTTTTATTTCCACTTAAATATAGGTTTTGATCAAATCAAAGATATCAACAATTTGACAATCTTTAAAATTTTCGTTATTATTTTCGAAGGTACTTAAGATCATGCATCGTTCGTGTATTTAGTTCTTTTGTATCAAAGTTTGTTATTTGATTCACAACATAATTTTGCCTAAAGCTTTGTTTTCATAAACCGAAAGGCCTCTTATTTACTTTTTGTTTGAAATAAACTTTTTTTTACAAGAAAAAAAAAATTTTTATCTCATGTGACTATTCGAAATTTTATCGCAATTCTTAACTAAATAATTTGATATATACCTTAACTTTATGTGACTTCTAATTAATTCTTACCATGATAAGAAGTTATTATAAACTCTCTTTTCTATTTAAACTAATATTATCAAAAATCTTATCAAAACTATCAAAATTTAATTCATTTTAATAGGCAATCAACCAAGGCCATCTATTTTTATGATCATAAAATTATATTCTAAGTTCATTTAAAACTTGATTTTAAATTTTAAAATTTTATTAAGAAGACTTATTAGGGACTATTTCTTATCTAAAATGACAAACGAAGCAACTGAGCCTGTTAAATCGAAAAATTCAAAGTTGTTATTTATAAAAAAAATTCTTGATGGTAGTCACTAATTTAAAATTTTAAGGAAATTTTTTATTATTGTCATATTGATTACTTTGGCCGCTGTTATATCACTCGTTTCCATTATAGCTGTCGAAACAACTAAAAAAAGATCTACAAAACCAAGTAAATTATCAACATAATTTTTCAAATCGTTTAATAAAAAATGAAGCGTTTTTTACTTAGCATTCGAACAATGTAATTCAGCACATGAAGTCTATAATGCAAGCGTTGAAAATTCTCCATTAGGAGTTTACGAGAAATTTGCAGTAGCAGCTGATAATGCAGATTGTTCATCTGTTGGACGGTATAATAAAATAAAATTTTCAATTCAAACTAAAATTATTAATTATTGGATAAAAGTGAATTTTTTGAAAAAAATGGTTCAGCTGTTGATGTTGCAATAGCAACTGCTTTATGTAATTCTATAATGAATGCTCAAAGTATGGGCATAGGAGGTGGTCACTTTATGAACATCTATCTTAAGTGAGTTATCATTCAGATCTCAGATATTTTTTAAAAAAATTTATGGAATTTTTAAAGAGAAAAAAATATTAATTACATAATTGACGCTCGTGAAAAAGCCCCGTTGAGTGCATATGAAACTATGTTTGTGAACAACTCAGAGAAATCGTTAATTGGTAAACATTTAAACCAATTTTAGATTCTTAACTTTCTTAAAAATTTCTTAACAATCCAAAAATTTGAAGGCGGTTTGGCTAGGTAAATTTTGATCTCACAATTTTATTTTAACAGTTTATTAATAATATTGATAAATACTAGTGGAATACCTGGAGAAATAATGGGTTACTGGGAAGCCCATAAACGTGGTGGTAGACTTCCATGGAAAGATTTGTTTCAACCCACTATAAAATTATGTTTAAATGGCTTTAAAATATCAAAAGCTTTAGCTGGTGGTCTTCAGCAAAAAGAAAGCTTGATATTAAAGAACAATCTACTGACAGAGGTCTTCATAAACCCCGAAACAAATAAAGTTTATAAAGCAAATGATACAATTAAAATGGAAAAATTAGGAAAAACAATGCAAATTTTAAGTGAACATGGTCCGGATGCTTTTTATAATGGAATTTTAACAGGATTTATTGTGAGTGAAATTAACGAAAATGGTAATTATTTATATAAAATCATTTTTTAAACCTAAAATTTGAGCAAAGAAAATTTTCAGGTGGAAATGTAACTCTTGAAGATTTTAATTTGTACAGAGCAAGAGTCCACACGAATCGATTTCAAGTGAAACTTGATAACAATCTTAGAGTGTACACTGTACCTCCGCCGTCAAGTGGTATTTTAGTTCCATTTATAATTAAATTAATGAACCGTAAGCTTATTTCCTAAATACTACAATTACATTTTGTTAATTTGAAATTACTTAAGGATTCGAGCTATTTGATGAAAATAAAATGACTGACGAACAAAAAACTATTTTTTATCATCGTTTAACAGAGATTTTTAAGCATGCTTATGCGAAACGTACATTTTTGGGAGATGAAGAATTTTTAGACTTGGGAAAAGTGAATATTGAAAATATACTAGGATTAAATTTTAGCTAAAAAAAATTTTTAAAGTTGTTGAATGATTTACAAGATGAAAGTTTTATAGATTCGATAAAAGAAAAAATAAAAGATGACAAAACATTTCCAACATCATACTATGGGTCAGCTATTGAAAAAGAAGATGCTGGAACAGGTTTTGATCTTGAAAATAAATCAAAATTATTCGATATCAATTTTTTATATTTTTTAGCTCATATATCTGTTTATGCACCGAACGGAGACGCTGTAGCTCTCACTTCGACAATTAACAATTAGTAAATGATACTTTTTTTAGGTTTAATCCAAGATTTTTTTTAAAACTAAACTTAAGTTTAGGAGCAAAATATGGCGGAAAATACACCGGAATTTTATACAGTGACATTATGGATGATTTTTCAACGCCCGGATTTTCAAATTCTTTTGGTTTTGCACCATCTGAAGCTAATTTCATAAGACCAGGAAAAAGACCTTTGTCATCAATGACGCCAATCATAGCTGTTGATAACAATAATGAAGTTCGTTTAATTTTAGGAGCTTCGGGAGGCTCCAAGATTATATCTGCAGTTTCTCAAGTAACATTGTGTTGAAACGTTTAGACCAATTTATTAAATAAAAGTATTAAGATCGCCATAAAAACTTTGTATATGGGAATGAACATCAAAGATGCCATAGATGCTCGAAGAATTCATCATCAGTTGTATCCAAATAATTTAGAAATCGAGGTCGGCTTTTCTGAGGTAAATTTCAAAAGTTTTTTTTCTAATAGCAAGGGTGTAGTCACTGGTTTCCCAAGATTTTAAAATTTTCGTCTCATAAGATGACAAGAGTCAGATAATTTGTTTGTTCTCCTTGTCGGATAGAACCCCGAACCTTTGGACAAACCCAAATCGGGGAAGAAATTTTTTTTCTCACTTTTCTCTTCACATAAACTACCTACCCGAAATCGTGTAAAAAATTCCCGGTAAAAAAATTAATCATCATTCGAAAAGCAACTGTTTATAGCAAATATAATTCTTATAAAATACTATCTGAAGACAAAACAATTATTCATTTTTGATATTAAATTTAATCTTATTATCGATCGAATGATTTATTTGAGATACTGTTCTCAGATTTTTAGCTTTCAAAAGCAAATTTTAATGGAGTGTAAATTTAACTCTGAAATGTCTGTTAAATAATAAATAATAAATTTTGAAAACAAAAGAGGACTATGTTATCAGGTCAGAAGCGGTGCTAGATGTGGACTAATTGTTTCGTAATATTTTAACTTTTTAAAAAAATTAAGCTTAAAAAATGTATTAATTATATTCATTATTATTTATTTGTGAATCTGGTCGAGCAGAGCTCCTTCAAAAATTTAACGGATATTTTCCTTTAAACGAGCTTTAAAAGTCATTTTCATAATTACGATAAATTAATACAAAAAATAACATTTTGGTGCTTCTTCTTCATCATTTAGACACCCAAGTCGGATACACCCCTAAAATGATGGTCTGGTACCGGTCCTGTATCAGGTCGCCCCTAAAATGCGTGGGAAATCAGAAACCTCATTCCGACGTTATTTTCTAAATCAAAGCTATAAAAAACACGAATATTTCTCTCTGGAATCAAAATGAAGCTTTTAGAAAACTCTCTGTTATTATTTACAATTTTATCTCCGCAAGGAGCGAAAAATATCTGGCTTATTTTGTAATGGTAAGGTTTTTGTACGGTAAGGTAAAGAAAGTTACAAAAATGTTAAGGCTTAAGTCGAAAACCAACTGTATATCGGCTCTCAGATGAATAAATCTGTCTATGTAGTTCTAATCAACTACATGCGGAAAGCAGGCAACAAAAAGATTGAAAAAAGGTAATCCGCGCCTTGGGTATCATTTCGTTTATGTTCCGTACTTTAGGTTTCATTCCGCGGGTAGACATTTCCGTATATTAGCACATTCCGTATTTGTGTTTCCGTATTTTAGAATATTCTGTTTCGTTGCATTCTGTGATATCCTAGACTTTTATATTTAATCATTTGTTAACTTAGTTATTACTTTCACTATTGTGTGTAATTTCTTACGCACGCTAACTGCCTTTCCTTATTTTATAGTTCCTATTTATATCACACACTAACAAACTAACACAATCATCTTATTTACAATAAAATATAAAACAACACCGCGTTTTGCTAATAGACACGTACGACCGTACTCAACCCAACCATCACCCATAAACCCCGAATATCACATCTGGCGACGAGGATAAAAGTTTACCAAATACTCCTAACCCTCACCATAAACTAAACCAACCATCTCGTATCATCCAAACCGGATCAAATCTAATCAAAAATCACCATCATCATCATCATTATTACTGTATCATTCGAAACCATCAGACCCAATTCGAGCTAGGAGAATCCTGTAATCAATCGAACTTACCAAATCGAGTAACATAAAATTACCAATCATCCATATCATCGTTTTCATCATCTAAAAAAAAAAAAAAAGGTTAGTATAATTAGTCATATCTATCAAAATTGTAATTTCTTTATCAAATCGAACTAACCAATCAAACCTCTTATCCTTTTCTTTCATTTGTTTGTACCTCAAACCCTACGACAACTCAAAACCTACGGAAATTTGTAATCAACCCTATTTCACCTTTGAATTGTAATTCCATTCAAAAATAAACTACCTTAGCCAACAGCTAACCCCCTTATTTTACCTCTTAATTTCTTTTCTACTCTCTTACGAACATCCAAATGGCACATGAAATCGTACCACCGTTCGATCGTGAACTCGAGACCGACAACGTTGGTTATAGATGGAAGACATGGATCGAGCGATTCAAGATCTATTTGATAACGATTGACACCGAACCGATTGATGACCCTCCTGTAGATCAAGAACCATCAGAAGAGTATAGAAAGAACCAAAAAAAAGTTATCGCTCTACTACTCCATTATATGGGACCTAAGACCTACAACGTATACAACACACTTAAAGCTCCTAATGACACCTTTAAACAAATAATGGACAAAATGACTGGGTACTTCAACCCAAATGAGAACATGCGGTACAGTCGAACGGTATTCAGACAACTAAAGCAGAAATCTGGTGAACCAACTGACAGCTTCGTATCAAGACTCAGGGAGGCAGCAGTTGGATGTGACTTCACTAACATCGAAGAAGAAATCATCACTCAGGTTTCTGTCCATGGTAACTCATTAGCTCTAAAGAAACAAATCCTGATCACATCAAACCTAACCCTAACCAACTTAATGAAAATGGCTCGCATGATGGAGACAATTGACCAATCGATAAACTCAAAAGAGGATGTTAACCTTATCAATATAAGACCTCATAACTTGTCAAAACCCTCAAACCAAAACAATTACCAGTACAACAAAAAACCGATCACCAGCTCTAAAAATCAGGCTCGGTTCGAATCTAGACCTACACGATCTCAAAACTGTGGCCTTTGCGGATTTGAGTACCCTCATGCAAACCGTAAATGCCCAGCCAGTGGGAAAATCTGTTCGGTTTGCAACAAACCAAATCATTTTGCTTCAGTTTGTCGTTCGAATTTTCGTAAACAACAAAATTCAACGATAAGACAAACTCATATCAATCAAATCGATGATGAAGATGAAACTGTGAGTGCTTTTACAAATGATGACATAGAGAACGATCATGTCTTCACAATTGAGTCAAGATCATCCAAAAAAAAATTCATTGACATTAAACTACTGGGACATGACACCAAATTTTTAATCGACACAGGCACAACTGTTAACATAATAGATGAAGTGTCCTTTGATCAACTCAACAAATCAAAAATTACCATTCAGCCTGTTCTCACCAATGTTTACGGATATGCGTCGAACAAAGCCCTTAAAGTTCTTGGTAAATTCTCGACCCACATCAATCACAAAGACAAGAAACATCATACAGAATTTGTGATCTGTGCTGGCTCTTTTGGTTGTATCCTTGGACTTGAGACTCTTGAAGCTTTGGACATCATCAAAATTACATGTAATAATACAAACCAAAACACGTCAATCGACCTTTCCAAATATCCAAACCTCTTCAGTGACAAAGTTGGAAAGATAAAAGGCATACAAATCAAGCTTCACATCGATAAATCGGTAAAGCCTGTTCAACTACCACATCGGAGGATACCATTTCACCTTAGAGAGAAAGTTGAGAAAGAGATTCAGAGAATGCTGGATATGGACATTATTGAACCAGTCAGTGGCCCTACACCATGGGTATCACCAATTGTAGTTGTTCCCAAACCTGGTCAACCGGACAGAATCAGGATCTGTACCGATGCCAGGCTTGCAAATCAAGCAATCCAGCGTGAACGACACATAACACCGACACTTGATGACATAATTGTTGACCTTAATGGAGCAAACCATATTTCGAAGTTTGACTTGAATGGAGGTTATCATCAACTTGAACTTCACCCTGAGTCAAGGTACATGACTGTCTTTAGCACCCACTTTGGTTTGTTCCAATACAAAAGGCTTAATTTTGGCATTAACTGTGCAGCTGAGATCTTCCAAAATGAGATCCGACAACTAATTTCACCAGTCATGGGTGCCAAAAATGTAAGCGATGACATGCTTGTACATGGAAAATCCAAAGTTGAACATGATGAAAGAGTGACCAAACTACTTGATCTACTTGATTCAGTTGGTGCAACTTTAAACCCAAAAAAGGTTGTGATCGATGCACCTGAAATTGAATTTTACGGTATGATCTTCTCTGGTAAAGGAATCAAACCGTCCAAAAGTAAAATCGATGCCATTCAAAACGCAAAACCACCAAAAAACCCAACAGAAGTAAGGAGTTTACTTGGGTTATCACAATTTATTTCAAGATTCATACCAAATTATGCCACCATCACTGAACCTCTCTGGAACCTGACAAAGTCGTCAACTCGATGGCATTGGAACAATAAACATGACAAAGCCTTAGCAGTTCTCAAAGAAGCTATAAGCAGTAAAACACTTGCTTATTTCAATCCGAAATGGAATACAAAAATCGTCGTTGATGCAAGTCCAGTTGGGCTTGCAGCAATTTTAGTTCAATGGAACCCAGAAAATCCAGACGAACAAAATATTCTTGCGTTCGCAAGTCGACTCTTAACTGACGTTGAAAGACGTTATTCGCAAGTAGAAAAGGAGGCTTTAGCACCAGTCTGGGGTTGTGAGAAATTTCACCTCTACGTTTTTGGTCAAATCATAATTATCGAAACCGATAACAAAGCGGTCGAATTAATTTTCAGAAACCCGAGTTCCAATCCACCAGCGCGTATTCAAAGATGGATGTTAAGGCTAAGCCAGTACAACTTTAAGATTCGACATCGCCCTGGCATTGACAACCCAGCGGATTACTTGTCTAGAAATCCAGCTGAAGCACCACCTAACACAAGTCCAGCTGAAGAATACATTAATTTCATAGAAGAAATGATGACGCCAAAATCGATAAAATTAGAAGATTTGATCATTGAAACCAAAAAGGATGAGATCCTTCAAAATTTAATAAAATTAATCAACAAACAAAAGTATGTCGAGTCTGAACCACTAAAACTTTTCAAAAACATACTTGATCAGTTAACTGTATCTTCAAATGGACTCGTGATCAAAGATCGTCAAATCGTAATACCTGAAAAGCTTCATGAAAAAGTTATCATGGCAGCTCATGAAGGCCATATCGGCATAGCTAAAACCAAAGCTTTATTAAGAGAACATGTTTGGTTCCCAAGTCTAAACAAAAAAGTTGAAGAATTCATCAAAAACTGCATTCCATGTTTGGCTACAGTTAAACAAGATGAACATCAGGAGATCCACAGTTCAGAGATGCCAGACCAACCGTGGAGTACAATTGCAGTAGATTTTTATGGGCCAATATACAACATATATTTACTCGTTATCATTTGTCTTTATTCACGTTTTTTGGTCATTGAAAAGGTGAATTCAACTGGTTTTTCAAGTGTGTTTGCAAAATTGAATCACTTATTTTCGATCCTTGGAATGCCTGGCAAATTAAAATCTGACAATGGACCTCCATTTAACGGCTATCAGTTTAAAAATTTTTTAGATCGTCTTGGTATCAAACACATAAAAATAACACCTGAATGGCCGAAAGCCAATGGACTAGTTGAAAGGTTCATGCAAAGTATCACAAAGACAATGCAGGCAGCTAAGATTGAATCAAAACAGTGGGACCTTGAAATTGAAAAACTTGTCCGAAGTCACAATAGTACACCACATTCGACTACTGGTGTTCCACCCAAAATGCTCATCTTCAGATACACAGCCCCAACAACGATGTTACCGATAAATCCAACAATCAAAGTTTACAAAGATGATTTAAACTTGAAAGCTGAACAAAATGATTTTAGATCAAAAGAAAGAGTTCAAGAGAGAAACAAGTATTTAGATCAAGAATTGGAACCAAACGACAACGTTCTAGTAAAACAGAAACAGACAAACAAGCAGACATCATATTACAATTCGAGTCCGTACACAGTCGTTAACAAAAAAGGTACAATGGTAACCGCTTATAATGCTCAAAACAATCACAAGATCACTCGTAATACAAGCTTTTTCAAAAAAATAAATCCAAGATGTGGAGCATTCAGTCATAACATTATCAAAGACATCGGTGATGATTTTCTCATAAATCAGGCTCTTTGTAATTTAATTGAACCACAACAAAGAAATAGTCCTGTCCATATACTCGAAATACCTTTAACTGCTAGGTCCATCACTCGAGCAGTTGAACCAGCCATATCTTGTAATACAAATGCTGGAACGATCGGTCATCAACTCTTCAACATACCTGACCAATCGACACATGATCTAGATCAATCAACTCATCATCTTGATCAGAGTATGGCAAGCTTAAATAGGACAAGAGATCCGTACGAGACGGCCGATGAGAGTGACGAATCAGTTAGAGATGACTTTAACCGAACCATCCATCAGGAAAACTTTAATGAAGTCTACGAACACATCGATACTCATGAAACATCAGATGGCTTAAGACGATCAACCAGAGCAAGACAACCAGTAAAACACCTAAACATAACCAACACCGGTTCTAAGACATATGACCGAGTATAACATTTTGGTCATTTAAAGTGGTGTGAGGATGTGATATCCTAGACTTTTATATTTAATCATTTGTTAACTTAGTTATTACTTTCACTATTGTGTGTAATTTCTTACGCACGCTAACTGCCTTTCCTTATTTTATAGTTCCTATTTATATCACACACTAACAAACTAACACAATCATCTTATTTACAATAAAATATAAAACAACACCGCGTTTTGCTAATAGACACGTACGACCGTACTCAACCCAACCATCACCCATAAACCCCGAATATCACACATTCCGTCCCAGCGTTCCGTTATTTAGGTACAACCATAACTAATTTAATCTAAATTAACTATTTCGAAACAAGATTTAGAAGGCTTTTCTTGCGTAAGAAAAACTCATTATGTCCCAAATAATTTGATTTTTAATTAATTTTTACACACCATTTTTTTTTCGTTTTTTAATATTATCTTATTAAGTGAGCCCTTTAATCTGACTTTATTAAAAAAATTTTCTAATTTTTAGAGTATACTCCTCGATTGGAGTCCATTCATCGTGAAAAGCTTTTTTTCATATAATTATCATCAATATACTTACCGTAAACCCCTTCTATTTGTATCGAGTGATTTTTTTTTAATATTTTGATTGGTGAAGTATTGAGTTAGATTCATGATACCTAATTTTAAAGAGAAGGCTCAGTTGGTTAGAATGAGGTATTTTCCGACTTAAAATGAAAAAACATTTCTTTAGAAAACTTATTTTTAGACAAATAGAGGGGGATTACGGTAATTACTTTTTATAATTGCTTGATTTTAAGCTGAAATCAAACAACATTTTTTTACCTTAAAAATAAGGGGTATCTTAAGATTAAAAATCAAGTTTAATTGGATTAACTTTTTTTTTTTTTCAAGGCAATAGAATCAAATTTAAAAAAATTAGGTCATCAAAATAAATGTTTCAATTTTGGTGGCTCAACTGTTCAAGGTATAAGAATAATGGATAAATCAAAATTTAGTAAAAATATATTTGCATACTCAGATCCACGTAAAGGTAAAAAAATTTGTATGCGATTCAAAATGAAATTATAAATTTATTTTAAAATTTAAAGGTGGACGACCCGATGGTGCTTAAAGAATCGTTTAATTTTTTCATATTATTTTTTTTTTTATTCAGATAATTTTAAGCACTCTTAAAGTTGATCGTTAAAATTTTGACTTCAAAATAAGCAAATTTGAAACCTAGAAAATAAATAAATGCGTAAATACTTCAAAAAAAAAATGTGTTTGACTTGTTATGTCTGCCTAGTAGAAAATATGCTAATCACTAATTGATTTATTTTTAATAAAATTATTAAAAGAAGTTCATTATTTTAATCTTTTTTTGCTTTAAAAAGGTGTCTGCACGAGCTTAGAGTGCCCGAATGATGTAATCATTCAACTATTGGGTACATAGGCGGAAAATACGAATGAACAAACATAAAAATACATGGAATAATTAAAAATCATCTTTTTTTTTATAAACTTTCACATTGCAAATTATCATAAATAATTTAAAATTTTAGTTTTATTGATTTTTTTTATTAAAGAAAAAAAAAAGAAGAATAAAAAAATTTAGGAAGAAATTAAAAAATCCTTTTTTTTGTTTGAAAAACAGAAAAATACTTACGCACAAGCACACGAAAAAAAAATTTTTAAACACTAGAATAAGTTTTGATCAAAAATCAGTTGATTATATTTTTTTTGAATTTAGTTCCATGCGCTTAAATTTTTTAAAAAGTTACAAAATTAGTTATTTAATGATTTAAAATTATAACCAGAATAATAATAACAAAGAAGAAATAAATAATAATAATTATAATGGTGAATTTATCATTATGCGTCTTAAACATAGTATTTTTATTTTTTTTAGATATAAAAGTTGAATCTAACAATGGAATCAATCTAATTATGATTGCAATTCCTTTAAAATTATTTGTTTATTTCAAATTTAATTCTCTCTTTTTCTTTCAATCCGTTTATTTTTTGCTTTTTCTCAGAAAAATTGTATTCATATATTGATTTCCACAATCAAAAAAAAGTAAAACCCAACACACAATATCATTTTTTTGTTTGTTATAAAATAGTATTCAAATTGAACCTTAAAATTTAATTATTTCAAATTATGAAATTGTTTTTTTTTTTCTTAATAAAAAATCAAATAAAATTTAATTTTTATTTGTAGATCAAATAAAGTCTTAGTACGGCTGTTTTGTGTTCTGACGTAATCTGGTTTCATTACGGAATTATAATCAATTTTTTGACATTAAATTTATTAAAAAACATAAACGACACACGTAAATATCAGGGTTGTTTTTTATTTTAAATGATTAAATAATATTTTATTTTCGTTATTATAAGTTTTTTTTTGTTTTGTTTTTTTTTTGTTTTGTTTAAATTGTTTGTTCTATTCTTGTTATTTATGATTAATCAATAACAATATAATAATTACTTCTCATCGTCATACTTTTATTATGAAGTAGTGTATAAACAATAATGAAAAAACAAAATGTTCGCACACTGTCATTTATTGTTTCGACATTTACTTATTTGCTTATAGGAGCAGCTATTTTTGATGCACTCGAAAGTCAAACAGAAGAAAACATTAAAAATGAACTCGAAAAAACTGAAGATGCATACAAAACTCAATACAATATTAGTTATGATGATTACAGAACATTGGAAGAAATTGTCATCAAATACCATCCGTATCGTAAATTTCCTCAATGGTAATTTTTATTTCATTCAAGTTAGATGTGCAAAGATTTCAAAGGCATTTTATTGTGTTTAATAATTTTATTCTCTTGGGCATGATTTTAATTTTTTTGTCATCTTATACAAACACCCTTTTGTGTATTTTCCTAAAAAAAAAAGAGTGACACCTCGAATTTTGAAGGGATTTTAAGTGCTTCCAATTAAATTTTTTATTTGGCATCCTACAATTTATTCAATCAACTTTTTCTAAAAGCAACTTTAGATGCTTCGATAAAATTTTTGAGTTTAAGAAAGTAGGTCAATTAAATTTACAATTTATTATATCCAGGGTGTTAACGATTAATTTATGTTTTAAGTAATTAAGCTTATCGGAAGTTATTATCTAAAAATTATATTAAAAAGAAACTTTATTGCAAAAATAAAATTCGACTTAAATATATATCTAGGTTAAACATAGAAAGCCTTTAGCTATCAAATTCAATTGAAACCTATCATTTCAGATTATAAATGAGAACTAATTAAATTTCTATTAAACAGGAAATTTACTGGAGCTTTTTACTTTAGCTTGACAGTTATTACAACAATCGGTAATTTAAAATTAATTGAAAATAAAAAAATTTTTGAGTTAAAGTAATAAATCATTTTTTTTCATTTAAGGGTATGGGCATAGTACTCCACAAACAGTACCCGGTAAATCATTTTGCATGTTGTATGCTATTATTGGTATACCGTTATGTTTGGTTATGTTTCAATCGGTTGGCGATCGTTTGAATTATTTCGCATCGTTTTGTATACAATTGGTAAAAAAATGTATACGTTTTAAAAATACGGAAGTGAATCAAACAGAAATGGTTTGTGTGGCTGGTGTACTCTCGTTTTTTGTTATAACTGGTGGTGCAGCCATGTTTTCTCATTATGAAGGATGGACTTATTTTAATGCTATTTATTACTGTGTTATTACACTTACTACCATCGGTTTTGGGGATTTTGTGGTAAGAATTTTTTTTAGTTTATAATTTTTTGCAGCTCAAAGATCCTCTTACTTTACTGTAATTCTTAAAAATTTAAACACAACACAATCCGAAACTGTTAACCACTAAACCTCTCAGCACAAAGATTGTGCAATCTCCAGAAAAATTTTTAAGATAAAAAAATTTTAACGGAAAAAGCCTCATATTTACACTTTTAACCTATCTTAAACCCTCACTTTGTGACGGACACCTAAAAACCAATTTTTTTAGACGAACAGACATCAGAAAAATGAGAGATTTAAATTGACATCAGCCAAATTCATCTTAAATACCAAAAAATAGTTTTAAAAATAGTTTTAAATGTTTTTACACGAGTCTAGCTTATCCCACAAACAAAAAACTGCTCCCCACGTCACGAAACTTATCGGCACAAAAATGAAAGAAAACAAAAAAAATCTTTCAAACAAAAATTACAGGAAAAAATGCCTTGAACGGAAACAGGAACGTAGCTGAAAAGTGCAAAACTCAAACTGGCCACCCTCCATCAATTAAATAATGAGTCATTCATTCTCAATTCCAATGGCTATTCCAAAATAAAATAACTTCAATTATGCTAAATATTGTAATTTAACACCTTTCTATAAGAGATAGGTTCTTTAAATTGTTTAAAGCAATCTCCAAATGGAAAAACTTAGAAAATTAATTTATCAATTTTTTATCAACCATTTTTCTTTACTTAGCAAAAAAAAAATGTGTTTAAAAGTGATTTTTGCTGAAGAGATGGATGTTTGTGGAGAGAGATTCTTCTTTTGTGGAGACGTGATTTTCGTTTATCGGGAATGAATTTACAGTAAAGAGATAACCAAATTCCTGCAGTTGTTTTTTAAAATTATATCAAAAAATTTGTTTCCTAACCGGTTTCTGGTAGGAGAAAATAAAAATCAGGAATATCCGAAATTGATTTAATTTCTTTACCAGTTTCAGTTAAAGTTAACCAATCTACTTTACATTACGGAAATAAGTAAACAATCATCGTTAGAATTGCGTAATCTTCTTCTTTATTCTAATGTTGATTTACAGCATTCGGCGACTCTACTTTTCCAAAGTTCGCGTGTTTTAGCAAGGTTTCCCAGTTCCAGTAAAGCCACTTAGCTCTTGACTGGGAATAAAAGACTGCATATATAATTGAAATAGCTTACGTCCTCTTTTAGACGTACAAAGCGCGAACTAAGACTCATAGAGTTCGAGTCTTAGATGTTTCGAGATCACTTCTACGCAGTGCATGACCGACCCAACTAAGTTGTCTTTTCCTCATTGACTCAACCAGAGGTTTTCGATTAACCATTTTATAAATAATTTCGAGTCAATCCGTTCATTTGATCCTATACCAACCCACATTCGGTAACACGCTTTTGCGAAGCTGTTTAATTTGCCTTCTAGTTCTTATGACATTATCCATGCCTCACAACCGTACAATAAAACTGAAACAACAAATTTCCAGTAAGCCGCCAAAGCTAACGCTTTGCGGTTTCCAATTTCTAAAGAATTGCGTTAGGTTCGACCCTAGCAAAACGTCCACGCTATCTGAATTTGTAAAATCTGACCCCACAGGCGTGTTCTCCATAAATCAAAACCTAAAGTTCCTAAATTTTTATGGGGTCGAAAAGAATACTTATTTTTCAGTGGAGTGGGTCTAAGATTCAATATCCCTGAAAGAGTTGTTCGCATAAAACCGTAGAAGCATGGTCAAATAACATATAAAATGATATTTATGACACAGATTCTGATAGAGCACAAAATTTTACACAAGCCGTAGGTCAAAAAATTCTGAACAAATCTTGGGTTTTAGATTTTTAATTTTTTTATCTTAAACAAACGTACTAAATACTGAAAATAGGGCGATTTGAAGTTGCAAATCAATTTAATAAAACCAAAAAACTCAATTTTATTTTTAAAATCTTTAGAAAAAGTACCTATAGTTTTCTTCTTATGCAGAGATATACCTACAAGATCAACATTACATGTAAAACCTTAATGTAAGATCTGCAAATTTCTGCAACAGAATGGCGCATTTAAATTAAATCTATTTACATTGTCTGCATTCTGTACTCAGCAAATATATTTTGCAGATTTTACACTAAGGTTTTACATTTAATGTTGACCTTGTAGGTATATCTCTGCATAAGAAGAAAACTGAAGGTGCTTTTTCTAAAGATTTTAAAAATAAAATTGAGTTTTTTGGTTTTATTAAATTGATTCGCAACTTCAAATCGCCGAAAATAGACAAAAAAACAAAAAATTAAATTAAAGTTTCCTCTTTTAAGAAAATTTATTGATGATCCGTTTTTAAAATTTATTTAAATTTAAGGCTCTACAAGATAGAAACGACCTGTCAAACACAGTGTATGTAATATTATCATTTACTTTTATCTTGTTCGGTTTAACAGTTGTTGCTTCATCGATCAATCTTTTAGTATTAAAATTTTTAACAATGAATACTGACGACGAACGTCGAGAAGAATTTACTAAAAAAGTACAAAAAAATAATAATATCCGATTTAGCAGCACTGATCTGTTAAATGTTGTTAATGGTAATGTTATTTGCACATACGAACCGTCTGACTTGGAAGAATTAAGACGTGAGAATAGTATTAGATTTTGTTTTACGAATAAAAAATCTTATTGTTTTTCGTTTAAACGCCAATTTCCTTTCATCGAATGGAAATCAAAGTCCATTAAAACCGATCAAAATTCAATGTACACACTAGGTCGTATTAAACAAAATCAAAATAACCATCATCATCATCATGAGGATCATGATAAATATTTAATTGATCGAACAGATAGTCAATCACTTGATTTGAGCAATAATAATCGTATTGAACGTAAACAAGTTTTGTGTACATTTTGTTTAAATAATTTAAAATCTAAAAAATCTCATTACACAATACGACGTGGTCCTGGTAAAATATCCCATTTACTTTTAGCGAATAATAATCAAATTGATCTAAATGCAAAATTACATGTTGAAAGTCCAAAAATTTGTTTAACCAAAATCAACGATTCAGTTCTTAACATAAACGATTCATATGAGAATAAAAATGAACAAAATAAACCGAGTTTAAATTATGATATAAATGTGTATATAGACGATGATAACGATCAAGATGACTATTTAACAATGACAAATGCAACTATATTAACAACATTAACTAAACCAGAAAAATCCAATTCTGATAATAAACATTTAGGACAAAAACAAAGTACACCTGTGGAACCAAATTCCGATACAAAATTTAATTTTCTAACTGCAAATTATCTTTCCACAACAAGTATTAAAAAAACTTCCAATAATGATTTGAGCAGTCAAAATATAACCGATTATGATATAAGTTATGATAAATCAAGACTAGATGATGAATCATCACTTAACGATGCCGATGACATGGTGTCTTCGTCAAAAAAATTTCTCGTTTAAAACAAAATTCATTATTAAAAAAAAGGGTTCTTGCGAATTTTAAATTGTTTTTATTTACTGTTTTCTTGACTTATTTTTTTTTGTATTTTGTTTCCATTTATTATCCTTCGATTTGTTTCGATTAAATTTTTATTTTAATATTTTATAATTTTTTTTATGTATAAGAATGATTTTATGACCTTTTAAGTTTTTCTGTTTTTTTTTTTTAAATCTGCTTTTTTCTAACATGTTTATTATAAAAACCAAAAATAAATAGAAAATACATTGATTTGTTTTATTTTATTCATTTAGTCTTAAAACTGTTGGCAGCGCGTAATGAAAACATATTGGCTTAATTATGTTTGTTGCATAGTTCGCCCATTGAAAAACTTCCACGCTAAATGAATTTTCAAAAAACTGACTCGATAAACGTGTTTTCCAAATATTCAGGTTGGGTATTCCTTTCAAGAAAAAGGCAAAAAATAGGAGGTCCATATTTTAGAAACAGTCAATAATTCTCAAAATTTTTATAAGATCGAAAAAAGTTTAATTTTTTTAGAAAATAGGTCTCAACTTTAATGACCTAACAAGAATTGGTCTTAGTTTATCATTAGTAAATTTGTTAGATACTGCACTTCTAACGAACTTTTGATGTCAAGCGTAGCCGTACCGTACCGTAACTGTATCTTTTTTATTGTACTACAAAAAAAATTTTTTTTTTAAAAACAAAAATCAAAAAAAATCTTTTTTTCTTGTTTTTCCAGTACGTTACGCATTGGTTCGTTTAGTACGTTACAGTACGCTTTGCTTCCATTAATTCGGTACGGTAGGCTTCGCTACGCGTACGCTTCGCCTTCATGTTGCTACGCTTCGCTCGCCACCAAAAGTTCGGTAGAAGCGCAGTAATAACATTCATGATGGCTTCTCTAAAAGAGATTTTATACATTTTATCTTAGCTTAAAAAAATGTTTACATGCCATACACTAGCGATATTTCCCCTTTCGGAACCCTTTAATCGTGATATTTTAATTTATTCTCATTTTGTTGTGGTAATTCACGTGTTCCTCTTGTAAACTTCCATGAACTAATCATTTTGAAAAGATATCATTGATTTATGGGTATCAACTGAATGCTAAAAAGCTCTAGTTAAAGCTTGTAATACTAGCTTTCACTTGGTACCCATAAAACAATGATGGCTTTTCCAAATCATTAGTTCACAAGAGGAACACGTAAATGACCACAACAGTATTAATAACTTTTAAAAAATCATCTTTTTTTAGTCACAGAATGAATCGCTAAGAGTTTATTTACCGTAAACCCCCACTTTTTGTATCCAGTAGTTTTTTTTAAATATTTCGATAGACAAAGTATTGTTTCAAAATCTCATACCTTCAGTTTAAAGACTAGGTTGAGGCGGTTAGAATGAGGTATTTTCGAGCCATTGATACAAAGGAATTTAAGCATAAATCGAATGTTAAAGGCCAAATTTTCTGGGTACAATAAGTGTGGGTTTACGGTAGAGTTTTTTGAATTTGAAGGTTATTGTGACCGTTCTAGGTCGTGTTAATATCAAAAAAGCCATGAAATTTGTAAGAATTTTAATAAGCTCTTTTATTTCACGAGTATTTATTTAATCGAATAAAAGTATTTTGGACAAAATTTTATTAAAAAAAATCCTTAATAAGTTTTTTTTATACAAACTTAAAAAAATAAAAAAATATTTATTCATTATGCCGAATAATTAATAAACTTAATTTTATAAAATTAGAGTGATTTATTTTGAAAAATTAAAAAAATATAATAAAATAAACGAATGTCTTTCTGTTGATAAAAAAAAGATCTTTTTGTTTTGATTCTGAGATTTAAGCTTTTAAGTTAGGTTGTGTGGGGAGTTGGTGGTGTTCATTCTCTAAAGGAAAAGTTTATTAACAATTCAAAACCTTTTTTTTTAAATTTTAGATCTTGAACAAATAAGATTCGAGTAAACTAAAAGAAAAAATTTACATATACAATAAGCTTAATGCAGAGGAAAAACAAAAATTTACTCGGGTTTACAGCTGAATTCAACTGAACTTGATAAATTTTCCTGTATTGGTTTTTGTAACAAATTTTTAAATTAACAAAATAAAAAAAAATAGAATTAAGATTTTAAAAAGATCAACGATTGGCTTGTTGTGTTCAAGTCATCATTAAAACTTTCATCACTTTCGTGTTTAATGAGAATTTTTTCGTCAAAACTTATGTTTCTTGACGAGTCTCGTTTGGCTACCGGTTTTCGAATGTTGGATTTATACAAAAAATCACCTTGAATATCATTTTTAATTAAATTATAATTTTGTTTTGATTTGTTCGATTGCTCTTGATTGAAAATAATACTCTCTTCGTCGTTTGAAAATTCATCATCATCACATTGATCAATTGGCACTTGTTTGTACCCAGGCGATGTTTTACCAATTTTATTGAACAAAAAATTATTTTGTATATTTTTATAATTTGATGTAAATTTTTTGATCAACGAAACTGGCTTTTGAAAATTATCAACCATTTTATTTAATTTATCATTTGATGTTTCTGTATTTTTAAAAATAGTTACACTTTGTATTAAATCATTGGATGCTTGTTTAGTATGTTTTGTTGTATAATTCGAATCCTGAGTGTCGATTAATGAATTATTTTTCGATTCGTTTATTTCGTTCATTAGCAAATTTTCTTCCAAATCGTTTGAACTTGACAATTTTTTTGAATTGTTCAAAATTAAATTTAAAATATTACTATCGTAACTATCATTTGATTCATAATCTAATTGTTTTTGTGTGTAATTAGTTTTTTCTGGACTTGTTTTAAAAAATTGAATTAATGATAAAGCACAAATTATGGTCAAAAAACCGCATATACAACCAACAAAATCTTGGAATGATACGTTTAATAATTCTTTAAACAATAAAGCGCTTGCAAACATAACAAAAAAAGTAAATAGAACATAATAAATAGTCGTAACGATTGGCGTATTGAATAAATCAAGTGATTTATTCAAATAATTCATTTGTATAACTATGCAGCTAATGACTAAAAATGCAAAAAAATATGTGTAATAAAATGAAACACTCGGACGATTAAGGAACATTTCTTTTATTCCAAGTGATAAACCTTTGCATGACATTACTGTAAACGCACCCAAAATTGAGCATATTAATATGTATACAAATACGTTCGTGCTGCCGTATTTTGGTGCAATTACGAATATTAAAACTAGTAACGCTATTACACATAGTACTGTAAATGCTATGAACTCTTTAAAATAAAAATATATTCAAAACTTTGCACATTAACAATTCCCAAATTGGTTAACAAACAAAAAGCGAAGTGTGGAATTTTTTAGATTTTTAGGTGTCCAAAAATCTTGAATAAAGATAATTAAATACTTAATTGCCTAATAAAAGACACCAGAGGTAGAATGCAATACTACATGAACTTGTCTGAGGTATAAGACCAGTTTTGGCAAAAATACAAGATCATGGTCTTATATTCGAGTATTGCATGTTACCCCTGGTGTCTTTTATGAGGCAATAATCTTAAATAAACAAATTTATTCGTTTTACAATTTTATTGATGAAATTTTTTTGTAGACCCGGGGCTAAAACTCTACTAAGGTTTATAAGACCATGATTCTGTATTTTCAAAAAACCGGTGTTATACCTAAGTTAAGACCAAGGTGTCTATTATGAGGAAATACAGTATGTTAATTTATGCGAGTTTAATAACACGTGTTTGATTAAAGAGATTTTTAAGAGCTGTCATAACATCTAAAAATAGCAAAGGTAAAATTTGTTTGCACGGTAGCTTAAGGTTGACCTATTCTTGTCTTGAAACAATTTTAATCAAATTAAAATAAAATTTTCCATAAAAAAGTTGCATCTCAATTTTCTAAAAGTGTTTCTAGTTCTAGGACTTGTTGCTTTTAACAAAAAACAAATTTATCTTATGACGATTTTTTAAATTGAAAATAAATCATTTTTTGAGTCTACTATCAACCTGAAAAAACTGCGATCACCGTACCATAAAATATTTTCAGAATTTTTTGAGTTAACTTAAATTTTTAATGTTGATCTACTCTTTTAACCAATTTGAGAGAGCTGCTTTTAAAATAAATTATTTAAGATTTCGAACCTTTATCTTGAATTCTGTGAATGAGTTCTTTTACTGTATTTACTTCACCTTCTTTTGGAGCATGTATTACCATGACAGTTGAACCAATTGCGGTTAAAATACATCCAATTTTTCCGATTAAATTCAACTTTTCATTCAAAAAATATGCTGACATAATTGCACTAATCAATACACTTAATGCACCTAATGGTGTCACTAGAGTGGCAGGCACAAAACCATAAGCAGCAAAATTACATAACTCTCCAATAGCCACTATTTTTAGAGAAATTAAAAAAATAATTTTTACAATTTTTTATTCGAAATTAAAAATACTTGTCAAAAAACCAGACCACCATAGCCATTCTTTAAGGTATCCATAACCTCCTTGTCCTAAAACAAAATATTTTAATTTTAATTTTTGTAAATTCTTGAATAAAATCAATAACCTGCTCGTTTATTTGGAGAAATAGTTGTACTTCCTACCAATTTAAGCAGACCTTTTTTCTTGAGTATAAAACTAGATCCTATAAAAAAACTTGACAACAAAGCTAATGAAAGACCAATGTAAAACTCATGGCCTCTTGATAATGGCCTATTAAGCAATTTGCTTGATACATCTTCGTCTAAACTTGCTAATTTATGAGTTAAATTTAAATTATTTTGGACGAATGTCGTGAGATTTTGAAGTGTCATATTTTCTGAAATTTTGTTGTTGATCCCTCTTTTTTTATCGTTTAACGAGCCATTAAATTTTTAATAAAACATCTAAAAAATGTTCAAAAAAAATTTTTTTTTTAAATGACTAATTATTTACTTAAATAATTTAAAAGAATCTTTAGCTCACTGAATTAAATTTATGCAAATCTTTTTTGGTTTGTAGTGGGTGGTTTAAGATTATCAGTTCTCATAACTACTACTCTCAAAATTATTTGGTAATAAAAAAAAAGACTTTTTTTATGTAAAAAAAAAGACTACCTTCATTTACCAAATGAAGCCAAACTCTTAATGATGGGAAAACTTGTTAAAATCAAGATAGAAATAAACAAACAATGGAAATTCAAAAAAAATATTTCTAAAAAACGTTGCAAATTAAATTGAGTAATAACTTTGATTAACACCTAATACATGACATCTGATTCATAATTTCATAAAAACTACGAAATTTAAAAAAAAAAGTAATTATTAGAACATATTTTATCTTTAAGAGGACAAGTCATTTTGTTAATTAAAAAACAGCGAAATTGAAAAATAAACAAATGGACCTTAAAAAAAATAAAAAAAAACCCTTTGGCAAAACTTTTAAATTTTAATTAAACTTAGCTTTTCGTTTTTTTTTTGTTTCATTTTTTTTAAACAACCATTTTAATACGGGTTTTTTTACGATTTTAAAATAAAAAAAAATCATACGATCAACTCGAATAACTTTATTTTTTTTGATTGTTTTTTTAATAAGATTATGTTTGATTTGACGGCTACTAGTATATTACTCGACGGTTTTTATATTTTAAATTGATTTTTTTGAGATTTATAGAAAAAAAAATTATCAAATTCAATGAAAAGAAAGAAGTATGCATAAGCAAAAAAATTCTAACAATAACGAACAAAGGAAAGCAACACCAACTAAACGAAACTAAATAAAATTCAAATTATTATAATTTTATTTTTTATTTTGTGGTAGTTTCAATTTTTTTTTTTTTTTTGGAAAAAAAAATTATTTCTCATTTTCAACTACTAACAAAAAAATGACGTCTTTTCTAAATTTTAAATTTTATAAAAAAAAATAGGTAAATGAAATAAGAAATTATGTTGTTTTTTTTATGAAAGTGTGTGTGTGTTCGAAGCATTTTTTTTTTGCTGAGTGATTTTTGTTTCTTTTTTTACCGGCGATGTAATCATATAACATATTCGGATAAGTTGCTTACCTTGATTTGAAAAATTCTCCAGTTTGTGTAAAAATCAAAAAAAAAAACATGTACCTTTAGATACCAAACAAATTTTTTTCTGAATTTTGAATAGAGTTCCATTTTCTGAAAAGAACAAAAAAAAATTGAAATTTTTATTTTTTAATTATTTACTGAAATAAGTCTAATACAAATAAAACTCATGTACATATTTTTTTTGTTATTAAATGGTATTGCGTAATCAGAATTAGTGTGTGAGTTAGTGAGTGTATTGTTTGAAAAATCAAAATGCCTATATATCTACATTTTTTGTTAAAATAATTTGCTTTTAACCGTAAGAATTTGAAAAATTTTTACTGTAAATTAAACACTTGATGATGAAACCAACATACCTTCAAGTCAAAATACATATCAATATAACTTCAGTTACTTATCGGTATTACTGCTTGATTCTTTAACATACTATTAAAAGGTATAAAAAATTAAATCCCATATTTTACAACTCGGATTTAACCCCGTATTGCAATCCGAAGAATTTGTTTGTTCGCTTTTAATAATATTCGTGAAACTTAAATAAAAAAATTAGCCTATATTCGCAAAATCTGGACCAAGCTTGACATGAAAAGTCTTGATTTAGTCTTGTCTTGATTTCTGTTACCCAGAAACATGCATCGAACTGATGATTAGATCGGAGAAAACATATAGAATTATAATGAGACTACGTGACATCAATTCTAATTACCAATAGCGTTTCTATTAAGATAAGAACATATGAAATCCAGATGAGGATAACATATATATAGCTCTATATTCGTTTGAGTCAATTTCCTTTTACCGTGAAAAATTGTTTTTAGATTTTAGGGGCGCGTCACTAAACAATAAATTACCTTTGCTTACCGTTTTCACCCGAATACATCTTTGAGATTATTTTTAATTAAGGTTCCAGCATCAATCCCAATTTTCTAGCTACTAGTTCATATCTCTAAATAAATCATTAGTTCCTGAAATACCTTATTAGTTACTCGGAGATAAGAAGAGTACAATTTTAGTATCGTGAATTATCAATTACAGTTAGTTGGTTAACTAAAGATAATTATTCACTGAAGTTTTTATTTAAAAGATGAAATTAAAACAATGTGTATTCTTATTTCGGGGTTAATTGTAAGTTTTGCCGAAAAGTCGCGAATTGTAAATCAATAACTTTTACCAAAGGAGATTTTTTTTTAATTAGTTCATTTTTAATCGTTTTAAAAATATTGAAATTGATAAATAATTGATTTTTTTTGGGAGGCGGTGCCCCTCCCCCCATTGTCTTCAAACGAATCAAAAATGGTCACCTATCATTAAAATTTCTATTGGTTGCCTAATACGTGAAAAGTTGGTTAAATAATTGATTAGACCCCAAAGATCATTAGAACCATTTTATTTTTTTTTATTGAATAAATTAGAATTTGAAAACTCATGATTACAAAAGTAAATAATGATGTATAGAAAACGAGTAAGATCTTACTCGTTCAAAAAATTCATCGATGAATTTTTTGATGAATTGAGTTTTTGGAGGTGTGTTATGACGTAAAATATCATCAATTCCAAAACTCTTTGTCTACGCTTGAAACACGAGAATGGAAACTTTTAAAATACCTTTTAATTGCTTATTTAGTTTTTCTCTCAAGATATACATCATCTTGAATGTGAAACTAATGAACTAAATGGATGTATTGATGTTTATTTGTAAAAATAAAAATAAAGAAATCGTTTATATGCTTGACTTGCTATTCTCAAAAGCTTTCTTATTTTGTTTTTTCTTCGATTGAGTTCTAAGATTTTCTACATATTAAAAATTTTATTTTATATTCTCTAAAACCAATGAAACAATTTTTAGTTCTAGAAGTAACAACAAAGCCTAACCTTGAAAACAATTACATTTTTTTCCTGAATGTCTGTTTTTTAGTTGTAGTTTAGTTTTACACCATTAAATCAATCTTTAAAAAAAGACACTTACAGTGGTAGATGCGATTAATTAATCCCAATGACAGGGATTAATTGAGTGTGAGTCATTTCCTGCAGTTTCTGCCTTTTATTTCTTACAGCAGTTTCCGATCATAAAAGTCGGAAAGTCCGGAACACAAATTATTTAGAGACCCAGAAAACACCGGAAAAATATACAAAATTTATGAAAATATGATTTAAAAATTTAGTTTATCCAAAGTTGGTAATGCTTTGGTAACAGGTAAAATATTTTCTGTCAGAATCTACCGATATCAGAATCTATCAAAAAATCCGACATATTGTCTTTTTTACACGTAAAAGCTATTTTTTGATACTTTTCCTTAGCTTTTTAAGAACGGCTTAACATCTTAAAGCTACCGTATACCCTTGCAATGAGGTTCAACCTGGGTTGTATGCAATCTTCTGATTGGCTGAAAAAAATTGGATACAACCCGAAACTCAGGGTTAAGTGCACGCACCTCATTGCAAGGGTAACCAAAATCTCTTCAAACTGGACAAAAAATCAATAAATCTTTAAAGATTTATTGATCGACCAATTCATTAAAGTATAATTTAAAGCTAATTTTAGCTTTTTTCTTACTAAAAACTTTCATAAAACAGAAGAAACCTGAAACCTTTTTTTATTGAAAAAAAGTTTAAATTGAAACAAAAAAATACCCGATTTTTTCCTCCGTGATTTTTAAATTCATTTTAGGAGAATCTAATGAATGAGACCGAAAATCCTATATTAAGATAGTTTGGAAGCTTTAAAAAAAGTGAAAAGCCTTTACAAGTTTTATCACTAGTTGGGATTGGTGAAGAGTCTTAATCTAGTAATCTCACAATTTTGAACAAATTTCCTATGACCATATTTTTGGATGATTGCAATGAGTCTTTATCTTAAAGTGAAGCTCGATCGATAGTGAAATTTTGGCATATTTAATTAAAGAAGAAATTTCGTTGGTTTTCCCAGATATTTTTTGAACAATGGTTAGGTTTAATTGTCAAAAAAAAATTGTTTTATTTTAAAAAATGTCCTAGATATTTTTTTTAATTTTATTTTCACATCAAATTTTCAAATAAATTTTCGTAATAAAAGTTAAAAAGAAAAAAAAGAGTTTTGATTTTAATATTTTTTATTTTGGAAAATTAAATTTTTCTATTTTCCAAAGTTTTAAAGATAAAAAAATAAAAAAAATAATTAAATTAATTTAGAGTCGATAAAATCATTTATCCGACTTCTCTTAAAATAAAATAAATTAGCCCTCAAAAAAAATTGTTTTTAAGTCATTTTGATAAATATGAGATCAAATTTTTGATTTAAAAATATTTAAACTTTTTTCTCGGCACAAGTTGATTTGTAATCACAAATACCTAGATTTTGATTGAATAATAAATTTCCAGGACATTCTTTTAGAAAAGCAATACTATTGCTACATTGCCAAAATGTTTTACAATCATTCGAATTTTCAAATAGACCATTTGGTTGTGGACAAGAGAAAGCATTATCATTTTTTGAAGCGACTTGAGATAAGTTTTGTGGGATAATAACATTCTTAAGAGCTGATTGACACAAATCACTTGTCCATCCACATGCTTTGAGTTTATTATCAAATACTAAATTACCAGGGCATTCTTTATCGAATGGAATCGAATTTGAACAATGCCAAAATCGTTTACAATCTTGATTATTTGGAAACAATCCTGATGGTTCTGGGCAAACAAAATTTTTGTTTTGATAATCGTTGTTTATTTTAAAAGCTGGACTTGGTTGTGTTGGAACTGTTGTTATTATAATTGGAGCAGTAGCTCTTCGTCTTGATGATTGTGGTACACTTGGATCATATGAAACAGATTTCATGGTAGTTTGTTTAGTAACTTCAGTAGTTTTAATGTTTCCAAAATTAAAACATTTAATCTTAAAGTTTTACATTAAGTTAAATCAATTTTTAAATATACAAGTTTAATTATATTACTGGTCTTTCTTTAACACATGTTTCTTCATTTGTATCGAACCAGTGGTTGTTTGGACATTTCAAAGTAGCTACTGGATCAATGAATCCTTTGAGACAAACTTGAAAATATTCACATCCCATTGAGCTATAAACAAATTTGCTTCCATTACAATGATCTTTAATTTAAAAATTTTAAAAATGAAATTTCTTGATTATAAATTGTTTCAATTACTAATTGGGACAACTTTGGTTGGAACCTCCGAGCCTTGAGTGTATTGAATTGTTGTTGGAATAGCAAATGTTTGTGGTTTAGTTTTTAGAGTCGTGGCTGCAGTTTGAACTTTTGTAGTTGGCTTAGTCAAACTTCCACATTGAGAATCTTTAAGTACTTCATTTATAATTGTCAATAATGGATAGACTCCTTGGTTGCAAAATTCTCCTTTATAATCATCAAAATCAACCTTTTTGAAAAACATTATAAATTTTGAATCTAATGAAAGATTTTTCAATTTTTTTTACCGTCCAAATCATTGAACCTCCAAGACATTTATCTTTAATGTAATTGGCTTTTTGAATAATTGATTCTTGATTTTCATAACCGATCCATTCTGATCCATAAACAACACTTGGTGTTTGATAGTCATTGTCAAATGATTCAACTAAATTGTTTTCTTTGATTATTTTACAAATCTAATTTACAACAAATTAAATGAAATTTGCTAAAAAAAAGATCTTATTAGAGGGGTTATTACTTCAAAATATGATAAAAATCCATCTTCTTTTGTGTATGGTCCTGCTTTTGAAGATCCTCTTGATGGAGCACCAACTTGATTTAAACTAGGATCAACTAATTTAAATCCTCTTCCATAAAAAGCCAAGCCTAAAATTAACTTTTCTTTTGGACAGCCTTTTTCGATCCAGTATTTGACAGACCAATCCTTTTTTAGAAAAAATTAATAGATCAGTATAAAATGGACTTGATTAGTCTTCCTTACGACATTCAAAGTATTTTCCCATGTTAAATCACCAGGTTTGGCGTACAAGCCTGAGTGGAAACCTGTTTTTGAACTCCAAGATCCATGAAACTTGTTAAAGGCGATTTAAGAATTTTTTAAGTTTTAAAATATTTTTTTTGAGATCTTACATCGTAAGCCATTAAATTAACAAAATCGACCAATTGACTTATCTTGTCGACTTCATAAGCTGTATCAATAGTAGCTTGACCACCTGATACTGCAATTGATAATTCCAAATGATTTTTACCAGATACAGCTTCAGTATCAAAAGCAATTCTCAGTTCCTTTAAGAAAATTTAGAATAAAAGTCCGAGTAAAATAATAACAATCATACTTCTAATAATTTGGTAAACTCGACTTTTTTGACAACTGGAAATTCCCAATCGACATCTTTGAAAATTTTTTGATTAAGATAAGCTAACAATGGAAAGTTAGAAATTCACTTACCCAATCCATCAAAATTCCATTTTCTTAAGAAATCGATCGAATTTTTGGCAAATTTTTCCATTGTCTGATCATTTTGAACAACTTAAAAGAAGAAAATTTCTGAAAGATGATACAAAAGATTAGGCTTAGATTTAATTACCAGTATCAAATCCAGCTGAACCTTGACCCCAACCACCGACTGCCAATAAAATTTTCAACGATGGATTCAAAAGCTTCAAAGCCATTATACGCTCGTACATACCAGGACCATTATCAATTCCAATATCACTATCTTCAGTATGAGCTAAATTGTAATTCTCAATTTTAGCAAATGCATAAATCACATGAGTACACAAGTCTGGATTGATGTCTTCGGGATAAAATTCCGAACCAGTAGGTCTAAATGGCGCCCAATTCGTATAATAACTAAAACAAAAAAAATGATCAGAATAAACACGTGGAGCTCAATTTTTGAATATTTACCAAACTTTCTTGAACTCAGCACTACATGTCATAAACTTAAGAGCCACGAGTAAAAATACACTCAAATATCTTTTCGTGAGTATCATTGTATTCTTTGATTACTTAATTTGAGTAAATATTAAATTTTAAGATGATGATGAAGTGTACAAGAATTTTTTACTTTCTTATATAGGTGTACGAGGAAACGTTAAATCATATGAAACAATGTTTAACTTAAATCATTATCTTAAAAAGTCTATTTGAGCCTAAAGGCTTAATTACAATTTTTCAAGTATGTGTGGCTAAGAACAAAAGAAAATTAATTTTAAAAGAAAATAAACTTGTTAGTTGTCAATTTTGAGTAAAAGCAAATTTTTTTTGTGCTTTATTAATTAATAAAATGTTTTTTTGTTGGTAAAAGACAAAAAGTGAACGCACAGGTCGATAAATCTTGCCTCATTTGCGTTCAAGCTGAAAAAAAAACAAAAAAAAAAATTTAATATAAAAAGGATAATTGAAATTGCGTAATAAGAAAAAAATTTAATTTTTAAAAATTTTTTTTTAGTTTAAAAAACTTTTTGTGTCTCTTTAAGGAGGTGCATTAAACCATAGACTGTGAAATTATTTTCCCACTTAGATAGTTTTTTTTTGGTTGTTGCTTGAATCTTAAAATTAAATTTAATGATCACGATTATATTTAAGAAAAACACATTTTGTTTAAAATATTTCTCAGTCGTTGGTCATTTTGATTTCAATTAATTGATGAAATCTCTCGAGATAATCGTCTGATTTTACTATCTTAAGGGTTATGATATTAACCCAATTTCACATCGGGCCAGTCAGAAGTGATTTATTGATCGTTTATAAAATTTATGTGATAAAAAAATGACTTAACAAACGATTAAATTGAGATTTTTTTAACCCAATTTAATATTTAAAAATGATCTACATTTTAAAGTTACCCCCATAGATCAATCAAGCAAATAACCTTTATCTTGAAATTTATTGCTTAGAAGCTTCCTTTCAGTCCCTAAAATGATTTGAATTTCATAACCCCATAATCCATCTTAATAATTTAGTTGAGATTTGGACTCTTATAGAGTTGTAGAATGTAATTAATCATGCGAAAAGTCTTTGACCCCTTGGAATCTTTTTCAACAACAAAATGGTGAAAAAATCTGTCAATTTTCATTTTCCCATAGGTCATCAGATTTGAGTTTATGCATAAAACTGGACTCATTTTTTGACCTAGAATCAGCTACGTTTTTAACCTTAGACAGATATTTTGCAGTATCAACAAAAGATTTCCCAGTCGTCTCTACTTTAGCTTGTATCTCTCGTTCAAAATTTGATGTCGGGTCCATCTGAGAGTATTGTTAGAAAAAATAATTCAATCTCTTTTCAACACAAGTTACCGAACTTATTAACACAAAATTTTTTCAAGAATAAATTAATTTTTGCCCAAAAAATAGAAAACTTTTGAACACAAAATTTTCTTTGAAAGAATCTTGTAATTTTGAACCATTGAAGATGAATATATCCAATCATGACACTAGAGATACAGAACCGACTCAAATAATCTCTCTGGAATCATAGGAAGCAAAAATTCCGTTAATGAAAGTTCGATGGGTGGATCTTACTCAAGTGATCTGTGTTACAGTAATAGTGTTTCTTCGCCACTGTCGTTATTGATTGACTAAAGACACCCGGTTCATCCAAAATTAATTTCGATTTATCATCAGTTTTTGTGTTGTATAGATTTTTTTTGTGCTGAAAAAGTTTCTAATTGTGGTTGTGAGTGTCCAATAAACCCATGTTTCATTGGCGTAGTCACATGAAACAAACTTAAAGTAATCTGTGAGTTTTATCTCGCTGAGTCTAGTTCTAACCGACTTTTAAGCCTTTCTTCATAATTTTTGTTTCAAATTTAAGGAACTAGCTTGGTTCCTATACGTTGAGCTTTTTCTAACTTTTTAAATCCTTCTTTAAGAACAGGGATCTGGCAGTATCTAGGTTTGGTAACGCCTCTGAAACTTTTACTTAGCTAAATTATTAAGCGTTCATTTTAAAAGTTAAACGAGATAGGATATGGAATGGATAATGAAAAATTTCCGATCCTTAAAGTTTGATTACAAATCAGTATTTTTTTACGTTTAATAGAAAAGTCACCAACTCTGCTTAGCTTATCTGGTACGCAAATGGCATCTTTATGTAACATACGTTATTGAACAAATGCAAACTTCGTCGGGTGGATTCTATAAAAAGAGTACAGGAAAGGACGACGTGTAGAGTCACGAAAACGACTGAAAAACTCTGCGACTTCTGTGATGGAAGACCTTATCAAACTAAAATGAATTTTTTCCTACTTCTGAAGAAGTATAGCTAAATGTATCACTGACGATTCTGAAACTAAATGTAAATAAAATTATGACATACTCAAATTTATTTTTCAATATTCATAAAAAAATTTTGAAAATTTCATTTCATTATTGAAAGTCTTTTAAATTTTGATTGGAAAACAAAAATTTAAAAGAAGCCTAAAAAAATGTCGTCGATTGAAAAAATGACCATCCAAGGCATTCGTAGTTACGGGCCTAAGGAACAAGATACTCAAATAATTGAATTTTTCACCCCTGTAACATTAATCGTTGGACAAAACGGTTGTGGTATGTTTTTTGTACCAAAACACTTTACTCCAAGTACAGCACTTTTTTTTTAAAGGTAAAACAACAGTTATTGAATGTCTTAAGTACGCTACAACAAGTGACATGCCTCCAAACACTAAAGGATCCTCTTTTTTATTCGATCCTAAATTAATCGATGAAGTTGAAACAAAAGCAAGGATTAAACTTTATTTTAAAGACACTAGTGGTCTAACAGTTCAAGTTCAAAAAAACTTATGCTCCACCCAAAAGGCTAAAAAGTTGGAATTTAGAACTCTAGAAACAATTATAAGTCGTTATAATACTCAAGGAAAACTCGCTAGTACCATTACGAGTAAATGCATTAATGCCGATGCTGAAGTAATAAACGCATTTGGTGTGTCAAAAGCAGTTTTAGAACACGTCATTTTTTGCCATCAAGAAGACTCAAATTGGCCGCTTAGTGATGGAAAATTGTTAAAAACTCGTTTTGATGAGATTTTTGCAGCCACTAAATACATTAAAGCTTTGGATACTTTAAAAAAAATTCGTCTCGAAAAAAATCAACAAATTAAACAAATGGAAATTGAACGAAAACATTTGGAAACTTATAAGAATCGTTCGGAACAATTGAAACGCGATTCGGACGAGACCAGAAAAAAACTCGAGACTTTGAACAACAAAAAAAATGATCTCAATGAAAAACTCAAACCGGTTCAAAAACAATTGGACTTTTATTTTCAAGAATCGGCTCGAATTTTTGAGATCAAAATCGAATTGGACAAAATTGAAAACGAAAAAGAACTTATTGAAAAACAAATTAAAGAACTACTAGCGACCACTAAGGATTGTTTGTTCACTGGAACAGACGATGAATTGCAAGAATACGTTGAAGAATTCACAGCGACGACTAACAAAATGAGGAAAGAAGAAGAAGAGGAGACTAATAAAAGATTAGAGGCTACCAAAATGGAGATTAAACAAGTCAATAATTCAAAGTCTCGTTTGATCATTGAAATGGGAGCATTGGACAACAAGTACAAAGATTATGTCGATAAGAAAAAACAACTTGTCGACTTGAATAAAAAGTCATGTAATGTTCTACAGATCGAAGAGTGTGATTACAATGAGTTGGAGACAAAACTTTCCAATTTTTTGAACGATTACGAAGATGAAACAATGGTCTTTCAAGAGAATAATCGCAACAAAGAATCTCAATTACAGAATAAAATTGATAACGAAAGAGAAAAAAAGTCAAAATTTGATCAAAGCATACAGAATAAAAAAGAGTCAATTTTAAAATGTAAAAAACAATTGGAACAGATCGAGGACGAATTGAGCATGATACAAAATGATAAAGTTCAAAGTGAACTCAATGAAAAAATAAAAATGTACGAAAACGAAATTGAGAGTCAAAATTCTGAGTTGATTGATATCAATCAACTTAAGTCCGAGATCAAAAAATTAGAGTCAAATCGCTCAAACATGAAACAAAACGAGCAAAATATTGACTCAAAAATAAACAAATGGCACATGAATTCCAAAGTTAAGACCGAAATTGGAATGTTAAAAAACGAAAAAAAATCAAAACAAGATCAAATTAGAAAGACTAAAATGCATATTGATGAAGATTTGGAGAATTTTTTTCAAGACTCGGACAATTACAGTCTTATAAAATCAAATGATCTCAAGTTAAAAACAATTTTTGAATCTGAATGTAAAAAATTATCGAATAAAATCTTAGCATTAGAAAACTCTCGTAAGGACATTGATAAACGTTTATGTTCGAGTGAATTGAAGCGTAAAATGTTAAACGATGATTTTAGATCAAAAGAAGACAAACTTCGAAGTTATGAAGACAAATTACTCAATTTAAATGATTCAATTATAACTGAATCGGATATTCAAAAATTTGATTTGGTCTTGGAGAAATTTCAAGATGAGCAAAAAAATTTTCTTGACGAAAAAGGTTTCCTAAGTGGTGTTGACAAGACTTATAAACGATTCATTCAACAATTACAACTTGATTCGGATGATAAACACTCGTGTCCAGTTTGTATGCGATTGTTTAAAGACATGGACGAAGTCAATGAGACTATAACCGAATTGAATAAGTACACTCGTAAAATTCCTCAGAAAGTGGATGATTTGGACTCAAAATTGAAGGCAACAGAACAAAAGTTGGAGAAGATGATAAATGCAAAATCGATCAAAGAGGCTTATGATAAGATCAAAAATGACGAATTGGGGTCTTTAAAGTCTCAAATTGACGAATATGACCGTAACATCTTGCCTAAACTCCGAGCTGAGTTGAGAGATAACGATGAGAAGTTAAAAGACTTGGCAAAGAGAAAATCTTATTCAGTATCGCTTCATAATGAAATAGTCTTAATTGACAAGTGTCTTAACGAGCTTAATGAGATCGACAGAAAGATTGATTTAGTTGTAAAGAATAGTAATTTAGACGAGTCAGATGACACTGATTTGGAGGGTCTGAACGACGAAAAGTTGTTGATTCAGTCAGAAATTTCAAAATTAAACAAAGAGATCGAGTCAAAACAAGATGAAATTTCTAAAAATTACACAATGACTGATCGTATTAATAATTTAAAAGAGAAATTGAACGAGTGTAAGACAAAGCGTAATGAACTTGTTATGAAATTTCAAAAGAAATCTCAACTAGTTGATAAACAAGAAGAATTAACGGTTGAAATTAATGAATACGAACGCGAAATAGCCGGTCTAAATGAAAGTTTAAAAAAATCCGTAAGTTTATTAAACGAGTTAATCGAACAAAAAGAAGACTTGCAAATTATGAATCATGAAAATATGAGCAAGAGAACTTCATTTTTTAATGAAATTAAAGATTTGTTTAAACGAGTTCACGATTTGGGTGAGTTTGTGTCGAACTTTGAAAAAAATGATGAGTCAAAGATAACTGAGATTAAAAAAGAGTTCAAAAAAGTTGAGCTCACTGAAAAAGATTTGAACCAAAAATTGGAAAGTTTGTATCAAAGAGCTGATGAGATTAAACTCGAAATAGCGAGACATGAGATTAAACAACGAGAGTTAAGCGATAATTTAGCGTTACGCGAAAAGAGACGTTTGTACGAGTTGAAAAAAGAACAATACGCTAAAAAAAAGGATCAACTAGACCTTAAAGACAATATTAACTTGAAAGATTTTAAAATTGAACAACAAAAATTGGAAAGAAAACGAGATGAAATACTCAAAGAAATAAATGATTTAAAAACAAGTGTAAATACTTTGGAGGGTCGTGTGCAAGCTGTTGATGAAGAGTTAAGTTTAGACACGATTAAAAATGCTATGGAAAAATATATGGTTTGTACAAGTGATTTGAGGGTGTTGGAGTACAGTGTTTTGGACATTGAAAAGTATTTTAAAGCTTTGGATAGAGCTATCATGAATTATCATCAAATGAAAATGGGTGAAATAAATAAAATTATAAAACAATTATGGCGACAAGTTTACCGAGGGGTTGATATTGATTATATTGAGATTAGAAGTGAAGAAGAATCAGCGAATGAGGACCAAATTAAATCGAGGCGAACTTATAATTACAGGGTTGTTTTAATAAAAGGCGATGCTTGTTTGGATATGCGTGGTAGATGTAGTGCTGGTCAAAAAGTATTGGCTAGTATTATAATACGACTTGCTCTAGCTGAGACATTTTGTCTAAACTCAGGAATTTTGGCGTTGGATGAACCAACGACAAATTTAGACAGAGAAAATATTGAAGCCTTAGCCAGTGCTCTTGTCGAGTTAGTTTAGTTCGATATTTTATTTTTTGAAAGATTTAGTCTAATGGTTTTTTAGTATTATAAAAGCAAGATCAACTCAAAAAAATTTTCAATTGGTCATTATTACTCATGATGAAGATTTTGTTGAAATGCTTGGTAGATCAGAATATATGGACCAGTTTTATAGAGTTCATAAAGATGAGAAGTAATTTTACTTAAGTTTTATTAAACTTTTTAAGTTGGGGAATATTTTTTTTATCTACATTGGATCTGGATAGTCCAAGCCTCAGTCTCGGAATAGTTTTGAGGTTCTAACGAATCAAGATCCGATAAATAGAATATTTTAATTTATTTTTTTCGCCACGAGTGAAAAGCAAGTGTCATAACTCATTTGAGCCAATCGATACAGTAACCTTATTGGAACCCTTATTCACCACTACCATTTTTTTTAAAGCTGATTGGTCTAAAACCCGTCTAGAGGGATGATAAGAAGAGACGACAAAAAATTAATGCAAAAAAACGCGAAAGAATGTCTCTACCTGGATCCTCAGTCACCGAAATATGTTATTTTACTTGTTACATCTTCTTCTTCAATCGAACGTCTGGAGGATTTGGCAACCTTTGATTTCCAGAGTTTCCGATCATTTGCGAAGTTCACCACTTCAGATATCGTTACATCGTTCTTATTAGGGAATAGAATTCCAAAAATTTAATTTACTGTCTTCCGAGTTTTCTAGAGGGTTCGTAAAGCGGGAAAATATTGGCAGGGTCTTTTTCGTTTCTACGCAACGCGTGTCCGAACTGTCTCTGTCTCAAGAATTCAACAATAGGTTTTTAGTGTACTTTCGCGTAAGACCTCTTGTGTTTGAGATCATACCAAGAAATTTTCTACTCTAACTGAAAATGGCTTAATTGGACTCGACTCACGCAACTTGGCCATGCGAGTTTAGGTATTGGGATTCGGTCTCTAAAATAAAGCTTGCGTTAGTCATTTTTTGCCTTTTAAACCTGTTTGTCAACTCGAATGATATCTTTAAAACTCAAATCATTACTACTTTAGAGAATTTTAATAACAACACTGTCAATAGGTCATAGTCCCAGATTTCAGAGAGAGCGGGATTGGATTAAATATTTGCTCTACTTTAAATTTTTAAGACTTTCGAACTAATTTAATTTTTTTATTTCAAGTGGTTTTTCAAGAATCTCAAGAAGAAACAATTTAAGTTTTTAATTTTTTTACATCTTAATACTAGTGCCCATCAAAATATGCGAAAAGAGATTAATGAGCTGTTTGTTTAAGCCGTTCTTTATTTTTTGTTTGCAACTTTTTGATCGAAATCTTAATTTTAGCTCAAAAATATCCAAATTATATACTTTTGTAATTAATTGAAAAAAAATCCGATTGATATTTTAAGACTCGAATCAGCTTTTTTCGCATATTTTGTAGACTCTTCTTATTACTGACCTTATTTAACAAAAAGAAAACATTGAAATCGAATTTGTATCAATCTGTAAAATAAAATATTCCATTTTTATACTAAAATATTTTTTCATTCAAAACGGACTTTGGGTAAAAGACAACGTCGTAACAAACGTTGCAAAACCCCAATTACAATTGTTATCAAAAATCTATTTTAAATTTAAGGTTGAAAAAAAAATGACTTCTCTACCTGTAAGTTGTTTAAAACTTAACAAGAACATTACTTTAATTTTTTTTAATGTAGAGACCAGACGATCATAGACGTAAATGGGACGTTGACGAATACGAAAAGCCAAGTCAGAAGCGATCATTAGAAGAAGAGGGTGAAGACGATGATGATGAAGAAAAACCAAAACCTAAAAAAGAATTACTTAAAGCCAGAGATTATAAAGTTGGTATATTTTTTTTCAAAAATATTTTTCATTCATATTAAAACCTCTTCCCATTTTTAGATTGATCTTGAGTCTAAAGTAGGAAAAACAATGATAATCTCAAAAGCAACACCGGCAAATCTAGCAGGAGGTTATTATTGTAATATTTGTGATTGTTTGGTCAAGGATTCAATTAATTTCTTGGATCACATTAACGGAAAGAAACGTAAGCTTTTTATTTAGCCCTGAGCTTAACAAGTGTAACTTATTTTTTATTAGATCAAAAGAACTTGGGTATGTCGATGAAAATAGAACGAAGTACTTTAGAACAGGTTAAAAATCGTTTCGAGTTGAATAAAAAGAAAATGGAAGAGAAAAAAAAGCAATACGATTTTGAAGAAAGAATGAAAGAGTTAAAAGAGGAAGAGGAAAAAGCAAAAGCCTATCGTAAAGAAAAGAAAAAACAAAAGAAACAAAAAAATGATCAAGATAATGATGAAGAAGGCGGAGAAGGTGATGCTGCTGATATGGCTGCTATAATGGGATTTTCTGGATTTGGTACTTCAAAAAAAAGCTAATTTCTTTTTAGATTTATTCTTGTTACAATAGTTGTTTGTATTTAGATTTATTTGAATTTCTTCAGATGTGTTTTACTTAATAAAGTTGTTTAAAATATTTTCTCAGTTAACATAAAAGGACCTTATTTTTACCGTTTTCAGGGATCAAAAGTCGATTTTCAATAACAATAAATTATGTGTAATGAAATATTTGTTTTTTAGGGTTTTGTAAGGAGAGATTTTCGAATTATTGGTCAAAAAGTGAAAAATCCCTCATCTTTGTGGTTTATTCGTCTTCTTTTTTAGAAAAAATAAAGCAAAAATTAAAAGATAAAAAACACATATTTACAGTGAATCGTCTCTCGTTTAACCGGATGCATAAAATATTTGGGTATTACCGGTCTCCTTTGACTAAAAAATTACCATTTTTTACCGTTTTCACCTGAATATGGCTTTAGGGTATTTTTTTTCCTCATCGATTATGGTCCTAGCATTAATTGTAGCTTTTTGGCTTTCAGAGCATTTATTCAAATAAGTTATAGCTTATTCCTATCATGAGATAGGAAATTTTTAAATAAAACACAATAACGTTTGGCTGTAAAAAGCTGAGGGTTAGGGCTAAATTTTTTACTTCTATCAAAGTTTTGAATTTCCTGTACATAACAAAATTTTCTGCTCCATCAGAATCAAACAATTTTTTGACCTATTGTCAATGGATCTATATTTATTGAAAGTTTCTTTTCAACATAGTCTTTTTATTATATTTTGTTGCTCGGACTGCTTCACTAAAAGCTTTTGATCGTTTTTTTTTCACAAATAATAAGAGTAAAACTTAAAAAAGTTAAGAACTGAGTAATGAATTTGTCTTTTTTCATTTTTTTAATTAAAATTGGCACTTAATTTCCAAGATATAATGGCCGTTTCATAGCAAAAAGAGATTTAAAAAGGGCATGAAGATTCAAAATTTTAGAAACTATATTCAATTTCTGTAACTTACTTCACTTCCTTCGAGATTTTGTCGTGGACGTACAGTATTCGAAGGTTACGACCTCAACTAATTAAAAACTGTGCCAAATATCCCTTGAAAAGTTTAATTTTAGCCCGCCCGCCCCTTTAGCGAGATAATTCATCATAGATAAAAACCTGAGTAAAGTTGAAATGTTAGCTTACTAACAAATGAGCACGGCTTAAATAGTTTTACGAGGCCTTCGATTGAAGCTTCAAATACTAGGTAACAGGGGTCGAATAAATAAAGCAAAAGTTTGGTGGTTTTTGTCTTCCAAAAAGCTTTCAGACTGAATCAACCCCACGTTTGATTTCTAGGAACCCAAAATAACTTAAAAGCTGGAAGAAGATTGGGATGTTTGAATGATTTTGTGGTAAATTTACTTCTGTCATTAAATCAGTTTTCAAGCTTCATTCAGAGACATGCTAAAAAGGCCATTCTACTTTATTTAGGGGGAGGATTATAAGTTGGGAGCGAAGTCCCCTTCTTGTTTTAATATAAAATTAAATCTAAATCTAATAGATTTGAATTACTTCCAAAAGAATCAAAATTTATTGTAATAAAATTTTTTTTTAAAATACTTTAAATTTAAATTAAAAGAAAAAAATTAGAGATCATTAATTGACACAAAACTTGATCCAAATAAATAATCAATTTAGACATTATATGCCTTAACTGCAGCTCATTTAGATACTTCTTGCAGTACATTGCGATTTAAAATCACAAACTCCACTATTCGCGTTGAATAATAATTTTCCTGGACATTGTCTAAGTATAGGTACACCTCTAACACACTGCCAAAATGATTTGCAATCTTTTGTATTCTCGAAAAATCCACTCGTTTTTGGACACATGAAAACTTTAAACAAAAATAAATCTCAGAACATGTTCAGATCTTAAACCAATAAAAAAGACTTACCATTTTTCGGTTGAACATAAGGTGGTTTAGTTAATTTTTGTTGACGAACAATATTTACATATTCTGTTGTATCTTGATCCAAATAAATGTTACCTGATTGTTTACAAGATTCACTACTCCAAGAACAAGTACTTAACTTGACATCGAAATACAAATTTCCTGGACACTGTTTATCATAAGCCATATTATTTGAACAATGCCAAAATCGTCTGCAATCATTTGGATTGGCAAATATTCCAGATGGTATAGGACACACAAATTTCTTAGGATCACTATTGTAAAATTTAGTTGTAGTTGGTATGGTTGGTCTAAATCGTGTAGTTTGTGGAGTTGGAGTTGTTTTAATTGAACTAGTAGTTCTTCTTGTAAGCGTTGTTGGCTTTGGCTTTGGAGTTGTGGTCGATGTTGTTGTTGGTCGGCTTGTGAGCGGAGTAGTTGAAGTCGAAATCGTTGGAGTTGTAACAGGTTTTTTCGAATTTTCGGGTGTAACATACGCAACAATTGTTGTGTCTGGTGTAACCATTGGAACACGTGTTGTTGTTTTTTGATCGATTACGGTGAATTCGAAAGTTGTGTCTATTGTTATGTATGGAACAATTGTATTTTGAGTGTCACAATTATTCTTAAAAAATATAAAATATTTAAAAAATCTCATAGTTTCTATGATTAATTCAAAAATTCTTTCTTACAGGTCTTTCTTTAACACAAGTCATTTCGTCACTATCAAACCAATAATTATTCGGGCACTTAAGAGTTGCCACTGGTTTTTCAAAACCCTTAAGACAAACTTGATAATATTCGCATCCATCAGCACTTCTCATAAAATCATTGTTTTTACAAATATCTAATTAAAAAAAATTAAAAATTTTGATTTTTTTAAATTTTTAAAAATGAAAATTACTTAATTCTGCTGAAGCTTGTTTAGTGGCTAAAAATATAAAAATTTTAAACTTTTTGTTAAGAATCAATTTGTAACAAATAAAACATACTCAATAAAGAAGCTTCAAAATCTGTTTGACGAGAACTTTCTTTTGTTACAAAAGTAATATCAGCAATAGTTTCTGTCGCAGTTGTTGGTAATTCAGTTGAGGTCGATTCGGTTGAGGTCAATTCAGTTTGTTGGTATTCAGTTGTCGTCTCATAGATTGCTGAAGTTTCAGGTGTAACAAAAATAATTGGGGACAACGTAGACTCTTCAGGAATTTGAGATGTTGGCTCAGAAGAAGTTGTAGATTCGAAAGTTGAAAATTCATAATCAGGTATAGATGTAGAAATAAGAGATTCGGTTGTAGTTTCTATCGGGACAAGAGTCGACTCAAAAGGAGTAGTATTATCTGTCGTAATTATTTCCTGAGCAGTAGTTGTTGGTGATGTTTTTAAATTTGTAGTTGTTTCAGGGTTTGATTCATAGCATTGAGAATCTTTAAGTACTTCATTTATAATTGTCAATAATGGATAGACTCCTTGGTTGCAAAATTCTCCTTTATAATCATCAAAATCAACCTTTTTGAAAAACATTAGAAATTTTGAATCTAATGAAAGATTTTTCAATTTTTTTTACCGTCCAAACCATTGAACCTCCAAGACATTTATCTTTAATGTAATTGGCTTTTTGAATAATTGATTCTTGATTTTCATAACCGATCCATTCTGATCCATAAACAACACTTGGTGTTTGATAGTCATTGTCAAATGATTCAACTAAATTGTTTTCTTTGATTATTTTACAAATCTAATTTACAACAAATTAAATGAAATATGCTAAAAAAGAACTTATTAGAGGGGTTATTACTTCAAAATATGATAAAAATCCATCTTCTTTTGTGTATGGTCCTGCTTTTGAAGATCCTCTTGATGGAGCACCAACTTGATTTGAACTAGGATCAACTAATTTAAATCCTCTTCCATAAAAAGCCAAGCCTAAAATTAACTTTTCTTTTGGACAACCTTTTTCAATCCAGTATTTGACAGACCAATCCTTTTTTTAAATAAATTAATAGAATAGGTCAGGATAAAATGGACTTGATTAGTCTTCCTTACGACATTCAAAGTATTTTCCCATGTTAAATCACCAGGTTTGGCGTACAAGCCTGAGTGGAAACCTGTTTTCGTGCTCCAAGATCCATGAAACTTGTTAAAGGTGATTTAAGTATTTTTTAAATTTTTAAAATATTTTTTTTAGGAGATTTACGTCATAAGCCATTAGATTAACAAAATCAACCGATTCACTTATCTTGTCGACTTCATATGATGTATCAATTGTTGCTTGACCAGCTGAAACTGCAATTGATAATTCCAAGTGATAGCCATTAATTTTTTCCTTGTCAAATTCAGTTCTCAATTTCTTGTTAAAAATTAAATTAGAAAAAATAATTCTTGAGTAAATATTTTACTATTCCTACCGCTAAAAGTTTTGTAAATTCAAGTTTTTTCACAACCGGAAATTCCCAATCAACATCTTAAATTAATTTTAAAATTAAAATTTTCGAGTGATAAGATAAAATTTGATTCTTACCCAATCCATCGAATTTCCATTTTTTCAAAAATCCAATTGAATTAGTTGAAAATCGTTCCAAAGTTTCATCACTTTCAACGACTAAAAAAAATGTCACGAAAAAAATTTCATTTAATTTTAAAAATTAAAACTTACCAGTATCAAATCCAGCTGAACCTTGAGCCCAACCACCGACTGCTAATAAAATTTTCAGCGATGGACTCAAAAGTTTCAAAGCCATTATACGCTCGTACATACCAGGACCATTATCAATTCCAATATCACTATCTTCAGTATGAGCCAAAGTGTAATTCTCTATTTTAGCAAACGCATAAATCACATGAGTACACAATTCAGGATTTATGTCTTCCGGATAAAATTCAGCACCCGAAGCTCTAAATTGAGACCAATTTGTGTAATAACTAAACAATAGAAAATTAAGATTTCAAATCATTATTCCAAGAGTGTTGTCTTTTAGACCGATTGCGGGTCCTTTTAACAACACAAATTGTAAAAAAAATTGTTTACCAAACTTTTTTGAAAGCTGCTATACTGTAGAAATTTGCAAATATTACGGAAAATATTAATCCAAGTTTTACAATTAACTTCATTTTGTTTTTTGTATTTTTTTTCAAAATTTGAAATTAAAATAACTCGTTTTTATATCAATTTTCTACAATTTGTTTTAATGTTCAATCATATGATCTATGAAACACAATTTTACTTTGAGTTAATAGCCTTAGGTTATTAGAGACAATCGAAACATAAAATAAGTTTTTTTTTATTATATAATTGAAGTCTTAATTAAAAAAATAGAGAGAGAAAAAGAAAATTAAAAATCTTTGAAGCCTTTTACTTAAAGCTCTGTGTTATGAGTTGGTGTTTACCAAAGTTAATTAACGAAAGAGTCCTGGTTTCATTGGTCACGATACAAAAAAAAAATTTTTAAAATTATTTAATGACGATTTTGAGATTAAAAATATGCTCGAAATAAAAACATGTTTTGGAGACTTAAATATTAAACTCGTTTACGAGTGAAATAAAACAACAAATGTTGAGTTCCAGTTTAGTTTAAAAATTAAAAATGGACTTTGCTCGCATGCTGATTTTTTTCTATTTCGACAATGTCATTAACAAAAATCAATTGCTAATAATAAAAACTTAAAAGTTTCTTACACTTGAAACCGTTTCTAATTCTAATTGATTTAAAAAAGAGTACTTTTTTAAAATTTTAATTGGAATCTCGTTTTAAACAATAACAAATAAAATGGTCTTATAACAGTTGGATACTTATTTCTAGCTGTGGATTAAGAAATCTTTAAATTTTTTTTTGTTTTGATGTAATTTAGCTACAGGTATGAAAAATGAGTTTTTTTTAAAAAAGCGAAAAATCTTAACCTACTCGGATAAGAGTTTTTTTCTTTTCTAAAACCTATTCTAAGGTTCATTCTTAAATATGAATGAGTCTAATAACTTAATTTTGCAAAAACAAAAAGAAAAATGTTTATTTTTTTAATGTTTAACGACTCAAATTAAATCTAGCCTCGAGAACTTATTACTTAGAATATTTAGTTCATCATACTTGAGATAAAGCAATGTTCCTTTAGATTTAAAAAAAAAATTTTGAACAATATATTTCCGAATCAATTAACTTGATATAACCAAATTTTTATTTGAGATTTTCCGAGAAGTTTCTGTTTCAATTAAAATAAAATAAGTGTTTGATAAAGATGTTGTACCTTTACTACTGACATGTCTCTTTCATGGTTCATTAATTTTGATGACTTAATCAAAAGTCTCTATTTAAAAATTTTTGATAAAAAAAGTGATCACATTTTTAATAAAATCTGAAAAATAAGAACATTAATTTCTGATATTCTTATGACCTAAAGGGATTTGCTTCAAACAGTCTATGATATTAACATTCATAGTCACGAAATTTTGAAATTTTCCAAATTCAAGTATATTTTGGACCGATGATTTACTGAGAAGAGATAGTTTACAAGCCATACACATTAATTAACCTCAACGACCAGAATGGTTGGATTTTACAAAATATTCAAAGCCTCAGTTTATTCAAGCACGTCAAAATTTTAATCGATATCTTCCAACCGCTTGTTGTTAAATTCTTCTAATCCACGCACAGCACATTATTTGAGGTATTTATTTTCAGAAGCATATTTAGCAAAACAGGTCAAAGTTGAAAGCCTAGTCTTAGAAAAATCGATAAAAATGTTAAGGCTTTTTAAGATTGAAAAAATTTTCATATAGACATAGTAAAAGTTGACCGCCAATCGGCTTTTTCGACCGGTCACTTTAAGGCGCATTATTTTTTTAATTAAATTTTTTCAACGATAAAATTAATAAGCGCTCTAAAATTAAATCAAGGGGATAATTTTGACACAAAAATAAAAATTATATAAATATCAATGATACATCATTAACTCTATAATTAGTAAAAAAAAAAAGAGCCTCGGGTCAAATGTTTGAAGCGATTTATTGTGTAGTTTAAAAAATTCAAATGTTGGTATACTAATTTTTTCTCCAATAAAAATCACATCAAAAGAAGTATTTTAATTTCAAAAATGTTTTTTATTAGAATTTAATAACAAAATGAAATTTGTATTCTCAAAAGATTTTAACATACTTTATTTTGAACAAAAAGAATTCGTAACGAATTTTAAAAATTAAAAATATTTGATGCAGTTTTTTAACCCTAAAATTATACATAGTTTTTTCCGAATTAACGTTTCGGTCGGAACTAAACTTTAAAACTATTTGAATCTGTCATTTTTGATTTTTGTGAATGTAAACTTCGAACAGAGAAATAATAAACATGTTTTGACTATAATCCTCAAAATCGAAATGTAAAGCGCTCTTCCAATGGCCACAATACCCACAGACACGCAATAATCTTTTCGTTACATAGGGACGAAAGGAGGCATTCGACCTCACGATTGACAATTTCAAAAATTCTTTCGATTGAAAATTTGCCATCGATGTCGTTTTTTTTTATTTTCTCTAAAAAAAGACGGATTTTGGAGAAGCGACGAGTATCATAGTAATTTTTTTGTTGACGGCAAACTTTTTTCTTCTTTGAAATTATTTTGATCAACTAAACTAAGCAAGACTAGCTAAATAAATTCTTTCAAAGATTCTAAAAAGGGATTTTTTACATACTTTAATATTTAAAATTGTTCAAGTAAAATTTATACTAAGCCATTTTATGTCGCTGCGAAAGGAAATTTGACACTAGCAAAAAAGCTAAATGCTTGAAAGTATGAATGTATGCTTGTTAAGCTTGCATACATTTTTAATTTACCAGGCGTAAACAAGCGAAGATCTCCTTGAATCTGAGAAAATGTTTGTATTCCCTGGGTATGATACAGTGTTGTGCTATGTGAAGTTTACCATTTTTAAATAAACATAATTTTACAAAAAATGATGTAAACTTACAGATTACATCACAATTTACATCTAATTTCGTGAAGTGATGTAATTTTACATCATCGTTGTTGCAAATGATGTTAATTTACGTAATTTTATGTAAAAAATGGTGAAACTCACATAGCACAAAAACACTTTAAGATTAATATAACAAGTGTTTAATTATTTTATATTTTTCAAAGACAAAATATGGGAATACATTAAAAATAACATAAAAAGCAGATTTAACTTCATACCAAGCAGAAAGTATTGCAATTAAATGAACCCTTTTTTTTGAATGTAACTATAAAATGAAGCTTTCAATTATTAATGAAACTTATTTCAAGAGTAGAATATAATTTAAAAAATTTATCATGAAACTTTGCACTAAGTTACCAATTCTTCATAAAGAGAATCTTTTTTGAATTATTTTTATTTTGTTTTAGAGAAAATATTTTAGTTGTATTTTTGTTTATCTTGTATTTTATCAAATAATGGCTACGAACATAGAAGATTTCAAGATGCCAATAATGAATGGTAAAAAAATGCATATTCCATTATCTGACGTAAACGATTTGCCATTTCGAACACGACATGACCCTAACTTTATTGCATCAATAAGTAATTATAAACTTGAAGATTCTTAAGTAAAAATTGCTTTTACAATCTAATTTAAGATAACATGATGCAGGTTCCGGCTACAATTACTGTTACGAACGACTCACCTCGTAGACAACAATCTACAACAAATTTTTATGAACAAACTACATTTCCGATGGATATTCCTGAAAAATTAACAGGTTTGAATTTAAAATAGCAAAGCTTTATTTATTTTTTTGGAAGTTTCAATCTAAATTTTTAGCTGATGTGGGTTTAACTCCAAGGTTTCTCACTACTAACAAGTTGCTAAGATTGGAGCTGTCTTCTAACAATCACTTGCTAATTTTATTTTTTTTAATTTTTAAGTTTACGGTGAGTGAATTAAAAGAAACGTTTAGAGGGCTGGTTTTTTTTTAAATCTTGCAAGCTTAATTTTAAAATTTTTTAAAAATTTATTATTAACTTTATTTTCAAAAGCCGATGGAATTTTAAACAGTCGACCTGATGTTGTATCATCACCTTACAGTGATATAAATGAAGATAATAATATAAACGATACGACCGCGACTCCTCCGTCAACACCAACAAAAGATTTAGCATTTGAAAAACAAATTGATGATGAAGAAAAATTTTCTAAGACTCCACAAATTGCTGCTGATTTATTTCAAAGGTAATTAACTAATTTATTCTATGGATACTTTTGGTAACACTTGTTTTTTAAAGAATGAGACCAAGACGTTCAAGCATTGAAGTCGATTTACACGCTGAAATTCGAATGCTTAGAGACAAATTAAATTATTTAGAAAATGAAGTTCAAGTTAATTCAAGAAGTTGTAAATTGTTTTATGCAATTTTGTGCGGTTATGTATTGCTAAAATCATTTTCGTGGTTAATAAATAAATAAAATTGTATTATTCGGCACATTTACTTGAAGACAAACTTATTTCAGAAACAAAATTAACCGATACTAGAAATAGATGTACCTAGAGTTTGTTTTTTTTAATCAAATTTTAATATTTATGATTGTAAATCAGTAGCTAAATTTTGATTAAAAACTCAAAAGGCTAACATCTATTAATTTTTTATTAAATATTTTTTTATCGTTTAAAAAATAGATATTATTTTTGTAAATAAATTCTGCCATCATAATCGTAAATTTTTTTTTAAGAAATATTCTTAGTCATCCTTTTTGAAAAGGTCACATTTTTGAAAAGGGCCAAATGTTCACTTTTAAATCAAATGATAACTTTTTAAGTGAATTAGGAGCCGAAGCTTTCTTTGATTCCAAATTTTCAAAGGACCACGAAAAAAAGTCAAAATGAAGAAATGACGCCTTTCAATTTTAGGGCTAATCTGTACAATTCTACTTGTCTAAAGCTATTGTATCCTTTTCTAAGATTTGATGAATTAATAGTAAGCTAGAAATCAACTACAGTTGTCTCGCGCTTTTATCCCCTAATCGGTTCTCGACTAGTTTGGGGATATTACGAAATTGGGATAAAATGAAATAAAAATCTTTAAAAATGAAGAACTGAAATTTGTATTGGAAAAATGATGACTTGAAAATTACATGAGCAGTATGGGTAAATAGCCGATTATTTAATGTCACTGCTTCTTTTTAGATTAATATAGTGAATTGCATATAATCGAATTTCGACTGTAGATCGATCAACCCCAAACTCGAGACCAATTTATTTATTTATTTTATTTGTAATACTGCACGAGCCGTAGCTCCTTCCGCAAAAAAAAAATTAATAAGGTTCGCCCAATGCAAAACTTCCACGCTATCTAAATTTACAGAATCTGACCACATATCCGTGTTCCTCATATATGAAAACCCCAAGTTCCCAAAATCTTAGGGGGGGATCAAAAATTTCAATTTTTACCCAGGGGTGCCTAAATTTAGCCACTCTTGAGTGAGTTGTCTTTAGTAAATCGTTTGTATCAATGTAAAATATACACAATTATATGGTTTATCATACAGATTCTGATAGAGCAAAAATTTTTACACAAGCTAAAAAGGTTTTTGATGAAAAAAATTTTTTTTAAATTCTCTTTTTTTTAATAAAATAACAAAAAAATGTCAATTTTTTTAGTTTTTTGGGATCTAGTCCGCGGAAAGTACCAAGACATATGCTTTTTTACCTATCGGCTTGGAGAGCAGAAAATTCTCTACAAAATGTTGGGACTAGATTTTTTATTTATTAACCTGCAGAATAGAAATAAACTGCCTAAAAAGGTGCTAAAAATCAAAATCTGTATGATAAACCATATAATTGTGTATATTTTACATTGATACAAACGATTTACTAAAGACAACTCACTCAAGAGTGGCTAAATTTAGGCACCCCTGGGTAAAAATTGAAATTTTTGATCCCCCCCTAAGATTTTGGGAACTTGGGGTTTTCATATATGAGGAACACGGATATGTGGTCAGATTCTGTAAATTTAGATAGCGTGGAAGTTTTGCATTGGGCGAACCTTAATAATAAAAAAAAAAGAAAAGAATTTCAGTTTTAATGTTAACTTCTAAATAAAAAAAAAAATACTAAAAGATTCAATTATATGTTGAAAAATTCTTCAATTATTCCTCTACAGTTGCATAGGGGAGTCGGAAAGTCTAAGCAACGGGATTGAAAACCATTGTTGTACTCATCAACTAATTGGACAATTAAGTTGACACTCTTTTCCAAGCCACTCCTAACATATCTCTCAGAGAGTTCGTCAAGTCTGTGGTCTACCTTCATTAACTTTAGTTGATTCATCCTTCAAGATGTAGAGTTTGAGAGGGGGTGTCGTATTTTAAACGTAAAATTGAATTGTTTCATCTAAAGATGGGGATAAAGATGGGATATAATAAAAAAAAAACTTACATTATACAATATTGGGGAAAACCGTTCTGAAGTTTAATTGTGCTATAAACCCGAGGGGATTTAATGATAGTCGGATATAACGGCGATACGACTGTAGTGTTTATCTCTCCCTACATTCGAATCGGAAATTCTTAATTTCTCGGAAAACTGGAGAAATTACGGAAATATCTGAAACATAAGACTGCGTATTCTTGATAAAACAAATGAGAAATTCTTATTACATTAAGAAATTTCTGTCAAAAAAAGCTTCCTTTATGACTTTTTTGAACAGTAAAATTAAAAGGTAAAATAAAAAAAGATTTTAAAAACTAAAATGTCTTGAAAATTGTCGGCCATAAATTAAAGAAAAATTTTTGCTTTTTTTTCAAATTTGATTTTTCGAAAAATTATTTTATTGTAGTCTGTACCAGGGCCGTAGCTTCCATGGAAGCTAAAATTACAGAAGAACCACCATATTTTTTTTCTTAATTTTTATTAAAATATTTGTTCGTTTCTTATTAAAAGATATAAACAAAAAAAACTATTAAAAAGAATTTCAGAAAACAGGAGGCCTAAAGGACACTCAGCATAGCCAGCAATTTAAGCCTGGCGACGGCCCTGGTCTGCATGCTGAATTAATTTCTGCTATATTAAGTCGGTTAATATCACCGTTATTCAATCTCGTAATTTATGAAAGAAAACTTAGTGTGAACCCAACAGGAAATAATTATGGAAACATCAGTAAACTTAAAGACAATTTTCAAGTCGTTTCTCTAATGTAAAATGCAAATCGATTAAGTCAGATAAAAGCAAGGGAAAGACAATTCTGTATAGACTACATTTTGATTACATGCTTGAAGCTGGAATTTTTTGTATTCAAAGAGTTATAGATCTACATAAGATGCCTAAAATGAGATATGTGTACTCATTTATTTTCGGGTACTAGGTCGGTTTGAGTAACCCGGAAAAATAGGGTTTTTGGGTTCGGGTAGGGTTTAGGTTACCCATAAGTTTTGGGTTTTAGGGTATATGTTGGATTGGGTAACCCATTAAAATAGGATTTTTGGGTTTACCTACCCAATTTTTGTTGGTTACCCAATCCAACATATACCCTAAAACCCAAAATTTATGGGTAACCTAAACCCTACCCGAACCCAAAAACCCTATTTTTCCGGGTGACTCAAACCGACCCAGTACCCGAAAATAAATGTATACAAATGTCTGCCTAAAATAGTTGATATAAGTTGAAAGTTATGCCGCAAAGTGTTTGAATTTCTCAACTTATTCGGTTTTTAGCAAGCTAAATTCTCGAATTTCGGAATGATAATTTTTTTATAAAATTTGAGCTGAACAGTCTCTTGTTTCGTTAAGAAAGTAATCGTAATAGAGACTCAAAATATTTGAAACCCTTTATTTGAAGCGTTGGAAATTTAGTCTAATACATAATTATAACCAAAATGAATCATTTGGAAATGTATTAAGATTTTAACCAATACTACAATTTGAAGTAAATGCGTTTTGATTTGAAGTAAATGAGTTTATGATAGTTTTTGCATCAGACAGAAAAAAAAATTAGTTAAAAAGATATTTTGTAAAAAATTAAAATGCAAAGCATAAAATATGTATTTTTTAAAAAAATAATTTGTTTATTTTTTAAAATACAGTTACTTAAGAAAAATTTTCTAGCGTTTCTAATTAAAAGTCTTTTGAATAATTTTTTCATTCATAATAAAGTTTTTTTGTTGAATGCTTTTTTTCTCTAAAAAGTTTGTCATCTATTATTTGCAATTTAAAAAAAGGGTGGGAATATGAATTGGTTACAAGAAAATCTATAAGCAAATTACTTAATCAAGATAAATTAACATAGTAATAGTTATTGATTGAATATTCAAAAAATTTTGGTGACATAATTTTGTTGAAGAATTTATTTAATTTTCAATAACTTTAGATAAACTAAAGCTAACAGAAATGGCCAATCCTGTACTTCAAGCGAAAATTGATGAATGGTTAAGATGGGATAGAGTAAGATTTTTTCAAAAAAAAATTAACAAACTCCTGTCACTTGCTCTTGTCATCTAGAATCCGAAAACAAAAGCTGAAATCGAAAGTTTGGTAAAAGACCAAAAATTTGATGAGTTAAAATCTCGTTTACTAGATCGAATGGAATTCGGTACTGCTGGTTTAAGATCTAGAATGGGTGCTGGTTACACTATGATGAACGATTTAACCATTATTCAAACAGCGCAAGGATTTTTACAATATTTGAAAGAACAATTTGGTGAAGAGTTAAACAAAAATGGAATAATTCTTGGCTTTGATGCTAGATACAACAGTGATCGATTCGCAAAATTAACAGCTAATATTTTTTTGAGAGAAAATGTTCCTGTTTATTTGTTCAGACAAATAACCCCTACGCCTTTTGTTGTAAGAATTTTGGATTTTTTATGTTGGAAGGCGACCACTGGAACGGCGGTCAACGATAAAGGTCATAAACTAACATGAAATCTTTTTTATTAAGCCATATGGTATATTGAAATATAAATGTTGTGCTGGAGTTATGGTTACAGCCTCTCATAATCCAAAAGAAGACAACGGTTACAAAGTCTACTTCAACAACGGCTCTCAAGTAATTTTATTTCAATAAAAAAACAATTGACTTAAAAGTTTCAATTTTTATATTGTAGATAATTCCTCCTCACGATAATGGCATCGCTCAAGCAATTTTGAAAAATTTAGAACCAAAAAATGAGTCTTGGGATATTGATCAAGTTGATAATCATCCATTAAGAAAAGACCCTTATGATGAAGTCTATAAAAGTTATTTTGAAGATGTAAAATCATTATCATTTCGTAGAGAACATAATCAAAATACATCATTAAAAATAACTTATACAGCAATGCATGGCGTTGGTCATCAATTTTCAGTTGAATCTTTTAAATCCTTCAATTTGAATCCATTTATTCCTGTTTTGGAACAAATTCAACCAGACCCAGAGTTCCCGACTGTAAAATTTCCGAATCCAGAAGAAGGTAAATCATCATTGAATCTAGCTATTAAAACAGCGAATGAGAATGAAAGTACTTTTATAATCGCCAATGATCCCGATGCTGATCGATTGGCCATAGCTGAAAAATTACCAAATGGTGAATGGAAAATATTTAATGGAAATGAAACAGCGACTTTAATCGGTTGGTGGTTGTGGCACAATTATAAACTAAACAATCCAAATAAAGACGAATATAAAGACGTGTACATGTTATACAGTACAGTTTCATCTCATATTTTAAAATCAATGGCTCAGATAGAAGGCTTTAATTGTGAAGATACTCTAACAGGTTTCAAATGGATGGGAAATAGAGCTGACACTTTGTTAAAAGAAAATAAAAAAGTTATATTTGCGTTTGAAGAAGCTATTGGTTTTATGTGTGGTGTTAAAGTTTTAGATAAAGACGGTGTTTCAGCTGAGTCAGTTGCTTCAGAAATGGCTGTATATCTCAAAGAAGTTGAAAATATGACATGTGCTGAAAAATTAAATTGGATCTATGACACGTAAAGAGTTTTTACTTAAAAAAATCTTATCAAAAGCCAAATTTTAAGTCAAAATTTTTAAGATATGGCTACCATCTTTCGAATAATTCGTATTATTTGTGTTATGAGCAACATAATATTGTCAACATGTTTGAAAAGATACGTCATCATGATCCTAAAATTGAAGATTATACGGTACATGTTGTTTTTATCTCTATATATTTAAATCGTTAGGTAATTGTTTTTAAAATGGCGGAAGATTTAATCAGTTCTATGAAGGGTTTTGTTCATTAAATGAGTTCTGCCTTGCTTTAAGCCTTCAGTAAGGAACCGAATCCTTCTTACGGATGGAATCGAATCCATTAGAAGGCGAATAAACCATAAAGGAATGTTAAACAAATAATATTATATGAAGAGAAGTGGTTAAATAGTGTAAGTTAGAGGGATTCTCTTCTCTATCTCCACTATAAAACTATGGTAGCCTCAAGATGATTTTCTTGAATTATTAATGTCGATTTTTATACTGATAATTATTTTTAGTATCCAGAGTATTGTGGGCGTTTTAAAATAAACAGCATAAGAGATTTGACATCGGGTATAGTTATTGATTTCACAGACGGAGGCAAACGTTCAGTACCAGTAAGAAACAATTTTGGTTATAAAAAAAGTCAAAATCGAAGTTATACATTTTATTAAAAAAGAGCTTTCCAATATCGAAATCAAGTCAAATGGTTACTTTCTATTTTGAAAATGGTTGTATTCTAACAATCAGAACAAGTGGCACCGAACCAAAGATTAAATGGTACTCCGAAATAAGACAAACAGATAAATCAAAGTAATTTAATCATAATTTTCAATGAAAAATAAATCTCTTACGATTTGTTTTTAAGATCAAGAGATGAATTAAAAAGTGAACTTGACGAATTGATTCAAAGCATGGTCAAACATTTTTACCAACCAGAAGTCCATAATTTGAAAGCCCGTACCACATAAATGTTTCAATTTTGATCTATTCTAGTGGCTAAAATCAACGATTGAATTTGACAAGGCCAATTTTATTCCATTTTTATAGTTTATATTAAAGCAATAGATGTTAGACGAAATTTTTAAACAATAAACTTTTTAGATCCCAAGCAATTTTGTTTTATGATTTATTTATTTCAAGATAAGTCGTCAAACAAAAATAAGCTTTTAACTTTTTAACGTCGTAAAAATCATTTGTTTACTAATTTTAGATAATAATAAATCAGTGTCTTATCTGTTGAAATTACTCTGTTCTTACTTTTTATCGTTAGAAAGGTTTAACAAGGTGATAAGCTTGTTTTTAAATTAATTGAATTTATTTTTTCAAAAATACCAAAAAAGGAGATTGTTGAATAGTCGTTTGTTTTAATTTTTTAATTGCTTTTGCGTTTAAAATCGATAATTTTCCTAGATGACAAAGTCGTATACAATGAATCAAAATGAAAAAGAGAAACGGAAAAAAGGTTTTTTTAGTTATTTTAAAAGCGAACAAAACAATCGAGGTGGTAAAGAAAGTTATAGAAAAAAAGAGGATACTAATATTAGAGTAATGAATTCAAGTGGTTCGAGATCAAGACGTTTTAAACAAACTCAAGAGAGAATTTATGATGAAATAGATCTTGGACTTGAGCGTATAAGTTCTGCGGAAGAAATGCACAAAAATGATGATCAAGTACATTTCAAGATAAAATCAAAGAGAGAGTTTTTTTAATTGTATTTTTTGTAATTTAAGAAAAGTGCAGTGTCTGATGAAACAAATATCAAGTCTAAAAGTAGATTTCAAGTTGAAAAAGTAACCGAAATAATTAATTCAGAAAATAATTATGATCAATTAACAAATTTGGAAAAAAGTTCTATTAATGATTCGGAATCACAAAATAATTCTGGTAAAAAATCACCGAAAATTGTCGACGAAGAACCCGAAAATAAATCTACTAAAAAAAATGTCAATTTCAACGCAGATGATTTTAAATTTCAAACAAATTTGAATAAAATAAGTTCATCTAGTCTTGAGAATATTAATAAAATAAGAGCTAGAGGTCGAAGCAAATCGGCTTTTGTTCCCAAAGCTGTCGAACCTGAAGAAGTAATTTATAATTTAATTTTAGTTACAATTAACAGTTTGTTTAAAAAAAATGATTGTATTAAGCAACATGTTAAATTTCGTAACTTATTTTAGAAGTGAACTGTTTTATTAATCTTATGAGCACCAAAGTCGAATTCCCATCATGCTGGCCCATATTCAAGACATGTTCCCAGTTTCTAGGGATTGATTCTTTAAATAAGAAAAAAATACTAAAAATTTGTCACAAATCTTCGCAACAAAAAAACACAGAAATTTGAAATTCTCCCAGTCAATTTCAATTTAGGAATTCAACTTACAAAGAGTGTGATATCAATGTAAAATTCATGCATTATTATTGTTTGCTTGTTGAGTTCCAATGTACCGTATTTCCTTGCTGATAAGCGCCCTCATAAAACCCTCTTTTTTAGACGAACGAACATAAAGTCACTGTAACTTTTGTGATCTTCAGATACGGTGGTAAGACGGTTGTAACACTACCAATGACCGAACCTATATCGTATTCGACAATTTCTCCTACTAGGTCAATAGTCTCTATTGATGATGCTGGTGGCGAGAGTTTTGTCGGGATATTCACGCCGCCGGGGGGAGCAGTGACCGAGGGTGTTGGTGAAACACTTGGTGTCGGAGGTTGAGGACTAACTATATCGTCCAGAGTATTATGGAGTTCGGAGATAGCTTCTCGTTGTCCATATCCTCGTAGTCTTCAGGGCCTCAAGATTCAGGCATGTTAAAGTTTTTTATTAATTTCTCTATTTTTGGCTTCTTTGCAAATGGGACAAAATAATCGTGGCTTGAAATTTTCAAAAAATTTAAATGCAGATTTATGCAGCAAAAATTGCTGCATCCACTGGTAAAATCTGCAAAATATTGCACAATCACATTTCATTGAAAAATGTCTTAATTAACTGCGCAATTAAAGTTACAGATCTTTTGCAGAATTTTTTGCAGATTTTACCAATGGATGCAGCAATTTTTGCTGCATAAATCTGCATTTAAATTTTTTGAAAATTTCAAGCCACGATTATTTTGTCCCATTTGCAAAGAAGCCAAAAATAGAAAAATAGAGAAATTGATAAAAAAATTTAACTTGTCCAAGATTCAACGTAAAGAGAGCGGTGGTCTATCGTGTCCGAGAAATACGTTCTGGTAATAGGTCGACCACCCTCATACCCGTAAATCAGGTTGCAAAAGGTTCCTAAATTTGAGGTGAGAGTGAGGGGATTTGAGACGGGGTAAATTCTTGTTAAAGCAGGAACTCAATAACACTGTGAATTCTCACAGTGTTATTTGTTTTATTTGTAGGTCAATTCGTAATTGGATGCCGTATTTTTTGTATAACCGTTAAATCCTTTTAAAGAGAAAAACATCAAATTTTTGTTCATTTAAACGTTTAAAATCTTTAAAGATATCTTGAAAAATAACTCTATTCTAAATTCTATTTTAAATACAGTCCCGGAAATTAACTTGTCACATGATATCATATGATATCAGCTGACCTCATCTGATGTCATCTGGTATCACCTGAGATCAGTTTCCATCAGAATTCGCTGCAATTCATAAAGTTTTTTAATTCTCTTAATGATATCATCTGATATCATATGATTTCAACTGATCGGAGCTGACATCATATGATATCAGTATGGTCATAAATTCTGATACGAACTGATATCAGCTGATGTCATATGATATCATGTGACAAGTTAATTTCCGGAACTGTATTTCGGAAAACGCTACTAATCTGTTGTGATTTTAAGCATCAACCAAAACGAAGAGCCATCATAGACGTTATTAAAAAGCTTGGTAATTGTTTTTCAATTTTAATCAATAAAATCCTTCTTTCAAATTATTTAATAAACAAGATGTCAAAGATGTACGTCACACAGATACGATTACTCATAAACCAACCTCGTTTCACAAAATTGAAGACCATTCTGATAAGGTCAGTGTAGGTAGTGGAGAATATGAACAGATTAGAGCAGATGAAACTCTAAAGGAATCAATACAAACTTTTAATCAGCAATCCAATGAAAAAAAAGCTAACCATCACGAGTAATTACTAAAAAACAAAAAAAATTAAAAAAAGTCTTAACATTTTTCGAAAAATAGAATCAAAGAGCCCATGAAAGGTGCGGTTGGTGTTAGTATAATATACGGTCTTGTTTTATGTTTTTTGGGCATTTTTATCTCGCTAGACTCCCTAGCTGGTAAACTTGGAGAATCAAGAGTAGTAAACACGGTAAAAATTGAGTTTTAAAAAAATTTATCCTTCGATGAGAGCGATTTTTAAATAAAATTAAAGGCTTTCACTGCATATCTATTTGTTGTTGGTATATTTGGGCTAATATACGCTTACATTGACTATCGAAAATATATAAATGCATTAAATAAAATATTCGAAAGAAAAAACATAAACGATCCCAGAAAGTTTAATAGAAAAAAAAGCCATTCTAATAAATTAGAAGATATTTATTCGGTTTCAAATGTATACGGTGAAAAAGTTGATTTGTACGCGACTAGAGAATACTATGTAGAAAATATTGGTAAACCTGGTAAGTGAGATCAATTAACTTTTTTGTTGATTTATCAATTCAAAATTAAAATTACTTAAGATGACTTGCCTTTGGTTGATTTTTCAAGCAAATATTTTAATGGATATCTTGTTGACAAAAATCAACCGTTTAATATGTACCTAAAAGTCGGAATAGGAAGTATTATTTATTTTCTTTAAATTAAAAGCATCATAAAGTAAATTTAATTGTTTAAAATTATGTCATATGTGTAGTATTTTGTGTATTCACGTTACTTCAGTGTGGTATTGTAATAGCAGAGGCTATAGAAAATTACACTAGAAATAAAACAGACTGTTTTGTAGAAACAAACGAAGCTGTAATATCGATTCTTCAATTTATTTTTACGTGTTTACAATTTCTGTATATTTTCCTACGCGGAAACGTAAGTAAAATAAGACTATTTTATAATTTGATAAATTATTTTATCTTGTGTTTAAAAAGATTGTAAATTGTAGAAAAAGCTATTGGCCTTATTTGTTTACCATGCACATGTCAATCACAAATTTAATCGTTTGGTTTAAGTATATTCTAATTGAGTCTGTTGATGAATATTATGAACATTATTTACATGAAACGCTAGGCTCATTAAAGTATATTTACATTTTAAAATTGTTACATCGTAAACATCAACTTTTTGAACTTACCCCCTTACCGTAACAGGGAAAGATGACTGATTATAAGTACGTACAGTAATTAAAATGATTTTTTTAATTTTTTTGAAAAAATGTTAGACTGTCTGATACAGTAAAAGACAAAGTGTTAGAACAGCGTAAAATTTGAAAACTAGTGCGTTAGGGTGGTAAATTTAAGTGTGAGGATTACGTTATGGTGATCAATTTAAACTTGAGAGTAGCATTATGGCTAGGGTTCATCGATGTCTCTAACGCAACTCTCACGTTTAAATTGACCACCCTATCGCACCCATCACACTTTTCTAATGCTAACGATTTACCAATCTGACGTTTCCTCACGCTTTCGGTTATCTTTTTTTACGCTTTATAACAATACTAACGTTTACTCACACTGTGAGTAAAAAACCTTAAAATTTTCTAAACCATTTGATAGTTTTGAACAAACTCCTGACTATCTTCATGTTTTTAAAAGTTGGTGTAATCTCTGTTTAAAGTAAATTATTATTTTTCAATTTCAAAAAAGGGCAGTAAGTGTTGGAAATTTTACAGGTAACTTTTATTTGAAATTTAAGCAATACACAAAAATAGCTATCTTGAATATAGATCATTTTCTTTTTTTTTATCTGAATAAAATTTTTAACGTCCGTTAGAATTAAGAACTGGACTATTGGGGCTATCAGTAAGACGTAGACTTACAAAATACTGCACTTCTAGCAAACTTTCTCCTTTTGGGTACCCTATCGTACCCTTAGCGTACCAACCGACAACACAAAATAGAGGGTACATGAACATTGAATGACTTGAATCCATTTTTTTAAATTTTCTTTAATTTTGAAAAGAGAAAACAAAAAAATTGATTCAAAAACATTGAAATTCTATTTTTGAGTAGGATTATCATTAAAAACGCTTGGGTACGGTGGGTACGGTACGGATACGCAAATGGAGAAAGTTCGCTAGAAGTGCAGTAGTTTCATGATTTTGATTTTTTGAGGGTTAGGCAATCAGTTTTGTGTAAGATCTTATTTTTTATTCATTTCTGGTCATTATTTAATATTTATTTTTGAAACTAATATTTACTTCAATCTCAGTTCTTATGAAGCAAACTTTATCAACCAGAGATTTCTTGCTTCGGCGACATTTAGAAACTTTTATTCGATTCGTAATTCAATTCAAAAATTCAAATTAAAAATGTAGAGAGTACTCCCACTAGTCTAACTCCCACGATTGTTTTAAATAAGGTCGAATATTCGTTTTGGTTGGTCACCATCATTAGTGAGTCTCTGTAGTAATTCATGACAGTACGTATGATAGCAGGATTCAAGTTTTTTGATATCATTTTCTGTTCACTTTGTCAAAAGCTTTTGAGGCATCTACCGCTGTTATATAAAGACGTTTGTTCAGTTTACGAGATATTTTGATGGCTATTTTAAGAACAAATATCAACAAATTCGTTATATCGAGGTTTGACTGAATAAAATTCATGACATACTTGGTAAACTTTTTGAAAAATAATAACTTTCTCATTTTGGGTATTTTATAATAATTTCCGTAAATTTTGGAAGTTTAACGTAAAAAATGGTCAATTTATCGTATCGAATCAGCACTGTAATCAAACTTTTAAGACTTTTTTAAAGAAGAAAAACTTTTAAACAGATGCATTTTCATAAAAAGTTGATTTATGACTTGATGAACCTTACTCCTATTGTTTCACTTAACTTACAATACTAAAGCATCATTTTCAACAACTCCGTCCACTTGAGCCTATTCGAACCGAGTTTTTGATGATCCTTTGCTAAGACACTTTTCAAAAAAAAACTAACTTAAATCGTTTTTTTTAATTAAGAATACGATGATTTGGATTGCCACAGTCCCGAAAAAGCGTACATCAAAAAATTTGTACTTATCCTAAAGCCTTACATATACCCAGGGACCATTGAATTTAGCGTTACGTGTGCTACTATTTTTATCATTTTGTGGACTAAAACTGGAGATCGTAAATTAAAAGCCGCGTTTTTACCGCCAACAAAACAAAATTTCCAAGATGTCGGAATGGTAAAAGCGCCAAGTCCAAATGTAATAATCATACTTGACTGTTCGAAAACATCTAAAGGTGTTTTTTATGGAGTTTTAACAATAACTGCTACAATATTAAGCGTAATATTGTATTTTATCTACTTTATGAATAAGCCACCAGTTGCAAAATTAATAACAGAGATTACCGAAATTACACTTTTAACGATTTCCTTACTAGTTACATTATACGCTGGTCGACAAATAAAAAAAAATTATTCCAAAGGGGCAATACAAATGAACATGTTCGATATTGTATTAGAAGTATTTTCGTTGTGTGGAGTTTTAGCTTACAGTATTAATAACTTGATTGCTATTATTTACGGATTTTCCGGCAATAAGTCTGATAATGTTTTTAGAATTGCAGATACTGAAAATAAAGATCTTGCATTAAATATACCATCAGCCATAGCAGCTTTATTGCAAATGTGTCAAGGTATCTTTCAAACATTATTTATTCTAGAATGTTTACGGAGAATCGCAGAAGAAGATTCACCGTTTATTAAAAAACCTGGACGCGATTTAATAACACTCCTTTTAGTCATAAATGCTTCAATGTGGTTTTTTGATACTTTATCAGCCAAACGTTTGACAATAAAAAGTTACCTAATCGATCATTTTGGCATACTTAAATGGAGTATTATAAATGCGTTTAGTGCTCCTATTGCTATTTTTTATCGATTTCATTCGTCTGTTTGTTTATCTGATATATGGCATGGTCTTTACTATGGAGAGTTTGAAGAATATTTAGAAGAACAAGAAAACGAAGAAAAAATTTAAAAATCTGTTTCTTTCTATTATTTTCTCTTATTTTTATTGATGTAAAAAATACTTTTTGACTTTTTTTTGGGTCTATTCCTCTAAAGAGGATGACCAAATTTATTTGAATTTAAAAAAAAAATAAAATGAAACAAAAATAATAATTTTCATTAATGTTTTTTCTTCTTTTTGATTGAAAAAACTAAAAAAAAAATTTAAAAATAGCTTAGCTCTCGAGAGAAAAATCTTTTTGAGAGTTAGCAAGGAGTAGCTTTTTTTAATGAATTTGGGGTGCTCTCTTAGTCTCCATACTGCTAGTTTGAACGCTGAAAGTTTTTCAAATGTCTCATTTCTCGCTTGGGTGCTCCACCCATATGTCTCAAATAAGGGACATGTAATATTAAGGGACATGTATAAAATGTATAGTAATATTAAGGGACATGTAAAACGAAACTGTCCCAGACTAACCCTAAAATGTTCAAAATGTAATCAAGTTGGACACACAAATGATAATTTTACGTTTAATGAACGTTTAAAAAATTCCAAAGAATACGATGATTTACCTGATCAATTACCTCTTCAAAACGAGGAAATAACCCCAACTCAACCCGAGAACGAAACTCTTAATCAGCCGAACTCTAACCCTGTAGCCAATCAAAATTTACCCGACCTTCCATTATCAACCAACTCCACTCCCAAAAAAAAAACAAGTCGAAAAGAAAAATAACCGATGGCCTCTCACTATCGGAGACACAAAACAACGAAAAAAAACAAAATAATCGTTCCTTTAACTCGAACCAAGACTATTCCGACGACGATGCTGAGTCCATGGATGACTCAAATAATTAAAACATTGACAATAGAGTAAACGACGTGGAAATAAGGTAAACTTTATCGATGATGACGTTCGGTCCGGACCAACATCGGAATAACTTCGATCCTCCAATGACTCCATAATTAAAAATATGAATAATTTAAAATTAGCAACTATAAACCTTAGGGTTTTAAACGATACTAAAATCGATTATCTGAAAACTGAAAACCTTTTTGCTTTTTGCCACCTGTAAACCTTTTTTGTGATGCAGGTCAAATACAAAATGACTTAAAAAACCGATTAGATCCTGATATTTTAGATAAGATTAAATCGAATAATTTTAAAATTTTTTTTTAAAATTTCTTTTTCCAATTTATGAAATTCTTTTGTCAACTAAATTTTAAAAAAAAATTTTTTTTTTTAATTGAAACTGAATTAATTGAAATCTTTTTCCTGTTCAATTAAAATTTTGAAATTTTTCACAAGAATTTAAATCGAACCAAGAAATTTTAAAACAAAAATTTAAAATAGGATTTCATTAACAGTTTTATTCATTTTATTTCCGGTTGAACTAAAAAACTTATGAAATTTTTCTTAAGTTTCAAATTTCATTTAACAACCTTAGCTCGAGCATTAATGACCATACCGAAATGAAACAAAAAATTTTCAACTACTACAAGACCCTCTACTCTGAGACTTCGTCATGTTCTCTATCGGCTCAAGATCTTATTCAGAGCACAACCGACAACAACCAACTGATCAGTTACGCTACTGTGTTTAATGTTATCCCATTGATGGATGAATCGATTCTTTAATTTAGCGACTCTTGAAATTAATAAAAACGAGAAATCTAATATTTGTTTTTTATAATAAAATTTACCATCTTATGCCGACGGATCGATCCTGTTTAAAATCTTACTTTGAACTAAGCCCACTCAGCTAAAAAGATTTTCAGATGTAACAGACCATGCTGTGGTTGAAGAGACCATACAATAAACTTAAATTGAGAGAGACAATTGCTTTCCATGTTTTCTTAAGAAGTCTATTTGGTTCGGTGTGAAAAAAATCAAGACCTTAATTGCTAAAAATTCTTGTTAAAATGAGGTTGTCTCATTAGTTGTTTTAATTGCTTGTTTATCTTTAATTGTGCTTAAGAATCCAGACTCTCCAAAATATCTCTTTTTGGTCTTTTATTTTGTTTGCTCTGTTTAGAGTTGCATTTTTCATTCAACAATATTTCATATTTACAATTTTTGTTTGAAATTCAAAATTTTAAGTTTGAAATTAAATAAGTATGAAATTTTGAAAAATTTGTTCAAAATTTTTTCAGAAAGTTTAAAATGACTGGTTTGGACAATTTTCAAAGTAATCCAAAATTAACTTGAACTTTTTAATATTAGTTTAAATTATTTTGATTTAGTTCAATTAACAACCCTACTGCCAACATTAAACTGGTAAGAGATATCATTGATTTTACTTTAAAAAAGAAAATAGAACTCTTCATTCTCTCACTCGATCAGCGTAAAGCTTTCGATTGTATTAACCACGAATATCTTGACGAAGTCATTGATTAAACATGCATTCCAAGTGAACTCAAAACTAAAATAAAACTTCTCTAAAAAAGTACTTTTGCCTTTGTAGAGGTCAACAAATCACTCACCGACGTCTTTGAAATCGAAAGATGCGTTAAACAGGGAAGTTGCATGTCGATGCTTCTTTACATCCTAGCCATCAACAAGCTTAAAAAAAAGATCAATCAAAACCAAAATATTAGAGACCTTAATTTCACCGTGACAAAAATCAATATGATCAAGGTACTTGCTTACGCTGACGACCTGTGCATCTTCTCAAGAGACAAAGACTCTATTTCCCTAATACTGGAAGCTTTCGAAGAGTGGGACTGGGCCTCTGGTGACTCTTTAAACATTCAGAAATCTGCAGTACTCGTCATCAATCCAACTAAAGAATATGATACTATCTTCGAACTCCCAGTAGTTACAGAGCTTAAAATTCTAGGCATTATTTTTGACTCTTTCGGACTCGCGAGTAAAAACTCACTAAACGTTATCAACCAAGTCATTCAATCATGCAACCTATGGTCCTTCAAACTATGTCTATTTTTAAACTTTATTAAATAAACTTGACCATCCTTAAGAGGAATTGGTCCAAAAAAAAAAGATTCTCAATTCCCTTCAGAAATAGATTTAACCATTAAATCATGTAACAACCTCTTCCATATACTGATAACAACATCGATACTTTTTTCTGAATGATTTGGTTATAATTTTGTTTAATTCTAGATTATACGATTTTCTGAAGTTTTATCTGATGAAAATGCAATTTTATCTGTTAAAAATAAGTTTCAAAAACGGAATTTCTTTTTAAATAGGTATTTTTTGTACTTTTTAATCTTTGAGTCTTCCCTGTAAAAGTACAAAAGAGTACTATTTATTCTAACATTTTGAAGACTTTCTTTAAAGATTTCAGAAATAATATAAAGTATAGAAAGGACATATCTTCGGTCATTGTCAATAGCTCGTTTTTTAAATTTGACTCTTTCAGAGACTTTATTTTAAGTCGCCACGACTCGCAAACCTGATTATTTTTTATTAACCATTCCCATTTTGTGGCGAATCGTTGCGCCCATCTGGAGTTACAATGCGCCGTATTATCCGCATATCTTTGTGTTTTTATGATTACGATTTTTGTCTTTGTCTAATATCGTCTTACACCACTCGGCCATGCGCTCTCTCTTTAGCCCCTGGACCAATATACAAAAATCGATGGGGTAAAAAAATACAGATGAGCTTATCACCAGAAAATTAGAAAAAATTCTACTCAAGGTTCTAATTTAAAGAGTAATTTAAAGTAAAGCACAAACATCTAAATTTTGGATCATGCTTGAAAAAAGAGAGATATGTTCTAAATTGATTACTATTTTAAGCTCAATTCGAACCGGTGTCAAATTAACACTCACTGTAATATAGGCCTAAATATTTTTTTTCTCGAGAAAAGCAAGGCATCATCATTCGATCCCTTTAACCATCGGGCTTAAATTTCAAAAGTTAAAAAAAATAATCCATAACCATTGGTTCATAAAAATGATTATCCATTATTCCCGCTTTTTAACCCAGGGCTAAAAATTAACTTGGACCTTCAGAAACATCAAAATTAACTTTAATTTTAATTTTCTCGATGGGACAAAAATGATCAAAAATTTGAAGTCAAATGTGTAACTATCCCTGGGTTTAAAATAGTCTTTCTAGTTTAAACCCCAGGGACAATTTGCGAGCGTTTACGGTAACATAAAAACTCTAAATTTTTAACGGGACATTGGTCCAACATGTCCATTTACCTGATAAAATGTTATTGGTCAAAGAAACATTCATCAATCTAACAAAAGAAAATATTTATTCAAATAGATATGTAACTAAATTTCTTAACTTTACATATTAGACGCGAATAAAGGTTCTAAATGATATCGCCCCGAAGTTTCACTGTAGTGAAGATAATCAAAATAAAAAACGGTCACAGTAATTTTAGATTTATCTGAATACTTTCATGATTTTTAAGAAAATTGATACTATTGAGGAGAATTCTTCGTTACCATTCGTTTCTAATTTTCCATATCAAATTAAAATAGTGATGATTTTTCAAAGCTTTTAAATTTTTTTCCAGCTGTTTACCGTAATCGGGGCTTCTAGTTTGTATTATAAATTTACGTAGATTGTAAATTTAAGTAATTTAACTAGACTAAAAGTAGTAAATTTACTAATTTTGACGTAAAAATAATAATTTTACGTAAATTTACGTAAATAACAAAATGTCCAAAAAAAATTCTGAGTAATTTTACAATGATTGATGATAAAAACTCAATAGTTAAGTCTTATAGAGAAAAAAAATATTTACTGATACATCAGCCATCAAAAAAGTCATTCCCATTTCAATGTTTTTTTTTTGGGATTTAAGTCACTAAACGTCAAAAAAAGGATCGAAATTTTTTTAGACATTTTGATATTTACCAAAATTTACGTAAAATTATCATTTTTTACGTCAAAATTATTATATTTACTACTTTTTAATTTTGTCAAATTTCGTAAATTTACCTGATTTTACGTAAAAAATAATAAATTTACAATAACTTATGTAAAATTTTGTAAAATACAAATATCATAGCACCACTTTTATACTACGCGGATTTTTTTTAATTGATTTGGTCCATTATAGAAGCTAGAAAATCTAAATACATAAAAGTATTCTTAATGACTCCCGACATACGGTTTGTTATAAATTAACATTATTTGACAATTTGAGATCCCATTTACAAACTTTTAAAGAAAATTATTTTGATTTTTTTGGTCACATATCTTAGGGACTGGTCACCTATTTTTTTTCAAATATTACGTGGCCAATTTTTTAATTGGCTAAAATAAAATTGATCATCTAATTCTCGCCTCTTCTTTGTTCAACAATTTTTGCGTAATTGTTCACACTTTTCCGATTTACCTGTATATCGCTTAAATTGATCTGTCTTAAAATTTAGTTTGGATCTTGAGTTATTAAAAAAATCTTCTTTAAGCTTTTAACTACAATTTTATATGCGATTTTAATTACATGCGTCAAACACTTTTTTCCGTCCCGAGGAGTCTTAATTATGGTTTTAGCACAAGAAAAGGTTCCTATTTTCTGTTGAAAATTGATTAAAAGCTGTCTTTCTTTTTCCGAAAAAAAAACTGAAAAATTAGAGAAAAATTATTTTTTTGGGAATATTTTATTTATCAATTTACAAAAAGACCGATTTTTAATTATACACTACTCAATAATTCATCTTTGTTCGAAGTCGTCTTTGTTTCTCCTCAATCTTATCAATTAATTGTACAATATGTATATGAGATCTTTCAACAGCTAGATCACGTCCTGTTTTTTTGAATCGATTTGTAACATTAATATTGACATAACCATTTTCAGCTAAACTCTTTAATTTATCATAATCACCATTTGCAATCAATCTGAAAACAAAATTATCAATCGCCAATTTAGCTTGTATTTTATTCATTTGTATACAATATTCTCGTAAGTTTAAATTTGGCTTATAAAAAAAAGTTGTCTAATTTAAAAAACACTTTTAATTAAATTTTTAAAAATACATAATCGTTATGTCTTGATGCCAACGAAGCTCCTTTTTCTAGTATTAAAGTTATCATATCATTTGAATTTTCAAAATGAACAGCAGTAACTAAGGCATCACCATACTTAAATTGATAAATTTGTTAAAATTTAAAATAATTTAAACAAGTTGTTTCTTTAAGTCTACCTCTCCCTTTAAGTGAATATCCGATTTTCTGAATATTAGATACTTGGTAGTCTCGTTTCTTTTGAATTCAATTGATCTCAATAATGGAGATACTAAAATACCCTGTATACATAAATAATGTTAGAATCCTTTCCATTTTAAAAAATTAAAGGTCTACATTTATTTTCTGGATTGAATTCACATCTACTTCTTTATGATTCAAAAAGTAATCGATTAAACGATTCGATCCAAGTTCAGCGACTTTTATAAGACCCAAATTAAGCTTCAATATTGAAAAAAAAAATTATTAAATTATCTTTATCGATGATTTTATGACTTACTAAATCGGCATTGTACGGAGCATATCTAAATTTCATTTTGAACTCATCAATTTTATCCATGTCTAAAGTTTCAACTACTTTTAACCAACGTTCTTCAAGTCCAGGTTCGCGCATTTTCTCTTCTATTAATTCAGTCATTTCAGTTTTTCTCATAAACTTGGCGTATTCAAGTGGATTAAATTCTTTTAAAATTTCCTCTTCATTATTTTCCATGTTAATGTTTACCTTTTTAAAGTCAAGAAAATATTTTTCCTTAAGCAAACGATTTAATTTTTTAAATTACTTGATGCTTTTTAACCAAGTCAATTTCACGATCTAACAATGCTATGACTAAATCTAGCTCATTCTTTTGTATAGCATGAAATATGAAAGGTTTATTCTTTAGCAACAACAAAAATATAACAAAATGTCTCCTAAGGGACAAAACAAAAACTTACTCCTTCTTGTAAAAAATTCAAATCAACATTAACAGCAAGCTGATAGAACCGCTTTGTATCGCCTGCATCAATACATCTTATTATATCCCTATACTAAACAACAACAAAAACAACAAAAATGCTTCAAGTTAATAAAGATTTTTTGACAATAGGGAAAGAAAGAATTACGCCAATTTGAAAATGTTCATCAGCATGATGCATGTTCGATTTTCTAGACAAAAAGTTTTTTCTGCCTTTCATATTTTTATTTTGCTTTAAGCTACTAACGATTTTTATAACTAAAGACAATTAGTTTTCAAGTGTAATAAAAAAAAATTTTCTTTTTCAAACAAAAATAAAAAGCAAAACAAGTCTCGAAAACAGTCGTTGGCAACATTTAATAAATAAACATTGATTTTAGTTGGGCGGGCATTGTAACAACTAGTAGATTTCGTTTACCTGAATATAAATATAAAATTCCGGTATGGATTTATTAATACTTTTTTTTTGCTCAAAAGTTTGTTTTACACAAGCACTTTTTTATTTCATTAATTTCATTGACTTTCAAAAAAAAAAGATTGAAAAGTTTTTTTTTAACTTAAAAAACAAACAATTAAATGAGTTTTTAAAAATTTTAAAGTTTTCTATTTACTTTTTTCTGTATAATATTAAAAAAAGAAAGAAGCATATATGGAATACATTTACAATTTTTAAAGACTTTGTCAAAGTATGAAAATGTAATTATACTCAGACTGGTGGAGTAAACCAAGAGTTTTTTTGTTTTTTAACAATAATAAAATAATCTCAATGTTAAATTTTTTGTTTACTTTTTGGTTAATAATTTATGAGTGTTGATTATTTCATCCACCTTCTCCTTTTTGCGAAGATGAAATTTTAAGTTTATTTGTTCTAATTAAGAAGAAAATATAATTTTCATTTAAGATACTCTGCAAAATTGCACGCCATTGAAAAAGATTTATTTTTAAATGCGCAATTTCATTTGCAGAATTTTTGCAGACCTCTCCAGTAGATGCAGCAAATTTTGCTGCATGAGGCTGCATCCTTCCTTCCTTAAAATATTCAAAAGCACACTATTTATAAGGATTCCAACAGAGTCAAAAATTAGAAAAAAGAAAATTGAGAAAAAATTTTAACTTGCCAACGTTTTATTAAAATTTTTATCAGTTTTAATGTGACTGTGGTTCATGGGCATAGAAATAGGACTAAGATCTATACCAGATGGCTAACAACTTATTTCCAAACGTTCTTATACCACTTCAATTATCAGATAAAAAAACTAACCGAATTTTTAAAAATGTTTTTGTTTTGTCTACTAGTTTTTAAGGAAAAAAGGCTTACAATTTAACTTGGGTCGAATTAAAAGCTACCATTGACGCTGATTGTAAATGGGGGAAAAAAATTCCCTAAAGTAACTATAGCTTTTTCCAATCATGTTTACTAAAATGCTTAAATAAAGCACATTGACAAATGGCTGCAAAAAGCTGAGGAGTAGGGATAAAATTTTTGAATTTTTGCCCCATGAAAAAATTGATTTTCTTTTTGCCCCATGAAAAAATTGATTTTCTTTTTGCCCCATGAAAAAATTGATTTTCTTTTTGCCCCATGAAAAAATTGATTTTCTTTTTGCCCCATGAAAAAATTGATTTTCTTTTTGCCCCATGAAAAAAGTGCCAACGCCAGACAAAATTGAAATTCTTTTAGATCTAAATAGGAATAATAAAGTTTTTAGAAGTTGAAATATTCAGCAATTCAACAATTGGTATTGCAAAAGAAATACATTAAATGTTTAGGCTTAACGTCCTATAACATAAAAAGTTAGAAGTTGTTATGCTTTACGAAATTAAAAGTTTCATATTTTTTGACTCCTAATTTCTCATTTCAATATGTAAAGAGTTATTGTCTGTACCTTAATTTTATTGTTGAATTGTAAAGTTTTCAGCAATTCAAATTATTAGTCTAGCTAAGGGTTATTTAAAGTCTTTGCTTAGCTTCATGAACTCTTAGCTGTCTATTTTTATACTCTTTACTTTGATCAATGGTAGAATTAATCGTATTAGTGAACACTAAAAATTTTAGTTAAAAATTGGTATTTTTTCAATTGAATGGACTGGACTTTTTGAAAGAAATCAGTCAAAAAATATTAAACTTTTAATTTTTTAAAGCATAACAACTTCTAAATTTTTATGTTATAGGACGTTAGGCCTAAATATTTAATGTATTCTTTAGTGTTGGGCACGGCCAAACTTTTACAAAACTTTTCGAAAAACAAGACCCCTGAAGCTTAAAATTTACTAATTTTTTTCAATAAAATTCTGTCCCAACTTATAGGTTTTGGTGTGGTCAGCTTAGTAAAAATGTGTATCTTAGCATAGAATTAAAATTTCCTAGGCGGCCATGCAAACGGCCAAATTGAAAAATGGCCTGCCATTTGGCCGCGTGGCCGTTACCCAACACTTTATTTATTTTGCAAAACAAATTGTTGAATTGCTGAATATTTGAACTGCTAAAAACTTTATTTTGCCATCGAAGTATGGTTTCTTTTTTAGAAATTATTGCAAGATATCGGCTCCGAAGAGAAGCCTCCAAGAGATTTCAAATATTTTTTTATCCGATTCATCTGGACATTAAAGATTACTAGAAAATATCTTGAGCAGGTACAATGAATCTCTGAGATCAAAAATTCAATTTTTTTAAAATAAATTATTTGACCTTATTTAAATCAAGTTAGAAAAATTAGTCAGCCAACATGATTGTTCACAAAAAAATTTTTTTGATCACAAAATTTTTTTAAAAAAAATTCTAATTTCAAAAAACCTTCACTAATTAGGTGAATACAGTTTTGGTGATCAGAAAGTTCACAAAGTCGACATGATACCACTGATCACATTTTTTGGTCTACTAATATTCAAATTTTCGACATGACCCAATTGTTTTTAATGTTTCGTTTTACTCTCTTAAAAATTTTTTCTCAAAAAGTCAAACATGGGGTCATATGGGTAAAAAAAAAAGACCCTTTTTATCAAAAAGTTGATAATTTATCAAGATACCATTATTTTTTCACTCTTAATAATGAAACAAATTTTTAGAACCATCCATAATTCCGATCATGAAACATTGCAAAAAATAGATTTTTAAAAGGTGTTTGCAAACTCGGCTAATTATCTTCCATAAGAAATATCTTCGGATATGAGAAATGTATCTTAAAACTAAAGAAATTGAATTTAGAAACTTATTTTCTTTTTTGAAAGAAGTTTAATTTTTTTAAAACAATGTGAAAACAAAAAATGTAATTTTCCGGCCGTTGTATACTGAGGAAGGGTTAGGCCCAGGATAATGAAGACTAACATTTACTTTATTATGTCCTTTTATCAAAAATAATGCAAATAAAAAACGTGATAAAATAAAGTTTATTTCGAAAATCCTCTCGTCAAAATTATCTTCAGATAAAACTTACATAATCAACTCTGAAATTAAGACAAACATAAATGATAATAATTTTAAACGAAAACTTTATTGAATATAAATCCTAATTAACGATGTTTAATTTTTTAAAAAATGTACCTTCATTTGGTTTAACAGAGAGTGTTGAAAGAGTCCAATCTTCTGTTTTGGCTGGCAAAGCTGGACCTGAGCCGACTTTATTAATTGATAAATCATCGCCTATTATTGTAGTTATTGCTGGCTCTTCATTTTTAATCAAAACAACTTTGTTGCTTTTATTCAAATCGTTTATTTTTCTTGGCTTTCTTTTTAATGGAACTTCATTTTCATTTATAAGCTCTTTTTCTTGTTCTTCAATTGTTTTCGGTGGTTCGTCATTCATTACGCGAGTTGATCCTTCTTTAAAAAGTTTCTCAAATCTTGCTTTGGCCTCCAAGAATTCTTTGTAATGATTAACTTTAGATTCTTAAAAAACCAATTTTAAATTAAAAGTTTTAATTTTATTTTAAAAATAAAGTAACAAAAAACTTTACCATCATCGTAGTAAGTATTCGAATAAGAGAAAGAGAAAGAATGCATTTTAATTTGGCAAAAAATCAAAAATAAATATAAAAATACTCAAATCGAGTATACTGGGTTTTATACTCAAAGTTTTTTTTTTCTTTTTTTCTTTAAGTAATGTTTGAGGCTTCAATGATTTTTCAAAAAATTAATTATTGACAAATTAAATATACATTAAAACAAATGTGAATATATAAATATTGATTATATTTTTATTTACGAATTTAAAATTGTGATTAAGATCAAATGCGTAGTCAAAATTTTGAAAAATATAAACATTTCCTTGAAGATGTTTATGTCTAGTTAGATAAAATTTGATGATTATTTATTAATGAACCGGTTAATCGAAGTTTATTCTCAATTAGAAGGTACCAGTTTTAAGTCTCCATTTTTCCTTGTATGAATTTATTTTAGAATATGAATCTAAATAATGATGTTTATGCACGATTCGTTTTAAGTTAACCAAGTAATTTGATTTTAAATACCGAATCAAGTTTTAGACTTACTTTATGATGAGCTATGAAGATTCGATTTTAAATTTTAAGCGGTTAGTTTAAAAAATTTCTCGATTCTTTGTCAAGTGGGATTTTTATAAATGGGAATATTAAATTTTATAACAAACACTGGTCACATACAGTTGTGGTCCTATGGTCATACGTTTACGTGTTCTTCTTGTGAACTTTCATGAACTAATTCTTTAGAAACAACTTCATTGATTCATGGGTATCAAATGAAAGCTAGTTTTAAAAGCTTTCAGTTAAACAGTTCCGTATTCCTCCCAAGATTTTCCAAAAAGTTCTGCTATAGTTTTTTCTTTATTCTCAGAAGGAAACGAGTCTAAAAACGGAAACAAAACCCTTTCGGAAATATTTCGAACGAGTACGGAACTGTTTTTAAAGACCGTTCTAAACGCGTTCCAAAAAGAACGTTACATTTTCGCAAAAAATTAGATGAAATCAATCGATCGTGCTTCTTGTGTGACTTTGCTTGTCGATGATGCAACTCGATGATGGGTTCTTGTTAACATTTGTCAATTTTATCGTAAAAAGGCAAGATTTTTTTGTCTAAGCTTAGCCAAAAGTATTTTTTTATAATAATAATACAAATTTTTTGTAGCTTAGGATCTCAAATATCATTATCAGAGTCGATTTCTATAATATGACTTTCAGCTATGAGCTATAAAAGATACCTAACTTTTGATGGTCAATTTTCAGATCAGAGTACTCAGATAAGGTGATATTTGACAAGCTAAATCCTTAGTATTCCGTAATTTTGGGTCAAAAATTTCAAGTTGGTTTTTCAAAAAAACCTCATGACTGAATTCTCGAATTTGGTCCTAAGTGTCCTTCAAAAAAAAGTTTTTAATTAAACTTATTTCATAATTAAGGAGTCACAGGTCGTACCTTTACTTAGTTTTTCGTGGTTTTTGAGACCTTATTTCTCGTCAAATCTATATCCAACTTATTAGCTTTTTGGTAGGGTTGTTAAACGTTATATTTTTTGAAACATTGAAATTTTCCTTTAAAATTTCAAACAAAAAAATGGTTCTTCGAAATTAGGCAAGTTAGTATATTTTCTTGGTCGAAATTTTATTTCAAAATGTGAATTTTCGAAATTCGACTTGAAAAAAAATTCCAAGATTGAAAATCTAAAGTTTGAAATTAATTGAAACTCGTAAGTAAATTTAGGCTATTAAAAGGAAAGGAAACACTTTGGAGTTGAAAATTGGACATATTACGTTCCAAATTCTCAAGAGAAGCTTATTAAAATCATGAACATGATTTTCTAATATTTCCTTGAGTTAAAAGGAGGAACCTATTTATATCTAGATGATAAATAAAGGTGTTAAATACTAGAAAGACAAATCATTTTAGAATTCAGAAGAAGCTACCGTAAATTCTCGAAACTTAGTACATGTAATTAAATCTGATTTTTTAAGTTGTTACATGTAACACGTACCATCTTGCCCATGTTATAACTCCTTCGAATTTAGTTACCTGTAATTAGTCCAAAAAACCAGGAATAAACCTCTGTAATAAAAACCGAAATTCAAGTTTTGGTACATGGAATTTAAGTCAAATTTCCGTTTTTAATACGTATCTTAAATTTAAAAAAAAAAATTAAATTCAAAAAATTGATTTCTCTTTTTTAATTATTGGTACGTCTCTTAAAATTAGAAATTTTAAAAATTTTAAAATCAATTTTTTGAATTTAATTTTTTTTTTTAAATTTAAGATACGTATTAAAAACGGAAATTTGACTTAAATTCCATGTACCAAAACTTGAATTTCGGTTTTTATTACAGAGGTTTATTCCTGGTTTTTTGGACTAATTACAGGCAACTAAATTCGAAGGAGTTATAACATGGGCAAGATGGTACGTGTTACATGTAACAACTTAAAAAATCAGATTTAATTACATGTACTAAGTTTCGAGAATTTACGGTAGGTACATTCATACTTATTTTTTACGTTTTATGATGACTTTCAACGAATAGTAACAAAAAATTTGAGTGAAATATTTTATGAAAAGCTTTAATTATCAACTCAAACTTCCTAGGACCATCCAGGCTCCTATGGGTCAAATTATTGTGGAGTGTTTTAGGGCTAGCCGAAAAAAAAATATTTTTTGACTTACTGACCATCTAAGGAGACCCGTTTCAAATTATAAAAAGTGGCATTTTGACAATCTTAAGTCCTTTTTTTGGTAACGTTGTGTTTTAAGCGATATAACTTTTTAACCAAGCATCCAAATATTAAATATCTATAAAGATTCGATATATTTGGACCTATTGACAATCAAGAGGTCTAAATCCTATAAAGGATTAAAAAAGGATGCATAAAAGATATCTAATACAAATTTTCAGGATCAAAACTTAAAATTAATCCTAAACATGACTCTGTCTTGGTCTTAATACAAGACATTTAGAAGACTTGGACCCCTATATCCTGTACATCCTTTTTGTCCTTTTGGTCCTTTTACATTTTAAAGCCTTATTTCGCGCCCAATATCGACAGTAAATGCTTAGTGATTCTCTTTATGATGCCTTACCCTCACCAACGCCTTACCCGAACCCTACCTGGGGCTTCGCCCTAGACCCCGTTCGAGTGAATAATGTTCAAAAAGGATGTAAATGATATAGGGGTCCAGAATGGCTTTAAAATGTAAAAGAACAAAAAGGATGTACAGGATATAGGGGTCCAGAAAAGACTTTAAATTTAAAAGGACAAAAAGGATGTCCAGGATGATTTAGTCCTTAAGACCTTGTCTTGTAAGAAAACAAAGATAATTTTCTGGGATGAGGATGAAAAGTATAATGAAGTTTCCTTCACATCCTGTTGTCTATTAGTGTATATTTGTTATTTGACCATGAATCGTATAATAATGGGCATTTATTCTGAAAGCGCATATTCTACTCTACAATACAATATGATTTGTTTAATAGTCCGGGAAAAAGTCTTCTTGCCTATTTTTAATGCACATATTTTCCTAGGATAAAAACACAGAATAATTTTTTTCCCGGAGTATTAAACACATCATATTGTAGAGTAGAATATGCGCTTTCAGAATATATGCCCATTATTATACGATTCATGGTCAAATAACAAAGATATCGGTCAGAAATGGTGACCAACTTACTCTTGTTTTATAAACATAGAGAGGGGGGATCAAAATATATTTTTGTAGGTTTTTTTTGGCGCAGATTCCAAATCTGATATCGAAATAGCAAAGTTTTCATAATGTGAAAGTTTTGAATTGCCGGAACCCTAAAAAAAATGTTTAGCCGATTATTATGAAAAATAATAGATAAAATTCAAAAATCTTTTTCACGATCGACATCTTTTGAAAATTTTGCTACCCAAATCCCACGCCTTTGCTACCAATAAGGATACCCAACTTTTTTTAAGAATATATAAATGAACGCATAGTAAAAACTTAAGCTTTTAACTTTTTAAAAATTTTATTGAAAAAAAAGTTGTGCTTTTGATTACTCAATTGAGAATAAAAGAAAGAACAAAAAAAGCGAATCGTGTATGACTGTTAAAAGTATCTTAGATTAGACAAGAATTTGTAACTCGTCATTTTAGAAATTGAAATCAAAAATTACAAATTATGGTTTGCAACAAGAAAACAACAAAAGAAAAAAAAACGTTACAACGAAGAAACGTCACAAGTCGACTCTTATTATTGTCGATCTATTCAATAACAAAAAATCATTATAACGAAACATAAGTTAATAGGGAACGAGAAAAAAGTTTATCATAGCTATGAAAAAAGTGTTATTTAAAACAAATAAGTTATTCTCTTCGTGCTTTACGGCGAGATGGTGATTTTTTAGCTGTCTCAGATGGCTCTTCCACTTGTTCTTTTTCTTTCACAACCGCTTCTCCTTCTTCTTCTTCGTCTTGCTCTTCAGCGTCAACTTCTTCTAAACCCTCTTTACCAATCAGTTCAGTGTTTTCATCTAAACCATCATTTTGTTGATCGTCTTGAGCATTTTGAGCATCATCTGGTTGAACAGCATCGGTCTTTTTTGGATTTTCAACTTTAGCCGGACTACTCTTACCACAACAAAAGACTGTAATGATAACAATTGGAAGCAAAACGACCAAAAGATAAACAGCCCATAACCATGGTTTATCATTAGCAGCTTTTAGTAGACCATCAACAACACTGTCACCAGACGGTGAATTAGCTAATTCAAGTTTATTTTTTACAACCCAATTTTCTTCAGCGAATTTTTCAGCAACTTTTTCGTCATCAGCAACAATGAAATTGTCGAAGTAAATGTTGTCAGTCATTGACCATAACTCCAAACCAACAGCTACGAATGGTTTTAATGATCTATATGGGTCGTTATCCTCAAAGTATTCTGGATTTGAAATCTTTCTTGGTTCCCATTGACCTTGGTAATTTGGATTTTCAATCATTGGTGCTTTCCATTTTCCTTTGTATTTTGGATTTGGAACACTTGGTGGTGACCATTTACCACAACCTGGGGCTGATTTACATTTTGGATTATCGACTTTCGGGGCTTCCCATTCGCCATCAGTGCTCTCATCCCAATCTTCTGGTTTAACTGCTGATGGATCAGCAACAGTTTCTGATTCATCTTCTAACCAACCATCAGGCATTTTAGCATCTGGATCAACAATTGTCTTTGGCTCGTTTTCATCCCAATCGTCTGGTTTGACAGCGTCTGGATCTGGAATTTTTTCTCTATCATCCCAACTTTCCGGTTTTTTATCTTCAGGATCAACGATTTCTTTTGGTGGATTGATTGGTGGGTTCAAATCTTTCATTAAACTACCCGAATTAACTTCGACTCTATCAATCAACATTTGGAATGTATTGTCAGGTCTTACAACTTAAAAATTTCAAAATTAGCACTTTATTAAACAACGAATTGATTTTTTTAATGATTACTTAAAGTGTATAAATGAGTCTTTCCATCACTGAAAATCGCGTCTGGTAATTCGGATTTTTTAGCGTGATGTTCTTCGACTTTGCCAGTGACTGGATTTTTAAATCGAACAATAAAATGAAATTTAGTTTCAGTTCCACATTTATCTGGACCAAACATAATTGAAAAACTGGTCTTATCAAAAAAGTTTTCTAGCTTAAAATCTGATTTGTCTTCAACCAATTTAACATAAGCACCACCACATTCCAATGCATTTTGGAATTTTACTTCATATCTTAAATTGAAGTCTTTAAGTCCAGTTCGGAGATTTATTTTTTTAGTAAAAAGTCTTACTGAACGACTAATGGTTTATCTTCGGTAAAGAGGAACGGTTTCTCTAGTTTGGCAGCAATAGCATGATGTTTAGCTTTTGATTTCAAAACTAAACCTTTGTCACCTTCTAGGACCGAATCTGAACTTGATTCAATCGACCATTCACCATCGTATTTAGCAATTGTGTCTTCAACTCCATCTTTTTTAGCTTTGGATTTAATCCATTTAGAGCCAATTATGTTAGTTTCAAAAGTTTCGATGAAGAATGTTGGCGCATCCGGTACACGTCTTACATATTGTTGCTTTAAACATAAAATATAATAAAAATTAAGGTCTTTGAGTGCTTTGGTTATAGATGTATACTTTTTCAGTTTTTTGCTCAGATGCTTCGTCATCACAAGTAACAAGACATATTGATATAAATAATACAAAAATAGAGTATTTTAATTTCATTTTTAATCAAAATCTGAAAAAAAATTTTATGTTGAAATATAAAATGAATGAAACGATGAGAGGGACAACGTATAAGTTTTCATTTATTAAAACAAAAAAATAAAAAAAAAGCTATTGGATTTATTTTCTCTAACGTTTAGTATCGCTTGAAATGACATCTCTTTAAAAAGAAATAGGCAATGTAACATTTATTGTCTTTAGAAGAAAGAAAAAAACTTCTTTTTTTTCGAATGAGAATTTCGAAAAGAAGAAATAAGAGTAAACAACAACTTTTTCTCACCACTAAACTTAACCCTATTTAATAAATGAAGCGGTTAATTAATTTAAAGATAACAAGATTTTTGTTTTACTTAAATTTCAAATTTTTGTATTAGGGAAAGTAGATTTTGATCTTACTGAGATTAAATATGAAATGAACGATGGCATAATTGGTGGATTTTTAATTAGTTGCTTGGTTTTTCTTATTTTTTTTGTGTTAAATTTTAAACCAATCGAATTTAAACACGCGCCGAAATTTTTGACTTCTTAAGGTAAGTTGAATAAAGAAAAAAAAAGCTTAAAAATTATTTCTATTTTTGATTAATTCTAGAAAATTCATTTAAAGCTTCCTTGCTAGTTTCATGACTATTAGTTAAGTTGAATTTGAATTGAAAGAATTCTAGAATTATTGATAAAAAAAATTCAAAATTAACATGCACAACTCAAGTGTCTTGTTAAATAAATTATCTTCTCTATCACATTGAATTTGCTTTAAAACTTTTTGTTACGATCCTGGAGTGAATTAGTTATCCCATGATATTTTAATTAACGTGTTCAATTCACTATTAAGATTTTTTTAATTATTTCTTGGCTTCTCACAGTAATATTCTGTTTTACATACTCGATAATTATTTTTTACCTAAAACTTTGAAAAAAATTAGGCATTTTATTAGAATCCATCCAACTATATTCATAATTTTCTCTCGGAATTTTTACAAAAGACTTAAATGTGTTATCGTAAACTTATAAACACGAAAATCTATCAAATTCCGATAATTTGTAAAATAATACTAAAAAAAGACAGTTCTCAAAAATTATTGATTTTTAATGAAATCTTTAATTCATAACTTATGAATGGAGTTTCTCTTTAATTTGATCAACAAACCTACATCAGTTACTTTTAGTGGAATATAGGACTGGTAGACCGGTTATGATTTTTAAAGTGGTTTACAGACCGGCTCCTAATCCCAACCGGTTCCAAAAACCAGCTTCAAATTAGAGCCGGTTTAAAAAAACAGTTTCAAATTAGAACCGGTTCCAAAAACCGTCTTCAAAATGGAACCAGTTTCAAAAACCGGTTTTGAATAAGAATCGGTTATAAAACCGGCTTCAGTCGGTTTTAGTTCGAATAAGATGATAAAAATATCTTTGAGTGTAAGGATCTCCAAAAACATCTATAATGATAATAAAATCAAAAAAAGCTTTGGATTTTTATTCCCGTTTTTATTTATGTATTATATTAAGGTAAGATGAAGGCTTATGATTAGAGTCCACAAAAATATGTTAAAAGAATCTAAAGAACGGTTTAAATATACTCTCATTAGACTCTGTTCGTTTTTTTTTGGTAGGCCCTGCTTATCATTAAACAAAACCCTCGATTAGCCAAATTGGTATTTTGTGAATTATTGAAGAGAAGATATAATAGTTAATAAATATTTTGTCTATCTTAATCTATACTGAACAAATGACATTAGTCTTTTGTTTCAAGGCTAATAATTCAATTGGTTAATATAAAATCGATTAAGAAAAAATGATGATATTTTTTTGCATTTGGACGTTGTACTATTATATGATTAATTTCTTCTGAACTGAAACTTCTTTTCACATATTTTTGTGGACTCTAATCATGAGCCTTCATCTTACCTTAATATAATACATAAATAAAAACGGGAATAAAAATCCAAAGCTTTTTTTGATTTTATTATCATTATAGATGTTTTTGGAGATCCTTACACTCAAAGATATTTTTATCATCTTTTTCGAACTAAAACCGACTGAAGCCGGTTTTATAACCGATTCTTATTCAAAACCGGTTTTTGAAACTCGTTCCATTTTGAAGCCGGTTTTTGGAACCGGCTCTAATTTGAAGCTGGTTTTTGGAACCGGTTCTGTTCTAAGACTGGGTTTGTAAAAAACCGAATTTAAGCCGGTTCGTCGAAACCGGTCTACCAGCCCTAGTGGAATACTCAATTAGAAGCTTCAATAGGACTTAACGATTTAGTGCGTGGTAAGTATTGACTGAAAATGAATTTTCCCCTTATCCCTCCACTAGAAATTCATAGACTTGCTGAATTGTACATTGTGAAAGACAGGAGTTTTAATTTTGCATTTCTCTTTTCATGAATCAAAAATTGTTAAAAACCTGTTGTTAAAAGCATGCCGAATTTAACAAATTTACGAATTCTCAAAATTTAATAAATCGTAAATTTGTTAATTTCAAATGGAAAAGTAAAATTTTTAAAAAAATTGAAAAATCTCATTATCAAAATTTTCAAAGTAAAGGACTGTAACATTTCAATTAAAATTCCGTCCCCAAATATCCATATCCCCGAATATTGATCCCATTTTTTTCATGTAATCGAAGCCATCCATTGGGCTAGAATTTTAGGTTTTTTTTTCAAATTTCTCATCAAAAATGGCTTTCACCTTGTTCAAATGCGAATTTTCGAAACTGATCTTTCATTGTTATCTGAAAAAAGCTACCTTGAACCATAATCTTAACAAACACAATAAATAATTACGCTATTCTTTTACTATTTCAAATTATTTTTTGGCTTTGCGTTAAAAATGAATTCTAAAAAGAAAAAAGGTTTTCAAAAATGATATTAACCCAATCTCATTTTCTGAGGCTCATAATATTTTAAAAAATTTTGATCCACAGCTCCACGAAAATGAATCTCTGCTTGAACATGAAAGTCACGGCAACAGTAGCAGAGAAGACGTATCATTTGAACGCTCACTGCCTTCTACAACAAAACAAATCGGTGACTCACAAAAGACCTAGGAACCTTAAACAATGCCAAAAAAAAAAATTAACATAAAATTTAAAATTGAATAATTTATTATGAACATTTTATTATGAACATTTTAAAAATGGTAGAAAACTGGCCACGTTTGGGAAAGAAAAAAAATACATTACGAAATGATTAAAGCTTTGAAGCTATTCTTTAAAAGAAATCGAGAACTACAATCGAGAGCTATTATAGAAGTAGCAAGCGAAAGTATCGAAAAGTTGTCAAAGCATGTCCTTCAAGGCACAACTTTTTTGCAAACCGAACAGCTCCACAGTGGAATGAACTTCCTAATGTTATGGTGAACTCTGAATCAGTTAATGTATTTAAAAACAAATATGACAGTTATTTTAGTTAAAGTTTTATTTATTGTTTTATTTTTTTTTATGTCTCGAGACTAATTGGACAAAATTGTCAAAAATATTTTCGTTAGACGAATTAATAAGCATGCATTTATTCCATCCTTCTACCGGGTTTGTCAGACATATACAACAATTCCAGAATTAAGAATCGTTTGCATTGACGATAAGCTTTTTGCTGAAACTAAAAAGATAAATAAAGATGAATAACATTAAAAGGATAACACGAAAAATTTCTTTTTTTGGTTAAAACTTTATTAACTATTCGCGAAGTTTCGGCAATACGAAGTTGCCATTATCAAGCAGTTAATATTCTAAAGGTACAAATAAATGATTAAGATCTTTTAGATTGAAAAAAAAAAACACAAAATAAATTCAAAATTGAAACTTCAAAAATTAAAAATTCATAATAGTGGGGTATTTGCAATTACACATGTAAATGCAACCCCACTATTATTTTTCGATTTTCTGAAATTGCGGATACGCTTGAATTATGATCGTTTTGATCTCGTAGTTGGACTGAGAGTTCAACTGTTTGTTAAGGGACGGTTTACGTTTTAAAATATGCAAGAGCTCTTTTATTCTGAGTTTTTGATCTGAGTCGGCTTTATCGATTACTTCAACATTGTTGTAATCCATTTCATGACCTGTATTGACTGAGTGTTGGTGACAAGCAGAGTTCTTTATAGGATCTTTGTGTTCAGCGATCCTGATACTAAGAATTCGTCTACTTTTACCAATGTAATAATCCGAGCAATTCTTACAGTTTATTTTATACACAACCAATGATTTATCCTCATTCTTCTTGTTTTTGTCTTTGAACGGGAAACAATCTGATAGTGTTCTTGGTGCTATGTACGCTACGTTAAAATCGACTTGTGGGAAATTACTTGTAACTAATCGTTTCAGTCTTATTCGACCAGATACTACGTTTCTGTTTTTGTCTTTAAGCATCGAATTATTCAAAATTCAAAAAACGTTTCACCAGCCCGTTAGCCTATTTCTTTGATAAACGAAAGAAATTTGAAGTTCACCTTGATTTTTTGAGATATATTAAAAAGGTTTTTACAGAAATTGAACAATTTGGATTTACTGATGATGAAAGTGCCATTTAAAATTCTATTACTCAAGTTTTCCAGGATAATGGTTTATTGAGGTGCTGGAAACATCTTTGGAATTCGATAGGGAGATGAGTGAGAACTAAAGGCGGTAAAATTGGTGATTTAACATTTTATAAAGACAATGTTCGAGAACAATTCTTGCAAACAAGGAATGATGCATATGAACAACTTAAACTCAAACCGATTCTGTCTCATCACCAGTAATGCGCGAGAATAAAGTTTAGGTAAGTTTCGCTAGTGATTTGAACTGAAGGATTGGATACTTGGTTGAAGCTTTAAATTCATTTGATAAAGCTGCATTAGTAGGCTGGGCTAATGACGAAGAAAAGTTTCGATTCGGAACGTTTTCACTACTTGATGAATCTGAATCTGGCTCTGGTTCAGCTAGCTTTCATGTTCTAGTTGGTTATTATTCTCAAGATCGTTAACAGTTGAATTCAGAAGATTAGAAATAGTGAGGTTACTCTATAACGAACGTTCTTTAAGAACGTTTTTTAATTCTTATTACGCGAGAGAAAATTTAATGGTAAGTTATTACAAATGTAAATGGAATTATATACAGTTCCTTTGACATAGCCTTCGCTTCAATTAAATACCTAAATCCATTTAACATTGTATCAATTATTAAAACAACATCTTTTTTCGACCTAGAAAGACTATTATTTTATTAATTAAGCAAATAAATTTTTAAATAAAAGGTACGATTGATGGGTGAAGATTAACAACGTCTTATACTTTATCCATTTTTAATGGATGTCCTAATATATGTTTTTCGTCTGGTCATTGGTTTCATGGTCATTTGGCTCTTTAGTAGTCTCAGCTGTTTCTTTCTTCGGGCGACCAGGTCTACGACGCTCGCGCTGGGCTTGAGAATTCTGAGAAACTTAAGGAATCCGTTTTTTGTGATATTTTTATATTAAAACTTAAGTTTTGGAAACAAGGTTCCAAATTGTCTATTGTTTCTGTTTCGAAAACATTCATGAAATTCGGTTTATAAACGTTACCATGAAATAATAAAATAAAATATTATTTAATTTAAGTACAAGTCATTAAACTTTTTTAATTAATTCAGGATTGTTAACAGACTATCGCATTCATTTGATGAGCAGAAAAACGAGGAAAATTTGTGATTTCTCTCAATTACTTCCGAATCTCGTAGTAGTCATCGAAGTTGTCAATCTCTTGTCAAATCCAAAAATTTAAAAAAAAACTTTAGAGAATAATTTTTTCTATTGCAGAGATATTTCTTCAATGTAAAAATTTAATGGATAAAGTATAGGAAATTGTGCAAACTTCTGCAAATGTACTGTGAAATTAAACTAGAACTTTTAATTTAATCTGTACTAGAGTACCCTGATAATGGTAAACAGATGGGAAGAAATTTAAAAGCATTGAAAAAACATCGCTATTTTAATTTTAAAATAAAAGATTAGTAAACGAATGATAGGGAAGAACTGTACGCAAAAGTCTTTTTTTTATTCTCGTGATTCATGATTTGTGTGAAGTATTCAGGGACGGTGACACATCTGGGCCAAAGCGTATAATGTCTGTATTTGCGTCTTAAACGAAAAGTAAATTAAATAGTAATAGCCAGAGTTGTTCCTCAAGTCTCAAGTCTCAAGTCAAGTCCAAGTCACGACTTGACTTGATTTTATTTTTTAGAGCAAAAGTCAAGTCATGACTTGACTTGATTTTATTTTTCGTGAAAAAATCAAGTCACGACTTGACTTGAATTTTTTTTTCCATAAAAAGTCAAGTCGCGACTTGATTTTTTATAAAGATAAATTTTTTAAAGATGTCTTTTAATAAAAATTTAAGATATGAAATCACTTATAATATCGAAAATTCGTAAGAATGTATAAAATACTTTAAGGAGAACACGTTTTTTTATCGTTTAAATCATTTTTAAAGAGAACAATTTCAAGTTTTTGCCACAAAAAGTAAAGTCAAGTCACGACTTGACTTGAAAAATTTGGAAAAAATCAAGTCAAGTCTTAACTTGACTTGGAAAATTTGGAAAAAATCAAGTCAAGTCGCGACTTGACTTGACTTTTTGGGGTAAAGACTTGAAAAATCGCGACTTGAGGAACAACTCTGGTAATAGCATGTTTTAAGGAAATAAAATCCTGTAGGATGGATGAGGTAAGCAGTTATATCTTTTTATGAATTTAAAGTTTTCCTTTGTTTGCGTAATGAATGATTCTCTAGGATAAAATATTTCAAAATAAAAAGTAAGAATTAAAACTTTAGAAAATGCTGGGTCCAGGTGGGTCCTGAACCCAGAGTCTCACCAAATAAGACTTGAAAACACACACCAAATCAAACTGAGTTGTAAAATAATTTCTAAAAGTTAGTCTTAAAGACTCGAGTCTTTGTTTTGGATTTGATACTGGGATTATAAGTCTTAAAGTTTAAGACTAGAACTAAGACTGAGTCTTTATAAAAGGCTCTATAAAAAAAGCTGATTCCCGAACCAAGGACCAAATTGTCAAGAAAAAAAAATTAAAAAAAATTGAGACTTTATTTAGATAAATAATTTCGTTAATGGACGGAAACAAAAGAACGTGTTGTCTTAATAGAATCACTAAAACATAAACAAAAAAAACTAAAACTATTAATACGTCTTTAAAATTTTTGTTGAGCTTTTTTAAAGTTCAGTTTTATCGTTATTATCAACATCTTCTTCATTTGCATCATCATTGGTTTCCTCTATAGCATCTTCTTTACTATCATCACCTTTAGCTTTTGAGCTTTCCGATTCAAGTTTAGATTTAACAACAAAATTTTCTTCGGCAAATTGTTCGGCAACTTTTTCATCATCAACAACAATAAAATTATCAAAGTAAATGTTATCAGTCATTGACCATAACTCTAAACCTATAGCTGAGAACGGTTTCAACGATTTGAATGGATCTTTATCTTCAAAAAATTCTGGATTTGGTATTTTTCTTGGTTCCCATTGACCTTGATAATTTGGATTGTCAATCATTGGTGGAGTCCATTTTCCCTTGTATTTTGGATTTGGAATGGTTGGTGGTGACCATTTACCGCAACCTGTTTTACATTTTGGATTATCGACTTTAGGAGCTTCCCATTCACCATCAGTGCTTTCATCCCAATCGTCTGGTTTAACTGCTGATGGATCAGCAATCATCTCTGGTTCATCTTCTAACCATTCATCTGGCTTTTTAGCTTCCGTATCAACAATTGTCTTTGGCTCGTTTTCATCCCAATCGTCTGGTTTGACAGCTTCTGTATCTGGGATTTTTTCTCTTTCATCCCAATTTTCAGGTTTTTTATCTTCAGGATCAACAATTTCTTTTGGTGGATTGATTGGTGGGTTCAAATCGTTCAACAAGCTTCCAGAACTGACTTCAACTCTATCAATCAACATTTTGAATGTGTTGTCCGGATTGACGACTAAAAATCAGAAATTAAAATTTGTCGCAATATAGAAATATAAATGTTTCAATTACTCAAAGTATATAAATGAGTCTTTCCATCGCTGAAAATTGAATCTTGAAATTGTGGCTTTTTAGCGTGATGTTCTTCGACTTTGCCAGTGACTGGATTTTTAAATCGAACAATAAAATGAAATTTAGTTTCAGTTCCACATTTATCTGGACCAAACATAATTGAAAAACTGGTCTTATCAAAAAAGTTTTCTAGCTTAAAATCTGATTTGTCTTCAACCAATTTAACATAAGCACCACCACATTCCAATGCATTTTGGAATTTGACTTCATATCTTAAATTGAAGTCTTTGAGTCCAGTTCGGAGATTTATTTTTTTAGTAAAAAGTCTTACTGAACGACTAATGGTTTATCTTCGGTAAAGAGGAACGGTTTCTCTAGTTTGGCAGCAATAGCATGATGTTTAGCTTTTGATTTCAAAACTAAACCTTTGTCACCTTCGAGGACCGAATCTGAACTTGATTCAATCGACCATTCACCATCGTATTTAGCAATTGTGTCTTCAACTCCATCTTTTTTAGCTTTGGATTTAATCCATTTAGAGCCAATTACATCGGAGTCAAAAGTTTCGAGGAATAATGTTGGAGCATCTGGTACACGTCTAACATACTTTAATTTGAATTTTTAGAATGCTTTGAAATTATTATTTTTAGGTTTTAAAATGTTTACTTTCTCGGTTGCATCAGCTAGATACAATGATATACAAATAACTAATAAAGTGTATTTAAATTTCATTCTAAAAAATTTTTAATTTAAAAGAAAAATTTTGATGAATTAAGATGAATATGAAACAATTTTTATAGTCAAATTTAAATTTAGCGAACATCAGTTATTTGTTTTTTAGTTCTTTGCGTATAAAAAGTGAACATCGTTGCGTGGAAAGATTTCATTGGCTTTTTTTTAACAACTAGAAAAAAAAACCAAAGCAACTTCTAGATTGTTTCTATGAATGACATCTCACAAAATACAAAGCGCTTATAGTTGTCTGTGTTTTTCTAAAAAATAATCAAAATATTTATAAATTTAGTTCAAATAATTTTTTGGAGAATTTATTGAAACTTTTAGAAACATGGAAAAATACAATGTCCATGGAAGGGATAACTATAAAGTATAAGATCTAGATTTTTTCAAGTTATTTCAAGTGATTATTTACTCCAAGAATGCGTTGAATTTTTTTTCTATTCTTTAAAGTACCAAAACTTTGTTACCGTTTGTTCGTCATTAGAAACAATAATTGATGTTTATCAAGATTTTTGATCATTGAATTCTAGGCTTGCGTTTATCATAAGTCTATCAAGGATTTTACTGTAATAAAGTTTTATCACTTTGACGATTTTTAACAAAATTTTAAATTGAAATACTGGTCAGCACCTTAGCTGTACAGTCACAAAAATTTAATTGTAAATCAAAATTGGTTAAGAAACTAAAGTTTGTTGTAAGTTACAGATCACATAAAATTATACTTGAATGAATTTTATGAATTTTTTCCAAAATAATGAAGATTTGATTTCATGAAAATAATCTGGAAGTTAAACTGTGTCCCATTTTCCGAAAACAGGTTAAAAGGTTTTGATTGGATCGGGCAATTAATTGAAAAATCAGATATGTTGGTACGTTGTTAATTAACAACGTTACTGTCACGGTAACGCTCTTATCTAGATACGTCACTATTATACGTCCACACACAAACGCATTAATTACGCTGCGAGAGCTGTATAGCCAACTAAAAAACAATAGCAATCAAAAACAAGATTTAACTCAATCATAATGTCGAAATCAACTTACAACTTCCTAAAAATGAAGTCTAATAGAAAAACATGAAGACAAGTGGTACACCAGAGAATGTTCAGAAGAATTTTGAAAATCAATCAGAAAGACGTGGTCAGCAATGAGGAAGTCCTTTGAAGGTATATTACATTGAACACCTCTAGTCAAATAACGAAAAGCAGATAAATCTGGTTAACTCACTTTATAATAATAACAGATGAGAATATCAAGAATTCGTATTCATTCCTTGAACGAGATAATATAATCCCGCTGTATACTGCGCTGGTCAGACCACATCTGGAGTATGCGGTAAGTACTTGGTGTCCCATATTTAAAACAGACATTAGTGTTCTTGAAAGGGTTCAACGGAGGGCGAAAAAATTGGTGAACAAGCTTGAAGACATAACATTGATGAGAGGGGTTAATTATGCTAGGAGTTTGTCTCTCAATCTAAGAAGATCAAACGATAAAAAATTGGTGAGAGAAATAAATCGTAGAGGATTGTACCGCTACAATTTTTTGGCAAACAGAATAGTTGAAGTATGGAATAAAATATCGACGAGTGCGGTGAATGCAAAGTCAATCAATGCTTTTAAGTCAATAATTGACAAAGAAGTTTTTGGAATTGCTCAAAGAAACGACTGCCACGGCTCTTTCAGGGCTAAACGCGATCAAGCGTTAGTGTAGACAATTGTCTACTGCAGTATAAATACTACTACTAATACTACTAATCTAGAAAAAAGGTTTACAAATGGAAACCTGGTTTGACTAAAAAAAAATGGCGGACAAAAACAAAGTTGGTCAAACAAGATCAGCGCAGTATGGATTTGACAATCGAAGAGATCGAAACATTAGCATCTGTAATGTCGTAGAGGGAAGATTTAATCTTATATCATTTTATTAAAACTAAGCTCTAAAGTTTAGTGAACAATTAATAACTTAAATAATTGTTCGTAACTAACAATCAATATTAAACTAAATTAGAATTAGAATAGAAACTAAGAGATAAAATTTAAATGATTATACTAGGATGTTACACAATCAGCAATCCATTGATGATCTAATATTTGCCGTAAATCCCCTAGGAACAAAAGCGGTATAATATTCGAAAGCGAGTTTTAAAGACCTTTATGGTTAATCATCATAAAGTTTTAATTGTAAAATAATTTTATATTTCATTGAAAAAAACAAAAAAAAAATAATGATCGAGATTCAAATTCTGAGGATAGCCAACAAATTATACTAATATTTAAAAGTTGATTTGATAATATTAATCGCCATTTTTTAGAGTACATTTGTATCACTATTTTTGGTTTCCTTAAGGACGATTTTTTAAAATTCGGTATTATTTAGTTGAATAAATACCGTATTCCCTCGTTCGATATTGCTGCACCACAAGTTAAGACACGCCTTTGGACTATGCACCAAAGTACATCTCGTCCATGCTATAACATTGTTAACTTGGAGCGCATGCTCTAATAGCGTAATCACGCGTTTAGGTCCGCATCAAACACTGAAAGTCTTAGTTTAATGCGTCATCAAGACTCGATTTTAAAGAAACAAATAAAAAATAATTTTTTTGAATTATACATTTGGTGCAGCACCAAAGATTAAGAAAAAAAAATATTAAAAAATTCATTTTTTATATTTTCGATTTTTTTCTTTAAAATCGAGTCTTGATGACGCATTAAACTAAGACTTTCAGTGTTTGATGCGGACCTAAACGCGTGATTACGCTATTAGAGCATGCGCTCCAAGTTAACAATGTTATAGCATGGACGAGATGTACTTTGGTGCATAGTCCAAAGGCGTGTCTTAACTTTTGGTGCAGCAATATCGAACGAGGGAATACGGTAGAATCCGTTTTACTGGAATTATTTTTTCAAAGTAATCTTTAAGTTGATGAGAATTGAGGACTAATAATCTTCAATTCACAGCAACTAAAACAATTTTTTGTCTCACTGGTTACAGTACGATATAGGTCATATTTGATACATAAAATTATTAAAATAGTGTTTAAAAAATCACACGTTACTACTCATTTTAATGTTGCTCAGAAAATACAAGATAAATTTAGTTGATCAGATCAAAATTTGTCAATTCATCTCATCGACCTATTTAACTTGAGATATCATAGAAACAATATCGTTAAAGTTAAAAAAATGTAACTCAATTTTTTGTGTTTTTTAAGATAAAAAAAAAATTTCTGACATAAAAATATTAATTAAAAAATTTAGAACTATATATTAAGATAAAATGATGTCGTTTTATGAACAAAAAAAAAACTTGTAGCCGTGATTCAGACGCTAATTCACTCACAAAAAAGAGTTTATTAGTAATATGCACATTAAATTAAAACAATTTATTCATACTTTTTTATTATTTTTTTTTAGTAAATTTTCGTAGAGGTTAGCTTCAAATATTTACTTTTTGATAAGGAATTAAAAATTTTTATATTCTCTTCATTTGATTACTAATAATAAAAAAAAATCCAAAATTATAAACGCTCTTGAAATATACTATTTGAAATAAATTTTAATAAGGTCTTTGAAATCTATTGTCTTTATTGATTTATTCAATGATATGGGCAAACAAATAATTCGAATCATTTTATTAATGACCATAAACTTAGCCATTCTTTCATGCCAATTAACCACTTCTAAAGATGCTCAAATTTATCAAGCTCTTGAGCGAAAACAACTTGGCCGAGGCATGTGGGTCATTATTTCTAAAAGTTATAATATAACTTGTTATGGCGGTCGGGTTCTTTACCCTTACGGTCCTGAATGTGCCGATTATGAAGTCAGTAAAGACTTGACTCGATCCGAACCTATCAATTTGGGCTTTAATTTAACATTTATGGGTCATAAATTTGAAAGGTTATGGATTAATCAACATGGTTTAATTTCATTTCAAGAATCATTTCTTGGTCAAACTTTATCACAAGAAGATTGGCCACACCCTAAATACCCGTATGTAGACGATCCTGTTTTCATAGCTCCTCTTTATGCTCAAACCGATCTTGCTGGTGATAAAATAGAAGATTTAACCGAAACAAAATATGGAAGAGTTTTGTATAAAGTTATTAAAAGAATGGATTTACCGTTACATTATACTGAAGAAGAAAAATTTAAATATCAAATGACTATGAGCATTTTGGACGAGGCTCAAGTAATTTTGATTAAATAATTCAATTTTTTATATAACAATTGTCTAAAAGTTATGTCTAGAAACAAATAAGAGAATCAGTTGCGAGTGGAGAAGAATTTATAGCAACTCATGCTGTGATTGCTACATGGAAGAGTGTCGCATTTTTGGGAAACAGTTTAACTGACATTGATCAACGACCTGTAAATTTCTTTCATTAAACGAAACATAGAAATATTTTTTCATTATTAACATTTTTATAGAGAAATACATTTCAATGTATGATCTTAACAAATACAAATCATACTTATGCAATTTTGAATTACGAAAATATTCAATGGTACGCTGCGACTAGCCAGGGCGGAAACCCAGAAACAGGAACTGGTGGTAAAGCTGCAAAAGTAAAAAATTAATAAAAAAAGAAAAAATTTTAAAATTTAAAAACGATTAAAAATTTAGATCGGGTTTAATAGAGGTAACGGTACTCTTTGGTGGGGTCACAAGCCATTTTCAGAAAACGCTCAGCTCATTCAAACTATTTCGAATCATTCGAATATTAATATACCTGGTCGATTTATATTCAGAATCGATGAATGGATTCAACCGGCTGGTTGTCAGGATGTTGAATTCGAATATGAAAGTATTACAAAATTGTGTTCCTTCTTCTATAAAAGTTAATACTCAAAAAATATTCTTTATCTTAGAAAATCTTTATGTCTGGCCTAGAAACGGAAACATGTTGGGTGGACAAGAAGTAAAATCGTAATTTACATTTAATTATCATTCGATTCTACATGTTTTAAAATAGGTTAACATAACCGGACCTTGTTTTGGAGAGACGTCATTTTTTTATTGTAAATGGGGTGATGGTTACAATGCACCAGTTACAATTGGAGAAACAACTTATATAAATGATATTCATAGTGAAATAAGAGGAAGGTGTATTCAACCAACAATTTATTTCAATGGACGTATAAACTTATCAATATCTCTGGATGAAGGTTCAACTTTTCTTTGGAAAGCCGAATACAATATTGGTATATAAAAATCGACTAATTATAAGTTTACTCATTTTAATTTTTTTTTTTCAGTCGATCCTTTAAGATATCCTCCTAAAGTCGAGCTTGTAAACATTATGGATTGGCACGATCGAGTTTCACCCGCTCGTTTGATTGTTAAATGGAATCGTCATGATTTGAGCTATGCTGAAAGCGACCTTGTTGATATCGAACTTTGGGGTTATTATGAAGATGATTCAGGGCCTCATTGGGATTTTATACAGGTAAATATTGAAGCCAAAAAATTATTTTCGCCTTGTTCGACTTAACCAAAATATATCTAAAGCTGATAGCGAAGAAAAAATTAAACAAAGGATCTTATGGTTTTGATGTAGCTCCTAATAGAGCACCGAATGAAACAATGGCTAGAAGATATAAATTAGGTGCAATGGCGGTTAGTATGTTCGATTCACAATATGCTGATCATGATCCTCATTTCACAATGTCAAAGCAAGTATTCTTTTTTATTTGTTATTTACAAGACAACTTTTCAAGAATATTGAAATTTTTAAGGAGACTTTTTTCAGCTTTACATCCTTTGGGTTGGTGGAGAAATGATGAAATGAAATTTTATTACGATAAAAATAGTTTTTTTCTCGGAAATAGTAGAGGTCGAAACTGGGCTGAAGACCAATGTAGATGGTACTCTAAAATTTCTTAAGTTTCTTTCTTAACGAAGCATAGATTTAATTTGTTTTAAAAAGGTGGCATGAATATCGTAAATATGATAGATTCTGGATGGATGATTTAGAAATATGTCCACCAACTTTAATGTTTGCAATTGGAGATGCTGGAACTTGGGCACCTGATCCGAATTGTAACATGTACGGTGATGATTACAACGAGCTTAATTGTTTACAACATAAGGGGGCGTCTCATTGTGTCATAACTCTTACCAGAACGTGAGCTTTTTTAATTAGGAAAAATCTTAAAAAAATTATAAAAATATTATTAACAGAGAATCTGGCGCAGGGAATCGATGCTGTTACGGAAAAGATGGTAATTTGATGTATACCAACGATACGATGTCAGGAAGTACCCCGGGTAAATAGAATTAATCAAACTCAAGCATAACAATAGTTTTAATTTTTCTTTAAATAAGACCGTTTTCATTCCTTGGGTATGCCACCTTACAATACATACGGAAGGGTTCCTGGTCTATCCCATTACTTTCACGATATTGTTCCATATTATTTATGCTGCCATTGGAGTAATCAATGCGAATCCTATCTCTATTTAAGACAAACAAAAGATGCTATGGGTTACAAAGAGGCACGAATTGGTAACTTAATTACAACTTTTTGTCTCAATCAAAATTTAATTTTCAAATCAAGCTGCCGCTTATGGAGATCCGCATTTGATAACTTTTGATGGTAAAGATTATACATTTAATGGAAAAGGCGAATTTACATTATTGAAGAGCAAGCGTTTTAATTTTAAACTTCAAGCAAGATTTGAGCAACCACCTAACGCAACATGTAAATTTATTATAAATTTTGTAATCTATGAAAAAATTTTTTAGAATTTCTTTTAGTTTGTTTGTTGAGTTCAAAGGGTCAAATTAACGCAACTAGAATAACAGCAATAGCAGCTGGTCAAGATGATTCTGATATTGTTGAAGTGCGCGCAAGAATTCATCCATCACAAACCCATGATTTACGATGTGATATTTTGGTTAATGGAAAAACTTATTACTTCAATTACACTGAAGAGAAATTACAAATATTTAAAAGTAAAATCAATAAATCAAAAAAATTCAGGAAAATCGGTCTCGACTAAAATATTTTTATTAGATGTTTTTGTCGTGAGTCCTTTGCATGATGAACACCAATCTAATATAACAATAATGTTTAATTCGTCCGGTATTGGAGTATCAGTTGAATGTATGCATGGACTTATGCATGTTCGGGCATCAGCGCCTTTCTCTCTTTTTGTAATTCATCAATTTTTTTTATTCTTAATTAAGTCAAAAGTATTTTTTTTAATTTTAAAGAAAGAAACCTCTGGTCTGTTTGGTTATTGGGATAATATTACAGCGAACGATTTCATGAGTCCTGACGGAGGCACAAATCAGCTTACCCTCAAACCAGATTTACTATATCAGCGTTTCGGAATGGCTTGTAAAATTAACTTTTATTTTTTTGTTTTTGGTATATTTTTTAATTTTTGACATCTAAAGGGAGATTGAAAGATGAATCTGAGTCAATATTTTCTTACAGTGGGTCTTGGAATTTTGACACATTTCACGATCAAAGGCCTATTATAAGAGAATGGCAGAGGTTTAGACCTTGGTTTACTCATACTGAAGTTCCTTTCCCAAGCAATGTTTCATTCACGTAATTTCTCTCTTTTATTTAAAATTTTAATTTATTCTAAAAAATTTTTTTTCAAAAAATAGAAAAGAGGAATGGGAAGCCACTTGTGAAGGTGACGAACAATGTCTGTATGACAGTGCTGCCTTAGGTTCGCTCGAAATTGGAGAAAAGACAAAAGAAGCTCATCGATATTATAGACTCTTACACGAATCAATGAAATCTGGTAACATTAACGATAAAATGACATTTAGAAAATCTTTGATTGATAATTTCAAAATTTAAGTCAACTCGTGTGGAATATATTTAATGAAGGGCGGAATTCGACATTTATCTAAAGGAAATTATTTGGCTGGCTCCAAAATGAAACTTACATGCGATAAAGGTTATACTCTATTCGGCTGGAATGAATTTTATTGTAATTGGAATGGTACATGGCTTCCAACTAATGGACAATGGATCGCCCAATTTAGAGATTGGCCATATTGCGAACGTAACTATTACTCATAATATTCATTTGAAATTAAAAATATTCAAATTTTCTTTTAGATTATCATATTACTGCTATAAGATGGACTTCAATTGGTATAAGTATATTATGGACACTGTGCTTAGTAGCAGGGGTTGTTTATTATTTATTCTTTAAGAAGCAGAAGGATTATTATGTGTAAGTTTTTAAACCTAAAAATTTTGTTCTTAAAAAAAGACATAACCCTCAAAATTTCAGGCCCGAGAAAAAAGGAGAGAATACAGATGGTGAAGAAACAGACAGGGAAGAATCTCTAAACGAAGAGGAAATAAAATATTTGAAAGGAAATTATTACAAAGATGGGTTTGTTCCGGCTGTCAAGGCATTAAGCAATTTAACAAAATCTGTACACGATTTAACTACTCAAGTATCAAAACAAAATCAAGATAACGATAAGTATGTTCTAATAAACCTTTTTTTGAAATTTCATTTTTTCAACTTAAAAATTTCAGAATCAGTCAAAGTGAAGTGTTGAATAGTTCCGAATTAATACCGGCAGATAGATTGGAAAAACCGATCATGTTAGTACAAGTCCCGGTTAAAATTAATCCAAAGTAAATTTTTTATTGTTTAAACTTTTATTTAAAAAAAATATTTAAGATTAAATAAATTAAGTGAAATATTTGAAAATGAGCAAAGGTTTAGAAATACCAATCAAAATGCACAGAGTCGTCTATTAGATGAGTCTAAAACAGATACAGACAGTTATGAATTAGAAAATTTTAAACAAAAACAACTAAATCAAATCAAAAGTCATCGAATGAAAGATTTAAAAATTAAAAATTTACAATCTAATTTAATTAAACAGCAAAATTTAAATTTACAAAATCAAAATATAAACACAACACCAGCTGCACCAGGATCAATGGTCTAATTGTTAAATACTCGCAGACAAATTTTTAAAATTTCTTTTTTTTTTTTGTTGTTGTAAATAAACGAGAAGATTCTAAACATTTTGAGAAATTTGTTTAATAACCTTGAAACGCTAAGATCAAACAAGGTATTTGACTAAAAATGGTTAACAATATAATTAAAAGCACTACTAAACCGAACATTGAATAGTAGACTATAAGATGAATAATTGAAAATACGTACAATCGCCTTGCACACCAGTTACTTGGTTCGAGTAAAATCATTTCATAATTAGGCTCATATATTGACCAAATCCAATGGTTACCAAGAATAAACCTTTTTGAGCATTTTATAGATAAAGACTAAATAAAATTTTAGTTTTTTTTTAATCAAAAAATTACCAAACTAGCAAAAATATTGTTACAATATTATCTGTAACTTTGGAGCCTTTTTTCAATTGGGATTCTTCTCTTGCAACTACATGATTTGAAACATTGTTTGATACATCATTTCCAAAGCTATTTGATCGATTACTAAACATGTAATCATCAGTATCAGAATTTTTTTGAAATTGTAACCAAATAACTTGTAAGCATTTTACAAAACCAATTCCACCGCAAATGAAAACATAAATCGGAATTTTTGACTTTATTAAACAAAATTGATTAAGATCATTCATTTTTTTCGAAACTAAATTTATCTCACAAAAGGAAAATGGTCTAAATACCATAAACTCTCGTTAACAGTTACATTTAGTAATGGAAATTTTTAAATTTAAAATATTATCTCGTAGCTTTCAATTAAAAGTTATTAATTGCGGTCAAAAGTTTACGGTTCTAACTAAACTTTAGTAGAACAACATAAGTTTACCTTCAAGGTTGAAGCTATTTAGCATGTCTGATTTCTTTTAATTCACTTCTTACAGCTTACCGTGCCTACATTACAGTACAAAACAAAGTACATTGCTAATTATGTAAATGTCAATCATAATGAAAAAAGTGATTTTTATCAAAAGACTAATTATCATTATTTTTAATTTATTCTGTATTGTATTGAGTTGTGATGTTATCGACTTTTCAAATGTTTATGTTGTGTTTTGGTTTTGTTCCTAAGCAGCTTATAATATATTTGAACAATGTGCAGACGTTGATAATGCTTTCGTTAACTTTGTTTTGGACTGTATTGTATTTGAATTTCAAAATACGAAAAGTCAATGATAAAACTTTCGTGTTTCACTTTATATTTTTCGATAATCTATGAAATCGATGAATCAAAAGGTCAATCGTAATCAATCTTAATACTAAGCATAAAGCCCAACGCTGGCAGCATTACATTTCAAATGATAATTAACTACCTAATTGTGCTATAAACTCGTAGTGACTTAATTAATAGCTCCCATGGAGGTCATGTAGCACAATTTACAGGTTTTAGAATTATAAAAAGATATTTTTGAAGGACAAGGCCAAGTTCCGAAACTTGTGAGAAACCATTTTTAAAAGGATTTGAACTTTTACGTTTAGAAAAATTAATTTTTTTCCCGTTTATAGTAAGATTACAATTAAAAATATTAAAGGAACCACAAGTTTGAATCCATATTTGGTATTCGTCTCAGGTTGACTTACCACTTTCCCTCAGAAAGAGATTACCTTGAACAAGATTTAACGAAAGATTTTATCATCTGAAATCGCGTAGTTGGTCAAGCTAATACTATTTGTTTTAAATGGCTTATTCAGCTAAAACATCAGTAACAAATTCAAGGTTGTCACTTTTTCTAAAATATTAAACTTACCTCTTTAGGACAATTCTCTAAATTGTTAATTCCTTATAATTCAACAAAAATTATTTATAAAAATTGTCTTGTAAAGTTAGAATATATTTTTACCAGTATAAATCATGGATAAATGAAAAATAGCGAGACTACCCACAATAAAGGTAGACAGTTTTGAATAATAAAATATGCTTAGTGCTTTTTTTAAAAATTGAAACAAAGTCTCCGATTCGCTAACTGCTTCTCCGATGCGATTAAATACTGAGTTATACGATTCATCATCTCTATAATTATCTTTGAACCAATTTGAGCTTTTTGAGTCAAGTTGCATCTTTAAATTTAGATTTAAAAATTATTTTTTCTCGATTTTTTTGATTTTTGAAGGCATAAAAATAAAAGGATAACAAAAAAATTAATTACATTTAATTCAATTGAATGACTATCTTTTGAATTAAATTCACAGTCTTTGTTAAAATTAGAACCTTTTATTATAGAGTGTTTCAAGCTTTGTTTTTCTTTTGTATTCATTTCAAGACTCCGCTTTTTTTCAATTTGAGACGTAACTAAATTGGCAAGTGACATGCGACGATTTGAGTTAACTTTCGGAAGTGTACCATTTTTAGGTGTTTCAATTGTATTGTTTGTTTGGGACATACTGTTTTTGTTGTTGTTCAAACTCGAATCGTATAGCATTCTTACTGTTATTAATTAAATTTGTTCAAGGTTTATTGATCTAGAATCATAAAGCTAGAAAATTTTAATTAGCAGATCACTTTTAAATTAATATTAAATCTAAAATACAAAAAAAAATTGAAACAAAAGAAATAACATTTTTTTATATAAAAAAAAGAATTTTTTTGACAGGAAATGTCAAGCAGAAACTTATTTTTCTTTCCTATTCAAATTTTAAGCTTAAGATTGGGTTCTAACAAAAAAATGAGATTTCAAATTTGAAATGATAGAGCTCGATTTTTGTTAGCTATAAAATAAACCAAACGCATGGATGAATAATGAAAGTACAGCCTCTATTTTGTAAAATCTAATTTGTGATTCACGTCCAGGAAAAGGTAACCCATGTCCTAATTCTTTCAAAAACTGTTTCAAAAACTGTAATTAACATTAAACTGTGATGTTTTTTATTTACGCAATAGCACCTTTAGAACAATCTTAATAACGATTCTACACAATTGGTATTGCTTTATTGCTATAAACATTACAGCTCTTTAGTTTTCTTGTTAGAATCCTGTGATACAGTCTTGACTCGTTAATCCGATCCTAGTTAATTAAGAATCCTTCATAAAACGACATTTCTTAAAATTTTCACTGTATTGTACAGTTCTGGTCGTTCGCGAATTAACTCTGCAAACATTCGTGAAAATTTTTTTTGTTAAAGAACACGAATGGCTACGAATCGGTACGAATCGTAACGAATGGAAATTTGTTTCCATTTGGCAATCGTTCGCCCAAAGATCCTGTGAATGGTGAACATTCACGAACGTTTGCAGAGTTAACTCGATCTCAATTACCCAAAATTTTCGCTAAACCGAGAGAAAATTTCTCAACCAAATTGATCGGATAAACGAGGTAAGACTTAAAAACTAATTTTTTTCGTCAATTTTTGAAAAAATTAGGATCAGTGCAAATTATGGTTAAATAACCATCTTTTTGCATATTAGTATACAAAATGCACATATAAAGTCTATACACGGTAATCACGATTTTTTCAAATTTTCGGTAAACACAAAATTTTTCATAAAATCAAAATCTCAACTAAAATACGGAATTCTTACGGAAACCTTTAATTTTTTACGATAAAATAGAAAATTCTCCCGAATATATCGAGAGTCTAGATGAAACTCGAAATATTTGAAATATCTTGAAATATTTTTACGAGTAGATGCTTTTCCAGCATAATTCTTTAAATTACTCTCGAGGATAAGACATTTTAATGTTTTTTTTTAAGTCAACAACAGCCTTTTTCAGTTACTGGAATTATACTGGATCGAAATCTTAATCTCAATAAAACCTAATTGCGATTTTTTTATTAAACCCAGTTAAACCGTCAATAAATATATTGGGCAATTAATTTTAAGTTTTGGTATGGGAAGACGCGGCTACGGCGTTCAACAATAGAAATATACAAATTGATTTCATCAAGATACTTCATTAATGAGTAAAAAAGAGAGAAGTTTGCCTGATTCTGTAAAAAATTATAAAAATTCCGTAATTTTCATTTATTTTGTTTTTAACACGTTCAAAATCTTTAATCTGAATTACCCAAGTAAAATATATTTATAGTTAGAACAAAATCAATCTACTCAGACTATGAACGCAATTTAAATTATTTAAAATATTTATTTTTATATTTCGTCATAATCTTAAAATATTTAGTTAACTCCATTTGCTTGGTAAAAAAAAATTATTTAAAACAAAAATTACTTTTGAATCAATGTAACCCGTTGTTTAAAATCTTAAATCTTAATAATTTTGCGGATTTAGATCGCTAAATCTCTAAATTTAAATTAATTTCAATAAAAAAAAACAATTAAAGTAACAAGCGATGGTTAACTTTAATTTAGATTTCGGTTAAAACTTTAATTGAGACTAAATCTGTCAATTTTAAATATTTGCGTTGGAATTTGAATAAATAAGTATAAACAAAAATAGGATTACGTTTTCTATTTTCAAATGACGACTTTTTCATTAAAATTTCTATTAAGAAATTTAAACAAAAAATAAATTATCAATTAAAGTAATATACCTGTAATTCCTTCTCTTTTTTTTTTTTTTTAAATTAATTTCTTTTTCAAATACATACGGCTCAAATCTTTTTAACAATAAACTAATTTTGAAATAATCAAAATGTCAGTCATAAACACCTGACAAGAAAAAAATAATCACTCAAGCAATGAATACTCTGAAACGTACCTAAAATTATTTTCATATCGACAGTTTGGAAAAAAAATTGTTCTTCTTAATCCGAAGGAAATGAACAAATGGATGAATGTGAAATTAACTTAATTAATAAACAATCATGATAAGATTATAAAAAAATGAATAAATAAATAATTATTCAATCACTGTCTTAAACGATAAAAAAAAGGTTTACGCAACAAAAAAAAAATTTACATTAGTACATAATTCAAAAACTTTGTGACCTTTTCTTAAACTTCGTGATCAATTTAAAAATATGTGAACCAAAGGAAGTTAATTTCTTAATATTAAAAATAAATCGACATTGAACGAGGATTTATGGTAAAATAAATGAGTGTTTCTTCGACATGTGGGTTTTAATCCTCTTTCGTTCTTCATCAAAGCATTAAAAATTGGACAGGGAATCGGAACATAATTTTTGCTCAAAGCTCGGCTTAGAGTTGACTCTGTTTCTCTGGAAACTTCAGGCTGAGTCAATGACAATTCATAATTCAATGCATTTTTCTTAGCGGTATTTAGAGATATAGTTGTAAATCTACTCTTGACTTGTTCGAGCTTTTTATCAATATCATTACTTTAACATGGTTGTGCACCTTCAGCTATACCACTCTAGCATTGTAAAGTTTCGTTCAAATGGTTCAAAAAGTTCAGTAGAAAATTTAAAAATTGAATAAATTTTTATAGGAAATAAAGATGGAGTAAAAAAAAATGGTGTAACAAGATGTAACAAAAAATGTTACACAATTTGCAATAAAAAAGGAATAAAACCAAAATTTGATTACTTCAAATAATCGATTATTCGCAAAGAATTGTTTGAATTATCGAAGTCAGTGTCCAAAAAACCCCATTCCATAATTAAATTAAAATTAAGTTGTTTTTTAAGCGCTGAAATCATGGAACTTAAATATGCTTGAACTCTCTCCTCTTAAGTTTGGCCAGGGACTGAACCCGAGATGTTTGGATCACATTTAGATTTCGTTTTGTACAAGACCCTAACCACAAACATTAACTGATGATAAAATGATTGATTGAGAATAGTTTGATTCTGAATTCGAATCTGAAGTCAAAAACTTAATATTTGCTTCCCATTTAGGTGCTAGACATGGGTAAACCTGGGTGATATCGGCTATTTCCTTAGAGGAACATCAGTCCAAGCTGAATTTTTGAAATGTTCTAGATTTTTTGACGAGAAAAAAGAAAATGTTGGTCCCGTCCTTCAAAACGATATTCTTCATAGTTAAATATTCGAAATACTGAAATTTCGGTGTTTTAGGCTCAATGGAAGTTTCATTGAGACTAATGAAGATAGAGGTCTAATTTTTTTTAAGCTTGTGGAACCCTGAAAATCAATTTTAAAATACTTAATAATAAAAGCTTATAACAAAAATTATTAATAAATAAAAGGAAAAAAAGGATCGTTTAAATTATACAGCTTATTTTCTAAAAAAAAAATAAAGAGCTGATTGAATAAAAACTAAAATGAATGATTTATTATTTAAATAAAAAATTAATTTGATACGGAATTCCTTGACAAATTTGCTTTAGATTTTTCATCTTCATCTTCAAGTAAATTTTGACTAACAGGTTTAGTTGTATGAGCTCGATGACGTGCTTTTTTAGTAACTTTAATTGTTTTAACAGTAACAACAGCCGGTTCGATTTGTTGAGTGGGCTCAGGCGGTTGATTTGATAAAATTTTCGGGTTTATTTTTGGATACAATTTTTGTTCTTCTTCTATTTTCTTTTGCTTTTCAATCAATGTCTTGGTTTTGTTTAGGTTATGATCCTCTTGTAATTGAATAGCACGCTTCTAATCTCATTGAAAAAAAAAATATTTCATTTGTTTTTTAAAACAATTTTGATGTTTTTTACTTTGAGGTTAATGCATTTTTCGTTAATTAATATCAAATCTCTTTTTATATTCACAGCTTTTTCAAAATATTTAAGACACTTTTTCTATTTAAAAAAATAAATTCTTTTTCAAATAAAAAGAGAGCCTTATTTAAGATTACATAACTATCTTGTGAATTTGTTTTCTCCAAAATAACGTTATTGCAATTGTCTAATCGTTGATGTATCCTTGAATATTGTTCGCTTGAAAAAGATTGAATAGGATTTTTTATAAAGTAAAAAATCCGTTTTCAATTACTTACTCTATTTCTTGAGTTTTTTTTGTAAGACCCCCAAAAACGTTCTCAAAAAAATCTTGAATTAAATCATTCGAAAATTTTTCATAAAACATTTCGTCGTCTTTTAGCTCTTAAGAAAAAATTATTTGTTAACTTCATTTTTATAACGAGGAAGGAAAATTATTGGTCTCTTAAAAAATGATTAATAAGAAGTTGTTTTTTTTATTTTTAAAGTATTTTAAAAGTTTTTATTAAGAGTACGTTGAAGGATTTAACGATCGTTTGGTGACATGTCACTAAATTTGAATTTTGGATTAGATTTGCATTTTTTGAGTAAATTTGAGTAGATTTCTTTTGACAATTTTATTCAATAAACGACTTTAGTGACATGTCAGTACACGGGAAAATTTTCTTTTGCCGATTTGTTCGAATTAGAGAAATTCAGGTCTATAATTTTAAGTACCAAATTTTCACCATTTGCTTAGCCGTATCGAAGAGAACCGTACCCGAACCTTAAGCTTAACGTACCTATCGTACCTACCGTCTTTTGATTTTCTTATTTATCTTTTTAATTAAGGTTCGATTATGACTTTTTTCGTCCACTATTATACAAAAATGAAAAATTAAAAAAAAAACGAATTCCTGAGATTTGTAGAGAATCGCTTCTTGTATAAGCAGATACAAAAAAAATGGGTATTGTGGCTCCCTTAGAAGGAGATGCAAAATTAGAAAAATCACTTTCTTCCAAAGATTTTTATTTTTTTAGATAAAAAAGCATAAAACTTAAAAAACGGTAGTTACGGTGAGTTCGGTGGATGCGCTATAGGTACTGTTCGCTCCGCAAAAGGTGAAAGTTCGGTATAAGTGCAGTATATGAAAAACTTAGAATGAAAAGTTAATGGAAATTATAAAGAATAAACGAGGATGTCTTCCAACTCTCTATTTTATGAAGCTAAATTATGAAGCCTTTAATAAGATTAATTTTATTTTAGAGTAGAATTTTAGAGAATTTTCCCGTTTTATCGAAATTTTCGGATTATTTATTCAATTAAAATTTAATTAATATGGAAATCGAAAAGTAATTCGGCAATTGAATTTTCCTGGTTAGAGACTGTATTCGACGACAAGTAAAAGGGGAAAGCGCCATAAACTCATACTCATCACAATAATTATTGTTTTTAACTAATTTTAAAGTAAACTTATGTTTTGAGATACGGATTTTAATTTAAACCCACAATCGGCAAATGTAAAAAATGAACCTAAGGTGAACGAGGCTGCAACAGTAAGGGGTCATTTATAAGCGTTAGTGAGGGAATTTTTTTTTTGATAATTCAACAATTTTGTTAGGCGCTGAAAAGGAATTTATGCAAATTTTCAGACTCGGATGAATTTTTTTTAGATTCATACACGGTAAAAAACGTCTTTTTAGTATGGTTGTCTTTAATTTTTTTTTTAAATGACCGCCTACTGTTGCAGTCTCGTTCACCCTAGGTTCATTTTTCACATATGCCGATCGTGGGTTTAAATGAAAGCCCGTATCTCAAAACATAATTTTACATTAAAATTAGTTCAAAAAAATAATTATTTCGATGAGTATGAGTTTATGGGGCTTTGCCTTTTTCCTTTATAATTAGTGACATGTTACTAAAGCCGAGAAAACACTTTATTACTTAGCTTATGTGAATGAACGATTAATGAGAAAAATTTATGGTAAATTGAATAAAGTCTTGAAATAAAAAATATGGTGTTACTTTTTGTTAAATCTTGATCACTCTGCATTCTAATTCAAATATGAAATAATAATACTGTTCTGGTCATTCACGAATTAAATGGACGAACGTTCGCAAGATGGGTTTTAATGGTGAAAGCTCATTCTTGGATCTTCATTCTTGAAATTTAATCTTCGATTCGACGAACTTACATGAGCGTTAATGAAGGTCCAAGAACGAGCTTTCACCATTCGTTTCTGCGAAAGTTCGTCCATTTAATTCGTAAATGACCAGGATTGTAGATGAAATTTTTGAAAAAATTAAATTTAAATAAATTTAAAATTTTAATAATTATCTTTTTTTCTTTTCTTTTTAAGAGTCATGCATTTTTTTTCAATTTTGATTAGATATCACATGAAATATTTTAATAAAAATAAACTTTATTTAAAATCCTTAAATTCGATAAGCAAACAAAATTATTTTTCTAAAATTTAATTAACGAATTAAAATATAAGTTGAGGATCTAATTGATTGATGTATAGATTGATAGGATTATAGGAAAAATATGGTCCCTTTTTTTAGTTATATAACTTGTTCAAAAGGTTTTCAAATTACCGTAAACGCAAGGTTTCTCGGCTAGGTTGCTAGGTTAACGTAGGTTTACCGTAAACGCTCGCAAATTGTCCCTGGGGTTTAATGCAGAAAGAACCCAGGGGTAGTTAAACATTTGACTTCAAATTTTTGATCATTTTTGTCCCATCGGGTAATAAGCGGAAAATAATGGGACTAATAGAGTCATTTGAAACAATTTTTACTGAAAAGAATATCTTTTAATTCATGTGACCAGTAAATATCCCTGGTCTTAAACTAATTCTAACCTGAGCTAAAGAGAGTCAAAAATTGGTGTTAAAAACATTAGCAGGGTTTGTTTTTATATGCAACAACATATAATTGCATATTTAGCTAAAGTCGCGTATGTTGCATTTTTACGTCTACTAACGATATGCATTTGCATATAAATGCATATAATTGCATATTATTGCATATTTTTCTCGCATATAATTGCATATCTGGCTTTTTTTCTATTTTTTGAAATAATATTGAATAAAAAAAAATTCCATCATCAGGGTCAAAAATATTTTCCAAAAAAAAAATCTAAACTTCATCTAAATTTTCGAAATCAAAGACCTTTTAAAAAAAAACTTGAATTAAAATCGCATATTTTTGCATTTAATTGCATATTTTCACATATTTTTTCATTTTAAATTTGCATAATTTCCTCAAATAAGTCGCATATCAAGTTGCATATGAAAGCCGCTGAACTTGCATATTAAAACAAACCCTGAACATTAGAACCGGCTCTATACCTTTAGATAGAAAAAAAAAAAGATCGAAAAAATTCCAAATGTAACGTAAAGGCGCGATTTCTACGACATGTCGTTAAAATCGAATTGAAAAAAAAAATCCCATCTTTTAACATTGGAGCGACATGTCGTTAAATTCGAAATTCGATTATAACGACATGTCGCAAAAATCGCGCCTGTGAACTTTTCGATGTAAAATTTTTCTAGGTAACTTTAAATTGAATTTTTTTTCTATGTAGATTTTCAATGTAGATTTTTTCTATCTAATGTTATGGCCCCGGTTTTACCAATGCTTAAACCAAAATGAGTTTTAAAAATTAGTATGTATAGCCTTTTCTTTGTAACCAATGTTACTAGAATACTGATCAATAAAGAAGCCCGCCATTTTCGTTGTTGTAGCAGAGCACTTCGCACTCATTAAACTTTTTTTTGATCACTTTCAAGTTTTCCTATAATATTCCTAAATAATCAACTAAAAATATTAATTTAACAATTTCTTCCACTCGTTGCATTTAATCACAAGGGTCTACTTTTAATTCGTTTAAAATCGTAATTAATTATTGCTTAGATACAAATAGGTCTTTTGAGATTTTTACCGTCCTAGTTTTACACCTCATGTTCCAAGTTAATATTTTTTAAAATTTAGAAAATCTTAGAATGTTTTGTATTTCCATTCTAATTTTACCAGTAACTTAAAATAGTTTTTTTATTGAAAATGTTAGTTTGAATGAATTTGTTTTCAGTTCTAAGTTTGAATCTCAGTGTCAAAGTTACTTATCAAATGCGTCGCACCTTTACTGACATTTTTCTAACAACAAAGAGGTCTATGTCTCTGCATGCACTTCATTTGTAACTTCAGTTACTAATGTAAGCCTCTTTCAGTATGGAAAAAAGGTACAATTTGTCTAACATAACCATAACATAACTAATTTTATAAACATTCATGAAAGTTCGCGTTCATCCGAATTAGTCCGAACTTTCAAAAGTTTACTAAACTTGATACGTAACTGTAACCATAGACACTGACATTCAAAGATGAGTGCGAAGTGCTCTGCTACAACTACGAAAATAGCGAAAGCTCAATTGTGGTTCTATATTGATCAGTAGTGATGTGTACTAGTGACATAGAAAAAGGCAATGCATAGTATGAAGATGCATACTAATTTTTAACTCATTTTAGCTTAAAAGCATAGGTAAAACCATTATTAGCAATAGAATTACCAGATCGTCATTCGAAACGTTCGTGAATGTTCATAAAAGGGTCCAAACGTTCATTTTTGGAACTTGTGAACGACCAAGTTAGTAGAAAAACTATTCTTTTACACAAAATATTTTATAAATTACAGTCGACTCGCTTTAATCCGTAACATTCGGGACCGGGAAAAACCCATTCCGGATTAAATTATACGGATAAAATTTAAACCGGAAAAGGAAAATTTTTTGAAACCTTCCGATTTAAAGAAATATTTTATCTGTTCTATAAGTTTAATTGCTAGAAATCATAAAATTTTCCATCATAATTAACTAAAAAAAGATATTGACTGCTATTGTTAACTTAAAAGTCTTAAAAATGTAAAAAATAAGAGGGTTTGATCATCACAATTAAGAATGGAAAATAAAATTTTTGGATTGGAGATTTATTTAAAATTTATTTTTTCACTAAATACAATTGTCGGCATAATTTTTAAAACTAAATTACCTCTAAACTTCAATAAAATCAAACACTAAAATTTTTAAGCATGATTAAGCCCTTGGCATTACCGAGGTTATTTTTTCCAATGTTCTCAGTTATTCTTATTTGTTCTAAAATATTCTCCAAAAATGAATTTTTGAGAATAAATCATCTATTGACATGACAAAAAAATCCTTTTAAATGCTTTTTATACTCTTTGAAAAATAATTTTGAAGATTAAAAGGTTTAAAAAACTTTTGCAAAGGATTGAATAGTCAATGAAAGATCAATATATCAAAGACTAAGAAAGAATGATATTTTTGGCGCCAAAATTATGAATTTTTACACATTGGCAATCGTAGGTCATTTTTTAAATTAAATTGTTTTCCTCTGATGTTGTAAGATATAAGTCATATGAAGCGCATAAGGTTACGTCATAAGACCAAGGTATCTGTCTGACATAAACTCACGAAGGATCAGGACTGTGTATTCTTTAAAGTTTATTTTTTTTTTTACAAAAGATATGCACAGAAAAGCTTGTTTTAGCACCAAAAATATCATCTTTTCTTTTCTTAGTTCTTTTATCATAATTTCTATGAACCAAGAATTTCTCAGAACTGAAATTTTTCTTCAAATAGGTTAATTTTACATGTATGTTTAAATACCTCGTAACAAAATAATTATATTAAACCCCTACGGTCTTGTTAAACTATCTTAATTTTAAAGATTAAATTACTGTAGACGTCTTTTTTTGAAATCTTATAAACGCTGGGTGCTTCAAATTATGGTTAAATAGCAATAATATGGAACAGTATTTATTTCGAACTTATTATCTTAACAGAAAATATTAGGTTTATTTTAGAAGCTTTGTTATGTAAGAAAATATGTCGGTTACAGCTAGATATAAATTAGCACTAATCTCTCAATATTGATGAAAATTTTTTGACATAGCCACTCTAGATTTGCGCAGCCAAAATTAGGTTGACTTATTTGACTTGATTAATCAAGCTTGTGAATCGTTTTGACTTAAAATAAGTGTTCCGAAAAGGGCTAGTTTAGCGATTGGCGATGAATTTTCCTTTCGGTCGTGTAGAAAACTAAATGTTACAAGACTGGTCTTTCACATGTTTCCTAAATGAACGTTCACGTAAGTTCAAGAGCGTTCACGAACGTTTATCCCCATTTTGAAAGTTCATTTTTCCCAGATGAACGATCACTAACGTTCACGAACATTTGTGAAAGATTGATTAAAAATCGAACCTTTTGATTTTTTTTAATTTTTCATGTAATTTACCTAACTTAACTTAAAATCGAGGCAAAATAGGACGGGCAAAACATATTCATTTTTCCCATAAAAATAACACATCTTGTAGCGCCCTTACTTGAAAAGTTACATGAAAAATTGAAAAAAATCAAAAGGTTCGATTTTTAATCAATGTTTCAAAAATGAACGTTCATAAATGTTCGTGGCTATATGAAGTTTTGTCTCAAAATCCCAAAAATCCCAAACAGATAAAAAAACGTTTCATTATTACAACTTAAGGATCATTTTCGGGTCAAACATGTCCTCAAGCGAAAAAGATATGAAGAATAGAAAGGGACAAGCATGGTTGGCGTTTAGAAAACTTGAGAAAATCTGGACTTCAAAAATAACATCAATAGAACTGAAGGTAAGAATTTTCAAAGCATCCTGTTTATCTGTTCTACTTTATGGAAGCGAGACATGGGTTTTGGATCAAAAACATCTCAGCAAACTTGATAGTTTTGCAACCAGCTGTTACAGACACATGCTGGGAATAGAGAGATTAGACAAAATACCGAACGAACAAGTGTACAAAATGGTTGATCAAATACCAATTTCATTAAAACTTTCAAAACGACAACTTACTTGGGTTGGACATATGCTTCGTTGACAAACAGACGAACCAATAAGAACATATAGTCTGTATGAACCGAGCCAGCAAATGGGAAAACCAAGACAAGGGAGACAAGCAACGAATTACGCTAGATACAATAAATAAAAACATCCCCCTATCTGTTGAAGAGATCGAGAGGGCAGCACAAAATCGGAAAGAGTGGAGAAGAATTGTGGTCGTGTGTACTACGAAAGTCGAGTGATTGGCTCTCGTAAAAACGCCCGAATGATGATGATGAAGGATCATTTTAAATTATTGCAGAGATGGATACTATTGATAAGAAATAATTTTTACATACAGGAAGCTCTTGTGCAAAAACTCTGCAATTTTAATTGCGTAGTTTAAAAAATAAAATATAGTGAAAAGAATTTAAATTAAAAACGCAATTAAAATTGCAGAGTTTTTGCACAAGAGCTTCCTGTATGTAAAAATTATTTCTTATCAATAGTATCCATCTCTGCAATAATTTAAAATGATCCTTAAGTTGTAATAATGAAATGTTTTTTTATCTGTTTGGGATTTTGAGACAAAACTTTACATAGCCATGTTCGTGAGCGTTCGTGATCGTTCATCTGGGAAAAATGAACGTTCATTTAGGGAACATGTGAAAGACCAGTATTTTAACATAAAAAGAAAGATTATAATTTTATAAATTTTATTTTTCAAATAACTTTAATAAACAAAATTAAAAAATCCGAACAAAAAAAAATTTGAAAACAGATAAATTAGGAAAAAAAAAAAAAGCATCTTAGTTAAGTTCAAAAAATAATACAAAACTGATTTTAATAGACTTTGTGTACTTATCTTCTTTTTTTTTGTATGAAAGATATTTTGCTAACATAACGAGATTTAAACGAAAAAGAAATTTGAATTATTAAATCTTTGATTCTTACAAAATTAAAAAAAGAAATAAAGTTCGAAATTTTAAATTAAATCTTATCAAAAAAAAAAAAACGAAATTTTTTTATCCTCTCTTCAAGGTAGACAAAAAATTAACAATTTACAGTTTTGTTTTTTAAATTTTTTTTTTGTAAATTTTAGTCTAAAAAAATAAATGCATTTTTTGTGTCAAATCAATCCTTCGATTCACCCTAGTTTGTTTTTTTTTTAAAAATAAATCATCAATAAATTAAAAAAAATTGTCTTATATACGCAAAGTTTTTGTTTTCTAAATTTTTTTTGTAAAATTTTCGGGAAATAAGCCTCGTTTATTAGTCAACTCGTGAATACCAATCAACCATCCTTCGTCAAGATCTTCTCTCTCACTTTCAGTACCATCTACAACAATAATAACATCGTCCTTACCAAATACCAATTCATCAACTTCCTTGCCATCATATGGATACGTTGCTTTTACTTTGTATAAATGACGTTCACTGCGTATTCGCGGTCTACTCGGTTCTTCATGACTTATTTGATTTTGAATATAATTATAAACCATTTGATTATGTTGAGGCTTCGAATTGAACGAGTCCGTTTCGTTTAGATTTGAATTGGGTACAAATTCGGTTAAATGTAATGGGCTTTCTTGATTTGTATGATCATCTTCGTCATGATTATTCTGTTCATTATCACTTGTATACTCGCCATCAATAGCCGGTAAGCTTCTATTAATAATCGAATTGTGTTCGTTTCTTATTTCAGGCGTCTCGATTCTCATTTGACTAGTTTTAATCGACAACTTTTCACAATAATCATCTAATTTTGATTTAGCCTCGACACAATCGGAATGAAATGTTGTTTCTGTGTGAAAAAATGTTTGAAACAAAGACGAGTAAAATTTAATTCGATTTTCGAATAGAACTGGTAAAGCTAAACATAGGGTTTGATTTAATTCTTCATAAATGTGTTGTTTATCTTCTAGGTCAATTTTGAGTTTAGTTAATTTAGTGAGTTGATCGGTTGACGTTTGATGATTCGAAGTAGTTGAAGATGAAGACGAAGAAGAGCCTCCGGAAGTATTATTATTATTATTCATTGTATGATGTGAGCTTTGGCTTAATTTTTTACTTGTTTTTTGTTGAGCACTTTCCAAGTTGTGTCTTGCATTATCGTAATCCAAAAGTCGATTGCATCTTTTTTCGATTTTTTTCTTGTGTTCAGGAAATTCGTTTAGGTAAGACATCAACGGTAATTGAACATCTTTGTGTAACTTGGCCAGGTAGTCAGCCCATCTAATTTCAATTAATTCGATTTGTTCAGAAAATAGGTCTGACATAGGCCATTCCGATTCGTATGTTTCTCTTAGTGTATCATAAAAAGCTTTGCTTGACTTTTGAGTTTCTCGTAAACTATTTAAATATTTGTTCAATTCTTTGTTTAATTTGTTAGCTTGGGCGTGTTGGGATTCAAAATTTTGGACATATAAATCAAAGTGTTCGTCACTTGTACGATCTGTTTTGCCAATACCTTGGAGTATTTTTTCTTTGGTTCGGCCAATATTTTTAATTAGTCTTGACTTAACGGAAGGCATCATGCTAGATGAATAATTTAAATTGGATTGTTGTTTTTGACTTGATTTACGACTAATCGATTCTTTTTCTTGTGTAGACACTTGGTTCATCATCAATTTTTGATGATGTTGAAATACGTTTTGAACCTCGCCACGGTTTAATTTGAAATTATACGATTCGTCTATACGCGCTGGTTTTGAAAAATTTGTGTTAAACGATTTTCGAATATCTTTGAGTCTACTAGACGAGAAATTAAAAGACATTATTTTGTTTGACTTTAAAATTTTAATAAAAATAAAAAAATTTTTTTTTTTTTTCAGGGACTCTTAAGTTGATATTTATAAATAACTACTCAGTTTTTCTTTTTGCTTAAAAAAAACGAGAGAGAAAAAAATTTATCATATAATTACTAGATCGTGAATTAAGAATTTTTTTAGATTTAATAAAATGACAAATATGTGCCCCAAAGGTTTAAATAGTTTTTTTCATTGTTTTTTTTTGTTGCTCGACGAGAATCATCATTGGATTTTTGTCATACAGATTTTTGATATGATGAAAAAAAAAACGAGAAATTTCGTCAAAGAATAGATAATTGTTAGTTCAGCTCTTTTTAAATGCATGAATGAGAAAATATATGTATTTAATGATTGGTCATGGCAAGTGACGCTTTTTTTTTTGTTGTGTTAACAATCAATTTACGATTCTCTATCCATTTGAAGTGAATAAAATCAATAAACCAAAAATACAACTAAAAAATAATTATCATAAAAAAAACTAGCCTGAATATCGAACAAGAAAAAAAAGCCCTTTTGCTTAAATTATTAAAAAAATTTTTTTTTTCGATATTAATAAATCAATATTATAATGAGTTTATTTGATTCAGAAGAAGATACAATGCAAATAAATAGGTTGTAAATTTACGACAGAACTAACTTAAAACTTGTAAATTGCAAATTTGTGACTATTTTATCATAAAATTGAAATATTCCAACCTTTATCTTAAATAAACACATTTTCATAATTTTAATCTATCTATTTAAAATTTCAGCGATTTTTTACTACAATACTTTAACATTGTGTCAAAAAGATAGGAAGTAAATGAAGATAATTTCGAGACATTAAACAAAAAAAAATTCCCACGCTCTCTAAATGTGTGACTTTTCGGTTTTCGTAAGATAATTTACAGGTAAAATAAAAATACTAAATTTCACTTATTCGAGGTTTAATTGTTAATTGTCACAAATAATTTTAGTATCTTATTTATCATTTTTCTCCTAATTTTGTTAATCAATTAATTAACTTGACAGAAAGTTTTAAGTGAAAAAAAGCATTGTGAAGTTTAGTACAAAGAATCAGAACAATTTTGAAAAATTTAAATGATATTTTTTCTGTTGGTCTTATGATGAATCTGCGCATGTAAAAAAGTGTAACAAACTTTGTTACACCATTGAGCAACCTCTGCTAAATTTATGCAAAGTTTCAGCAAAACGGACACTATTAAAAAGTATTGAAGCTAAATGCGCAATTAGACTGTAGAGTTTTTGCTCAATGGTGTAACAAAGTTTGTTACACTTTGTTACATGCGCAGATCCGTTATAAGACCAACAGAAAACTTATTCGAATTTATTTTAGCTTTTACAAAATTCGTCTAATTTAAAAAAAATAAATCGTTCCTTTTTTGTGATGATTGATCAATTCTAAAGTAAATTAAAAAATAAAAGAGAGCAAACAGTATTTCAGAAACTAGATGATATTTGATTTCGAAATATAAAATTTTCAGAGTGGTGACGGCTATGTGAAGTTTTGTCTCAAAATCTCAAATGGATCAAAAATATCAAAAATTTATGCAACTTGTGCAAATCTAATTGCGCATTTAATTCAAATCACTTATATTTTAAAATTTTTATTTGAGTGCGCAATTAGATTTGCACAAGTTGCATAAACTTTTGATATTTTTGATCCATTTGAGATTTTGAGACTAAACTTCACATAGCCGTGGTGACCGATAGTTGAAAAATTACAACTAAAACAAATAATTTTAGTTGAATTTGCTCTTTGACCATCCAATACATTTGCTTTAATTTTTTGTTCTTTAAGCTCAATTTCTCAACCTGCTTAATTGTTCATTTCGGAACATTTTTTAAGTCACCACCATTCCCATTTGGTGGCAAATGATCTCCCCATTTAGAGTTACAATGAACGGTATATAGCGCGTTCCCAGGGTTTTGTGTTTTTGAATTTTACATCATCCGATGACCGAAATTTTTCTACCCTCGAGGGAATGCTACATCTCGGTCCATTGACTCGCGACTCAGCCAAGCGCTCACTGATTCATAAAATGAGCTCGCAGGCTTTCGAGTGGTGATGACTTAAAATAAAGGTTCCGAAAGGGGCAATTTAGAAGGTGTAGCGATAGGCTCTAATGAGTTATGGCACCAGCCTTTTGATCGTGATAGGAAAAAGGGTGTCAGTCAAATTAAGGCAAAAGAAAAGGAATTCGAAGGACTGGAATTCGATTAATTTGGAGAAGCCTGAGGTTCTTCTCAAATTTATTTCGTTTTTTTAATAATCGTTAATGTTTTTTTTTAAATTAATTGTAAACTTTTTCACAACAAAAAATAAAATCTTAGTTTATTTCTGAGTTTGATCTAAAAAAAAAAATAAAGAAAACACGGACTCATATTATGGACTCATATCATACCTACTAAAATACGAATCCGGATTTCTTACATCTAAAACACGGTTCCTAATTTAAAAAATCAAGTTTTCATTACAAATTTTAATCTAAGCAGAGTAGCTAAGCTAAAAAAAGCTAAATTTCGAATGCATATTATACGCAAGCGAAGAGGCGATTTCCTTTTTGAATCCTTTCATGACCTGCTAATCAGCACGCGGTTGACCTGTAGAATGTAGCCAAGAAATTAAGTGGCATATATTTAGTTTTTACCACAATAAAAAGGAAAATGTTAAATGTATTGAGAAAAATTAAATTTTTTCGGTCCTAATCAGCTTTTTAGGAAACAGTTGAAAAATCCGGATCCGTCTTTTAGGTCCAAAAAATCCACATGTTTTAGGGATAACCTAAATAATTATTTTTTCCCATCAAAAACACCTACCCTGTCCGGCATCATGTTCCAAAAATGTCAAAAAATTACCCTCTGACTAAAATAAAAAAAGTTACAAAAAATCATTTGAAATGATGCCAATAAAGATGGAAGATTATGCTTCTGTATTCCTGATCGAGACTGAAGTAAATTTACAAAAAAATAATTTGTTCCTATTCGATGTTTTTTCGGATACACTTTCAGAATTAAAAAAGAATTCTTTAGTCTTAAAGAGCTTAAATGAATTCTCAGTCCATTAATTCAGATCTTTCTAGGTGTTCGATAGCATTCGTCAATCAGAGATTTAGGAAATACTAGGGATATGGATCACTCTGAAATAAACAAGAATCGAAGAAATAAGTGTCGTCTCTAAAAGTCTTAATGTTCACCAGATTTGAATCTCCGAAACAAATGTTATTTAAAAATATTTATTTTTATTCGTTTACCATTGAGTGGGTTTCTAGTTATGAATCAAAATAACTTGAAAAATAAAACAACTAAAAATTGAATTCATTCGATGTTTCTTGAGTCATGAACGTTATCATACTTGTAACGGTCGTTATCTCAACTTATTTTGATAATAAAAAACTTTGACTTTTTTTTAAGAATCTGATCATGTTCAATTTTAAGCAACGTTGTCAAATTATTAACTAATCGTTCAAGATTTATAAAAAAAGTAATATTACTGTTGTGGTCATTCACGTGTTCCTCTTGAAAAGCCTTTATTGATTTATGAGTATCAACTGAAAGCTAAAAAGATACCCATAGATCAATGGTAGGTTTTCGAAATCATTAGTTCATGAAAGTTTACAAGAGGAACACGTGAATGACCACAACTAAATTATGTTTATTTGCATAGCCTAAGCTAAAATAAACATAATTTTGAACACAATGTATAAAAAAATCGAACAATGTTCAAATGAACTTGATTTGAAATTTCGAACTATCTAGACCCGTACTAAAAAAAAACGAGCTAATCTTCAAAAAATTTAATCTTTTATTCAAATCAGACTTATCCTTATTATTAATTTTTATTTTAAATTTTTTGACTTGAACTTATTTTTGTTTGAACTGATATCTTAATTTACTCGTTCTGTACTACTTTAATTATTTCGTGTTTTTAATTTTCTTTTAGACTTAATAAATCATTGGTTTCATTTGTTTTTTTTTATTTTATGAAAGCAAGTTGTTAGACCTAGATGATAAATCGAATACTTTCGAATTCTTAAAGTTTACCAATTAAAAAGCTTAGTAATCCAACTTAGAAGAAGGCTTATAGACTCAATTAAATAGGATACCTTAATTGAGATAGCTTTTAATTTTCAAGTTACTTTCTGTGACCCTTTAATTTAAAATGTAAACAAAAAGTTTTTTAATTTTTGTGTTTAAGTCTTGTAAATAAACCTGGTGCAAACATTGTTTAGTAAAATACAAATTTTGAAACATGTCGCATTAAGTAACGGAACATTTAAAACAACAACAACAAAAAATGAATTCACAAATGAGACGATTAAGCTATAAAATAAAGTTTTCTCAAAAACAAAATGGAGAATATTAAACGACTCACCTTATAATTATGAAATTCAAAATTTCAAGAGTGAAAAAAGGTATTGAATTGAGTTTTTGACTTTTTTTGAAGAATTTATAGAGACAAAATCATGAGTAATCCTTTCTTTTTTTGTATATGGATTCTTTTAAAATTCCAGAATAAAGAAAAACAATTTCGGAAATTGGATCTCATGGACCATTTAAAATTGATAATTTAAAAACCATGTTTATTTAAAAGAGCCTCTTAAGAACACTCATTCAATTTTGACCGAGCATTCCGAAACAAAAAATCAACAAAACAAAAACAACTCAGACTATTTTAATGGAAATAATCTTTAATTAAAGAACTCTTTGATACTCGAATATTAACCCAAACTTGAATAGATAACATTAAAATATTCTTTTCTTTATTTTTAAAGATATTGTTTCTACTTATGTAGGAAACACGAATTTAATTTTTTTTATCCCTTCAAAGGAGAGAGAGAAAAAAGAATTTTTTTTGTTTTGCTTATCTCTAAAAGTATTTATATGTTCTATTACGTTTTCTATTTTCTTTTAGTAATTTAGGTAACTTTATGATGATGAATCTTAAGCTTTTTTTTTATGTTGAGTTGTATTCTGATATGAGTAATTCGTTTTTTTCTTCTTCGTTTATCCTCTACTTATCATTTTTTTTGAATGATTATTAATTTTAAGAGAAACAAAATTTTTCTTTTTTTTTACCCATATTAATGAAGAAATTTAATCTTGCATTGATTGCAAACAAAACGAACAAGATCTCTACCACTGCCATAAGTTTCCTTCATTTCTTTTTTTCAATATTTTTTAACTCTAAACTTGATTATCTAACACTAAATGAAATTAAAAATGAAAATAAACTTTCAATTACAATCTTATTTAGAGATCTATTTTTGATAAAATATAAACGAAAGGTATTAAAAAACTTGTACAAAAATCTAACATTAAACTTGGCTTGATACTAGTTTATAGTATTTAATGTTATCCTTATCCTTTGTAAAGTTTTAATAAAACAAAACAATTGTATGAGAATAATCTGTTCATGAGAGATAAATATCAATAAAAAAAAGCTGACATTTTTAGAAATCATTATTTCATAAATAAGGTTAAGAAATAAAACATTATATGGTAACTTAACGCGATATTTGTTGAAATTAGCTTTTATTTGTTATTATTAATGCTGATATTATCAAATGTAAAAGGAAATATAAATCATGTTGAGGCTTAAAAAACTATTTAAATTTTGTAAAATGATATAAAATAAATTTTTTTGATGATTGATTACCTATTCAAAAATTTAGGTTAGTACTTTAAAAACTCTTTTAAAAAGTCTTGAAAAATTAATGAAAAATAGATCTAGACACTTATTGAAGTAATCTAAGTAAAATATCTATTGATTATTCACACTTGTAGATCTAAACTTTTAATGTATAAAACTTGGTTTTAATCAGACATATGTACCCATAAATTTTTAGGTATTGGGTGGGTCAGGGTTACCCGAAAAAATCAGGTATTGGGTTCGGGTATGGTGTGGGTAACCCAAAAATTTGGGTATATTTACCGAAAACCCATTTTTTTTCAAAAAAAAACACTTAAAAATCTATTAAATACCCAAATTTTTGGAATACCCACACCATACCCATACCTAAAAACCAAAATTTATGGGTCACCCACACCATACCCGAACCCAATACCTGATTTTTTCGGGTAACCCATACCCACCCAAATTTATGGGTATATATGTCTGGTTTTAATTAAAAAAACAAAATGAAGTACTTGATGTATGTACAACGTAACTTACAGTTCTTATCAGATTTGATTATAAAAATCGAATATTGGAAATACAAACTTTGGATTTTATTCAAGTTAATATGTCCAGATCCGGTAGTTGCTAAAAAAATGATTTCATCAGTTACTGAATCATTTGATTTTGATAAAAAAACCTCATTGCCAGTAAGGCAATATCAAAATTTTCAGAAAATATTTGAAATTGATTTATAGTGGATTTTCGATCAAAATAACTGTTATATGAACACCATTTCTGAGTTTAAAACAAATAAAACAGAAACAGAGGTTTCCTCAGAAACAGACTTGAGTTTTAAGCGCTAAAATTAGTTAAAATGTTTAAAGTAAGGTGTCATTAACCTATGGTTAAAAAAACACAATAGTGATTTGATGGAGCCGTCTACCGAACAAGGCGTTTTAATTAAAACCAATTACAACCTTTTGAAAAACAAAACAAGCGCTAATGGTTTGAATATAACTGGACTTAACACGAAAGCATAGCAGTTTTATTAATCATAATATTAGTATTACTTTTGTATTCCCAGTTAAAATATGATATTTAAATTTGAATTTATGATTTTTTAGCTCTAAATTTTGAAACGGTTAAATAAAAAATTAAAATAGAATCGAGAATTTCTACCGTAAAGCCTTGCTTATTAACCCATAGGCTAGATTAGAAGTTTACTTTTTTAGTTCATTCAGATTTTTCATATTAAAAATCATCTGTTTATAGGGATTAAATTTTAGGGTGGGCTAAAATTAAAATTCTTTTTGGATTTACCTAAGGGGAGCAAGCGGGATTTTAAGGTAATTTAAATATTGCTTAACTAAACATCTAGAGGCTACAAACAAAATTATTTAGCCCTACTCGCATTACACACGCTTATTAAATTATTCTTCTATTTAAAATATACTAATTAATCAATAAATTATCTTTCGATGAGCTATTAAATAAATTACGGAAAAAAGAAGTGTCCATTTCATTAACCTTGGTTGAATTTAATGTAACTAGCCGAATTTAATGTTTGGGTATTTTATAGATTTCTTTTTTGTCAAAAAATGGGTTTCGGGTACATATACCCTAATTTTTGGGTTACCAAACCCAGTCCCATACCTAAAATCCAAAATTTATTGGTAACCCATACCCTATCCAAAGCCAAAACCTGAAATTTTTGGTAGTCCGTACCAAACCCAATACCTTAAAATCTATGGGTGCATATGCCCGACCCTTTGTTGAATCAAAACTGATTTCGTCAATTATTTTTCCCTCTTTTGATGCCTGAAACCATCAATCGTTAAACAAAAATCACATGAATTTAATAAATCCTCGCCATGAATTTATTTAATATGGAAATTTTTTTGATCAGTTAAAATTAGATCATGGAAACTACGTAATTTGAATGATTTATTATTTGCTTACAATTTTTGGAATTAAAGATGCTGGTACATATAATCATTTTGCGAAACCCTTTTTTTGAGAATCTAGAAAAGAATACAACACCAATATATATAAATGTGAACCCTAAATATCGCTAAATTAAGGTCTTTAGAAATATCAAAAATTTCAGTTTATTTTTGTAAGATTAGAGTAAAACATTTGATATGTTAGAAAAAAAAATAGAATTTTAACAACTTTAAATAATACCTTTTTTTTTATTTTGATTTTACTTTGAAATTATTCTTTGTTTTTGTTTTAAGTGAACCGGTTATTGAAATTTTTAAATATTAAACCTTTTGAAAGCAACTTAAGTTAAAATGATGATTATAACATACATATTTTCTTTTTTGTTTTAATTTTATGTTTTTTTATTTTTAAAAAAAAAGAAACAAAAATTACAAAATTTTTTTTTGTTTCAAGTGCTTACGAATTTTAGCTTTGTGCAGTGTTTGAGTGTGTTTGTTCATGTATCAAACAAGAAACGAACGAAACAAAAAATAATCATAAAATTTTATAATAAGACTTTGGGTTATGATAAATATTAAAAAAATTAATTTATTCTATAGTGTCATTATTATTCAATCAAACTTGTTTTGGCCGTTTTTTTTTATATTTTAAACGAGTTTCTCTATTTATTTTGAAGTAGCTCTTACTCAACACTCAAAAATGGAACTCCCACATTTAGGTGAGAATTGTCAAGAGCCAACCTGCAAAATTTTAGGTAATATGATTCATAAATTAAATAAAAAATTTTTTTTAATTTAAAAAAAAAACTATTTTAGACTTCCTGCCATTTAAATGTGATTCATGTAAAAAAATTTTTTGGTATGAAATCAATTTAATCATTGAAATATTTTTACTAATTTTATTGTGTATAGTAAAGACCACTATCATTATACCATACATAATTGTGATCAATCAAGCCTCAAAAATAAGGACTTTCAAATTCCACTTTGTCCATTATGTAATCAACCGGTGCCTTTTAAACGAAACGAAATGCCAGACATAGCCATGTCGGCACATATTGACCGTGATTGTAAATCCGATCCAGCCGAAGTAATTTTCCCCCACACTTAACAATTCAACTCTAAATTAATTTTGTAATTTGAGTAGGAAAGAAGGAAGGTTTTTACAAACAGATGCTCTCTAAAGGGTTGTAAGCAAAAAGAAGTAAAAATATATTTAAAGATAAGATAATTATAAAAGATAAATATTTGATTTAAAGATAATTCCAATGACTTGTAATAAATGTAGAAAAAATTATTGTATTCGTCATAGACATGAAATTGATCATGATTGTGATTCAGTTAAACTTGAAATTACGAGACCTTCGTCCAGTAGACAAACTCAAAATGACTTGAATTCAAAAAGGCTTATGTTTTTTCAAAAACAAGAAAAGAAGCCAACGTCAAATAAAACTTCTATTCAACCATCGTCAATGGTATCCTTAGAACAAATATCCGTTGGAAATTATTAAATTAACTTAAATTTAAACTTAAGACTGATAATGAAGCGTTAGAATACGCGCTTAAAATATCGCTACAAGAAACTTGCGTAAAGTAAGCTAAATTTTATTTCAAAAAAAATAAGAATTTAATTTAATTCGAGAATCACTTTAGGAAACCTGAATCATCAACTAGAGAGTTAACTGAAGACGAACAATTAGCTCTTGCTTTAGCCGAAAGCGAAAGAGAATACAATAATCAAAAAAATAGTAATAATAACAAAGAAACGTGTTCTCTAAATTGAATATTCAATTCGACTAATATTTTAAAAACTGAATAATTTGCAGAATTTATTTAATTTTTTTTAATTGCTTTAATTTTTTTAAAATTATTGTACAAACTATAAAATTATTTTAAATAAAAAAAAACAAAATAAAAACAAAAAATTATATTTTTGTTAAATTGCTTGTTAAATCATTTATTTTCAAATTTAAAAGCGGAAGAAAATTACAATAAAATTTGATTTTTGTAAATTCAAAAAGCAATCCTTTAAAATAAGTTTGATACGAAATCTAGATGCTGATGAAATTGGACTTATTACCGTAAATTCTCATTCAATGTTACCGTAAATTCTCGAAACTTAGTACAAGTAATTAAATCTGATTTTTTAAGTTGTTACATGTAACACGTACCATCTCGCCCATGTTATAACTCCTTCGAATTTAGTTACCTGTAATTAGTCCAAAAAACCAGGAATAAACCTCTGTAATAAAAACCGAAATTCAAGTTTTGGTACATGGAATTTAAGTCAAATTTCCGTTTTTAATACGTATCTTAAATTTAGAAAAAAAATTAAATTCAAAAAATTGATTTTAAAATTTTTAAAATTTCTAATTTTAAGAGACGTACCAATAATTAAAAAAGAGAAATCAATTTTTTGAATTTAATTTTTTTTCTAAATTTAAGATACGTATTAAAAACGGAAATTTGACTCAAATTCCATGTACCAAAACTTGAATTTCGGTTTTTATTACAGAGGTTTATTCCTGGTTTTTTGGACTAATTACAGGTAACTAAATTCGAAGGAGTTATAACATGGGCGAGATGGTACGTGTTACATGTAACAACTTAAAAAATCAGATTTAATTACATGTACTAAGTTTCGAGAATTTACGGTATATGTAACTAAATCAAGTCACAAGTTTTGGATTTTAGTACAGGGTTCAAAATTAATTTTGGGTTTTTGAACTAAATTCGAAGAAGGTATAAAATGAAAGAGATGGTCGTTGGCACATGTATCAACTTTAAATATTTGATTTAGCTACATGTAACATAAAACGAGAATTTAAGATAACTTTTTTATGAAACAATCATCGGTATTTTTACATCAATAATTTTGATTCTAACTAGAATTAGAGTCTTTTCTAGAAGTTGAATTGGTATGCAGACGTAAAAATAAATAATGGAGGTTATACTACCATTTTAAGAGAATAATTTACAATTTAGAATTTTAGGCATTCAAAATTGCAATTTTCTATTCTACTATTCTAGTAAAAAGTACAAAAAGAACGTACTTTTACAGAGGAGACTTAGAGTTTTATCCTAAAAAGTATAAAAAGAACGTACTTTATGTGTCCTAGTCTTTATTTTACTTAAAAAAGTACTAAAAGAACATACTTTATGTGTCGTTTACTTGATTTTACTTTTAAATAGTACTAAAGTATCTATTGCAAGGGTCGATTTTCAAAGTACAAAAAATTTAAAAAGTATTTCTCTTCATCTATTGTCAATAGCTCGAAGAAGATAAAGAAGAAATTCCTGTTGATAACAATCCTTCTTGGTCAATATCGTCATTTATAGTCATTTTAAAAGATTTTTCAAATTTGAAATTGAATAAACTCGAGCCGTCACGACCTTTGATTGAATAAACAATTGGTGTCTTACCCTCGTCATATCTTAAGCGTATCGTACACACCGTATTAACCGTACCGAATCTTAGTTTGTTTTAATTTGTGTTTTTTTTGCCCGTAAAAAGTTTGAAACTGCAAACATTCCTCCAAGTGAATCACAGAATTAGAAAAATTAATTATTTAAAAGTTTTTTAGAAAATAATAAAACGATTTTAATAAAACTTAATGGTTTATTAAAATTGGTAGATACTGTGGCGGGTAAGTTTTTTTATTAAATTAATAAGGATATCAAAGGACGGTGCGATGGGTACGATTGTATGCTTCACAAAGGGTACGCTTCACTCCGATACGGCTACGCAAATGAGATATATAGAGATAGCATGGCCGAGTGGTGTGAGTCGAGTCCTATGGAGTGAGAGGTCTAAGGTACAATTCCTGCTAGGGTAAGAAAATTTTCAGTCATGATGTCAAACGCAATTTAGAAGGTCAATCGTAATCGTCTTGTATATCAATACACAAAAGCCATGCGGATGTGCAACATACGGCACATTGTAACTCTAGATGGGCGCCAAAAAAAATGAGTTATTGCCAAAAGCGTTTCGGTCGTGTAAGGAAAAAAAATGGTGAAAATTCGGTACAAGTGCAGTAAGAGAAAAGAGAGATTTCATTATATTTTATGGAAAAGTATTTAATTAATTGATCTTAAAGTTAACGTGTAAAGGTCTCCCTCTATTATCTTGCTTTAATTCGAATTTTTTTGTTAATTCGTACAAATATCAATTTTGCATTTGGACTAAATTGCAGTGTCTTAATTTTAAATCGAACCACGTTTATCCGAACAATTTGGTATTCGAAGTGATTTTCAATAGTCCCTACCCGGCTCTTAATACAGAATGATGTTAATTTCAATTGTTAATTACCGTAAACCCCCACTTTTTGTACCCAGAAAATTTGGCCTTTAACATTCGATATATGATTAAATTCCTTTGTATCAATTGCTCGAAAATACCTCAGTCTAACCGCCTCAACCTAGTCTATAAACTGAAGGTATGAGATTTTGAAACAATAATTTGTCGATCGAAATATTTAAAAAAAACTACTGGATACAAAAAGTGGGGGTTTACGGTAGAACATTTTTGTTCGGATTATTTTGAACAAAAATATTTAGTAACTTTTTGTATAATTTTTTAAGAGAACTTGTCTGAATTGAGAGTTGATAACCTCAAACAAAGTTTGATAAATTCTTTCTTGAAAAAAATGACTAAATTTTATTCAAAGATTTTTTAAGTGATAATTAATTTATGTATTCTGTTCGGATTAACGAGACTGCACTGTAGTATATTTTTTCTTTTTTTTCAGATACTTACTAAAATTAGGTATTTAGTGTAAATTTTTAATTTGAAACTTCAATTTTAACTCTGGTATAAAAATTTAAAAATAAAAATTGTCCCATGAGATTAATTTAAATCTACTTTAACATGGGAGTGATTAGAGCTTATGTCTTGGGTAAATTTTAGCTTATGGTTTTTAAGAGTTTTCACTTCGTAACAAGGTATTACGGTATATCAAGATCAAGAAACATGAAACTAAGGTTTATCCAGAGTCTCAGTTTATAATTTGTTTACTATTTCTTTTTCTGATACAGCAAAATAGACTGTTAGTATCACAGCTCAAACTTTATTCATTGACTAAATTAAAAATTTTCATTCAGAGCTTGAGATAAATGCAAAAAAAAATAACTTTAAACAATTTTTATTAAAATTTTTTAAATAGATTGGGGTGGGACCCAGAACTGGGGTGATTGCTCCTTGACTTACCTTACTCTCCTTTTAAAAAAAATCACTTTAAAATAAGAAAGGATCAAATTATTTCAACTACATCTTGTATATCGAGATTTAAGTGTAAAACATCGAATATAGAACCAATTAAAATTCTTAAAAAAATTATCCCTTGATATTTCTTTTCCTTGAATATTAAATTTAAACTTTAATAATGAAATTTTATATATCTGTAACTTAAGAATGAAAAACCTTCAAATTGAATACGAATCAAAATCAAATATTTGATCAGCTTTTATTTACTTTTTGAAAAGCCTTCTAAAATTCATTTTATATTAACACTGGCCAATAGATGAAATTTAGAAATAGTTTTATTTTTATTCAAATTTAAATGAATCTATCGATAAAATGATGAATTATATGGCAAAAAATCTAATGAATAACGTTGCTTCTAAAATTTTCACTTTGATTACATTGTTAATTTTAATTAAAACTGATGTTATGGGAGATGTAATTAGATTAGGCAAATGTCCTTATGTTAAGCTTCAAAGAGGTTTTCGTCATTTTCTAGTAAGTTCCAAGAATAATATCTATTTTCAAAATTTTGGAGACAAGACGACCTGATAAATGAATAATAATACGCCTTGTACTAAACACGACTGGTCACTAAATTATGCAAATGTAGGTTAACGTTCAAAGTGATTCGAAAAATTAGTTTGAATGGTTAACTGAAAGGGAACTGTTACAGTGGTTCTTGTGGTTTCAGTTCAGGGCTCAGTCATCGTTTTAAGACTGAACTCACCTTTAGGATGATTCTGATAACAAAACGAAACCTTACTGAAAGTCCTTTGAACTCAAATGTCACAGTTTTGACCGTTATTGGCGCGTTCCGCACAGGGAAGGTAAAAAACTTTTGAGGTCAGAGAAATGCTTTTTAAAAAAAGAATGCTTTTTAAAAAAAGTATAATGTTTTAAATAAAATATCTTTTCTCAAAAGTTTCTAATCTGAAGCCAAGCAAGTAAATTAATTCTATTTTATAAGAACAAAGCTAGGTCATTGGAACAGTTTCAGGATTTCCTTTTCCCTTCATATATCAGTGTTTCCTTTAATTATAAAATAAATTTTCAGTTCACAGGCGATTGGTTTGAAGTGGCAAGAAATCCAGTTCTTCTTTTAGGAAATACCAAATGCAATAAAATAAGCTTTAAACAATCTGGAGAAAAATATTCTTTCAAGAGTTCATCAGTATTCAAGTAACGTAATTTATTATTTTATCAATATTACAATACTAATTAATTTTTTGTAAAGGAATTTTAATAAAGAAATCAGCTTTGAAGGGTTTGCTTTCTCTCCTAATCAAGAAGATCCCGCTAAAATGAAAATAGAATATCCACTGACCCTTCTAAGTAATGATTGTTTTTTATTTTTTTTTTACTTTTTTAAGCTAAAATCTTATTTTTTTAAGAGACAAATATTTCAATACCATACTGGTAAAATTTTTTGATGACCAATTAAATTTTAATTTTAACACAACAATTATTTAAAGGGTAATGTATACTGATTACGAATATGCTGTTTTATGGTCATGTGCCGAGTACTTGAAGATATTGCATTTTGAATATTATTGGATATTTGCTAGAAAGCCTTACATAAGCGAAGAAAAATTAAGAGATCTTAGCGATATATTGACTTTATCAAATGTAGACACAACTTACATGATTCGTACAGAACAAACTGGTTGCATGTAAAGTCGTTTCAACAAACGTCTTTTTTATGTCAAATAAAATTTTCAAAAAGTATTTTTTAAAAGAAAAAGTTTCAAATTCAATTTTGATCAAATATTTATTTATTTTGATAATTTTTTTCGTATTTTAAATACAAAAATAAAATGGTGTCTTTTATTGAAAACGGCAAGATGTTTTTTCAAACACAGGCGGATTGTTTTTGTTGTATATTTTAATCTTTATTTTCCTAACCAACTTAAAATTATCATAACTATAAAACTTTTCTTACTTTTTTTTTAATTAACTGTTTAAAGCTTTTTTTTTAAATTAAATTTTTGTTGAAAAAAAAAATATTTTAAAAACTTGTGTACTCCAATTGTTGTAAAATGGTTTTATTTTTATCCCCTTTGGGTAAATTATATTCGCTTTCGATTAAAAATAAAAAAATTAAACAATTCAAAAAATGTATAAAATTCGCTTGTCTTTTCATGTTCGCTTCAAGTCTAAAAAACAAATCAGTTAAAAATCGTATTTCAATTTTAATTATCGCAATAAATCTTTTTTTCTAACGTCCCAAGACTTAAATTTATCTAAAACTTAATGGTCCTCTTTTAAAAAAGACTTTTTATGGTTATTTTCAAAATTCAGTTGAATTTTAACTAACGTACTTCCTCGATTTAAGTGACATGTCACTAACCCTAATCCATTAAGCCTAAGCAAATAAATATGATGCGAAACATGGAAATTAGCTAGGCAAACTAGTTCAAGAGTTTTAAATGGGGCTACTGAACACTTCTATAAGCTCTCAGATTTTATTTTTCAATATTTTCTGGGGCAATTATTTTATGTTTAAACCAGGTGAAGTTAATTTTAGATGGAGGAATCTGAAAATATCAATATATTTTACCTATGGTTTATTTTTTAGGGTCAAAATGATGATTTTTCGAAAAAAATCGATCAAATTTTCTTTTTATAAAGTGGGTTTGCAAATTTATTCTACCGTAAACCCCCTCTATTTGTACCCAGAAAATTTGGTCTTTAACATTCGATCTATCTTTAAATTTCTTTATATCAATACCTCGAAAAAACCTCATTCTAACCCCCTCTATCTAGCCTATAAACCAAAGGTATGAGATTTTGAAACAATACTTTACCTATCGAAATATTTAAAAAAAAATACTGGATACAAATAGAGGGGGTTTACGGTAGATGTTTTTTATTTAAACAAACCATCTTTTAAAAAGGACTTACTGGGACCAATCAATGCAAAAATTGTAGTTTTTTGTAACGATTTCAGACAGAGAAATCAGCCATTTACCTCTTCGGGTAATTAGGTGACTCTAAATTTTGGGGTAAATTCGTAGAGCAGAATTCGATTTGAAATAAAAAAATATGACGTTTGAGCAAATAAAAAAAATAGGTCATCCCGGTTAGGCCGTCTTTAAATAATTTTTAACTCAAAATCGTCTATTTTTTCACTTAAGATACTAATTTTTGCTGTTTTAAAACATCTGTTTGACGAAAATAGATTAAAATGTCGCATGTCCCTGAAAATAACTGAACAAAATTGAACTACATTTCCCTAAAGTCGAACATGTACGTTAAATATATGTAGCATTTAGGTTTGAAGCCGTGTTTTCGTGAAAGCGAAATAGCCTTTTATTATCAAACTAACGGGTGTTTCAAAATGGTTGTCGTCATTTAAAAATTAAAAAAAAATATGAACCGATAATCGGAAACCAATGAAATTTTGCACACTTGTCAACTTGTATATTCGGAAAGGAACATGAAAATTTTATGATCTATATAGGGTTTTAATCCTTGAACATTTGCCTATCGAATGATATGCCAAACTCATTTTTCCAAAACAAAATTACCGAGGACACCCAAATGATATGGGAGTCTGCTCCTCAAGAAAAGCGTATGCTGAGAAGCTGGCCATTTTTTTGTAAACAAGAAAGGACAAGGTACAAGTGTACAAAATTCCAATGGTTTCCGATTATCGGTTTATATTTTTTTTTTAATTTTAAAATGACGACAACCATTTTGGAACACCCGTTATCATGAAAGGCCGAGTAAAAATTTCTAAATTAATTTGAATTTGAAAGTCTCTTTCAAATTTAGAATTTTTAGGAATCTCGGTTAAAATTTGTCTCCTATTCAGGGCTCTATGCATGCAAATTAAGGCGTTTAATCCGAACAATTTTATCCGAACTCAATTTTTACAGTCCCAAGAAGTTCGGATTAACGCGAATGCACTGTATAAATAACATAACATTTTTACTCATTTTCAGCTTTTTCATTTTAATAAAAACAAAGTGGTTCTAGCTTTACCGCTTGCCACAATAAACGTTTACAATATTTTATTTGATAAAGTTTTTGGTTTTTTGGATAAATTTAAAAGAGTAGACTACCGATGAATAAACTTGCAAAATACAAAAAAGTGCATTAAGGCTTTTCGAGTCCATTCTCCATCCATGGAATTTTTGGTCTTTTTTGATATTTTTGTATTTTCCAAAATTATTTAATAATTTATTTAACTTTTGTTTTTGAACAAAATATTTATATTCTATATTTTGGTATCCGTCGATCATTCAAATTTGGAAATCTGACTTATATTTACCTTTTTTTTAGAAATTCTAAACAAAAGAGTAACAACATGTCAAAACCAAAAAGAAATACAAAAATTTTAAATCATAAAGAAATCACCAAAGGAAATAATAAAATATTTTATAATTATGATACTGAAGAAACAACTCAAAAAAGTAAGCTTAAATCAAATCAAAAATCATATTTACTTTGAATAAACAATCAAAAAAATAAAATGTACTTTTTAGCTTGTTATTTGCTAATCATTTGCTGCTACTGCTGCTGCTTTTTTAAATAAATATTTTTTTAAGATAAAACAGAAAATTTTCTTTCGACAACCCGTTGGTCTAGATATGCAATTAATCGATATTTTCAGCTAATAAAAGTTGTTGTTTTTTTTTCTTTATGCTACCTTGAAAAAAACTCTATTAATAACAAGACAAATTTTTGTTTCTTTTTATTTTTTAAGTTCTTTTTCTTTTGTTTGATTTAATTATCAAATTCTTTTCAAATAAGTAAAAAAGCAAAAAGTTCTAGAGATAATTACATGCTTTTTAGCAAAATGCAGTCTTTGTGTGTGTGTTTTTAATAACGAATTTTTTCGATAGCCTAAGGACTTTTTTAAATGAATAGATTTTATATTTTAGACTTGTAGGTTAGAAATTTTTAGAAATTATTTTTCTTAAATAAAAGCTTTTTTTTTGTTTTTATTCATAAATGACGATTTAAATTTTTTTTAAATTTTAAGAAAAAACGTTCAACAAGTCCATTAAACCAAGATTATTAGAATTGAGAAAAATGACTCATATAAACCAGGATGTATATGCTCTTAATGTAAATAATTTTTCTCAAAGTCTAAAACAATTCATTCAAGTGAGTACCAGAAGCGTTATTTGGTCTTAAGGGTCACATGTAACGATAAAACCAAAAGGCTAAATAACGTAAGCATTTTTCAAAAAATAATTTTGTAAATTTTAGAAAGTTGAAAAAATACCTTCGAACGAGTACAAGGAAAAAACTAAAATGGAATACATTAACTCGAAAAAGCGATTTAAGTATTATGCAAGAGTTGTTCTCTTGATTATCAAGTCTTTGTTTACAAGAAGAAAGTAAGTTTCCACAGAAGTCAATTTACCCAACAAATTTTGACTTGTTATTAGATATTTTCAAGATTCATGGTTAAAATCAATCGATCATGATCCAAACTTGTACTTGTTAGAAAATGACAAAATTCGATCATGTAGTATTTTACAAGCTCAACAGACAAAAAGCACGGTAAGTAACTAATTAAAATTAATTAAACATTTCTACTCAAACATACTTTGCTTAGCTTACTCGTGAATCATTGATGGCCTTAAGCACTCCGGTTGAGTTTCGCAATGAATCCAATTTAAAAACAGTAATTTTTTAATAAATTATCTTGAAAGACAAGTAAATGAGTTTTTTTCTTGAAAGATTGTTAATTTTTTAAACCGATTCAATGTGTTTGAAATGATTATACCTAAAGATTCAATGATCGAACTCGCAAAACGTATTAAATATCAAAAGTATTTTGTTTTTAAATTTAAAAGTTTTTAGGGCTTTTATTATTTGCAATTTTCTTTTATTGTTAAAAAAAACGAACTTTAACAAAAAAGCTTACCTTGTCTCGGACAAATTTCGTGTTTCTTAAACGTGTTTTCGAACTAGTTTAATTGTGTCAAAATGGTAACTTTTTCTAGCAAATCGCTAAAAAAGAATTCATTAGTTTTTGAGATTTTAACAAATTTTTCCGTTTAAATCATCTCAAAAGAGACAAAGGAAATTATATACAACCGATCCTCTCTAATCCAGGTAAATCGGGAAGAGAAATGTTGTATTTTTAATGCAACTTGAATATTTTTAATTGGTTGTTTAACAATTAAGCCCTTCTTCTTTCGTACGTTTATAAACAGAATTAAAAAAATAATAAGTGGTAAAACCCTCTTTTCTATCCTAAATGAGCGCTTTTCGATTTTTATTTGCGTTTTATTCTAGTGAGTGGATTTTTTCTTACATACCAAGCTTTTTTTTTTGGAAAAAATGTCGCATAAGCTTGAATAAATTATCCGCATAATTTTAAGAAAAAAGGTCGCATTGTGATGTGCATTAAATGGACTTAATATTTGCATTCAAAAAAAAAATCTGGGTATTAGTAGTAATTTAACTGCGACTCGATAAATCAAGTAGAGCCTAATGACTACAGTATTTTTTTGCAAGCCCATTTGACTTGTCCTTCCAATTTCGCCTTGTCATTTAAGTTACTTTGTAACAAACAAAAATCGTTTAAAATTTGGTTTGTGAAAAAACTAAAACGAACTGCGCAATTCTTGGAAAATTCTATTTTGGGTCCCATTACAGGAGAAAAAAAATGTATTTTCAAACTCGTCAACATTTTTTCCTTGTACAAATGTATGCGCATTTGTCCAACCTTATTTTTAGCTGTGATTGTTTGTAAATTGTTTGTAACTTAAAAAATAGATAAAAAATTTAACTCTGGTTTGTTTCTTACAACTATTTGTGTCAAAATTATCTGTTTTAGAAAAACATGTCAACATCCAAATCCATTTTCGTCAAATTGAGAATCAAGTTTGTTTTTATTTAATTTTTTGTTGCTTTTTAAGGTTAGAAAACGCTCGAATAATTTGCAACGAAGGCCAAATAGCGAAAAATATATTTTTTGTAATATCCGGAAAAATTAATTGTGTACGAAAATTTGATTTAAAAGATGGTGAATTGTTTAAAATTGTCAATGTTCTTAATAAGACTCAATATACAGACGTAATCATTGTTTTTTTATCGTCTGATACACCCTTAAAATATAATTCAAGAAGATATTTTTGTTTAGCCAGAAGAAGTCGAAAAAAAATTCAAAAGAAACTATTTAATGTATTCAAAAGGTGTTACTGAAGTTCTAATATTAAATTCACAAGATCTCGAAGTTTTACGATACAATAATTATCATTTACCGGTCAATTTTTTATCTTCTCTCAATTTGTTCAATTCATATCCGATCGAAAATTTAACAAGAAGCTCAGAAAATCTTTCTTATAAATATTTTGGGTAAAATAAACCGTTTCAGTCATGTTTTTTATTAAAATTTATAATTTTTTTTTAGACCAAATGAAATAATATCCAATGATTCAGAAAATTCCCCATGGATTTATGTCATTATATCGGTATGCAGGAAAATTTAACTTTTATTAGAGATCGATTTAACTTCTTTTTTACTTAAGGGCTTTGTAAAAGTTGTTAAAAAAATGAAGCTTATAAACACGAACCGTCCAAAAACAGCGAAATGTAAATCAAAATCTACATTTTGATATTAAAAATTTTTAAACCTTGTTTTTTAAGTCATTTCTAACAATGATGATACTGAATCATACCATGAATTAAATTCTCCATTATCTGTAACTAGAACTCGTTGATTTACATTTTTACCAAAGATTTTGATTTTTTTTCTTTTACCAGGTCTATCAGGATGATGTCGAAAATGGATTAGACGGATTGAATAGATTTCAAGTTTCAGACGATTTAAAAACCCCGACTAAAGAATTTAAATATGATCGAGAATTTACTTTACCGTATATAACGAGCACTGAAAGAACATTCAATAGACAAAGCAATGTTTATTTAAGTGCTAGTCTTCGACGAGAAACTCCACATCAATCTAGTTTTATTGAAGATTTTTTAGATGGTGAAATTCCATTCGTTAAATCTGAATATCAAATTATAAAAAATAAGACTAATGATCGAGAACAGATTGCTGAAAAGAGTGCGCAAAAACATATACGAGTCAAATCTGTTAGACCGGTTAATACAAATAAGAATCAAAGCTTAATCACACCACGAAGCATCTTAAACTTTAGATTATCGTATATAGTTGTTGATCGTATTCAAAAAGGAGATGTTTTTGTAATTATATATATCCGAAGGATTATAATTGAAAAATTAAAATTTTTAAAAATTTATAAAGGGACTTTATCCGTTAATTGGGGATGAAAAAACAAAAATTGAAAATATGGCTAAGAAATTTCCAAAGCCAAATTTAACTCAATCAGCAGAAAATCGTAAAAATGTTATTCTAATAAGCGAAGGAGCTGAGGTTGTACTGATGAGTAAAGTTTCATTTTATCAATATGCTGACGTTCAAACTCTATGCAAAATTGAACAATTAGTAAAATTAATTTTAAAATCATCTAAAAGAAAAATTTATCATTTATTTCTTTAAAATAAAAGGAAAAAGCAGACAACAAATATATATCGGAAAATGAGGCAAGAGAAAAATTTTATAAATTGGAAAAATGGCAAGAATACAAAAAGAAGTTATTTAAATCAGTTGTCAATTTATACAATTGATTAAATCCAATTAATGTACAGTTCTAAAATAATCATTGTCGATTTTTATGAATAAATTTTTTTTTTAATTTTTAAAAAGCTTTTATAAGTATAAAGCTTACTGACCCACTTTGTAATAAACAGGACTATATATATTATAGTCTTGAATTCTTATTTTAATCTCCTTAAATTGAATTCGAATCGTTAGTTTCATGAAATAGCGACGACGGTTTTCGGAAAATTGTAAGAGTAGCCATTTCTTACAATTAAAACCCTATTAGAAGTTTCTAATAGGGTTTTCATTCGGCTATACCTAAAACACGGAACTCGACTACGGAATTACGGAACACGGAACCGAACGTGCTAAAATACGGAATATTTTTTTTATAAATTACGGAATAGCAACGTCTAAAATACGGAATATACATGGAACAAAATATTTATTAAATTAATTGATGAAAAAATACAAAAGTTAACAATTTTTTTTATTTATTTTTTTGCTTTTTTACCACGTACGTTTTGATTTCAAACCGGATTCCGAACAAGTGTCACAATATCAATAATCTTTCTTTAAACTTTTATCATTATTTATATTCAATCTTTTTGCTCTTTAGCACGCAATAAAAATTGAATCATGTTAAAAATTAATGTGTATTCCGTGGATATTCCGTATTTCAGAAATAACTTTTTTTAAATTTAGTATACAAAAATAAGCTAACCATGTATGAAATTTATGTCTGCTCCGTACGATTTCCGTATTTTAGATGTAATTTTTTTAAAATTTATTCCGTTTTTTAAATAAATTAAATTAAGCCTTAAAAAGTTTTGACATTCTGTAGATTTCAATGGGAAATAGTTCCGTATTTTAGAACCATTCCATGTTCCGAATTTTAGATGCATTCCGTAAAAATATATTCCGTATTTTAGCCTGTTCCGTAAGCCATGTTCCGTATTTTAGCACGTTCCGTTCCGTGTTCCGTAATTCCGTAGTCGAGTTCCGTGTTTTAGGTATAGCCATTCATTCTAGGATTTTTTGAAATTTGATCACTTAAAAATGAATAAATCTGATTAATCAATCATTTTACATAATATTGCGGTTTTACCTAAAACACAGAATCCAAATACGGAATCCATAAAACGGAAATTACTAAAAAACGGAATCTTTTTTTACGGAACGCCTACTCAATTACGGAATGCGGAATAAGCCTAAAATACGGAATTTGTCAAAACTAAAATGCGGAATATTTTTTACGGAATTCCTACTAGAATACCGAAAAGGTACGGAACGAACATAAAAAAAAACTTGTTCAATGGCGAATTTTCAAAACTGATCTTTCTTTCAAGCTACCGATTGAACTGATTCTTAATCTTAATAGACACATTAAAAGGAGGAAGGCTCAAACATACAGAAAAAACTTTTAAAATTCAATAATTACTAGAGGTTCACCTGAAACCGATTTAAATGAGGCTCCCGAATTAATTTCGACAGTGGCGGCGCCAGGAATCTAAAAATGGTGTGGCAAAAATATGTTTTTTTTCGCTAGGGGGAATATGAGACCATTGATTGTAATCTCTTTATTTCTCGTCTCTTCTACTGAAAAGTTTATAAGAAGTACAGAAGACAGCAAACACTTTTATAATTTAAATTAACCACAAACTCAGTCTTCAATAGTTCCATTAAGAGGTATCTTAAATTCTAAAAATTATTTCAAAAATTTAAGTATTATTCCTAACAATGGTGCTTTTAAAAGACTAAAGGGATAAATCGATGACATACTAGTAAAAAATTAACTGTTGATGAAAACATGATGATAGATCCCGAAAGAATGACTGATAACATTTCAATTTATGTCATTATTTTCGTTGGAAAAAAGTAGATAACGAAAATAAGTGTTTAAATTAAGAAATTTGATTTTTCTAAAAGACTTAAACTCGTTGATATTTCGATTTTACAAAAAGTTAACTCATCTAGCTCGTCTATAATGTATTTTAAATTGATTTGATAATTTTCAAGTTTTTTGAATTTTTAAAATGTTAGCTTTTAAGAATTAAATTTAAAATTATAAATAGATTTCTTAATGAAATTGCGTCTTAAAAAGCTAAAAGTATTCAGTATGGAATTTTATTTCCATCTTTAGAAATTATTTAGTTTAAGTAATGGTTCAACTTTTTTATGATCAAGGCAATAATATTGGTCTTTTTGTATTTGTCTTAGAAATCTAATAAAATCAATATTGATTATCGCTTAAGATCTCTTGATCTGATTATGGTCGCTACTTATGTGACTTTGCGAACTCTTGAGTTTAAGCAAACATCTTTAAAAAAAAACTGGTTAAATATTTTGACCAATATTATTATCGTTTTATAGCTAGATTTCGTTTAATTACGTCAAAAAAAAGGTTAAAATCTTGAATGTTACTACGTAATTAAAAGGATTAAAATAAGTTTTATGTGTACTATATAAAAAAAACAACTAAACATAGGACTATAGAGAATGTAATGAAACTTCTACCAATGAACACTTTATTGTGAAAAATATTATTGTTGAATTTTTTTATTTAAATAAGATCATATGAAATTGAACAAAAATATAACAAAAAAAAGGACATAATAACAATTTTCGTTTCAAACCCAAAATAGAAGTTCATTTATGTATGTTGATCTCAAGATAACACGAAAATCCTTACCATTAAATTGTTTTTGATACCTAAACCTATTTAATTAAAAATCGTTTTTTTTTTCTAATACATCAAATTGAAAAAATCTAATTAAAATAATCTAAGTTATGTTTTTTGTATTTTTATGTATTTTGTATTTTTTCTTCTTTGTTTTTGCTTCAGTTTTAAATTATCCTAAGCCAAATGGACATAGTGTTGTTTTGGCTTTAAAATATTTTTTTTTATATTCAAAGTAAGATCTGTTATTGAGAACCATTTTTTTTAGTTTCTTTTAGATAATTATTAAATTGTCGAATGTTTATTTTGACATCCAACTATTTGATTGAAGATTGAAGGCCGAATAAATTTGTACATGAATTATAGTTTTGTTAATTAGGAATATTAGAACCCTGAACTCAACCATCTTCAAATGTAAAAAATACATTTTTTGGGTTTTTTTGGGACGCAGATTCCGAAACTGATATCGAAATTGAAAAGTTTTGATAGCGTGGAAGTTTTGAATTGCCCGAACCTTATGTCCCAAAAATAAGTTTTATAAAATTAACAGATGATGTTGGGCAACAGAGGTAAGTATTCGACGACCGACCTGCTCATAGCATGACACTTTTCTTGTTGGACAGTAATGCAGTAATTATTCCCCGACTTTTGGTTTTCACCGAAGTTCACAGTATTTCTCCGGAGTTATCCTCTCCTTTTTTGACCCAAAATTCCTTCTAGAGTTACTTTAATTTTTTTTAACAAACGTTAAGCATAGATTTTAAGCTTTCAGTTGATATTTCTAAATCAATGCTAGGTTTTCCAAGCATTAGATATTGAATGTTTAATAGAGTACTTTGGAATTAAACTGCAATAGGACGAGGGTTAGGTTTAACTTTTTAAGCTAAATATGATGATTTAAAATGGCTTATGTAATTGAATATTAGTGTTTGTTATCGATTGATTATGATTAATTAAAAACACATATTACGTCGAGTACTCAGAGTAAAATCAATAATTTATTTGAGAAGCTTTTTTTTGAAAACATCATCACTAAATTCTTGTCTAAACCTGGAAAAACAATTTGTTTTGTTTTTAATCATTAAAAGATTTCAAAAGAAAAAAGAGGATGTATTATGACTAGCAGCTTGAAACTAGAGAACATTGAAAACAAATCATTACATTTAAGATATTGATAATAAAACCCAATTTTTAAATTCTCTTAAAATTAGTGAAGTGCTTACGTAGAATTATGACTAAATGATTTAGACGAAAATTTATTTAAACAAGGTTTCACGTGACACCCTAAGGCTAAATTTTAAAAACCTAGTCTATGTTATTTATTTATCAACTGTTGCCAGGACATAAATTTTTAAAAATAAAATAATAATTTGTTTTTTCCTTGTCAATCTTTCCCATTTTGTTTTTGTTTCTTCAAATCGTTATCGATTAGTTTAAAGCAACTCGAAAAGTTTATAATTAATAATTCAGAAAGTTGATTTTCAAAACGTGAAATTTTATTAACAAAAGGCTAAATTTATAAGAATTTTATGATAAATTCAAATATTTGTTTCTTAAAGATATTATTTTATTCTAAGTCCGTTCATAAAATAAGCCCCAAAGCCACCCACTTGAAGTAAAACTAATTACAACAAGAAAAAAAAAGAGGCAAATTTATTTTTCAAGTTCTTTCAAATTAATTAAACAAATCTCAATTCAGATTTCAATTTTTCTGCATTATTTCCGGGTTGAGGTACATTAACTTTGTAGTTAAGAAAATTTTGACTTGATATTCTGATTAACTAACAGAAACGAAAAAGAAAATATAATTAATAATTCACTTTTTTTTTTTATGTTTCAATTTCTTTATTTTTGTGTAACATAATTTGAAATCGAAAAAAAAAAAAAAAAAATTTCTAATTTATTTTTATTTTTTTGTTAAAGCGACATTAATGGTGGTGCTCTCTCACACACACACACACACACACACGGCAGTAGCGGTATGTATATACACATACAAATAAGTATTATAATTCAATTCTGTTATATATTTCAAGATAGGGGAAAACAAAAATTATCCTCACTGAGAGAAATAATTTTGAATTATTATTTGAATTTAAAATTACACACGATGCGTTCAACAACAAGAGAGAATAAATTGCTTAGTTAGTGAGAGAAAGAGAGAGACGATTATATTGAAACTAGTTATAGTATTATGTTATTATATATTTCTATTTTAGACTGGACTTATTGTAAGGGTTTAAAAATTATTTTTTTTTGTTGTAGTGAGATGATTTATATTCTCATTGAGTTATTAATGGCCGATAAAACAAAAGGATAACAAAAAGTCCAGTTTTAGGTCATTCAAAAACATGAAAAAATGTGTAACATAACTGCACACAAGATTATTGTTCATAATGCGTGTGTTTTTTTCTTTTTTTTTATAAACTTTTAAGTGTAAGTGTGTAAAAGAAAGAGAGAGTGTAGAAACATTTTGAAAGTGTGTTTGAAAATTTAAAAAATATAAAAAATTAATTTTGAAGTTTTTCCTATACGTTTGTTCTAAAGTAGCTTATTTTTAATTTTCAATTTTCAAAGCATTTGTGTATGCAGTTTTCTTTCTAAATTTAAGAAAAAAGAAAGCAAAAAATCTTAATTTTTAAGCTTAAAAACTACAAGAAAAGCACTAATCAGAATTATAATAATTTTGCTATGTGTTTTTTTTTGTTTGGAAGGTAGCTCGCTCTCTTGCTTGCTTCGCTTACTCATTCAAAAATGAAACTTATTGTAATATTTTTTTCTTAAAAAAAAATTTTTTTTTTTAGATCAATAGAATAAATTTTTTAAAAAATCTTATAAAATAACCTTGACCACCATCACCACTACCACCGTTGTCCTTTGTCGTCGCTTCTTTATTGTTTTGGTTATTGTATATATTTTTAATATATATAGACTAAATACCATTTGAAAATAAAATAATTAAACGAAATTTTTTATTCGAGAGAGAAAGATTTGTTTGTTTGTTTTTACACGTTCGTGAAAAGCTGGATATAAATTTGTTTACGTTGAATTGAACGAATAATGTCAACATCTCAGAGTGGACGTAAAGAGGACATACCAATACCGGACATTGTCATCGATCCGTCGACTGGCAATCGGTATATGAAAGGTAAATTTCTTGGCAAAGGTGGTTTTGCTCGTTGTTATGAGCTTACTGAAATGAATACAAAAGAAATATTCGCTGGTAAAATAGTAAGCAAACAATTGTTAACAAAACAACATCAAAAAGAAAAAATGACACAAGAAATAGCCATTCACAGAGCTGTACATCATCAACACATTGTAGAATTTTACTCATTTTTTGAAGACGAAAACAATGTTTATATTATTTTAGAATTATGTCGTAGACGTTCATTGATGGAAATGCACAAAAGACGTAAAGCTATTACAGAACCGGAGACTAGATATTTTATGAGACAAATCGTATTAGCGTGTCAATATTTACACGAAAATAAAATAATACATAGAGATTTAAAGTTGGGAAATTTGTTCTTAAACGATGATATGGAACTTAAAATAGGAGATTTTGGTCTAGCGACTAAAGTTGATTTTGAGGGTGAGCGTAAAAAAACTCTTTGTGGTACACCTAATTACATAGCACCAGAAGTATTAAATAAAAAAGGTCATTCGTACGAAGTTGACGTTTGGTCATTAGGTTGCATTTTGTACACACTTTTAATTGGTAAACCTCCATTCGAAACAAGTTGTTTGAAAGACACGTATGCCAAAATTAAAAAAAACGAATATTCAATTCCACCAAATAAAATAAGTTCACCGGCCAAAAATTTGATTAATCATTTGTTACAAGCCGATCCAAATCTAAGGCCAACTATGGGACAAATTTTACAAGATGAATTCTTTTATAGTGGTAATTAAATATAAACACTTTTGTTCTTGTATATTCTTAAAGTTATTTCTTGATTCAAGGCTATTTACCCCCGAGATTGCCAACAACTTGTTTATCTATGCCTCCACGTTTTGACCGTGACAACAGTATGCACCCAATGTCTGTAAACATGATGCAATCAAATGGAATTTGTGCTAATAACGGAATGTCCGGAAGCGGTAATGGTCAAATGATTATGGGAAATAACATGGGTTCAAACGGTGGAATAGGCTCAGTTTCATCAGCTCTTCGTAAGCCACTTTTAGAAATAAATGGTTTGTAATTAGAATTTTAAAAAGCAACTTTCATAATTAATAAACATTTGTTCTTATTTTCAATCAGATGGTAAATCGGCTCAAACGAACGGAATTGAATCAGTGGGCGTTTTGTCTGGTTTAATTGGTGGACGCATGGATTCGAGAGCACCAAGTGCTTCGAATGGCGTACAAGGACAAGCTCAAGGTCAACAAGCTTCAGCATCAGGTCAACGAAATCGCATGGTTGATATTGATAATGGACAAGAAAGACATGATGAACCACCAGAAGATTATTATATTGCCGATTTATATCAACAATTATCTCAAGTTATTGTTTCTAAACCAACCGAAATTGAACCATTAAGAATCGGTAAATCAAGACTTCAATTCAAAGAAAGACTTTTTTTAAAATTTATTCTTTTTTCATTAAGACGATGCTGAAGATCCAGCATGTGTACCAATGTTATGGGTTAGTAAATGGGTTGATTATTCAGACAAGTATGGTTTGGGATATCAATTGTGTGATGAAAGTGTTGGTGTCTTATTCAATGATTCAACAAGACTTATCCTCTGTTCAAGTGGAGAGTAATTACTTTTTTTCATAAAAAAATTTGTTAAAAAATGAAAAATTTTTTTATTAAATTTTAGAAACTTGCAGTACATTGAAAGAGACGGAAGTGAATATTTATACACATTACAATCTTATCCAGATTGGTTACAAAAAAAAATTACTCTTTTAAAATATTTCCGTGACTACATGAGTCAACATTTATTAAAAGTAAGATTAAACAAATAATGTACATATTATTGATGTAAATAATTTTTGTTTTCTCAGGCTGGTGCTAGTATAGCCCCTCGTCCAGGTGATGAAATGTCCCGTTTACCGTTTTTAAGAACTTGGTTGAGAACCAGAAACGCCATTATTTTACACCTATCTAACGGAACAATTCAAGTAAGTTGAAAACAAACACTCATTTGGTCTGGTTAAAAATTTTAAACTAAATTTTTTTCCAAAGATTAACTTTTTCCATGACCATACAAAAATAATTGTTTGTCCAATAATGGGCGCCGTTACATACATAGACGAAAAACGTGACTATAGAACATTTAAATTTTCGTTAATCGAAAAATACGGTTGTACAAAAGAAGTATTCACACGTCTTAAATATGCCAAAACAATAGTAGAACGTATAATGCAATCGAAAATTTCGGGCCGTCATAAGTCTACCTCATAAAAATAAAAACCAAATTGAAAAAAAACAAAAAATTTAAAAAAAAAAAAATTCACATTCTCAATTTTCTTTTTTAAGCTTTAAATTTATTTTCTCTCTCTTTTTTTTAAATGAGTAATAATTGATTCTATTGGTTTAAGTGTGGGGAATGTCCTTGATTTATTTTTTTCTCTAATGTATTTTTTATAACTTTTTTTTCTTTTTTGGTCAAAATCTAGTTTATTTACGGATTTTTTTGAGATTTTTTTTTAAAACAAAAAATTGTAACTATTCTTGCATTTCGAAGTGTCTAAACAAAAAAAAAAAATTTTCTCCCTTTTAATAAAAAAAAACTCAACACTTGCTAGCTGAAATAAATAAAACAAAAAAAAAAAGGTCATTTACTTTTTGCCAAAATGAGCTCAATTTAAAAACATGCAAGTGAATTTTTCACTCTTTTTTAAAAAAAATATATATTTTTTTACAGTGAATTTATAAATATTAAATCTTTTTTTTTTGGAAATTATTGAGCTGACCAATATTTTTTTTGTGTGCATTGCCAATTGGAATGAAAGAGAATGTACATGATGACTTTTAAAGTCGTTTTGGAAAATAAAAAAAAAAAACAAAAAACAAAGATTATTGTTATAACTTATTAAGTTTAACATATCTATTATTTAGTCAATTATTTCTTTATTTTTTGTATTTTCTTTTTTTTTGGCTCATCTTTACTTCATTTTTTTTGGCTTTTGGAATTTTTTTTTTTAATTCATTTGAATTTAAGAAAAAAATAAAAGTTATTTGTCAATTTAAATTATACACACACACATCAAAAATAAAAACAATTTATAAAAAAAATCCTTTTTATATCGAATTCAAAATATTGAAAATATATTTCATAAATAATCAAAAATAATTAAAATAAAATGTTTAAAAAAAAAGTATTTTTTTGTTTTTAACCATCATAATTCCTTTGAGAGCGTTTATGACTTTGACTAATGCCTGGTCAAGTTAAATTATTAGGAATTATAATCCTGTCCGAACCAAATTTAAAATTTTGAGTGATCAAATATAACTAATTGATTAGCGATTTGTCAAAGAAACTCAGCTGGAGTCTGTAACGGTTCATAGCAAGATAGGTGGACTTTTGATGGAAAAGATTGAAGCTTTTTACTGAGATCGCTATTTGCGACATGTCCTATAACTCAAGCTTATGTGTTAAAAAAGTTTTAATATCTTTTTTAATGGATTAAATAAACGTCTCTTCAGTGGACTCTCACTCTCACAAGGTATTTTACTGCTCTACTCTCAAGGAAGATATTTTTATTTTCCTTTTAATCAATAGTGGATTTGACCGTCTAGCAACATTTAAAACTTCCCATATCATTATTAGTTTTCTTTTAATGGAGCTTTACCATTTGAAAAATCTCTGTACCAAGCTTGAGCTGAATTTTTGGTTCATTTAAAAACCGATCATGAAAACACCAATTTAGTATAATAATTTGGAATAATTAACTCGAAATAATTTGGCTTTTTTAAAAAATAATGCAATCAAATGTGATTGCGATAAAAAAAGTGGAAGGCGATTGTTTCATTGCATATATTTTTTCATGGCATAAATTTTTTTGATCATTTTTTTCATAGCAAGTAACAATAGTTATTTTCATCACATGTCCTTTTCAAAGCATAATTTTTTTTTTCAAAAGCTATCCACCTCTATCAAAGATTTTAACTGACTGAATAAAGTACAAGAATATATTTTAAATATTTTAAACTCATAAAAGGAAGAAGATCCGTAGTCTCCTAATAGGGTATTGTCTTCAATTATAAAAAAAAATAGTGAGGCAGTATATGAACTATGAAATGTTTTGCAATGAAACACTACAGGATCATTGCGACCTTAAACCCCCTCTATTTGTATCCAGTAGTTGAGGGGGTTAGAATGAGGTACTTTCGAGTCATTGATATAAAGAAATCTAAGCATAAATCGAATGTTTAAAGACCAAATTTTCTGGGTACAAAAAGAGGGGTTTACGGTAAATAAATTGTTCAATAAAATAAATAAAACGCGGATAAGGGAGTGAAAAATCGAATTGTAGGAAAAAATTTTGTATCTTAAATTAATTTTGATGCTGCGATCAAGTAGTAAAAGTAGTATTACTGAGACTGGAGTATATAAATCTATACTAACACCTTTCGGAGTTTAGCTCTTTAGGATTTGTGGCAATCTTTCTTCTCTTAGTTTGTATCATGCAAAAAATTTCTCTGTCAATACCCGCTTTGAAACCATTCTGTTCGTCAAAATTTCTAAATGAAACGCGTTTACGATTTATACATTTGTTCTACTGTTTTCAAGACTCATTAACTCCAAAGATATAAGCCTTTCTTGGTCTCTTAGGCATTTGACTTGCTTCCTCGCTCTTCTTTGGACTTTTTCAATAATATCTATTTTAGCTTAAAAATCCGGTCTTTCACAACGCTCATTCTGACAGTTCATAAATTTGGAGTGGAGTGGTACGGGTGGAATTTTTAATTTTCATACCAACAAAAACGTGGTAATCTTGTGTTTTCCAAGGCGTGAATTACTCTAATCGAGTCGACAGTTAACCAAATTCTGATCTTCATTGGAAATTGGCGATCAGAAATGAGCATTGTGAAAGACCGGATTTGTATCTCGATGGATTTAAGATGTTGGCTAACAAGTCCTGTTTACAAAAGTCTAAACGTTTCGTTATCTAAACATTCGAACGAATTTCGAATTTGATCTAAAATTATATTTGCTTTTGAAGCCGAAGATAAGCATTGCTTGTTCCATTTTAAATCATTTGACACAACTACACCAAAATATTATTCTTCAGCAGTTTCTTTAAGAGTATCTTCACAATCTAAGATTGAGCCTGTGTAATTAATCTTATTTAAACTCCTTCCAATATGCATTTTAGCAAATTTAGTTCAGTAGACCATTCTGTCTTCCAACTTTTATAGGAAGTTAAGATCATTTTGAAGTTTGGTCGCTCCTGTTTTGTTCCTATTTTAGAAAACTCCGGGAATTTTTTTAAATTGGTGGATGTTGAGAAGATAAAGCAAAATTGAATTAACAAATTTATTGAATATATTTGGCTAAACAAAATACTATAAATATTAATTAAACAAATAAATTTTTTCGAATTAACACAAATAATCTTTCTAAACTAATACAAAATGTCCAAACTGCTAGCATCAACAAGAAAATCATAGTTTGGAGTATTTATAGCATTTCCGCGTCGTCTTAACTTCCTAGTTGGAAATATTTTACTTTCTAAATAATCAAAATTAATTTCTAACATGTTAAAATCGGTTTCGATTTTTTTCTTTTTTTCCTCGTGTTCATTTTTGAGCGTTTCTTTTAACTCTTTACGTTTATCATGAAACTCTTGAATCGCTTTTTTGTTTTCTAATTTAAATGTTTCTTCAATTTCTTCTTTTTCTCGTCTGTACCATTCGTTCAAACCGTCAAGTTTATCTTCACATTCACCATCGAGTCTTTCCAATTCGTTTAAATACTCATTCAAGTATGAACTTTCGCTCGTTTCGTTTAATAATTGTTTTCCATTGTTGCATAATCCGACTTGTTTCAGCTTGTTTAATTTTTCGTTCAAATCCTTCAATTTTTCGTCAAAAAATTTTTCTTTTGCCTTCAATTCTTCATTGGTAAGATTATTTAGATTCAACTCAATCGAGTCACATTGTTTAGGCATTAAATTTTCACAATCAAAATTTCCTCCATTTGTTTCAATAAGTTCTTTTTTAGTGCTTAAATCAATAGAGTTTGGATTCAAACGGCCCAATTTCATTCGTTTGCTTACGATGACTCCATCATCTTGACTCAATTTTTTAGTTGGTTTAACAGGGGTCTCTGTAGTATCATTTTTAAGTCCTATTATAGTTGAAATGGTTTTACTTTTGCTTGTTTTTGGTCCAGTTTTATTAGAATCAGAATTTGATTTTTTAGGAGTCTTGCTCGAATTAACTGATTTTTTTTTGCTACCATTATTTGAAGAAACCATTTTGAAACCAAAGTCGTTCGAGAATCTAGGCAAATTTAAAAAAAATTAAAAGATTTTTTTTTTCAACTTTTTCAATTAATAAAATCTTGACTAAATAGAACAGGAATTCAAAATAAATATTACATTTTTTTTTGAAGACAAGAGATGTCTAATGAAGCTTTTTTTAAAGGACTTTAAAAGAAAGACTTTTCTCGGATCTTTTTAGGGTTGCTTAAGAATTTTACACTAGATTAAGAATTTTAGTTCTTCTTTTTTGTCTCGTGTCTCTTTTTGAACGAAACTGCTGAATCACTTTATTCTTCTCTAATATACAATTTTTCTTCAATTCAAACCGTCTAATTTATGTTACTGATTGGGCTCCTTTCAACTTTGGTTTAGAATTCATTGTAATCTTGCTGTGATAATTTTGATTTTTAGCTTTATTACACTTTATTTGTCTTCTAAAGGATTGAAGCTAAGAAATCAACTCAAAAGCATTCTAAATACTGCATATCTGGATTCTCTCGTTAACCAATAACGATATCTCACAAAGTCAATTTTTGAAAGTTCATGAAAAGGAAGTAGAGGGGTTAGGGTAACATTTATGACTTGATTAAAAACAGTGTAATAAAAAACAGTGTAATTTTAGGATTTCGGGGTCGTAAATTACAGTAATTGAAAACACGGATGGCAAAATATTGATCTTTTTTAATAATGAAAATTCATGAGCATTCAGAAATGAACATGGTGAAAGGCTGCTGTAGACATTGGATTACTAAAACGATTATATAACTTTAAAGCCATCACCTTTAAATTATTTTCCCTTGAAAAAGATGCTAGCCTCAACGAGAGTTTTTTAGTTTTCTTAGATTTTTAAATATTCCGTCTAGATTTAGGCTGCAAAAATAAAATTTTTGAAAATTTTAATTTTCTGAACTTTTCAGGGTATAATATTTCAGATATAATCAGACATAAGTACCCATTAATTCTAAGGTATTGGGTGGGTATTTCAGAAAAACGATTAAATTAATGGGCTACCCGGAAAATTCAGGTTTTATGTTTTGGGTAGAGTACGGGATATCCAAAATTTTTTTGATTTCAGGTAAAGGTCCGTGTTGGGCAACCCTAAAAATTTTGATATTGTTGGTAATTAAGACAAAGGTAATTAATTACCATCACGGGTCAAAGGTAATTAATTACCATGTCTCACGGATTTCTCTTTTACATGAAACCAAAAGTTTCCTCTATTTTAAACGATTCAGTGCTTCCCTTTCGATCTTCTCAACAGACTGAGGAATATTTTGCTTATTAGACTTGCTACATTTCTAGCATAATTCGTTGCTTGCCTTCCTTGTTTTTGTTTTCCAATTTGTTTACATGGCTTAAAAGTTCTTATTTGTTCGTCTTTTTGTCGACGAAATATCCAACCCAAGTCAATTGTCTTTTCGCAAGCTTCAATAAAATCGGGATCTGTTTAACAATTTGTTACTCTTCTTCGTTCGTTACTTGGTCCAAACGCTTTATTTCCATCATGTGTCTATAAGAGCTGGTTGCAAAACTGTCCAGTTCATCGGTATGCTTTCTAATGAGTCTTCTAAATGCTCTAGATATAAAACACGAGTTTTATTTTTAAGAGTTCTTGCGTGTCTCTATCTTATGAATTCATCAACTGTAGAGGGAATTATTGGGTTCTCGTTGATTAAACTGGCGTTAATGTATTCATTGGATTGCTTAAACTCTCTAAAATTGTTCAGATATTGGCTTTTGAATGGAGTTTCGCACCTCATCTCAATTTTTGCATCTCCTCTCTTTTTAAGGATTGAGCGAAGCACATTATTATGGACAACTTGGAGTTTATTGATTGATGAGCTTGATAACATTTGAGCTAAAGATGGTTGAGGCGTTTGTTCGGAATTTCTATTAGGAAATTGATTTGATTTGAGAAGTTAAGGTGTGGTTCAAATCTAATGCCAAGGAATGTGTTTTCATCCGAGTAATTTAGTGGACTGTGAATTTTATGAATCAACCTAATAATTGAACACGTTTCTGAGGACGAGTTGTTGATTTTTATTTTATTTTAATGATTATGTCGACTCATCTGCTAAAAGGAAGAACCTATCCGAGAGCAAATTAGTTAGTTTGAAAGGTCACTGTAATTAAACAGCAACACTTTAAAGAACAAAATACAAAATCTTAAAATTAAATTTGCTAAAAAATTAAGTAAAAAAACAAAAAAATTAAAAAATAAAAAGTTTAATAAGCATAAATTTTTCAAATTTGTAATGTATTTTGAACAAATTTCCAAAATTTAATCTTGTAATGCAAATAACATAATTCTAAACACATTGAAACAACCATAAAAATAAACATAAACAACTTTTTTCACAATATTTGAACACAAATTTTTGAATACTAAGCTTCCAAATTTAGATCTTGATCTTTCAGGTACCAACACCTTTTTCTCATTACTTCTCAAATAGTAATTCTTGCTGAGTAGCATATTTTCTTCTACATTACGCTTCAAGACTTTTGGTCCATTTGCATTTGCGGTTATTTTACCGATAACTCAATGTATTAATAACTAACCTATGTTGAAACAATTTTAGCCCATAGATTTTTATTGCAATATTCATTTCATTTGTTGACTTTTTACTATCATATCTTAGTTTCAATAACTTGGCTGTGGTAAATTGGCTATGGTTGATTTATACGATCGATCGATGATCTTGTTTTTAAAAATTACTCAATCCATTTAACGATTAAGATTGGGGTTTATGGGACCCTTGATTTTACTCTCTTAATTTCTCGTTTATTCTAATGAAAAGCTAGTAATTCATTTCTTGCGAAAATGTAACGTTTTATAGCCATTCCATTCCGGTTTCTTAAGGGTTCTGTTCCAAAAGAGTTCCGTTATAACATCTTTCCCGATTCTTATAATTTTCGTTCAATACCGTTCTTGTTTCTTAAGGGTTCCGTTCCATAAAGTTTCCGTTTTAAAAGAGTTCCGTTCAAAAAAATTTCAAAAATTGAACGATATTGGAACGGAACCCTTTAAACCGTTTTTTTTTTTGGAACGTTACATTTTCGCAAAAACCACTGTACGTGTTTTTAGGATAAACAGAAGACAGCAAACAATTTTATGCTTTAAATTAATCACAACTGCATTCAGTGTCAATGAGTTGGCGGTAGTAAATAACCAAGTAAGCTAACAAGTTTTGAAAGAATGAGGGGAAAAGTGATAATTTGGATGGCCGATGTGCGCCCCCTTCCCTATTATTCAGCTACGCCACTGACTGCATTGAACGCTTAATTGTGTTCGTTTATTAGGGATTGCACTTAACACTCAAAGGCCCGCGGTGTCAATTTGACACTTTTTTGATAAAAAACCTTGAATAATTTGCTTTTTAAAAACATTTTTTAAAATATTTGATTATAGGCTTAATTTATTGAAATAATTAAATAAAAAAATTTGATTTTTGAGTGGAATAAAATAAAATTTTCTGCAAAAAAAAAAAATATTACTCTAAGTACCGGCGGTGTCATTTTGACACTTTTTAGAATCAAAGCATTAATAGCTTCACTATTCGACACTATTGGCTCAAAATTGCTTAAACATCATAAACAAATTAATTTCCAATCAAAATTATCAAATATTGAAAATTACTTAAGGACAAATCGCGCAAAGAGCCCTTGAAATCCTCAGAAATTCAATCGATGGCCTCAGATGAAGATGATACTGATTTCTTAGACGATTAGAATTAGATGGATGAATTCGACGATGGAGATCATGATTTTGTTGACGCATTTAACTAAAATGACCTTTTTTTTTTGAAGATGGACATGTAGAAGAGGAAGAGATTGATGATATAGACCAATAAATTCAAGAGGCTATAGACGCTACTGTCAATAGAGTCAATGATGATTTTGACCCCAATCTTGACAATACGAGTAAAAGTGGTGTTATTTGGACCATGTTTACAAAATGGAAAAGAGTTATCACTTAGGAAGAAGATTAGTTTCAATGAAAAACCCGGACCCTCAAGCTAGGCGACACGAAATATTGACAGTTCAAAATTGTCATCGTTTTTTTTTGATTTATGACATGTCGATGATTAAACCCTAAAAATCTATAAAAAACCCAAATATTATGGGTTACCCAACCCAGACCCATCACTGAAATCCAAAATATATGGGAATCCCATACCATACCCAAACCCTCAACATGAATTTTTCCGGCAACCCATTCCCACCCAATACCTTATAATTTATGGGCACATATTTCTGTACTTTACCAAAATTGATAATTTTGCGTTTAGTGGCGTCCTTTTATTTTAAGATATAAAAGGCTTTTTTAAATTAAATTTTCCGATAAAATTCAGGTTTGATGTATGCAAAGGCCAAAATATTTATCAGACAAAATTTGACACGGTCTAAAATTTTATTTTATTTTATTTATTTTATCATGTTTAGTCATTTTGTAAGCACTAAAATCGAATTAAATGTTTTATTTTGTATCTTTCTTAAAAGGTGTCAATTTGACACCGTCTGGCTTTAAAGGTATAAATTATATCGGGCTTTTGAGTGTTAAGAGCATAGATGCTGTCGTTGTCTTTTACAAAGCTAGGATTACAAGAATAAAAATAGCCACAGTAAGATTTGAAATTAGTGTGGCGCCCGCAACAGTTCGCCACAATCTATTGCCGTCACTGCACCATTGTATCACACTTTATCAAACTATTCATTTGTTTAAAATTCATTTATAAGTCAAAGAATATTTTATTTAAAGACAAAATAAAATACGTTATAACAAAATCTTTAATTATGAGTATACATTTTAAAATTTCAAATTCAAAATAAAATCTCGTCAAAACAAAAAAAAATATATTATGCTAAAACTTAATTTTAATTTTCTTCTTTTTTTTTAAAAAAAAAAACGAAATTATTCCAAAAATATAATTAATACGAAAAAAAAATTTTTTTTTTCTTTCTATTCATTTAAATTTTTAACTTGTTATTTTTATCATTTGATTAGACAATTTATAAAGCTTTTTTTTATTTTCCAGTTTTTAAAAAAAAATTCAAAAAAAAAAAATTTCTCATCTTTTAAATTGACTTAGGTTCATAATGGATTTAGACAATCTCAAAGGGGTAAGAAAGTTAAACAAACTTATTTTCGAAATTTAAAATTAACCTGTATGTTGTATGTAGTTAAAGGACTTTATCCTTACTTATAACAAAATCGCTGACGAATGCTTCAATTATTGTGTTTTTAACTTAAACAATCGAGATATAACCAATGACGAAGTTTGTCATCATTTTATTTTTTAAACTCTCAAAGCTGATAAAAATACTTTTGTACATTAGGAATCATGCTTGCACAACTGTACGAAACGTTTTGTCTCATCTCAAACAAGACTGAGTCGTGGCTTTGCTGATTATCAATTGAACAAAATGAATCAAGCAAATCAACCGGCTAAATAAATAGAATGACTCTAATACTCAAAAAAAATAAAGATCTTGTCCCCTTTTAATTTATGTTCAGTTTTTGTTTAACATCTTAATTGCTAGTGAAACAGCAAAACTTATACTCTGGGAGATTCTGATGTACGTTTTTATACTTTTGGTTTGTTAAAATTTGATTTTTTTGTTTGAGTTTAGATGGCTCTAGCAGCAAGTAGCTCAAATCGTAAAAAACTATTGAGCGGTTTAAAGTCGAATAATAACTCATCGAATGGGTTCAAAACCCCTAAGCGTTTTATAAGTTCATCTCTATCGACTAATTTAAACAAGACTAAAACTTATCTTAATGGAGCATCGAGTAAATTTACAAGTTTAAATAAAAATTTTATTACCGATCAAACGAATAAAACGAGTAAACGATTCAATTTAGACGAGACTAGAAAATTTAAAAATGAGTCAAATGAATCGATTGAAAATGATTTTAAACATGAAATTTTAGTCCATAGACAACCTGAAGCAATTGAGATTGAATTAAACAAGTTGACCAATGAGGAATTGAAGGCAAAAGAAAAATTTTTTGACGAAAAATTGAAGGATTTGAAAGAGAAATTAGAAAAGCTGAAACAAGTCGGATTATGCAACAATGGAAAACAATTATTAAACGAAACGAGCGAAAGTTCATACTTGAATGAGTATTTAAACGAATTGGAAAGACTCGATGGTGAATGTGAAGATAAACTTGACGGTTTGAACGAATGGTACAGACGAGAAAAAGAAGAAATTGAAGAAACATTTAAATTAGAAAACAAAAAAGCGATTCAAGAGTTTCATGATAAACGTAAAGAGTTAAAAGACAGTCTTACAAATGAATACGATGAGATGATAAAACAGATTGAAATTGATCGGAATACACTTGATATAAACATGGATGTGACTGAGATTAAACCTCCGCCGACACGAAATCTAAGACGACGCGCCAATCACAATAATCTCGATTCAAGTATCGATGCTTCATCACACGACGTTAATACTTCTCTTTTACACGTTTCAACTTCAGTGTCTTCAAGTTCAGGACTTTTACAATCATCTGCTGTTCTAGTCGGAAGTACAACTAGTTTAACAAGTTCTAATCTCATTTGTTCATCTCAAACAACTTATTATGCATCGTCAAATAGTCTATCTCAAACAGTAAACGATCGTAAACGTAAATTAACACCTGCTACTCTAGCGTTTCAATTAAACGATGACGATCTTAATGATGATTTAAAGTATTTGAATAAGAGTCTTAGAGTATCGCAGAGTCAATCGCCAACCAAGTCCTAACTGGTAAGTGCTACCACGATGGGTTATTTTTATATTTTTCACTAAGGGTATGGGGGTTAAGGTCCGATTTTGATAAAAAAAAATTGTAATTTTATTTTGTTCGACTTATTTTTTAAACTAAGTTTAATTCCGAGTTCAAGTTTTTTGTAAAAATAATTTTTTTTAGATTCTTTTTTTTAAAAAAAATTTTTTTTTGTATTTTGTAATTTTGGGAAGCAATAAATATTTTGAAATTTAAGATGTCTCTCTCAAAGTCTTTTAAGTGTTTTCGGTAGTTTCAGTTTTAATTTGAGTTGGGCCTTACTAAAATGCCGATCCCCATTTTTCAAAAATTTCCTGACCTATGTTTTTCTGAAAGAAAAGACTATAAACTCAGATTATTGTCATTGAGATAATTTAGCTTAGCTTGAGGAAAGAGGCCCCTAAAGGATGACTAAATCTCAAGTGCAGGCTATAAATGTTGTTGTTTGACATCGATACTAACGATTTACTTAAGAACCCTCTTTATAAAGTCACCAAGTTAGGAGCCCTCATGGGAAAAAATTTTTCGACACCCCAAATGATTGGGGATCCTAGGTTTTCATATATGAAGAACATGTCTACGTGGTCAGATTTTTCAAATTCAGATAGGGTCGAAGTTTTTCATGACTCGAACCTTGTTTCTTGATTTTTCAGAGGGTATGGAAATTATTGAAAAATGGAGGTCATCATCTTAATAGGACCCTCTAAACTTGATAAACTGAAAAAAATATTCACAAGAAAGTTCAAATCTTGTTATGACCGGGGCAAAAAAAGTGCTAGATGTTTACTGAGAGCCTTAGTCACGGTTTAGGTCAAAAATTTGTCTGAAAAAAAAAATTTTCGTATCTCTATGGTGTTAATAATTGGAAATAAATTTTTTTATAAAAGTCTAACAATTGATCAAATTTTTTACTTTCGAGTAGCTAAATCTTGGTACCCATTGAGTCCAGGATTTATTGCATTTTAACATATGATACCGAGGAATAACTTCCTCTAGTAACTAGTCTGAGTAAAATTAAAACGAAAATTTATTTAGAAAATGAGAATTTTGTCAATTCTGAACAAAGAAACAAGTTCGTTTATAAAAACAACCTTGGCTCAAAGGACCGCTTTGACCCTTGGTTCAGGTCTTGTATCAATATTCGACCCACATCGAGATGATATGATAAGCGCATTTGGAGAATTGACCAGTCAGAATGTTCTACCGAGACTACACAATCAAATGTTAAATGACCCAGAAGGTGCATTAATATTAAAAGAAAGACCTGTTATAACTTCTTCGATCTTAGACTTGAAAAAATTAGAAACTTATCCAGAAAAATCATTCGGAAGAGAGTATGTTGAATTTCTAAAGCGTAACAACATAACACCTGATACACGTAAACCTGTTCGTTTTATTGAAGATCAAGATCTAGCGTATGTAATGCAACGTTACCGTGAAATACACGATTTTACACATTGTATACTCGGTTTAAAAACAAATATGTTGGGTGAAGTAACTGTTAAAATATTCGAAGGAGTCCAGCTAGATTTACCAATGTGTTGGTTAGCAGGAATTTTTGGGATGTTAAGACTTGGCCCAAAGCATACTCAAGATTATTTGAACACATATTTACCATGGATTATAGAAAATGCGAAACAATCAAAACCTTTAATTAATGTTTATTTTGAAAAGTATTTTGAAAAATCGATCGATGAATTTCGTAGTGAACTTAATTTAACAATCTCGCCAATTGATGCCAAAAAACAAATAGAAAATGATATTAAACAAAATGAATCTAAAGAGAACATAAATTAGAGACCCAAATTTTAGACACAATCTTTTATAAAAAGATGTCATTTTTTCAATTTTTTTAAAATAAAAAATTACAAAAAAATTTTTGAATTTAATTTTTTTTTCCAAATTGAATTATAAACTATGAATTTTAGTGTGTAAAATCACTATAAATATTCGTTTGAAGTTTATTTATTTTTTAATTTTGGTGATGTATGACTTCGGTTGTCGTCACCAAAACAATTTGCTTTATTTTAACTTTCTAGACAGCGGGGTTACCAGGCCCTGCCCAAATCAAAACATAATGAAAATAATCGCTGGACCAACTCATTTGGTCATACGTGGTAGATTCTGCCGTTTTAGGGTCTGGCTTTATTTGTACTATTCGTATTTGATCATGAAAATACCAAGACAATGTCATCTTTTGATCTCATAAACCACAACGGACATTCTTTATTCTTAATTAATGTTTTTTTATTGCTATTTAGTCTTCTATAGTTTCCTAAAGCTGAAGGACACTCTTAAAAAGTTGTAAAATATTTCTGTTACATTTTAGATTCGTTCAATCCTTTTTTCATAAAAAGGAAGCAATACCTAATACCGTAAAATCTTCTTAAGTCACACACCCCTAAAACCATTTTATTAGTTGAATAGGCATCAGAAAAATTTAATCCTTATAATTTTAAAATGGACCATGATCAGATGGTTCTAAAGAAAGACAATGAAACCTTAAATTCAATTTGTTTTGACGATAAATAAGCAATAAAACAGGTGATTTTGCGGGTCTATAAAGCAAGAGTTTACGTTAAATTACTTTCTAAAGCATTATTTGAAAAAGATTTTGTAAAAATATGCGAACTACAATGATCAGGTAAATTGTTCAGAAAATGGGACTATTAGATTAGCCCTATTAACAAATTTGCCTCTAACCCTATTAAACCCTTTTATTAATGAGGTGAGCCAAAAATAAGGGGTAAATTTGGTGAACGAATTTATCATCTTCAGACAAAACTGATTATAGTACGGGTACGCTTCGAATACGGTATGGATACGGCAAATCATTAATTCGATGAAATTTTCATCGAATGAAAATTTGAAATAATAGTCCATCCATGTACTTACATTTGTTTTCTTAACTTTTTCTTGGTAATTTTAGAACATAGATCATGGTCTCTTGGTTTTAGATCAAGAATCCTTAGATCTAGATAACAGTGAAATCTTGGACCTTTGTCAGTTCAAGGAAAAACTTCAAAATTTAGTTAGAAAATATTTTTTTTAAATCTGCGTACTTCATTGATCAGAAGAAAGTTCAAGTTTCTTTCAAATGAGTGGCTCAATTTTTGTATTCATAGCATGGGTTAGGAAAAGAAAATGTTTTTCTACAAGAGGCTGGTGGAACCCGAGTTTCGATCAGAATTTATTTTTGAAGTCATATTACTTATGAATACGTATACCAGTACAATTTAGTCAGACGATTTGTGTTTTCTAACTTTTTCATGTAAATACTCTAAGTATGGAGGGTCCTTATTAATGGACTGGGTGGTTCTCGACTTCACCAAGCCTCATGTGAAAATCATTTCTCGTCCTTACCCCATGTTCATAGTCAAAGTTTCTAAATACAGGACTTTAAATGAAAAGTTCCTCGAAATTTTCAAATGTTCTTTCCGATGAATGGCTAGATTTCGGGCATTCATTTTTCCCTGAAGATAAATTATTGATTTGACAACAGCAAAGGCGTTCGTAACCTGAACGTTGTCCCTTTATACGTGTTTTCAAAATACTTTCAAATCTTTTTTAATGCTTACCAATCTAAGATAGTTTTTTTTTGTTACGTAAAGAGATTATGTTTAAAAAAATAAACGATAATTATCAATTTTAGATTTTGTAAATAATCATACTAAATATAATGGATCAAAGTGACATAGACCAAAGTATTGTTGTAACTGGAATTAGTGGAATTAAAACTGAAATTACATCTAATCCGACCAAAAATTTAGCAAATACTCAAATATGTCAAATATGTGGAGCATTTTTAAGCATAGATCCAAATTTACTAAACTCAAACGAAGCTACTTTTAAACAAATAAGAAATGTTTATTGTCAAGACGATTCGGAAACAGTGTTTAGTGGTAATTTAGATCCTGAAATGGAGCTTAGCATGTCTCCTGTTGTAGCTGCTTTTAACAATGACACCGAGCGATCGACAAACACTAATTTTGATGAAGACATCGAATCATCTACAAAAACATTTGAACCTCTCTTTCGTAAATCAATACCGCCACGTAGTTTTTATCTTTGTCCAACTACAATTAATATTGTCGATTCAACTTCGAATAATCAATCCACTACAAACAATGAACAAACAGTTGATTGGCATTCAAAAATTAACTCTATAAGTACTTTATTCGATATGATGTCTTCGACGACTAATATAGACCATCCGTTATGTGAAGAATGTGCTGATAAGTTGGTCAACGAGCTCGATGCTCAGTGCAAAATAGTCGAAAAAGAACATTTCGATTACACAACGTTGATTAATCGTTTAAACAGTCAAATTCCAAGTGAAGAAGAAGTAAGTGAGCTTGAAAATGAATTGAAAAATTTAGAACTAGAAGAGAAAGAGATGTTAACAAAACTAGAAGAGGCAGAGAAAAAAGAGGCCGAACAAATTGAAGAAAAAGAAAAATATTTAAACGAAGAAGCCAACTTTTTGCAACAAGAACAAGCTTATCTATTGGAATATTCGAATTTAAAACGTCAATTGGTCAAACTTGAAGAAAAACAAGAAAGTTTAGACAATCAATTGAAAAATACAAAATTTCATTTTAATCGACTTAGGTCAGTCAATGTTCTTAACGCAACTTTTCACATTTGGCATTCAGGGTCTTTTGGAACGATTAATTATTTTAGACTTGGTCGTATGCCCGATATTGAAGTCGATTGGGAGGAAATAAACGCTGGTCTTGGTCAAGCTAATTTGTTGCTCTATTGCTTGGCTAAAAAAATCAAACTCGAATTCAAACGATTTCGTTTGGTCCCCTACGGAAGTTTTTCTTACATTGAAGTTATTGAAAATTCTCCTAATTTTAAAATCGGCGACGAATGTAACATGTACGAGTTGAGAGCATCGAAATATTTTTATCATTTGGACAAAAAATTCGATCGTGGAATGATTGCATTTTTGGATTGTCTAAAACAACTTGAAGACAAAATAAAATCAATTGATAAAAATTTTTCGATGCCTTATCGAATAAATGGAGACAAGTTGGAAGACAAAAATTCGTCTGGCTATAGTGTTAAATACAAGTATAATTCGTATGAACTTTGGACTAAAGCACTTAAGTTTATGCTTACTAATTTGAAATGGAGTTTGGCTTGGGTTACTTCGCAAAAAAATAATACCTCAAATTAGTCAATTTTTATTTTTTTATCTTGTACTTCGAATTCTTTTTTTTTAAAAAGGCTACGTAAACAACGAAAAGCTTTGAATTAAACCAGTTTTTTTTATTTTTTAGATTTTTTTTTTGGATTTAAAACAGTATTTATAAAAGGTTTAAAATTTTATAATAAACGATGATAAAGGATAATTTATTTTTAACTCGCTTTAATATTTTTCTAACAAAATCAAAAAAAGCCTTTTTTAGGGTTATTCAACGGACAACCACTTTGCCGCCGAACCAAAGCCAAGCCGTTCCCGGACACCGATTTACTGGTAGAACTTTTAGTGCTTTTTCTTGCTATATAGATGCCTTTTTTCTAAAACCTTCGCTTCGAGACAGTTACTCTTTTAAGGAGATGATAGTCGAATCGATCGAGTATAATCATTATCAAGACAAAAGTTTTATCAAAATTTATCCAATTCTTATTTGTTTTTTTGTCACACTTTCTGATTTACTGCAGTAAATTCATCATCTCCTAAAAGAGTACGTGACTCGAAGCGAAGGTTTTTAAAAAAAGGCATCTATAATGCAAGAAAAAGCACTAAAAGTTCTATCAGAAAATCAGTGTTAGGTGTTTTCTTTATTTAAACTGTAGCCCGAACCGAAAATCCCAGAGCTTTGTCACCTCGTCCGCAAGAAAGAGCACAAAAAAGATGAACAAGAATATCGGTAACCGAAAGCTAGTTGATCTTTAGTTGAACGGAAGAGTGGTGGTCTGTGTTTAAGCATTAACCTTTTATGGCTAGTCAGAAAAATTGAAATTTTAAAACTTCAAACAGAATCAAAAAAACCGTAAAAAAACACAAAAAATTTCTTTTTTGCACCATAAAGTGTAGCTTAAAGGTACCTATTGATCATAAAAAATGCTATATACGTAATATACGTAGATTACGAATATGATATTGGAAATGGTCGATTTAGATAGTGCTGTCATTTTGCATGACGCGAACCTTATTTCTTTAACAAAATTCGCAGTAATTTGCCTCGTCTTGCCTTGGTGTGACACAGGTCGTGTTTTTCAAAGTGCGAAACTTGAATTAAAATTTACTGCACTTCCACCAAATTGATGGTGTACCCGAACCGTACTCAAATCATAAGCGTATCCGAACCGTACCGTACCCATACTAAAAATTGTCTAAATTTTTAATCCATGATTTTGAGATAAATTTGGGATTTTTTGGTACGGATACGGGTACGGTACGGTTCGGGTACGCTTCGAGTACGGTACGGTTACGGAAAGCCATTAATTCGGTGGAAGTGCATTAAAATAATAATAATAATAATAAACTGCTCTGCATAACATAATGTTATACACGCCTAAGGCGTCTATCTAGCTAGTGGATTCAGCAGTTTTTTGCGATTGTCCATTCAAAAAAAATTAAAATTAATTTAAAAATTATGATCATCCTAAATTTTTTCAAAATTGTTAACATTTTCTATTTCTTCAATTGAGATAGGGAGTTTGTTCCATTTATTAACGGCTCTATTTGTCAAAAAATTATGTCTTTGAGAGCAGTTTTGCACTATTTATCTCTATAATCTGTACTTTGATCTCAGAGCTTCATCTGTCGATTTGGATGGTTGTTGAAATTGGTCCCTTTATACAAGTTTACGTTTTCAATCCCCTTAAAAATCTTAAAGTTTAAATTTTAAGGTCTTTAAGTCTTGATTCGTATGGCTTGTGACTGATACTTCTTACTTACTTTGTCTTCTTTGTCCTCTCTCCAAAGCATCTATGTCTTTCTTTAGGTATGGGTGCCAAACAGTATTGTCATATTCTAGATGTGGTCACACTTATGAAGTATATAGATTTACATAATAATTATAACCATTTTCATGGGCTTTCATACACGGAAAATTGGATTTTCTAAAAAGCGACTTGAGTTGATTGACATAGTTACGATTTTGTCACAATTAAAAATTGCTTGTTTATTTTTTTCAAATTTTAACGTCATCTTAGTATCTCGTTTATGAACCAGTTTGTCTAAGATTAGAGCTGAAAGGCTTTCAACATTAATAATATTATTATTTATTTCAAAATTTCAAAGCTTTTTTTAAAAAAAAAAAAAAACAAAAATTAAAAATCAAATTTTCAAACCATAACTCATTCATTAAGACAAACGGAATTTAAAAACTTAAAAATAATTATCGATTATTCTTAAGTGGATTCGAATGTATTCGAAAAAAACAAAAAATTTAACATTAAAATTGATAAATCAGAAAGAAATGACTTTTTTTTAAACATTATTTTATTTTTAAGAATTAATTTTTTTTTTATTATTCATCGGATTCATCCGCAGTTATATCTGTTACTTTTCCATTTTCATCACCGTTTTCTTTTTTGAGTTTTTTTCTAGGTGAGTCCTTTGGTACCCATGATTTTCGATTTTTAGTCGATTGTTTTGTTTTTGATGTTGTTGTTTTGTAATCTTCCAATCTGGCTAATGGCAAACTGTCCATAAATTGTTTATTTCTAACAACATAATCTTCGTATAACTTACCAGAACACAAATAAACATCAGAAATTCAAAAATTTTAAGTTTCATTTAAATTACCGCGGTATGTTCTTGATGAAGTTTTTCTTTTTCCTCTGCAGATAACTGTTTGAGACTATCAAAGGCTTCTTTCATACTTAACATACCCTCTTTGGTTTTTTTTTGGTAATAGAATGCACTAAAACTACTTTTAAAAGAGAAATATGTTTTTTTTTAATTAAAGCTTAGAAAAAAATTAAGAAATTAAATTTACTTTGGTACTGAATCCGGCATGCCATAAGACTCGAGAAGAAGTTTCAACTCATTTTTATTCAAAAAAGACGAGAATAGAGGCTTTTCTTCGTTCGAACTTAACTATTTTAAAATAAAAAATTCAAAAAAAGGTCTGAATTTTTTCAAAAAATTAAAAACTTACATGATATTCATCATAGTTAGCCTCAGCTTTTTTTATATATTTTAAACGTTTTTTATCGCTAAATTCTTTAAATTTAGATCTTGCCTCATTACGTGCTTTGAAATTATCTGTTTGATCGAATTCGCTACGATGTTTTTCTAGAAAAACTTCGAATGGCGAAAATTTTTTATTTGGTTTTTCAACTACTTCTCTTTTTTGTGGTTGTCTTTTGGTTGCTTCTGGTTTCTTTTATAAAAAAATCCCGGTTAATTTTACAAAAAAAAAGAGCTTTTTTAAAAAGGCTCATTAACAGGCACAATAAGTCAAATTAAAAATTCCATTTATCAATTAAAGGTAATAATTAGTAATCGATTAGGCCAGGGTTTTCCATCAATTTAATCTGTTCATTAAAAAAAAACTGTGACTCGACTTAAGACTTATGGTAAAAATTTTTTTGCTAAAAAGGACTAAAAAATTAAAAGTTTCATATTTTTTGGCTCCTACAATCTTCATTTCTTTAACACAACAGTACTTCATAAATTGTAGCAGACAGATGAACCGGAAAGATGAATTTTTGCTGAATTGTAAAGTTTTCAGCAATTCAAATTTTTTAGTCTAGCTAAATGTTATTTTAAGTCTTTACTTTGAAATGAGACTTGAAGGAGCGAAAAAAAATGAAACGTTTAATCTGTTAAAGCAGGGGTTGATTTTTTTTCCGGAAATTTTACACGAGGCCGGGTAGGGTCGGTAGTTTACGAGGGAAGAAAAGTGAAGAAGAAAAATTTTCTTACCCGATTTGGGGTGGTTTATAAAATTTCAAAAAGGAAAAAAAACTGGGTGGGTAGGTCTTTCTGAGAAAAAAATAAATACAAAAGAAAAAAAATCAAGTTAAATTCTTTTTCAACTTTGCGAAAAGATGTTTAGCCTCTCCCTTCAAATTTTATTTTTATTACGTTAAAAATTTAAAACGAAGTGGTTTAATAAATAATCTTAAAAAGGCTTGTTTTTTTAATTGACTGTGTGAATGGAGCAGGATAAAAAAATAACGTTTGAATTACATCGTTTTGAAATTAATGATTATTTTGGTGTGATTTTGATAATGATCTAAGAGTATTAAAAAAAGCCGATAAAGTTTGCATATCCAGCGTTTCTATGAATACTCAGTCTCTATAATCACATTTTTTAGACAAATTATGTGAACTAAGTCACGGAAATTAACTTGATTCGACGGTTCGGGATTTGATTCTACGTGGAGAATAAATTATCTGATTCCTATATTCGTATTAGACGACCATTTTTAAATTCTTGGGAAACCAGTGAATATATTTTTAGATGGGACCTTAGAAAACAAGTTTGCACTGATAATATTTAGGGGGGTGGGTATTAAAAAGTTTAGTATCTAAAGGACTTTTCTTCCCAAGGGTGGGTATATTTTGCGGAATATTTTTGACCCCCCGCCTAGTGTTAGAAATTTTTTTTTTTATTACCCCGTGGTTAAAGCATTACAGCTTCTAACTTTTTATGTTATAGGATGTTAAGTCTAAATATTAAATGTGATTCTTCTGCAATATCAATTGTTGAAATGCTGAATATTTGAACTGCTAAAAACTATATTTAACTTTATTTTGCCTTGAAAGTAATGGTTTAATCTTTGGAGTCGATCATGGCATCGTTGAAGAGTTTATACCTAGGGATACAAAATGAATATTATAAGAAGGCCCGAGTCACTTTTCTTTTATTTTCTCTACTCTCATATTTTTCGACGGTGAATAGAGCTCACCGCATTTATCCCAAAATTTAAAATGTAGTGCCTCAAGGGTAGAGCCTTAAAATTAAAAGGACTAAAAAAAACTTAAAACAGGTACATGAGTTTAAAGGTCAGAAACACCTAGATTAGAATAAAAAATTTGAAATTAAACGAAAAAATATAAAAATGTAATTACTCTTTTGAGAAATTCTTTGTAGTCGACGATTCGAGTTTCTGGTAAATTTCGAGCAAAATCGAAAAACTTGTCATTAAACTCTTCGTGTTTCTAGAAATATAATTATTAGCCTGACTTGAAAAATTGTGAAAAAATAGTTAAAAACAAATAAATACTAGATGATATTCATCTAAAAGTTTGTTCTTGTCATCGTCACTAAATTTATTGTATTCATTTTCAGCTTCGGATTTAGCATTCTTCAAAGCGTCATCAAGTTTTTGATCGTCATGTAGGTTGCCTTGAGCTTCGTCTTGTTTTTTCTTGATATAATACAATTTGCTATTTCTACAATTAAAAAAATTTACTAAAACGTTCGGTATAAAAAATTAAAAACAAAAAAGATTACATTTGTAATTTGTCTGGTAGACCATATGACTTAAGAAGCAATTCAAGTTCTTTAGCTGATAGAAAAGTGTATAATGGAGGAGTGTCTGGATTCTCCTAGAAAAAACAAAATTAGTAATTTTGTCAATAAGAGACATATGTTTGTTGTATCAAAAATAAAAGTACCTCTAGATGTTGATCATATTTTTTCTCGGCTTTTTTTATGAATTTAAGTTTTTTCTTAGCATCCAAGTTATTCCATAGTCGAGTTGCTTCCTCATGTGATTCGGCATTTTCCTCATTTGGAAACTTTTTTTCAAAAAATAAATCATAGGGCTTGAACATAATTTTAAACTTGTTTGTGTGTGTGTCCTTTTGTTTTTTTGTTACTTTTGAACGATAAGAGAAAAGTTTTATTAACCTATTTTTGTTTTTAAAATGTGCTTTTAAAAAGTATTTATTTTTCAAAAAAAAAAATTTAAAATAGATTTACGATTTTTTAAAATGTGTTCACTGTATTGTAGTTACTTGCATTCAACTTTTGATTCATAATTATTTTTTTCGTTTTGAAATAGATGATGATTCAAATCGGACAAACTAATAGTTAATCCTTTTTTCTTATCGACTTATTTTTGAAAAAAATTTTGGAAAAATTTGAAAGCAAAATTAAGTTAACTTTTTTTATTTCAAGCCACATTTATTCAGTACTTCAAGTTTTTTTATAAATATAATAATAATAAAGGTTGTACCTAAGCTACGGAATAGCCTCGCCGAACAACGTAACGGAATGGTACGGATCAGATCCACCTAAAATACGGAAAAAAATACGGAACGCTTTTTTAAAGGAATGAATACTAAAATTCGAAATTAAAAAGGTCTGATTTTGCGGAATAATTTATACTAAACTTTAATACGGAGTAAAATACCGGTCTTTCAAAATGTCCATTTCTGAAAGTTCATGAATTTGGAGTGAAGGGGTTAGGGACAATTTTTAATTTTAAGCCCAAGAAAAACATGATTATCTTGCGTTATCAGGATCGCAGATTACGAAAATTGAGTGGATAGTTGACCAGATATTGATCTTCAGTTGAAAATTAAAATTCATAAGCTTTCAGAAATGGACATTGTGAAAGACCGGAGTTGTAGAACAGCGGAAAAGAATGAAACTAAAGAAAGGAATTTTTTTCTTACGGAACACATGCTAAAATACGGAATATTTCAAAAGAGGAAAAAATTCAAAGCAAAATCAAAATTTCTTTAAATTTTAAGTACAGTTCTGGTCGTTCACGAATTAACTCTGCGAACGTTCGTGAACGTTCATGAATGTTCACCATTCACAGGATCTTTCGCCGAATGAAAAAAAAAACATAAATTTTCGTTCGTGGGGTTTCGCCAACGTTCGCGAAAAAATTTTTTTTTTTAAAGAACGCGAATAGCTACGAATCGCCACGAATGGAAAATTTTTTTTTCATTCGGCGAACTTTCATGGACGTTCATTTATCCAAAGCATCTATCTTTCTTTAGGTATTGGGGTCAAACGCTGTTGCTCACCATTTGGTCTCACTCAGAATTATTATAATTGTATTTTATTGAAGATAATGCGAATCGGTTTCTCGGTAGTGTTACTCAATCTGAATATAGGCTAAAGGCTCTATGGAAAGAAATTTTTTATTCAGTTGACTGTAATTCCTGAGTTTTTGTACCACCTGCATCTTTGTTGCTTGTAATAATTTTAGATATAGACTTTATTTTTTTTGATTGCAAAATTAAATTGTCAACTTTTTTCGCATGATGCAGTGATTAATAACGAAATGTATCTTTCTTTTAAAAATCGAATTCAAGTTTTTCAACAAGTACAATGCTGCCTTTAAAATATTAAAGACAATGCGGCTATAATATGCTGATCATGCAAAGGGAAAGAGACAAGCCAACAAGGGAACATATTATAACCCTTCCAATTGATAAAATTAAATTGAATGAAATAACGTAAAATCTCACTAACTGGATTTCTCTGAAATTTTCAAAATGAATTCTTTATTCGAAAAGTTCAATTTCCAAGAAGAACCGGGCTTAAATGCTAAATTAAAATTTTCGCTTTTTATGGCATGTCATTAATAGCGAATTCACAGATTTTGAAAACTCAGTGTCCGTTAATATATGACAAATCACTAAACTCAAGCACTCAACTTTACTGGCATGTCATATTTATCGAGCATGACGTTATTTAATTGAGAAATTAAAATTAATGAATTACAATTGGAAGGGTTATAATATGTTCCCTTGTTGGCTTGTCTCTTTACCTTTGCATGATCAGCATATTATAGCCGCATTGTCTTTAATATTTTAAAGGCAGCATTGTACTTGTCTCTCTCCCATTGAATCTTTTTTTAAAAAAAGATTAATTAATCTATTTATTTATTTTACCAATGTCCTGTAATTAATAAAGAAAATAAGCCAATAAGTTGAAATATAAGATAAGTAATTTGAAAAAATTATTATTTTGTTTATAACTCTTCAAATAAAAATTTAAAGAAACAATTTTTTTCCCATTTCTATCTCTACACGTTAGTATGTACTGTTGTGTCCATTCACGTGTTACTGTAATGAATTTTCATGAACCTTTTTAATCTCATCGAAATACCCTAAAGCTAACCGAAATTCACTGTAGTTTCCCATAGTTCCGCACTCTAAATATCAATTTCCTTTTAAAATATCGAAATCCGAAATTAGAATTTAAAATTAAACCAAGTCTATCAATAGCATAAAAAAAAACTATATTCGTTTTTTAAAGTTTATAGTGTTATTTGAAAATTTCTTGATATCTATGACCCCGATAAAAAACAAAAATAATTTTCTAATGAACTATAGGAAACTTCGGTGAACTCTGAAGAATTACGGTGAAATTCGGTGAACTATGGGAAAATTAAAAAGACGGGGAAGGTAAGTGAACGTTCGTTCCGTTACACAATAGTAATATAGATACATTTTCTAGTTAAAATTTGAATTTTTTGAATGAACGAATACACAATTTTGTTGCTTTTTTTATTTGCTACAAGCTGATGTAAATTTTGATAGGACTTCCTAAATCAGGGAATTTTCAAAATCGAAAAAATGAAAAATTTGACTTTTTGTAAATCTTTGAGGGCTATGTACAAGTTAATGAATTGGTAAATATGAAAAAGTGAATTCACCATCTTGTTCCTCTTGAAATTTCCTGCAAGCTAGTATATTTTTTAATGGTACTTTCTTACTCAGGGAATTTTCAAATTTGCAAAAATCAAAAATTTAATTAAAAATTTAACTTTTTGCTTATCTTTGAGGGCTATGTACAAGTTAATGAATTGGTAAATATGAAAAAGTGAATTCACCATCTTGTTCCTCTTGAAATTTCCTGCAAGCTAGTATATTTTTTAATGGTACTTTATTACTCAGGGAATTTTCAAATTTGCAAAAACACGTTTGAATTAACGCACTAACGCTTCGCGAAACATATTATAGGGAACGCACATTCGTGCGTTCCTATAATTTCAAAATTTTAAAACTTTACAAGGATTGATATAGTGTGCTGGTCGTTCACGAATTAAATGGAGGAACGTTCCTGAACGTTCGCCGAATGTAAAGAAAAATAAATTTTCATTCGTGTCGTTTCGTAGCAATTCGTGGAAATTTTTTTTCTAAAAGAACGCGAATGGCTACGAAACGACACGAATAACCACGAAAGGGAATTTATTTTTCTTTCTATTCGGCGAAAGTTCATGAACATTCATGAAAGACTTTTCATAGTTCATTCCCATACTGCAAACGTTCATGAACGTTCAGGAACATTCATGAGCGTTCGCCGAAGGGTCTAAGAGCTATTGAACATTCATGAACGTTCAGGAACGTTCCTCCATTTAATTCGTGAATGACCAGCACAGTAATTGATAGGAAATTTTTGATATAGGGAGTGCTTGTATTACAGTAAATATTGGATATAAAGAATTCACTTATTCATTAATTCGGATTCCTGAATTTCTTATCTCTCCTTGTCCAGTTATGTAGAAAATTCGGGTTTGCATATTTGATTGAGATTATTTATTCTTACCAGTCGATCTTCTACGAATATAGTGATTGTACTCGAAACGTGTAATCGCAAGTTTATACTCAAACAGAATGATGCATATTCCGCACTCTTAAGCTTCTTTGTAAAGCAAAAACATACAAAAACCAAAAGTTTTTCCGATTCTGAATTATCGAATATTTACTGTAATACAAAAGTGCTCCCTCTATCAAAGACTTACAGTTGTGCTAAGATCACAGGAATTACTTAAATTTACGTAAATTCTGGTAATTTTGGTATCCTTTAAAAACAACACCCGGCGTAAATCACAAAAATTTAATAAATTTTTTTTTTTTCTCTAACTTTATTCTCTTATACTTTATTATTTTAAGAACAGACTAGTTAATCGTATTTCTTGTAAATACCGAGGCTATAAAGTTAATTTTTATCCTCTTTTTTGAATCGAAAAGTAGAGTAAATTAGAGTAAAAGCCCTTGAAAGTTTAAGTTGTAGTCAAATCTTTAAAAAAAGGAAGAATGATTAATGGGTATTCGTATATTAAAAGTTGTCAAATCTAAAAAATAATCTATTAGACTTGATGTGAATAATTATATTTTATGTATATTAAATCATTTTTTTCAATTTTTTATTTTCTAACTGTGTCAAAATATTGTACAATTTATACTAGCAACTTATAATATTGTACAACTACGTTTTCTTGGCGATGGTAGCTTCGTTTGCCGAAAAGTTGAACGTAAAATAAAACTGAAAACTAAAAAGCTCTAGTTTACGTTTAAATCAATGAAGGCTTTTTAAAATCATTAGTTTATGAAAGTTCACAAGAGTAACTGATGACCACAACTGTAAATCAATAATATTTTGTTTTGTAAAAAACAGAGGTATTTATGAGCAATAATATTTTTTTTATAATTTAAAAAATAATTGAAAATACTGGGATAAGTCGCAAAAAATTCTAATTGCAATCGGAACAAAAATTTTCGATTATTTTTTTTTAAATTATTAATGAATTAAAAAAAAATAAAGAATGTGAAATCAACAAAAAAATCGAAATAGAAAAATATTTCTTACTTATATAGATCGACTTGAAATTTTACCGCTAATTACAAATCATCAATATTTATAACAGGAATAAAAATTTCCTTAATAAAAATCTTGAAAGAAAGAAGAAAAATCATTTTCTATTTCTTCGTTTAGTTTAGTTTTAATCGTTTTAATTTTTTTACTGAATGTCAGATTTTTTTCCGAAAAGAATTATTTTTAACAACAAACTAAAAAATCAAAAATTTAACACTTAAACCTCAGCTTTTTGAAGCCAGAAAATAAATTGGGAATTGCCGGTTCCCTTGGAAGATATTTGACTGAAAATTCCCTAACTTTACCGTTTGCGCCTGACATCAATTTTAACTTTTTAGTTTCAACTCTAAATCAATGATGGATTTTCCCGACCACTAGTTATTTAATGTATTTAGGCAGCACCTTGGGATATGGCTGCAAAAAGCTGAGTGGAAGATTTTTTACCTCTTTACAGAAATTGGTTGTCGGGGTCGTAATATCAAAAATATCATTTTCAGAGAAAGTTTTAATCTAATGTATCTTATTCCAAGTAAAACTGTATGATTTTCGATTTTTGTTCTTAGTGATGATCGAAATTTTGGATCATGAGCGACAGAATGATCGTTGCGTCCAGGTGATCATCAAGGTTTTTAATGATTCCTTATAAATACAACATAAAACGTTGTTTTTAAAATGCGAAAAGATTATCAAAATAAGGATTATAAACTTTTTCTCAAAGTCAGTGAAAAGGGTTTGGTTCACCATTCTCGAACTTATCAGAACGATGTTTGCCGCAAATTCAGGTTAAAGAGGTTTAAAGACCAAGACTTGTAGTCATTGGCGTAGCTCGTCTCAGTTTTTTTGAGGCGAAATTTCTATTCTAAAAATTAAACATTTTTGCAAAAATTTTTTAGCGATTTCTATACACTAGGATCAAGGTTTCATTAGACTTCTTGTATCCAAATCATTTTTTTAGTCCTCAATTTCATGGTACAAAAACCCGTTAATATTTTCTGGCTACGCCATTGCTCGTAGTAATAATTAACTATAATGATTCATGCATCAAATGACTATTTAAATTATTAACTTTTTTCTAATACATTTATTTTAATCTTTTATGTTAAATTTTTATGTTCACCAAGTTTTCACATATTTTAAAGAATGTTCATCTAAATTAATATTTCATAAAGAGAAAATTTTAGGGTTCACTTAAACGTTAACAAAATATTAGGTGAACACAATGCTCACTTAAACCGTGAACACCGATTGTTCACATAACCAAGGAGGCTACACGATTCATTCTATTGATGATACCCTGAACGAGCCGTGAAAGAGTCTTCTTAAAAAATAAGAATGAATGGCCATTTATCTTCAATTTAAGAACAGTGTCGAGGTTACGTAAGATGTGCTTAAAAAATTATTTTGGTACATAAAACAACATCATATAAATTTTTTATATGGAGGAAAAACAATGAATCATTCGATCTTTAATTTTTAGCTTATGTTTAAACTAGATATTTAAGCTAGAAAAACTTGTTGAGTTTCATTCAAGATATTTTTAAAATTGTTTATATATGGTTTGAAGTATATTTATAAATTAAAAATTCCAATTTTTTATAATTTAGCAAAATTTTCTTATTCCTTTAGTTTGGAAAAACTTAATTCCATTATTGTTCTATACAAAAAGGGTTTTGCATTAAAAGCAATTTTCGTTTCATTCACATTTTAAAACGATTATAAAATCAATAAAATTCAAGTTTCCCGCCTTTTTTTAAGTGAAGCGTTCATTAGGAAATAGGAAATAGAATAAATTTATATTCTAAATAAAACTCTAAAGCATTTGAGACTAAGTTCCATCACACAAGCATAATTGTAAAATTATCTTCGTTAAGTTCTTCAAAACTAATGATTCTCTTGTGAACGTTTTAAAAATTTTTTTAAAAATTAATTATTCATATTTTATGAAAAAAGGTCTAAATTTTAAAGAAAAAAGCGTACTTTCGGACCCTTGAAAAACATACACCCAGGTGTAACTTTTACACGAAGTGAGGTATGCACAAAATTATTTTCATATAAGGTAGAGCAAATGAAGGGCTACTAAATGATACCATATTTAGACCCCCTGTGAAGTTATTTGGGGAAGAAAACTGAGCTTTCACTTTTCAGTCTTAAAGGATACATAAACCCCCCATAGTTGTTGTATACACCCACCATTTTTTATATATGCGGTTTGACCGAAAATTCCCTTTTTTTTACCGTTTTCGACCGTGTATTGCTTTAAGGAATTTTTTTTTCCAATCGGCACTGGTCCCATAAAAATGTCATAAAAATGAAAAACGAAAAAGAAGAGGGAATTTCCACTTTTTGATTTCAAATTCTGAATTCTCGTAAAGAAAAACTAAAGGAAACATATACATTTCAATGGTGAACATTTAATTGTTGATAATCGGTTTTTGGCGCTTAAAAGGGTGCAAAAACCTTGTTTTTTTTTAAATTAAAGGGATTAATGTAATATAAAAATGTATATGTTTTCTTTAGTTTTTCTATACAAGAATTCAGAATTTGAAGTCAAAAAGTGGAAATTCCCTCTTCTTTTTCTTTTTTCATCATTCATTTATTGAAGGTAGGGCGTGGCATTTTTGATAAACTAAAATATTAGATAAAATTTAGCGTTGCAGTCATGTATCTTATTTTTTGTTTCGATTGTTCAAATTAAAATAATCGATTTAGAAACTAAAAGTTGTTTATATGCTCTAAAGCAATAATTTTATCTCATTTTGTAATAAAAATTTTGAACATTTTTCAGATAACTCGAATCAAGTTTTCTTACAAATTTTGTTTTTGTTCTGTCTGCAGTGCTTTGATGAAAACTGCTTTTTTTTTTTCGTTTCAACTCTTCTTTTTTATGTTAATTATGAAATGAAAAATAAAGCTAAAAAAAGATCCCTCAACTTCGATTCTCAATCAATAAAATTATTGAAAAATTAAAATAAAAATCTTTAGAACAACAAAAAAAAGTTCAATATTGTCTTTATATAAATAGACAAACTTATATCGGTAATTTGATAGTCTGGATTGGTAAATTGGAAAAATAAACTTGGAATAATTTATCACAAATTACATTAATGGATAATTATCGAATCATTTTTTTTGTTATATGTTTTGAAATGTCTCAAATGTAAAAATTTTTTTGTTTGCATTTTTTTTTTCTGATCAGCTTTTTTTTTATCATAATTTTGAATTAAGTGAAGACTGTTCATTATTTCGTCAGGTATAAAATAATTCGTTTCTAAAAGAGAATGATTTATTCCTTGGAAAGGATTGTTTTCGGAGCGTTGTTTACTTTCATTTGGATACTTTTTCCGATGATATTCTTCCATTATAAACCTTAACTTCTATCTTTTCAATTTGTCTTCGCTGAACAAAGACTATATCCATACTCGAGAGACAATTTGGTTGACTTTTAAGCAGTTCTTGAGGTTGATTTCCTATGTACATCGACCTCATAATTAATATTCTGTTTTTTATCAATTATTAACAGAAATTTTAAAAAGCTGAATGACGTCAGTTAGAAACTTTTTCTTATTTCCTGTTTTTTTTTTCTATCTTTTATCAGTATTTTTTTTGAAAACATATTGTTTGAAAGTACGGAGTCCAAAAATGTGTTACACAAATTTGGGTATAATTTTTACTCAGATAAATTTGGAATTTTTTTGTTTTTTTTTTTAGAAAATTTTAAACATTTTTTATACCGTGATAACTTTGAGTGCTCAGGAAAAAGTAAGTTGATTTATTGATAACCATTTGAAATGATATTGAGGCCATTATGTTATCGTTGAAAATAGATACTAATTTATGTTTGAAAACAAAATGATAGATCAAGTTTTAGTCAGCATGCTAATGACATGATTTATAATTAATATCTTATAAGAGCTTTTAAGCATATGATATTATTAAAGCTATAAAAAATAAACAACCAACGTTTGATTGAACATGTTGACCTTAAAGAAATTTAAAGATAACAAATTGATCAATCAATTATAATTTCTAATCGAGGATAATTTTAACAAAATAATTATGAATTGTTTATTTATTTTATCATTTATTACTTTTTTTTGTAATAAACTATCATTGAAATTATTGATAAAAGAGAAAAAAAAGGTTAAGTTCTCAAAGATTGACGTTTTAAAAATTGAAAAAAAAAATGATAAGATTTTTTTTGGGCAACTCGAACAAATGTTAATTAATTTTTATTTTTTTTTATATGAAAAAATTAAAGCAACTTCCAGGTGATGATGCGTGATTATTCAATGCATACACAAGTGTCTAGGTATTTAGAAAACAAAAGTTACGACTAGACGGTTTATTGTTATTAAAAATATGTATAATTATGTTCTTTTATATTCTATTTCAATCTCGAATAGCTTTAAAAACCTGATTTATAAAAAAATTTTAAAGCCTCAAATAATGTAAATATCTTCGTTTTTTTTTTATTTCAACAAAGCTTTTCATTTTTAAATGTTATTATACATTCTTGAGGTAGGGGAGATATGGAGAGAAAGAGCAAACTTTTTGCTCTTGACGTTGCTTATCTAAAATTTAGCCTATTTATATTTTTAAAGCGTTCGTTTCAACACACGTTTTCAACAAAATAATTTATCTCTTTAGTTTACCGTTTGCCAAATTATATCAGAAAAAAAATCAAGATAACCTAAAAAAAAGTTCAAATATTGTTTGATTCATAGTGAAATTAGATCATTTTTGAAGACTAGAAGACGATCATAGTAAAGCGTTTGTTTATATTAAAATGACTCTTATACTCGTTCTCTATCGTTGCATACATTTTTTTACTCTAAGTAAATTTTTCAACACTTGTTTTAAATGTAAAACAAAAAAAAAAGAATTCAAATAGCTTTAGAATATGGTTTCAAACGAACACAATACAGAGCTTTTTATTTTAAGTTTAGTTTCTTTTTTTAAAAAAAAAAACTCTTTATTGGTTTTGCATTTTTGTTCTATTGTTAGACTCTAAGATTCTAACACGAGGTCAAACTTAACGTAGCCTATTTACAAATAATAGTAGCCACTCTGTCTCTCTCTCTCTCTTGTTGGCTATACTTTGGTCTTTATTTAGTTGAAACTTTCAAAGTCTTTAAATTAAATTAATCTTTAAACAAAACATAAAAAGTACCCATTTTTTTTTGTTTCTTGAAATCTAGCTAAAAATTTTTTTAAAAATATACATAAGTAGATTGCAAGCTCATTTTTTTTTTATATTTTTAAAATAAAAAAAAAGTGAATAAATAGAGTTGAATTCTATACATATCATCATAATATTTAATATAGTATAACAATCTAACAAAATTTTCAAAAAATTATTTTTAGAACATACTTTTTTGTTGAAAAGGCGAATAATTATAACGATGGAACCAAATATTGAACTTCGCATGCTTAACTATAGACTTAAAATAATTAGCGTAAAAAAAAATCTCGTACATAAATTAATGTTCGCTTTAATCAAAATAGCTTTCACAAATAAAACAAAATGTTCATTTTTTTCGTTTACTGAAACAAACGATGATTATTCAATAGTTGTTGACAATTATGGGTTTGATGGTATTTTTTTATAGACTTGGTCTCTTCATATTTGGTGTTTAATGATTTTTTTTAGAACTGAAACCTTATTTGAAGGACTCTGATATGACCTTGAGTCAATCAGATTGGATTCCAATGTATTTATCCGGTGAAGATCTTCAAAGAGGAATTTCCAAAATAGCTAAATATCTAATTCTGCCACTCGCTGATTGGAAAATAAGTATCATGGCGATCTCAATGTATCAATGTGATTATATATTGGTAAATTTTTTTCAATAGACTTTCAACTGGCCACCGGACTTTTGGTTATTAAGGTAACAGGACCTAGAGAACATTATGATTCAGTACTCTTGAGTCGAGACCCAAAAGGCGAGATTTTCCAGATTGAGAGTTCAAGAACATTTCAAATTTCAAATTGAGATTTTCTTTTTTTTTGTTCAAAAGATTCAAGAAGAAGATTACGAAGTAGTAATTGAATGTTTATCGAATCATATACCAAAAATATACGACGAATCCCTTGATCCCGAAAACGAGATAGTGTTTGCAAAATCAAATGGTAAATTACATTTTAATATCAAAAAATTTGATCAAACATCTAATCGTCAATTAAGAAGACAGCCTACAACAGATGGTATTTGCACATGAATTTTTTATCAACTTGAACTTTTATCTAATCTTTTTTTTTTCTAATATTTTGCTAGAGAGTCGACAACGCCAAATAACATTGCCTCTGCTTATTCCAGACACAATAGAATACTGTATAACGGGTCTTTACAATATGGACACGTTTTTTCTAATCATTCCGACGTTAATCGACATCATGTTTTACGAAACTGAGTAAATAATCAAGCAATTAAATGAAGATGGTTCAAAAATAATATTTTTTAATTTTAAGAGAGTATGAGGATAATGAAATATTTTTCAATTTTACAAAAAAAGAACTCGATATATCCTTTGTTATGGAAACCCGGTTGTTGAAAAAGTAGTTTGTTGAAAAAAAAAATTTTAAAAATGGCTTAGACTCAAAAATTTTCCACTAGATTTCCACATGGTGCGTTGTTAAATATTGAAAGTGACTATTGGAAATTGATAAGAATCGGTCAACTTCCAGTGGGTTTCGGTAATAAAAATATTGATCGAATCTTTAAGATTATTTGAAATAAATTCAATTTTAAAAGAGGTGTTTGGCGTTGTTGCGTCTATAAGTCAGCCATTGGAAGTGGCCAATATCGATGAATATTATATTAGTTCATATCATACCGGTTATTGTTTTGTAAGTTGAAAAAAAAATTTTTTTTTTGAGGTTTTCGGAAATTTTGAATTTTTTTTTTAAAAGATACCATCTCAAGAGATTGAGCTGGCAAAAAAATTATTTGAACAAAAAGAAGCAAAATTTGTAGAATCTTCGAAAGTATGCTACATCGACGATAATAGTCAGTCATTTTCCGAATTAAATGACTTGGACTCGGAACAAAACAGTAATTTTCCAAATAACGATGATGCAGAAACTCAATTTCCGAATCAAGTCGACTCAGGTGATCATGGACTTCGATTTATGGATCAAGAAATAAGCACATCCGGCCAAAATAATTTTGACAATGATAAAATACAGCAACTCGTTACAGTCTCAGGAAACAACTAAACAACAAACTAATTGAAAAAAAAAAAAATTTTATCAATGTTTTTAGTTGTATTTATTACATCTTGTCTTCATTTAATTTATTTACTTTTATGTGTTAAACAAAATAAACTTTGGTGATTCTAAATGACCAGCTGGTGGTTAATAAAAATAAAAAAAAAGAAAATTTTCCTTTTAAAAAAAGTTATAACCTTTATAATGCAAAGTCTACAACAATTTTGATCTTGGCAAAATTTTCAAATATGATTTTAGTTGTTGAAAAAATCCAAGAGATTATAAACAACAACAAAAATGTTTAGAATAGAATTTAGTAACAAATGTTTAGTATTGAAATTATAATTTTTTTTTTTTTTTTGATTTTTTATTTACTTTTTTTTTTAAGTTGCTTCTTTTTTTTGAAGAGTTAGTTTATAAAATGTTTGGCTTTTTAAAATCGATGAATTTAAAAGTCATTTAAAAAATTTCTATTTTTTTTTTTGTTGATTTTTTTTTTTTCGATTATTTTCTAAAACAAAAAATTTTATTAAAAAAAAACACATAATTAACTGAATATTTATTTTGTAAAAATTTGTCCAAATTTATTTGCTTAAAATGTAACAAAAACAACAACAAAAAAAATTAACACATAAAATACTTATTCCTTGTATTGAACAAAAAATAAGTGATTAAGCAAAAAACAAAAAAAAAATTTAAAAAAAAACATTTAATAAAAAATTTTGTATAAAAATCGTTTTTAAATTAATCAATTTGCTTAATTCTCTTTTGTTTGCTTGATGACGAACAATATTTGGCAACTTATAAGCAAGAATATTTACTCTTCATATGTTCTGAATTATTACGTTTGGAAAACAACTAATTAAAACTTTGAATTGATCTTGTTTGACATAAAGTTTAAAACTGTTTCATTATTATTGACCCTGTTTAAAAAAATTAGGAAAATTCCTCAAATTCAAAAAGGCTTCTAAAAATAAGCAGTTTCTGGTTAATTTTCATTTGAATCAAGTTGTTTCAATAAAAATGTTTTTCCAAAAACTTATTAAAAAAAGAAGTTTATTTCTATATTTCAAGATGGTCTCCATCAGGAATATGCATTAAAAATTTTAATTCGGATTTCAAGAAAAACAAGCTTTGTGTAAAACTTTTTTTTAAAGATTTTTCTTAAATAACACTCAAGTAATGTGAATGGTACTTAAGAATTACTTAACGATTAATCAAATTGGATAACAACCAGGGGAAAACACTCACACTATTTCTTACCTAACTGACGGCATTCAGGATCTTAACAGTATACTTGAACATTGAAAAAACGATATTTTTTATTACCGTATTCCCTCGTTCGATAATGCAGCACCACGACCCAAAATCCAAATTTTTAGGAGGGTTTTTTTATGATTAGAAAAATGCTAAAACATGCTTAAGACATTTGTCATACTCTAGTCTTGAAAGCAGAGCCTGCTTAGAATATTTTAACAAAAGCAAATTGGTGAAAAGAGCTTCCCAAACTTTAGAATTTGGTGTTATGATGCTGCATAATCGAACGAGGGAATACGGTAAATATATTACGGGCAACTTTTCAAAATAGATGAGAAAAATTACCAGTTTTTAGAAGATTGTTGTCGTTACCTTAACCTTACTATAACCGTTTTTGATTTATTCTGCTCGCTTTAGCCATTCCAATTGCTTTCAACCATTATCATATTCATTTCCATTACAATGAAAATTACTGGTAATGTAAAAAAAGACTAAAAGAATTTGAGAGAAGGAATGGTAACGCCATTTTTTCATAAAAAATGGTCTAAAGAAAGTAACGCTTTAATTTTCAAAAACTTTAAAGAAGGTTAAACTGTGAATTGCAAAGTATCTGAAAGAAAGCAGACCGTCTATTAATATTTTTATAACTGAAAAAAACAGAACTTCAAATATTGTGCATATTCATTTTTCAACAAAGTTTCATCTCATTTCATCGCATCATACCCCGTACCGTACCGTTTTTTGAAATTTTGAAATTTTAACTAAAAATGAAGGACCTAAGTTTTTTTTTAAATTTTATTCTCTGGTATGGTATGGTACGTCTCGAGGTACAGTACATGCGTACGTCAATATGATAGAGGCACGTATTTACCGTAAACGCTCGCAAATTAACCCGGGTCAAAAGTGGAAAACCGTTTTTGAACCCTGGGTCTAAAATGTTTTTGACCCCAATTTTTTGACTCTTTTTGGTTCAGGTTAGAATCAGTTTAGGACCAGGGACATTTACTGGTTATCTAAATTAAATGACATTTTTTTCAGTAAAAACAATTTTAAATGAGAATTGTAGTAACATTTTTTAATTTTTTTTAAATTTTAGTAGCTTTAAATTTTAAATCAAAGCTTAAATACATTAGTCCCATTATTCCCACTTATTACCCCAGGGCTAAAAATTATTTTGGACTTCCAGAAACACCAAAATTAACTATAATTTTAATTTTTTCGATGGGACAAATATGATCAAAAATTTGAAATCAAACGTGTAACTATCCCTGGGTTTAAAATAGTCTTTTTACCTTAAACCCCAGGGACAATTTGCGAGCGTTTACGGCATTAAAAATTTTACCTACGTGAAGAAAAATCAGTAATCTTTGGCGCAAAAATTATGAATAATTTTTTTGAGCTTCTAACATTGATCATTTTTAACTGAAATTTTTATCTTTTGACGGATTAAGTTATATAAAGTGAAGAAGTTAAAGATTTATTTTAAGTCCTGGGGATCTGTTTTTTTGGTTTCTGTTGTATCCTTTCAATAATGAACGAAATTCTAATCAATTAAAAAGAATAAAGAATGTAGCATTACAAAATTTCCGTTAAAATCTTTTTACAAAAGTCATGTATAGAAAAGTAAATTTTGACGCAAAAAATTACATTTATTCTAACTTTAATTCTTGGACAAAATGATCTTAGTTCGACTTTTTCATCGATTGCAAAAGTTTCAAAAATCAGTAAGAGCATACATTTTCAAATGTTCATCTTCTAAGAATATTTTAGATTAACGAAGAATAAGTGAGAACATCTGAGAACAGAAAAAGTTTACGTTCTCAGATTTTTGGTAATATTTACTGTTATTGTAAAAATATTTGAATATTGTTTGGAAACTGAGGTTTAGAATTTCACAAACCAACTGTTCAACAGACATTTACTAAGTTTTTATGTTAAAAAAATTTGAATAAACGACAAAGAGAGAAGCATCTGTTATGTTGATTCATTTTCTTTCCTTAACACGAAGAATATGTTAAATCTTAATAAGAAATAAAAAAGTATTTGACATGAAGCATGAAATTTTTTATTAATTTTAAGGTTGAAAGACTACAATCATATGGTTTATTATTCAAGACTAGCATATTTAATTCTCAAATTTTTAGTTCTTCTATTTGTTTAATAAGTTGATTCATTGTATTCTTGAGTATAACTTTTTTAAAGATATTTTTTAAATTTCCTTAGTTTCAAAACTTTTAATAAAAGAGTTCGTATGACTTGCGATTTGAGCTTGCCTATGCGTTTGTTTATTGGTTTCTTATGTTTCGCACAATCTTTTCAAAAATTTTATTTTAAATCAATTTTGACAAAAAAAATTTGTACTTTATGAAGGCTTGAGCTTTTTTTAGCCTCCAAAGGACCTCGCTAGTAGAGCTCCTTCAAGTCAAAATCAATTAGGCTTTCGTTTTTTAATCGTTCATTTTTTCATTTTTTTTAAAAACTTAATTATTTTGACTCAAATAACAAGACATGTAAATGTTTATTTGTCCAAAGGGTATCTATTGAGAATTAACATTTCTTGAATAGTTTTCAAAATTGTAAAAATAAAATTACAAACTCAAAACCTTTGTGGACTTATAAAAGTGTACTATTTCAAATGATCACTGCGCATTTGAAATAACTAAATCATGCAACTTTCGAATTAATAATAGCCTTCAGTTGTACTTTAATCTTTTTGATGGTATTAAACATAAATCTATTATTTTGTTTATATTTTATTGACTTGAGGAATCACTTTTACGCACTTGTAAATTCAAGAATTCTTTTAATCTGGTTCTTTAAAAGTGATTTTTAATTTTGTTAGACTCATTTTTTATTTCTTTAAGATTTTTAACTTTACAACGTGTAATGAAAAAAACGTGAAACTCATGTTTTTAGCAAGTAACAATATTTGTTGTCAATAACAAGCCATAATTTTTCTCTTAAATATTTGAGGGGGGAGAATGAGAATTATTGAGACTAATTAAACAAAAACTACACGTTAAAAAATAATCTAAATCTCTTATGTTTAAATGGATACTAGTGTAATTTTAGACTGATAAATAACTTTATCTAATAAATTTATTTTATCTAGAGCTTTTTTATTGCTCCTGACATTCTTATCGAAACAATCTGCTCAAAGATGTGTGAAATACTTTTTATCTAGTTGTAGCAGTAGACGATAGTGAGTTTGAAATTAAAAGGCAGTCTTTATATCAATATGGTAACATAACCGTAAAAGTGGAAAATTACGGGTATCTTGTGACAAAAAAAACACGAATTTCCGCATAATTAAAATTCCGACATCATTAATCGATACGTAATACAGGCAAAATTTTGCGTAATTTTCTACCTGGATTTATTTTATAAACCGATACGCCCAAATCAATACGGAAACAAACGGAAATTTTTTTTCTCAATCTTAACGGAAATCCTCGTTTACAAGGACTGGAGATTTTTATATGACTTTTTAGAGATTTTATTTTAATATTCCTGCGGAATAAAGCAATCCCAGCTTGGTTAGTATTCAGCTTTAAAGTTACGCGTTTCAACATTTTAAGTCCCCAATTTATTTTAAGGTGTTGGGTGGATAAGGGTTTGGGTTCGGTTTTGGGTAGTGTATAACTTTACCAAAAAATTTGGATTTCAGGTATGGGTCTGGGTTGGATAACCCATAAACTTTGAGTATTTTGTATTTTTTTTTCGAAAATGACATCAGGTATAACTCTGCAAAAAATAACTTTAATTTGAGGGGTCATTCAAGAGAACTCATCAAGAATTGTCCGTCCCGTTTTAATTACATAACAAATAGAGTTGTTAACGACTGGAACAGTTTACCAAAGAATGTTGTGGAAGCAGTTTCATTAAATTCCTTCAAAGCAAAGCTTGATGAATGGTTTAAAACGCGTGAATTGGTTTGATCGCAAAGAACTGCCACAGCCTTACGGCTTAACTCGACTTGTCGAGTCGCAGTTATTTTTACCACTACTACTACTATAATTAGATTTTGGGTAAATATAACCAAATTCTAAATTCATTCAATTTTCATATTTCATTCATACATGAAATTCATTCTGGGTAAGTCATACCCTCCCCGAACCTAAACCTGATTTTTTCGGGTAACCCTTACCCACCCAATACCTTAAAATAAATGGGTAAATATGTATGTCAATTAAGCTGAATCGTTTTGGTACATAAATAATGGCTAACTATCCAAGAGCAGGTTTCATTTTAAATTTTTCACTTAAAATAAAACAACATAAACAAAATATAAATCATGAGCTATCAGTTGTTAGATATTAATTATTTGTAACCTGTATCGATCTTTTCCAATAATATCAAATTTAGTTCTAATGAATTTGTAGGAGTAAAATAAACGAATGTTTAACAAACGTTTTAAACCATTTGTTGAAATTGAAAATGATAAGCTTTCTTTACATTAAAATATATCGCGAAAACAAATCGATTATTTTGTTCGTACTTGACTTCTAACATAAAGAGATCATTTGGAAAAGAAAAAAAATTCATCGCTAGACATCTAAAAAATTGTGTGAAATCAAAGTATGCGAAGTATGCTAAGTATTAAATTTAGCTAAACACGTTAAACAAAATCAAAATTTCGCATTTAAATTTAAATTTTTTTATCGAATCCCTGAATTCAAGGTCTCTTGTTTTCGTAAATAAATAATGTTGAGAAATTGTACAACCTTCGTAAAAAAATATGCTAAAGATTGAACTTTGTCGCTTTTTTTACAAGTTCAAACATCAAGGAAAACCTAATTAAATAAAAAAAACAACTAGAAATCCTATTACGTCAAAATAAATCTATGACGGTTTTCTAAAACAGTATTAGAAAAATATTTATCTTGTCTAACAAAACATTTTTTGAGTAACATGTGCAAATCTCGACTAGCTTTGTACTATTTATTATTATTTTTTTAAGTTCATTATTGTTTATTCAAGAAGCGATAAATCAAAATAAGGAAAAGACATAATGAAAGACTGGCGAAAACGGTTATCTCTAAGAGAGAGAGAGAGAGAAATACAGAGATAAAATTAAGATTTTCGAAATTGGCGATTAATAAAAAATGATTTCTTATCTTGTTCGAAATTTAATACAACATTTAAATAAAGCAAAAAAGTAGCAGTTATCGATCTTTATTCGTATTATCTGATTCGTGTTTTTTAACAATTTTACGCTATAAGTCATAAGTTAAAAGATAGTGTGTAATTTAGAGATTCATTAGTTGAAAAAAATTAATTTTTTTTGTGTTCAGTTTGTTTTTAAACTATTTTATTATTTAACTTGAAATTGTTTACAAATTTAAGAACGTAATTTTCCATCTTTTCGTCTCTCTCTCTCTCTTACTAATTGCTTAGAAATTTTTTCTTTGGACTAATTTGGTTTTAATTTTTCGTCTCCTTGTTTATATTAGATATGTGATAAATCATTAAATTTATGAAATAGTTTTTAATGGACGCAAAATTTTTAATTTAAATTACAAAATAAAAAATTGGGATTAAAATTTTCTATTTGGGCCTTTTTTTTGTATAAAACAAACTTATTTGTTTGGTTGAATCGAAATTTTTGTTACTTTTGCTTTATCAAAATTTTAATTGGTCAAAGGGGCTCTTTTAAAAATTACGAGTCTAATTTATCTCTATTGATAGATGATAATTTAGGTATTCAAGGATGGCCTTTTTAAGAAATGGTGTAGTTAATTTACAGCACGAAAAACTTAGCCTTTAGGCTAAATTGTTTCCTGTTAACCTAAAATTATGTATATGGTGTCATAGATAGCGTGTTCGACTCTTGCTCAAAACGTCTAAGGTTCGATCTCGTATGAAACTATAGAGGAGAGAGTGCAATCATCTCTTAACGGGTCGAGTATAAACTTGCGCAGTTGCGTCTTAAGTGTGTCGATGCGTTTCGAGTATAGTCACACACCCCGGATAACTCTTTGCTTTTGATTTAGGCGGGAATAAATAATCTCAATCAAACGTTCATGTGAATGACCATGACCTTCTAATAAATGTTGTTTTATGCAACCTTTCACGGGCATAAATGATAAAGGATCATCCTTAATCATTCAAACATGACGTTTTCTTAGATTTCTACAACGTGTAAATCGGAAAATTTGAAGTGAAGAAATTTAAGCTTGTTACCTAAAAATTTGTAATTTTATGCTTCCATTTTTTGTTAAATATTCAAAAGTTATAAAATATTTTTGTTTAAGGACTTAGGAAAACATATTTTATACACAAAATTATCTAAAAATTGATTTTTAATGCTCAAATATACTAAAGCATTAAAAAATGGAATTTTTTCTAGAAAAATTCTTTTTCAGTTCTTACTAAATTGCTTAATTTAGTTCTGAATTTTGCTTTATGGAATATTAACTTTAAAGGGGAAACAAAAAGAACGGCCAGAAATTTGCCTGTTTGTACATATTTTGATGAGCTTTAAAATTTTGTGTCGATCTTTTCATAAAAAGTAAGGGAAAGCATTACAATAAAGACAATTTTTGTTTTTTTTTTCGGTCGACCAAAAATGAACTGAACCAAAAATTGTTTTTTTTTATAAAAATTATAGAAGGTTTTTGTAGCTTAGGATCTCTGCTATCGTTATCATGGTCGACTTTTATAATATGTCTTTTCAATCATTGGCTATCAGCTTTAAAAGATACCCAACTTTTGCCGGATGGTCAACTTTCATACCCTAATACTCAGAAATGTAATTTATGACTAGCTAAATCCTGGGTATTTTTAATGTAATTTTTGGTTGAGAATACCAATCAAGTCGATTTTCCAAAAAAACTAAAAATGAAATCTCGATTTTGGGGTCTAAAGTGTCCTTTATAAAAAATTTCCGCAGCTATGCTTATTTATGCACCATCTTAAGCAGTTCCGAGACAACGAGCTCCGGAAATTATTAATAAAAACATGCGCTTATTCCAGTTTAGTCAGCCAACTCATTTAAGATGACAAAAAACAAATGCCCTCGTATATAGTTTTCACTAAACTCGGTAACGAAGTGTAAGAAAAAGGTAGTTAATTATTAATTTTCTGTGATATAATAAAACGAAAAACTAAATGATGGGAACAAAAATTTAATGACTGGTACAACTTTTAAAGGTGAAAACTCATTTTTTATAAGGATTCAAATTTTTATTTTTTAAATTAAAATTCATTGTATGTAATCTCTTAGCAAAGCTCAAATTTTTTATTTGATTTTTTTTTAAATTTTATTTGCATTTTAAAAACAACAAAAATATGAGAAAACTAAGAACAATACAAGAAATTAATTCAAATTTCAAAGTTATTACATAATCTTGTTTATCTTTTTTCTTTGAAAAGAATTTGTCAAACTGTAAAGCAAAAAAAAATCTCTAAAGTCATTCAAACAATGTTTCTTCAATTGAATTCGTAGACTCGTAAATAATCGCTTAGATTAGCGAACATAAAAAACACTATGAAATGAGTATCATGTTTATTTACATATTTAGTTTAAAAATATGAGTTGGACAAAAAAAAATATTTTATTTACATTATTCTCTTTAAGTTGACCCTGTTTGACGACCAACAACTGTTCGTACGACAATAACAAAATATTCTAATCTCATTTAATCTCGGACAGGTTAATAAAGTATAATGGTCTATTAAATTTGAATCGTGACAAGAGAAGTTTTTTTTTTGTTGAATCAACGGTAGAGTATTTTTAAAACACTCGAAATTTGATAATTTACTTGAATTTTTTTTTAATTTAAAGAAATCAATATTGTTACATAACACAATTATACGTTTCTAATTAAAAAAAGACATTTCCGGAATAACATAAAATTATTTTAACTCAATTATTAAGTCTCTATGGGATATTTTTATATAAAATTTTTAAATGTGCATTAAGTAATTTAAGCTCTAAATTCCTGTCATTACAATTGATTTTCATTTAATAATCAGTTTTTATTCTAATAACCTCAAGTCTTAGTGAAATAAAACAAAGTTTCTAACTGTTCGAGAGGACAATTTTTAAATCAGAACTTTACTGTTAGAATGCTCGCTAGTTGTTATTTGTTGTTAAGTGTTTCTTTTTTTTTTTCTAACGTCTTTAAAATTCACTATGAGAAAATCACTTATATTTTATAAAATTATGAATGAAAATTAATAGTTTTATAATCATATGTTTTTACACTTTATTAGTGAAAATTTAACATTAATATGACTTATTTTTTGTTGTTGTTAAAGAATGAACTTTGGTATTTAAATGACTGAATGTAAGTTTTATTTAAAATTAGAATCAAAATAATAGTCGAGTCTAAGTTTTATTAAATTTTGTCTTTTTTCATTGTTTTTTTTTTTTGAAATCCAAAATTTGAAATTTTATTTTGAAAAATTTTCAACTTTTTTTTTTATTTTTTCAAAAATTATGCTCATTTGAACTTGTTTTTAAAATCGTACAAGTAGCTTTAAAAGTAAGTTTTATTTATTTTTGTTTTTTAAATTAACAGACCTGTTTGGGTTTTTAAAGTAACCATCGTAACTTGAGATATGTAAAAAAAGTTTTAAATAAAGGACATTTCTTAAACGAATCTTATGGTAGTAGAAAACACTCCTTGTCTTTTTTTACCATAATTGAGATATCAAGGGTCAGGTTTGGTTAAAGCTTAGGATATCATATTTTAAAAATGCAATCTCAGCATTCTTGATATCTTACTGGTATCAAGGAATGTTTAGCTTTCTAATAATTTTTCTAGTTCTTTAACTAGGAAATCCCTATCATCAAATGTAGAACGAGTCCTTGAGATACTAAACACGTCTTTGGGTACAGGAAGTGATAAGAAATTAACTTAATTAGGGCTTCTGGTTAAGATTAAAAATATAATATAATCAGTGATGCGATTAATTTTTGCCCCGAACGAACTTTATAAGTGAAGTCTTCTCTAAGAATATTTGATCTAGATACAAAAAAAGTTAATTTTGTGAATGATTTAAAGTAATGTCAGCTAGCTCTTTAATCCATCTAAGTATCCAAATAATTTTTCAAAATCTCAGAATACATTAGTCTTAAATGGTAGCCTATATTAATCGAGTATTAGTCTAGATAAATCGACGATAAGTCCTAAATTTTAAAAAATTGAACTAATTTTACAACAACCAGTCTAATCTTAATTAAAGTTTGACAAAGTTAGTTTTTATATTTTTCAAGTACATTCTCAGACTTTTAAAAAGTTAACATAGCAACTGGGGAAAAGATACATAGAGCGAACTAAATCATTTGATATTTAAATAGACATTCTCTAGTCGACTACCAACCGAGAATCAAATTTTTGTTTGTTAAAATTACAGGTATAAATGCCGATTGTGTCCTTTAATTTAGATCTCATATTTGATCAAATAAAAAAGATTATTTACCAAATTTTGTTTATTTGATCTCATTCATACCAAATTTCTTATCTATTTGTATCAAAAATGAGCAAAAGACAGACACATGTTTAGTAGTATATAAGTAACAATTGAGTCTAAACCGGTATTAATAAGAGTAAATAGATTAAAAGCCAAAGTGTTATAAACCTAAGATTGAATAAAATGTGTTTTTAATTTTTTATAAAAAAAAAAGATCAATCAATCAATTATGCATATTTTTATATGTAATTATTATTTTATTACATTTCTAAAAACCGATTCACCGAAACATGGAAGTAATTTTCACTTAGTCACAGCTCTCGATTAATTATTCGCTTTATATTTTTTTTAAGGCTAATAAAACAAAAATTGTATATAAAGATCGGAATTGGCTTGTACACTTAATTACAAAAAAAATACCTGATTCTTTTTCAAAGTTTGTTTGAAAGGGGTGTTTATCTTTTTTTTTGATAATTGAAAATTGATAAGATACAAGTTAAGAAAATATTTTATTAAAAAAAAAGAACTATTTATTTTTGTAATGAGTTTACAATATATTTGTTGTAAAAATTCAAAAAAAAAAAAATTTTATTTTTACGTGCTGTTCCTTATTTACAATTGGATTTGAATTGTTTGTTTTAATTGAATTCTTTTCTAGGATATTTAATGAAAAGCTCAATAATTTCTTGTTCTTGTTGATTCGTTTTTTGTTTTCAACTTGTTATCTGAAGAGGCCTTTATAAACAATCTATGTTTTCGATCATTTTTTTTTATTATTTTTTATTTTGTTAAAGAGTTTTTTTTTCTTTAAATGGTCGATCATTGATACCCAATTGTTTATATAAATGATTACTCAATAGTTTATGATTCTTATCGCACTTTCTAGAAATTTTAGCAGATTCACTGCTATAAGAATATAAACTAACATTTGACTCGAATAAAGAGAATTTTAGAAGAGTTTGTTTTCTAAAATTATCGCCACTTAAGAAAAATCTTAAGTGTCTTTAAAGAAAACACTTTTAATGTTGACTTTTTTTTTGAAAGGGCTTATATATAAAAACATAACCTGGGTATTAAATTTAGAAAAAAAAATTCATAGCCTTATAAAAATTAATCCTTTCTACGCAACATCTTATTTTCTATTAAGTTTAAAAGGTATTTATTTTTTAAACAATTGAATTATTTTACAATAGATTAACACAATGGATAAATATGTTGCTTTAAATTGAAATAAATACTCGTAAATTAATTTAATGTCAATTTTAAATTTGATAAAGTTTCAATTGGGTTATTAAAAAAAAAAAAAGAGAATAATCGACTTAGAAATATACGGTTTTTGTGTACACCATTCCTACCCTTTGGCCATACACGCTCTATTTTTATTAAATCTATTTATAAATTTATGTTTTTTTGATCATTCTTGAAAAATTATTTTTTAAAAAATTTGAATTAATAATGTTTTTAACCATAGTTGGTATCTTTTTAGTTATAATTAAATATACAAGTTCAATAATGATTCTATTGATAACGTTTATTGCACATCATCTACTCAAGTATATCAATTCAAGACTTAACAAGTCGTCATTAAACACAACACAATCGTTTAATGAGCCCGAGTTGTTTTTATTCAATGAATCGTTCGATGCAAATTTGTTAAATTTAAAACGTAAATCAATATCGTCATTACAAGACGATGATAGCTTTGAGTTGATGAAAAATTTGAATAAATTGTACACAAATGAGAATATACAGTTCGAAAACGAGTCCATATGTGCCATGGACTCGTTTGATATAGAAACAAATAATCATTTGGAATCAATGGAAGTGTCCGATTATATGGACTTGGACGATAGTGTATTTAACACAATTTTATTCGATGATACCAAAAATGAAGACTCATTGTTGACCGAATCGAAAATTTATAGAGACAAAAATTTAATTCAAAATTTATGTTATTCGTTAGGAAATTTTGAAAAGTCGTCGTCTCTAACATCGTTTAGTTCGACACCATGTTCGACTAAAATACGTTCAAAAATTTCTAAAACTTGTATTTCATTTAAACTAAATGAATCGTATAGTAAAAATAAAAAATTTCGTTCACGTATTGAACGTTTAAAGCATACGAAAAATTTTTATCGTCGTCGTCAACGTACATCGTCATTGAATGTTCATGTAAATTTAAACGAAACAGTTTGTTTTCAAGTCGAAAGCCCGAAAGTAAATAATTACAAACCTTCATTTAAAGTTGAAAAATTATTGAACGATTCACGTGGTATGAAAAAATACTTGATCGATTACGATTTCTTAATGTCACATCAACGTAAACGTAAAAATACAGTTTCATTAAATAACATGAACTCACTAATGTATCAAGATTGCGAGTCAATATCTCTTTTATCGAGTAGTTCAAATTCAATTTCAAGTATTGAATTGGACGTTAAAGAGAACAATGACGTTAAGTTAAGAGGTGCTTTATTTTTAGACGTTGATGATAAAGAAAATTCAATTCAACTTAACTTGCCATCATCAAATCGATGTTCATCTGGATATTTAAGTGATTGTTAGAAAAAAAAACAGTTTGAAAAAAAAATTTAAAAATTTGTTCCGTCTAAAATTTAAATTTTTTTTGCTTGTTTCCGTTCAAAAAATTTTTTATTTTTGTAAATTTAAAAACATAAGAGCTAATGTTTAAAAAACTATGTTCCGAAAATGTTTATTTTTTTTTTGAATCTTCCATCCAAGGGGTGCTTTTTCTTTTGAATGATAATTTTGTCTTTTTCTTTTTTTTATTTGTTATTAGGAAATTGTATTTAAATTTTTTTTTCGCTTTTTTTTTCTAATTCATAAAAGAACAAAATTATTTAAGAAAAAAGAGACTCATCTCTTGTAACCTTTTTTTTTTGCTGTTTTCCTAAAAAAAATACCTTAAAAAAAAATTTAATGTAAAACCGATGATTTTTGAGTATTTTTTTTGTTTCGAATTTAGATCTATTTTTTTAAAAAAACTTGTTTTTTTTTTTTATTTTGTAATTTAAAAAGTTAAATTAAATAAAATTGGTACTTAATTAATCCTTCTTGAGAATTCATTTTTTGCCAGACTGAGTTTAACAGATTTAACAGATCCAAAATAATTGATATCTTTAAATCAATTACAGTTGTGGTAATTCACGTGTTCCTCTTGTGAACTTTCATGAACTATAGATTTGGAAAAGCTACCAATGATTTTTGGGCATCTAATGAAAGCTAGTTTTACAAGCTGCAATTAGAACCTTTTAGTTATCATTTTATAGCCCTAAATCAATGTTGGCTTTTCTAAATCATTAGTTCATGAAAGTTCACAAGAAGAACACGTGAATGACCACAACTGTAGGAGATGTTTAGAACGAGACGACGACAATGACATTCAAATTTGTGAAACTTACATTAATCCCTCAAAAGGCTTCCCATGTAGAAAAAGATGTTTATACCTTCAGTCTCAGTTCTCGAAAAATTTCAATTTTGAAACTCAAATAATATATATCTAATGTGAATTTGGGAGTGGGGATTGTGCGTGGGTTTACGGTAATGTATCTTTTAGACTAGAATTTAAATCTTATGTCAAATATTATTCTTTTTGCAGTCCTTAATTTCATGGATTTTTTTAAAGATGCGTTAGTTGCGAAAAAATAAGTGAATGAAGAGCGTAGCTGGGAATAACAGACTGGTTTTATGATTGAAGTAGCTTGTCGATTAACGACCTCCTTTAGACGCACCAAGCGCCGGCTCAGGCTCATAGAGCGTCTATATCTTAGCTGGTTCGTTTGTACAGTTTCATACAGATCAATACAACTACCATATTTCCTAGCTGATAAGTGTGCCAATTTTTCTTTTTTGATAAACCCACTTTTTCTAGACGAACGATCATTCAGTCACTCAAAGTTTTGTGATTTTCGTATAGAGGGCATTGATTTTTACCATTTATAATCACAATGAACTCAAAAATTGATTCTCTTCATGTCTATTATATCAATCAAATGATTGATTTAGCGGGCACTTATCAACAAGGAAGAGTAAGTCTTTTTCTCAGTGACTCGACCAGAGGTTTTTGATTACACATTTGGTAAAAAAAATTCGAGTCTGACAGCTGATCCTTTGCCAAGCCAAAGTCGGTTACATGTTGTTGCTAAGCTGTTTAATTTGCCTTTCGGTTCTTTTGTCACTATTCATGCTTCACAACCATGCAATAAAACTTAAAAAATAGAGAAACAGAAACAGAATTTATTTTTAGAGAAGCCTTAGGGATAAAAAAAGGTGCGTTTGAACAAGCTTTAATTAAGAAAATGATGTATTAGTGGGTAAGAAAAAATCGATAGGAACACTGGATACATAATTGTTAGAAAAAGCATTACAGAGGGTTGGTGAGCGTTAAGTTAAAAAACGTGTGTTGATAACAAACCTTCAAAAGTAAGGCCATTAGCTTTATCAAGGCTGCTAGCGCTTAATTTATCAAACTATAATGGGTATGCATAGTTTAATTCTTTTTTTGAACGTGCCTTTTTTTTTTCGAATAATCCACTTTATCACATCAGTAACTTAACCTATTAGCAATTCAATAGCTAGACAATTACATCTTAGTGCCCCAGTTTGAAATTATTGCCATCATTATTTTTATAGGTCAAGTTAAGAAAAACGTTTTTTTCCAAGATGATTATTTCAAGTTAATAATTTCGAGGCTATTTTTCCATTATTAAATTCACTATTAATGTCTTCATAACACAACAAGAAATTACAGTGGTGCTATGATATTTGTATTTTACTAAATTTTACGTAAATTATTGTAAATTTACTATTTTTTCCGTAAAATCAGGTAAATTTACGTAATTTTACCAAAGTAAAAAGTGGTAAATTGACTAATTTTGACGTAAAAAATGATAATTTTAAGTAAATTTACGTAAATTTTGGTAAATATTAAAATGTCCAAAAGAAATTCTGACTAATTTTACTACAATTGTTGATAAAAACTTAATATTTAACTCACTTAGAAAAAAATCGATATTTACTGATACATCAACCTTTATACTACCAACAAAAAAACTCATTACTACTTCAGTGTTTTTTTTGCGATTTATGCCACTAAAAGACTAATAAAGGGTCGAAAATTTTTTTGGACATTTTAATATTAACCAAAATTTACGTAAATTTACTTAAAATTATCATTTTTTACGTCAAAATTAGTCAATTTACCACTTTTTACTTTGGTAAAATTACGTAAATTTACCTGATTTTACGGAAAAATAGTAAATTTACAATAATTTACGTAAAATTTAGTACAGTCGACTTGCTTTAATCCGTAACATTCGGGACCGGGAAAAACCCATTCCGGATTAAATTATACGGATAAAATTTAAACCGGAAAAGGAAAATTTTTTGAAACCTTCCGATTTAAAGAAATTTTTTATCTGTTCTATAAGTTTAATTGCTAGAAATCATAAAATTTCCCATCATCCATAATATTTAAAATAATCGGGCGTGAAAAAAATTAATCCTCATTCTTTTACGTTATGCTAATTTTTAGGAAATACTACTAACAATAAAAAATTCCCACGCTAATTTTAAGTGTCATTTTTTCTAAAAAAATTCTCAGTTTATCTAAAAATCTGCGTATTCTTTTTTTTATATTCTTAACTTTGTTGAACTAATTAAATTAATTTCCGGTTATTTTATCTGTTGAACAGTTCTAACATGAAAAGACGATCATAGTTATAAAAGAATCGTGTCGTAGAGATGTTGTCATTCGATCTAGCTCAGCTCCATAAAAAATAGGAGCTAAGCGTGTATACATGATATCTTAGTGAATAGAACGTTGGATGGCGAGTCGAGAGACTCAATTCCCTTCATATCACTAAAAATCAGAAAATATTCAACCATCAAATCGTGTTTCAAAAAAATTATAATGGAGCATCATTAGAAAAACAGAAAAAAAATTACACGGGGTTCTTTATTTTAGTAATGGGCACTCATCTAAAATTTTGATAGAAAAAAGAGAGAGTTGTTCAAAATTGATCATAATATTTAGGTTAAGATTAAAGGGCTCCTCGCTAGCCTTATAAATATGCTCGGGTTCCAAATTCTAAAACACTAATGACATGATAGAAAGTTCAATTCAAACCGTTGTCAAGTTGACACCGACGGTAATCTACATCTAAATATTCAGTACTCGAGAAAAAAGTGTCTCTCATCATTATCCCTTTAACTATTGGGCTTCAAATTGCAAAAAGATAAGAAATTTACCCAGAACCTTTGGCGCATAAATTGTTAACTTTAATCTTATAAAAAGTGTCAATTGACACCGCGGTTATTTGATTGCTAAAAAAGTGATCCTCTATTCCTTTATTGGGCTAACAATCTTAACTTTTGGATCATCGCTGATGAAAAAAAAGGCCATCACCAGAGACGATACTAAATGCAAAATTCGATCCAAAAGAACGAGATACAACGCGAATCAAGATAAAGTGTCTTAGATTTTTTAAAAAAACAGTGTTTGGAACAAAAGGCATTCATTTCAAAATCGATATGGCATTGCAGATTACATTATTTCACATCATCGTTCTTTAAATTTTGCAATATGTGTCGACTCTGGTTATGATTTTTTTTTATTTACTATTCATTTTAGACGCAAATAAAGGTTCTCTATGATATGGCCCTGAAGTGTCATTCTAGAGAGTAGAAGAAAAAAAATCGTACCAGTGATTTTAGATTTATCTGAATAATTTTGTGATTTGTGAGAGGAAAAATTGAGACTGTTGGGCAGAATACTTCGCTTTCATTCGTTTCCCTAATTTTTTATTTCAAAATTAAAATATTGATGATTTTTATAAGCTTTTTTCCAGGCGTTTACCGTAATCGGGGTACTCTAGTAATTAACTAAAAAAAAGATATTGACTGCTCTTGTTAACTTCAAAGTCTTAAAAATGTAAAAAATAAGAGGGTTTGATCATCACAATTAAGAATGGAAAATAAAATTTTTGGATTGGAGATTTATTTAAAATTTATTATTTCACTAAATACAATTGTCGGTTTGATTGAGTCAAAAAAAAAACAAGGGATTGTAGAATAAAAGTTTTACGGATCCCTAATTTTACGGATAAAAGCGTTCCGATTAAAAGCGAGTCGACTGTAAAATACAAATATCGTAGCACCACTGTAAAAGGTTACGTCGTCCAGGAATTTGAAATGTGAACGCTCTTAAAAGCGACCAATCAGGCATTTGCAGATTTAGAAAGGCTTAAAGTGTAATTATTATTGCTATTGTTTTGGGAACACTAAAAATTGTAATTAAAATAAGAACTGTAATTTTAGAAAATTTTTAAAGTTTTATTTTACAAGTCAAAATTATAAAAAAATAAATTCTTATTTAGAAAAAAAAAGAAGATTAACAATACATTTTTACTTTCTAAGCATAACCAATAAGAACATTGTTACGTCGTTTTTTATAATTTGTTGATAAATTCGATTCCATATTTGTAATTAGTTTAGCTTCGTCTGTTTCTAATCTATGACCATATTCGTGTCCAAAAGAACCTGGCAACTTATCTGAATACATATTTACTCTCTCTGGAAGTTTTTCCTTATCTTTTATATTTCCCTTGAAGTTTGATATTTTTAATTTAAATTTGATTGATTCTCAAGTTAAAATGTTTACTTTTTGATCATAATCGGCCAAATATGACCATTTTTCTTCCCAATCTTGAAGAGCTTTGCCTTCTTTATCAATAGCTTCTATCCATATTCTTTCTTGACGCCATTTTGTCATTACATATCCATCATCAGCTTAAAAAAAATTTCCTCTTTTAAAACGAATAAACAATTTTTTTTAGTTATTTTTACCATTCACTCCGGTCTGTTCTTTCGACGAGTTGGTTTTACCTTGACCCTCCGAACTTTTTTTATGAGTTAATTTTTTATTAATAGGTTCATTTTTGGTTAGAATAAATTTAACATTTGAAGATATTTTAGGATATGGCTCGAGTATAAAATTCATGATTAAGTTATACTCAAAAGTTGAGGTAAATTAAAGTAAAATTTTACTATTGAGACAAACTTTTGAAGAAAAAAACCTAAAGAAAACCAAAATTAGTAGATAATTTGACTTGAAGAATTAAAGTAAATATTTAAAAATCATGAATTAAAGAATGTAAATATTTTTCAAGATTATACACTCAGAAAAAAGAGAAAACGAAATAAAAGTCGAATTATGTTTTTTTTTAGTTTTTGATAAAACTTAAAAGAAACGAAAAGAAAAAAATACAGAAATTATCTCTCGCTGTTTTTTTTTGAAACAAAAGGTTTTAATTTTGAAAAAAAAAAGTAAAAAAAAGAGAAAAAAAATAAATAAATACCGTTTTGATACTTTAAGGACAAATCCGTCTGACATTTTATTTTTTTTGTGTTGATGTTGTTGTTATAGTTGTTTAGTCGGTTGTCGAGATTTTTCTACTAGTGACCTAATTTGGTTCTGTTGTTTTTTTTTTCTATTTGAATCTATTTGTTTTCTTAAATTTAGGCTAAAACATAAATAATTAAATTCGTCAAAAGAAAAAATTTTAAAAATTTTTAATCAAAAGAAACAAAAAATGAAAATAAAGATGAAATTTAATTATGGCTATCAAATGGATTAAGCAAAATAATTTTGGTTTACGCTTGCCACTCTTTTATAATTCATCGACTGTTATTAGAAATGAAATCGGATGGTTACAATTTTAATCCATTTAGGGCTGGGCTCTCAGTTAGAGGTATGTTTAAAATTACGATTTTGAGTTATTTGATTTAAGTCGTCTAAATTGTATGCAAAATGTGATCATTCAGCTAATACCCATTTAATCATTTTAGTAACTTTTTTTCTAGATGAGATAAATTCATTTTGCCACACCTGAGATACCCATCTGCAAAAACTGTGCAAACCAATTGCACGTTTAAACATAACAGAAAATGCAGTTTTGCAGACGGTTTTCCGACGTGAATTTATCTCATCTAGAAAAAAAGTTGTTCAAATTCATCTGAATTGAAATGAGTAAATTGAAAAAAACTTCACTACTTAGTCTACTTAAACTTAGGTGGCGTAGCCAGAAAATAACAACGGACTTATTTCTCTTGGAATCAAGCATTAGAAAACGAATTGAGAGAGAGACTCGTGGCTAAATGTATTTAAGTCATTTATGAATTCTCTCAAACATGCAGACACGTACCCATTATTTTTAAGGTATTGAGTGGGTATGAGTTACCCGAAAAATTCAGGTTTTGGGTTCTGGTGGAGTATGAGTTACCCTCAAATTTTAGATTTTAGGTATGGGTCTGGGTTGGGTAACTCTTAAAATTTGGGTATACAGTCATTGTGCAGATATATCACCACTTTCGTTTCAGCAAAAAAAAGTGATATAACCGAATGGTGATATATTTGAATGGATTTCAGGATTATAAATGACCTTCTGTTCCAATAATTTTTAGTTATATATTCGAATTTTGATATATCCATGTCGTGATATATCCAAGCAATGACTGTTTATACCCAAAATCCGATTGTAGACGAAAAAAAAACTAAAAAACCTGTAAAATACCTAAATTATATTGCTTACCCAACTTAGAACCATACCTAAAATCCAATAGTTGAGGGTAACCCATACCCCACCAGAACCCAAAACTTGAATTTTTCAGGTAACTCTTGAAATTTTCTCAACCAATACCATAAGATTAATGGGTACATAAGTCTGCAAACATGTATTCATTTTATTAGGCGAATCTGCATCCTCCCAAGGACCGGATTATTCAGAAAGCGCCTTTGTCGGCCCTAAATGGAATTTTATTGAGAACATGTATTCATTTTATTAGGCGAATCTGCATCCTCCCAAGGACCGGATTATTCAGAGGGCTGGCTACCCCAATCTTTAAACTCTATTGCATCAGATATGTCTACTTTATGATCAAATCTAAAACTCGACTCTTCATAATAACTATTAATCACGATTCATATGATCATCCATTGTAACTTAAAGGTTTTTTTTTCCAAGTTACAATTGATGGATTATCTATTAATTATTTCCATTTTTTCTTCCACCAAAGTTCAATGGTCAAATATTTAGAAATATATAACCATTTTTGCACTTTCTTTTTTAAATACAGGGTCTTATTTAAGTTAATTCGAATAAGTAAATGATGTCCAGTTTTGCAAACTGCACCTGTCTTGTGACAAATATGTCGGGTTTACGGTATGAATTATCATGCATGGATTTCCTGAAAGACCACATAAACCATCCCTAAACGGACTAATTTTGAGTTAGTTTGGTAAATGTCGAAAAATTCACAAAATTTTTAATGAAACTTAAATACTACAGTCGACTCGCGATAATCCGTATACAGTTTAATCCGAATAATTTGACATCCGAACAGAAATACCCGGGCTCGGAGCCCTTTCCGATACTATTACATGTATTTGATTATCCGTAGAATTTAATCCGTACAACAATTTTCTAGGGCTTTTTGTATACGGATTATCGCGAGTCGACTGTATTAAAACTGAAAGTGCAATCTAAAATATAGCATTTAATTCATTTACATGGGCATTCGATCACATAACTAAACATAAACTTATCCTCAGAAAAAAAAACAGCCTTTAACTATTGTTTTAGTTTACAAAATCGAAATAAAAATACCCTCAAAGTTTTGTACGTAATCTAACCAAAATAAATTTTAAGCTCTACGGCTTGCTTGATAAAAAAAAAACGTTTTTAAATATTTCCCGAAAAAATGAAAAAAAAAACTTATAAATCTATAAACATAAAAATTGACTTTAACCGAAGCGTTTACTTTTTCAATGTAATTGAAAATAACAAACAAAATAATTCTTAGCTGAACAAAAATAAAAAAAAAGAGAGTGAAAGAAAAAAACAAAAAAAAGAGCAAAAATTATGAATACCAACAAGAACTTGGCAACAAGCTAATAATTTTTTAATGTGTTTTATTTATTTCCAGTAAATAAATAAAAAAAAAATTTGAAATGAGAATTTTTTCAAGTGTTTGGTTACTGTTGATATTTAATTATTTTGTTATTCTTATGAAATGAAAAAAAAAATCACTTTAGAAATGTGTTTAGATTTTAAATTAGGAAAAAAGAAATTTTCTTTTTTATTTGTTTAATTTGCTGTTTGGCGTCTTCCAAGGTAATTAACAATAACTGCAATTTCTCTGAGAATGAATCGGATTTTCTAAATGAATGTTTTTCTTTTTTTAAACAATTAAAAGATTTTTAGAAATCAAAATTGATTTATTAAAAAAGTTTAAAAAGCTCTTGCATAACTCATAGCCATTCAATTTTTTTATTTTTGTTTTGTTTCTAATACAAAATTGTCAGGTAGCTTATGTAATTTTTAATTTTTATTTTTTTATTTTCATTACTTCAATAGACCATTTGAGAGTTTGAAAATTACAATATATGAAATTTACAAATTTTTTAATGCTTTAAGTATTTGTTTTTGTTGTTTAAAATTAAAATTAATTCCTTCTAGAAATGAAAGATTTTTTTGCTTGAAACCTGTTCTTTTTTTTTGAAATTTTTTTGTTCTAAACTTTTAGAGAGGATTCGTTTTGAACGGCTTCATCGGTTTTAATTACTCTGTTTCTTAGCTAGGTAGAGTATATTGATTTATTCAAAAAAAAAGAACTAGACATTTTTTATTTTTCAAGTAATTAGTCGATGATACACTACCATTGAAGCCAATGATTGATTGTCTGGCTTATAAACTAAAATTTGAGTCTACTAATACCATAAAAAACATATTTAAAAAATAAATAAAGCTCAAGTCTCATGTCATATACCGATCGATTAAAAGCTTATAAAAAAAATCTTATTAATCCTTTTTAACTTGAGTTGAAATAAATGTGCCGATAACTATTTTCAGAGGATCCCTGATTCAAACAACAGTTTGTACGATCTTTTATTCTTGCGGATCATTCCTGAGATCCTATAAAATTCGATACAGAGGTAAATGAATTAGTAATATACATGAAATCTAGGAATAAGGCAATTAACTAAGGTTTAAATATAGCAGAAGGCGATCAATACGATTGTTCGTTGGTAAAAGCAACTTTCCATTTCATCTGTAGCACACCTATCGATGAATCACTGTATCATTGATTGGTGTGCAACTTAATTTACTCTAAAATCATATTCTAATCTGTCAGATAGTTAGTTTCGCCGCTTAAAAAAAAAATCGGTTAATGCATTGGTCGTTGAAAGGTAACTAGTGTTGATGATCAGTCATTTGGCCACTGCTTCTGTTATTTTCCCCGTTTTCCGTTGCCTTTCCCGTCAATACGGTCATTTCCAGAAAAATTGTCTGGCCGTTTAAACTGGATAGAGGGCCTTGGTCGGCCGTAAATGGAGTTTTATTGAGAAAGTTTGTTAGAATAAAAGACCCCTCAGCTTATAGATATTTCATTTTTCTACCAGCCAATAAATATTGTTTAGATATCGTCCACATCACAAATGGTACAGACTTTCAAAGTGATTTTGGTGTAAATGGATAAAAATGGGGGAATTATGTAGGGACTTTTTCACCAAAAAGAGATTTAATGTGTCCAAGTGTCGAAGAGATTTTACCGAAAAAAGAATATTGTTTTAGAAAATATGCCTTAATTTCTCAAGGAATTCTTTAAGGACTGATATTGTCAGCCTTGAGTTTAGTCAAATCCAACGAACTAAGACTTTTCCAATATAAATTGTTCCTAAACTAAGAGATTTAAAACAAAGCACTCCAACATTCGCGCGATCATTTGTTTTCAGAAAAAGACATCTTTGGTTAATATTCGCTTACAAAAACCATTCCCAATGGGCTTCTATAACATGAAAGTGAAAGTTTGACAGCACTTCTTTAATCCTCTAAAAGACTGACGTAGAACCTTAGAACGTTTAAAACAGAATTTTGAGAGACCGATAGAACGGATTTAAGAATCGTCTAATACTAAACCCTAAAACTTTTTTAAGCTTTTTCTAACAATTGAGTGTACAAAAATTTTGAGAATGAAAAAAATAAATTTTATACACTCTAATTTTTTCCGACCCATTTTGATTAGAGTCCCTCCCTTTTTAAAATCCTGGCTACGCCGCTGATCGAATCCTGCCTATTTTGTTTAAAAGTCAATCCTTAAACCAGTGAACGGTAAAATGTGGCCGCCGCCCATCACTAAACAAAACGAATAAATAAAACTAATTTCATTTTAATTGATTCTCTATTACCGCATTGAATTACTTCGAACCGCTGTACGATAACCCTTATTTGAAATGGTAACTATACTCAAATTATTTGTAACATCAGCAAAAAATTTTCAGCGTGTTTGAAACATGTGAGAACTAAGTAACAAAATGGTTTAGTTATGTAAACAGGCAAGACAAATCAAATAAAAAATAACAAAATTAAACAAAACTGAACCTTAATTATTATTTACTACGAAACTTCACGATTTAGAATGTAGGTGATTTTCCAGCGGCTTGAAACCAAAAAAACTAAGCCTTTAATTTAAAAAAAAAGGGATATTCTATGTTGTTATTTACCACTTGTTTCTCTCAGACTAGTTTTAGGCTTTAAAACAGGATAAAATCTAAAAATAATTGATGATTTCATATGGTCTACTTTGCATAGGTCGGAACGCCATTATCCGCAAAAAATTAAATTTTGGACAAATTTTCTTGGTCTATCCTATACCATAATTGTAATGTTAATTTTACTGTTTTCGTCACCAGAATAAAAAAATATACATTTTTGATATCAAACTCATTAAAATGGTTATTGCTAAAACAAGAAAAAAGGCAGATTTATGTACCCATTAATTTTAAGTTACGGGTACCCGAAAAATTCAGGTTTTGGGTCCGGGAAGGTTTGGGGTACTTAAAGAAATTTTGGATATCAGGTATGGGTCTGGTTTAGGTTACCTGTATAATTTGAGTATTTTATTGGTTTTTAAGTTATTTTTTCGACAAAAATAGGGTTTATATAATCAAATTTTATGAATTACCCAACCCGGACCCAGACCTGAAATCCGAAATTTCTGAGTAACCCAAACCCTAACCGAACCCAAAGCCTTAAAATTAATGGGTAAATTTATCTAAATAAACCAGTTCAATACGCAGACGTAGATAAAGCGATAAACGATGTCACTATATTACTTCAGTCCTGGAAATTAACCTGTCACATGATATCATATGGCATCAGCTGATATAAGTTCGTATCAGAATTTATGACCATAATGATATCAGATGATGTCAGCTCCTATCAGTTTAAATCATTGTATGTCAGATGATATCATTTAGAGAATTACAAAAATTATGAATTACCAACGAATACTAATGGAAACTGATATCAGATGATACCAAATGATATCAGATGAGGTCAGCTGATATCATATGATATCATGTGACAAGTTAATTTCCGGGACTGTAATATTAGATTTATTATTGAATTACGTTTAAATAGAGATATAAATTATTGAAACAACTGGTAGGTAGCCCGAACAAAAGGTACCGTAGTTTAGCCCGATTGAGAATATAAAGTTGAACTAAAAAATATGTGTGCTGAACCCGACAAACATTTTGTTCAGCGGAAAATTTTAGTACTCTAAAAGTTATACCGTAAACCCTCTCTATTTGTACCCAGAAAATTTGGTCTTTCACATTTGATTTATGTTAAAATTTCTTTGGCTCGAAAATACCTCATTCTCACCCCCTCAACCTAGTCAATAAACTGAAGGTATGAGATTTTGAAACAATACTTTACCTATCTAAATTTTAAAAAAAAACTACTGGATACAAATAGAGGGGGTTTACGGTAGGTCTGTGTTTGCTTTTAAAAACACAAAAAGATGAACAAGAATATCGGTCTCCTAGCTAGTGAACGTAAAAGTGGTGGTCCTTGTTTTAGCAATAACCATTAAAATCTGATTTTTTTAATCCGAAGTGAACATTTTTAAACAAACCAAAAATTCTTGACTAGATTTAGTAGTAGTATTAGTAGTAGTAGTAAAAATAATTGCTACGCTCTCGCGTTAAGTCTGGTTCCAAAAATTCTTGACTAGATTTATTCGGAAAACTTAATCCGGATTTCTATTTTACGGTCCAAATCATTCCGTTTAAGAGAATAGTTTTAGTTGGCTAAAATTTCAACTGAACGTTTAAATGAGTTTTTAAAAAAACCTCTTTAATCCAAAAATAATTAGTGGTCATAGTTTAAAAAAAAACAAATTTTTTTTTATTTTAATACTGGAAAATTTTATTCTTTATAGCGATACTTTTTAGAGAAAAAAAATATTCAAAAAAAAAATACAAACGTAAGCAACGGAATTTTGTACAACTTTCGTAATTCGTTTTTTTTTTAAATAAAATACCAGACCAATTATTAGATTTATAACTATTAATAATAAATAATTGTTAAAATTGGTTTATTGCTTTTAATACAAAAAAAACAACAAAAAAACATAAAAAAAATCAACTCGACCGGACACTACTAGACACCTTAATATCTGAATCTTTGGAAGATAAATCAATTTCACTAATAATGATCCATGTGTCTGACTTGTTTGGTATATGAATTCTAACTTGTGATATTAAACCGGTTATATTTGGATCTATTTTACCACTCACAATACCTAATTGACTTGAGAACGTGTCAATTATATAAAAATCGTCAGATGTTCGAGCATAATTTTTTGGTACTTTATCGTTTGGTATGAGCTGTTGAGTTTTTATGTGGAGTGTAGCATTGTACAATTTGTCTTCTGGATGTTCGGGATTACCACTCTTAATATAGTACCTTTAAAAAAAATTACAATAAAAATCCTTAAAATTCGAAATAAAGAGATTTTTTACTTTTTAATAATCGATGGCTTCTCAAATTCGAACAAAATGAAGTCGTTTGCCGCAGGTGACATTGACCAAAAATAATTGTTGCCTTGATACACACTTTCAATAGTGTATTTCATGTATGTTTTAAGTGATGTTGATATTTTAGCTGGTGGATTATCATGGGCTACTATTGTTAAAAATGTTTTACCAAAGTCCTTATCCTATTTTTGATTTACAAAAATTATAAAAATTTTAAGTTTATAATTATTTGAGTTTACTTTTAGTTTTTGAGTCTTTCCTTTCAATGAAGATTGGATACCAACATGTTGGAAAAGACTTGGCTTGTAACGAATTTTTAAAGCACCTTTTGACCTCAAACAATGTTCCTAAATTTAAAAATTTTAAAATATTTTCTTTTTTGATTATTGAATTTTACTGTTGTGGTCATTCTTGTGAAATTTCACGAACTTATGATTCGGAAAAGCCTTCATTGATTTATGGGTATTAAAAGCTTAAACTAGAGCTTTTAGCTTTCATTTGATACCCCTAAATAAATGGTCGCTTTTCTATATCAATATTTCATGGAAGTTCACAAGAGGAACACGTGAATGACCACAGCTATAGTTATACTTACACTGGGTTTATCTGGATTACATATTTTAACATCTAACATAATATCAAAAAGCCAATCGACCGGTTTATCATTTGCAAACATGAGAAAAAAATTAACAAAATATTTTAATTGAGCACATTTGAACAATTTTCCGATAAAGCCTAGTTGAGAAAATTCGATAATCATCCATTCGTTGGTCTTTTGCTGTCCAATAAAATTTTTAATCGTTGTAAAAAATCCACTTTTAGCAACAACATCATCTTCAAGCTTAAAATTTTGAAATTTATATTCGTCCGTTATAAGAGATGAGGCATTAGAAAATTTAAATTTTGATGATGATTTGGCATCGGATGATGATTTGAGGTCTCTTAAAATATTATCAAAGCTTCGTTTCGAGTTTCTTTTAGCTTAACTTCAATTGATAAGAACTTTTTTTAATATATTTAATTTTTTCAAGTATTCTATGTCAAGGGGTGAGGATTGAAAAAAAAAGTGAACACCATTCAAATTACACTTGAATCACTAAAGACTTGAAGAACAGATTTCACTAGACCTAAATGCATTAAATTTCTGGATAGTTGTGTCACTAAAAGATTTCACTATTTTTAGTTATTTCTCCATAATAATCAAGAACCAATTAACACAGATGTATAAAAAAGCTGTTGACTTATATCACTTGTTTGTTAATTGTTAAAAAATTAATTGTTAAATTTTTTGTTATACCGAAAATGAAGACGATTATACAAAAACTGATTGTATTAAACGACAAGATATTACAAATTTTTGATGAATGAATAGAAAAATAACTAAAAGATAGCGATGATGTTCTCGACTAATGAATCTCTAATCCGGCCAATTCGGGAAGAGAAATTTTTGCCGGTTTATCGAAATTGCCGGATTAAAGATTCAATTATAATGCATTAATATGGAGACGAGAAGTCAAAAAATTATTCGGAAATTTGCTGGATTAACGAAGGCCGGATTAGAGAAGTTCGACTGTACCGTACTTGCGATAAAAGGGTCCAAATCCAAAGAAAAATATTTTAAAATAAAATTTCTGAATGTACGGTACGGTGAAGTACGCTTCCCAAAAACAGAACGGTACGGTACGCCCTTTTTTACTAGCCGTGCTGTAGAAGTTAGGTTTTGACCTAAAGTTCCAGGTTGAATTTTTTTGAAATCCGACTCGATTGAATATCTCAAAGACCGAATATAATAGAAAAATCCAATCATAAATCTGAAAACCACGTAAAAAATTGAGTAAAAATCGAATCATTTGATATTCCGCAGAAAAATGGCCTTAAAGGAAAAAATTCGATAATCAACATTGGTACGGCTCATTCTATAAATATTTTAAATGGTTTTTAATAATTTAACTTAGTGAAATTTTCCACATTAATTAAGAATTTCGGGTAAATTTTCAAAAAAACTAAAGTTAATGGTAATTTTTAGGATATTTTCCCAAAATTCAGTTAAAATTTCATTACTCTATTTGATTCACGGGACCCTAAAAATTTTGATTAGAAAAATTTTGAAAAAACAGAGGTTTAAGATTGTATTTGCATGTATTTGAAGCAAGAGATACATATCTTTTTACATACTGTTGATGTATTACTTTATATTAAATATTTCATAAAGTAAAGATTAACAAATAAAAGTGATGTAATTTAAAACAGTTCTTATCAATAGAAGTTGACTGATCATTGACCTTAAGAGACACAAAAATGCGAGTTAGAACATCACTTTTTTAAGCTCTAAGTATTTCTCTTTTTCGTATAACAAAAATTTGCATAAAAATTAATCATATTCTACTCTAATTTTTTATGCATTTTACTTAAAGCTTTAAAAACTTGGTTTTCCAACATATTTATTTTTAATTCTACCTTTAAAGTTTTTTTCCATTACTTAAATTATTATAATTTTTTTTTATCAAAATGTCGATTCGATAACTCAAAAGAATAAAAAATGATTTCGATTTAAGACTTAAATGAAGCATTTAAATTTAAATTACTTGTAAATAATAGGCTCCTCTTTTCTGACAATAAGTCATCATATAGGAAAAATCATAATTTTGTTTAGTTCTCCATTTAACACGATCTCTAGAATCATTAAAAACTCTATCATCAGGTAGTAGTGTAAAATTTGGATAGAATTCAGTCGGTGGTACGACTATTTCCATTAAACCAGAGTCCAATTCGTATTTATAAGCTCGATTGAGATTTTCAATGGTTGTTTGAACAAACGAATGATCGTCAAGCTTCGTAATATAAACTTACACAATTCGAAAAAAAAAATATAAAAAATTTTTAAAAATACTTCTGGAATGAAAACAACAACAATTGCTTCAGTTTTTTCCAATTCATTCATGGCATCGAATATCGATTTGAGAGTTTCTAACAAATAAGATGTCTTATCACGTTTAATAGTTGGTATACCAATAACAATAGATGCAAAACGATTTTTTGATTGTTTAAATTTTGGTTGTATGGCATATTGAGATAGACCATTTAAATGAGGTAACAATTCATTAATATCTTTGAATTCAACGTCCAAATTTGTTATAGATTTATAAACTAGAGACGATAGACTAGTGTAATTGGTTAGATTTAGTTTAAATAATAATGATTTAATCTCTTGTATTGAGTTTTCGTCTGTTGTATTTGAATTAACCGTGCTGAAATAGCTGTATGAATTGTTACGAATTTTTTCCAAAAATAATTTCTGCTTTTCGATTAGGTCATTATAGTAAACGACATTTGTTGCAAATGCGTCTTTTAAGTTGTTTATATCGTTTTGTTTCGAATCGACCAAATTTTGTAAATAATCTATTTTGGATTTGAGTAATTCGAAACTTTCAACGGTGTCTTTCGAAGGATTCGCTTTAATTAAAAAGTAAATTAAAAAAGATTTATTTTTATACTAGACTAATCCAAAAATAATAACATGTAAAAAGTTAGTTTTTAGCCCTATCTAAGGTAAAAGATCCTGTATATTTTAAATTTTTTAACATGAACTTAAACGGAATTATTTGTGGACGACCGGCATTGAGCCGGTTTAAAGTTGATTCGTTTATCCATGTTAAAAGATGGATAATTTAAGTTTAGTTGTAAGGTATATTAGTAAATTTACCGCTTCACTTGGCTGTGAGAAATTTGTGTCTTTGTTAGTTAATTCGTTCTAATTGTCTTTCAAAAACGAAGTCTTGATATCTCGACCCTTAACATCATCAGAATGAAGGTTTTTATTAAGGTCAACTTTATGTACCTTTTTTTTTGAGACACCTCCGAACATTATTTGGATATTGGGTTTTCAACCCATAAATGAATTGTGTTTGAAATAAGATTTTTTTATAAAAACGCCACTTTTTTTGTCGATGTCCCTTTATTGAGATGAAAAGAATCATACCATTTTGTAGATCTCACTTAGAGCTTCCTTTTGGTATATAGAAAGTGGTGAAAACGTCCGACTTTTATAATGGGTGCTTGAGAGTCATATATGACCTTAAATTGAAAAATTCATTTTTCAGCCGAAATAGTTGCACTAGGAGTCTTAATAGAGCATCATTTTGAAGCTGGTGATTTACTCTACCTTGCATGAAAATATTTATTGTTCACATACCGGGTGCGTGTTTTACAGAGGTCATAATTTTTCAGTATTTCAACTTAGCATGAAAAACATGATCTCTTAGTCGATATTTTTCCAGAATTTTTTGGGCTCAACCCTGGCCATCTCAAAAACCGAGACTCTAGTAAATTTCACTTGGAGTTAATTTTAGTATTTTAAATTGAACGAAATAATGAAGATATCAAACTATGATTTACCTTAAATTTCCAGGAGACCCAAACCATATAAAAATATCCCTATGTATCGAATTACCACTAAAGGCTAAATGTGATCTTTGTTACACATTCTACTCGGGTTAAAACTAATTTAGATTAGCTCGGACTATAAGTTAACCAGACACAAGAAATTAACAAACCAGAAAATCATTCAGCTGGTTATTTTGTCCAGCTAACGGGATTAAACTCTACCTGGCTGGCAACTATACCTTTAAAACAACTTAACCCGTAACAATTTTTCAGAAAGTTTCAACAAAAAAAAATGAAGGTAATTTAAGATGCTTATTTGACCAAAATCTTCATGCATATTTTGAAAGATATTTAATCGGGATGTCATCGGCTGGTTTATTACGATAATAGTAAAGGGTTCTGGTATTTTGGGTTATGAATATTTTGTATTTTTACCTTAAAGAATTTTTAAGAAGAATTAGGAATTTTCATCTATTTTTGAGACCCCTTTGGTGGATCCCCCTCACATCTGAAATTGTCTAGCCACGCAACTGACTGTAACTTCATTATTTTTTATGCTTCAGAATTTTTTAACATAAAATTATAAAAATAACTATTTCTAGTATTGAATTCCAAAAGAAATTCGATAATTAAATACTTCCAAATCAAGTCAAATATAAAAAGAAAACAATTGTTGAATTTGTCTATAATTTAGCGTATTTTCTTCAGCGTACAACCCGCCTCACGAAACAACAATAGTTACAAAAAACTCTGGATTCTTTTGGAATGTTATATTTTCGGTTTAGTTAGGTTAAGTAAAAGTAAAAAACTTACGTAGTGTAAAATTATTTAAATTTAAAAAACTAATCGAATAAAAGCAAAATGTTAACAATAACAAAAGAACTACATATCGAGTTAAATGCTTCATAGAAAATAATTTCGATTTGAATTTTATGAATTTTAATTTGAATATCATTTTTTTAAATAAATATTATTGGTATAAACAACAACTATGACTAAACGAAGGCAAAATAAAGAGCAAAAAAAAAAAAGTTTTACTACAACAACAATTTACTCAAATAACATTCATTGATTTTAATTTTTTAAATTCTTTTTGTTTTGATATTGTTTTTCGTATCTATTAAATAGAAAAAAATTTTGTGTCTAAGAAAAAAAATTCATGGAAAATTTTTTATTGTATAACCATAAGAATTAATAAATTCATCAAACCTTGACTGAATAATTTAGGCGTTTTGGAACACGTCGGTTAACCAATTATTAAAATATTATATTAATTTTGATGACTTGAATTTTAAAAGAAAAAAAAAATACTTTTCAAAATTAAAAGTAATTTTTTTTTTAACTAGAAAAAAGAGAAAGAAAGAGTAAATGTGCTCTTTTTTGTTTGATGTCTTTCGAGTCATCGTCTCGTTTTTGTAATAATTCACTTGAATCCGAAAACGATAATCTAAAATTTATATGAAATATAAAAGATGCATAATTTAAAAAAAAAACGAAAAAAAAAATTGCAATTTTCATATTCAAATTGTTTAGTCTAAAATACATACACACACACTGAAACGAAGTCTACTTAAAGCTGTATACTAATTCAAAATTCAATCTAAAGAAACTAAAAATATGATGCGTTGTATCATTTAGATTTTGCTTTGAGTTTAATTGCTAAATTTATTTTCAATTATAAAGCTATTTTATCTAAAATAATATTAAAAAAAAAGAAACGATAAAGAGACTTCCTTCCTTCATGATAAACTTGGATTTTATGTCCAACATAAAATTATAAAAAAAAAATAATCTCAATAACCTGCTAGAAAATAAATGAAAAATAAAAAATTAAATAGATAGATTCAAAAGTAAGGATTTTTGTGAATATTTAATTTATTTTATGTTGCAATTATATTATTAATTCAGTCTATCAATAAATTAAAATTATTTTTATTTTTAATAATTTCTTTGAGAATTTATTGATTATTTTCAATTTCAACAATTTTTTTTAAATCTCACATCATCACCGGTATCAAAAATTAAAGGTAAGAAATAAAAAAAAAATGTCGATTTTCAATTAGAGAACTATTTTTAACAAAGGCAATTATTTTCGATAAAATTTTCGAATGAAAATAAGAATTATTTTACCTCTTAAATCAATAACCAAATGCTTATGATGTCATGACATTCAGTGGTTGCGTTAAATGTCCTATATCAAGTATTGAATCTTTTTTTTGTTTCAAAGTATCAATCGAGATTTCAGTCAGTGCAAGGTGCTCAAAGTTTAGTGTCATCAAGGTCCATTTCTTTGACAAAAATAAAGTTATATACGAAGGTCAAATATATAAGACATAAGGTTCCACACGTTAACCAACCAAACTTTGACCCTCTAAGCCGGAAAAAAAATTAAACTCCTATTAAAACGGAGTACTAGTTTAAGTTTAGTGTAAAGTTATTTTTTAAAATTAATTCAAATAAAACAAGTTATCGGCTCAGATCTACAGTCCTTGCCTTTCCCGAGTTCCTTTCGCGAACGTCCATGAGCATTCGCATTCCAAAGCATTTCCCACTTTTCCCAAAGTATTCCCTTTTTTGACAAATTTTATTGAAAATATATCATATACAGTACTTTTAATGATTTCGTCGGGGGCTAAAAAGGATGCGTAAGAGTGTCAAAAGTGAGTGTTAGAGAACTGTTGTGGTCAAAAAGGGAAGCGTTAGGTAATTGTAAAGGGCTAAAATGGTTGCTATATGTAAAGGTTAGTAGATAAAAAATAATCTTCAGGCAGGGGTTTTATGATTTTGGCTAGATTTCTTCTTACACTCACCTAACGCTATAATTCTAACATCTAAGGTTCGGTCGGAGCAAAACGTTCACACTATCTGAATAAGTCATTTTTGACTTTACGACCCAGAAAACCCCAAAAAATTAATTTTTTTATTGGGGTAAAAAATCCAAAATTTTGACCCTACCCTCCCGCTTTTTGCAGCCAAACGTCGAGGTGCTTTGTTTAAACATTTTAGGAAACATGGTTTTGCACGAGGATTTCAAATTTTTAGTCAAAAAGTGGTAAATCCCCTTTATTTTTTTTTTTTCATTTTTATGACTTTTTTCGTCCACTAGCATACAAAAATGAAAAATTAATTAAAAAAACAAATTCCTGAAATTTGTAGAGAATCGCTTTTTGTATAAGCAGATACAAAAAAAAATCTGGGTATTGTGGCTCCCCTATGAGGAGATGCGGTTTGACTGAAAAATTCCCTTTTTTTACCGTTTTCACCCGTGTATTGCTTTATGAAATTTTTTTTCCTCATCAACAATGGCCCAGCGTCAATGGTAGCTTTTTAGCTTTCAGAACATATCTTTACATCAATTATAGCTTTGTCCAATCATGTTTACTAAAATGTTTAAACAAAGCACCTCGACGTTTGGCTGCAAAAAGCGTGAGGGTAGGGTCAAAATTTTGGATTTTTTACCCCAATAAAAAAATTAATTTTTTGGGGTTTTCTGGGTCGTAGATTAACGTCGTAAAGTCAAAAATGACTTATTCAGATAGTGTGGACGTTTTGCTCCGACCGAACCTTAACACTTTTCTAACGCTTACTTTTGAAGTTCTATTGATTTAGTTTTTAAACCTAATGCTTTCTTCTTTCTTTCTAACACGTTATTTTTACAATAACGGTTATTCCTGACAATTAATTTTTATTCCAAAATGTCTAACGTTTTTTCAAAAAAAGTAAAAAATCATTAAAAGTAGTGTATATTGAGATATTTGAAAGCTATGTAGCTATGTATTATTTAAAAAATGTTCAAGACTGAACATTGATGTAGAGGTCTAATTTTATTCAGCTGAGAATCTTAGCTACTCTTTTCTTAACAAACAAGAGCATCATCTTATCTGATATTAAGCTGATAAATTTTCTTAACAGTCAAAGCATTTAAATGCCTGTCAATTTTCTTCAAGTTATTAAAATCGCAATTCAATAAAACATTTCTCTAACGATTCTCTTTTTGAACACAATAATACCCACGATGAGTTCCCACAATAATACTTCCCTGTTTGTTTGGGTGGTATTCTGAAATAAATTCAATTAATTGAAAGATTTTTTTTTGTTCAAAAAAAATATTTTTTGATCACAAAATTTTTGTCGAAAATTTTAATTTAATTTTTTGTGATAAGATGTTTACAAAGTCGACGTGACACGCATTTAATTGATCTGTAACAAGTTGATTTTTTTGTTTATTAAAAAATTATTGAAAATTTTTGTGAATTTCATAGTTTACGTTATTTTCGATAAACTTTAAAAAAACTATATTTTTCGTCGAATTGCCAAATTTATGTGAAAACTTGTGTAAAAAACAAAGCGGTATATGATTCATTATTAAATTAATATTCGTAATATCGATATCATCATATTTTTTAGGGATTGGTCTCTTTAAAGACTATCAAGACGAGCCTGATGAATTTCTAGTACGGTTCATCCTTCTCTAGATCAACCGAATAAGCACACTTTGTTACAAGAATCTTAAGACGAGATCAGTGAATGGACAAAGCTCTGGGTCATCGCGTTAAACGAAGAAGTACAAATGCAAAGTGTTACATTTTGAGGATGGAAATCCACATTATAAGTATACTTTAAACGGTAGTGACTTTACAGAAGCAGATGGAGAACGCGATTTGGGTATCTTTTTCACGAGTAATCTAAAATGGTCTACTCACTTAAATTCTTACGTAAATAAAGCAAATGTGACCCTTGGACTTATTAAAAGAACCTTTAGGTTCCACAATGCCGTGACAGTCCAAAACGTTTGCCCGGCCACAGCTCGAATACGGGGTTCAAGTTTAGATGTTTACATTAAAAAAGGTCATAAACAATATCGAATCTGTCCAGCATAGGGCAACGAAACTTATTACTCAATTAAGAACCTTTGACTACTCCCAAAGACTACAAAAATTAAATTTACTTACTCATGAGCTGAGAAGGATCAGAGGTGATCTTATCCAAATGTTCAAGTTTGCAAAAGGTTTTGATAATATCAACTGGTTCAATCCAGTTATCTTCAAAAATGACTATCCAGATGGATTGAGGTTTAACGACTTGACTATTGAAAGACAATTGGTTAAAAATTGTGAACAGCGTCACAACATCTTCGTCAACAGAATTTCAAGCGTATGGAATCGTCTACCAAACAAAATAATAGACTCAAACTCAATTGATTTATTTAAAAACAGACTTGTTAAACTAAATAATGAAGCTATCACAGTGGATCTTTAAAGTCCATTTTATTTGGTTTACCACATCATAGCTTTTATTTATTATTATTATATTTAAAAAGTATACAAATCCGGTCTTTCGAAATGCTCATTTATGAAAGCGAATGAATTTTCATTTTTCAATGAAGAACAAAATTTTGTCAACTGTCGACTCAATTAATGTAATTCACGGCAAGGAAAACATAAGATTACAATGTTTTTGGTGGTTTAAAAAAATTAGAAATTTTACCCTTACCTCTCCACTCCAAATTCATGAACTTTCAGAAATGAGCATTGTGAAAGACCGGATTTGTACAACACATTTAGAATCTTAAAACTATTGAAATACTCTTGTAAAGTCTAGAAATGAAAATTCAAAAACTTAAAATAAGTAATAAATACGAACTCTTTTTTTTATGTTTGTTTATTTTATTAATAAGCTGCTCAAAACTCTGATTATCAAATTATTTTAATAGAGGTTGTGAATCTAAACTCAATCTAGTTAATTTAAATAATTTGAATATTTTATTTCCTCATCTTGGTTGTAAATCAAGAGAAAAAATAATAAAGCACAACAAATCTCAAGAAAAATATTTTAATAAGATTGGGAAATATTTTAGAGTGTCGTGCATCTATTTTTGTGGATGAAATTCACTTAAATAATTATTTAAAAAAACAAGAAAAAAAATATTATTAAAAATAAAAATTTCGAAATTATCAAATTTTAAAATAAATCAATAAAAACCAATGAGTATGATTCTTATAGTTCGACCTAATTTAAAAAATAATGATGTCATAAATTATTTTTAGACCAAAAACTAGAAATCTTCAAGGGAATTTGATTTTGCTTAAGTCTATAAAACATTTTTTTGTGTTAAATTATTTTAAAGCCAAATTCCGAGCAAAAATGTCATTGGCTTAATATAAAGTTATTTTTTTGTTAAACTCTTAATTGATAATTATTTGTTCGACTAATCTCTTTAAATTTTAAACAAGGAAAAAATTTATTGATATTGATCATACCAACAATCGAATAAACTCTTTTTTCTCTCTTTATGTTTATGATGAACTCATTTGAGTATGATATTGTGCCATATAAAATCTTCCAAATCTGTGATTGTCTTAGTAACGAATGAATTTGGTATATATACTTGTTGTTAATTGAAATTTATTTAATAAATATTTGCATAAAGTTGGAGTAATAATCCCAAAGAGTGACTTAAATCTAAATTTTCAGTCATGAGGTATTTTTAACATTCTTTAAAAAATAAATTTGTAAAGCTTATACTTTCAGATAATTTTTCAACGCGATTTATCGCATAAAATGTCGTCTCATTCAAAATATAAATCGTAGATGATTGCATCTTTATAATTTCTTCATCAAACATGACCAAACGAATTTACCAAGGTGACATTTATTACCAAAAGAATGTAAGAAACATAACTATTCAAAGCATATATCGTTAAATATACTACCATTTGTTAAATTAAAAATACACCTGAATGAATTTCATTAAGACCAGCCAATTTCCTAGATTTATATGTTTCATTGAAGCATAAACACTGCACTTTTTTCAAGGTACGCTTTCAACCGAGAAAATTATTTGAATATCAAAATATTTTTGAATACAATTTCGTTGTTTTTACAAAAAAAAACAACAGATTTTTCAATTAATTCATTTAAAATTAAATCTCTGCCATTTTAAATTTTTCAATCCTTTTGAGACTTTTTCATCTGTTTTTGATTTTTTCGAACCAACTTTTTATAGCTTTCAGATGATATGTCTAAATCAATGCTATCTCAATGATTTTTCAATCATTTAAAGAAAGCTCCTTGGAACTAACCAATAAAAAGCTGATAGGGGTAAAATGTTTGATCTCTTATCCTCATGAAAAAAATACTTTCTGGAATTGTATATTAGAGTCGTATATTATTATATGGTGTCAAAAATTGAAAATTCAGATGACATGAAATTTTCGATTCAAGAAAACAAATTTTTATATTTTTATTTTTTGAATTAATGCTATTGATAGATTTCATCTAGTTTTAGCTTTTAATTTCTAATTTTGATATTTTAATTTAGATATTGAAATAAAGTTTTGGAATCTTTGGGACACTTAAGTAAATTCCGAGGAATATTCATGAACCTTTACAAGCTGAACATGTGAATGGTCCAAACTTTATTGTATTTAAGAGTTTAGGTTCGTCCCACATAAAATTTCCACCCTTTCTGAATTTATCAAATCAATTTTTTCATATTAAAAACTTTTAAATTTTAGTTCATATCTCAGAAATCAAAAATGAAAAATTCAAAACCGACATTTTGTTCAGAATTTTCTGACCTACAACAATAAAAAAATTATGATATTCTTGGTTGTTGATCTCAAAGCGGAGGAGATGTCAAAAAATTTTAAAAATGGTCTTTTTTTCGTTTTTGAGTCCTTGAAAATCCCCCTTTGAAATTTTTATATTTAAAAATTTTGTGCTCCTAAATTTCATTTATGTGGTAACTTGAAATAGTAGAAACAGTTTGTTGAAGTTAATCTCCCCAATAACAAGGATCGTCAAACTTGAATCTCCTTTTACAAATATTAAACAATTTTTCGACCCTCTAAAATTTGAATAACTCGGGATTTTCATATTTGGGTTATACACTTTTGACGCAGAATAAAACTCAAGTATTTTGTTAATTAAATTTTGATTCGTTTTTTGAAAAAAAAAAATTTTTTTAAATATTAATAAATTTAATGCGTAACTCAAAATGATGTAATTTTTTGTTTTAAGGGATACTAAATTTGTTATCAGGAGTTCTTGATGATTAAAAATATTCTTGGAATAAGAAGTTCCAAATATACTCTTGAGCATTTACTTGATTTGAATTTTTTTTTGTTGAATAAAAGTACGATACCTTGCATTTGAATATTTTAAAAAATAAAATTAGAAATTTTGAAGGTAAATTATTATTAAAATATTAAAAAAAAATCATAAACACAGTTTGCATTTTGTTAAAAATTTTACTTGAGGAATTTTCGTTTCTTGTTTTTTTTTTTAATAAAGTATAAAATTATTTGTTTGCTGTGTCACAACTAAAATTATAATCTCACTTCGTATTTTTTTTTGCTATTCTTTTTATTTCTTGTTTAACTTGATCTAAGTTTTATGTTTTTATGAAAAAAAAATAAAATGTGAATTAACTTTGAAAACATTATATTTCTTTTGAGTATTTAAATGTTTACCTATTTCACTAAAAAATTAATTTTCTAATTTAGATACAAATAGGTCAACCTTGATCGATCTATTCGAATTGTTATCTTTTTTTTGTTTTATTCATTTACTCAATTTGTTTTGTTGACGTTTTCGTATTTTTCTCAAAGCTTCACAAAAGTTTTTAAACTGGCAAATTTATTTCACAGAAAAAAAATTAGTTTGAGATATTTGGGTTTATGTAAACACCCACATCGTTTGAAACGTAAAAATAAACAAAAACGAAGCAACCGTTTTTTGAATAATTCAAACGATTCAGGTAATCAAAGTGACACCTCGAGTACATCACCAAATTATAGTTTACACTCAAATTTTCAAGCTTGTAACAAAATGAGTTTATCAGGTTCGTTTGTGTCCATAAACGAGAATTCTAATTCTGTTAATCAAAGTCAATCGATCTTAAATGCTATTAGCCAGAATTCGTTAATGGAATCGTTTTTGGAGTATGCACGTTATGGAGATTTAGAAAAAGTTACCGAAATAGTTAAAAATTATTCCGGTGATTCGGAACAAAAAAGCCTAGAATTCCGAAATTATAACATTAACTACAGAGGTATGTTCCTTCAATCAAATTTCATTTTAAAATTACAACCTTTATAAGAAATAAGATTCGTATTTATTTATATTGTTTTTTATTTAAAACCTGAACCGAAAACTTTTCGGAAAGCGAGTCAAAACATGAGTACAGTACGTTTTATGTGTTCTCTACCAAAAGTGTTAGATAGAGTTAGATTAAAATTGTTGTGTTGTAAAAAAATAGTGTGTTAGAAGATAAAACGAAAGCGAAAGAGAAGTGTTTGAGGCTAAAAGGGATGCGTTAGAGTGTCAAAAGAGAGCATTAGAGAATTGTTATGATTTGATCCTAACTCTTCTGCATATTCTCTAACGTTTTGTCAAAAAAAGTAAAATAATCAATAAAAGTACTGTAACTTTTGAAGTTTGGGAGCGATTGTTTCAATTTAATACAAATCCTTTCTTTAAAAATGCTCTCACGAGTTCTGAAGATATTACATTTTTGTTATTTTGAATCATAAATCGTAATCAGCAATCATAAACCAAAACCCAATGAATTTATTCAATAACAGATTTGATCAACTTGAAAGAAAAAAAAATTGCCAAGGAAGTCAAAGAACTTAAATGAAAAATCATGAAGTTATAGATATTAGCATTGTGAGTACAGATGATGTAACATATTATAATTCATTAGTGTATTTTCAACATTCTGTTAGTTTTGGAATATTTGGGGAAAAATGTTGTTATTCGAGTTGTTTGAATAAAAACTCTGGATTCTCGAACTAGATGCACTCGGAAAGCATTTTATGAGGCTTCAAAAAAAAAATATTAATCATATGCTTGGTTCCAAATGACATTACTTAAAACCTTGAACAATTATAAACAACTATATTAAATTCAATGGCGATTTTCTAGGAAGCAACAGAAACAATAAGATAATTTCATCTAAAAAGCTTTTTGCAGGGGAAAGGATTATGTAAGTTTTTGTTGATTAAAATCTCGAAGATTAATTGTTAGGATTTTTTCCTTTTTTATTGTAAATATTTATTTATTTTTAAACAATTTATAACAAAAAGGTAGACTAGAAGAGATACTCGACTTGAAGTCTACATTTTTTTTTATAAATTCAAGCTTTTTTCTTTTAGGGGTGCATAAAAGATTTTATGGTTGGACCGCTTTGCATCTGAGTTGTTATTTTAATCAATTTGAAGTTGTCCAATATTTATTAAAAGTAAGCAATCAAATATCCATATTAACAAAAAAATTATAAAATTAATTTAAATTTAAAGCAACAAGACATTGACATCAACATAACTAACAACGAAAACGATACACCATTACATAAAGCAGTTCATTCCTCAATCAACTCATCACGATATGTAAGTTACTTTTTTTGTTTTGTTCAGTGCTTATTTTTTTCCCATTAATTTCGACAATAAAAACAGAAATAATTAATTAGCAATTCGTTCAGACCTTTTTTTTTTTTAAATTTAATTTTAAAAATTTGAAAAACAAAGCCTGACAAAAATCATTCAACATTTTTTATGATAAGATTTTGCTTTGTTTTTTTTATAAAATTTTAAAGTTCAATTAAAAAAAAAAGAAGATAACAAGAAATCATTTTTTAATCAACTTTTAAAAAATTTTTATTTTCATCAAAACAGAATATTGTCGAGTTATTGCTATTGAACAACGCAGACATAAGTCTTAAAAATAACCAAGGTCTTAAACCAATCGATTTGGCAAGTGATCAATCAGTCAAAAAATTAATCGAAGGTAACTTGGAAACTAGAATTATTTTTTAATTTTTTTTTTTTACATTTCATTTTATGTTTTAAAGCCGCTGAAAAGACAGAAAATCATAATTTACAAAAACATTTTTTTGAAGCTGTAATTGCAAGCGATCTTGACGCAATAAATAAATTGGTAATTCATTTTTATTTTTTAAAATTCAAACATTCATCAGATGAGTTGTAAATTTTTTTTCTTTTTATTACGAAACTGTATTTGAAAAATATAGGTTACGTAATATTTGTATGGTTTTGACTAGAAAAAATTATTACACTTAATTTTTCATCAACTAGTTTATTCCTATTTTTTTTTGTAAAATTCTCAAGATCGGTCAGATTATTTTTTGAGCGTAAGGTTATCTTCACACAATCACTTAACAAAATAGTTCATTTTTTTAAGAAAATCTAAACTTTTCTAAATATTTAAGATAAAGCATAAAAATTTTGACATCAATTGCACAGACACATTTGGCAATACAGCATTACATATAGCTTCAAATAAAAATCTACGCGAAGTAGCCATTTTGTTAATCGAAAAAGGTATTAATACAATTGCAAAAAATCAACAACAATTGACTGCTTTGGATTTGACAAAGACTAAAGAAATGAAGGAAATTATTGGTTATGTTCCGTATAATCACCGAAAGTATCAAGGATATTTGTTAAAGAAACGAAAATTTCTCGGCTATAAAGAATATTTTGTAGTCCTTAATAAAGGATCAATTATTTATTATTCAAATGAGTAAGTTGAAAATTAGCTTAATTAATGAAATAAAGGGATTATGCAGAATATATTGTGAATTTAAAGAATTTCTTTTTATTCTTTATTCGAATAATTTAATACGGAAAATTTATTGTTGATTTATAAATTTTTTATAATTACTCTTTGAAATCAGTAAGGAATTATAAAAAAATGAACTGAGCCCTGAGGATTGAAAATATTCCACTTTCCTACGAGCTTGGTTCTTCTGTAAATCAGAAACTTAGAGTCACATGCTAAAAATGAAAAGTTTATTTTAATGCGTCTTTGCATGTCCTAACCCTTACACGCTGATAAGCCGAAAAATATGCTTAGGGGAATTTCTATTTTTAGCCTTAAGAATGTCATTTTGTTTTTTGTTCAAAAAATAGAATTGGTATGTGTAAAATTTTACGCCCTTTATATCATAAGTATCATATTAATTGATATTTAGCGTATTAAATTTCGATTTACTAAGAACAAATCTTGCTTGGTCATTAAAGTTGGGACTGCTCTGGACAAAAAATGGAAACTTTTTCGACCCCCTTTAAACAATGAAATTATAGAGTATCAGGTATGGAGAACACGTTTATCGAGTGTGTTTTTCAAAATTCAGATAACGTGAAAGTTTTGAATTAGCAGATACTTTGAATTTTACTTGCGAAAATGTAACGTGTCTAAAATGGTCTTAAAAACTGTCCCGTTCGAAGTCAAAGGAGATCTAATTCAGATTTCAGTCCCCGTTCTTAGACTTTATTCGTCCTGAGAATGTTTGTGAGAAAAGAAAAAAATCTTATAGAAAGTCTTTTGCAGGATATAACTTTATGAGTCAATTCCTTTTTATTTCCGACCAGTTTTAGAACAGGTTGAGTATATTGTTATAAATAAATAAATTTCGGCTATTTTCTAAAATTTGCTAACAAAGTCTTTAAATAAACTTTTTATATAATTTTTCATTTTTTGACTGTTTGTTTTATAGAACTGATGCATCACATGACCAAAATCGAAAAGGAACATATATTTTAAGCAACGCTTTTATCAGGGTAATTTACTTTAAAAATACATTTTTTTATGACATGTCAATTAATGAGTAATAAAAATGTAGGAGTATGATGATAATGGACAAGAAGATTATTTAGCTTATTCATGGACTATACATTACACAAATGGTAAAAAGCATACACTATGTTCTTTAATTCCTTACAAACGCAAAAATGTCAGTGAAAATAGCGAACATGGAAGTTTCCGATCGCATCTAAAATCCAAATCAAGATCTTTTTTAGGTGCTAAACGATCACAATTGAGACCGATTGAACGAAAAAAGGTTAACTTAACTCGAAAAAAAAAGCGATTAAACATTAATGTTTATTTTTTTTAGAAATGGGTAGAAGCAATAAAAGAACATATCGAATACTCTGATTCACATGTAAAAGCTCAAAATAATGAAACTCAAATAATGCCTATCGAAAGTTTACAAAAATATCTAAACGTAAGTTGTTTTTTTTTGTTATTTATCTAATCGCGGGGTTTATAAATAACAGTCTGAGTTTACTTAACGTGATTTATGAGGGCTTATATTTATTTTGAGAAACTTTAAAAAAAAAAAACTATCTTTGAAAGCTTTGAGATTTCAGACATTCGAGAGTTCTCTTTTTTTAAAAAATTTAGAGATATAGTTTAAATAATTTTATTCAATTTTCAACAATTTTCTATATTTGAAATGAAAGATATGAATAGATATGAATATTCAACAGCCAATAAAGAAACTCCAAAAAAAACTAAGTTTTAAAAGAAAAAAAAACTACAACTTTTTTTAATTTTTGGATTTTCCAAACAAATATTTGTACAAGTGACTCAAAAAGTGATTTTTGTTTTATAAATTCTCTAAAATTTTTTGAAGCTTGATCGTTAAAAGGTATCGTTTTTTTTTTTTAAAACAAAAAATAAAGATAATAGAAAGGTTAAAAATAAAATCGTAAAAAAATAAGAAAAAATTTTTTAAGGTTCGAGTCTAATCGGCTTGGAAAACAGTTTCTTGTGATTCTTGTTTTACTTGTTCGTTTTGTTGATGTATTTCTTGTTGTTGATAAACAAGTGTACTTAACGACGGACATTCTTTAATAGGCTCCAGAATATTATTATTAGTGTCTTGTGAACTATGTGAATGACTGTGACTATTATTATGATCATTACTCATATGTTGACGTTCGTGTTTCATTAATACATCGGATAAATATAAATTACGTTTGTTCATAGCATAGTCGATTGGCTCAATATTATCAAAACCATGTGTATGCATATTGCACCCGTGTTTACATAGGACATCAACAACAGCTGGATGATCACTACGTACAGCTAACATTAATGGAGTATCACCGTCATCATTTTTGATTTCTAAATCAGCACCATTCTCTATTAACAATTCTACTAATTCAGCAAAACCATTCTTTAAGAAAAAAAAGTTAAAAATTTATTTCCAATTTAGAGGTGTTATTTAACAAGTTACTTGTGAAGCTGCGTGGAGAGGGGCATATCCATGACTAGCTTTCATGTTAACATCAGCTCCATGACTAAGCAATATTTTAGCTGATTTTAAACAACCCCTAGAAAAAAAATTATATAACTTTAACTGAAAAATTTTTATGACACACCCAATTAACTAACCTGAGACAAGCATTTACGAGTGGTGAATAACCATAAGCATCTAATTCATTTGGATTAGAACCTTGTCTTAACCATTCAGTAATGCTTTCAGGTGAACCACACTCGGCTTCTTCGCTTAGAGATCGTTTAGTTGGTTTAGCAGAAAAGCCGAATAGATGTTTAAAATAAGCAGTAACAGTTTGAACCGGCGTTGTACCTGTTGGGCCAGAAGACGATTGTCTTTGTAATTCATTGGGTTTTGGTGATGCATCACCAATTGTAGATGGAGCTGTAACAGTACGTGTAACCGGTTGTTTGTGCTCTTCGGTTGATAATGAGCTCATTTTTTAAGCAACAAAAAAATAATCTAAACTTTTATCCAAAGCGTCTTAGAAATTATTTTTAAAAAATTTAAATAAAAAAAAAACTTTAAATAGACGAACCGATATAAGATATTTAAACTCATATAATATATATATTTTTTTTATTATAAATAATTACAATCGCATTTTTTATAAAAGAAACTTTTTTTTTTTAAATAAAACTACGAAATTATGTGAAAGCAAAAAAAGTGGTTATGTATTAGATTTTTAACAAAAAAAAAAAATAAAATTGCTTTGTTCTTTTATTTTGTTGCATTCTCATATCGACTTTGAGGTTATTGTGGAATAGTAATAAATAATCATAAAATTGTAATATAATTAATTGTATCGAAAACTATTAAGATCAGAAAGAAAGAGAGAGTGAGATTTTTTTGACGATTATGTAAGACTTGGCTCAAACAAAAAAAAAAAAAACAGAAATTCTTCTTCGATAGAATAAAAATTAACAAAAAAAAGAGAAAATTTTTTACCAAATTTTGATTGAAATTTACGTTTTATATATATATTTGAATTGCCGTAAATTATTATAATTTATAGCTTTTAAATTTTAATTTTTTTAAATCATTTATTCTCTTCATGTTTTGAACAGACGAATAAAAAGCTGTTCATAAAATGTGATGAGACACACACACATTCAGTACATAAGTGCACAGTTAAAACACAAAGCATTTTAAATTTGAAAATGAATGTTCATCGTGACTTTTACAAGATAATAACATAATTCAAATACGTGATTAGGATTTTTTTGTTGCTAAATAGATATTGATCCAAATTCCAAAAAAATCATTAAAATTTTGAGTTATACTTTTTTTCAGTATCTAATTACACGCCTTTATGGATCTAGAAAAATAATAGGTTAGATAAATTTTAAGTATTAAACAACATTATTTTTTTTTTAAATATCAAGCATAATTTTTTGATACAAGACACTTGGTAATAATTGAAATAAGGCTTTAAATTAAATTAATTTGATGAGAGGGAGTGCCAGTGATTCAATAAAACAATTTTAAAAATGAGCCCTTTTTCTCCAGGCAAATTTTTGCTAAAAAATAACTTGAACGATTTTATGAATCTAAATTTAATGTCACCTTTCTTTCGTTATAACTAATAAAACAAAATATTTTTAACTCTCTATAGGTAGGTTTATCGCAAATCTAATTGAAAAATTTTTTAAACTCAGACTGTTATTATCAAGCACTTAAAGCTAGACTGAGATTTTTTACGAATCTTGAAATTTAATCTAGGTTCTTTTTATAACAATATAACAACATATCTTTTACGCGTCCCTCTGTTTTGATTGAATTGAAATTTAAAAAATAATTGCAATCAAAAGAACGCCTGCCTAATCTTAACAATTGGATTTAAAAATAAGTTCAAATTTTTTATATTGAAAATTCCAGATATATTTCAGGGGAAAAAGAATAATTAAAACTTTCTTAATCACTTCCGCCGGTTCTTTTATTGAAAATTATTTAAGTATTAATTATACTTATTGCTATTAACTGAGAGTATATGCTGTATTTCTTATTTTATACACGACATGCATTCACAGATTGATACGATTCCTAGATATAATGAAGAGGAAACATGAGTCAATTTATTCTTCTACAAGATCTCTCAGGACCAAAATATTAATCAAATCCAAACTACTGAGACCCTATCACCCATTTTAAATTTCTTTAAACGTCAAGCTATGATAACATCATGCCCATTTTAAGGAAATTTCCTAAGACGTTCATTTGATGTCAAGCTAAGTGTCATCAAGTGACATTAAATGGAAATAAATTTGAACAAAACCTGATTTAAATACCTTTGCCGGTACAGTAGATTTGAATTAATAGAGATACAGTCGACTCGCTTTAATCCGAACCACGTTAATCCGAATTTTTTAACAGTTGTGTAAAAATTTGTCTCCCCTAGCCTAGCTCCGATCTTTCATAAAGCTAATTAATCTTAAAAATCCAAAAAAATATCAAAATTTTGTCAATTTTGACTCAATTAACCTTTAAACGCCCGTTCAATTTTCATGTTATCAAAAAACGAATAAAATCAATGAATTTTACTGGAAAAGTTAGGCTAGAAATTTTTTAAAAAAAGGAAATTTTTATTTAGTCCGACTTAAGGCTTTTTTGCTAAAAAAAACACTTAAAGGCATACAACTCTTGATATAATTATTTTTTTGAATTTTCAACTATTCCAGCAGAATCCTCATATTTTTACCACAGTTTTGTTATTTTTAAAAGTTTGAGTGAATTAACTTGCTTAATAATAGTGAAAATTGCTAAATCTTATCTTTAGATTTGCGTTAAATTTTTGAAAAATTTACAAGAATTTTATGCATGAATGTAAAGTGAATTTTTAAGGGAACTTGGCTATCTATGTGTGTTCACTAAATAGATCTTTTCACGATCTTCAACTTAATATTTAAATTTTGATTTTCTGAAAATGGTAAAAAATTACCCTTAACTGCTTAAAAAGTGTATCACATATGATCCAACAGGCGGTTAAGGGTTAATATACGACCAGGAAAACCCGACATTACCATTTTTTACCGCGGGTGAAAAGTCAAGAAATTTATGCCTTAAAAATATGTTTAACGAAACAAAAAAAAAGTTAATTTTAACATTGCTTCGAATCTAAAATACTCTAAAAACTACCGTTAGTCAAACCATGGGGATATTTGAGCTTTTTATTATTATTATAATTAATCTGCGACGGGTTTTATCCCGCGGAGTCTAGTACTAACGTGCTAGGCTATGGCAGATGAAAATAAGTTAAAAAATATTTGTTTTGACATTGTTAAAATTATCTAAATTATTTTTGAAACTGTTCACAGTTTTTGAGTTTTTGACTTCTTCAGGCAAGACATTCCATAAGGGAACGATTCTATTTGAAAAGAAATTGTGACGTACTGGACATGATCTAACAAATTGTCTGTATAGTTGATTTTGACTTCTCGTTGAGCCAGCTGGACCGGATGAGCTTGAATTAGGAGGCTGATTGAGTTGGTGAAACCAATCAATAGAGTTTATGTTTTTGCTGAATTTGTAAAACTGTATTAGGTCACCTCTTACCCGACGCTCCTCTAGGCTAGAGAGTCCAAGCAATCTCAATCTTTCTTCGTAGTTTTTGTTTCTAATTAGGGGAACAAGCTTGGTTGCTCTACGTTGAATTTTTTCTAATTTTTTAATCTCCTTTTTTAAGAACGGAGACCAGGCCGAGGCACCGTATTCTAAAATTGGACGAACATAAGTTGTGAAAAGGATTTTGAAGGTTCTCAAGTCCCAATTCTTAAAACTATTCTTCAACTTACTCAAAATACCGTTGGCTTTTAAAACAACATTATCTACTTGCTTGTCCCATTTTAAGTTTTCTTGAATTAAGATGCCCAAGTCTCGTTCACATTTTGAATTTTGGAGAATATAGCTGTAATCGTTAATTTCGAACGAGTAATGATGATCTTGATGAATTTTTTGATTTCCAATATGCATCACTTTACATTTACTTAGGTTTAATCCCATTTTCCAATCAATTGTCCAATTTAGGATACGGTTTATATTAGCTTGCATTTCTACACGGTCGCTTGAGTTTCGTATGACATTCATTAGTTTACTATCATCTGCAAAGAGTTCACATATGACTGATATACCGAGAGGAAGGTCATTTATAAAGATGATAAATAAAAGTGGGCCTAGAACACTACCTTGTGGAACACCACTTAGAACTTCTCTCCAGTCAGAAGCAGAACCATCGATTACAACTCTTTGTTTACGGTCTGTGAGGAACGCCTTGAGCCACTTCAATAATTTCCCTGTAATACCGTGTCCGTTGAGTTTTAAAATGAGCTCGAGGTGTGGGACTAAGTCAAAAGCTTTGATGAAGTCTATAAATAAAATATCAATAGCAAACCCTCTATTTAAACATTCGGTTATAACATCCAATGTTTCGAGTAGATTTGTAATACACGACTTGAATTTAACGAAACCATGTTGATGTTTTGTAACTAATTTGTTTTTTTCGAGAAATTTGACAATTTCATTCTTAATGATTCTCTCCATGATTTTACAGGGGACGGATGTAATTGATATTGGACGATAGTTTGACGGGTCATTTTTTTGTCCTTTTTTGAAGATTGGTGTGATGTTCGCTTTAAGCCAGATTGTAGGTAAGGACGAATAATTGTATGATTTTTTGAAGATCAACGAGAGAGGGACAGACAATACGTCGGCACATTCTTTGAGAACTATGGGAGTTACACCGTCTAGACCAAATGATTTGTTTTTATCTAGATTTTTTAGTTCTCTAGCTACCATGGACGGGTCGAAAATAGAGTCTGGTGGTTCGCAAATTTCTTGTGTACGTAATTCGAAGCTCTTTGTTTGGACACCATCATCACGATTATTGAAAACACTAAAGAACTGTTCGTTCAAGACATTTGCGATGTCCTTTTTGCTTGTAACTGTTGAGCCGCTTTGATTTTTCAGGGTACGGATTTCATCTTTACAAGCGCTTTGATTGTTTATGTAAGAAAATAATATTTTTGGATTTTGTTTTGATTGTTTGGCTAAATCGAATTCAAACTCTCGTTTGGCCAATTGGATTTCTTTCCGAAGTAGTTTGCACAAACGATTGTAATTTTTTTTAAACTCTGAAAGATTTGGTGAACTCTTAGATAGTGATCTTAACTTGTTCCATTGATTGTACTTTTCTCTTGTTAGTTTTTTTAGGTTTTTACTAAGCCATTTTGGTCTGTGATGGATGCCAGGGTTTTTGTTTGTAGCCTTTGGAACATGTTTATCAATGGTCGAATTGTATATATCCATAAATTTCGTGTACATGTTGTCAACGTTTGAATTTGAAAATAGATCTTCCCAGTTTACACAAGCAAAACAGTCTCTTAGGTTGTCAAAGTTACATCTGTTGAACAAGTATTTTTGGGCATGTACCAAGTTGTGGTTAGAGCTTGGGGTCACAATAATCTCCCAAGAGAGAGAGCTATGGAGCATGTTTTTTTCTGACACCCCTAGTGGTGGACCTGTGTCGATCGTGAAAATTCGATTTGGCTCGTTTGTAATCACTAGGTCTAGAATATTGTTTTTGAAATTTGGTTCTAGAACCATCTGGCTCAGAAAGTTATCTTGGATGTTCTCTAGAAATTCTGAGCTCAATGAGAATCTAGAAGGACATGATCCACCGTCACTTGACCATTCGATTTTTGGGAAGTTAAAATCACCGAAAATAAGAAGAGCTGTCAACTTCTCTCTTTCAACCAGTACCGTTGCGGCTCTGATAGTGCTGTTTATTTGTTGGGATATTTCATGGGGCGAGTTTGGGGGTCTATAAATACAACCTACCAGATAAGAATCCTGGCCATACACTAGTTTGCACCATACTTGTTCAGTTACACCGGTATTCAATAGAGTTTGATTGATCTCGAAAGACGAAATAGAGTTTTTAACATAAATAATAACACCACCACCGACCGATTTGTTATTGGATTGGATACGATCGAAGCTATACGAAGTGTAGCCAGATAAATTGCGGATTGAGTTTTTATTGAACCATGTCTCTGTGATACCGATAATGTCAGGAGATTTCAAACTAACGATTAAATTCAATTCATTCATTTTATTGTTTAAACTGGTTGCATTAGTGTAGTAACAATTTAATTTGTATGGATTTATGTCGAGTTTTGAAGAAGAAGTCGGTTGGGTTTGATAATTTTTTTTTGAATTTTTGACGTTTATGTCGTGATTGTAGCGATTAAGTATTATTGAATTAGTTTCGGGGTGTAAGTCTGACGAGTTCGCCATTCCTAATACCCCAGTAAAATTTTTTGTTGTCTTCAATCCCATACTTAAATCTCCCATTTCCGTTTGGTAGTGATAGATTCAATTCGTTACGCTTTTTTCTTAGACCAGCTTCGACAACTCGTTCAGCTATTGTTTTATCGGGGTTCACAAAAACATTTGCAAATTTCTGGCTTTTCTTAAGATTTGACGAATTTTTTAAGGCTTCGATTTGAGTTTCACTCTCGTCGAATTCGATTAACAAAAGACTCGGTCGGTCTTGATTAGACGCATCAGCTCTTTTTTTCCTCAAGCGGGTAAATCTTTTAACCTCATGTCGATTTATTTTTAGTTCATCGAGTAGTTGCTCTACTTGATCAGTCTCGTTTGCTGAACGTTCGTCGTCGTTGTTCCCCACTGCTTCAGGGAGGCCACTAACGATTACATTCTTTGCTATTTTAGTTGTTTCTTTGAGTTCACATCTTACTTTGTTCAAAAAAACCGCTTCAGCTTCACATACATTTTTTTTGTTGTTTTGCGATACAAGACTACTATACGTTAAAGGCATCGGATTGGCAGTATTTGTCGGATTGTTTTTCAATTCGTCAATCATCGTTTTCTGTTCGGATATTATACGATCTTGTTCTTCAATCTTTAGTTGTAACGATTTAATTGTGATGCAGATCGATTTAATCCATTCATGATGCTTCCTTGTATTATCTGAATGCTGACCAGGACCAAGTCCAGGCCAGTTATCGATTATTTGAAATGGATCAATCATTGGGAACGATAGAAATGAATTATAAATTATGATAATTTCAAATCTCGGCTCGTTGTGTTTTGAAAAAATAAAAATCTAATGTTACTAGTTTTTTTTTTGTTTTTGGAATAATAATAATAATAATAATAATGCATTGAAATAAATAATTAATATTAATGTCTCGAAATGGAACATTCTCAAACAGACCCTAACAAAAGAAAATTTACCTGTTATTGCTTGAAAATTTAATATTTGATTACTTCCAATAAATTCCATGGTATTTAGAAAAAAGAGTTTATATCTCTTTAAAATACTAATGCTTTTTATTTGAAATTTTTGAGAGAGCACATGTTTAGGTAATAAATTAACATCTAATATAACTAGTATTATGCAAGCTTATTCTTGTATATTGTGTAGATTAAAAATATAATGCTAAGAATTTAGGGCTTAGTCAAGTAAGGATTTTAGATGATGATGTTTTTAAAAAAGAAATCTCATTTACACGCTTTATTTTTAGATCTTTATTAATCTCAATTAAATGTTGTTGTTTTTTTATTTTATTTTAAAAAAGGCTTTAAAAGCAGATGAAGACAAATTGAATTTTTTATTTATTCAAATTGAACAACAATACAATTCAATACCACAATCGGAATTGAACCAATTGAATCCAAATTCGAATCTTTACCAAGGTGTGTCTTTTTTTTTAAAAACAATATTTTTTTTTAAATTTTTTTAAATTTTTAAATCAAAAAGTTTTTTCAAATTCGAGACGAAATTTTGACAGTCTTAAAATTCAATTCAAAAATTTTACTGATAATGCCAATAAATGTTTGAGCTTACACGAACAACGGGACTCGGTAATTTACCTGTATATAGAACATGATATTTCTTGCCAGCTAATCATTTTTTTTTTGCTTCCAGCTGTTAAAATTCCAATTAGCTGAAAGTAGATCAAAATGTGAAATGTTAGAGCAATCATTGAGAGTGATAGCTCAGGAGAATTTAGAACTAGAGAATGGTAAAATGCGTATGACAGATTTAAAAGCTAAAAATATTACACCATCCGAATCATCAGCTAAAGTTTCTGATGATAATTTAGCAGAAGCAGTAATGAATTTGTCCATAGCTGAAACTGATAACGGTGAAGAATTTTTCGATACAGCAGACGATCCCTTAACCGATGAAGAAAATCGATTTGAAAATGAAACTCAAGAATTCGATAATCAAAGTCTAACATTACGAAGTTGTTATGGAAGTATTGATGAATTGACATCAACAGTATCTGAGTCTGTTCAAACCAAAACTAGTCAGTTGTCTTTAATTGAATCGAAAAAATCATTCGAATTTCGAAATAAATTGAAAACTATTGAAACAGATGAGTTTGGATGGAGGTAAGATTCTTTGTTATTTTTTTTATTAAACAAGAGGAGTCATAAAATCTAGTTGAGAAATTCAAATTTTTTTGCTTTATCAATTAAAGTTGAGTTTAAACAGATGTTCTTACTAAAAAATAGGGGGGATTCATAATTTTTATTGAAATTTTTTTTTTTTTTTCAAAAAATTTTTCTTGACGTTAAATGGATTATAAAAATCTTAAAGATAACTTTTGCGATTGTGAATACTGTTCGTCACTTAAAATCAAATCACCTATTAAACGAATCAATTCTTTGCATAAAAAGCCTCGAGAGTTAAAACACTTAAAAAAGAGTCATTCTTTAAACGATATTTCAAATGCATGTTTGTCGAGTAATTGTCGAAAACAAAATGGTTATAATCATTACAATGAAGAGTTGAATGTATCAATTAATCATGATATGTCTTATTATTACTATTATCTTTGGCAAAGTGAAATTTTCAAATCAAAAGCTTTTGAAAAACAAAATGAAAAATTGGAGAATCAAATAAAGTTATTGAAAGAAAAATTGGAAAAAGAAGTACAACAACAAATAAGGATAAGTCTTGAATGGCGGAATACAGTTGTTAATTTAGTCGATGAAAACACCCAAATGAAATGTCTCGTACGAAAGGAATTAAATAAATGAGAAAAAAAACAAATTTTAATGTTAAGTTCTTAATTAAATTTTTTCATCGTTTTTTTTGTAAATAACTTTTTTGTCATGGGAATTTAGCAATTGAAAAAATTTACCTATACAAATTGAACAAATGCGATTCCCGTGTTAATCTTAAGATTAAAAATGACGTTAAATAGTTTTTTGTTCTTTTTTATATTGGTTCATAATGATACTTATTTTAAATGTAACTAGGTGCAGCCACCAAAATAAAATTGTTCTGAAAACTTTGTTTTGTTTTAAAAAAATGAAATTAAGCCTGAATTAGGAATATTTTAAAACTGAAATTTTGATAATCAATTTATTTTTAATTTTAGCAAAAAATATTTGGTCATCAATCGATGGAAACCTTCTCAATTAAAATTTTTACGCAAATTTTTTGATGAAATGTTTTTTGCAAATTTTACTGTAAGCTTACCAGTAGAAAAATATCTCTAATTCTGTTAAATTACCCAGTCAATCAATTTCAAATGTAAAACAGCTGAAGGATCACTGAGGAAGTAACTGTTTCATCAATTGTCCTTTTAATTTACTCATAATTCTTATCAAGGACAAACTTAAAACTTTATTAGCAAAACACCCAATTACCCTTTAATTGTACAGACTGATGCCAGTGACATAGGTTTACGCGTTGTCCTGTATCAGCGCATCGATGGAAAGGAGAGGGTATTGTTTGAGGAGATGTAATGTTTCATAGCAGACCACATTTTTTTCATTGCACATTTTTTGATAGCATTGATTTTTTTGATTGCATAATTTTTTCATAGCCAATATTTTCATCGCAGGTCCCTTTCATAACATATTTTCTTTGTTGTTCAAAACTTATCACCTCATTCAAAGGTTTTAACTGACAGAGCGAAGTTATTTTTTATAAAATTTATTTTATTTTTCTTTAAATTTTCAATTTTAATTCATAAAAGGAAAATGACCCGTAAACTCTTAATATTCTTGGTGTATTCAATCTTAAAAAAAAATCGTGAGACAGTAAATGAACTATGACATGTTAAAGAAAATTTTGCTATGAAAATTTTGGAAAATGCTATGAAAATCTATTGGCCTGTTATGAAAAAAAAAATTCTATGAAACATTACAGGATCCCACAGTATCTCATCTAATATTTTCTTAAATCTACAAAAATATTGACGACTTACGGTTTAATCTTATTAAAAATCAAGTCTGAATCGAAATTAAATCTCTGTTTTAAACATTATGCCCTAATCCAGGAATGAATTCATTCTATCAATTTTTTTTAATCCATTAAGAAATTCACATGTCTACCGTTGAGGAAAGATTGAGACTTGCAATAACTTTTATAATTTTATTAACAAAACCTGCACCAATTTAAACCAACCAACTTAAATACGGGTTAGAAGCTTACTAAAGAAAACTAAGAAATCAAATACTATAAATTATTCAATGATATTACATTCAGAATGATCAACAATGAACATTCAGAACTTTCTGATGAACGACGAATCTAGAACTTTGTTTGGTTATCTCTGATTAGATAAGCATGTTTGTATCTGGAGAAAATCTAGAGTTCCATAATTGATAGTATTAGTTATGTGACTCGTTATCTTAGTGTTGGTTGCTCGATCCTAAATAGCTCGAGCTGGATTTTATATAAAAATTCGCTCATGATCGGATCAGCGAGCCAGAACGTGATTGCCGAAATGTTGGATCCATTGAATTAAACTAATTGGAAGTATCATAAATTGTGATACTTTTAATTCAATATGATTTTTCAGGTATCAGGACTTATTCATATAACTTTTCATACATTTAAATAGTTTTTTTCCGAGCGATCGATCGATCTTTTCCGATAATGAGCCGAAATTTACATTCATGATCGGGTCGGCGAGCGAAGTTTTCGATCACAAAGTCAAAAAGATCGTGAGCATAAATTTTGATCGCACCCAACACTAAGTTATCTTTTGTTTAGTTCAGTAGTCCAGTTATTGGCATTCACGAATTAAATGGACGAACGTTTAGAGTAACGGTAAATTACAAAAACTCGGGTTAGTATTCAGCTTGGTCTTTTAATAAAATGCTTTGTCAAATTGAAAAAAGTTACAAATTTCTATATTCCCAGTCAATTTCAATTTAATGTAAAACCACTGTAATTGGAGCTCAACTAACAAACAGTAAGATTACATTAATGTGATATCAATGTAAAATTAATGGATTATTACTGTTTGTTTGTTTGTTCCAATTACAGTGGTTTTACAGTAAATTTAAATTGACTGGGTTTTGACAGAATGACATTTTATAACATTTTATAATCATTTTATAATTAAGCAGTGACATAACCTTAAGTCAGATCTAATTTATTTCCGGACACTCCTCACCCTATACTTTCCTTCCAAAACCTGTTTTAGGTTACGTTTTTTTTCAAGCTGTTAAGGTTTCATTAATGTAGACTTTACTCTTGACTTTTCGAGATGTAATCCTATTTAAATCTTTGTCAAGTATTCCTTAATATGAATCACATTACGCAGCCACAATGAAGCTTTTTGATATTTATTCATTTATCCAAGACCTAAGACTCTATGAAATTTTTCTCAGGATGAAAATTTAGTAAACTCCTCTATCAAAATTCTAGCCTTCATCTTTTCAAAACCAATCAATCAATCTTGAGATTTAATTAATTCCGTTTCGTTATACGTTTCCTTGAAATTCAAAATCAATCAAGTGATAGTCAAATAATTTTTTTTTCTCAAAAACCAATAGTACCCAAATTTAAAATGTTTTTTTTTAAAATAAAATTAGAAAAAAAGACTCGGCATGATTCTAATTAAAGAAATTTTTTTAAACGGAATTTCATATTAATTTGCCTTTAATTATTTTAACAAAATAATTATGCGTTTCTAATTATTACCCCGAAAATAGGTGGTCTTCTAAATATAAATTCACTTCCTTTCAATGGTTAACAGCAACAACAACAAAAACAACTCGAAAACAAATTATTAATGTTAATTTGATTTATTTATACCTTAAGTTACTTTATTAACATTAAAAAATTCATTTGATTTAGTTGTTTCGTTAGCTTACAACATTGCTTTAAATGACATGATGAAATTACATTTAAGTTTACTTTCGACACAACAAAAGAAAAAACAGATTTCTTTAAATCATTATTTTTTAATTACTTTTCATTTTTTTTTAATTTTGAATTTTCTTATTCGAGTGCTTCGATTTTCAAAGTCAGTTGAAATATAAAGATTTTTTTTGCTAACATAATATGCTTAAAAGAGATTTTGTTGTTGTTGTTTTTTTCCTAATAAATTAAAAAAAAAAGCTTTCCTTGCTTTTTTTTCATTACTTGATTAAACATTGCTTTAAAACAATGTCATTTTTTATATTAGCTTTAGTCGTATCTTTCTAGTCGACATGGAATCAGATTAAATTATGTGAAACGATTTCATATTTGGTTTCAAGCTTTAAATTTTTTTCTTTGAGCCAAATCCGATTCTAAAATTGGAAAAAAATTATAATCAAACGATTAAAGTTCGTTTTTAGAAAAATATCTTTTCATTTTTTTTTAAATAATCAACATTCTAAAAAAAATTTAAGTCTCTTAGATAACAAAACCTTTATTTAAAATTGTGTTGTTGTTACATAACTTTTTTTTTTGCTAATTTAAATATTCTAATCTTAAGGTTTTTTTTTTTAAATAGACTTTTTAATGTAAATATTGTAAACGAAAGATTTTGACTGTTAAAATGGCTGGAGATGATGACGAATTTATTCTAAATAATTATATTCTACCCTTATCCCATGAGAATGTTGAAAAATCTGATAACGATAAGAAAAAAAACAGGTCTAAAATTTATCTGTTTAAACTCAACTTTGAACGACTGTTTACAAACGATAATTAATTTTTTAATTTTTAGGACTCGACTTCCGTCAAAAATGTTCGATCGTTCTCAAATTAGTATATGGTCAATTTTAAAACAATTTATAGGCAAAGAGTTGAGTAAAATAGCAATGCCTGCTGCTCTTTGTGAGCCACTTTCGTTTTTGCAACGTATCACAGAGAATGTTTATTACAGTGATTTACTAAATAAAGCAGCTGATTTAAGTATTTCGCCTGATCCATGCAAACGTTTAGAATACATATCAGCGTTTGCTGTTAGTAGTATATCGAATAATATTGATCGATTATCTAAACCGTTTAATCCATTACTTGGTGAAACTTTTGAGCTTACACGTGATGATCTTGGTTTTAGAATCGTATCGGAACAAGTTTCTCATCATGTAATTTTGATTTTTTTTTCCAATCATCTTTCGATAATCACCCGAAATATTAAAAAAAGGACAAATTTTTCCAAACATGTTCTTTTCATGTTTCATTCCGAATGAGTTTTTATAAAACTCTAAATTTTACTGTGGCCATTCAAAGGTTAAAAAAATGGTCGCTTTTATTCCATTACTTTTTAATGGAATTAGCGAATACCACCAAAATATTAAAAACCCAGACCGAGACATTGCGTTTCGGAAGAAATTTTGTAGCTTTTTGGGTCTTGACAATAAAATACGATTAAAAATTCACGAAATTCCGGACAAATTTTGGTGGAATTTACTCATTCAATTACAAAGTTATGGATTAAATGAATCGTTATATTATAATAATCATTCAAGAGAGCCATGAGGACGATAATTGAAGAACATGTTTCAATGAATTTGTGCCAGTTCGCTGATACTCTTTTCCATAACGATATAATGGCCGAGTTGTAGAGGTGGATATTTTGTTCAGGTTGCCATTCAAACAATCTGAACGCCTCTAGAGACGCTGCCGCTTCGTTATATAGGATTGAGGGGCTACTGGTTGGAGTGATTATGACTCTTTGCGAGTCTTTTTCTTTTATTTTCACTCCTATTTGGGACTCAGTTGCATCTAAGAAGATTACAATTGCTCTATTGGGGGGACCTTCTCGAAATCTTATTGATTTGATCTTAAAGATCAGTATAATGGAAGTCCAGTACTCATCTCGAGTGACTGGGGACATTTTTAGCCAAGTGTTCACCACGTTATGCACCCGGCCTGCGAAAGCCAGGTAATAATAAAACACGGGAAAATTCACGATTATAAAATTGACGAAATTGTTGGCTCTTCCCGGACAAATTTTGCTGGAATTTGCTCATTCAATTAAAAAGTTATGGATTAAAAATCAGAAATACATATTTTTTTAACCTCCGTTACTTATAGGAAGCTTTCTCCACAAGAAAACTTATGCTGGGAAGAATAAATTTGGCCACTTTTTTTGTTAACATGAAACGACAGGGTACAAGATTTCATTGATTTCCAATTAACGGTTCATATTTTGGAATTCTAAAATGGCGACAACCATCTTTGGAACACCGGTTTTTCTAATTAGTTTTTGCTAGGAGTTCAAATAATGCTGAACTTAAATAATGTAGAATATAATTGAAATTATTTTTAGCCCCCGGTTTCAGCTTTTCATTCTGAATCAACAGTACCGAACAATTGGAAATATTATGGAACTGTAAATCCTAAAATGAAATTCTGGGGTAAATCAATAGAAATTCAGCCAAAAGGTACTCTAACGCTCGAATTAACAAAATTGAATGAAATATATACTTGGCAAACTGTTACTTGTTGTGTACATAATATTATTGTTGGTAAATTATGGTTTGAATATGTAAGTTTATTAAATTAGAAACAAAAAAATCGAAAGATTTTTCTAATCAATTGAAGTATGGAACAATGGAAATTGTTTGTCATCAAACTGGATACAAAGCGATTTTAAATTTTAAACCGTATTCCTGGTCAAACAAAGAGCTGCATCGAGTCGAAGGATTTATTTACGATAAAAAGTTTGATTTTTCGAATTTTTTTCTAAATTCTTTTTGTATGTTTAAACATTTTTTTTTGAAGAAAAAACAAGGTGAGAGCAATGTACGGTTATTGGAGTCACTGTTTTTACAGTTGTGATCCTAAAGAGTATGAAAATTACATTAAATCAAATAAAAAATTACCAATGACAGAAGTAGATGAGTTCTTTAATCCAATAAATACATCTTCAAATTCGAGTTTTTCGCAACATATACATTCCGAGTCAGATTTAGCTAGTTTTTCTGAAAACAGTAATCGTGCAGAACAAAATTTAGATGATGAAACACGGAGACGAATTTCAACAAAAAAATCAGAACCATCATTAAATCGAAATCAATCGTTGATTTCGCCCGATCAGTTGGATCTATGCGAGTTGTGGAGGGTTATTCCAAGACCTCCTTACGCTTCTGATGTAAAATAAAAAAAAAAATCTTCGATCATTAAACTTAAGTTTTATTTTTAATTTTAGTATTTCCATTTCAATTATTTCACAATGACTCTTAATGAGATGAAGGATGGTTTCGCAAAAATAATGGCCCCAACTGATTCAAGGTTCAGAAGTGATGTACGTGAGCTAGAACTTGGCAATTTAGGTAAACATAATTTTAAAAATTATTGAAAAATTTTAAGAACAAATCAAATTTTTACTTAAAAAGATGGTGCTACTCGAGAAAAAGTGAAACTGGAAGAAAAACAGCGTGAATCTCGCAAGAATCGTAAAGACGAGTACGTACCAAAATGGTTTCTCATGAAAAAACATCAATACACAAGTGAAGAGACTTATTTTTTCAATAATAAATACTGGTTACGAGACTATAAAGATTGTCCAGATTTGTATGTCAATGAATAAATTCCAATTGTGGCAAAGTTCAAGTTCTTTGTTATCATTTAAAAATTTTCATTTATAAATAAAAAAAATTTTATATTTTAAATAAGTTTTTAAATTTTAAAAGATTGAATAGTTTTTTTTTTATTTGAATTTTTATTAGATAATTCAAATTGCGATAATTCTTCTTTTTTTTTGTTTGAAAAATTTTTATTAATTTTAAGTCAATACTTTTTTTTTCACATTAAAAAAAATTAATTACCAATATATTTAAACATATTCTAATAAATCTTAGAAAACTCTTGCATTTAATTGCATCTTCTCTTATTAATCGGCTAGGGATTCCTTTAAAAAAAACTTGTTTTATGAGTTCTTGAATTGAAAATAACATTTTGATTGGTGATTTTCTGCATTTTTGACTGATCGTTATTACTCGTTCATCAATTTTCTCAGTTCAATCGAAGAATGCGACTTTTTTAAAAAACAAAGCTTTATTTAAATGCAGACATTTGTTCCAATTTATTTTCGGGTATTAGGTCGGTTAGAGCAACCCAAAAAATTGGGTTTTGGGGTTCGGTTAGGGTATAGGTAACCCATAAATTTTGTGTTTTTCGGTAAAGGTTGGGCTGGTTAACCCATAAAAATAGGGTATTTGGGTTAAAAATTGAGTTTTTGGGGTACTTCCCCTACCTTTTATGGGTTACCCAACCCATCCTATACCGAAAAAAACTAAAATTTATGGGTTACCTATACCCTAACCGAACCCCAAAACCCAATTTTTTGGGTTGCTCTAACCGACCTAATAACCGAAAATATATGGTTACCTATGTCTGTTTAAATGATTATTTTCTTAGTTTTAGAAATTATGTTTCATTTGCAGATTTCGAGAATCAAGTTTTTATAAAAGACTCAATTTTGACCCTGACCTTAGAGGGTTTTGAAAAAACCATTGCCATATCTAGCTATTATTTCGTTTTAACGTTCTACAAATAAAAATATTTTTTTCGAAAGTATTTAAGTGACATGTTTAAAAATTTTAGTCTCTCTGGAAATATATCAAAATTAACGCAGCAAACTGATAAAACTTTTTCTAAGGTGGGTATTTTCAATGATCAGTAGACCCTGCATGGTATAAGTTTAAAATATTTCCATTTTTCAGTTTCAATAAGGAATATGAATCTTAAGAAAAATTTAAAAAAAAATTTTACTTCAATGGAAAAAGATGTTAAATCTTTAATTTTAGATCCAATCCTTTTACATTGGAGTTGAACTCAATTCGAACTTTTGTTATTAATGCACGCCTCTTTCAGTAAGGAAATACGGTGAAGGATCTTGAACGATTTTGACTAAGCAGAATCTAATAAAGACAAAGATTCGTTACACAAAAAAAACGCTATTCGAAATGTTGATGGAAGCTCCCGAGTTATATGGAAAAAAATGAAATTTCTTTTCTTATTTGAGAGAATAAAAAAATTTTTTGAACATCGCTAATCAGGTCTAATCGGGGAGAAAACATATTTCTATTTGGAAAAATTTTTTTTTAAATTTTTCTTAAGATTCATATTCCTTATTGAAACTGAAAAATGGAAATATTTTAAACTTATACCATGCAGGGTCTACTGATCATTGAAAATACCCACCTTAGAAAAAGTTTTATCAGTTTGCTGCGTTAATTTTGATATATTTCCAGAGAGACTAAAATTTTTAAACATGTCACTTAAATACTTTCGAAAAAAATATTTTTATTTGTAGAACGTTAAAACGAAATAATAGCTAGATATGGCAATGGTTTTTTCAAAACCCTCTAAGGTCAGGGTCAAAATTGAGTCTTTTATAAAAACTTGATTCTCGAAATCTGCAAATGAAACATAATTTCTAAAACTAAGAAAATAATCATTTAAACAGACATAGGTAACCATATATTTTCGGTTATTAGGTCGGTTAGAGCAACCCAAAAAATTGGGTTTTGGGGTTCGGTTAGGGTATAGGTAACCCATAAATTTTAGTTTTTTTCGGTATAGGATGGGTTGGGTAACCCATAAAAGGTAGGGGAAGTACCCCAAAAACTCAATTTTTAACCCAAATACCCTATTTTTATGGGTTAACCAGCCCAACCTTTACCGAAAAACACAAAATTTATGGGTTACCTATACCCTAACCGAACCCCAAAACCCAATTTTTTGGGTTGCTCTAACCGACCTAATAACCGAAAATATATGGTTACCTATGTCTGTTTAAATGATTATTTTCTTAGTTTTAGAAATTATGTTTCATTTGCAGATTTCGAGAATCAAGTTTTTATAAAAGACTCAATTTTGACCCTGACCTTAGAGGGTTTTGAAAAAACCATTGCCATATCTAGCTATTATTTCGTTTTAACGTTCTACAAATAAAAATATTTTTTTCGAAAGTATTTAAGTGACATGTTTAAAAATTTTAGTCTCTCTGGAAATATATCAAAATTAACGCAGCAAACTGATAAAACTTTTTCTAAGGTGGGTATTTTCAATGATCAGTAGACCCTGCATGGTATAAGTTTAAAATATTTCCATTTTTCAGTTTCAATAAGGAATATGAATCTTAAGAAAAATTTAAAAAAAAATTTTTCCAAATAGAAATATGTTTTCTCCCCGATTAGACCTGATTAGCGATGTTCAAAAAATTTTTTTATTCTCTCAAATAAGAAAAGAAATTTCATTTTTTTCCATATAACTCGGGAGCTTCCATCAACATTTCGAATAGCGTTTTTTTTGTGTAACGAATCTTTGTCTTTATTAGATTCTGCTTAGTCAAAATCGTTCAAGATCCTTCACCGTATTTCCTTACTGAAAGAGGCGTGCATTAATAACAAAAGTTCGAATTGAGTTCAACTCCAATGTAAAAGGATTGGATCTAAAATTAAAGATTTAACATCTTTTTCCATTGAAGTAAAGGCTGATTTTTCGACTTTGCTCTAAGAATAGCAAGCCAGAGTTAACGGTAATTTTTTTCTCCAATAAAAAAATATTTTAATTTTATTTATTAGACATATTTATCAGAATAAATTATTTATAAGCCCAAAACAGACTACTTTATTGATTTTTCAAGTTGAACTGAACATTTTATCTAATGCGCTTGAACTTTAATACCATTTAGGGTAAGTGTTGGACTAACGTAGGTTTTAGAATAAAAATAGCTATAAAAGTTTGAGCATTCATTAATGAACATTGGTCATTCCACCTTTGACTCGAAAAGAGCAGGCAAAACATCAAAGAACAACTATGCTTAAGTAATAAAAATTTTGCATTCTTATTTAAAGATACACAAAATGCTTGAATTCAAATTTCACTCGAAAATCACAAAAAAAAGCTTAAAATATGAATAATTATGATTATGCAATAAATTTATTCTTTTTTGATAGAAATAAATATTTTAAAATATTATTTTTTATCTTTAATAAATTAATTTTTTTACTTCTTCAAGCATGTGACCCTTTGATTTGTGATTTAGAATTTTTTTTTAACATAAAGCTTTCAAATGGAATTCGTTGATAATTACTTTCGCTAGTTATCATCTACTTGTTTAACATTTTAATACTTTTTTAGATGATAATTTTCAATTATCGTTTATAGAATTCGTGAATAAAGATGGCCTCGAATCAATTGAATAGACTAGATATTGATGATACACAACCTTTGAGTTGTTCATTTCTTACAACTGAAACAAACGGAGACCATATTGTTTATTTGGTTAAAGTACAGCGTAGTCTAGATCCTAAATACTCTTGGCAAATAAAAAAACGTTACAATGAATTTAAAGAGCTTAATGCTCTGCTTAAAATATCAAATTATGAATTAGCTTTACCTCCGGCAAAAATTTTTGGTAATACGAATCGAGAGTTTTTGATTAGTCGACAAAATGGACTTCAAGTAAATGATCGATCAAAATTTAAAAAAAAAAATTTAACAAAAAAAATTTAAAGGAATTTATGGACAAAATATTGGAAAATTTGCATTTAGCTTTATCATTACCAGTTAAAAATTTTCTCGATCAAGAAAATTATTCAGAAAATTACAAAGAACTTGCTCTTGCACATGTATCTATGTTTTTTAGATCAGAGTCAAATTGGCAAGTTATCGAGCCTTTGAATGATATAGGTAAATTCAAACTTAAGCTAGAACTTAGAATATACTCATCATATTTGACTATCTAGGATGGAGATTTAGGAAACAACACATTTTACTCAAGAGCACTGAATTTCCAAATAGCAAATTTATTCTAACTTGGGTAGGTTTACATCTTATTGAACATTTAATGGACTTTTTAGACAAAATTTATTTTCTAGTGTCAACATGGTCCAGATAAAGTCTTGAAAGAACCAGAGCTAAAAGCAATTTTTCAACAGATGTGCCAAATACAAGTATTCATCTTTCCAGAATAATAATAACCCTTTGCTCCAAGTCTTCAAAACTCTAACTTATTTTTTAACTTAGTATGAATATTTAGACCCATTAGTTCGAATAAACAGTGGTGATACAAGTACTATTATAATTCAAAAGTTTAACGATAAATTTGTTTCTTTGCGAGATTACATAAATGGAATAGTAAGTTTTGGAATTTAAATCTTTTTGATTAACGCTTTAACGAAGTCTTATTTTAGACAAAAATTAACGCTCCGTTTATGAAAAAATACTCTTTACATCCAAAATATCAAAAAATCCCGGTCAATTTGATAAAATTAATGACCAAAAAAATCCTAGTAGCTTTACAATTTATTTATTCCAAAGGACTTTTTTACGGTAATTAATCATTTAAATTTCTTGATACAACAAAAGCTATTCTAAATTTAATTTTGAAAGGACATTTGCATTCAGGAAACGTTTTAATAGAACAAAATGGAAACACAATTAAACTAACAGATTTACCTAATGCATTGCTTGGTCTACCATCGCTCTATCGCTCTTATATTGTTGAGCAACGGAAAATAATGGTAAGTTTCAGTAGCATTAAAAGTTGGATACTTGAAAAAAAATTTAAAACAACCCGTTTTGTTAATTTGAATTTTTTTGAGTGGTTGGCGAACTGCTCTGGTTTTATTACCTTAAAGTCACAGGATCACCGAATCTGGTGTCTTTGAATCAATATTATTTACTTCCGTGTGAACTTTTTTTGCTCTCTCTTCAAGCTTTGTTAGCTAATAATCTTCTATCAAACGTTCCCAATAGAAGACTGAAATTTGAATTAGAATGATTCCAGCTTTGATCTTCGATATTAAGAGTTTTATTGAACCGGATCATCAGCAAACACTTAGTTTAAGTCCTTAACTTTTACTACACACCTAAACTGCAAAATAAAGAAGATTTTAAGTCTATCGAATTTTAATGATAAAACTTAAATTAATTATTTGTAAGAATATTGAATTAATGGATGTTTATGGCTTTGGTCATATTCTTTATGAACTTGTATACGGTGCACCTTTGATTACATCTAGTTCTAGACGAGATTTTGATGATTGTGAAGATAGAGAAATTAAAAAAATCCTCGAAATGCTTTTGGCTGAAGATGTACTTGCTAAAACTGGTCTACCAACTATCAATCAACTCTTAGAACTTCCGTAATTTAGATTTTAAATTAGGTTATTGAAGAAAATATTTTAAGGTGTTTTTTTTGTGTTAAGTTTTTTCAAAGATACAAACATTGACGTGCTACCAACGTCTTCTTTCACCGCTGCAGCATCTACCTCAACAGCATCGAATAGCAACTCGAAACTGTTCACTTCACAAAAAGTCAAAGAATGTCTAATGAAAGCAAGAGAATTTATTGAAAAAAGACTTAATGATGAACAAAAATTTGTAATATTAAAATTTATGAATCTTGTTATACTTCAAAGTAAAATTTGGATTTTTTTCAAGGTATACAAACAAAAGAAACAAAGTCAAGCAGAAGCTAAAGTTTTATCAGAAGAAGAGATTAAAAAACGAAGGAAAGAAAAAAAGGTTTGAAAAAAATAAAATTAAATTTTACTGCACTGCTCCTGAAAAAAGTGTACCTCGTAACATACAAGAGCGTACCGTACCACCGTACCATATTATAAAATTTTATGAAAAAGTTCAAAATTTTTAAAATTTTAGGACTGGAACGATACGGTACGGTATAGTACGGTACAGAACGCCTTTTTTCTGGAGCAATGCTGTAATATTGAATCAACTTTTATTTTTTGACTAATTTCAGAAAGCAGAGAAAGAGGCTGCAAACTCCCTTGAATTCCCAAGTCGTGAGTATTTTTTTTTTCAATTTTAAGCTTCAACGTTGACTGAATTTGAATCAAATTTAAAACAATTTTTTTAATCAGTTTTATTAGAAAATAGCTGTGATTTGTTTAGCTCAAAGTAAATTTTTGCTTTTTTTCATTTTTTCATCTCACCATATTTGCATGTATCACTTTATTAGATCCTATTTGACTATAACAATAGGTAAAACGATTTATTGGATTTAAATAGATTTGCAGTTTTAATGTTAGGTTCGTCCTATGAATTAGAGTCATTAAAGTCTTTTTTTAAGACTCGAAAAATGCGTCGACATTTTGCTGCAAAGTCTCTCTACTAACTTTGCTAACTTTTTTAAAAAAACTTTAACAACGTTTTTAATGTAATATTCCCCTCCATTAATTGAAATTTTTTAAATTTAGCTCTTACTAGTCAATCAAGCGTAAGCTTAAAAAGCTCAAAGAGTAAAAACAATTCAGTGTCAAGTTCAAGTTTTTCTGGCATTGAATCGCCACCACCAACACCATCAACACCTATTTCACCAAATTTTTCAACTGGACCACCAGCTCCACCTCCGCCGCCGCCACCACCAATGCTAGTCACAAGTGCTCCTCCACCACCTCCACCTCCTATGTTATCAAGTGGACTTGCTCCTCCGCCACCACCACCACCATCAATCGGCTCAGTACCACCAGTAACACCGGACAGATCACAATTATTGTCTTCAATAACAGGATTTAGCAAAGGAGCACTCAAGAAAACAAAAACAGTTGACAAATCAGGTCCAAAAATATAAAAAAAAAATTTATTTTTAAAACTAATGTCTAATATTGATTTAATTTTCTCACAAAAATATCTTTTAATTAAAACGATACTTTTTTTTTGACTAAAAGAGGAAAACAATTGCAATCAACAAAATCATAAATTTTTTTTTATTGAATGACAAATCATTCAGTGATTTTTTTTTCTTTTGAAAAATAAGAAATTATTATTTATTTAGTTTTTTTTTTTATTAAGATTTTTTTGACAATTCCTTTATTTATTGTTTGATTTTTATGGAACAGTTTTATCAAAACAAATTTGGAACAAAAATAATTCTTTTCTTTTTTTTTGTGTTTAATTTTTCTTCTATTTTTTCCAGATAATAGCAATTGATATGTATTTCATAATAAAATTATATCATCAAAACATTCTTTTTATAAATTGCCTCCCATTAAAGCATGAAAATTTTAAAATTAGACCCTTTGTCGAATAATCCCAAGTCAAGATGAAGCTGAGGTGTATTCTTGAGATGTCTTGTTGACCTACAACAAGGCAATAATGACAACCGTGAACTTTCTTTAATCTAGAAATAAAAAAAGTAATAATTAGCTTGTGCAAGCTAAAACTTGTTGGAGTATGAGTCAATCAAAGGATGCTTTTTTGGTAACTTAGACTCCTTAAAAGCGTCTGTAAATCTTGACATAGAACTCTAAAAACATAAAAGTATGTCAACCAGGTCGGCTTTTATTTTGAAATTAATGCCTAATGCGGGAGTAAAGCAAACCAGCAGAATGCGTTAGATTGACTACTGGTAAGAGAACTATCGAAGAAAAAAAGAAGTAAATTTCCCTAAGGTGTAAGACCACTACCCAATCCTGACTTAGTCTGTTACTTGACAGCAAAGAGTGTCGGCAGGTTTAGCTGCCGAAAGTACATAAATTATATTACAAGCCGAAATTAGTTCCATTTAGAAACATAAATGTTAGAAAATAAGTTAATTTTATTGTAAGTTGTCTTGCAACTAGACGGTTACGACCTCTGACATAGGATGCTCGATCAGTTTCACTAAATTACCAAATTGATGGAACGGAATTATTTCTTTAAAACCGAACAAAAAATTGAATCATTTCACTTCTTTCTCTTTTTTGCTCAAAATTCGTCAAACCGGTTTTGTCAAGTCTTGTTTGGTATGAGTCGTAGTAGTAGTAAAATAAACTGAAACTTGAAACCAGTTCAAGTGAGCTCATATAACTATATCAGTCGTTACACGCTTCATCGCCAGCAAGTCATCGAGCATCCAGTGTCAGAGGGCGTAACCGTCTAGTTGGAAGACAATTTACAATAAATGGTCAAGAATTAACTTATTGGTTAACATTTATGTTTTTAAATGGAAGTAATTTCAGCTTGTAATATAATTTATGTAATTAATTTATGAAAGTGTTTAGTAGTAAAGTACGGTAATACGGTACGATGGTAGGGTACGAAGAAGGGTACGCATTTTTTTGTCTCTAACAGTGCAGTACGTTAACACTGAATCAATAATCCGTCAAAAATTTCTCTTTACGATTTGACTGAATAATTTTTAGAATAAAGTTTTGGTCCAACCGTATCGATTTTCTAATTAAGATTAGGTTTTAGCTACAGTCAGTTAAATTATAATCAGTTAAATTAGAATCAAGTCCTTAATTCATAACGCAGGAGTTAACTATGCGAGAATCAATATGAACGTCGATTACTTTAAGCAATCATTAATCAAATTTGTTTTTACAAACAATTCCCTGGAACTTTAAAAAAAATATAAAATCAAATTAAATTCTGAATGTATTTAAAGTCTCATAAATGTAACAATTTTTAAAGAAATAAAAAAGTTGTTATACGAAGACTTCTGTAATAAGAGATTATGCTTCAAAAACATCATTTGAGAAAAATGAGTGAATTTCAAGTTTAGTATTTTTTTTTCTTCTTTCGTGATAGACTCAACAAATTCATGTGTTAAAAATTCGGAAATGAAAAGATAATTCCTGTAGTATACAAGCTACAATGAAAAAATTACCGTTAATTTCCTTTCTAGGGTGCAAAGAATATTTAATTAAATCTTGATAAATCTTTACAGCTAATTGTAGCAAAATTTCATTCGAAAATATTGTATCATATAAATTTCTTTTCTTATCAGAATGATTCATAAAATTTCGCGCTTTTTTGAAGTTTTTTATTTTATTAACCTAGCTTTTGGTTGATCAAAGAAGGATATTTTGTTTGAAGTGAAGCATACATTCGTTCTAATTGTTCACAATAAAGGTCAGCATTTATCGTTCGACCATCAGGAACCAGTTCAAAGTGTATAACCCATTGGTAATCCCGCCAAACGCACAACATTACCTTATTTTCGAATCGTTCTCTTTTCAACGACTGGTAGGGCTGGTTGAGATGGGTCCAACCACTGGTTTCTGTCACCATTAACGTGAATAGGCCATATGTGGACAAAATCAAAAAAATTGGAAAAGATTTTGAAGATTTAAGTGACATTTAGCCGCTATTTTGTCTTCTTTAAAATTTTCGAGAGCAAAAAAAATCCAATCCGGGAGTTCAAATTTGTTACTTTCTGGCTTCACTTTGTTTGATAAAAAAGTTTCATATAAAAATGTTCACTCTAGAGTAAACAAAACCTAAGTTGAGTTTTGAAGATTTTCTGATAGTCTGTGTCTTCATTTGACTTTTTTGACTTTTGTCCTGATATTCAATATGTCCGAATATGGCTTAATTAAGTTATTTCGAAAATAAATCCATTTCTCATCGCAAGTAATTCTAAAAAATGTTCATCAAGAGGATTTTTAATTAGTTTTCTACAGATTTCGATACGTCGTTGAATATCAAAAGGTGTCAAATCATGTGGAACAACTGTGCAGCGTCTTTTAACTTTAAGGATCAACTTAAGATGATGAAATATGGTGGACTGTGAAGTTTTAAGGTCACTTAATATTTCTCGAGTACTAACCCGTGGGTTGCTCTCCTTTTTCCTTCGAAGTCTAGTATCACCACTGTTAAACTTATTGAACCAAGCTTGTGCCTTTCTTACTTTAAGGACATTCTCACCTTCTACTTGACTTATTTCGTGTTGCGGTTGTTGATGTGAGTCCTTTTTTCCAATAATTACGTAACAGTACCAAAATTTCAAAATTTTCATAAAACTCATAAAACTTATCATCTTGTAGAGAGTTCAATGATATAAAAAAACGTGAAATTTTATGAATCACCCTAATAATAAGCTTTAATAAGAACCATTAATTATTCTTTTTTAGCTAACAAGAAAAATTGATTTGCAAGCAAAAAAGGAAAAAATTTAATTAAATTACATTTCATTATTTGTTTCGGAATCGATTTTTTTTGATAATTTTTGAAAAATATTTAGTTAAGAAATTGAGAAGAATATAAATATCTTTTAAATTTTTTTTTTTGCTAAAAATCTCAATTTCTTCTGGAAATGAGAAAGCGCAAAAAACAATAACAATTTTAATTCATTCAAGAGAGTTGAGAAATTTTAGTGGAATAAAATGATATAACTTGTTGTTATAAAACTATGTTTATTTCGAAATTAATTATATCCGTTTTGTCGGAATTAACTCGCAAGTATTTTTTATGAGAATAGAGGAATCTCTCTTATTTTGTTTTTTTCTTTATTTAGTCGAGAACAAAAAAATAAAGAGCACACCAAAATTTAATAGAGAAATCTTTAGAAACTGAGGAAGTTAATTTATATTAATTTAAGAAATAATTAAACCAAAACCAATCGGAATGTATTAGAAAAGAGAAAAAAATATATGATTATGACAGCGATCAAAATTAGTTTTATTTTAAGAGAATTTCTTTGTCAGATAAAATCAGGGTTTTTTTTGAATGCAACAATAATATTTTTAATTGGTTGTTTAAAAATTAAACCTCTTTTCTTTCGTACGTTGATAAACAGAAATATAAAAATAATTAAGATCTTCTTTTCTTTCCTCAATGAGCGGTATTCGATTTTTATTTTCGTTTTATGCTAGTGAGTGGATTTTTTCTTACATGCCAAGCTTTTTTATTTGAAAGTCGCATAAGCTCGCATAAAATTGCATAATTACCCGCATAATTTTAAGATAAAAGGTCGCATTTTGGTGTGCATAAAATGGACTTTCTATTTGCAATAAAAAAAACCTGGATATACAACACTGGTCATTCAGAACTTCCAAAAATGAACGTTCATGAACCTTCCTGAACCTTAAAAAACATTCATGAACGTTCAAGGTTTTGAAGGTTCAAGGGTCCATGAAGCTTCATATTTCTTCATGTTTTTTCATTATTTTTCATTATTTTTCATTATTTTTCTAAAATTTTCATTTTTTTCAGATTTAAAAAAATGAAAATTTTCGAAAAAATTTGTAAATAAATGAAAATATTTGAGGATATTTGAACCTTCAGAATCCCCTTGAAGCTTCATGAACGTTCATGAAGGTTCAGGAAGGTTCATGAACGTTCATGAAGGTTCAGGAAGGTTCAGGAAGGTTCATGAACATGTTCATTTTTGGAAGTTCTAAATGACCAGGGTTGTAATTCATTTTCCTTCTTATTTTTAATTTTTTAAGGAGTTTATTTCAGCACTTAATTTTGTTTTGTTTTTTCTTAAATTTTAAATTTTTTTGTGTTATCTTCTTATAACTTTCTTTTAAGATTCATATTAAAACTCAAAAAAACATTCATAGTTGTTACTTAACTTCCTTATTTTGTTTTTTTTTCATAAAATTCAGAATTTTTAGACAACCGAAATAGTGTTTTTCCAAGACCGCGAGACACTGTCTTAATGAAGTGAAATGATTTTTAATTTCGTTAAATGCAACGTTTTGTGTCAGGTTGCATCATTTAAAGTTCTCAAATTTGTCCCACAGAGATATTGTCTCGCAGAGATTTGAAATGTTCGCGTTTAATTCAGAACAAAAGCTTTTCCCTCTACGATTTTTAAATAAACTTGATTGAGGATAATTTTAAGCATGTAAATTTTTAAAATAGTCCGATAGAAGTTCAATAGAAAAAAACTCAAAAAATTTTAGTCCATGAGAATTACTTCTGTAAGATAATCATGATTGTATTGTGCTCTCGAGTATAGCGTAGGTCATTCACGAATTAAATGGACGAAAGTTCGCAGAAAGGGTTTTGGTGAAAGGTCATTCTTGGAACTTCATGAACGTTAATGAACGTTCGTCGAATCGAAAAGAAGAAAATTAAATATCAAGAATAAAGATGCAAGAATGAGCTTTCACCATTAATTCCGTCTCCGGAATTAATATTATTTTTACTCCATTAGAAACCTTTCTGAGAACATTCGCCCATTTAATTTTTGGAAGACCATCACTGTAATAATATGATTACCATTACCATTTTCTGTAGTTAAAACTTTTGAAAAAATCCATTTCTGCAAACTCATGAATTTTAGTTTTCGGACGAAATTTGGTAAAGTTGAATTCTTGACTTTTGTGATTTTACTGTATTTTACGGTAATTTTTGGTAAAAAATACAATAATTTACTGATGGGGTTTCTTTTAAGTAAAATGTTATTTTAACTTTATTTACTTTAACCTGATTTTGAACTTCAAGTGCTGGGCTAATAAATGCAGCTTTTAAAATAAAATACCAGGTTAAAGACATGGTATTAAAATTAATGACGAAATGTGATTGATGGTGTTCGAGGCGTGGTTCAAAACCTAATATTAGGGTTTTAGTGCACACATCTTTTTGCAAGGGGATACGATAAAGACAAATATATCCAAAATGATGGAAAAAAGAGTTCTAAGAACCATATCAAGTGAAGAATTTTGAATTATGAAATACCGGTATTGTAGATTGTTGTGAACAAATTTTATTTATCTTCTGAGGTATTATGAACATGTCAAAGCTTAAAATTCAGATGCCACAAAATAGAAAAAGTAATTACTCTATTTTTTTGACATTTCAAGGAATTAATTGACTTAACAGATATTCTACTAAAAAAGTATCTAGAAAAATTTTGCCATCAAATGTTAATCTTGATGAATTGTCGATCACATTATAAATAGAGTGGCATCTCGTTAAATCGAACAATTATACATAAAACTCAAAACTCAACAGAAGATGCATCTAATTGATTCTTAAAAAAAAAATAATTCAAACACTTCTTCTTATGCTACTTGCAAACAAGCACCCTTAATTGAAATTAAAATCTGCTTTAAACAAATTAAATAAGTAATCTTTTCTCTCGGTACTTGGGGTTGAGATTAATTTTTAGTGTTTTTTTTTCTTAGAGAGCTTAAAAAAAAAATTTTCAATTTTTTGTCATTTGAATCACAAGTTTAATTATTGAAGCTAAATTTTTCCAAGAAACAAAGTTTCAATTTTAAAAATATGGACGCGGAATAATATGTATAATTGTATTGTTATTTTGATAATTATCCGTATAGTATGTGTCTTTATAAATTAAAATTTCCCATCATCAGTTTAAAAAATATGATTAGTAAAAAAAACTATTTTCTCTAATTGAAACTTCCTTAAAAATAGAACTTTTCATTTTTTTATGCTGTGACAAAAAAAAAACAATAAAGTTTTTCTAATAAAACGATTATGTAATTTAAAAGATATATTTACAGCCTATAAATAAGAAAAAATTTAATTAATTGGAAAAAAAAGAAAAAATATCAACTTTTGTGATGGTAAATTTATTTAAATTTTTGCATAATTCTTTTGTTTAATGAGATAATTTATGTCTATAGTATGGCTTTGTAAATTTTGCACTAGAAGAGTTGGTTCTACGAAATTTTGGCGAAGAAATATGGTCAAAAATAAAGTAAATTAATTCTAAAATTTAAAACCATAACCTTTGTTTACTAAAAAGTTGAAAGAAAAGAGGCTGGTGTCGAAATAGAGGGTCATTTTATGATCAGAGTTTTGTATGATGATAGTGCTACTTATTCATTAGTTGTAGCCGCTACTAAAGTCCTAAGTAAGTTTAATTGCTTTTCCGTTTTGCAAAATCAATTATTATTTTCAAATTAGATCTTCCCGCAAATGCAATTCTTGAATTATTTGGTCAATTTTTTTTTGAATTTTGTGTCGAATCAGGATATGACAAAATTCTATCCGTTCTTGGTTCAACTACCAAGGTGTTTCTTGAGAATTTGGATGCACTTCACGATCATTTGAGCACCATTTATCCAGGTAACTAATTTTTTCGGTCCTTCTTTTAACTTATTTTCTAATAATGTTGGTTTAGGAATGAACGCTCCTTCTTTTCGATGTACCCAAAAATTGGATGGAAGATTTATTTTACATTATTATTCCGAACGTCCAGGTCTCGAATTTATAGTCATTGGTCTTGTAAAAACAGTTGCTCTAAAACTACATCAAACAGAAGTCGAATGTAAAGTTTTAAAATCAAAAGGAGAAGACGGATGTGATCATGTTCAATTTGAAATTATTGAAAAAAGTGAAAATTTTCAGAACTTTAGGTCCCCTCTCTATGTTAAAGTAAATTTAGTTTTATTTTAAAGATGAGTCAAAAGACAAGAAAGAAAAAATCGTTGAAAAAGAATTAAAAATACCGTTGAGTTTAAGCAATAAAAAAGTAATGAGTCCAAAATCATTTTGCAATGCATTTCCATTTCATGTAATATTCGATAAAAATATGCTCATAAAACAATGCGGTACATCGATATCAAGATTAATACCTGAGCTTAAAAATAAAAATTGTAAATTAACCGATATTTTTACGATCATTAGACCTCATATTAATTTAGAATTTCAGCAAATATATGCACAAATAATGAGTGTATTCGTTTTATCTAGTAAAAATGATCCATTATCGAGACCGTCAAAACATTCGGGTGCTCAAGAGGAAACAAATATACGCTTCAAAGGTCAAATGGTATACTTGCCTGAAAAAGAATACATTCTATTCCAGTGTTCACCAAGTCTTATGAGCTTAGAAGATTTATACAAGTATTTACAATTTCAAAATTTTTTGAAAAGATTTTGGTTTAAGCTTTTTGTTTTAGTCGGGGTCTAAGAATAAGCGATATACCAATGCATGATGCGAATAGAGATTTGATACTTTTGAACGAAAACTGGGGAGAACAGTGGGATTGTACTCAAAAGCTTGAAATTTTAACAGATACTTTAAAAAAAGCTTTAAACGAATTGGAATCAGAGAAAAAGAAGACCGAAAAGTAAATTTTAAAATTATTATTATCGCGAACCTTCTTGTTTGACAACTACTCAGTTCTAATCTCTTACTGATTGAGAGGTCTTCTATTAGTTATCCTTCTATTTAACGGTTCAATAACAAGCCTTTTTGGTAAATCTTTTTTAAAATGCTTTTTTTTTAAGTCTACTCTATTCAGTCCTGCCTCCGTCAATCGCTCAACAGTTAAAACATAATAAACCAGTTCTACCTGCTCGTTATGAACAAGTGACCCTCATGTTTTGCGGAATTAAAGATTTCGGTAACATATGCGCAAAATATTCAAATGATTCACAACAAATTGTGAATTTATTGAACGCTGTTTTTACTAAAATTGATGAAAAAATTACAAAATACCCTGAAATATATAAAGTTGAAACTGTTGGTGACAAATATATGGCCGTTTGTGGCTTACCAGAAAAAGTTGATTTGCACACAAAACATTTATGCTTGGCTGCTTTGGATATAATGGATTCGACTGATGAGATTCCATACAAAAATGAAAATATTGTAATTACGATTGGAATAAATTGTGGTGAAATAGTTACGGGTGTTATAGGCAAACGTATGCCTCGATATTGTTTGTTTGGTGATACAGTAAATCTTACATCAAGATGTGAATCTACAGGTGTAAAAGGAAAAATTAACGTTTCCGAATTCGCTTACGAGTACATTTAATTTTAAAACTTATTTTTGTTTAAACTATTTTAACTTTTAATTTTTACAATTAGGAATCTTATAAAGCCAGAGTACAATGATCCATCGTTTCATTTAGAGTTTAGAGGAGAAATCCCTATGAAGGGTAAACCGAGACCAATTAAAATGTGGATATTATCGAGACGAAAAATTAAATTTGATGATGAACTTTTAAAATGTCCCTTTTCAACAATGCTAAATATTAAAAATTAATTTTTTTTTATCAAAAGAAATTTTTTATCTAATAAATCTATTAAAAATTGGTTTATTTCTTAAAAATGTACATTTGTGACTACGGTTTTGTAACAGCCCGTCAATTGACATAATTGTTCCTAAAACACAGATTCGAATCGACTGATTCGGATTTCTTAAATCTGATTTAAAATACGAATCCTGATTATAAATTTTAATTGAAGATCAAATTTTCATTACAAATTTTAAACATAAAAGCTAATCTGAGGTACCATATGGATACAACTGCTAAATATACTAAGTCATAAACTTCTTATGTTTGTGTTTTTTTTTTTTAAAAAACGTTTTGTTTGAAGCCGCTTGGTCGATTTTAAGCTTATCAAAGTAACGCCGTGATCATCGTCATCATTCGGATGCACTTCCAAGATTGATTACTCAATATTGGTTGTACATGCGATAATCTAAACTGAAGCCAATAAATCTCATTTACCACAATATTTACGTTTTACCACATTACAAAGCATTAAAAAATTTAATTTTCCATTTGAAAAAAATTAATTTTATGAAACCGGTAAAAGATCTATGCAAACGGGAATTTAACCCTTATCTTAAAAAAAAAATTAAAAAATCGAAAAAGTTTAGGAGATTATTATAAGCGTTTAAGTTAAAAATATCAATCCCAAAATTACATCAAACGACAGCTGAGAATATGAAAAATATTATTATGTTCATAGAATTTCGAAAATAAAACATCAAAGTTGATAAACATCAAAAAACTAAACCGAGTCATTTTTGATCCATTTCAGACGTTAACGTGATTTTTTTTATTTCCGACGGATAAGGGTTAATTAAAAATAAAAATGGTTGCAGTTGAAATAAATTTTGCTGCGAGTTTGCAGAATTTTGCAGACTTTTATAAAAGGTGCAGCAAAATTTGTTTTAACTGCAACCATTTTTATTTTTAATTAAACCCCCCTTTGCTAATTTTACGTACGTTACAAACAAAACAAAAAACAAAAAATAATAAATTATTTGTTTTTAAAATAATTTTTTTTGTTTTTTAATAAACAAATAAAAACAAAAAAAATTAAATTCATAAAAATCATATTTTAGGAACTGGAATAAAAAATCTATGAGTTGATGAGGGAAGTTATTAAAGTTTTTACGACTAGTAGGATATTTTTTCAATTTAAAATGGTTACTGAATTGAGAATTGACAAGACATAATTGAGTTTCTCGCCTAAAACTCTTCAAAGACCGATTGATTTCACGATTTTTTATCTTTCCAGTACATTTTCTTCAATTTTTTGTTAAAAATGACTGAACTAAAACCATTTATTTAACAAAGATTTGCTTTAAAATTACCTAAAAACGGCAGCATGAAGGCTTTGAAATATAAAAGAATTGATGTTTATTTTACATTAAAAGTCGTCAAGTTTTAGACTCATTAATAGACTCAATATTATTCGATTCTTAAAAAAGGTAGTTAAATTTCGAAAAGCTACAAAACATTTTTATAAGATTATCCGACAAACTAAAGTTAAGTACAGTTAACACCTTGTCTTTAGTTTTTGATTTTATGCGGCAATGAAGTACAGTCAACTTACATTTATATCACTACATACTAATCACCGGCATTCTCAAGACCAAATGGACTTATTTCATTAAAATAAAGTCTAGTTATGTCATCTTCAAGTTATATCAATGTCAAGTTTAAGGACACATGGCATGATTTTAGTGTGAGTTGACTCCATAAGTCCTCGAAGGTTAGGATTAATTTTTCTTAAGTTAAATTAGTTCAACTCGCATAATACATTGTTAACAAATTGATTGTTAACGAATTTTGAAAATTACAATTCTTATTAGTATTAGCCAACCAACATGTCAAATGTAGATGTATTTAATCGAAAGGTCTTACAAAGGATTAAAGCTACTCAAAAACGGAAGATTTAATCTTTTTAAAATTTTTTTCTTTTGGAAAAATTAATATTAGAAAATTTGTTTTTAGTTTGTTTTTTTGAAACAAAAAATAAATTTCAAAAACAAATAATTTACTTTTCAGTGATAAAACCGAAATTCGGTTTTATCACTGAAAAGTTTTTTTAATATGTTTTTTTAATATAAAACCAAAACCTTATAATCAAAGCTTTGCTTCAACCCAAAGTTTTAAAAATGGAGGATCAAGCAGTTTCAAATTTCAAGATTTAGCCAAGGATTTTTAGATTTAGATTCGGATTAAATCAAGATTTATTGGGATATTTCTATTAAACTCAATGCATTATGGTTCGCGTCATTCAATTCATATTAGGTTTTTTTTTATTTGAGGAACACCCCTATGTGGTAAAACTTAAAATTAAGATAGTCTGGAAGTTTTGCATGACGCGAATCTTGTGAAACAAAAAATTTAGAAAGACGATTTAAAAAGCTAAGTGATGAAAATTTTATTAAGCAGAGAAAAAAAAGTTTTTATTCAAATTATTTTTACAAAAAAAAAGAAGGAATGTTTTCCAGAGAATTAAATCAGGACAATACAATTAATTTTTGTTTGAATTTAAAAAAAAATATATTTGAAATCATTCGTTTAAAATTTTAACAAACTAAATTCTTAAAAAAAAAAAAACTTCACTTCAAAAGAATTCAACTCAAGTCGAAAAAAAAAGAGAAAACTTTCAAATTATACAATTACAAGAATAAAGCAAGGAATCTATTATGGTTGATTTGAATACAAAAATTTGGTTTTTGTGTTTATTTCTTTGCTGCAGTTGAAGCTCGCCTTGAAAAAAGAAATTTCAAAAAAAGTTATTTTTAAAAATTTGCAACTATTTTTACTTTTGTCTCAATGAGTACGATGGCGAGTCAACTACATTCTTTGGAGTTTCTTTTTTACTCACAGGTTTTGAAGGCTCATCAGTTTTTGATTTTTTATTGGTCACATTAGAAGCCCTAGTTGACTTTCTAGTCGGTCTTTTCGAATCAGTTTTAGTATCTTTATTATCCGATTCTTCATTTTCTTCTTCAGATACTTGTTTAGAACTATTTTTTGATTCGGTTTTTTTTACGACTTTTTCTTCTTCAACGTCACTTTCAATTTCATTTTCTTTCTCTTCTTCGCTTTCACTAGATTTTTTAGTCACTTTTTTTCCTCTTGTTGTTTGTTTAACTTCAGGACTTTTAACAGAAGATCGAATACGCCTAGACGATCTTCTCGTTTTCAAGTTATCATCGTCTTCATTTTCTTCTTCAGAATCTTGTTTTGTTGTTTTAGTCTTTTCTGGTGATAAATTGGTATCTGTCAAACGTTTCTTAGAAGCGGGTGGTGACAATGATTTTGAATCCGATTTAACAGGTGACAGTGATTCTCTATTAGACGTTTTTGATTTTTTTAAATCGCTCAAAACTATGTTATCATCATCCGAGTCCTCTTCTTCGCCTTTTTCAGATTCCACTGGTTTTTCTTCTGCTTTTCGTTTTAAGGATACAATTTCAATACGAGATGTCGTATTAGCGATAACTCGTTTAGTAGTAGTCGGATTTTTTGTAATCTCAGAAATATCGTTTATTTTATGAGAATCGTCCAGTTCAATTTGATCATGTAATTTTGTACTCTCGGTCTGTTTAAAATGTTCTTCAACCTCTTTGTTTAATTCTTTATTTTGATCGTCACTTCCATTTTCTCTGGTCGCATAAAAACCAGCTGGAAGGTTAACATCAAATTGACACTCTTTGGCTGTTAGATAATTTGTAGTCTTGGAATGCATGTGGAACAAAAATATTTCACAAATGAAAACTAAGCTCTAAATTTCAAAAAAAGTTAGGTATGAAGACTCGTACTGTTTTATTTTTCATTATATTTACTTTATTGAAAATGTACAAATTTTGGAAAGCTGATTTGTTAGAATTTTTTTCACTTTGAGTTGATTGATTATTGACCGCATTCGATGCTAAACCATCATCGCTAACTTTTATTTTGTTCAAGATTTTTTTAATCAAAGCTATTTGATAGCTGTCTGGATTCTCTAACAATGGGTCTAAAATTAGAGACATGCACCTTTAAGAAGAACAGGTTAGCTTATTTATTAATTATACGAAAAAAAAAATGAATTTAGTTACTCTTTAATTTGTTTGACTTTGTGATCATCTTTTAAAGAATCAATTTTGATGTTGTGAGCCAGTAAACTCACTGCGTATGACAAGCACATTTCAGGCAAAATTTTTCCTATTGATAAAAATATAATTAGAATTGCTATCAAGAAAATAAACAAATTTTGGTAATCGACTTTGACCCAACTAAGCTAAAATGCGAAGCGTAAACACCTTCAAAATCATACCTTAGTGGTCGAATGACTCTTTGAGCAGTAAATAAGGTAAATGGATACAATAAACGAAGAGTTCCAGCAGTAAGACTCTCAGCAGTAAACCTTAAGCCCTAAAAAGTTGTCTCAGTCTTTGGTTATCCGGAAATTTTTAGGGTCATCCGAGACAGTGCGGAAACTTGAAGGTTTTGGATCTAAACGAAATTAAATGATTTTGATGGGCATGTTTTCATATTTGCAAGACTGTTGGCTCTTAACGACCACATTTTGGTGATATTTTCTCATTCCATTCAAAAGTTATGGAATAAAAACTTTTTCAATCTAAATTTTTTAATCTTAAAATGATCAGGCTCATTTTTAGAGGAATTAGAGCGTTTTCTTCGAAATGGAACATTACAGTTTCTATCGAATGGTGTACCGAGGACACTCGAAGGATTTGGATGGGGTTACATCTAGGGAGCTTATTCCTCAAAAAAAGCGTAAACTGGAAAGTTTTTTTTTGAAAACTAGAAAGAACAAGGTACAAGTTTACAAAATTTCATCAATTTTAGTAAATGAGATCGAATTCAGGACAACCATAATTGAAAACCTGCTAGTTGAATCAGAATTTTAGAAGCATGGTGATCAATCTATCATTTCATAGAGATCATTTCATCCGAAATCAGGAAATTTTATAGAATTGAAAAAGGGTAGTCATTATTTTTTAGCTAAACTTAGATGGAAAGTTGTTTCTCGATCGAGTTTGAATTTCTCATCTTTGCAAAAGTCTAGTTTCAGTCCGGCTAACGATTTTTTTGACTCAGCCGAATTCAACTCTTGACATGGGGGTTTGGGCCTAAGAATACAAATATTTAGTAAAAAATTACAATTTTGGAAATTCATGAATCATCAGATATAAAAATTTAGAAAAATCGAAATTTTAGATATTTTAAGATTTTCGGGTCTAGTCGACTTTGTGATCTTGGGGTTCACATAATCTGTGATCAAGGTCATCTTGCTGGTTTTGTGACCGACAATGATCACAAAATGGTTGATCACGTGCTTTTTTTTTATATTTAAAATATTTTGATCACACCTAAGTTTTTAAAGATCACACTGATGATCCAAGTTCTTTTAAAATTTTTTGCTTATATCATTTCCCCCAGAGTTAACTCGCTATTAATGAAATATCACTATTAGAATTAATGACTATGAAATCTCACTAAATTCGAGCAATTTAGTTAACATTTTTTATTGTAAACGCTTTCGTCCATGTTTAAGGGAAAATAAATACCGTAAAAGCCCAAAAGTCAACCCATGGGGTAAAAGAAAATTGACCGATCAGCAACAGCTCTTAGAAAATGGGGCAAGTGTTACGGTAAAATAAGTAAGGAACACATTTTGTAGATTTCATATGCGTAGATGCAAAGTTCATTTGGACTCTTTACTTTATTTTTAAAAATTTCGTTGATCACTATTTTTTTTAAAGATCACATCATTAAAATTTTGATCACACATTTCTTATTCACCATATTTTTAAAATTAAAAGATCACAAGAACAGTGATCAGAAAAAATTTAGACATCATCGGTCACAAAACCAGCAAGATGACCTTGATCACAGATTATGTGAACCCCAAGATCACAAAGTCAACAAGACCCAGATTTTCATTAATGATAAATGTCTTATACAACCCTGATCATTCAAACTTCCAAAAATGAACCTTCCTGAACGTTCAAGGGTCCATGAAGCTTCATATTTCTTCGTGGATTTTTTTTAAAATTTGAAAAAAAATGAAATTTTAGAAAAATAATGAAAATATTTGAAAATCTTTGAGGAGATTTGAATCTTCTGAAACCTCTTGAAGCTTCATGAAGTTTCATTTTTGGAAGTTTTGAATGACCAGGGTTGTAGATACTTTTGTTAAATTAAAGTTTCATTAAAAGTTTGCGATACTTAAAATTTTGTTTTAAGTTCATTCTCAATGTAAAAATGCAAACTTAGAATCAAGAGAAATAGTTAAATACTGAACTTTTGATGCTCTTAAATTTGAGCTGTGATCCAAGTTAATTTAGAAACAATTATGGGAAAGGTAAAAGTAATACCTTTTTGGCCCGGTAAATTTTTTTGATCTTTTGAATCTGTTTGACGATATTGTTTGATTAACGACGCGTAGATTTTTTTAACTTTCATTTTCCTCTCTTTATTCGTATCGAGGCCACATAAAGCAAATATACCCATATAATACGGCGGAAGTTTGCTCGCTTTCAGCGGTTTTGTAAGTTTTTTAATAATTATGTCCCTTACATTATTCACCGGGTCCTGAAATAAAAATGTATCCGTTTTATTTTTAATGTAAAATTTGAATTTTTGATAAAATCTTACAATCATAAGTTTGGCTAGAATGTGAAAGTATTCGGCAGTAATGAGTTGTTTAAAACAAGGTTCTTGTGCTAGCTTTATTATCTGAGAACCACATACGGCTCTAATTCGAGATTTTTCAGCCTCACTTTAAAAACAAGGTTTACTCTTTGAGTTTTTTGAACTGTTTCAAACTGTAAGCCTTACCTAACAACAACCTTATTCTTAACTTCTTCAGTTGAATCGTCACTTGATTGTTGTTGTTTATTGACAGATGTATCAGATACATTCTCACGGATGAGCTTGAACAAAATCTTTAATGTTATAATTATATTCGTACATTCAGCTTTTAGACCCAAACACCATCGACTAACAAGCTTTATTGCTTCAATCTTTTACAAAAATTATTTAAAAAAGAGCGATTTTTTAAACTTTTTAGAATTTATTACTCTTGCTCTCGTAGGTATAGGCAGCTCCTCTTCATTTTCACACCATTTTCCAGCTAGTTTTAAATTATTTTTTCGCTTAGTCGCTAACGAATTAGAACTCTCATTGAACGAAATGTTCAATTGAGTATTCAACGGTTGCATTAAAATTTCTTTAACAATATTTTTTGAAATAAATTCCTTTATCTCTTTGCCAACTTTTTTTGGGATTAGAAAACAAATGTGACCAAGACTTATCAAACTTGTAATAAACGTTTTTCCGTTTTTTTCTTCTGCTTCTTGAAGTAAATCCTTAAAGAGAATTATAAAAATCTTATAGAAATGAGGGAGATAAGCTACATACTTTATAGATTTCGTATAAGATTTCTTCGTTTTGAGGACTTTCAAAATTTTTAAAAATCAAATTGACAGCATGCTTTGCTTGCTTTGGCTTGCCAAATTTGCATAAATTTTTCAATTTATCTAAATGTTCATCGTTTATTCTATTAAACGCTTCCGATTCGTCTTTTGGTCGCGAAATTGTTGAGTAGTAAGCACTCAAAAGTTTTAGTGTCGAACTAGCAACGTTGTCTTTACGACAATTGACAAAACTGAACAATTTTTTGTAAGTATTGGAATTATTAAAACCGTAATTGTTGTGAATCATGAGTAAAAGATTAAGAAGTTTAATGCCTTTTTCGCCGTCATCGTCAACGTGTCGTATTAACAAACGATCTGAATGAGGATTCGAATTTTCTGAACTCTTAGTTGCTATATCATCATCTTCACCAGCTTCTTCATCTATTTCCATACTGTCCATTGTTTCATCGTTTTCTTCTTCTTCGGATTCTTCATCTTCATTTTCAGAGTCATCTTCATCTTCGCTTGATTCGTCTTTACGTGCTTTTCTGGCTCTCCCACGAACTGGTTTTGACGCAACCTTCTCAGACTTTTGTTTCTTCTTGCTCATTAATTTACGTTGTTTAAGAGTCAATCTTTGTCTGACTTTAATCTCAATTAGTTCAATCAACTTTTCAATACACTCTTTATCGATAACTATCGACGACATACGTTCGATTAGTCGCTTGGCCATGGACAATTGTGTTTGATTCAAAGTGTTTAAATTAGTCAAAATCATTTGCTTTAATAAAAAATAATGAAATATTTATTGATGAGAATAGATGTCAAATCTTACAATCAATTGAAGAGATTTTGAGCATGAATTGTTAACATTGACTAAATTTTTGAAAAAGTTTCTAACATTGTGATTTGTTTTTAACAAGTTTAAAAATGTTTTCATAAAATCGTGACCCTTTGAAGTGTCCAATAAGTGCTCTTGAATCATACGAAAATTTTGTTGAGATTAAAATTTTTTTAAATTTTTGTTGTTGGAAAAGTTTGTTCTTACGTGATATGAGCATGACTTCATTGAAATTAGGAGAATTGACATCAATTTTTGGATTTGATTCAATTTTTTCTATCATTGATTTCATTATTGAGTTCAAACTAGTTTAAAAAAGATAAGATTTGAAGACCTTATTTTGTAGTAAAAATAAAAGCTTACAAAACTCTATTCTTCATGATCTCAATCAACGACCTTAAAAAAGATTATTATAAAGAATTTTCACTTCTTATTTTGATATATTGAAAATTTAGGCCCTTATCAAGTTATCGACACGTGTATATCTAATTTAATTTGGAGTTGATAATGCCGTGAAACAACATCAAAAATCACCTTATTAAAATGGAATTTTCCTTTTCTAACATAAGAAAAAGATCATTTCAAACAATTTAAAAGTCATTTAAATTTACGATTGCATTTATGGCCTGGCCGTTAATAATGATAAGGCAAAATTATATTTTAATTGTAACCAAATTGCTCTGCCTCGGGTATCTTAACCAGATGGTAGCCAATAAAATACCTATCCCATTCAAGATCCCCCATATTTTCGAAAAATGTCTGACCTCCCGAAAAATCGAGACTACAAGCTTATGGTCGAAATTTGAAGAAACTTTTTTTCTTGACAATTATAAAAGTTCATAAACTAATAATCTTTGGAAATTTGTGGTCCTAAAATTCTGGACAATTGTCTGATGATGCAACAATACCTCAATCCGGAACTTAGGCAAAGTGTTTTTATTTAAAAATTTAATTTTTTCATAAAAGCTTTAGGAAATTCTAAACAAAAATTAGAATGTGTTAGAGATAGTACGTGGGTGCTAGCTAATGATGTTTACCAAGAAAGGAATCATATAGCTTATAGACGATATAGACCTTTTTTCAGGAAGTTTAGCAACTATTTCAGCTTTTTTAAAAGAGTATCTTTTGAGCTTCCCTTATGTGAATACAACCTACAACTTAGTGGCCTTCAAAAATAAGAATTCATATCTTAAATGTCTACTGCAACAGTCAACAGCTTCGGTCGATTCAAAGGTCATTTTACATTTTACATTCCTTTAATTGACAAAACATTTTTTGTCACCTTGAAACAATAATTGCATAGTTAAGGTAGTAAGAAAGCGCCTTGAAGACCCCACGATATTTGCTTGACATAAAATTTTATGAAAATCTTAAAATTAACTCAAAAATACGTGTCAAAAAAAAATATCAAAAAAATAAATTTTCAGGTTTTTAGATAACAAGAATACTTACAAAATTGAATATTCATCAAAAGTCGTGTAAGCATAATATAACTGAGCCATTTTTTCTTTAGCTCCAAACGAATATGGTACAATACTACTATTCAAAAGTCTTTCAACCAAAAGTCTTAAAAAGAAAAAGTTAATTTTAACCAATACTTAATGACATTATCGGTTCTAAATTTTACTTGTCATCCACAGACTCTTGAAAATAAATTCTCATAATTTTAGTCGGTATCCAATTAATAACTTGTACAGTTGTACGACTAATATTAGTTTTTGAGTGAATTTTTTTGTACAAAGCAGCAAGACCTTGCAGTGCCATTTTTCTAACTTTTATCTTGACATCTAATGTTCGGTCTTTAAGAACGTTTAATATTTCCAAAGTGATCAAATTTGAATCTTGTTTGATTGCTTTTAAAATTTCTTGAACAACTTCGAATCTTAACGATTCTTCTGAGTCCAATGAACGATTTTTAATAATCTCTATTATTTGATCCAAGACACTCGAATTCGAGTGTGTATTTGCTGTTGAGCTCAAAGTAGTCGTATCAATAGACAATGATAGTTGAGTACTCGATATTGATTTAATCGAATTTGATTGTTGTATTAAAAAATCACAAATATGTTGGATACATATTTTTCTAATATCTTCATTGGCATCTGCAAAACGTTCCAAATAAGCTTCCCATAAGTTAGGAACTTTTTGGGCTAAGATCGAATCTTTTTCGCTAAACATTTTAGACAATAATTTTGTGTACTCTCTTCTCTCTTTTAAATCACTACTTTTGAGTTTGTATTCCAATTGGGGTAATACTAATTCCAATAAAGCATATCGAATATTTTGTAATTCGTATATAATTAAACATAACTTGTCGGATATGAATTGAGCTGATGTACCATGAACAGTGTTACCACCGGGTTTATCAGCGTTAAGCGAAGAGTTGAAACTATCTTCACTACTAACACTAGCATTTAAATTTGATCCTGATTGGGCGTGATTAGTTATACTCAAATTTCCTCTACTTGTCAACAAAATGTTGTTCAAATGCTTAAAAGATGAATGTTAAAATTTAACTTAATCCTGAAAAAGGTCATATTTAAGCTTCTTAAAGCTGCTTTAAACAAAGGCAAATGGTTTTGTAGGTTTTACAAAAAAGTTTATTTCATGAAAAAGAAAAGTGCTCACGCTACCAAAATTCACTTTAAAATTTTTGTGTAATGACACTCTGAAAATCGTCTATTTTTTAAGATATCTGTCTCAGATTACGGTACTGTACTTTATCTTTATTTTCCTTTAAAAAATAAAAAATTCTAAAATTTAAAAAAAGCCTAGACTTTTGTTAAGAATGATTTTTACAGTGAACCAAGCATCCTAGAAGAATAATTCTTTTATCAAACGTAAGCTTAGACGATTCTCTACAAGATTCTGATGGGTTGGTTGAAAGTTTGCTTTTCATTTTTGAGAAAACCATAGGTAAAAAACGAAAGTCCGTAGAGGTTAGGGAATAGGGTTAATCCCGAACCGTTACTTTTACTTTTTCAAAAAGTGGCCCATATAAAAGATAATATAATTTTCTATCGAATTGTATATAAAAAAATCAGGTTGGGTATTCCCTTCGAGAAAAAAGTATAGGCCCGTTTTTTTTCAAAAAATAGGTGTTCCGTGTTTTAGCAACAGCCTTAAAATCAGTTCAGCCAAAATCGGCTCACTCAATTCCGAACTGGGATTCGGAACTCCCTTAAATCATAAACTGTTAAAGCTAAAGCACTGGAGCTTAAATTAGAAGATTTTTAACTATCTTGCTTTTTGATCAAACTTGTCAGATGTCGTTTTTTTTTCAGTAACTTTTTCCGAGACAGACATCCAGTCAGAACCAGGACCAAAACCTATTTAAGCAATTTCGAAGCAAAATTTAAACTTACATTCTGAACAAGGAACTCAAAATTTTCATTTCCTTTTTTGATCAAATTAGAGGCCAAATTATAAGCTTCTTTGTTATTGCTTTTTTGAGGTTCTATTATTCGAGCAAATAGAGTATCCAAAACGCGACTTGAAAGATGATCTGACTCATTGAGTAACGGAAGGAGTAATTCAAATAGTTCGACTCTTACATTAGCATCTGTCCGGTCACTTTAAAATAAAAAAAATATTAAATTCTACAGGACTTGATCTAAAACCAAAAATTCTACTTGATAATTTTAAAAGCCACGTCAAAAACTTCAGCGATTATGTCTTGGCTATCCTCTAATTCCAAACAAAGCAAAAATTTGTTATCCTGACGAAGATTTTCAAGCAAATAGTGGTATCTATTATAAGCAGTTTTTGACTTGTCTCGAAGTCCTTTAAGTTGACTGGCGAGGAAAAGAAATATTTTCTAAAAAATTTTAAAAAATTAAATTTCTTTTAAAGTTTTTAAAATGGAAAGAATTACTTTTAAATTTGAAGGATCATGATAAGGAAGATCAGGCGCATAAAGCCGAATAACATCAGCTACACAACAAGCTACTAAGAGTTTAACATCATCATGTTCATGATCTATAAACACGTCACTTCCGAGTAGAATTGAGAGTTCTTTGTATTTATCAAGCGATGGATCTTTGGTAAAATTTTGAAAAGTTTGTTGGATTTTCTTTAAAAATAACAAAAATTGAGAATTTTAATTTTTGGATTTTTTGAATTTTTTCTTACTTTAAGGCGTCGAATTAATTCGTCATTAGCAAGTTCAACCTGAATATCCTTACAACCAGGCGGATACGTAATTTCGTTCATTATTTTTAATTTGGTTTTCGACTAAAAATAAAACGAATTCGGTTTTTTTTTTTATTTTATGCTCAAATATAAATTAAATTAAGTTTTTTTTTGGCAAAATATGCATAAAAACAGAATTCAAATTATTTTTATTTTCGTTAATTTTGCATTAATTTTAACCAGGAAAATAATAGTAAAATTTTTTTTCTATTTTTAATAATTGAACTAAGTAGATTTGGGTCTAAACAAAAACCGCGCTTTTGTATGTTATACTCAAATAATATTTCTATAAAATATGTAATGACATTTAAGATATCGATTGTATAATTTTATGAAGATATGCCTTGATTTTTGTCTTATTAACTCGTTAATTTTTTTTTAATTCAGACATGATTCACTGGTCTCTTGATGAGACCTTTTTCAAGTTCATAATCAACTTGAGTTCAGTTATGCAGCAAATGTTATTTGCAGAGCTTTGTTACTATGGCTAGGTTCCAATTAGAGCTTTTAATGTACTTTTTTCGGTTTGCAAATGTAATTTCTGAAAGTTAATGACTAAAAAGTGAAGGGTTATGACATGAACAGCACTAATCAGAAAACTTATTGAAACAATGGTAATCTAGGGTTTTTGGTAATCTTGGGTAGATTACATTTATTGTGCCAAATTTTTATCTACCGTATTTCCTTGCTTATAATCGACTAAAAATCGCATCTTCTAGGGGTAAAATCATGCCAAAGCGAATTGAATTTCAGGTTCTCTAAGTCAGGATTATATATATATACAACTCAGTCCGGTCTACTTCAAAATTACAAGGTTGCAACAGATCTGATCTTCATCAGTCTACAAAAAAGGGTTGTTAGGTGAGCACTTGTAAACAAGGAAATAAGGTAATTAATGATCTCCTATTTTTTGCATTTGAATTCTTACTCTCTTTTCTAAAAAAGTTTAAACATTAGCTAAGTCATGATTCGCAAAAGTTATATTGGTCTGAAAGCTGAGGAGCTCTCTTTGGTACAAGGACCCATATACGCTCGTATATTCGGGCGGGACCGAATAAGAAAAGACACTTCATCATATTTTTTTCGGTTGACTTTGATTTTTGTGCCTCTAAATTTAAAGAGAGTGATCAAAACTATTACACTTTAGACTGGATTGAGGGGGGAGGGTCTTTTAGATCCTACTTGGATTTTAGCACTCTAAAAAACTAATTTTATCATTGAAAAATAATTTACAACACAAGTAAGACTTATCTGAACACATATATTAACAATTCATGAGTTATTAAAGAACAAATAAATGCTGACTTAAACCTAATTCCTGAGGAATGCAGCTTAGTATATGCTTAGTACTGATGCCTAAATGTTGTTCATCGACCTCCAGTTGCTGCTTTATTTAATGAATATTGGGCTGCTGCTTTCTCAAAAAGATTGTCTAAAATGCCAATGCCTAGTCTGAAACCACGTAAAAAGTACAAAGTATACCAAACTTAGGTCTATCAAACAAGGTTCATTTTTCTACAAATTTAAAATACCAATTATTAGTATTTTGGAAGTGGTCGAATATTGGGCTAAAGAGCGCAAACAATCAGACATTCATGAAAGTCTCAAAATATCTAATTTAAGGGGGTAAAGCAATAAAAGTTTTTGTTCATAAATTTTAATTTGTTTTTTTCCATTCAATATTGTGACCAACTGGTCTTAAGATTAAATGGTGAATTTTTTTTCTATAAAAAATAAAATACGGTAAAATTACACTTTTACGTAAAATTACGTAATTTTAACTCGAAACCACGTGTCAAATCATTAATGCAAGCCACTCAACTAGCAAATCTTTAGCAAATCTCCCTGTGAAAGAGATCTTTATACAAAGGGATCAAAAATGAGACACTCAAATAAAATTGCGACGGTCAAAGCAGATCGTACCATGGGTTTAATTAGGAAATCTTTTAAGCATCCTTGTCGTGAGACAATCAAGTTGTAGTTTCCTAGTGAGTATGCGGTTAGTTCATTATGTCCATAATTGGAAAAAGATATTAATGAGATAAAAGGTAAAACACAGAGCAACAAAGATTCTAAAATTCTAAAATATTTTTTTCGGAATTGCGGAAATTTTAAAAATAAGATTTTGTTATGTTAAATTTAAAAATCACAATGGTTTTATCAAAACCAGATATCTAACAATTCGCACACTAGATTCAAACTAAAATTAACTATAAAATTTCAACTAATGAGAAGTATTTTAAAACATAAACATTTAAAACATTTAAAACATATTATGTTTTAGCAAAATTAAAACATAATTTATACATTTAAAACATATTAAAACATGTACTGAATTAAATTTGTGAATGTTTTAAGACGAGTTTGTTTTAAAATCAAGGCTTTTTTTATTGGTTAAAACATCTAAAACTTTTTTTTTAACGAAGAAAAACTAAATTTTTTATAAGCTTAACTTAAATGAAGCTGATTAAAAAAGTTTTTGAAAAGTGAAGCAACCTTATTTTCAATAAATCCAATTACCAAATTACCAATTTCAATGACTCATTTGGTCTATGGGATGGTTTTGCTTTTTATTAAAATTAAGTTTTGACAAAAATCACTAAAAAAATATGAAATACACGAAATACCTTAGGAAAATCATTAACATGCTTTAATTATAAAGATTAATTGGCTTTTCAACAAAAGAGTAATAGCATAATCTTAAAGATCTGATTCCGTTTTTAATATTGTTTGCTTTAATGAAGAAAGACGGCAAGTTACTAACATACGGAATGTTGATAAATGATTATGCTCATCTTTACTTACAAGACTCTCTTTTGTTAAGAACATCATCAAGTCTTCGTGATAAGTTTCCTAAAGGCTCTTTGTTTCGCTTGGTGAAGGAGAACTACTGAAGAGTGTTAAACGAAAACACATTTTCTGCTTTCGATCTGTGATTTGTCGTTTGCAACAATTCACAAAAGATATCATCGAATTTCTAATTAAGAACTTTATTCTATATGCGTTAAGATATCGTGCCCAGAGTTTTAAGCATCGATGCAAATATCTCAATAAGTGGACTCAAATTAGGGTTGTTAAACGTTAAGTTTTTTGAAACATTGAAATTTTCCTTTAAAATTTCAAACAAAAAAATGGTTCTTCGAAATTAGGCAAGTTAGTATATTTTCTTGGTCGAAATTTTATTTCAAAATGTGAATTTTCGAAATTCGACTTGAAAAAAAATTCCAAGATTGAAAATCTAAAGTTTGAAATTAATTGAAACTCGTAAGTAAATTTAGGCTATTAAAAGGAAAGGAAACACTTTGGAGTTGAAAATTGGACATATTACGTTCCAAATTCTCAAGAGAAGCTTATTAAAATCATGAACATGATTTTCTAATATTTCCTTGAGTTAAAAGGAGGAACCTATTTATATCTAGATGATAAATAAAGGTGTTAAATACTAGAAAGACAAATCATTTTAGAATTCAGAAGAAGCTAGGTACATTCATACTTATTTTTTACGTTTTATGATGACTTTCAACGAATAGTAACAAAAAATTTGAGTGAAATATTTTATGAAATTTAAAACTTTAAGAATTTAAAAACCTTCAATTAAAAAGTTCAAAAGTTTGAAATTCGGTTTTTTTAAACTTGAAAAATAAGTTCGATCAAAAATTTTTCGAGTCAAGTTTGGTCAAACTTAAATGTTTTAAAAATTATTTCAAGTCGAAAAATTTTGAAAAAACTTCGAAATAAAAAACTTCGTTTAACAACCCTAACTCAAATCCAAAAGTGTTTTGGTCAAATAAAAGGATTTATACAGTCTCCTCATTTTTCAGCAAATTATTTAAGCAAAACCGTTAAACAAATCATTTTTTTTTTCTTAAATCTTCTCAATATTTTTTTTTCTCAGAGAAAAGCTCGATACATTTTAGATAAAAGGTGATAAGAATTTAAAACCATTGAAAAAAGAAACTAAATGACCCGTAAAATCCAAAGGCTTCAAGGTTGAATTCGATCGAATTAAGACCTTCTCAATATCCTTAATTATGTTTTATCTCATGCTTATAAAAAATTAGATACTACAATATGATTCGGAATTTTTTTCTTCGTTAAAAAAAAAGTTTTAGATGTTTTAACCAATAAAAAAAGCCTTGATTTTAAAACAAACTCGTCTTAAAACATTCACAAATTTAATTCAGTACATGTTTTAATATGTTTTAAATGTATAAATTATGTTTTAATTTTGCTAAAACATAATATGTTTTAAATGTTTTAAATGTTTATGTTTTAAAATACTTCTCATTAGTAAAATTTCATTAATATTTTTTTTCATTTTGATTCAAGCAAATCGAAAAATTACAACTGTAGATAAACCAAAATAATGTAAAAAAATTATTTATTCACGAAAATTAAAGACAAATAAAATATTAATTTATTTTTTTTTCATCTAATCAATTTTCTGTTTTAATGAATCTACACTTAATATTCAAAGGCATAAAATTCAAATTTTCATGCATTTTTTATAAAAATAATAATTCTAGAAAATATATATAATTTCCTTGTTGATTTTTTTTTGAGTTTTTAAAATAACAAAATGGTTCTAGTTGAAGACGTTACAAATAATCAAAATGAATCTGCGTCATCTTCTTCTGATACAAATCAACAGACAAATACTCAACAAAGTCAATCAAACTCAGGACTAAGTGTAAAATTTCTAATTTTTTACCGTAAAACCTTGCAAACTACTTAAACAATCTAGAATTTATCTAGGGTTATTGAGAGGGGTTTTATGGTACACGTCACTTGATTTTTTGGCTTTACTTAAACAAAATATTTATTTTATCTAGGGCTATATAATGCAAGATAAAACATCATTCGTGATGTTTTTGACAAGAATTTTTAGCGTAGTGTGTACCATTGGATTTTTAATCCCAATTTTCGGGTAATTTTTTTCATGGAATTGGCATCATGAAGCTAAAGACTGTAGTGGGATCATTATATTTTACCGTCTAAATTACTATCATAAATATACTGGTTGTACCTAAATTACGGAACATTGTTACCGAACGCTGGAACGGAATAATAACTAAAATACGGAATAATTTTTTAACGGAATGAAAACTAAAGTGCACAACAAAAAACGCCTTATTTAACGGAATTTTTAATGCTAATATACGCAACAAACAACGGAATGATGAAAACCTAAAATACGGAAATTTACGGAACTTATTTAGAATTCTGAAAAAATATCATTTTTGATGCCCAGTTTCCGTATTTTAGAACATGTTATTAAAAATTTTTTTTACCCTCATATTCTCAAATACAGTGTATCCTGATAACGGGAAGATGTTATTTATTCTAAACTTATATTTTTTTCAATGACAAAGAATTTGACATCCAAGTTTTTAGCTTTTTTACAATTTCCCAAAATTTCAGGTCACTAAATCTAAGAAAGGCTCTAATAGAACCCATGGTTAGCAAGCTTGCCTAGCTAGAGGGTTGAAGGTTCGATCTTCACAAGGAATGAAAAATTTCTGGCTCATTTTGGAGAATTTGACGAGGATGTTTAACCATTCGTTTTTCAAAAATGGTATTACTTTAGTCAAAAAGCAGCTGTGGATCGGCTGACAGTGAATAAAAACAGGCGACGAAAAGATTGAGAAAAGGTAATACGCGCTTTGGCTATCATTCCGTTAAAAAATTATTCCATATTTTAGCAGATAGTGTATTGGTGTGCTGTATTTTAGAACTTTCCGCTCAGCTGCATTCGGTTCCAGCGTATACTAGATATGATGAATAGTGGATTGATTAAAACCTGATAGTCCTGGTTATTTTATCGGAATGGGTTAATTGTAAACCAACTTATAGCTATTTGTATAAAATGAAATTGTATCACACTACAGTATATACTTCATTAAGAAGTTATAGCTAAACTATAAAAAAAAATTTAAGATATGATCAAAACACCCTTTACCAAAAAGCAATAATGTCTAGTGTAGCTACATCGGCATTGAAACTTCATCAGCGTATTTCAAATGAAAGATTTCAATTAAATCGAGAATATTTTGCAAGACTTATGATTGAGGATAGTTTTCATTATTTGTTGTATTCATTTATATTCTTAAACACATCACCAATTACAGGTATTTATTCAATCAAAAACAATTTTAAAATTTTAAAAATTTATTGATATTTTTTTCAAGTGATTTTGGTTCCGATTGTTTCGTTTGCCCTATTGCATCTTTCTGTTTATCTAAGAAATTTATTGAATTTTTTTGGCCCGAATTCGTTTGGACTTGTTCGCAAAGGTATTAACTTGGTTACAGCTAAACAAAGAGACATTATGAGATTTGTAGCTGTAAACGAAATTATATTAGCTCCAACAATTCTCTTCATGATACTCACGTAAGATCAAAATAAATTTATTTATTTTCAAGTCTAATTGTTTTATAAACTAAAAGTGGAAAATGTGGTTTATTTGTTCCATTCATTTATTATCGTTTCATTTGCATGAGATATCAATCGAGACGTAATCCTTACAGCAGAGAGATGTTTCATGAGCTTCGTATGACAATTGATATGTACACAAGTCGTCCTAATTGTCCAGCTGCTTTAAAAAATTTGGCACAAAAAATGGTCGGTGTTGTAACCAGATTGGCTCCTCCACAAATTCAATAATCTGTTGGATCTTTCATTGAGTTCTAAATTCGCTTAAATTTAATTAATTACTTAAAATAGATTTTTACTTCTTTTTTTTTGATTTTTTTCTCTTTTAAATTAGTGTTTTTTCATTGTATTAAACATTTAATTTTTCAAATTCGAATTTACTGTTATGTCTCTTTAACTTTTGCTTGATCAAAATCTTTTAAAAATTTTAAATCCATTAAGCCTTATTAATAAAAATTAGGCATTAAAAACATATTTTTCTGATTGTTAATTCATCTAACAGATAAATCAAATCTGTTTTTGTGATTAAATAAAAATACCCATTTAATCGTATTTTTTAAAATACCGTATGCAACTATACCATGATTTTCTTCAGAAAAATGTTTGTAATTAGCAAAATTAATTTAATGTTACAGTTGGTCTTGTAACAGGGTCTTTCCCAGGAATTTTCTGTCTTTGATGAGGAGAGGGACGTCTCGGCCAAATACGAAATGATAAAAAAACTGTGTGGTCCCTCATAGCATTCTTATGTTTAAAGTATTCTTATTTAAACCAAACTTAGGGACTGAATGATTTGTGCATGTTTTCTTCTTGTAAATTGACTCGTCTCTTTTTAAAATTATCAGTCGATTGATTTGCTTTTTTTCCCAATTAAGCTTTTCAAAACGATGATGAAGGACGTTTTAAAGACGTTTAACCATCAGCCGCAAACAACTCTGATAAGAAAATTTTTTTCTTAAAAATCTGTCAATCTTTCACGAGTTATGGGCAATTTTTTTACTGAAAAAAGAACTAATTAGAATTATTCGATTATTCAACATCATTTTTTCCTCGTTATATTAAGTCTTTAAATGGTAGACTATTAGGGCTGAATCAACTATTGCTTATGACAGAGAAACTGAGACGAGTCACACTTGACACGAACTTTTAGAACCGTGGGTAGTTAAACCGACGTCAAAAAATTGGATATTTATTTAATTATAAATAAATATCAAACACAATTCGTTAACCAAATGTTATTCTCTGCAAAATCAAAAATTCGTTCAAAACTGGTTTTTGAGAACGTCCAAAGTCCTTTTTATCACAGAACCATTCTTGAATAAAGATCGATGACTTGGTAACCGCATTGAGATATATTAATGCAGAGCAACGAAACTTGCCTCTTGCCTAAAAAAACAAGAGTTACGAGGAACCAAAAACACAAACCTAAAAGACCGAATAAAAAGAGGTCACTTGATACAATTTTATAAAATCTTAGAAATTTTAAATGGTGCCACCCAATTGCCAAAGTTTGTAGCATTTAGCAATCAATAAAAAACGTCACAGATTATTTACAACAATTATAAAATAAAAACTGTAGTCTTTGTGACGGCGGTTCACGGATTGATTGTGTGAACGTTCGTGTAATAGAAATCAACAAATAAAACTCATTCAAGAAAACTGCAGATCATTCAAAATCTCTAAATTACAGATGACAGGTGCAACAGAAAATAGGCCGTTCGCATAAAAATTACGGCGATTTGAAGTTGCGAATCAATTTAATAAAACCAAAAAACTCAATTTTATTTTTAAAATCTTTAGAAAAAGTACCTATAGTTTTCTTCTTATGCAGAGATATACCTACAAGGTCAACATTAAATGTAAAACTTTTGTGTAAAATCTGCAAATATATTTGCAGAGTACAGAATGCAGACAATGTAAATAGATTTAATTTAAATGCGCAATTCTGTTGCAGAAATTTGCAGATCTTACATTAAGGTTTTACATGTAATGTTGTCCTTGTAGGTATATCTCTGCATAAGAAGAAAACTATAGGTACTTTTTCTAAGGATTTTAAAAATAAAATTGAGTTTTTTGGTTTTATTAAATTGATTCGCAACTTCAAATCGCCAAAATTACCACTTATTTAAAAAATGTAAATTTTATTAAAAAATTCGAGTCAAAATATTTCTTTATTTAAATCATCAAAAAAAAATGAAAAAAAAAAATTTTAAAAAAAACCTCAACAGCACTTTTTTTTATTCTCTTGGGTGTTTTCATTTGATAAAGTTAATTTACCAGTTGCCTGTTTTTCTTCTTCTTGCCGTAAAGCATTCTCTTTTTCTAAAATCTAAATTCAAACAAAATTTCTAACCAGGTCTAAACAAACGAAAAATTTAATCAAAACGAGTTACTTTGGAAACCAAAAATTTAGCTGCTTTTTCTACATTTATATCATCTTTAGCAGATGTCTCGAACCATCCGACAAATCCTTTATCTTGACAAAATTCATTCATTTGCTCGTTGTTATTTGCTAAATTTTCCTTTGCTAAATCACACTTTCAAAATTTCAAAGGTTACCTCTGATAAAAAAAACATAAAAATTTTTTTTATTTACTTTATTAGCTAGTAAAACACATGGTATGCGACTTCCATCGGGCAAGCTTACTTTTGAGTCTAGATCATTTTTCCATCTTATGACAGCTTCAAATGTTGAAGCTCTAGTTACATCGAAAACAATAAAGCATCCAACTGCATCTTTATAATAAACTCTAGTCATATTATAAAATCTTTCTTGGCCTATTAAAAAAAACAACTTAGATTGAAATTGATGCTAATTAGGTTTCTAAGTAAACCTGCAATATCCCACAATTGAACTCGAATTAATGTATTGGCATCCCAATTAATCACTTTAAGGGCAAAGTCAACTCCGATCTAAATTTCAAAATTATAATGGAATATTTATTTATTCTAAAATGAATCATCCTACGGTTGCTCTATAATTTGGACTGTAAAGATTATGAACATAACGTTTTATTAAACTTGTTTTCCCTGTTCCCAATTCTCCAATTACCAATATTTTATACAAATGTTCTTTTTTATCGTTCCCTGTGTTACCGCTCTTAAGTGTTAATTTATTGAATTAAAATCGTATAAATTGAGTTATGTACCAAAAAAAATCCCACCATTTTAAACTCAGATTTTTAGTATTTATTTTGAATTAGTTTTTGTCAAGTAATTTGAATTCAGCTTTTCGAAAATAAATTTTCGCTAAAATATTAACTCAAGACTCGCACAAGTTCTTGTTCATAAGTTGATCATATGATGGCGAATTTTCTTTAATTATAGATAAAAAATTCTTCAAGTCATAATAGTTTTTTTTAATAACAAGACGTTAAATTTCGAAATGATTTTATTAATAAGGTCGTTCAAATACAGTCATTGCTTGAAAAATTCTAATTTATCACTAAAAAAGCCGGGGCTGATTGACGTTTGTTGTAATGCATATATCACTATGCGGTCACAGCACATTTTGGATGGAATGGAATAAGTGATATATTCGCACAAAGACTGTACATTAAATTCACGCTATATTCAAAATACAATGAGAATATATCAATTTGAACGAATTTAGGGTTCAGAAATTATTTTTAAAAAAATGCTACTTCTTGGATTAGTTTTTGTTATTTTTTCAAAACAACTCCGCATGCTTTACTTTTCAGTATTTAAAAAAAAATGAATCAGTAAAGACTCTTCAAGGCTCAAAAGTTAAAGAAACACAGATTATTTTTGGTGATTTGAAGTTGCATATCAATTCAAAAAGATCAATTCGATCATTTCATATTAAAACTTTAATAGAAATCAAAGTAATATAGAAATTTTTGGATGTAACAAAGCATGTCGCATTTAGAAAAAGATTCTGCAATTTATCAAAATGCACATTACAGATCACACACCATTAAATTGATATATTTTTAAATGCGCCATTTTTTGCAGACTTTTTGCAGAAGTTAAGTTAAAATATGACATTCTTTATCACACACAAAAATGTATCTCTGCAAAGCCATTTCTATATTACTTTGATTTCTATTAAATTTTTAATTTGAAATGATCGAATTGATCTTTTTGAATTGATATGCAACTTCAAATTTGCCATATTTTTTCTATATCGAATTAATGATTAACGATTTATAGCATTTATATTTAATTTCTACAAGTACACGCCTTCTTGTGTACGCTTTATTAGGGGTGTTGCTTTTCTATTTCTTTTCTAGAAACAAGAAAATCCAATGTTTTTCTTTTTCTAAGAAAAGAAAAAAAAGTTATTTCTTGTTTCTATGAAAAAGAAAAATGAACTTAATTAAAATAAGCTTATTTTGTAAAATTCAAGTTTTCTTCATTTATTTTGGTCGTCTCTCTTTTGCTCTAGGAAAGCCTTATCATTTAAAGCTATTTTTCCTTATATTTGTGATTTAAGAAATAAAAAAAAATTGGAAAAATGGCTTTTTAATTTTCTTTTTCTTGGAAAGAAGAAACAAAATTTATTTCTTTTTCTTAGTAAAAGAAATAAAACATGTTACTTTTCCTTTGTTTCTTGGATTTAGGAAAAGAAAAGTTAACACCCCTACGCTTTATGGAGATAATTCTTTTTAAAAATCTTTACTAAACGATGTTGAAGTTTTACGAATATGATCTCTTCTTAAATAAATCTTTGACTAGCTTTATTAAGTTTTCATATCTACGGATTACTCTTTTTCTTCAACTCGGCTCATTTCTTAAATACCATTGAAAAAGCCAAAAATCAAACAAACATATGCATTATCATCAGTAAAGTATATTTTAAAGAACATCTTTTTTTAAGAGAAAATTAAAATAAATTAATTTTTTTGTAAATTACAAGACCTGATTCTGGATCTAATCAGTTTGGTGAACAACTGTTCGCATAATATTAGAAGGCTATTTATTTTTTTTAACTAAAATTTCTGATTGTAACACCAATTTTACTGGAACAAAAACCAAATTCTCTTAATTTTCCTAAAATTATTAATGTTTCTAATTTTTCTTATGTCTATTAAAACTTCTGATCAGTAATTAAATTTCTAGATTATGAAGATATTGAAGGTATTTTTTTATTGATTAACCTGCTCTTCTAATCTTTTCGACAATAGTTAGCTTGGTAAAATTTAGCTCTGTCACAATAAATTAACAATCATAATGTAAACTTTTGGTCTTCAGATCTACATTACTCAACCAAGCAGTAAGGGGCTACTCTTTCTTAACCACTTACCCGCACAACTGAATTTCTGAATTTTATTTCACTTTTTGGAAAGAAAATAAAATAATGTGTTTTGATATGTAGATGTAACATGGTTATCAGTGTATACAGACTCTTTTCAATTCATTGGGACGCTTAATATTTAAGTCTATTTGTAAATAAGAGTATGTGATAGATCATAATGTGACTATTTATCTGACTGAAGACTAATTAAAACAATACAAGTAAAAAAATCATAATACATCAAATACAGGCAAAGGTAATTAGCTAATGAATTTATACAGGTGAGAACGTTAATTAGTTAATTTGGAAATTTTTTTTTGTTTTCTAAAAAAATGAAAGATGATAACATCTTTAGATAAGATCTATGATATTTGTCATCCTATCGGTGGAAACTAATATCAAATCTAAATCGTCCGGAATATTGTATGTAAACATGTACAGTCAAACCTCGTTAATCCATTTCCATTTTTATCCGTATATTTCTTTAGTTCGTATAGAAATCACAGGCTAACTGTAATTCCTGTCAATAGAAAATACCTCCTTAAATCGTATATTTTAATCCGTATGACGATTTGATGGGGCTATTTTCATACGGATTAACGAGGTTTGACTGTAATAGGAAGCCAGCGACCTCTAATTATTTACTTGTTGGCATAATATTGGATCATTCATAAAAAATATTCTTTGCTAACAATAGACGCAGTTTCGGCGAAGCTTCTTTTAGCATATTTTGGTGAGCCCTAAAATCGAGAAGCTTCTTTTGAAAGATTGTGACTAAAAGTAGAAATTTTATGATTGATTAGAATTTTTAAATCAAATAAGAACTTTTAGAACATCGATTTTAAAATTAGACATGTTAAGAAAAATTGGTGATGAAATCAGAAATTTTAGTGAATACAAATTAACATGCCATATTAGAACAAATCTTGTTCCCAGGTTTGGTAAATATTTTGTTTACCTAATTTTTGTTCCCGTAGGTGAACAATATTGTTCACAAAAACTTCAAAATTAAAATAAAATATTATTTGAAAAAAAATTTTAGCACAAAAATTTTGTGTTAAAAAGTTTTATCAAGGTGAATCAAATTTTTGTGACGAGATGATTTTTCTTGTGTCAAATAGTTTTTGCTTTGAGTTGTTCGTAAAATCGTTTGTGACGAAACAACATACCATTTTAATAAACATTGAAGTCTATGGGGGGTACTGTATCAAGCCTTCTTTAATTTTACAACCAGGGTAGTTAAAATCGGCGTCAACGGTAAATCAAAATTACGACCGTCTACGTATTATTTAACTTTCCATAACTAGCTAGCCAAATTAAACTCTTTTAAATTGAACTTGTCAAAGTTAGCGTATACATAACGAACAAATCGTATCTGAACTTTAGTTGATTAAAGGATTATAAGAGCATTTTTTTCGACGAATCTTTTGAAACTTTAAAAGATAATATTACTTGCATTTCAATTATTAGTTTAGCGTTCTGGAAAATGTCAAAAATATTAAGTTAAAGTCGAAATTAATTGGTTGTAAGCTCAAAATTTGATATTGCGTTTCCTTAGTTCAGAATCCAAGTCTAAGGAAATAATCACTTGTACAATAAAATCTAGATTTTTTGTTTTTTCGCTTCATACCAAATTGCTAGGCATCATTTGTGTCAATTTTTGAGCTATTTAAATAGACAAAACCAAAAAACTTGTTTATAGCCTAAATGCCTTCTAATTAAATTGACCTTGAATTTTCAAAAAATTTTAAGTTGCAGAAAAAAAATATGTCTTTACTTGAAATAAAAAAAAATTATAAACTTTGCATTTTTTTAATCAAATTTTAAATCTCATAATTATGTTTTGAACATAAACTTTAGAAGAAAGATGCTTAACTTAACTTTGTCGAGCACGCTGATGCAAATAATGATGATGCAATGTAGTAATTTTTTTTTGTTAACAAATTATTTGAAACATTACCTCAACTTACTCTGATTTTACTCAAAATAAATAAAGTGCAGAACAGATTATTTATTTTTTTTTTCACCCAAATTTTTTAAAATAAAATTCACAACACTTCCAGCAATAAAAAAAACATAGGATAATTTTTTTTACTATAATTTAGTTACTTTTATAGAGAGCTAGATTTATAATGTCTGAAGAAACTACTGTTTCAAGCGGTGTAAAAGCTATTCTACTAGGACCTCCAGGTGCTGGCAAAGGAACTCAAGTAGAGATTATTTTTTAAGCAAATTTTTTTAGTTAACTATTGACTAAAATCGTTTAATTTCTTTTTGAGGCCCAAAAATTGATTGACAGATATAATGTTTGTCAATTATCCACAGGTGATATGATTAGAGATGCCATTGCCAAAGAAACTGATGTTGGTAAAGCAATGAAAGCTATTTACGATGCTGGCGGTTTGATTTCAGATGATATAGTTGTTAATTTGGTCGACGAAAATTTAAATAAACCAGAGTGTAAGAACGGATTTTTATTGGACGGATTTCCAAGAACTCAAGTTCAAGCTGAGAAGGTGTGTTTTTAAGATAAACTCAATCAAAATATTTTTTATTTAAAATTTTTGTTAAAGTTGGACGGACTTTTGGAGAATCGTAACAAAAAATTAGACGCTGTTATTGAATTCTCAATCGATGACAGTTTGTTAATCAAACGTATAACCGGACGCTTGATACACAAAGCCAGTGGTCGATCATACCATGAAGAGTTCCATCCACCAAAAGTTCCAATGACCGATGATTTAACTGGTAAGTTCAAGTTCAATTTGAATTTCAAGTATTGAAAATAACTTGTTTTTTTAAGGGGAACCACTCGAAAGACGTGCCGATGACAACGTAGAAGCTCTAAAAAAAAGATTAGATAATTATCATAGTTTAACTAGACCTTTAGCGCAATATTATGCTCAAAAAGGACTACACAAAGAAATTGATGCTAGTGAGCCATCAGATGTTGTGCACAACAAAATTGTGTCCATTATTGAAAGCATGAAAAAAACTGTAATTTTTAAAATATTACTTGTATTTGATGCTTTAGATTTTAATTTTAATAAATATAGTTTGCTGTTCCGAAACCAAAACCAGTTCCGAGATTTTCACCAGATGTCCTTTTGGTCATGAGCAGTGTAACCGAAGTTTTGAAAGAAAGAGGTTTACTTTAGGCTGTTTTAAAAAAAAAATAAAGACCATCCAAAATTAAAAAATATTTAGATTTATAATCGAAATTGTTTAGTTAATTAATTTTTTTTTAATTATTTTAAATTAAACTTAAAATTTTAATAAAATAAAAAAAGGAAATATTAATCGTGTTGTACATTACTTGCAAAGGCATAGAAACTTACTCTTGTTATACATAATGTCCATTCACTTGATGACATGTGACTTGACGTGACATTGAAAAGACACCGTGTCTAAGAAAATTGATCCTTGCTGAGACATAGCCAAAAATGAAAATCTCAATTAAAATGACTGATGTGATGATTATTCTTATTCGCTTCACTTTTTCTTTTAATCATGGGTTGCGGTCATGCCGCCATTTTTCTAGTGATGGGAGTTTTCGTGTTTTTTTTGGTTTACCAAATTTAGCAAACCAAAATTTGGTAAAACCAATTTTGGCATAACCAATGATTTAGCTGACCTGGTTGGTATTATTTTCGAAAAAAAAGATAATACAAAATTAACTTCAATTAACTTGAAAAACTAGTGGCCGGTATAGCAAAAAATTTCCCTTGTTAAACTCGAAAGAACGGGGAACTCATTTTTTTTCTTTCCAATAGACCAAAAAATCTTCATTATGTTCTCATGTTATTATTGAAAATGTCATTTACCTAATTTTTTTTCTACTTTTTATCTTAAAGCTACAGCTTAAAGAACTGACAAAATCCTTAAAAGATTGGTTTTCAACTATCGAAAATGGTAAAAAACAAAGAATTAAACAATACAAAAAAAAGAGACCTATCGATTTTTTCATCATCAATATTTTCATGTCTCGTTGGTAATTGATTTGCTAGATGAAGCCGATGAAACTATTCCGAATCCTTTTTTGAGAGAGGGTATGAACTTTAACGTTACTCATTTAGTTTAGCTAGCTGTGTGTTTAAGTCTTTAAATTAGTATAAATCTTTAAAATTAATTTTTCACACCTCAACAGTTACAGTGGTGGCAAAGGTTTTGTAACAGTCCGTCACCTAACGTCACCTAACGAACAAAATTTCAAGTGATTTGAAAATTTTGCGCTAGTACATGACACATTTTTTTTCCTAATTTTAGCGATTTTTGGTTTGCCAGAATAGCTAATTTTGGCATGCTTAAATTTTGGTTTACCAATTTTGGTATGCTTAAATTTTGGTTTAGCAATTTTGGTTTTGCTTAATATAAGCAAACCAGACCAACCAGGTTTGGTTTTCGCCCATCACTACATTTTTCCAATTTGGCAGTTTCCATTTCGGTTTCAATATTAGATTCAATGCTAAAGTAATCATTTCAATAAAGCCTTGATTAAATAATCTGAAAGTTAGAACATAATTGTTTTGAAAGGAATTTGTTAATTTTAAACTTCAACAGAATTGACTTTTTGCATTTTAAATCTCTTTCTTTAATGAACGTTTTCAAATTTTTTTAGCAAGTTTTTTAAATCTCGAATAGTTTCCTCCAATTATACTTTAAGCATTCCAGTAACCACTTAATTATTTCAAGCTTTATGTAAACCAAAAAAAGTTAAAAAATCGGATTGAAATAAAACGAAATTGGGTGCATCCAACACAAAAAAGCTCTCATCACACAACGTTTTGTCCCAGTTCACATACAATCTATTGTGTTTACATCAGTCATCTAGTTGTCCAATTGATTTGTTGATCTTACGATTTAGACCATCTAAAGACTCATTATATAAAGGACCGACGTATCATATGGTGATAAACCAAGTGATTTTTCTTGCCAATGTAACATCATGTTCATTCCAAGGCAATTTTCTTAGACGCGATGTCCATTCATTGTCACGTCAAGTCACGTGTAATCAAGTGACATTGAATGTCAGTTTATATGCCTTTTACGGTACTGTTTTATACTGTGATCATTTAAGAAGTCATTTTTTCTTAGTTTAAAATGATCAGAATTAGATGTGATATATTTTAATCCTTCAAAAACTAATGGTGTACCTCGAAGCCATTTAAAAATCAAATTCTAATTTTCGATAATGACTTAATTTAAAATTATTTTTATTTATTTAAAATTTTTAGCTTTAAGAAAATTGTGCTTTATTAGATTCATATCAAATTAATACGCCTATCGATTTTAAATCGAATTTGAGAAAAGAAAAATTTACTGTAGTGTTCAGTTAATAGCTTACTTACTAAATTGCACCAATACACTGAATACAATTTAATATCTTTAGGTTCGAGGCATATTTTTTGTTTCCAATATTTTATTGATTCGCTTTCTCATTGTATTAATTTGAGGAGAGAGATTAAGAGATTAAGAAAGACTTTGGCTCAAAGATATATGTTTTATCTCTTTTTTGTATTAAATTATTTTTTTATCTGGGTGACTTTTTAGAAAAATTAAATATATGTTTAGTTACCAGTTATGAAAAATAAATATATGTGCTCGTTAACAGTTTAATTGAATAAAATTAAGTTTATGCTTGATTCACTTTTTATATGTTTAGTTCACACTTTATATGTTCTGTTAATCTTTAGCCTTAATTTGAATAATGTCTGTAAATTTTTGCTTGAAAAGCTAAATAATCTAGAACAGTTAATAATTGAAATTTAGAAAATAATTCAAATATTTTTAAATTAAATAATTTTTTTATTATTATTATTAGCGTCAATATGCTAAGAGCTTGGAAAGCGGAACTAAAGTTGAAATACCTAGATGTGACAGGTATGTATCTAAAAAAATAAAATAAATGATTCGGCAATAAAGTTTATTTAATTAATAAAAAATGGCAAAATAATTGATCCACACAGTGTTTATCTGTGAATTACTTTATATTTTGGCAAGGATGATCTCGACCTTGACAAGCAATAAATTTATTAAGGTAAAGGGTTATGATTTAGATGATTTAGAGGTAATGGTATAGGAAGTCAAATTATTTTTTAAAAAAAGTTTTGATTTTTTACCCAGTTTTCAATGCCAATCCATGATGCTCTTAGTTTTTAAATGCGGGGAGACACTCTTTGCTTTTAAAATAAGCAAGCAGACGCATCTATCTGAAAAAATAAAGGTGACGTATACAAGTGCCCCAATCTATTCCGATCAGATTTAGTGATTGAAGTTCAATTAGGATCCATTTCTTTGATAGTTATGCTAGAGAAGCACCCTAGTAGACCATTTGATGATCTTTGATTTATTTGTGCGTTACAATCGTTGTTTTTGCGAAGTTAAATAAACTTTTCTTTTATTAATAAATGAATAGTTAATTAAAAAATTTATTTCATGTTTGTTTTAGAACATGTTCACTGATACACAATTTGTTAAGTCTACGGGTATTTCATTCCTAATTTTACAAAAGGTGTTTCTTGGGGAGAATCCTAAATCAATTGATGATACTATAATTGATTGTACTACGCGTTGAGCTTGGAGGACCTCGTGATAATAGGCGCTCTGCTTAATGGATGATACCAGTCAATAAGATTAAAGTCTTTTTCGAATTTTAATAATTGAATTAAATATTCCCTTTTTTTCGTTCTTCCAGGCCATACTTTGGACTCTTTCAATTGCTTTTATTTCCTGTTTTTTAATGGACTCAAGACAGCTGCATTGAATTCAAGATGAGGCCTTACGTAAGTAGCCCCAAATCATAAATTTTACTAACTTTAATTCCTCCCTTGTGATACTCTAAAACCAAGTAAAAAATGTATTAAGATCTTTCTCTCCTAAATCTCTCTAGAGATAGGTGAAGGTTTGTCATTAAACAAATAGGTTGCTTTGAAACTTAAGATTTTTATAAAATATGAGCATTTTTGCTTGAAAACTTACGAAAATTGATACTTCAGAAAAATTGTAGTATCAAAAGTTACTTATCATTTGAAAAACTCCCAGCTATTCCTGTAGAGAAAGACTTAATCTACAAAGCTGACATGTTTGTGTCTTATCTATATATAAAATTGAAGAGAAATTAGCTCTCAAAAACCACGAAAAACTAAGTAACGATTTTGATTTGGGGCATCTAATATTGAGTAAAGAATTCTAAACATTCTTGGGTTGCTTGTTTGTAATAAATGACTTGTCTTGTGCCAAGAGACATTTTCGTAATTAAAAAAATAGCCTCTTTTTCCATGAATGCTTAGGTTTATTATTTCAGAAACTTTTTTGTCATGTTTTTTAACATGGTGATAATTTTTATTAAGAAAATAAAATCAACTTATTATTAAACCACTATCAAAGCATTTCGGCTCTTATTGGGCAACCTGAAGTTTTGTACGATTGTTCTGTACGATTCGCGTACTATTCGGGGTAGAATATTTTTTCCTAAAAATGAACCTTATAAACATATTCAGATTTAATTTGTACAACTATTCCATTATGTATCAACTTTATACCTCTTAAAATATATGAATAGTACAGTAATAAACATCCCAAAATTAGAAAACTTTTACAAGCAACTTCAGATTAACAAATATTAAAAGTACGATTTTATAGGGAGGTGTACAACATTTTTGTACATCTTGTACAATTCTTGGGTTTACTTTTTTTCTCAATCTAGACCAAGATTATATTCAATTTTGAATAGTACAAAATTGTACGTTTTAATCAATCAAAAAAGTTTCAAAAATTTTAAGGATTAAAAGCTTTTACCAGTTTTTCGATAGATGAAACTATTAAAATATTCAAATTTTATGAAGAAAATATAAAGTCTCGCATATGAAATGATTAGCTGAAAAAATTAATTTTTTAGAGTATATAAAGAAATTTGAATTATTTTTTTCAACGATTTTCTTGTTTGATTCTGACTTCTCATCCCGAGAGCTGCATTTTGATACCCATATCAACCTACTAATTAATTGTTTTATTTTTCTTGTTTTTAATGTCCTTTTAGACAATATTTATACAGACCAAGTTTACTTTAAAGGAAAAAAAACTTAGGATTCTAGAATTGAGTGTACAAGGTGTACATTTTAGCGGAGAATTAGAAAATAATATCAAAATAGCATTTTTTTTAATTACTTTTTGACTCCTCGAGGGTTTTAAGAAAAAGAGTTGAGTAGGGTTGTACAATGATTTTTCTTAAGAGTTGGTGTCCAAAATTATCTTGTACACTGTGTACATTAATTTGTACACAAGATGTGAAAAAAAAATTTCAGAAAAGTGTTCTTTAAAGCAATAAGACAATCGTACAATAATACAATCGTACAAAACTTCAGGTTGCCCTCTTATTGAGAGTAAACTTACTATATTTATAGTAAAAAGGAAGACTGAAAAGTTTCTTCATTTCGCAACTATTTTTCGTGTTTCTGAAGATACAACTGATTATTTTGGACTTAAAATTTTTTCAAAAAACATCAATTTTTAAGCAATTTTTAAAATATTTTGAAAAAAAAAATTTCCGAAATCAATCTAATCAGAAATAAAATTCATTAATTTGGAGTGGAGAGGAAAGGATAAAATTTTTAATTTTAATAGCAACAAAAACAAGGAGATTTCAGCAATGATCATTGTGAAAGACCGGAGTTGTAAATACAGTACATTTCTGAAATAAGTTGACACTCTTCCTAAGCAATGCGCAGCATGCTCCGAAGCTTTGCCTAAGACGCGCAGGAGCAATGCGCTTGCGCGACTTAAGCAAAGTTTTGAAGCACAATATTTATTGCGCATAAGCGCAGGAAAAAATTGTATTAAAATAAATTATCGTGCGCAAGATCATGCGCTTGCGCATTGAAAATATTTCTTTTGCGTTCTTAAGCAATGCGCTTGAGCGTCTTAAGCAATGCTCCGAAACATGTCAACTTATTTCAGAAATGTACTTTAGTTAATATTTATACTGATGAATTTTGGGAATTGATAGTCTTTATCATTTGATTTTTATCCATAAATTTGAGATTTTTAAAAGTTTAATCCCTTTTTATTTAATTTTTTCAAGCAAAAATTTTCCCAATGAGATAAAAATGAGTACGATATCTTAATTTTTTTTTTTAGAAAATTTTTATGTTCAAATAAAAGTCTTATAAAAATAGGTTCTAGTGTTGCACTGTTTTTTTTTTCAAAAACGTTAAAAGATCTGATTTGACATGTCCTTTGTCATTTTTTAAATTTTTTAAACTAAATTCTAAAAATGTTAATGAAAATTGGTTTCATTTCTTCGCAATTATTTATGATTTTAACAAATTTTATTTCATATTACTTAAATTTCGATTTCTGCTTTGATGACGAGCATTGCTTTCAAGGTATCAAATGCAACTCATGATTATGCAGTACCAAATTGAAATCAAAATTTTTTCACCTATCGACTAAATATATTCAATCTTCGACTCCGAAAACTAAATAAAACTGTCTGGTAGATTATGAAAAAATTTCAAATTTTTTTTCATTACCGCTCCTCTTCTAATTCAGAACTTTATCTTAAAATTAATCAACTTACTCAAATGACACTGATCCAAAATCGTCTATCGGTATTCTTGTGCACATGCGTGGGTTATCTATAAAATTTGATTTATCATCAGCAAGAGGCTTAAGTCTTGATTACGCAACGAGATAATTATGATATAAAATTAATTAATAAAAAAAAGAGATTTTCTTATTTTGAAGATGAAGTATTTATAAACGTAAGTTTTCGATATTTTATTGGGAAAAATTAATTTCAATTTCAAAATCAAATATTCAATAATCTGAATCCCTATTAAGGGATTTATTAATTTTAATTTAAACCTATTGATATATTCTGTGAATTCAAATAAGATAGCAAACAAAAAAGCCCAGATGAGATAAAGAATCAAAACAAAAAATCAAAATGTTTATTCTACCCTTAATTTTTAATTAATTTTTTAACTTATTTTTAGAAAAGCTGGTAAAAGTCTTCTTAGGTCTTAAAATTAAAAAAAACAACAACATTATCTTATTATGTTCGTTTTTATGTTTTTAATTAAATAATCATATATTTTGTTTTCATTTCAATTACCATGTCTTTTTTGATTATTTGTTAAAAGTAGACCAGAATTGGCGTCTTTTTAAATGCTTATTTTATTATTTTGTAGGACAATTTTTGTATTTTAAGCAAAATAAAACCAAAAAACTATTAAAAGAGTTAATGAGTTTTTTTATTAAAATTATTATATCAATAGGAAAATGATTAGCTTTCATAATTCTATAAAAAGGATTCTTAAAATCAAAATACACTAAAAATTTATTCAAGTACCGATTTATTTTTTAACAATTTCCTATTTGTTGGCGATAAATACGACTTGATGACTTTATAAAGTGATTTTATTTTGATGTTTTTTGCTTGATTTATTTTTAAATATAGTCTACAGTGTGGTGTAGTTAGGCTTTTTGGCTGCTAACGTATCGCTACAAATTTAGACACACGTTAAATAACTAAGATGAGTTTAGAAAATACAATTTAAGAAGATATAACAAGTGTTTAACTTGTGAACAGGTAAAAAATTGTCCTTCAAGATATAACTTTTTTACAAATACAATTGTGAACCATTGGGATCAACTTCTCAAGAATTGATTGAAGCAAAGAACCTTAATAGTTTTTAAGCCAAGCTTGACAAAAGGTTGTTTGAACATGTTGAAGCCACTTGAGTATTTTCTCAAGTTGCAGTTTTAACTACTACTACTATTCAAAAAAGTGTTAGGAAGGAATAAATTGAAATTGCAATCTGTTAGAACGGCTAGATGTTAGGACCAAGCGGTTCAGATTAGTGCTAGCTAATATGTTAGAGATTCTGACAAAGCGTGATACCAAGCGTTAGATAGAGAACAAAAATTTGTTTTTTTTATTCTTAACGTTGTATAAGGCGCAAGGTTAATATTTAAATAAAAATATTGGAGTTAATTGTAAAATATTGTAAAAGACCGGAGTCGTTTAATCTTCTAAACGCTAACGAACACAAAGTTTTTTTTATTGAAAATACTTGATCCAACTACAATTATGATAAGTTTTTAAAGCTCTTGGTTTCGGAAAGCTTTGATTGCTGATTTAGTTGATGAATTGGTTTTCGGCTAAAACAGAGAGGTAAATATTTTACTGCACTTCAAGCAAACTTTCTCCATTTGCGTAGCGTACCGTATCCTTTGCGTACCGTACTCAACACAAAAGACCTGTTTTTGATTAAAAAAACCACTTCACTTTTGTTAAATTCTCTTTAATTTTAAAAAGAGAAAGCAAAAATAAAGAGAACATGAACGTAGAATGACTAAAATTCATTTTTTTAAATTGTCTTTAATTTTGAAAAGAGAAAAAAAATTCATTCAAAAATTCTGTTTTTTATTAAAAACTCTTGGGTACGGTACGGCTACGCAAATGGAGAAAGTTCGCTGGAAGTGCAGTATATAAAATTTTTTATAGTTTTATTTCGATATGATCAATACGGCATTACTGCACTTCTACCGAACTTTTGGTGGCAAGCGTAGCCGTATCGAAGCGTACCATACCCTTCCCTTTGCGTAACAAGTAACCTCCGTACCGAAGCGTATCCCCTCCGAAGCAAAGTGTACTGTATTTACCGTACCGTACTCAACAAAAAAATTTATCACTACTAATAATAGAGTAAATAAATGTTTTTTTACTCCTTCAAATTTCTTATTAAGAATATCTAGGGTGTCATCCTTAATAGACTCGAACAAAAACAGTCATTAATTTTTGATCAAGATTGAATTAGATTTTTTAAAGATTTTTATCAGATTAAGTGAAGTTACTTTATATATTCTATTAAGCTAATGTATATTGTTAAAAAAACCCGTGTAAAAACATGAATTATTGCGAGTAAACGGAGCTTGAAATCAGTTTTTTAGTATAAACACCATCAACATTTATTTATTTTCCGATTTAAACCAGGGTCTTAAGGTTAATCCAATTTGCAAACAAATTGGTTCAAAAAAGAAAATAAAACGTGATTAAAAGTTAATAAATATTGTTTCTAATTAAATTTTGTATGTTATAAATGCCTTAAAGATTTTTAAAATGTTTCATAATATCAGATCTATAGATTAATTAATATTTTCTATCGAATATAGAAAAATCTATTTGCAACTTGTTTTTTCTTTTTTTTAATTTTGATGCTGTTGCGTTTTTAAAAATCAAAATTCAGTTCAAAAGGTGCAGTTAAACAAAAAATTATAGATTATGAGATTTAGAAAATAATTTAGAATATTTTAGATTATTTTATTTATTACAATTCATTAAATCAAATTTAATAAATGTCTCTAAAGATTTATTTGCTTGAATTAACAAGAAAAAAATCATCTGAAAAGATTTTTTTTTTGTTAGTTATTTTTATGAAATAAATTTTTATTGACATTTTTTTTTGTAATATTCCCTGAGATGTAAATATTCTCTTAAATTCTATTGACACTTTGGAGTATCAGGTATTAGAAAAATATTCAGTAGTTTATTAAGTAGAAAGGGGAAGTTTCTAATGGATTAAATATTGAAAAAGGATTTCCGATTTAAAATAAAAAATCCTTAGATTATAGGATAAAGCAAAGTAATGTATGAAAAAGACAAGAATCGTTTGAGAAACAGATCAACCGTGCTTAAAAAGTCCGTACTTGAGCAACAGTATTTTTTTTGGCATGTATTAAGAATAAATACCGCATTTCTGCAGCATTTTGTCATGCAAAAAAATCACGTTTTTTATTATTCGTTTTTTATTTATAGATATTCGTGTATTTTATGAAAAATCTCCCGAAAAAAATTCTAGAATGATCTGAATAAAGTTTGAAATTTCAATAGTTTAGCGATGCAAAATAGAAAGGGTATTTTTTTAAGAAATTTCTAGGAAGCGAACAGTCTATGCTAAGCACAAGGTTTCAATAAAATATCATAAATTTGAATCAAGACTTCTTTGGAAACTCGTGTTATTTTTAGACCATGGGGCTAAAACGAACCTAAAACTTATGAATTCTCCGAGGGTTAGATTTAATAAACTATTGAAAATTTATATCTATTTTAATTTGAGTTTTATAAAATCTTTATTTAATTAAATAATAATAGCACATCAAGTGGCACATACAAAGTATTGTACCTGTGAATTGAAATTATTTAAGAGCCATAGCTCCGGTGTTTTACTCGATTTTACACCAATGGCATTTAAAAGCTTTTGCTAGTTTAGTTTCTTATTTGAAACAAATTTGACTCGAGCCGGATTCGGGTCTAGGTAATTATGTGAACATATGTTCACAACTTTCGTGACCGAAATCTTTTCTCGTATTATGTGACCCGGGCTGTTCACAGCTTTCGTGACCTGAAACTATGTGATCAGAAAATTTTGAAAACGATCTCATTTTTTTTTGATTGATCACATTATTCTTTTAATGGTCACAAAATTTTTTTATAGTTCACATTTTTCTTTTCTTGATCACAAGATATTTATTTTGATCACATGATAATGTAAACTAAAATTTGCTAAAAATTACAAACTGTTAAGATCACTGAATGAAAAAAAACTAAAACTAGAAATTTGTGATTACATCATGACGAAGTAAATTTCAAAATCTATATTTAAGGACAGGATTTTTGAATTAGTGAAGCTTTATTATTTTCAATTAAAATGAATAACCAAGATATTTTGGAAACCGAAGAAGGAAAAATTTTTGTTGAAATAAGAGACTTAGGTTTGGTTTATTCTAAACAGATTTGTACAGACGTTAATTGTAAAAGATATGGAGAAGAGATGAACTTGAGGTTTAGAAAAAGAACAAAAGACTCCAAGAGAATTTTAACGTGGAGATGTTCATGTACATATAAAACAATACTTCATGGTTCATTTTTCTCATTGTTCAAAAAGTCAGTGTTCATTTTACTTGCCATGATTAGGTGTTGGGCTGCACAATTAACAATAACAAAAACGTGTTCATTGGTTGAAATGAACTTTAATGAATCAGTGTGTGACAAGACGGTTGGTAGTCTATTTAATCGGTTAAGACAAATTTGTTCGGTGAGTCTAGACAAACAGAATCTTGAATTAGGTGGAATGGGAAAGATCGTCGAGATCGATGAGAGCATGTATGCCAAAGTCAAACATTGGGTTGGTAAAGACTTGAAAAGAGCCCAGGTCTGGGTATTTGGTTTGGTTGAAAGAAGTGATTTGAATTGCGGTAAATGTTATATGGAAGTTGTAGCAAATAGAGAGGCTGTTACTCTTTTAAAAATTATTTATTCAAAATGTAAAAATGGTACTACTATCTACTCAGATTGCTGGAGTTCATACTCTAAAATTTCAAAAATGAAAAATTTCAAACATAAAACTGTCAATCACAGTTTAAATTTTGTTGATCCTGACACAGGTAAATTAGTTTTTTTAAGTTATCATTCTTTAACTTTTATTTTATTAAAGGAGCTTGCACTAACAAAATTGAAAGTCTATGGAACGTATGTAAACGAAATCATGTTTTGAATGATAGAAAGAAATGTTACACTTTAATCTTAAATGAAATCAGCAAGTTTTATGCTCCTGGACAAGAGTAATTTTGTATTTAAATTTCTTCGTTCGTCTAAGATCTTTTAAAAATTGATTTGAATTTTAAGTTTAATCAAATTTGAAGAACTGGTCAATTTAGCCAATGGTGATCCAGAGGTTGAAGTTGCATTTGAAGATGTTGACTCGGAGTCTGATTCGGATAAAGATTCTGAAGTCGGTTCGGTAGCTGGCTCTTTAGGTGGTGATATTGAAGATTGTTTTGGGGATGAAATATTGGAAGAGGGTTTGGTTGATGACGAGGACGAAAAAACTTTAGATGCTCCTAACTCAGTAACATCAAGTACAGTTACTGACACATGTGTCAATGATGACACCGATGATGACGACATAAATGAAGTAAGGGAATCTCTTTCTGGTATAAATCTAAGAAATGAAGGCCAGAGTGTTAAAACAAAACTTGATTATTATGAACGTAAGTCAAGAGAATGTGTTAATTACTCTAGCGAAGTTGAAGAAGCAGTTAGCAAAGTTGTGAGTAAGAAGAGAAACCCAGTAAAGTGTGATAAATGTGACGGTTATTTTGAAGGGCAACGTGGTCTAAAGGCTCATCAAACAAAAAAACATTAGGATAATGAGCAATGACATAAAAATAACTTCTTTAAAAAATAATTAAACTTTTATTTTATTTTTATCAAGCTAATTTTTTATTTAATAAACTAGTCTCGGGTCACAGGATTTTTTTCTCGATCACAAAATTCATTTCTTGGTCACAAAATTTTAATCAAGTTCACATTTTTTCAATTTTGACCACATAATAATCCTTGAAAAAATAAAATTTTTATATCTTAATTTTCTGATCACATAGTTTCAGGTCACGAAAGCTGTGAACAGCCCGGGTCACATAATACGAGAAAAGATTTAGGTCACGAAAGTTGTGAACGGTCGGTCACATAATTACCTAGACCCCCGGATTCGAACAGACACTTTCGTGACGCATTGATCAACCGACGATACCAAGTGAGCTACCATCCCCATCAAACACATCGCCCCGTAATGTAGAAGCGATCAGAAAAATTTTACGTGGATCGAAAACTGCATGCTGGTCTAGCTCGAATCACTGATAATTTAAGAACAAAATAATTAACACAAAATATTTTATAATCCTTATTAACAGTACTCCATTTAGGACTAAAACGGCTGTTTCTACAATACGGAGCATTATTAAAATTTAATGTAAATATTTCGCCTGTTTAACGGCTGTTGCTAAAACACGGACCACCTATTTTTTGAAAAAGACGGACCTATGCTTTTTTCTTGAAGTGATAGACGGACCTATGCTTTTTTCTTGAAGGGATAACCTCGGTACCAACATAAAAATATAGCCCTAGATCAAAGCTACAATTTGACATATAAAAGTGCTATATTTAACGTCAAATAGAAAAGTTGAATTTTGTGTTTTTGTCCGTTCAGCTATAAGAGGTCACGTATTAAAATCGATTTTTACAGAGAACCAAACATCTTACCTGGCTGATTTTTTTTCAAATGAAAGCTTAGAAGATTTTCTATCAAATTCTGATGGGTAGGTCTAAAGTTTATTTTTAGTTTTTGAGAAAACCATAGGTCCGTGAAAAAATCCGAAAGTCCGTAGAGGTTTTTTGAGGATTTCTCCCGAATCGTTGCTTTATGAATTTCAAAAAGTGGTCCATATAAAAGTTCATGGAATTCCCTATCGAATGGTGTATAAAAACATTGAGTTGGACTATCCCTTCAAGAAAAAAGCATAGGTCCGTCTTTTTCAAAAAATAGGTGGTCCGTGTTTTAGCAACAGCCTGTTTAACCCATCCTAATGTTAATATTGCTAAAGATTAAAAACTGTGCTTAAGGAATTTATTTTTAGCAGCTTAATTATTTGGTTAATTAAATAACTTGGTTCAAAATAAAATCCGGACCGAATGAGATTGACGATTCAGAGAATAAATCATTTCACGATCCGAAAAATCCGATCAGAAAAAAAAATTTTACTGTACGGATATTTGTATTCTCACAATAATTCTGTGTACGTATTTTAGTAACCCAAAATTCTCTATCCGGATTTTAGGGATTAACGACTAAAAACATTTTAGATATCATAACAATGTTTTTTAAATAGTTACAATGATACTTATCGAAGCTGCTTTTAAGTTTAAAAATTAGTTTTGAGATTATAATTATTTTACAGATTTAAATTTTTTTAGTAGAAACTAGGGATGATAACAATTACTTTAAATTCTACTAACTTCTTCGTCCATCTTTTTTCCGATATTAATTCAATCCCATCTTACTCTTTTTATAATTTCGATTTTTTTCGCCTCTTTTCTGTAACTTAACTGTTGAATTATCATTGACAGCAGTCAAAATATTTTTTTTATGGACTCAAGTTTAGGCCTGCCTAATTCATTAAAATTCTAAAATTTCGATTGGAAAAACCCAAACCATCTGATATCAGTCATCAATAATAGAAAACTTTAGACAGAAAAAAAAAAGATGGTCAAGACTAATTGCTTGGTTAAGTCGATTACTGCAAGCATTCAAAGTTTGACACAGCTCTCGCAGCGTAGTTAAGGCGTTTGCGTGACCGTAACGTAACCATGACTAGACAACTTTAAGATGCAGTGTTACGGAAACTTTGTTGTCGATCTATAAAGGATCAATAGTTTAATAGATAAGTAGCAATCTAATAGGAATAAAGTTAATAAATGTGTTATTAAAAACACCGAAGGATAAACAAAAAAGGAATTTTTCCTAAATTAAACAATCAGTAGATTTTTCCATAATTAATTAATTTTTTAGGAGGAATTTCTGTAAAATTTTTTAGGAGTTACGAGGTCTCAAAAGATTCAGTTTTGGTAACTAAAGGTTTCGAACAGTTGATCTACATCACTTTTTTGTTTTAAAGGAAAATATTACCGACATTAACACAATCGGTCAAATACTAGACATCTTTTGGAATTTAGCAGAAAAAAATGACTGGCATTTTTTTGATTTCTACCAAAATTTCCAAAAATAATCGTAATTTTACCTCAAAAAACGTTAAATATATTAAAATCCAAATTTTTTACCTTTATGATTTTACCATATTTAACGTGATTTTTGGTAAAAATTCAATAATTTACGGTAAATTACGTAAATTTTAGTAACATCCTCTTATCAAATCACCACTGTAAATGTTCTCTTCATGCTGTCTATTGATTATGGTTGAGATTTAATCTTGAGAAGAATCAGTTTCTGTTAAAATAAGTGAATTTATTTTAAGAAATATATCAGAAACATTAATCAACTAAAACAGCAGATATAGTGAAAGCTTTGTAAAGGATGTTAACAAACACTAAAATAAAAAAAAAACATTTAAATCATGTTCTCTATTTTCAATTTTTTAAATATAAATTTGATAATTTCTTTTTACATAAAGATAAACAGCATACGCTCCTTGTTTTTTTGATTGAAGTTAACATAATTTTTTTAATTTAAATATTTAACCATGGTAAATATTTATTTTTGAAGAAAAAGAAAAATGTCATCTTTTTTTTGGTACTAAGTTATCGAATTTTCATTAATTTTCTTCTTTTTTTCATTTTAAAACAATAGCAGGAAGCAAAATTTAAAATAAAATTTATATAAAAAGGAGAAAAAAATTTTCAAGTTTTCATTCACACACTTTTTTTATACCCATTTTCGGCTTTATTTTAGTAATGTTAATTTAATAATGATTTTTGATACATTTCCACTCAAAAAATTACATATCTAATTACTTTTGTATCTATGATTAGATCTTTTTCAACAATCGAATATCTATTGTAAATCGATATTTTTTCAATGTTATCTATTGTGGCTTTAATTAAAAGTTCCTTCTTTTTTTCAAAATTCAAAGACAAGTTAGTAGAAAAAAGTTTTCCCAAAAGGAATAAACCCGGCCTATTTGAATAAGATGAAATAAAAAGATCTAGAATTTCAAAATTTCGAACAAAAATATTTTGTTTCTCTTTAAAGTATCGCATTTAAAAAATAGTGCACAAGTAAAAGTTAATAAAAAATTAAGTCTGGAGAGTTAACCGAATGATAGACAATATATTGACAATATATTGAGATTGTTACCTTAAAAATTCATTCTAAACAACGTTCTAAAGAATTTGTATTCGCCTCTTTGTATTTCATTAATGCTTACAACCCTGGTCATTCAGAACTTCCAAAAATGAACGTTCATGAACCTTCCTGAACCTTCATGAACGTTCACGAAGCTTCAAGGGGATTCTGAAGGTTCAAATATCCTCAAATATTTTCATTTTTTTAAATCTGAAAAAAAATGAAAATTTTAGAAAAATAATGAAAAAACATGAAGAAATATGAAGCTTCATGGACCCTTGAATCTTCAAAACCTTGAACGTTCATGAAGGTTCATGAATGTTTTTGAAGGTTCAGGAAGGTTCGTGAACGTTCATTTTTGGAAGTTCTGAATGACCAGGGTTGTATCTCTGAATCAAAAACCGTCTTTGTAAATAAATTTTCTTTTGTTAACATTGGTTGTAAAACTAATTTTTTTATTTAGCAATAGCTGTTACCGTTATTTAAGACAAATGTTCTAGCACGCAAAGGAAATTAATTAACAACATAATTGAGCTGAAAATGAACAGATTTTTTTTCTAAAAAATGTAATTTTCAATCATCATGTCGCAACATTAAAGAAACAAAAATACTTTTTTTTCTTTTTTTTTGCTCAATAGATTCTGATTAAAAAGGCTAATGAATTAATTTGATATTTAATGTCGGGATTAATGTTTTATAAAAAAAAGCAAAAGAGGATATAAAGATCCATTAATTTAATCAAAAAAAAAATTCAAAAGGTATTTAAATAAAATTTTTTATACAATTAACCCTTAATAAACGCTTTCAATACAAAAGTAGAATAAATCAATCTTTTGTCAGCACCAAAGCAAATGAAATTTTATTTATAAATTTCATCAAGGTTTTATTTGATTCAAAATCTTTCTAAGGATTTTTTATTATTATGAATAAAATTTTGCATTTTTTTCTAAAAAGAACTCAAATGTTCCGATAAGGAAAATTTTTTTTTTTGAAGGATGTTTTGAATTGTGTAACAGGGTGTAAACCTTAGACTCGTTCAAAAAAATCTTGACAAAATTTGGTAGTTAATTAAAAAGATTAAAATAAAATGCGCAGTTAATTTGTGTTGATTAATCTACTACCCTGGTCGTTCACATGTTCCAAAAATGAACGTTCAAATGTTTTCATTTGTATTCATAAGCGTTCAAAAATATTCATTGAATTCAAATGAAAACATTTGAACGTTCATTTTTGGAACATGTGAACGACCAGGGTAGTAAATCAGTAATTACTAACCTGGTTGTTCACAGGTTCCAAAAATGAACGTTCGAGTCCTTTCATGAATTTTGCAGGTCCCGAACGTCCTCGAAAATTTATGAAAATTTCAGAAAGATTCCGGGATATTTTGCAAGTTTTTGAAGATTTGGACGTATTCGCATGAACGTGATCGTTAATTTTAGGAACATGTGAACGCCCAGGTTAGTTTAATTGGCCTTTCAATTTTATTTCAGATTTACTGCTGTCGCCATTGAAAAATACCATAAAGAAACCGAATAATAAATAATGAATGGATAATTGTATTCTGTTAACTTTATCCTTCGAAATTTCTAATGCAGCTTTAAATTTAATCAAGGTACCGTCACAAAACATATTTATCCCTGGGACAATTCTGAATTTTTACGAATTCAGAATCCTTTTTTTGATCTGTAAAAAAAGAAAATGCTTAAGATAATTGATAATTGATGGTTTTCAAAAAACATTTTTTGGTATTTTCTTTCTCAAATTTCAGAATGACAATGGGATGATCGACCTTCATTAATGCAATGCGTCCCTACGATCAGCAGTGATAAAATTTTAATTATGGACGCTAATCTCTTGTAACCTATTTGACTCTAATTTTATTTCTTTTTTGCAAGAAATAAGAATACACCGATATTTTGGGTCTAAAATACTAAATTGAAAGACACGGGCTAGAGAAAATTTTAGATCTATTCCAATGGCTCTTTAGATGGAAATTTTGACTGATTTTAATTAGTTAGTTTTCATTTTAAGTGCCATTTTGACTTAACTTAAATCCAGATATTGCAAAAAAATCTCTTTGTTACAGAATCATTTATTGCTGAAAATGTTTAAGAGCATACGTATGATATTTCCACAAATCTAAATAATTCTCACAGAAACAATGTTCGTTCAGCTATTTTGAAGGACCGTAAGGATTACTTTACCTTTTAACTTAAAACCATCTTCAATTACATCGTTTTCTAGATAATAAATTTCTTGGAATCTTTGGATTTTTCTTTTAGATTTTTTGAAATTCGAGAAAGAAAATAATAAAAAAATTTTTTAGAACATCATCAATTATGTATCTTAAACGTCTTCCTTTTAGTACGGGGTACTTGAAAATTCAGAATTTTCCAAGGGATAAATATGTTGTGTGACGGTACAATTTATTATGAAAAAGGGTCTACAACCCTGGTCATTCAAAACTTCATGAACTTTCAAGGTTTTGAAGATTCAAAGGTCCATGAAGCTTCATATGTATTCATGTATTTTTATTATTTTTCTAAAATTTATTTTTTTCAAATTTGAAAATATGAAAATTTCAGAAGAATAATGGAAATATTTGATAATTTTTGAGGAGATTTGAACCGTCAGAAACCCCTTGAAGCTTCATGAAGGTTCATTTTTGGAAGTTTTGAATGACCAGGGTTGTACAAAACCCAATTTTTGACTTGGTACAAAAACAAAGCAAATATTTTGTACCTGGGATAAATAATGAGGGATTGCAATATAAACTTTTTCGTTAAACAAAAGCTAATTAAAACATGATCAAAGATTTATAATAAAATCATACGGTAAATCACCTTAAAAATAACTGCACTTTAGAACCAAGCATCTTATTATTAAAAAATTTGTTTCGAATGGGAAAAATTACGTAACAATCATAAAATGCAAACATATTTAAAAATAATTTGTTCGATTGAGGATTATATTGAGTAAAAAAGATTCTATTTAAAGCTGCCATTTGGATTAACATGTTTTTCCTTATTGGATTTTTGTTTAATTTTTGATATTTTCTCTTTAGAATAAACATATTTGGTAAAAATAGAAATTAAAATCACGCTAGAAAATGTTTACTTTTTTTTGTTCGCATGAATCACATTTTAACTGAGTAAAATTTTTATGAAAAGTATTCGATTTCAAAATTTTAGAAATTCCGGCAATACAATCTTGAACAAAATGAAAAGATTAGTTATTTTCATATTGTTGTCTATTCAATTAATACCGAATTATCTTGAATTAAGAACGTCAATTTTTGGATTTCCTTTTAAATCAAGTCGATAATTCATCATTTTTTTTAAAGATATAAATTTTTTACTTTTGTTTAAAATTTTGGATTAAATAATCAAATTATAAAAAGGTTAAATTAGGCATTAGGAAGATTTATTTGGTAATTATTGATAATCAATTTTTTTTCGCTAATTTTTTGCGTACGATTCACGCAATCTTCTTAAAATTTCAGGTAATTATTAAAAAAAAGAATCCTAATACGCTCAATAAGCTGCTAAATTTCTAGCATCCTTCGCAAATTTGATTTTTCTGACTTAAAAATAAGCGTAGTAGCTAATTATTTTAAACTGTTAAAATTGCAGGAGGGTTACAAGTTCTTAACATTTCAGGCTTTGATCGACCAACGTTAAATAAAACAAGAGCTATAAATTTTTTATATATAATTTATCCTCCGAAAAAAAATATGCATTAGGATCCGGTCGTGTCATTTTTACACGTTGAAGCTAAAATCGGGCAATTTGACTTCTTTAGGTATAATAATCTTGTCTTTGCGAAATAAAACAAGAACTGAAAGTTTAATCAAGATTAATTGATAGTTTGGTTTGTCATTTAGAATACAGTGGTTCTTGCGAAAATGTAACGTTCCGTTTGGAACGCGTTCAGAACGGTCTTTAAAAAAAGTTCTGTTGTACTTCCAAACGTTTTACAAAAGGGTCCCGCCCTGTTTCTCATTTTTTCTGAGAAAGAAATGAGTCTGGAAACGAAACCGAAACCCTTTTGTAAAACGTTTGGAAGTACAACAGAACTTTTTTTAAAGACCGTTCTGAACGCGTTCCAAACGGAACGTTACATTTTCGCAAGAATCACTGTAAATTTTCACCCAAAATTAACACCTGGAGTCGATTCCTATCATATCCAAAAAGCAAGATTGCCCAAAAGTAATTGTAAAATAAGCCACAATCTCTGAACATTTAATTTGATGCCTGAAGTTATTAATCAAATGCTTTTTAATTTCGAAAAAAATATGTACAAAAAAGGCCAAGGAACCAAAAAGCCGTTGAACAGTTATCTGTTAAACTAAAAATTCTTAATCCCAATATCCCCAAGTTTTTGGAGTAATCTCGCAAAGCCAAGATTATTATACCGGAAGAATTGATATTGGAAAATTTTAACCCCAACGTATCAAAACGATACGACAGGATCCTAATGTATTTGTTTTTCTAACACAAATCAAAATAAGACCAAAAATACCTACGGAGTTAAAATTTCATTTCAGGTTTTATTTTTAGTAAGATTTAAAAAGCCAAAACGTGTCAACATGACACGCCATGCAATTATTTAATTGAGCTTTTTAATCAAACTAAGGAAGTTAAATATTATTATATCTAGGGATTAGCATGTTAAAGTTAAAGAGTGTAAAAAATTTAAATTCATTTGGAGTTTTTACATAAATTTACCGATTCTAATTTTGTTACATTATTTGCTTTGGAATGTGTACACTGCATGGTAATTTTTTTTCGCTCAAAATTCCATCAGGAAATGTAATGATATCTTAAAAGTTAATTTCAAAATTAGACTAAAAATTTTATAGGTTAACTTTTTTAGAGGCTTTAAGATTAACATGAGCCAAGAAACAGCTTGATGAAAAGCTTGTCCTCAAATGTGTGAATTTAAACAAATTTTTATATATTTAATTTACTGTAAACATTTTCAAGAAAAAAATGGAAAGAAATTTAAAGCCCACTTGTTTTATTTATCATAAAAATATACCAGGCTGGAATGATAGAATTAAACTATTTATTCCAAATTATTTAGCTATCTAATTGATTAGAAAATTGTAAATTTTACACCATTTACAGCTCATATAAAACGAATTCCATGATGTTGTTGATTATTTCTATTTTTTTGTTTTGGAAAGAAAATAGATCTTTTAGAAGAAATACCAAGAAAAAAAGGCTCTTTTTGTTAAGACTCTAAGTTAAAGAATCTAATCGAAGTTTGTTTATCCTAAATAATTTTTTTTTTAATCTTGTTAGTTTCGGCTTAAAATATTTGTAAATAAAGCTTGTTTTTTTTTTGATTTAAAAGCTCAAAAATGTTTTTTTTTTACTTCAAAATCAGTTCCTCAAGTTACATGTCTTAAAAAAAAACAGCTAAGCTCATCGACTAAAATCAATTTAGAACAAAAAAAATGCATTACTGATAAATTCATGTTTATTTATTTGTAAACTACTAATAGGTGCAAAACGCATCACAGCATTTCAAGTTTATTGAAATTTTTTTTTCTATCGATTCAATTAAATATTTATTTATAAATATTAAAAAGAAAATTTTCTCTAGTTTATTATACAATCAAATTAAGAAATCTGTTTTCTAATTTCTTAGAAAAAAAAATTTCTGGATTCCCAGAACAAAAAAAATGTATTCGTTTAACAGACTCTTCAAACTAAGACGGTTTTATCTTTAAGGATAGGGTTACAAAATTCAAAATTAAATTTTCATTAATGAAAAGGAAATTTTTTAATTTAATTTTTAAAAATTTTAAACTTCCTGAAATATGATTGATTTGACATTTTAAGAGTTTTCATGCAAGAATTTATATTCCCTATGGCACGTTCATCTAAAAAATTAAAAAAAAAATAAAAATGATTTTGAAATTAGACAAAATTTTGTTTGTAATCTAAGGTAATTTAATTTAAAACTTTTTCGCTTTCTGAATATTCAAAAACTGACTCTTTATACGTGTTCTTCATACCTTAAAGCCACTAGTTTCCAAATTTATTGGGGATCGATAAAAATTTCAATTGTTATGTAAAGGGGCCTCAACTATAATGACCTGCAAAAGTTGGTCTTGGCTTATTTTTTAAACCTTGTCCCAAAACATTAACGTGTAGAGCAAAAAATTCTGAACAAAAAGTTGATACCGTATTTTTGATTGATTGACCTAATTGATAAAAATTAAGCGATGATAATCGAAAACCTCGAGGATCAAGGAATTTAAAATTTTTGACGGAAAATTCATAATCCTTTTAGAAGAAATTATTAACAGCTGCTAGTTGCACAACTGTCAAGTTCATTGAGATGTTCAAGAACACAAGTTTCACTTCCATAAAGAAGAACAGAAGTAACAACTTAAAAATTTACTGTCTGCTAAAACTCTACAAAACAGTGGAGAATTGTACAAACGTGAAAAAAGTCTATTTAAATGCAGAGATATATCAGGGCAATTCTGCACTGCACTGTTTTGCAGAGTTTTAGTAAATTTTAAATGCTGCAATTTTATTTTTCCAAAATATTTACAGGAAGGCTTTTAAAAGCGATTTACAAAATATTAAAAATAGAAAATTGATTTAAGTTTTTAAGTTGCCAACAAAAGTCCAGATTTTCACAAGTTTATCAGCCATGCTTGTCCCTTTCTACCTCTATCTTTTTCACTAGAAGAACATTTTTGATACGAGATATTTGAATTCATCTACGATCTCTATCAGTTATTCTTTGAGCTTAAATTCTTTTGACTCGTTGATTATCATTGTTTTCGTTTTATCTACGTTTATACTGAGACCCACTTCTTTTGCGTTCTTGAATGTTTAGTTGAGTTGATTTTGAGCCCCGTCAAAACTTTCTTCTAGAAGTGCTTAGTCAGCAGCATAACCCAAATCGTTTAGTTGAGATTTTCTTAAATGTGTCACGAGTTCATAATCTCTTTCGAATTTCCTCATTACATAATCTAGCACAATTTTGTTACTTTCAAGCTTGCCTGGATATGCTGACTTAGTTATTTTATTTGACATATAAATGATGTCATTCGAAGGTTAAAATTTGGTAATTTCAAATATAAAACATTACATAATACCTATTGATTGTTTCTTAAGTTGTATAAAAAGTCTTTTTGTTACTTTAATCGAGGTTTAGAAATGTTCTGTTATTTCAAATCCCGTTTAAATGACGCCAACTATTTTTTTAATTTTTTTTAATTCAATTAGCTGTTTATTTATCGAAATTTATCCTGTTTGCTTTTTTTGTTTAATACTCTTTTTATTAAAATTATTTCACCCTTTTTTCCTCTTTACGTAAAGGAAAATCAATTAGCAAATTTTTTGGATAAAAATTTAAAAAAAATAAAATTATATTTTTTAAAACTCATTTAGATATCAAAAAAAAATGTTCACTTTATTAGAATCAATAATAATCGGCCAACATTTGATAATAAGCATCATTGGATTAATAGGAAATATTTTAGTATTAACTGTATACAAAAAAAAACTCAAAGATAACGAAACAATCACGTTCATAATCGTTCATTTAGCCATAACAGACTTTTTATGTTGTGCTCTACTGATACCAGTCAATTGTTATCACGAGCTTAACATTGGTAAAATAACATCTGATTTTATGTGTAAATTCCACTCGTTTTTGAACATTATAAATATCACATACTCTTGTTTGCTAATGACCCTAGTTGCGTTCGAAAGATTTTTTTGTATTGTCTATCCGTTTAAAAAGTTGGTAACAAAATTCAGAGCCAAAGTGATTCTCGTAATTTTTTTCATATCGTGTTTTATAATCGGTCTAGCTGGTTGTCTTGGTCTTGGCACTAAACACAAAGTCTATAGACTTGAACCATTTCAAGTCCAAAATAAAACAAACGATACGGGCATTTTTAAAGTGATCAAAAATTCCAACAACTCAATTAAATTTTTTTTAATGGGCAACACAACCGATACCATAATATTCGATTATAAAAATATTAAAAGAGATATTACATTAAACAAATTTCATACCACGAGTGTAAATAAATTTAAAAAATTTCGTCGATCAACACCAGAAGAAAGTATTTGGCAAAAGAGAATATTTTTAGCGAGTGAAAATATTCCAATGCATGAAAATGCAACTTCTATTTGGATTCCTACAACAAATTGTTTACCAAACGATGAACTTATTTCCATCAAAGGTTTTCCTTATATTCGTCTTTTTCAAAATTCAATTTTTGTTGTTTGCTTTACTCTTATTTTTATAATTTACGCGTTTTTGTGTATAATTGTGTCTAAACGACGTCATTTAAAAGCAAATCGAGAGAACTATTACAAAGAAATATTGTATAGGTCTAGACAAAATACAAGTCTAAAACCAGAAGTGACAATGTCTCGGAATAATTCGTTTTTTAATTGTTTATCAGCGCATACCATGAGTTCGTGTGTTCAAAATGCAAATTTTAGCGCCGATCATAAATGTTCAATATGCTCTGTGACAAAATTCGAAACTAAAAACCTTAACATTGAAGAAGTTCAACTGAAGCTGCTGGACGATAAAAAACGAGGTAGCGATTCAAAGGTATCGGAAAAATTGGACGAAACAGAAATAAATGAAGATTTAGCAAGTGATGATCTAAATAATCACAAGTCTACGCAGACTAAAAATTCGGCAATTGTAAACTTTAAAAAATCTCAGCGAACTAGAAAAAGTACAATAGTAGACGATCTAGATTCAAATATGACTAATCTTTTAACCAAAACGAATAAGCCTGGCAAAAATGAAAAAAGTCTTTTTAGTCTTAACAATAATGCATCTAAATTTTCTTCACAACATTATTTAATAGCTAATTTAAAAACAGCATTCATGTTATTTGTAGTAACTGTTATAATGGCTATTGTTTATACACCAGCTTTGTTGACATCTATGGGCATAATTGATTATAATCCATTGCATTGGAATTTAGTTTACATAAATAATGCTGCTAATCCACTCATTTATTCGTTTTTAAATTCAAATTTTAGAAAAAGTTTAAAGAATACATTGAAACGACTTTCGAATCAAGTTTTTAATAGAAAAAAAATATCGACTTAAATTCATGTAATTTATAATCAGCTATCCGGTTTATGTTTTTTATTTTATTTTTTTTATTTTTTGAATGATTTTATATCAAAATTTTGTAATTAAACTTTTTTTTATTAAATAAAATGTCCATGAAACAATTGCTTCTAACCATAACTTCATTTTTAGTTCTTAGACTACAGCGAATTCAGTTTATTATATCCTTTAAAAATACAGTGATGATATGTGTTATCCACCATGGACTGACAGTACAGTCTAAGTGCGATCTAACCATGGGACAATACAATAACTTTAAAGTCTCGTGGCAAGGATATTTAAACTCTTTCTTTCTTATACCCAACATTAAAATAAATTAAATTTTTTTATCAAGAAAGCAAAATAACGCTTCTGCTCACAAAAAAAAGTGGTGATACGAGTATACATGCATTTAAATGATTAAAACATCCCTTCACGGGAGTGGTATTTTTTAATCTTTTTTTTACCCATTTTAAGCATTGTGAAGTTTCGTTCAAAAAGTTCAAAAAGATCAGAAAAAAAATAAAAAAGCTGAATAATTTTTGATAGGAAGTGATGATGGGTTTAAAAAATGTACCAAAATAAAGAAAAATCAAAAACAAAATTTGATCAATCGATTATTGATTTTTGAAAAAAAACGAGTGTTTTGTTAAGTTTATTCTGTCATCATGAGATAAAAATTTTAAATAATCGATTATATGCCAAAAATTGTTCGAATTATTGAAGCCAGTGTCCAACAAAATCCATTCCATACTTAAGCTATAGAAAAATTTCCTATTTAGAGCCGAAATAATGGAACAAAAAAATTTTTGAACACTCTCCTCTAAAGTTTGAGCGAGGATCGAACCCAAAACCTTTAGATTACAGTTATATTTTGTTTTGTACAATACCCTATCCACAAACATTAAGTGTTAATTAGATGATTGATTAGGACTATTTCAATAAAATCGCAATAACTCTCGCTTACGGCGTTGAATATTTTACGACTTTCTTGAAAAATCATTAAGGGATAATTTTGAATTTTTATCTCATGATGACAGAATAAACTTAACAAAACACTCGTTTTTTTTCAAAAATCAATAATCGATTGATCAAATTTTGTTTTTGATTTTTCTTTATTCTTAGTCATGTAACAATTTTTGTTACACCTTTTGGTACATTTTTTAAACCCATCATCACTTCCTATCAAAAATTATTCAGCTTTTTTATTTTTTTTCTGATCTTTTTGAACTTTTTGAACGAAACTTCACAATGCTCCCATTTTAGTATTTCTCCATTCTAAATTAATTCTGCAAAAAATCTGCAAATGAATTGCGCATTTCAATTTGAATACTTTTGAATGTCGTGCAATTTTCAGAGAATTAAAACTTCGCTCGCTTGATGTGCTTATAACTAGTCTCGAATTACATTTAAAGACAAAAAAATATTTTAATACGATGGCACCAGGCCTGTTTAATTAATTTTTAATTTTAATGCATTATTTCAGCATTATATCGGCCTCTATTTTGATAAGAAAAAATTTTCAAAAAAAACCGAAAGGGTGGGTAAACAAAAATTTAAATTGTGGTTACTTTTGCTGGAAGGCTCTTATTTTTGGGAAAAAAACGTATCCTGCTTTGTAAAAATCAAAATATCTTTATTTAAAACAAAACAATCCATTTTTTATTTGTTTGGTAAAATTACTGCACTCAAAAATAATGCAATATTTAATGAATTAATAATGCCAATTTGAAAGGACTGATGGCATTTTTTTTTGTTTTGACGGTCCATAAGATAATCGTTTACTAGATTTTCATTATACCTTGACGAAAACGACTAAGTACCCTCGGATCTCGTTTTTCCGCTTACAAGCTTAAATTACCAAAACCACAAAAAAGATTCGAGTCCTTTTTTTCCGAATTTTTTTTCCTAACATGTCTTTATTATTACTTTTTCTTCATTATAGACAAAAAATTTTAAAAAGTTTACAAAAAAGTTTACCAAAATCAAAAAACCTTCGATTTCATTTTAACAAATTGATATTGATTTTTTTATCGAAATTCCGAAATTAAATATTTTCTTGCTTACCCAACTCTAATTAAAATGAAAATTCTTATTCCTAAGACATTCTAATAATTCACCCAGAGTCATGACTTGTTATCAGTGTATTTTTATGGTCATTTGAATCGGTATTAAGTATTATCCTATTTATCTGTTGAACAGATAAATCCAGTTTCTTCTTTTAAACTTTTTATTGAAACATTAAAAATCAGTTCTGCAAATGCTAAGTTATGCAAAAAATATGCTAAACCTTTGATAAAGCTCTGCAAAAACTCTGAAAAATTATTACGCAGTTATTTTTTATCGTTATAATCGCGTGTATTTTCACAGCTGCATAATGGCAAAAACATTGCTGCCAAATTTGGTTCAACACCTCGAAAGTATGCATTAGAGGTCGCTAAGGACCTTTTTACAGATGATAAGATGATAAATTGCATCTTGTCAAATGATCTATTAAACGGACCAACTAATGAGGATATCAATGATGAACAAGATGATCAAAACATAGATGATGAAGAAAAAAATGAACAGGAGCAAGTTGAGCAATTCGATCATGTTTCGATCCAAACCGAAAGTGAAGCAGCTTTTAATTCGGCTGAGTTTCCACTTGATAAAGTCGCAATGCAAATAAGTAAGATAAATCAAATTTTATCTGATAATCTTTTTTTAGAATGCTTGAAGAATGGATACGGCTTATCTAATGAAGCACTGCAACGTAACTGAGCAGATGTAAGGGCAGAAGCTGCTGGCAGAAGATTGAAATCAAAAAGAAAACAGGCTCAAGCAAGAAATCCTAAACCACAAACGAATGAAGCCAACAATGCTGAAGGTTGCACAACTGAACAGAACAATCCTCAAACTCAAACAAACCTGTAAACAAATAATGTCCAATCTAACGCTTAATAACAGGAATTTAATGATGTTCGAATGATTTCAATTTTTTTATCTTTTTTTTAAACAAAGTCGTAAGAGGCTTTAAGAGTAAAAAAAATTTCTTATAAATTCTAATAAAATTTATTGACTCTTTACAGCCGTCTTTGGATGTTTTGGGACGGTTAAATAGGAGTGATTTTAAAGTGTTTTGAGACATTTTGGAACGGGTATTTCGAATCATTTTCGGCGTCTTTAGACGTTTTGAAACGGAAAATAAAGCTTCTTTTAGCTGTTTTTTGACAGCTTTTGAGGTGTTTTTCGACGCAGGATTTTGTTTTTTATCCGTTTTTTGACAATAAAAACAATCACGCCGAGGATGTCAAAAAATGGATAAAAATCGAGGCAATTTTATTAAATATCCGATTATACGATTATTTAAAAAAAAAATTTCCAAATTTCCGAACCTTCTACACGATAATATAAAATTTTAATGATTAATTTAAAGGGGGTCTGTGATCTTGGGGTCTTTGAGTCAATGTGGAGAACTGTATCAAGTTTACCTCGGCCGTCGACGTCGGTTTAACTACCCACGGTTCTAGAAGTTCTTGTCAAATGTGACCGGTCTCAGTTTCTCTGTCAAAAACAATAGTTTATTGAGGCCATACGTTTCATAGCAAGTAAATATAATCGAATAATTCTAATAAGTTCTTTAAATAAAAAAATTCCCATATCTCGATTTATGAGAGAAAGATCTTAACACACTTTTTTACATATTTTTATTGTATCACCAGAGAGGAATAGAATTTAAAGCTAGTAACGTTTATGATTTGGGGCAACTTAAACAACGACTTAATCCAAAGTTTACACAGTACAAATAATACTTAAATACACAATAAGTCAATTTAATCCTCAAAAAGTAATTTTTACAAAGATTTATTTAAAAAAAAGCGTAATACAAAATAAATAAACAGAATAAAAAGAGTAAGCTTAATTAGAAAAAAAAAAAGAAAAGACAAATTAATTCAATAATAGTTTTATGCAGTTGTTGTTGTTCAAAAATGTGAAATTAAATTTTTTTTTCGATCACGAAAAAAATAAAAAAGAATTAAATTTAAAAAAAATCGATTAAAAAAAAAACTTTTTGTAAAAAGTAATATTTTTAATAAATATATTCGTAGCTTTTTTCTATTAATTTTGAACATTCCCATCAACACTTTTTTCACCTTCTTCATTTTTAGTCTCTTCTGATATTTTATTCGATTCGCTTATAATCACAAAATTGTCACTATTTGAACTATCACTCTTTAATGAATGACTCTCTTCTTGTACTGGACTTTGTTTTACCTCGACATTTATCATTTCATTAGGATCACCGACTAATCCATCCGAAATCGAGTCCATTATAAGTTTGTCCAAGCCTTCCAACACTTGATTCGTATTCTCAGATTTCACGATTTTCAAGTCTAATGGTAAATCTTCAACAGTTATTGTTTGATCGTTTGTTTCGTCTATTTCATTTGCGTCCATGACTTTGTAAGGAAGTTCATCATTTTTGTCACTATCGAGCTCGTTTTCTAGAGCCTCTTCGCCACAACACGAAGATTCCAACTCGGAGTTATCAACGTATTTGACTGAATTTTGTCCAAAGTTACTTTTCAAAAAATTATTTTGATTTGTTAAAGAGCTTATACTTTCAAACTCTTTTTTCAAATCGTATTTTAAACTTTCCAATTTGTCTCTTTCTTGTTCCAATTGTTCGTCCATTAAACGATCGTTTAACAATTTTGTATCACCGAATTTACTATTCAAAATGTTGCTTAAACGCTTTAACAACTCAATACCTTGATATTTACAATTTTTAAAATTTTCTTCACTTTTTTTATCTGAAATATTTCTTGACGATTCTCTAGACGATGAAGTATTTGAAAAATTTTTTGTATTCGACCATGCTTGACTCAAATTTTTTCTTATACTAGTCTTATTCATAGTCGAATAAAAAGTAAGCTCATTGTACAATATATCAGATATTTCAATTAAAATATCCTCCATGCATTCGTTCACGTACTTTCCTTCATATTTTTGTAAAGCCTCTTTCAAATACAAGCCCAATTGATCCTGATAATATTTAACATAATCACAATGTTTACTCGATTGACGCAATACACCCGAAACTTTTTCTATAATCTCATCTAAATAATCTAAATCAAAAATAGCATTTTTAAAGCTACTTGTTGAACTTGTCGATTTATCATCATCATCGTAATCAAAGTTATCCGAATTTTTAATCGATGATATAATTTGGGATATCAATTTTTTAACTTCATTTCCAATAGTCTCTTGATCTTGAGCAAATGTTTCATCTACTCCCATAATACTCGAACCGGAACTACTCGTTTGTTTTTCTTGTTGTTTTACTTTAGGACTATTTTTAACAAATATAACAGTATTACCAAGAGAATCACTTTCGTATTGGGTTTGACTAGATTTTTCATCATCTGCCTCTTTTTGACTTTCATAATTTTTACTGAAATAAATTTTTTCATCATCTTCATCAGTGGTCGAAACACTTCGTTTAAAATTAAGTTTGTCCAATTGACGATTTGAAATGTTAAAAATAGCTTTTAAAGTTTGATCTCTGCCATTTTTATCACGTACAAATTGAAGCTCTTTGAATAAATTTAGTAAATAAAAAGGACGTGATTCGTTTTGAGATATTAACGTAGCTACTTCTGAGTAGATTTGTTCTCTCATTTTTTCGAAAGTCAACGATTTAAAACTGTTGTTATTTTGAATTACTTTTTCGCATAACTTTTGTTTGAGTATATTTTTTCTTAGAGCATAAGTCGAACATGATGACGATGATATTTTTGTCGATGATGAACTCAATGACGAACCCGTTCGTGAAGGTTCCGTTTGAATAGTACTCATTTTTGATTTACTCGAAACAACTTTTTTACTCATTTTATCCTCTTCTTCATCTAAATCTTCAAAATCATCAGTATAATCATTCATTTCATTAAGAGAATTATCTTTTTTTTGATTGTAAAAATAACTCGGCAAAGCAGCTACAACAGATGCTCGACTATTCATTTCAAAATTTCGAATTTCACTATCAGTGTTAATACCAATAGTACTCTGGGATTTTTGTGCCCTACTTAACTCAGATAATTGTTTATTAACATTTACCATTTGTTCGTTTAATCTTGATATCTCGGTTCTTTGAGTCGAAATTTCATGATAAGCCGTGTTTAAATTGAACATAAGTTGTTGAATTTGAAGTTGAGTTTGAAATTGAGGTTGATTAAAATAGCCTTGAGTCTGGTTTGAGACCTCTTCAGTGTGTGATGATTTTCCCCCTTGTTTTTCGAGTAAATCACTAAAATTTTTCATCATTTGCTCATTCATTTTTTGCTGATTTACAAACAAGTTTTCGATTTTATCTGTTATATCATTCAAACAATTCATTTGAACGAAATTTTTTACACTCTCTGAATTGTCTTCTTCGTGGATACTCGTTTCCGGACTTGAATCCGAGCTCTCGTCGCCATTGTCTTGAATAATTTCGTCAGCCGGGCAAATATTTTCTTGTTGGGTTTTTTCTTGATCGAAAAATTCGGACAAAAGCTTTGCTTTTTTGGCAGAATCAGATCGTCGACGCAGAAAAAAATCTCTATTCCCATTTACAATTTCATTTTGTTCATCGTTTTGTTCAAAATTTTCAACCATGTCATAAATTTTCGATTCTTTTCTGTCCTCTTCATTACGAGTGTACTCATCACGAATGATATCTTCGAATTCTTTTTTTTTGTTTCTTAAATTTTCTCTCATGTTGAGTTGTTTTTTCATTTGAGACCAAAGTACATCACTTGGCGAATGACACACTTCATTTTGTTGAAGATTTTCAATCGATAAAACATCAAAACCATTTTCGGCTGTTTTAAATTTTGACTCAATTTCGTTCAAATAAGAAACGTCGTTTGTTGAAAAATTTATTTTAGAGCTTTTACTTTGATTTAACATGTCTTTTTGTTGTGATTTTTCCGAATGTAAACTTTCAAGTGCAACTGCTTCTTGGTCTTTGAGACGTAAAATTTCGAGTAAATTAGCTTTGTTACGTTTTAGCTCTTCGAGTTTTTCTTCTTTACGTTGTCTTTCGATTTCATTTAAATAATTAAGCGCTTTATTTGCTTCAGTTTGTTGAATTTCTTTTAGTTTACTTTGTGAAATGTTAAGCCCTGAATCGGAATTGAGACCCGTTTCATCGGATAAAATATGTAAACGTGAAATTAAACCTTGTAATTCTTTTAATTTTTCTTTAGCATTTATTAATTTTTGTTTTTGTGTTTCGATTAATTCTCGCTTGTGAATATCTGGTATTGTTTCTTCATCATCAACATCATCTAAGTCTTCTTGTTCATTCTCTTGATGATTTTGGTAATTTTGTTCTTCTTTAATTGAAACATCATGTTCCTCTGGTAATTCATTAAAATTGTTGAGAACATTCTTTAAATTTGCAAATTTCGATTGGATTAGGTAGAGCTCTCTTAAATAAGAAAAAACAAAAGTTAGTTGAAATTTAAAGAATAAAAAATTTCATGGAAAATCTTTAGAATTTATGACTTTCATGGTCTCTTAAAAACAAAACATCTTCTTCGAACTATTTAAATACAGGACCTTATGAGAAGAGTCAAAAAATTTCTTTTAACAACTTTCAGCAACATTGAAATTTTAAGCAACAGCTGCTTACTTTGCGAAAAGTTAAAAGGTAAAGGCAATTAAAGCAGCAAATTTATCCATGATTCCTTTACTGGTCTTTACCAATCAGAAATATAAGACAAAATATGCAGATTAATCTGTTCAAAAAATAAAAAGTAGATTAAAGCCCCCTGCATTTTTTAGGCATTTTTAGAAACAATCAGACCTCGATTTTGTTAACACTCACGGTCAGATTAAACTTGTTAACAAACCTAGAATTAACAAAATCGAATTTTCTTGAGAAACAAAAACAGTCCTTTAGAAATCTTTTAATTTGGTTTTCCAAAAAATTAACGAGGTATTTGAAGCGTACCAGGACCCGAAAAAAAAAAGCCTCGAAAAAGGCCAGTAAATTAGAAATTGTGATTGGGTACGGGTACGAATACGGTTGGCCGTTAATTTGATGGAAACGTTGTAATTTAATAGAAAAATTGATCTTTTTTTTATTTATGCTTTCCGGGTTCAATATAAGTCAGAAATATGAACCCATTAATTTCAAGGTATTGGGTGGGTATGTACAAGATGTTCTGTACAAGAATCCTAATGATTCATATTTTTTTTAGCTTTCCAAGATTTTCTTGAATAAAATATTTTGAACTCAATCCGATCGAAGATATTTTTAAAGGATTCTCACAAGAAAACTACAGTCGAACCTCTTTAATCCGGAAGAAAATTTTGTCGGTTTATCGAAATTTCCGAATTATAGATTCAATTTTAATGTATTAATATGGAGACGGTAAATCGAAAAATTATTCGGCAATCGAATTTGCCGGATTAATGAAGGCCGGATAAGAGAGGTTCGACTGTAATCTTTTCCGGCAATTTTTGGAAATATTTTGATCTGTGCAGATCCTACTCCAGGATTTAGGAAATGGGAATCCATAAAATATAGGTAAATTTTATGGGTAACCGAACCAAGACCTTTTCCTGAAACCCGAAAATTCTGGGTAACCCATACTCATCTAATTGAAAATATTTGAACACTTCGATCTCATTCTTAAGTTCCTTGTTTTTGGCAGTCCGTAACTCTACGACAGGGGCGCCCAAAATAAGCTCGATCATCTTCTGAAACTATCGGAAAAAACATTTCATTTTTAGAAAACACATCCAATGAGTTAAAAATCCGCAACGAAAAAAAGTTTCAATTTAAACCACTTACTCTAATTTTTTCTCATGTTCAGCAAGTTCATTCAATCTTGATTTCAATTCATCTTGATGATCATTTTCAGATTGTTGTTCTTGAACTAAATCTTTTACAATTGTATCGCTAGGCTCTTCAATTTTAAATAAATCACACGACGAAACTGTTTTAACCAAATTTCCCGAATATTTTTCACTTAAAATTTTTCTTATTAAATCCTCATAATGTTTGGCGGTAATTTTTGATTTTTCAATTTGACTCGATGGCTCAATACACGATTGACTTGAAGTTGTATCTAAATTTTCGTTTGAACGATTCATATTTTTAGGTTTAAATGTCTTTCGGATCATTGGTTTCTTAGACGAATCATCTTCAGTTTGAACACCTCTATTGATAACAAGCGAATCGAGATTAATTTTCGAGTCTTCATGTTCTACATCAGATATGGGTAAAATTTTAAATGCACCGTCTAATTCTTGTTCTCCATCATCTGCTATTTTTTTCAAAGCCTCCAATGCTATACGACGTCCTTCTAACGCTTTAAGCTCTTCTTTACGCAATCTAATCGATCTCAAAAGTTGTTTTTGTTCTCTTAACTGCTCCAAAGTGTCCAAATCGGTGTTCATTTGACGCAAGATTTCTTCTCTTTGTTCAGTTATGTTACTTGAATCGTCTTGTTTTACATTTTTCAACAAATTAGTTAAATAATCATCGTCAAAAACGAGTACATCTTGATCGTTTTCAGTCTTTTCATCCTCAAATGTTTCATTAATCTTATTGATTGCTTTACCAATCACAACCAATTCATTTTGATCTTCGTTTAGCTGATTTGATGGTCGATTAATCGACGGTCTGTACGACTCAACTATATCATTAAGACGAATATTATTGTTATTAGTACAATTGAGAGTCAAAGTGTCACTTATGAAACTTCCACAAATTGAACCAGCCTCTGATTCGTTATCGTCTTTGTACCCTTGTCGTTTATAAAAAGAATTACTTGACGATAATTTTGATCTATTGTCACCCGATTCGATTTTATCCGAATACAATGCTGAGTTCAATTGTTGAAATTTTGAAAATGAATTTAACAATTCCATGTAACCTTTTTCTTGGTCTTTTAAGTGGTCAATAAGAGAGTGAAGTTTGCTCATTTGTGCTGAGTAGTTTATCTAAAATATAAAAAGTTAGTCAATGAGTCGAGAAAAATAAAGGCAAAAAGTTTATCTACAGGGCTATTTGATGTTTGTAGTGTTGTTAACATTGTGTACGCTTGTTTAAGATACTCTCTAATTTGGACCAATCTTGACAAGATTTGAGTGTTCGATAGATCAGGCTTTAAGACAAAAAAATTTAAAAACTGCTTAAAAAATAAGACTCTCTAGAAACAAACCTCAGTGTTTAAATTTTGTTTATTTTCTTGTGATTCAGAAAAATCATCCAAAAGGTTAGAACGACAAGTTTTATCATCGTATAATAAACTACGTCTAGCAGTGGCAGTGTTTAAATTTTCAACAGATTTGAGTTTGGCTCCTTGATTTGTTTTGTTTAAATCTTGATTCAATGTACTTTTTGATAGTTTTGGCGGGCACGAAAAAGTCAACTTTTCTAAATAATTTCGTTTCAAATCGTCTAAATATTTTCGAAATTCATCTGTACTTGAATTTTGATTAAGTGTAATTCTTGATTCAGAATTGTCTCTATTTGTTTCACACTGATTTCTAGGACTCTTGTTAAGCGTGTTTATTAACTCGTTTATGCTTCGATTCATTTTAGCTTGGTTATAGCCCCAATTTTTAACTCTTTGTTCCTCGTCTGTCACCTCAATATTTTTATTGCTTGACATCAAAACTTTTCACAAAATAATTCAAAAATTTTCCTTTATACTACGCAGTTAAATAGTTTTATTTTTTTTCTAAAATTAAATTTGAATAGTTTAGATCGATTCTGAAAAATGAATTTTTTTTTTTCGCAAAAAAAAAATATTAAAAATGTTCAAGTACCTCCCCAAATTCTTGAAATTATAAAAATTCTTGTTTCCATGGTTATTATATTTGCATACCTGTATTAATAAAAAAAATAATAAACATTTTCTCAAAATCTCATTTAAACATTAATTCAATGTAAAGTAAATTAGTCATTTTTTTTTCTGTTGTTAAATTGACCTCTTGGCATTTAAAAACCTCTGTTTGTTTCTACGTGAGATTTGTTGTTGAAAGTTTTAAAATCAGTCCTCGATGGTCATTGAAAAAAATGTTTGCCCCAATAAACTTTTATACATTCCCGGAAAATTTGATTTTATAAAAAAAAAAAACGAACTTTTTATTAGTTTAGATTAAGTCAATTTATGTGAAAATTAAATTAGCATATTTGATGATTGAAAATTTTTTTTTTGAGAGCACTTTTTTTTCAATTTATAATTGCGGTTATTTTAAGTGATTTATATTTTGAATAATCTAAACTAGCTCTGTCTTTATTTAGTCTTTGAATACAGCTATTTATTTTGAAAAAAATGTGTTTGAAAACAGCTTGACACACACTAATCATGTCTTTGATCATTTTAGAACTTAAAAAATAGAAAAAACGACCTTGGTCGTTGTCTCTTACCTTGACGATCTTGGCATTTTTTTTAAAGATAAAATTTAAGTCTTTCTCAACGCCGAAAAAAGAAAACCAAATTTTTGATCAGCTTGAAAGAATGGTGACATGTGAGTTTTGGCAAAAAAATTGAGTGGATTTATGTCGATGAAGGTAAGGGACCTGACTAGTCTTCCAAAAAAAATTAGGCTGACTTTAGGTATCTCTGAAAATGATTGCTGGTCCACGGAAAATGCACACACCGTAAGAAATACTGGAAGCTTACTTTAATTAGGTCGATTTTTATGTCTATTGTTTTTGAATCATTATTTTATGAACAAAAAATTAAGATTAAAAGGTATCTCTTATGAGAGCTTACTTTAAAAACCAAATTACGTAAAGTCTATTTTTTTAGTGTTATGTAAGGCTTTTAAGTAATGGCTTTTCAGGTAACCGGTCGTACTATAATTTTTTTTTTCTAAAAATGAAGAGTCCCACAGTGAGTTTTAATTTAAAAAATTCCCAAGAAAAATGAAAAACCGAACTTTAAACGCCTCTATTTTCGCAAATTTTAATTTATTTTAAAATTATTTAAATCACGTTTAATAGAGTATATGGACCCTTGAAAAAAACAACTCATAAATTCTTCAAAATGAATTTCCTGAAACAATTTCTAGTGCTCTTTCTTGCTATACAGATGCCTTTTTTCTAAAACCTTTAAAAAACATATCGAAGCTTAATAAAAATAATCTATATAGCTAGAAAGAGCAGTAAAAGTTGTACCAGGAAATCGGTATCCGTAAACTGCGAGACTTTTGATTCGGCGGCAAAGTGGCGATCCGTTGAAATTTTCTGGTCATTTTATGCTTTGGGTGCAAATGTAGTCCGAACCAAAGGCCCCAGGGCTTAGCTCTAGCAATAACAAGATAGAGCGAAAAAATTTGTACCAGCTTGAGTTTTCTGAACCGTGCGGACCTTTTTTTGTTGGAAAATGATAGTCCGTCAGTATTCTAAAAAATTTCAGGTCTGTTTTCGCTTTTACGAGTATGTAGTCCGAATCAAATGTCCTTGAGCTTTGCTTTTAATTTTGCAAGAGAATAAATAAAATTTTCTATAGGAAAATCGGTGTCTGGAAACTGTCGGACCTTTAGATCGGCGTAAAAGTAGTGGTCCGTAAGTTTTTTAGGTGTTATTTGAACGAGTCTATAGTCCGAATCGAAAATCACAGAGCTTAGCCACCTGTTTCGCACAAAAAAGATCAACAAGAATATCGGTCTCAGAAAGCTAGTCGACCTTTTTTTGAGTTAAAAAACAATTTGATATTTTTAGGCCACTTTTAAAATAAATATCTCTGTTAAAGGATTAAATCAATCAATTTGCAAAAACTCTCAGGTTGGACATTTCGATGATTTACTAAAAATTTGTTTTTCTTCGTTCGGCGTTGAGAAAGACTTAAATTTTCATCTTTAACAGAATGCAAAGGTCGTTGAGAAATTTAATTTCAATTTTGTAGAGTTTCATTCAATTTTAAAGTCAAATTTTCAAAATTTTGATCGTTCACAAATAAGCACGCAAAAAATAAACAGTCAAAAACTAACAAAAAAAAAAGAGAAAATAATCAAATAATGCGCTATAACTTTAATTTTAAAAAACTAATCAATTTAGCCAACGACGAAAACGTCCCATTCAAACAACAAGCAAATTACTTCAAATGGCAAATTTAGTTTTTTGATTTTTATTTAAAAAATTTTCAAAATTTACTTCATTCAGTTGACAGAGACGTACGTACATTGAGAAAAAAAAATAATAAATTGTTTTTTTTTTGTTGTTGAAAATTTCCAAAATAATTTCGACTTTTCTATTTTTTTTTATTTCAGTTACCTTTATCAAACAGAAATTACGAACCTACAATTACCAATTTTTTTTTATTTTACAGATTAATTAGGAGCATAACAGTGTTCGAACACTTTACTTATTTTTAACGATAAAATGGACACCAAAATGAAGCAAAACGGGATGGGCGGAGGTGGCCAACAAAGCTATTCACTGTCAGATTATGTCAAGATCGAAAAAATTGGTGAAGGTACTTATGGTGTAGTTTACAAAGGAAAAAATAAGATAACGAATCAATTAGTCGCTTTGAAAAAAATTCGATTGGAAAACGACGAAGAAGGTGTACCAAGCACAGCTATTCGAGAAATATCTTTGTTAAGAGAGCTCCAACATCCAAATATTGTATCCTTAATGGATGTTCTTATGCAAGAAAATAAACTTTATTTAGTATTCGAATTTTTGTCAATGGATTTGAAAAAATATATGGAAACATTACCGCCTGGAAAATTACTTGAACCTCAATTAGTCAAAAGTTATTTACATCAAATCACTCAAGGTATTCTATTTTGTCATCAACGTCGTACAATGCACAGAGATTTGAAACCACAAAATTTATTGATTGACAAAAATGGTGTCATTAAACTAGCTGATTTTGGTCTTGCAAGAGCTTTTGGTATTCCGATTCGAGTTTACACTCATGAGGTTGTTACTCTATGGTACAGAGCGCCTGAAGTTTTGTTAGGTGCACCAAGATATTCGTGTGCTATTGATATTTGGAGTATTGGATGTATATTTTCTGAAATGGCCACAAGACGACCATTGTTTCATGGTGATTCAGAAATCGATCAGCTTTTTAAAATTTTTAGAATCTTAGCAACACCAAATGAAGAAACTTGGCCAGGCGTGTCTGAATTACCAGATTTCAAATCATCGTTTCCAATGTGGAGAGGTAACAACTTGAAAGACTCAGTTAAAGTTTTAGACCCACTCGGACTAGACTTGTTACAAAAAATGTTAGTCTACATGCCATCGCAAAGAATTAACGCCAAAGGCATTCTCAAACATCCATACTTTGATGATTTGGACAAAAGAAGTCTACCAGCTCCAGTTTGCGATGAAATTTGTTAGATTAGTAATTTTTGTGTTTTCTCTCTTGTCTTGTGTAAATTTTATATTTTTCATTTGAATTTGAGTTGGATGTCAGATTGAACAGCCAATAAAAAAATTCAAATATTTGTATTTTTAAAAAAAAAATTAAAAACTAATTTACTCAATTTTTCTGGATTTATAAAAAAAAAATTATTTTATCAATCTTATCTAACTCATATCTTTTTTTGTGTGTTTAAATTCGTTTTTTTTTTTAAAAATTGATTCGAATTGTATGAAAACTAAAAATTTAATAATTTGTGTGTGTGTTTGATTGTAAATCGTTTCGAAATTTATAAATAGTCAACTCTTTTTTTTTTATACTGATAAATTCTTTTTTATCTAAAAAAAAATATTGTAAAATTTTCACTACAAAATAAAAAATTTAAACTTAATTTAGAGACTTCTAATCCTTTGTAAATATTGTTCATTGATTTTAGACTTTTCATCAAACTCGTTGCTACTTTTAAAACGATTTTGGACTTTGAAAATCACGGGGTTTTAGAAAAAAAAATTCAAAAAATGATGAAGTATTTTAGTCGATTCTGACAGACCCACGGATTAGATTAAATGGAGATCAAGAAATCGTCCTTGCAAACTTATTGAATTCAAGATTTTTAAGCACATTGATAACGTAAACTTGTATTAAGGGATCAAATATGTTAGATAAATAGTGCGAAATTGCTCACAAAGACATACCTTTTTGACGAATAGAGTCGTTAATGAATGGGACAAACTCAATTTAAGAAATAGATAATTTCAATAATTTTAAAAGAATTATGGATGAGAATAATTTTTAAATTCATTCTAAATTGTTTGAATGGATAGCTGAAAATAACTGTTGAAGTCACTTGTGGACTGGACGCCTTATGCTTGTGCAGAAAGTTAATGTATTACAAAGCAGTTTACTATTATTATTCAAAGTGGGTTATCATAAAGTGTGGGTGGTCATAACTGAAGAATGACTGTAATAAATTTTGACGATACGTAATTTCAAACGAATTTCTGCATTTCTTTGGAATCATCAGTGTCTACTTGCTTTTTCCAAACTGAGACCCCGCAGTTTAAAGTACTTTTTTTCAAAATTACTACATCATTGTGGAAAAATTAAAGAACGCAAATAAATTTTTGTATAATTTTAATTCAAAGGCCAATAACTTGGGAAGCGATGTGAATTTTTCTGTACCGTATTTCCTTGCTTATAAGCGACTAAAAATCCCATCTTCTAGGGATAAAATCATGCCAAAGCGAATTGAATTTGATGTTCTTTAGGGATTATTTATATAAAATTCAGTCCGGTCTACTTCAAAATCACAAGGTTAGAACTGATCTGGCCTCCATTGGTCTTCAAAAAGGGGGTATTAGGGGGGCACTTGTAAGCAAGGAAATACGGTAATTCGTATTTTGGCATTAAATCTTGAAAATCTTCTTACAAAATTACGTAAACCCTTGTTTTATTCATTGGTACATTTTTTGTTCAACTGATTTCATTGAAAATATGAATTTAAACTAAGATCTTCACTCCCTATCACTATATTTTTTTCCTTGAAAAATAATTAAAAATTTCTTGTTGTTATGATCTCGCATCTCAGTTGGCGGTAATGAGATGACCTACATGATAGAACCAAGGCATTGGTTCCAAACCAATAGAGTCAAACGCTTTCCGCGGTTGTTAGAGACTTATACAGATCAAAATTAAATATTAAAATCATAATTGATCGAAAAAACGAGACATAATAGGAGCCATCGCGACAAATATTTTGAGGATCGAAAATATTCCATAGAGAGAATAGATGAAAATGGACTCGATTGGAAACGAAATACCCAAACCTTTCATCTCAAGTCGTTGTAAATCAAGGAAATCTTTGTAATGAACACTCTTAATCATGATCATAGAAAGTAGAAAGTTTCAGCCAGAAAATATCGCCTTTCGCCGAACCACATAAAAATATTTTAAGGCTTTGAGACCAAAAATGGCGTTTTTTAATGAAAAAATTATTGCAGACCCGAATACATTATTATATCTGAGATAAAACTACTTAAGCAAAAAAAATGTGTATGAAACACAGAAACAGGTAATTTTAAAAATTATAGGAAGCTTCTTGGATCGTAATTTGGCTGAAAAATGTAATTTTCTGGATGTTTAGAGTTAAATTATTTTAAGGAAATACTCTCTTCAAATTTGGTCAACGTAGTTTTAAGATTTTAATTGTCTAAAATTGACGGTCAGTCCGAAGAGAAAGAACTGGATTGAAATTGAATTTTTAAGAGAAATAGATGTAGACTAATAAATAAAATTACAAAAATTGTTTTAACTTTTAATTTATTTAAATTCGTTCAATCTAAAATTCTAGCTATGCTAATGAAATCTAGAATGAAAAATCTAAATACCTAAAACATTAGAACTATAAGTAAAATATAAATAAGATAATTAGTGAATGTTCGCTAGATGAATATTGATTTATTCGTAGACCCATGATTTTGAGTGTGATTCCCAGTTGACTAATTCTTCTGGTTTGAACCACAAAGCAATTTCACGTTCAGCACTTTCAACTGAATCTGAACCGTGGCAAATGTTTCTTCCAGTTTGGACACAGAAATCACCACGAATGCTACCTGGTTTGCTGTCTTGTGGGTTGGTTTCTCCCAACATAGCACGACCAGCTTTAACAGCGTTCAAACCTTGCCATACCATGGCAACAACTGGACCACTAGCCATGTATGACATCAAACTTGGGAAAAATGGTCTGGCAGCCAAATCAATGTAGTGTTCTCTCAATAAAGCTTCACTTGGTCTAACTAATTTAAGAGCAACCAAATGGTATCCTCTTTGTTCGAATCTTTTGACGATTTCACCAACTAAGTTACGTTGGACACCATCTGGTTTAATCATAATGTAGGTTCTTTCTTGAGACATTTTGGAACGGTTTTTGAATCTAAAAATTTTAATTAAAATCAAGCTTAAATTAAAATATCATAAACATTAAACAAACAACAAAATCAATTGCATGAATTAAGAACCATGCGGTGGGAAATTATCATTTCATTTACAAAAGAGAAAAATCATGTGCATTCAAAAAAATAAAATAAATTTTTTTTTGAAAAAAAAAGAAAATTAAATTTCTAGTTGAAATATTTTTTGTTCATATTTTGGCTCTTTTTATACCATGAAAAAACGCGAGTTTTAACTAAAAGCAAATTGCATTCGTCAACAACACACATTTTTACATTAATATTATAAATCGTGTGTTTTAACACTGCGAAAGGCGTGCAAGAAAGCATTTTTATTATATTCAAATATTGGTTAGATTTACATTAATATAGAGAATGAGTTTTCTTTTTTTTTGATTATCAAATATTTTTGCTTATGCTATTTAAATATTTGAGTCTTAATTCAAGTCTTAATGATCCGACAAAATGTTAAAAGATTCTCTTAATTGGTTTAATCTTTAATAAATGTTTATAGAAATATCTATTTCTAAGACATGAGGTTTAACTTAAACTTTTGATTTAATAAATACTGTATGGCTATACGAGAAAGATCAAGGCGATCTAGATCGTTAAGGATTTCAAATACTTTTTAATTATCCTATTTATTAAAAAATATGAATTAAAGAATTTCTTTTTACGATTGGCTCAAAACAAACAAAAGTCTCAGACTATCTAAATTTGATAAAATCGATTCGATAAGCGAGTTCTCCATTTAAATTAATCTCTTTCGCGCTAAATCAAGAATACTTGTACTTCATTAGTTATAATGCCTGTGTGACATAGAGCTTAAAAAGTCCGATCGATGATGATGATTGACATAAGAAACAAAATTTCCAAAGTAGTGCCTCATTTCGGTAGCTATCGTCGATAAAAATATTATATCGATGGTCTTATAGGATTTTTGGGTCTATCGATGATATATCGATACTGTCAAAGGCATAAAACTACCTAACAGCCTATTTTAGATTGTAATTTTGGGTTCGATAACAAGGAAAATCGTGAAATAACTTTTCTTTGTGGACCTCTCTAAGAAAAATCTGGGTCCATGTTTGAAAATTGTAACTTTTTAAATTTATATGTTTAAGCGTAGAAGTTTTGTTAAGCCTGAACCTTATGATTTACGTTAAAAAATAAAGAATAACTAGAAACCCACTCAATGGTAAACGAATAAAAATAAATATTTTTAAATAACATTTGTTTCGGAGATTCAAATCTGGTGAACATTAAGACTTTTAGAGACGACTCTTATTTCTTCAATTCTTGTTTATTTCAGAGTGATCCATATCCCTAGTATTTCCTAAATCTCTGATTGACGAATGCTATCGAACACCTAGAAAGATCTGAATTATTGGACTGAGAATTCATTTAAGCTCTTTAAGACTAAAGAATTCTTTTTTAATTCTGAAAGTGTATCCGAAAAAACATCGAATAGGAACAAATTATTTTTTTGTAAATTTACTTCAGTCTCGATCAGGAATACAGAAGCATAATCTTCCATTTTTATTGGCATCATTTCAAATGATTTTTTGTAACTTTTTTTATTTTAGTCAGAGGGTAATTTTTTGACATTTTTGGAACATGATGCCGGACAGGGTAGGTGTTTTTGATGGGAAAAAAGAATTATTTAGGTTATCCCTAAAACATGTGGATTTTTTGGACCAAAAGGCGGATCCGGATTTTTCAACTGTTTCCTAAAAAGCTGTTTAGGACCGAAAAAATTTAATTTTTCTCAATACATTTAACATTTTCCTTTTTATTGTGGTAAAAACTAAATAAATGCCACTTAATTTCTTGGCGACATTCTACAGGTCAACCGCGTGCTGATTAGCAGGCCATGAAAGGATTCAAAAAGGAAATCGCCTCTTCGCTTGCGTATAATATGCATTCGAAATTTAGCTTTTTTTAGCTTAGCTACTCTGCTTAGATTAAAATTTGTAATGAAAACTTGATTTTTTAAATTAGGAACCGTGTTTTAGATGTAAGAAATCCGGATTCGTATTTTAGTAGGTATGATATGAGTCCATAATATGAGTCCGTGTTTTCTTTATTTTTTTTTTAGATCAAACTCAGAAATAAACTAAGATTTTATTTTTTGTTTTGAAAAAGTTAACAATTAATTTAAAAAAAAAACATTAACGATTATTAAAAAAAACGAAATAAATTTGAGAAGAACCTCAGGCTTCTCCAAATTAATCGAATTCCAGTCCTTCGAATTCGTTTTCTTTTGCCTTAATTTGACTGACACCCTTTTTCCTATCACGATCAAAAGGCTGGTGCCATAACTCAATAGAGCCTATCGCTACACCTTCTAAATTGCCCCTTTCGGAACCTTTATTTTAAGTCATCACCACTCGAAAGCCTGCGAGCTCATTTAAGAATCAGTGAGCGCTTGGCTGAGTCGTGAGTCAATGGACCGAGATGTAGCATTCCCTCGAGGGTAGAAAAATTTCGGTCATCGGATGATGTAAAATTCAAAAACACAAAACCCTGGGAACGCGCTATATACCGTTCATTGTAACTCTAAATGGGGAGATCATTTGCCACCAAATGGGAATGGTGGTGACTTAAAAAATGGTTCCGAAATGAACAATTAAGCAGGTTGAGAAATTGAGCTTAAAGAACAAAAAATTAAAGCAAATGTATTGGATGGTCAAAGAGCAAATTCAACTAAAATTATTTGTTTTAGTTGTAATTTTTCAACTATCGGTCACCACTCTGAAAATTTTATATTTCGAAATCAAATATCATCTAGTTTCTGAAATACTGTTTGCTCTCTTTTATTTTTTAATTTACTTTAGAATTGATCAATCATCACAAAAAAAGGAACGATTTATTTTTTTTAAAATAGACGAATTTTGTAAAAGTTAAAATAAATTCGAATAAGTTTTCTGTTGGTCTTATAACGGATCTGCGCATGTAACAAAGTGTAGCAAACTTTGTTACACCATTGAGCAAAAACTCTACAGTCTAATTGCGCATTTAGCTTCAATACTTTTTAATAGTGTCCGTTTTGCTGAAACTTTGCATAAATTTAGCAGAGGTTGCTCAATGGTGTAACAAAGTTTGTTACACTTTTTTACATACGCAGATTCATCATAAGACTAACAGAAAAAATATCATTTAAATTTTTCAAAATTGTTCTAATTCTTTGTACTAAACTTCACAATGCTTTTTTTCACTTAAAACTTTCTGTCAAGTTAATTAATTGATTAACAAAATTAGAAGAAAAATGATAAATAAGATACTAAAATTATTTGTGTCAATAAACAATTAAACCTCGAATAAGTTGAAATTTAGTATTTTTATTTTACCTGTAAATTATCTTACGAAAACCGAAAAGTCACACATTTAGAGAGCGTGGGAATATTTTTTTGTTTAATGTCTCGAAATTATCTTCATTTACTTCCTATCTTTTTGACACAATGTTAAAGTATTATAGTAAAAAATCGCTGAAATTTTAAATAGATAGATACAATTTGTGACAACAAATATATCAAATCTACTTCCGAAAGGTTAAAAATTTTTAATGTTTTTTTTCTATGTAAATCTCGGCTTCATTTTCAAAACATGCGAAATAAGTTTTTAATTATTAGTTTTTTTAAACAAAATATACAGTCATACCAATTCAAAGAATACAGTCATACGTCGATATCTCTATGCATTTATATCCCCATGGAAAGAAGACAAAAAGAATGGTAATAATCCTTATTTATTAAAGGATGACGCAAAGTATGAAGGAGAATGGAAAGAAGACAAAAAGAATTGATATTTTCGTCAAATTGAGAGATATGACGCTAATGATGTGAATAAATTTTTTTTCCATTTTTCACTTGTATCCCAATTCAGTTATATCCCCTTCTTAGGCTCGGCCAAACATGCTGATATAACTGGCGTATGACTGCAATGTAAACCAATGAATTTAAAATAGATTTAAAAAATAAATTTTTTTATTAAAAAAAACTTTAACAAGTTAAAAACAAAAAAAATTAAAAATATTTGAGTTAAAAAAAAAAAACAATTTAAATTTTTTTTACAGTAAAAATCCATTATATAAAGAATTTTGTTTTCAATCGGAAATTACAATTGAAAGCTTTCAAAAAAATTCGAAATTTTTTTTAAAATGACTTTATGAGCAATGGCAGGGGGAATTTAATAAATTCCGGTTTACGTACAAATCTTAGTTTAATTAATTATTAACTCAGCTAAAAACTAGACATTCTTCTTAAATCTTAAATCTATTTTTGGGTCTTGCCAGTTAAAGTAAACAAAAACGTTTTTTAGTGAAAAATGAGCCTTTTATTCAAGATTATAATTTAAACACGAGTAGCAGGAAGCAACGAGTTTCAATCACATCTAACTGCTATTAGACCCTACAACATTTTGCTTAAAATCGGGCGCTTCATCGCCTTTTCAGTATACTAGCGGTACTTGCAAATATGATCTTATAAAAAAATAAAAAATCAACTTAAGTGTTGGTGATCTTGAGGAGACCCTTAGCTTTGCCTCAAAATGATTAAAATCATCGTTTGAACTCTCCTGTGTTCTCTTAGCTGAATGATATAAAAAGTATGAGTTATCCTATACAAATTTTTTCCTCCTTTTTGTTCATTAAAATGTAGTGTTCATGAATTAATAGAAAATTAATTAATCTGATTAGAATTTGTTCACGTCTTATGAAATTGACATTTTGTTCAGTTAAGTACGAAAATTGTCCACATAACTAGCAAGACCCCCATTTCTGTTAGTTCACGATTTTGCTCCCTGCTCGGAATTTTTTATAGCCACTTTCTGATTCACTAATCCTGCGTCATAAATATTTGGATTTTGGTTAAATTAACTAAAGAATTAACTAAATGTACAAAAAAATTTAAATCATTTTATTTTACTCGTAAAAAATGCTCGGTTTTTTAAACATTTGTCTTGAGTCAACAATTAAGTGACTCTTCGTCTAATTCAATATCCAAATCATCGAATTTAACTTTTTTCGAATTTTCATTCGTGTTATCTATTTTTTTTGAGCGTTGTCCAAATTTTTTAAAACTTTTAAAACTTATTCGTGAGAATGACTTTTGTTTGATATCATCTTTTTGAAAATATTTATCAGTTTTAGACGATTCAATTTCGTTACATATTTTAATATTTTTTAAATCTGAATAAACTAAAGTATGGCTATTATCATCAGTATTATTATTGTTATTATTTACAAAAGCAGATGCATCCGAATCCGAATTTTTACTAACATCATTTCGATTCTCATCTTTGATTATTTTATTTGTAATCATTGCACTTTCACCAAGCATCCTTTTTTTATTCAAAATACCCGTTGTTAAACTAACGGGCTTAACCGAATTAGTTTTATTTTTAACAATTTGCTCACCAAAATTAATTTTTTGATTTCGATTAAAAAAATTAACAATTGATTTTTGTTCTTCGTTGCGAATTTTCTGATTCAAATGTGATGTACACTTGTTCATATCGTTAAGTCGTATCAAATTTTGATCATTTTTAGACATAAAATAATTCCTATAATCTGTAACATGCTTAAGTATGTTATGGACGCATAAAAGGCGAAGTAATTCGCGACGGAATTTAGTTCCCGTCATACAATAGGAAATAAAGTTAATAACATGATTCGTGTACATCATGAGATTCATTATAGTCCAAAAAAGTTCAATATAAGGCCATGTTGGCTTTATATACGAGCCTTGGATTAAACATATAAATATTAAAATTGGACCTTCGAGTATAAAAAATATTATAGACACACTAACAATCATAATACACATTCCTTTTATTTTGCGTAAACGTTTTAAATTTTTTCCGTTTGTTTTGTTTTTGGTGAGCAATACTTTGTGTATAATATTTATATTGCATACAACCATTATAATAAATGGTAGAATAACTTGAGCACTAGCGTCAATCCATGTAAAAATTTTTTGGAAGAAATAACTGTACAATGGACTATTTTCTTTAATAAAACATTTGCGATATACATAAGGATTAACTGGTTCTTTAACAACTTCTATTTTTTGAGAAATTGTTTCCGAACCTGGAAGACCAATATCATTTTTAAAATCATACAAATCGTTTAAATAATCATCACTTTGATTCGATGAAAATAAAAACGAAATATTTTTTTTAGATGATAATATTGTAAAATTTTTAGATAACGAATACGAATCATAAAAATTTTTAGGTTTTGTAGATTCGGTTCCGGGTTTTGAGTCGACAAAGTACAAAAAATGAGAATTTATAACCATTAAAAACGCTGCTAAATAAAACGATACCTTAATAGCTGTACGAGGTGTACACCATTTTTTTGATAGACTCAAAAACGATGCCGCTATAAGTCGATCGATATTTACAGCAACCAATAGCCAACTGGCCATGTGCAAAACAAAATAGAATGAAAAAACATGAAATTTACAAAGAATGTCACCGTCTATTTCAAAATTATATTTATTTATTAGAAAATCTCTTAATAGACCAAAGTATAAAACAAGTGTATCACAAACGGCGAGTATAGTTAAATAGGTAAATGTGGAATGTATTCTCATTTTACGTCTTAGTAGAACAAATAAAGAGAGTAGATTTCCGATAGTACCGAATATGATCCATATTAATGATGTCTCTTGTTGTAGTATACGTATAACAAATTGGGTTTCCGGTTTTGGCTCGTTTTCAAAATCAAAATCATAATTTTGTAATAAACTATCAGTCGTATTTTCTAAGTTGAAATTTTGCAACAAAGAATCAGAAAATAAAAAATCATTTGTATGAGACGTTTGAGTTATTGACATAATTTCAAAACATTTAGAATTTGTTGGGGCTTTTTTTTTCGTAACAAGATTTAATGTCGCCGATTGAATTTAATTCGCTATTTTGTTCGTAATTTTACATAATTATATTTTACAGCTTTTGTTTTCATTTATCTAAAATTAAAAATAGTTTTAAACATATTAATTTTTCGTCGAATTTTAAGCTTTATAACATCAACACCACTGTTCAACTTTATTTTAACTATGTTGAAAAACTATGTTGAAATAGTTTAACACATTAAAGAAAAGTACTTTTATTTTCAATAAACCTTCAGTGCTATAATCGCTTGTTAAAATTTTAGGTTAAAAATAATTTTTTATATTGTATCATCTAATCAAAGTCTACTCTTTTTTTCCAAAAAAAATTGGGCTTATTAAATAAAATGTGAAAACCAACAAAGTTAGAAATAAAATTCTTCGAGAAGGCTGTACATCCATTGAACCCAAAAACTTTCCAATATTCACCCAATTAAAATAGAAATTTACATTTAACCTTGGAAAGCGAGATTGGCGAATGTTTCTAAAGTGAAATAGCATAATGAGCAGGTTATGAAAATGAGTGTATACCTATAAGAAGTCATATTTTAATTTTCTGATTAAATTCCTAATGATTTATTGTAAAATTTTTGAGTTTTCTATTAAAGTTTTTTTTTTATGCGTCAAACGATTTTTTCCAAAAAAATCCATTCCAGAATTTAAAGAATTTTCATTAAAACCTTGGTTCGATAAATAGGTTTAAAGTATTTTTCGATATTTCGAAGATATTGAAAATATTTAAATACAGTGAGATATGAAAAATTTGTCTAAATAACGTCCATCACAACGAATGTTTTTTTGAATTACAAAAATACAAGCTACTTTCTGATACTGCACTTCCACCGAATTAAATGCTTTCCGTACCCATACCAAACCGTACCCATACCAAACCGTACCCATACCAAACCGTACCCATACCAAACCGTACCCATACCGTACCAGTGCTTTTAGAAAAAATCAGAATTAAAAAAAAAAATTCTATTATTCGAGAATACGGGTTCGGGTCCGGGTACGGTCCGGTAAGTAAGGGTACGCTTCAGTACGGGTACGCCATTAATTCGATGGAAGTTCATTAATCAAACGTTATTTTTAATACAAAATACAGGGTTACACCTAAAACATGGGATATAGACTAGGATTATATCTAATAATGTAAAAGAATATTTTTAATGTACAAATCCGGTCTTTCACAATGATTACATTAATTGAGTCGACAGTTGACAAAAATTTGATCTTCATTGTTAAATGAAAATTCATGAGCTTTCAGAAATGAGCATTGAGAAAGACCGGATTTGTAATTCTATTATCTTTTAATGATTTTAGAAATGTAATTTCTTTTAAGATCCCTCTTAAGTCTTCCTTTTCTATGAGCCTGAAATTAACTACGGTAAGGTAAAGTGCGGACGAAAAACGATAACCTTTTTCAAATATACTGTTCCCGACGAACGCAGAGGTCTCAAGAGCTGAAGTTGAAAAGCGCGCAAGCGATCGAACCCTGATACATGTCTCCGTATTCTGTAAAACTACAACATTCGAATAAAGAAGAAGAAAAGATCAGAAAGAAAGCGAGCTATTGACAATGATATCCTATACTAGTAGAAAATCAAATGTGTTAGGCAAAAGATATCTTCAGACGAAAAGGGTTAAAATTTGATCTTTTTTTAAACTTTTCTGGATCCCTATGTCCTTTACATCGTAATTAAAATTTTTGGACTCCTTTAAGAAGTTTGGCTCACTTACTCTCTTTTTTCCCGATGCCTGACCCTCACCAATCTCTTGCTCCAAACCAAATTGAAGCTTCGTCTCAAAAGAGATGTAGAGGAAGACAAATGATAAGTCTTAAAATTATCTAGAATGGGGCTGCACTCTTAACTTTACTTTTGATGTTTGAAACGGTAAATCTAATGATTTTGTCTTCTTTTCTTGGACTTTTAGTTCACAAAGGTCAGTAAATGACTTATGAGTTATGCAATTATTGAGCTCCCATCGGATAAATTCACTAATTTACAAGTCTTTACTTTCCAACTTTACCATAAAGTAAAGTAAAGAGTGCACCCCTACTAGAAATTAGTGTATTTTTGGTAAATAATTCTTTCTTAATTTTTTTTCTTAAAGGACTACTCTCTTTTTTTGTGAGGAGCTCTAAATCATAAATCTTTAAATTTTATTCCTCCCCTACGACGCTGTACGAAGATCAGGCAGATAAGTGTCTTGGCATATTTTTTTCATATATCTATCTAAATATAATCAAGGATTTGTCATTATCCAAATAAGTTTCTTAAATACAAACGATTTTTGTTAATTTGAACCATTTTACCTTGAAAATTTTGTAAAACCAACATTTTGGACATCTTGTAATAAGTAACTTATTATTTTAAAAAAGCTCACCTATTCCTGCAGTCTTGAAAGCTTATAGGGTTGAGCCTAATTTCATTACACAATTGACGAGAAATAAGGTCTCAAAAATCACAAAAAACTAAGTAAGGTTTATAACTTGGGGCTCCTTATATCTTAATGTCTATTAGTGAAGAAATCCTTTCTTGAAAAATATTATGATAATGGGTTATACGTATGCGAAGTTATAGCCAAAGACTGACTTAAACATAACGAATTAATTAATTTAAATTTAAAAGTAAAGTTTAAATTTAGTTAAAATCAATAGTGGTTTTGAGCTAGAACAATTTGATCCTTTTTAGGACTAAACAGTTTTACATAACACATATCAAAATCACAAAATCAAAACTTAAAAGGAAACTAACGAAAAAAGAAATACATTGCGTTATATTTTATTTTCTTTGAATTAATGAATTTTAATAAATTTTGATATTACTATTAGAACTCAAAGGATTTAAATTTTTAAAATCATTAAGGAATCGAGAATTTCAATGTCATTTCATTTGTTTATTTTTGCTGATGCCAAGTTGAAAGATTATATTTAATCAATAAAAAATAAACCAATTTCATCTAACTTTGGTTTAGATTTGTTTTGTTTTGTTTATAATAATCTTAGATCTAGAAAAGGTAAAGTTAAACATCTATCATCTAGGTTTTAAAAATGTAATTTCTTTTATCCGTGATTTTCAGAGTCTTTTTTTTATTGACCAAGCCCTTAGATTTAATAAAAATATATTTACCGTATTTCCTTGCTGATAAGTGTCCCCCTTTTGAGAGCAATAGACAATGAAATCAATATTTAGTAAAAGATTCTTTTCTGTCTTTTGTTTATTTTACTTACCCATCCAATGTCCTTTTCTACCTTTTGTGTCTTTTTCTTATTACTTTATTCTAATTGTTAATTCATGTATTTTGAACGAACATTCAATAACCTTCAGTTTTGTGATTAATGAACTGTTCTGGTCATTCACGTGTTCCTCTTGTGAAATTTCAAGAACTAATGATTTGGAAAAGCCACTATTGATTTATGGGTATTAAATGAGAGCTAGTTTTACAAGCTTTAAATAGAGCTTTTTAGATTTCAGCTGATACTCATAAATCAATTAAGGCTTTTCCAAATCATTAGTTCATGAAGGTTCACAAGAGGAACATCTGAATGGCCTCAACAGTATTAACAATCAAAAATACTGAAAAATAAAATCAAAAATTTGTCGAAACATTATGATTTTATCGATCAAAGAAGCGTCTTTTTAGGAACCCTGGTAACTTGAAGATTTCAAAATGGTGTTTTCGTAAAATCTCTGTTCCGTTATGTTCGTAATCTTTCTGGACTGGATAGCTTTTGGTAGAATGGTACAGTAGAACCCGTGAAATAAAAGTCATAATTTTCAGCTTATCTTACTAAAACTTATATCCTCTTAGTGACATAAAGTACTCAGAAATATAATCGATTGTAAAATAAGATCGACTAATAATAAGATATTATTTTACGATAATTTTACAAGCAAAAGATCTATGAATAACTTAATTATTTTCATTTCATAAGGCTGTCAAATTTTTTATAATACGCTAGACGGTACCGATTTTTCAATTATTCTAATGTAGATTTTCAACAACAACAACAAAAAGTTAAAAATCACTCGAAAGAGATCTCGTATGATTGTATTCACGCCTTCAATAATGAAAACTACATTTTTAAAATAAAATATTAATCATCCATGAGTCATTTTATTTACCTAGAAAAAAAAAGTTAAACTCAAAATAGAAGCAGCATTTTTAAGAATTTTTTTTTTAAATTTGTAAAAAAAATGAACGAAATTGAGATGAAAAACAAGGTTAATTTAAGGAACACGTAGTGGCAACCCAAAAAAAAACAATTAGCTTTGGTAAGCGATATCTAATTGTCTGATCTAGAACAAAGAAACAAAATTATTCTCTAATGAAGCGTACTTTAGAAAAAAAGTTTGCGTTTAAAAAAAAAGTTAAGAAATCTATATTAATCTATACCAACAAGAAAATTAATTACCATTCGTTTATCAACACTTTAGAATATATAAATATTTTTGTAGCTAAAAACTATAAGATTTGGAAGTTTATGATTTTTGTACTCTGTTGATAGTTACAAGAATTTTTTCCTTTTTTTTTATTACATAAATAATACAATTTTTAACTTGTCAAAGTAGTTTTTTTTATTAAGAATCAACAACAAAATAAACAATGCATCAAAATTATCCCTTGTTAAATATCAGTTAATTACTGGAAAAGAAACAACATCAACAGAAAGATACAAAAAAGAAAAGAATATTATGATGAGAATTAGCATGTAAATCATATTAAATTCCATCAATTTATAAATTTTTAAATTTAATTACAAAGAGAGGAATAAAAACAAAAAAAAATGTTTATTTGTTGATTTTTGAGTTTATTTGTTTTTGAGTCTTTTTCTTTTGTTGTTGTTTTTGCTGGTTTAAATTAAAACAAAAATCCAGATTTTATGACTTAATGTAGCTATAATTCAGTTATTTCAGGTAGTGGATTCTTTTTATGCTTGAAAAATGACGAATTGATTTTTTCGACTCCTTGATCGTGAGTCAACATTGAAAAACTTGTCCTTATCAAAATTCTAAAGAATTTTTCTAATATTGGTTTCTTTTTATCGAATTACAGACTTTAAAAAGTCAAATTTTCTCTTTTACTTAAAAAACACTTTTATGCAAATTTTGTTTATATTTTTATCTACCATCAGAACTTTTTTTTTGTTGTTTTTGTTCTCTGTCTTATAATTTTGGTATTATATTTCTATCTGATTTATAACTAATTCAAAATAAGAACTCATTAATTTAAATTTTGTTTCATCTTCTTCTTTTTTTTTTATTTATATGATGCTGCTGAAGAAATTTTTTTTTTTTTTTTTAAATTGAATTTCGGCAGAAAATGAAATGATGAAGAAAATTTTCAAAAAAAGTTCTCTATTTGATAAACGAATAAGATGTTTTCGGGTATTTGTTTGTTGATACTCAACTAAATTAAACTTATGAAGATAAATTAAAAACTTTATTTAAAATTTAAAGTACCAATTTATGCCATATTTTCAATGAAAAAAATTAAAAAAAATTTTTTTCGAGTTTATCTCTCTTTCATTTGAAAATTAGTTAAATTAAATCGAGGAAGTTTTTAATAAAACAAAAAGGCTCGTTTTTTTTTATATTAATTGTCTAAAAATACTAAATATTCTTAAAGATTTTAATTAAATTAAGTTGAATTTTAATAAAATTAATTTTACTAATTACATTTTGTTTATTTATTTAATCCATTTTGTCTATATATTGTGGTTGTTGTTAATTATGGTGAGAAACGCGCTTTTAAGGTCTATGATTAGAAATACCATCGCGCTACCTGAATAAGGCATTTTCTTTACAAAAAAGTGTGTAATGTTAATGGTGAAACTACTTCCTTAAGAAGAAATTTTAATATGCGTTTACACTTTCAATTAGGGTTGGTCAGCCGGCTTTGTTTCCTAAAAAACCGAAATATTATTGGTTCTAAAACCAGAAAAAAAAATCGATCAACCTAACCGTACTTTTCTTCGGCTAAACTTATTTCTGTTACCATATCATCTTGCTAAAAGGCGGGACTTAACCTCAGACAATTTTTTGGGTTGTGCTGTTTCCATTCAAAAACTTTAAAATGCTAAGGAATAGCGCTAATGATCAGTGATAGGAGCTCGTTACTTTTCTACACTAAAACTCGAGTACAAGTCTTTAGAGTTTGAAGAACTCGGACTCGAGTCTGAGTCTTCTGAAAAAATTTAAGAGACTCATAATGACCAGTCTTTGATACTTTAGAGGAAGGGATGTCAAAAATTTTGATGAAATTGAGAATTATTTTCAGGTGGAGTCTTTTTGAAGACTTTAAAAGACTTGAGTCTCTATTTTTGTTGTAGTCTAACTATAAAAATGTGTTGCTACATTTTTGTTAACATAATTTCGAAATTTAGAAAACATGGCACCTTATTTTTAAACCAAATTATTCTAAAAGTAAGGTTGCAGAAAAGTCACAAAAAGTCAATTTCCATTTCTTTAAATGGCGTGCATTTTACAGAATTATATCAATGATTTTTCAGAGCTGGTAATTTGGTGATATAATCTCTTTGTCAGCTGATACAATTTGCAGAAATTATTTTAAACCAATAGGAAAAAATGATATCGTTTTTCATTTTTGTTTTTGTTTTTTTGTAACAAAATTCACAATGTCACAAATAGCAAATTTCCCACCCTTTTAACATGGAGTGTTCTGTATTTGTGACATGTCATATTTATCAAGATTTTACGTTTTATATAAATAAAGTTTCTTTTCTTGGGTATTCATACATTAGGATTACGAATTTTTGGTCAAAAATTTCAAAATCTCTCATCTTATTAATTTTTGATATTTTGACCTTTTTCAGCGTTTAGTGTACAAAAAGTAAAACGAAAAAAAAAGAACAACAAATTGTTCCGAATTTTATCTAGTTTTAGAATTGGTTAATCATAGACGTGAGGTAAGCACTATAGAAGTTATATCGAAAAAAGTAAAAAGAAATGGGTAAAACTTACTCTTATTTCTTAATTTTGTTCCCTTCAAATAACTCAGGGAGCATTGAAAATGCGTTTAGCTTGTAGTAAATTTAACGTTCTTACAAATATGTATAACTAATGTGAGGTTGATGTATTAATAAATAAGTTATAGCCTATAACTTATAGGTTAAAAAGTAAAGTATGGTTTATGAGGAATCTTGACACCTTAGACCCTTAAGGGTCTGAATAAATTATTTTCGACACCCTTTCGGCTTTTCAAGATTTTCATGTGTGTAGATTACGAATTTTAGGTCGAAAATCGATTTTAAATTTTATGGGCGTCTTGAATTGCCGGAACTTTGCTGTAAAGCATAACAAAATGTTGGATGATGGATCGAAATATTCCCTCACGGTTTATGGTTATATGTGGAGAATTCCACGAGCGTGGTCATTTACCAGCTCTTGAAACATCATTAACCTAACGGCATGTAAAATTTCCTTTTTTAAAAAAATTAAATTCATATTTTTAATATTTATTTCAAACATATGTTTGATACTGCTCTATCTTTGAGCGATTGGTACGATTTTACTGAAAATATTGGATGTCTTTTAATCCGATTGTCTTTTGAATGTAACCGATGCGATGAAGAATTATTTTACTTCTTGAAATAAATTGATTGTTTCAATAATTTCTTGCCTACTTTATTGTAAATGAACTGAAAAAAAATTTATTTAAAGATGTAAATCTTAACCTAAGCTGATCGATGATTTTATAATAGATCGATTTTGGCCAAAAAAAAATCTGATTTAGATTAATACAAAATTTCCTTCAAATACCTAGAGAAATTTTCTTTTAAAAACAAGTATTTTTTGTTTTACTAAAAAAACAAGAAATTGCTTGTTCTTTAGATGTTAATTAAATTTGATCCTGTTCTTGGAATATTTCCGAATTTGAAAACTATTTTGTTTTTTTTGTTTAAACGAAAAACTAAATTCTTGAAAATGTTTGTCAAGACTTTTGTTTATTAGTCAAAAATGGTTTAAAAACTAAGACAAAATCTAAAAAAAAAAACAAAATAATTACAAGATAAAATTTTCGATTATTTATTATTGTTTATTTTTCAAAAGTCGATTATTTTAACTTGACAGTCATTTTAACCTTAGAGGCAATTTTATTTTGTCATTTGCAATGACTTTTAACATTATTTGATAAAAAAAACGGAAATTGGTGAACTTGCTTCGGAAAATTATAAAATAAAATCAGCTAAAAAAATTATTAAGTTTCCCGTAAATCAAAATTGAAGCGGACAAAGTAATTACAAAATTATACGGAAATAAGTTCGGCATCAGAAATTGAAGTGTAGATTTCAAATATTTCAGTAAACAGCCCACCAGTTTCCCTTCGAAATAAACTATTTTTAAATTAAATAGTTTAAATTATAAAAATTTCCGATAAGTAAAGTGTTTTTTGAATCAAACTTAAAAAAATCTAATAAAAAACATACTAAGCTGGTGGTTGATTGAATTCGTCCGAAAAGTTTTCAGAACTTTTCAGAAAGTTCCGGCCTCAAAAAATTATGGAAAATTTTAAAAGGCCTTGAAAAATCATGAAAATGGTCCGAATAACTTAACATTTCGACATCTAAAACTTGCATTTTTCCTCATTAAACTTGTCTATTCAATGCTCTAATAAGTAAGTTCCGTTTGTGACGATTCGTGGCGTTTCGCAAACGTTCATGAAAATATTTTTTTTAAAGAACGCGAATCTTCTCATGAACATTCATGAACGTTCACGAACGTTCACAGAGTTGATTCGTGAACGACCAGGACTGTATAAGATTCATATATGACAGCATATTTTTTCAGTTATAAAAAAAATTTTATTTTTCTTATTTTTGCATGTCCGGGAATTGATTCTTAAAAAAAGCCTTATTAAATTTTTTACACGATTTTTGCAAGTTCAGGAATCAATCTTGGATGATTTCAAGTAAAAAAGAGAATTTTGAAAGAATCTTAAGTAAGAAGATGTCATGAAAATATAAGAAGTAAGATTCTTAAGGGTTCCGATTCATTCCAAATTAGCCAGTAAAAAAATTTAAATATTTCAAAGAAGATTAAAGAATCTTATTTATAATTCTTTAATGACATCTTCTTATTTAAGATTTTTCAAAATTCTCATTTTTAACTGGAATAATCCAAGATGGATTCCTGAACTTGCAAAATTCGTGTAAAAAATTTTATAAGGCTTTTTATAAGAATCAATTCCCGGGAATGCAAAAATAAAAAAAAAGAAAGTTTTTTATTTTTCAAGCCTCCCTAACCCCTTACCGTATTACCTCAAATACAAGCAACCACAAGATTATTTGAGTTAAAATTTTCCTTTTTTTTGAGTTATTTTTCTTCTAAAAAAGTGTCTTGTTTAAAAGAAACGAGACAAATTTCCGAAAAATTTCCTTTATTTGAGTCACTTTTTTGGACTTTAAAATTTTCGAATAGAAGAAATTCTTTGATGACCGAACTTTCTTTTATTTGAGGTAATACGGTAATTTTCGTTTAAAAACCTGTATAAAAACTTAAGCAGATTTTTTGATTCTAACTGATCCGATCTAAAATTAAAAACACGAGACATGCTCCATGCTTTAATTTATGATTGTTAGTTAATGAATGAATTAAATTAAAATGACTTGATCTTACTTTAACCTTTGTATTATTTTAAAAATGATTATGCTTATTTTTAGCTGATTCTTTTCTGAAAAAAAAGAAGATTGATTACTTTGTTTCTCTGAAAGAATAATTAACTTAAATTTCTTTTTTTAGAAATCAATTTATTTATATTCCAAAATTATTTAGTTTTCAAAATTCTTAATTTTATTTGACTCGACTAGTTGGTGATTATCACTCGAAAGTTGACTCTCACTTATATGGTTTTTAAAAAAATCTAAATTCTTTTTGTTTTGAACAGGATGTTTTAAATACTCTAAAATCTTGTTTAAAATCCCGGAGACAATATTCAAAAAATGAGTAGGGTTTTATAAAAAATTCGTGAAAATATTCGAAACCAACTATATTAAAATCCATCCTTATCTCAAGCTTACAAATCCTATAATTTCTAATAGAGAACATACTAAAGCGTACCCGAACCGTACCAAAGCGTACTCGTACCGTCCTATAATCATAACCGTACCCGAACCGTTCTCAAAATTTTTAATGCATGATTTTGCGATTTTTTTAGTATAGGTACGGTACGGTTCGGTACAGTACGGGTACGGCAAGCCATTAATTCGGTGGTAGTGCAGTAAGATCTTGTAAATATAATTATAAATTATTTTGTAATAAGTTGACGGTAAGATTGTTTTCAAAATACTTATTTGTTTCTCATTGAAATCTTTTCTTGGCGTATAATAAGATCTTGGCTTATTTCTCAATTTATCTTTTTTTTGAATTTTGAAATTCTTGAGTTCTGTTAAAAGAATTTTATAAGATCTTAATCCGTTATTGAATCTCTACTATACCAGTCCTTATTAAGATCTTGAAAAAAAAAACTTAAGATTTTTAAAAAGAATGAACAGGTCAAGATGTTTTAAATACTCTAAAATCTTGTTTAAAATCCCGGAGACAATATTCAAAAAAATGAATAGGGTTTTATAAAAAATTCGTGAAAATATTCGAAAACAACAATCGTAAGATTCTTAAAAAGAACTATCATCGAGTTGTTTCTGAGTTGCTTTAAAAAAATCAAAAATAAGACTTAAGAAATTAAAATGTTTAAAATTAATAGTTATTTGAACAAAAAGACTAACGTAAAAACTCCATGACATGTCACTAATCCACTAAGTGACATATACTAATCCATTAGAGAAAAAGAAAATGATCTTTTGCGGTCCTAACCGTAAATCCTATTCCAAATTATTTGTGTAACGACGATTTTATCAAAAATCTACTTATATATATTATATAAACGTAAAATCGAACATACAAGTAGATTTTAACAAAAGTCGTTAAATCATAATATTTTTTCGATTGAACAGATATCTAAACATATTAAAAGAAAACATGGTTAAGATTTACTGCTTGATTTAGACGAGGACTACAAGCATTCAAAGTTCGATATCACAGTGGAGTATTCAAGAGTTACGATAAATATTGGATAACAGATTAAAAGATTCCCTAACATAAAAGCTTTTATGCTTGTGTTCTAAAATTGATGAAAAAGGCTGGTAGCATCTGAAGCGAGAACACACTTTACAGGCAAATTTTTAAGTCATGCCCATCAAGGCATAACTTTTTCACAAATAGAGTAAAACCTTACTGGAATAGTTTGCCGGATGATATCAAGAATGCCGAATCTGTCAATGGCTTCATGGAAAAATTTGACAGTCATATTCAAGCATATCAGAGCCAAAAAACCATCTGCCATAGTCAAGTACGTTGGTACTTAGCTCCGAGGGGAAACCCGTTGCAGATTATTTTTGTTTATTTTCAGCTTCAAAATGAGATTTCTGAGTTGAATTTCCTGATTCTCGAGCAAGTAAATTCAAGAAATAACGAGTAAGGTTGTAAATGAATTTGTGAAAATAGGATATATTTTTTCAACGTATTTCCTGTAAAGAACAAATCGCATGCAAATAAACTCTTAATACAACGATTATTAAACAACGGATTGAGGATAGTCGTATAAGGCTTTTGTTTCCATGTCAAGGAAAAGTTCTAGATATAAGCATTATTAAATAATTACAGACATTAAGCAAATATTTATTTGTGTCTAAGTAAAATTTTTATAATCTCTTTTTTTTTTAAATAAAAATAAAACAATTATTCCGGGTAATTTTTCTTAAATTTTAGAATGATTGAATTTTGAGATGATGTCAACTGATATTATTTAACGAGATGCAAAAATTTCACCCTTGAAAATAAACGGAAACTACCTTATCTCCATTTAAAATCTTCGAAAAAGAAAAAATCCAAAAGGTTTGTAGATAATTTTTAGTTTGTTAAAATCAAGGGGAAAAAAAACAGCAACAACAACAACAGAAATTAGCATATTTATTAGACGATTTAAAAATTAATCAAAAATCATTTCATAAAGGAACAAAAAAGATAATTTTTATTTTTAAATAATCAACTTTTTCAACCAAAAATAAAATCATAACTTAAATATTTGACTATGCATTTAACTAGCACAAAAAGAGAGAGAGAGACAAAGACGGAATTTGTATCATCATTTTTGATTAATTTTATCCTATTTAAAAAATAAATTCTAACAAAATATATTTCCAAACAAATAAAATAAACAATAATTGGCAATGGTTCCGAATTTAACGAGTAAGAAAAAACAATGCACAGGGTTTTAACTAATTTTTAAAAAACAAAGAAATATTTGAACTATAATTTCTTTTAAAATTTTTTATTCGTTTACTTTAATTATCGTGCTAATAAAAAGTTATAGGTATGAATATAACAAAAAAAAAATCTCCATTTGATTTATTGATCTTGTACAAGTTTTGTTGTTGTTTTTTTTTTTGTTTTGAAAACTAATTACCTTTAAACTAATTCGATATCTAATTAGATCTTAAATCTAATTTTGTAATATGCAATAAAAACAAAGAGTCAGAGAGATTAAAATTGAAATTACAAATGAACCAATGTAGTTGTTGTTGTTGTTGTTGTAATTTTTTTGAAAGTAATCAAAATCTTAAATTAAAACTAATATAAAATGATCATATCGGTTTAAAGTGTTCAACTATCTAATCTATTAGAAACAACAAGTAGATATTGATCTAAATCCCAATGAGTATTCTTTATGAATGATACTAGTTGCTGTTTTTTTTCATTTTTATTTTTAGTTTTACCTCATGTTATATTAATTCATGATGATGAAAAAATCTATTGATAAAATTTTACAAGAATCTTTTAAATTAACTTTTTTGTTGTTGTTGTTGTTATTGTTGGAAATTGAAATTCGATCTGACTTAATAAAATCGATAAGTAATTCTGTTAAAGTCTTTAATATTTGATTAAAAAACATAAACTATCTAGACTTTGTATTTATCTTACATGACTTATTTTTTCTTTTTGTTGATAAATGAAACTATTTTAAAACATGTAAAACAATCATTAAACGTTTATTAAGCTCTTCTTTGAGAGTTTTTAAGACGTTTTTTTTTTGTTAAAACACTTGTTTTTTAGAAAGCTTAGATAAATCAACAACAAACAATCAAATAAAGAAACTTTAGAAAAAAAAATTAATTTTCCAAAAACGTGAATTTTAAATTCTGATCTCAAAATTTTCAATTCAACCTGTTTTTTTTAAGTTAAAATTGTAAAAATGATTCAATCTTTAAATTTACATAAAAATTTCATCATTTTATTTAAATTTAGAGTTAATTAAAATGGTCAAAATTTGAAAAAAAAATGAATTAAAATTTTATTCAACATCCTTTTTTAACTAAAATCTCAAAAAAACAATAACAAGAAATTCTCTTATGATGCATTAATCAATTGTGAGTATCATTATGAATGAAAGCAGTGCTTAGTAATGATGAAAAACATGTTCAAGGTAGTTTTGAGATTACTCAATTAATGACCAACTCTTAAATCTTAAATAATGAAGTTTAAAACGGAGATAATGTTTAGCCTTTAATTCCTTTTTTTGACAAAATATCTCATTTGAAAATAATAATCGTCAAAAGTAATTTAAATTTATTTAGAAGCTCTGCTTTGGAAAAAATCGTTTTACTCAAAAAAGTGACTAAAATGCTGAGGAGTCCAAGATCATAAACTTTATTTCGTTTTATGTGTTTTTTGATGCCTTATTTCTAGTTAATTCTATGACCAAATTAGACGCAAACCTATTAGCTTTGTAGAGCAAGTTTTTCTCTATAAGAATAGGTGAGTTTTGCTAAAATTAAAATTTATTTTCGATTTTAAAAGATGTCCGAAATGTCGATTTTACAAAATTTCTAAGATAAAATGGTACAAGTTATAAAAAATCGTTTGTTTTATGATTTGGGACTCCTTGAAAAAAAATATATTAACAAGTCGAAAAGTAAAGAATCCTCGAATACAGAAAAAAATCAAAACGTAATTAAAGACTTCCCTCTGGATTAGCAAAAGGTTTCATTGCCTTTCAGTCGACTTGTTTGATCAAAAAACATCAATAAATGATTCGGGATCCCTGATAATTTAAGTATGAAAATGAATCTTTTTTATTTCGTTTAAGACTGGAAAGCTATGTCTTTTTAAGAATTTTTTATTATTTGGCCAATGCCGGTTTATGAATCTTCACGGGGACTTGTTATTTTCTCCTTGATTATTTCTTCTTTGCTATAAAAAAATATTTTCCATGCTGTTCTCGAATTTTCTTCCGACATTCGTCAAAATATGCCCTCCCTCTGCTATAAGGACAAAATTTTTAACTTAAAACTTTTTTTAATTCGATCAAATTTTGTAAAACGTGAACGTTGACGTGAATGAAAGTTCGGAAAGTATGAACAATCAGTCTAGTAAAACTTAAACTGTCGTAAAATTACTTAGGCAAAAAATTAGAATTTTATCATATCTAAAGATTTTTCAAGTTAACTTAAGATATCGTAATCACTTGCGTATAAATGAAACCTCTAAACCTTGACTTTATTAGACGATAAAGATAAGACTGATTTTATGATATGATTTTTAAATTGTATGAGTAGAGGTCTATCTAAATTATCCTCTAGATCGATTTAGAACGATTTAATCCAAAAAAGAAGCGTCTGACATTTCGAAGAATCCGATATTTTGGAATTTTTCGTATAGCAATATTTTTTTCAACATATTTCGATGTTATTGAAGTGTTTTGCTCTACGCAATTTTGATAAATGTAGAACTCAATATCAAGTGAATAAAACCACATTAAAAGTATCCATTCGCCCAACGGAACCTTTTAAACACTTTTTTTGATGTTTTTCATCAAATACTAATTAAAAATTCGAAATTCTCCATTTAAGAAAAAACAATATTCTCCATTTTTAATTGAGTCTTAATATTTCTTTTCTCGAATTTTTTCTAATAACTTCTACCTTATTGTAGAAACAACTTCGAATAACTATTTGGCGGCTTTCAATAAACAAACAATCGATAAATTTTAACCTTAATTATATAAATTTTTTTGAAATAAATCTTAGAGATTAAAGTTTTCCATAATTTTCTTGTTAATTCCAGCAAAAATCTTAGTCAATTGAAATCAACGATCAACCACTCCTAGAAACAACTTCAGAGAGAGACCTTGGTATTTTAAATGGCCTGACCAAGTAAATGCGTGTGCAGGTAGAGCGAACAAGGTTTTAGGAATGGTCAAGAGAACATTTAAATTCCAAAACACTGAATCTGTTAGTAGACTTTACAAAGCCCTTGTTAGACCTCATTTGGAATATGGTGTACAGGTTTGGAATCCATATCTAAAAAAAGACATTGCTGTGCTAGAATCAGTCCAAAGGAGGGCCACTAAACTACCCCTTGAAGTTAGAAGATTTGAGTACAGTGATAGACTTAAAGCCATGAACTTAACAACACTTGAAACGAGAAGACTAAGAGGTGATTTAATACAAATGTTTAAGATGTCCAAAAATGGAGAAAGCAATTGTTTCCGTCAAACCTCAAGAAGTCATGAATATGTTATAGAGAGACAACTGGTCAAAAATTGCGATCAAAGATATAACTTTTTCACAAATAGATTATCAAGGGAATAGATTGACGAAAGAAATTGTGAACTCAACTACTGTTAATGAATTTTAAAACAAAATTGACTTTATAGATTTAAACAAGCTATCACAGTGAGGGTAAAACCTCATTTTATGTGGTTTGTCCACATCATAGCTATTTCTTTATTATTATTATTATTATTATTAATTACAAAAATCTGATACAAAATTAGATAACCAGAAGATTTAGTTTCTCCTTTGTCTGATTAAAACTGGCAAACAATCTGAATATATTGAAATAAAATAAAATCCTTCATTATGATCCTTAAAGTTTTTTTTTGTAAGCCGAATCATACCAAAATGCTTTTGTCGTTTGAAGGCTACACATTATGAGTACAATTCGAAAGACATAATCAGTAATACTTATCAAGAAATTATAACTGTACTGAAATAAAGCACCATAGAAGAAAATTTAACTATATAGATAATAGTAATATAACATAGATTTATAGCGAAGATGGAATTTCTTGGAAAGATTATAGGTAAATTTTTACATTTAGATCTGATTTAAGATCGGAGGACGGCTTTTGATGCATTACCAACTTTTTTTACAAGATCTTACAAGTTTTAATTTGCATATTATTTCATGAGTGTGACTTAAGCCTCAATATCTTTTTAAAATGAGCCAATTTAATACAAAGTTTTAAAATAATTGATCGAAGAAATTAAATGAAATCAGTTTATCCTCGTACCATTTAACTAAAATTGAAAGTGAAACCTAAAAATTAAAGTTATTTCTACTCGAATTGATAAACTGATCTTAATTTTAATCTTCAATCAAAAGCAACTTTAAGTTTTTATCTTTATTCTAAGTACTCATATGTAATTAATCAATATTGTTTCACTAATTTTTTTGAATTTAAACTTTTTTTTCACGGATAAAATCCTTAAAAGTAAGAAAATTGATTTAAAAAAATTTTTTACCGTAAACTCTTGCCTATAACTCTAATGCCGAGTGATTGGAAATTCTCATTCATCTCCATTAGAGTCGTAGAAAAAAATCGTAGAAAAAGAATTTTTTTTTTAAAACTATTCAAAAAAATTCATTATAAGCCCATGTACTGTTATTTTTTTGTTGTTGTATCTTTTTAAAAAATTTATCAGTTGATTTTTAAATTTTATTAAAAAATCGAAGAGTTAAATTATATGATTGATTTTAATTTAAAACTTAAAAAATTAATTTGAAAAAATATAAATGTTAATTTGATTAATGCACTTTTGAATTTAATTCAAGGATTATTATAAACGACAACTCTAAGGTTTTTTACTCCAAGATAAATCTTGTTAATAAAGTTTTTGTTTTAAAAGTATTACATAACAATCATAGATAAGTTGATTCTTTACGATGTCTATTATCAAGAATAAATAGATCATATTCTAATGTTAAAAAACGAAAAAGAAAAACTAAAGAAAATTTAAAAATTGATTTTAAAGACTTCTTTGGCGTTTTGGTATGTTTTTCGGAAATTCTAGTCTGATCGAATTACTGTTGAGGTAAGCAAATCTACTACATTTTGCTCGAATAATTAATCTTCTGATAAGGACTCAAAGAAAGAGCAACTTCAAGCAAGAGTGGTGTAATGAATGAAATGGACCTCAACATCAAATAGTATGATATTACTCATATCGACAGAAACCACCCCGTTAGTGAATATTTTATGTTCAGGAATGATCGACTCAGATTTTCTAAAACAACAGAACAAAGAAACTTGGGTGTAATCCTTACTAGAGACATGAAATGGAGTTAACAAGTGAGTAGATCGGCTGAGAGGGCAAATAGAATCCTTGGTCGAATTTTAAACAGTTTAAGCAATCACAACGTCTTTTTCGACCCCATTTAGAGTATGTTGTGTCAGTATGGAATCCTTACCTAAAAAAATCCTTGAGAGGGTGCAAAGGAGAGCGACTCGGAGCAAATCTGACATTAGAAACTTTTAATACGGAGATAGGCTCAAACCTTAAAACCAGAAGAAGAAGAAGTGATCTCATCCAAATGTGCAAGCTCCTAAACAAGCAAGATCATGAAAACTTGTATAAACGAGTGAAAAGTGACGAAACAGAAAAACTTTTGAAATACATTGCTTATGGTCTGGATAGAACCAAACTTAACGCGAGAGCGTAGCAATTATTTATAACAATTAGCAACAATTAGCTTCTAAAACCATCCAAACAACCAACCAACAAAACCTTCCCTTTTTAAAAGCATATTCTACTTTCGAAATCATCTTTAAAAAGCACTTTGACTAACTTTAAACAATGATTAACGTTTTTTTATTGAAAAAAGCAATTTTTGTTTGTCCCTGAAAACGATCAAATAAAAAACTTTATGAAAGCTCTTGAATACTAACCAAAGTACCGTATCTTAATTTGTTAATTTTAAAGCTGCTAAAAAATCTGTAAGTGAAACTAAAAAAACTGAAGTGAGACTAACACAAATGATCACAAAAGTAGAAAAATTAAGGTTCGCGTCATGCAAGACTTCCACGATAAATGAATTTGAAAAGTCTGACCACATATGCGTTTCCTCGTATATGAAAACCTAGGATTCACAAATTTTTAGGCGGTCGAAAAAATTTTAATTTTTGCCATGAGGGCTCCTAACTGGGTTACCTAAGAGTGTGCTTTAGTAAATCGTTAGTATCTATGTAGAATAACAATATATACGGTATTTATGATACAAATTCTGAAAGAGCGTAAAATTTTACAAATGTGAATTTTATTATTATGCTAAAAAAAATCACAAGTGTTTTTTTTAAGAGAAATAACCTAAAAAAAAACATTTTTCCACTTTTTTTCACATCTTGTCCCTGGATTGTTCCTGTAATTTTTTACTGCTTGTAGCTTTTAGAGCGGAAAATTCTGAATAATTTTAGGCTTTAGATTTTTGAATTATTTGGCTGTAGAATAGAAACCTTAAGGATGATAGAATTTGCATTTTTGACCGTAGAAAGACTTTAGAAAAACATATTTTTTTATATAAACGATTTCTTCAATTTTGAAAAAAATGCCTAAATTAGCCTTCTCCCTAAACCAAAAATCTAAATCTTCAAAAGATTTTGAATTTTTTAGAAAATAGTGGTTATTGTGATGGGAAGTTTATTTTTAAATTAATATGGATATCAAAGAACGATCCGTTGCGGCCGGTGCGCTATGATAAGGAAACGCTCCGGTTTTTTTAGTACGCTACGGTTCGCTTTGCAAAAGGTGAAAGTTCGGTACAAGTGCAGTATTTGTATAAATTAGTGCATATTTCGAGCTGCAATTGATTCAAATATTAAGACTAAAATGAGTAAAAAAAATTATAAATAATCTAATTTTCAAAGTTAAAAAACTGCAACAGAATCTTTTTTTTTTGAATAACCAATCAAAAAAAGTGACTTGGTTAATCCATAAAAAATCATTTTGTTTTTTGTGACTTTTAGTTGAATAAAGTCAGTAAATGAATTATAAATTATTAAGCTCTTAACTGGACAAATTCACAAATTTACCAGTCTTTACCAAACATTAATTTAAATAGTACACCCACCCCTATTTCGAATACAAAAATTAAAAAAAAAAAAAATTCTTTGTTTATTTTTGTAACTTTTTCGTGACGTGCGTTTTATTCATGTAAAAAATTTTGTATTTTTTGGTTATCTAACACACAAAAAAAGAAGAAGAAATAACTAACAAAAATCAAGAGATTTTTTTTCGTTTTAAGTTAACTCTTACTTAAAGGAATTTAAATTATTTTAATCTAATTTCTTATAACCCTTACAAAAAAAATCATGCTCTCTCTTCTTTACTTTACCATAAATTACAAAAATTTCTTTAAAAAACTTTAAACAATATTTATTTAAGCTTGATTTTTTAGTAATTTTAAAGTACACCCGATTAAAACAGAGAGGGAGTATTAATCTTCAAAGATATCTCAAATAATTTGATTAAAAACTAGAAATAAATAAATTCCGTTTTTTTTTTTTTTTTGTTTAAGGGTACTCTTTATTCAAATTTATTAAGAAAAAAAAATTTCCTATTCAGTTTAGAATCTATATCAATTTCAAAATAGCCTTTTGTTGTGTAAATCGACTGAGATTGGATTCCAGAGTATTTTAAAACAAGTCACGGTATTAAAATCAAGCAATTCCGATTAACCATTTTAATTATCAAAAATTTTGTTTAGATTATTTATAATCAGATTTTCATGATTTAAAGTTAGCAATAAGGTTTTCGGAATAGAAAAAAAAAATTTCTCTACTCTTAAATATTCAATTATAAAACTTAAAGTAACTCTTTATTGAATCTTTGAAAATTTAATTTTAACAAAATTATTCTAAAATACATAGTAACAAGCTTTTTTGTTTTCTTTTTGAAGGTCGGTCACATATACCAATTTTTTTGTTGTCGAGTTTTTTTTTTGTGGAAGAATAACACAAATCTTTTAATTTAATAATTTGCTCATTATTATACCAACTTCTTTATTTTTCTCGCTTTCTCTTTTTTATTTTAAATTAGTAGCTATAGGTTTTAGTTGCTGTTTTTAAAATTTTGCTTCTCAGATTTAATCAAAACTTAAAATCAAAAAAAAAAAAAAAACGAGGAATAAACAAACTATAATTTTTTTTGATTAGTTTATTTTACAAAACCATTTAAAAAAAAATCTGTTATTGTTTAGCTTTAGGGTATCTTTAATAGACTAATAAAATTTTTGAATTTATTTTCTACTAGAAAAAGAAAGAATTAAAATGGAAGAGTTTGGGGCACCTTTAAGTCGTAGCCAACAGAATGTCGCTTATAAAATTAATCATAACTCAGGGCCTAATTTGAATAGAAGAAGACACAAAATTTCTCCTTCGCATAACGACTTAACAAACATAGCTACAAGTAATTTTTGTAACATGTGAATTCCAATTTATTAAATTATTATTTTTTGTTAAGACTCGGTTGATGACTATTATAAAATCATCGACAGAACTGAAACTTCAAAAACAGTTGCTTACAGACCTATGACCTCAAATGCATTCCGAGTTCCTTTTAATTTGAGTGATCCAATAGGAGCATCGCATTATGATTCCGAATTTTATCATAAGACTGTTAAAAAAGAGGAACCAATACGCACAGGAACAGCTAGTGGTGGTCGATCAAATAATCCCCATCCATCAAAAGTATGTTCGAAATAATCAAACTTTATTTTATGTTCTATTTATTTTTTGTCTAAAGGAGTTTATGGTTTTCAGGTTTAGACCTATGAATTTAATTACTAACCCTTCAAGTGACTGGTCTCGTCCTATAGATGACAAACTTCTTTCTCAAGTTATAAACAGTCAAATGAAATCTACGTACGCATCGGATTATGTAAATAATGTAGAAGAAAAGCTTAAATTCGAAGAGAGAGCTAGACAAATAACAACACCATCAAGCTATATGCTTAGATCACAATTTCGTTCTCAAAAAGAATTAGATCAAAAAAATTCATTACCACAATACAAGTATAACGACCCGTTTAGTTATGAAAGTTTGTATCTTAGTCCGGATAGATTCGCTGCAAATTTGCGTCATCAGGATCCTGCAGAAGGTATAGTTCCAGGCTGTTCAAGTTTTTGGAAGAATTATGGAAAATATAACAAATAATTTTTTTTAAGTCCCAATATTTTGAATAAAGATTTTACATTTTTTAAAGAATTTTTTTTTATTTTATTAAATACTCAGACATCTACGGAAGGCTAAATGGAGAGATGGTCATCATTTTTTATAAGATTGATGAACCTCCATCTTTCATCATAGTATTTAGTAAAATTAATCTTTGACTTAAAAAAAATGAAAATAAAAATTTAATTTTAATTCTAAAACCCGTTTCTATTTATAGACTTTTAACATGTGTTAGAAAATTTAAGTATGTTTTTAACTTGAACCAAGATTCGTTAACCTGCAGAGTAAAAATGTGAAAAAAAAACAGTCTTTTTTTGAATTTATTTTTTTTCAATTGGACTTAAAACTAAATTTACAAAAATCATTACAGTCTTAGACTTAATTGTAATGGATAAAAGTAATTGCTTAAAACTTTAAAAATAATTTAGAATACATTCTGGCATTAAAATGGACCCAAATTTACTATCCTTGAGTTTGTCGTAAATCGACAACCAACACTTTTATCTGCTTATTATGCTTGTAGTTAAATATTTAAGGAAGAAAATCAAATTCTAAAATAATTAAATACAATTTGAGAAAATATTGTTTGAAACTTCCTGGAAAATTTTTTATAAACTAAATCACTAACTGATTGAGTCTACTCTTGATTAATTAAATAAATTAGTCTTATCTTGTTGTGTTATTTTTTGATTATTTTTTTTGTTGTTGTTGATTTTTTGATCACTTGATAGTTTTTTAATTTCGATAGAAAACGCGGAAGGAAGTACCCTAAATAAAAATTCAATCTTTACATTTTATTTTCTGATTACAAAAAGGAATTTTATTATCATAAAATTTACTCTAATTTTTTTCCTTTGAAAAACATGATTTGGATGAAAACTAAAGGGAGATTAAAAATTAAATAAATTAATTTAAAATAACTTAAGAAATCTTAAAGAGATAAACGGTACTGCCCCTATAATGTATTGCTACTAAAAAAAATCTTACTTTATAATTCGATTCTTCTTAAAAACATTGAATATTTAAACCCCAAAGCATTTAATAACGGGTATTCCAAAATGGTTGTCGTCATTTTAGAAAAAAAAAATGTTAACGTATAATCGAGACTCAATGAAATTTTGTACACATGTATATTTTCTTTTCTAGGCACTATCCAACTTAAGAGAAAAACATTTCTGTGAATGAAAGAAAAATTTTCGTCGAATAGTTTCTGAGAATTTTTTTTATGAGAAAAAATTCCTGAGAAAAACTTTAATAGAAAGTTTTGATTGAAAATGATCACCAAATTACTGCACGGCTCCTGAAAAAGAGGCGTACCCCGTACCGTACCGTACCAAAAAATAAAATTAAAAAAAACGGTACGGTGGTACGGTACGCCTTTTTTTCAGGAGCCGTGCAGTAAAACTTGTCATATTTCCCTGCTAAGGTTAATGGAAATTTTCTAATTAAGTAGAGTTTTTAATTTTCGCATTTAATACTAGAAGCACTAAGCAGCCAAAATAATTCTTTTTGAACTATATTGCTTATAAAAAGATATCAATGAAAGTTTTCTCGTAAAGTACAGTTGACTCGCATTAATTCGAATATTTCCGGAGGCAGAAATTTGAGTTAAAATAATTTGGATTAAGTCGGTAAATTTACATAAAAACCTGAATGGAAGACAAATTTTCGAATTCAATTGATTAAAAATTCGTTTTAACGTGGTTCAGATTAAAGTTAGTCGACTGTATCTTCTTTACGTAAAGAAGATATATACGAAATGATTCGGATCCATCACTGCTCTTTTTCTGTTAACTTTTACTTTTTCAATTAACTTTTTCACTTAAATATTTTTCAATTAAAAATTTTCTTTTTTCACAGATTTAATTCTCAGAAATGTTTTTCACTTAAGTTGGATAATCCCCTTTTCTAGTTTACAAAAAAGTGGTCAGCTTTTCAAGTTTTCTTGAGGATTAGGGTCCTTGGAAGTGACCCAAAACCCTCGGGCGTCCTCTGTAATTTTGGTTTGGAAAAATGATTGCGACCCACCATTGGATAGAAAAATTCTTAAGGATTAAAACGCTTTATAAATCATAACAGGATTATGTTCCTTTCGGAAGGAATTCTTAAAAAATCCTCTTTATTTGACTTTGACGATTCAAAGCTTTAAAAAAGGGCATTTCAGTTTTTTACTCGATAACTTTTTAATAGAATGAGCAAATATCACTAAAATATGTTTGATAAGAGCCAACAATCTTGTAAACAAGAAAATGTGGCTAATATTTATACAGTCGACTCTCGTTAATTCGAATAGAAATCGCCCTAAATATTCGGATTAAATCAATTAATGTTAAGGTATATGAAATAGGTTCGAGCCCGGTCAATTTTGTTCGGATATCGAATTATTCGGATTATCGAGAGTCGACTGTATATATTTTCGTTAAGACCCAAAACATTCAATCCGAAACGACTTGGAAAACCCAAAAAACTCTGGGATTACTATGCACTCACACAGCTTTTTTGGGTTTAAAAATTAGGGCAAAAAATAAGCTTTAAAATGTTGTATGATACTTAGCATTGGTACACTTAGTTTAAGAATCGTTACGAATTTTTAGTATCCGGTGTTTCTAAATGTTCTTAAGCTTTTATTTAATTTTAACTGAAAAAATAAGTAAATTTTATTTCTTGATTTAACGAAATTCGATATAACGGAAACTCGACCATATTGAGGTTTGACTGTTTGGCTCTATGTAAAATAATTCACTTCCATTTTAAAAACTTTCTCATTTGAATTTGATGACTCAATTTGAATTACACCGTTGTATCTAAACGTAAATTAATGAAGTTGATTTAAGAAGGAGTTATCCAATATCTCAACCCAAATTTGATGGAATTTCGTGAATTTTAAACTTGAAAATCAAAACTTGAAAAATTACCGTATTTCCTTGCTTATAAGTGACTAAAAATCGCATCTTCTAGGGGTAAAAACATGCCAAATTGAATTTAATTTGGGTTTTTTTAGGTGTTACACATATACAACTCAGTCCGGTCTACTTCAGAATCACAAGGTTAGAACAGATCTGATTTACATTAGTCTACAAAAAGAGGGTATTAGGGGGGCACTGTAAGCAAGGAAATACGGTAATCGAATTTTATTTTTTTTACAATATCGTACATATTTGAATTAAAACCTCGAAAACTTGTTTTCTCGTATTAAATTCTTTTCTTGAATTACTAATTTTTGGTTGAAGAACCTTCACGAATAGAAAAAGTCTAAGAATAACTTTTTGTAAATTTTTAAAATCAAATTATTTGAGAAAGCAAAATCAAGCTTTTGGGATTTTAGGATTATCCATAAAACACGGATGTGGATCGACGTATTTTGACTGCCGGATCCGGATGTCTAAAAGACAGACTTTATATTCGAATTTTTGGGTCCTAAAACACGGATCCTGATTTGTCAATTATTTCCCTAAAAATGTATCGAAAAATTTCATAATGGAAGATTACGCTTTAATCGTAGTAAAACCAAAATATAATGACACTTAATTTCCTGACTAGAGCCTTGATTTTAAAACTAATAATTCTGCCTGTTAATTTCCAGACAATATTATCGTTTTTCATATTTTAAGAAGTACTAACAAACCGCTAATCACCGGAACAGACTAAAGTTTATCATCGACCTTTATTATGCCGATGATATAAAAAATGGTTAATCAAAAACAAATGGTCTGGTCAATGAGAAAAAAACAACTCAATTGGATCAGAGATGCACTGTGTATAAGTGGTCACGAATAGGGTTGGTCGACTGGTTTTCTTCAAAAAATTGCTTTATTTAACTTATGGTTCCAAAGTATGGTCTAATCCTCCTAAATAACATACCAGATTGTAGGAAATACCAGGATTCTCTATCTTTTGGTAAGTAGGATATGAATCAACTTTATGAATTAGACCGGATATAGAACCGTTTTTTTAATCGAATTTTTTTAAGGGAAAATTGATGTCCAATCAATGGAAATATTCTGAAAATTCAACTTTTAGGGTATTTTATTTCTTACAATCTGGTATGTTATTTAAAAGGATTCGACCGTTCCATGAATCCATACATTAAAATAAACTGGTTTTACGCAAAAAACAGGTCGACATGTCACTATTTTTTTGACTGTGAGAAATGCTTATCTATATTTTTTTCTCCGATTGTCAATAAACAGCAATTATTGGTACCAGACTAGTAAGAAAAAACGATTGTACGCAGTAAGTCAATATTTAACAGCCAAATAGGAGACTCTTAGTAGTCTAATATTGGGACGGAAAAATATCTCTTTTAAAACTCCGTCCCTCTCACTATTCCCGAATACACTCCGGATCAGTGTTTTAGAGCCGCATTTTAAAAAGAAATATTTGCGGTACTATACGTAGATTCCATGCTAAAATTTACGAAAAATTCCAGTAAAATTCCGTAATTTCTCAATTTTTTTACTTTTGTAATTTCACGTAAATTTGCGTGAAATTTAATAAAAACAAAAATCGTGTACTGTATAACAGAGAGGAATTAAAATTTCGTGGAAAGGTAAGGCTATTCGTGGGTACCAGTATTATTACAACAACATTTTTTTTCTAAAAGACCCCACTAAGTTAAGAAGAAAATTAGACTACAGGGTAGGGTTGCTAACGGTTAACCCGGTTAAAATAGTAAAATTAAATTTTTTAAAAACTGAGAAGTAACCATACCCTCAAAAGGTAAGTAGACTGTAGAGCTTACAATTCTCTATCGATTGACACCTAGTTTATAAGTCATTTTTTTCCATGACTATCCAAAATTTTAATTTAACCGTTTTTTTAACCGGTTAAGTTAACCGAATGTTTTTATGGAAGAAAATCTAAAGTAGTCATCAAAGATTTTATAAAATTTTAGACTAAATGGTATCAACCGATAGAAAATTTTAAGTTCAACAAGCTGAAATGATTATTTTAAGATGATGACTATTTAATCAAGCAATAACTAAATTTAACCGTCTAAAATTCGGTTAACCACGTGCAACTCTACTACAGGGTCACAATCTTAAATTTTTGAAAAGCGTTTCTAATGAAAAATTAATAAATTTAAGAAATCGAATTAATATTATCTCCAATTTAATTTAATTTTTCATCAAATGATTGTGTCGAATTTCAAAAAATAAAATAAAAAGAAACCAGTTTCCATTTTTTGTTAAAACGTCAGGAATTATTTGAAACAAATGAATGTTTTTATGCTTTAAAAGATTCCGTTGGTGCAGTCTTTGTAAAACAAAAATGTATTAATTTGTTTTAATTATGTTACTCTTTTTTTCTGTATACCCAGAGATCATGTTAGAATCTTGTCGAAAGAGTTTTTAAAGGAATGTTACCCGTCATTGCTTCAGAGCCCGAAAAAATCTCAATATTGACTCTTATAACTTTTAATTAAATTGACTTTTTATATAAAACCAACGTTTTGACTTAAATTTTAAAAGAAAAAAGTCTGAAATTAAACTTATTAAATTTAAGTCTCTTGATAACATGACTAAATCCCTTTTCAAAGAATTAAGAAACTTGGATCACACAATAAAAAAAATTAAATTAATATCGTTAATTGAACCACTGATCAAAAATGTTTATTAAGTAAAACATTAGAGTACAGTCTCTCTTCTTTTTTTTTGTGTTTTGTATAAAAGAAAATTGTAAAAGTATTAAAATTCGATATGCAATGATCTCTTGATATTTTTAAAGTCTTGAGCTGTCTAGGGTAATCGAATAATTTAAAATAATTTTTTGTCATTACATCATGGATTGTTTTCCAATGATGTTAATCATAAAAATACTATACGAATAAACAAAAAATAAAACACTTAGTGAATAACTTTATCTAACTATTATCTCATTTATGTAAAGTTTTAGGATCCCTAGAGTGTTTCCATAAATTTTTCTTTTGTTGTTTTGATCCCATGTCATTAAACAAGAAAAAGAATTTTTTTTAGAGTCAATTTAATTTTTATTTTTTGTTATCATTATTTTTGTCTGTGGGTTTAAAATAGATCAATTGAAAACCCTTTTTTTTTAATTTAATCTATGTTTAAGAATTAAGACAATCAAAATTATTTTTTTATTTTTTTAATAAAATTTCACACTAATTATTTTCAGAGGAATTCAAAATTTTTTTTTATTATTAAATTAAAGAAAATTTTCTTAAATCGGCTTAGATTTTGTAATAGTACTCCTGCTCGCATGCATCCAAGGAAATTAAAAAAAAAAGCAAATTTTTTTTTAAGATATTTTATTTTTTCAATTTGACCAATAGAAATTTATTGATTTAGGCAACAAATTCGTATCGGATTGGTTCAACAGTTTGTGGTTGATTATTTTTGGTACGAACGAAATGGGCAGGTCTTGGTCCTTGTGGCTAAAATAGAAAAAAAAAGTTAAACAATGCTTAAATGTTTTAGAATATTTTAAAGTTATTTTTGATTAGGTTCAGTCTACGGAAGGCAAATGGAGGTTATTCATCATTTTTTTATATAAGACGTGAAATAATCCACTTTATCATCATTCTAATCAGAAACCATAACTTGAAAATTTGAAAAATTTTGAAATTACTTTTCGCTTTAATTGACTTTCATCAAGTTTGATGTTTTTTTCTTTAGCTTCTTTTTTCAAGGCTTCAATTCTTTTAGTTCTGTTCAAGAAATCTAATCTTGAGTTCGAGTGTTTAACGTGTTCAATACGAACGTTAATTCTTTTTGGAACTAATCTGTTTCTAACTTGTTTGTTAACAATTACGCCAACGGCATGTGGTGTAACGTTGAATACTCTACCGGTTTTACCATGGTAGAATTTGTGTGGTAAACCTTTTTGAACGGCACCGTTACCCTAGATTAAACTTAAATATTAACTCTTTGAGGTTTATTCAAAAAAAATGGGATAATTACTTTGATGTCAACGATATCTCCACGTTTGTAGACTTTCATGTAAGTTGACAATGGGATGACACCATGTTTTCTGAATGGTCTCGAAAACAAGTATCTAGTACCACGTCTGTAACCTTTTGTATTGGTCATTGTTACACTAAAGGTTTATGTTCTAAATTTTTTATAAAAGAAAATTTCCATTATTAACTTGAGTAAGAGAGTTCAATCGATTAAAAATCGATAATTAACAACATCGGGGATAAAAAAGGCAACAACAAAAAACCAGCATAGAAAAATAGAGAGAAGAAAAAAAAATTTTTTTTTTCAAAGTTACAATGCTTTCTATTATGGATCAACACGAGTAGCAAAAATAGAACCCTTCAACTCGTGCTTACTAGAAAAAAAACAAATCTGCAGATAACTTGCTCATTTTGTGCTTGCATTCATAAATACTTAAAATGTTGAACAAAATAAAATTTAAAAAAAAGAAAAGAAAAATTTGCTTTCTACAAAAATTAAATTCTGATAAAATTCTCTTATGATTTTGTTTAAACATTCAGTAAGGCTTTTAGAAACTGATTTGTGTTTTTGTGTAAATTTTTTTGGCGCAAAAAAAATGTTTTTTTTTGTTGCACTTGCAATTATGTCAAATTGATAAGCTTCATTAGATATCTCATGGACAATCAACTCAATTAAAAATTAAAAAACTAATCTAAAATTTTTTCTTTTACACAAAAATTTGCTTTTTTTTTTTCTAAACTGCAACCATTCAATTCATTTCGAAAGAAGGATGAATTTAACTTTGAAATGCACGTAATAAATGAAACATCAGATGAAATATATTTCATATTTTGCTCAAAATTTACTTAAATTTTTAACGTGTTTGCCATTTTTTCTTCACAAAATGATGTAATTTGAATGAAATTTGATAAAATCATGTATTCTAAAACAGCTTAAATACTTTTTTTGCGAACATTTTTTCGAATCTAATCAAATTTTCTATTCAAAGATTTTATATTTAGAATCTCTTTTTTTTGTTGAAATGTCGACCAAAGAGGAAAAAACTGAATTACTTCGTTTTCTTGGTTTGAGTGACCAAAAAATTGATGAAACCATTAAAAATGAAGCGATAACAAATCTATTGATTGAAATCGTCAATCATGTAAGATTTTTGACATTTTAAACTCGAAAAATTCTAAGCATTATTTGACAACACAAGGCTAAAAAATTTGTTAAAAGTGGAGAGAGTTTGGATAAATCATCTGCAAATTTGTTATACCAAATCGGAACTAAAATTAAAGCTCAAATAAAAAATCGATTACCGTTACTTGTTGAAAATGTTGTCAATAAAAATTTGGCCAATGAACCTCAACTAAATGGTAAAATGACTCTCTCTCCTAAAAATTTTCACGACAAATCATAATTTCTGTTTTTGTAAAATTAGCTGCTTTTGAATATCTCCTTTCACATCCAGTTGAAGAATTGGATGTCAAAAATTTTAATGAATTTTGTGGTGTTGGTGTTGTTGTCACACCAGAGCAAATCAAACAAACAGTTGCTGATGTAATCAATAAACATAAGGCTGAACTGTTGGAGAAAAGATACAAATTCCCACAAGGAACTATAATGGGTAATTATTTTGACTGATTAATTCAAGTGATGTTTGTGTTATTATAACTTTTAATTAAGGCGAACTCAGAAGCAAAATCAAATGGGCCGATGGTAAACTAGTCAAAAGCGAAGTTGATGCTCAAATTTTAAGTCTCTTGGGCCCAAAGACAGAACAAGATAATGCCAAAGAGCCTAAAGAAAAAAAGGTTCATTAAGTTTTTTAAAAATATCTTTCATTGTCAAATTTTTTAATTTTATTTTCAGAAAGAAGAAGCTCCAAAACAAAAGGACACACCTTGTTCATCAAAACGTTAATACTTAAAACATTCTAAAATGTTATCTTTCATTTAAAAAAAATTCTAAATATTTTAGAACCAGAATCTGAAAAGATTCACAGTTTCATGGAGTTGGCTGGTGAAGCCCTAAATTTCCATAAACCTGGTGAAAACTACAAAACAGAAGGATACGTAATCACCGGTAAAACAATGGATTTAATGAAACAACACTTGAAAGAAACCGGTGGTAAAGTAGTCACTCGATTTCCACCAGAGCCAAATGGTATTTTGCACATTGGACACGCTAAAGCCATCAACTTTAACTTTGGTTATGCTAAAGTAAATTCTAAAAGATTAAAGTTTTAGACAAAAGTTAATCAATTAAAATAAAAGCATAATAACGGAGTGTGTTATTTACGTTTTGACGACACAAATCCTGAAAAAGAAGAGGAAAAATATTTTCGAGGTATCATCGAAATGGTCGACTGGCTTGGTTATAAACCATTCAAAATAACACATGCTTCGGACCAATTTGATAAATTGTACGATTTGGCCGTTGAATTAATCAAACGTGGAAAAGCTTATGTTTGTCATCAAAAGACTGAAGAAATTAAAGGACACAATCCACCACCATCACCATGGAGAGAAAGACCAATCGAAGAATCATTAAAGCTTTTCGAGGTTAGCAAAAAAATTAACTTGGATTAGTACATAACTGGTCTAATTCTAGTTTTTTTTTAATAGGACATGAAAAAAGGTAAATTCGATGAAGGTGAAATCACACTAAGAATGAAGTACACTATGGAAGATGGTAAACAAGACCCGGTAGCTTATCGTATCAAGTACGCTCATCACGCCAAAACAGGAGATAAATGGTGTATTTATCCAACATACGATTTTACTCATTGTTTGAACGATTCTTTGGAAAATATATCTCACTCGTTGTGTACTAAAGAATTTCAATCAAGACGATCCGCTTACTACTGGCTATGTAATTCTCTTGATGTTTATTGTCCGGTACAATGGGAGTACGGTAGACTCAATTTGAATTACACTGTCGTATCAAAGCGTAAATTAATGAAGTTGATTCAAGAAGGAATTTGCAAGTAATTTTGATTTATGATAAAAAAAAATGATTTGAGTCTTAAACCGACCTTTTTTTAAGTGACTGGGATGATCCAAGACTTTACACCCTATCAGCTTTACGTCGTAGAGGTTATCCACCAGAGGCTATCAACATGTTCTGCGCCAAGGTACAGTTCTTGACGTAAAACAACAAAATTGATATTTTTTCTAAACGTGATTTCATAAAGGTTGGTGTTACCATGGCTCAAACTACAACTGATTTATCTCTATTGGAATCATGTGTTAGAACAGTTTTGAATTTACAAGCTCCAAGAGCGATGGCTGTTTTGGAACCGTTAAAAGTAACAATTGAAAATTTCCCTCACGATTCAAAAGTCGAAATCGATGTACCAAACTTCCCACACGATGAATCAAAAGGAACCCACAAAATTGCTTTTGACCGAGTTATCTATTTGGACGCTTGTGATTTCCATGAGAATCCAACTGATAAAGGATATAAACGATTGAGTTTGGCTCAACCTGTTGGTCTTAGATATGCTGGCTATCAAATAGCAGTTAAACAAGTTGTGAAAAATGCTGATGGTTCAGTTAAGGAATTAATTGCCACATGCACAAAAACAAGTGAAACTGTTAAACCAAAAGGTTTTATTCAATGGGTTTCAAATCCAGTTAGTATTGAAGTTAGACTTTATGACAAATTGTAAGATTAATTGAATATCAAATTTAAAGATTCTTTAAAAACTAAATTGGAATTTTATTTAAGATTCCATCACGAGAATCCAGAAGATCCTAAAGAAGTGCCAAGTGGTTGGTTAAGTGATGTAAATAAGAATGCTCTTAGAGTCATCAAAAATTCAATGGTAGATACATCTGTTTTGGGCAGCAAAGTATTTGACAAATTCCAATTCGAACGAATCGGTTACTTCAGTGTCGATCCAGATACAACTGAAGATTTGGTAAGTTTTTAAATTTAACAAAAAATTTTGAATTTTAATATCACATTTGATTAAACTTTTTAGATGGTATTTAACAGAACAGTTTCATTGAAAGAAGATAGCGACAAGAAATGAGTTTTTTAAAATGTGTTTTAGTTAATTATTTTGATCATATGACATCGATAAAAATTTGTTGCTAATATTACAATTATAGTATTTCTTTATTTTAAACTGTTATCATTTGTATTAATAAACGTTATTTTAACCAGATTTCATAAATCATTAGATTTTAAAATCCCAAAAAAGGAAAATTTGTCAAATTTACATATTCATTCTTTAGAGTTCAAAATTATAAACTTAAAATGTAAAGGGAATAAGTTAATGACAAAACATCTAGCCGTATTTGACTAGTTAGTGACAAATGAAAAGTTCAGCCTTGTGACTTTAACTTTTACCAGTTTCGAATGAAAATTTTGGTATTTAAACCGATGTCAGAGGTGGTTATTTCAAAAAGCTTTCCAAATCGGATTAAAATACACTGATAAATCAAAATTTTTTAGATTTGGAAATCCCAGGTCTCATTTCCTTGAAATCTGAAAGGTTTATTTAAAACTCTAACTTTGAATTTATACCGGGTAGAACTTTATCAATTTGAATAACGGGTGTTCAAAAAGTAATGACCGATTTTTCAAAATGAAAAAAAAACATGATCCGGTTATCATAAAGTCATGAAATTTTGAACATAAGTAGCATGACCTCTTAAATATATGAAACAGTTGCCGGATTTCGGAAAAATTCCCTACTTTCAGAATAATTCAAGCGACCTTGACCCCTCATATATACTCAAAATGTCCCCCGGACTTTTCATTTTCCGAAATTGAGTTTTGTATATCATTAGATAGAGAATTTAACGGGGATCAAAACCATGTAAAGATTTTTTTTCTATGACCTTCCATTCAAAAGTTAATGTAAAAAAAACGTTTATTTTTCGGTAATTCTTGAAAAGCCTAAAATACGGGTGTTTCTCTTCTTAAAAGCATAATTTTTTAATGGAATATTCAATCAACACCAAATTTTGAACAAAAATAGCCAAGAGGCAAAGGTTTAAAAAAAAATTAGAATCTTGACGATATTTTATGTTCTTGACCCTAAATAAGGTCTATGTGTAAAAAAACAGTAGGGTTTAAATTGACTGAATATCCTAGGTTTTTCTTTGGAGATGATGCAAGTCAAATAGATTCAAAAGAAAGCTAAAGTGAAGTACTTTAAATTTCTATATCAAGCTTAGCTCTGGTAATCTTAGTTTTATTATACCATTAGATGTTCTTTTGGTCGTAATTTTAAGAAAAAAAAGAAAATAAATTTTAAATTAAAAAGATATATTTATTGGTATCAAGGAAACGCTCTCGAAGTGAAATTTTAACCATAATTAAAAAAATTTGTTTTAAAGATAAAGAAAATTAAAATTTTTTTTTTTTTTGAAGATCATGTATGGATTTGTATAATGAATAAGTTAAGACTAAAACTTTTACAGAGATCTTCGCAAATTTATTTTCTTTTTTTTCTTAAAATCACGACCAAAAGAACATCTAATGGTATAATAAAACTAAGATTACCAGAGCTAAGCTTGATATAGAAATTTAAAGTACTTCACTTTAGCTTTCTTTTGAATCTATTTGACTTGCATCATCTCCAAAGAAAAACCTAGGATATTCAGTCAATTTAAACCCTACTGTTTTTTTACACATAGACCTTATTTAGGGTCAAGAACATAAAATATCGTCAAGATTCTAATTTTTTTTTAAACCTTTGCCTCTTGGCTATTTTTGTTCAAAATTTGGTGTTGATTGAATATTCCATTAAAAAATTATGCTTTTAAGAAGAGAAACACCCGTATTTTAGGCTTTTCAAGAATTACCGAAAAATAAACGTTTTTTTTACATTAACTTTTGAATGGAAGGTCATAGAAAAAAAATCTTTACATGGTTTTGATCCCCGTTAAATTCTCTATCTAATGATATACAAAACTCAATTTCGGAAAATGAAAAGTCCGGGGGACATTTTGAGTATATATGAGGGGTCAAGGTCGCTTGAATTATTCTGAAAGTAGGGAATTTTTCCAAAATCCGGCAACTGTTTCATATATTCAAGAGGTCATGCTACTTATGTTCAAAAATTCATGACTTTATGATAACCGGATCATGTTTTTTTTTCATTTTGAAAAATCGGTCATTACTTTTTGAACACCCGTTACTTATGATACTAAATGCCATTACGTGAGGTTTGTAAACGTTTGATAACTCATTCATGCATAAACATGATGGCATTGTTGGCCATAAATTTCCGTGCTGTTTTTGCTTTCTCGACATTCTTTAGTTTTTCTTGAACTTTTAAATACTACGTCATGTAAATTTGCGAACTTTCATCGAAGCTCAAAAATGAGCATTCTAATAGACCAGATTTAAAAATTACAGTATACCTAAATAAAATAAAAATTTAGATGCTTAAATCGTTTATTTAAAAAAATAATAAAAAATAATAATTTATTTTTTTAATAATATTTTGCATGTACAAGGTACAACTTAGTACATTTTTTCTTTGTAAAGATTTACTACATTAGTTTTAATTTCGGTCATTAAAATCAACATTTTATCCATTAACTCAGTTAAATGTTTGATGTTTTCTTTTAGGTATTTGTTGTTTTCTTTCATAGCATTAATTGAAATCCCCACTAAAGCGATACAGACTAAGACCAAAATCACCACACAAACTTGAAAGCATACTAAAAAAATTTTTACTTAAATTATTTTTTCTAAAAGAAGCTGTGACTCTTACTTAAAATCCAAAAGTTGGACTTTTGTTTTCTTTGATTTTCTTCAAATTCGAATCGTTCCATTGATGACATCTCTTAAGATAAATAAATTAAAAAATTTAAGGATTAAAATGAACAAAAGGAATGGCACTAACGTTAAGAATGGCACTAACTTTCGCCGGGTCTGTTCGAAGTCCATGGGCGGTGATTAAAAATCCCAGATACCGTACTGTGTTTGTAATGAAATGACATTTGCTAAGCTTAATTTTGAGCCTAGCTTGCGAGAGACGTTTGAAAGCTTCTTCCAAAGCTTTTAAGTGATCTGTAAAAGTCCTGGCGTAAACAATTATGTCGTCCAAATAAACGATGCATCTCTTCCAGAGAATGCCAGTTAAGACTCTATTCATCAGTCGTTGGAACGTCGCGGGGGCGTTGCATAGACCAAACGGCATTTTGTTAAAATGGTATAACCCTGAAGTTGTAATAAAGGCGGTTTTGTGCTTGCGTTTGTCGTTTGTTGATGTTGTTGGGTTGCTAGTGATGGTGGTTGTTGTTGATGTTGTAACTGGTGTTGGCTAAATGGTGTGTAGTGTTGTTGCATGTTTTGGTACGGTTCGACTGGTGGTATCATACGGTAAGTCCTCCTTTGTTGATAAAGAATTGGATGGCGAGGCATCAAAACAGGTTGACTGCCTAAGTCTGTTTGCTGTTGTTGCTGTACAGGACCGACTGTTTGTCGGTGTCGTAGATGTTGAGCATGCCTTTGAAGTTGTTGTTGTAGTAGATGAGTTGCCAAAGAAGGTTGTTGGGATACAAGCGGTTGTAGTTGTTCTTGTTGGAGCGTTATTGATTGCGTGGACATATTGGTGGTATCTTGTTGTTGATTCGCAGGCAGAGAAATAACCGGATTTGCCAAGGAAGGTCGGTTAAGACCCATGGCCGTAGAGGCCAGTATCAAATCCACGTGGTTGTTCTCTGTCTGCGTATTCTCGATTGTTGTTGTGTTATTGGTGTTGTTGTTATTTCCGTCTAGCTGGGATTCCTCATCATCAGTATCAGCGTGTTGGAGATGGTTTGCTGTTGTTGATGCTAAAGGTTGTTGTTCGTTTTGTTGTTGTTGTTGTTGCGTCATCAGACCTACCAGCTCTAAAGATCCATTCTCGTTATTCGCCACAAGTTGTTGCTGTTCTTGAACGGTTTGTTGTTGTGGTTCGTTTTGTTCTTGAACGGTTTGTTGTTGTCCGTCTAGATGTTGTTGTTGGTGTCGTTGTTGTTGTTGACGGGACGCATTTGCCATTTGAGCCATACTCCTCGGGGTGATCGTTGTCATTGGCGTGCTTTTTTTTGCTCCTCTCATCATACAATTTAATTTTTTTTCTTTTTTTTTTTTTTTTCAATATGTTGTTGTTGTTGTGTTGTTTTATATGAGCGAGAAGTTAAGGATTTGTTGTTGATAAGCTTGTTTTTTTTTTTAATTCACTCTTTTTCTCTTGTTTTTATTTTTTAGACTCACTCCCTTTTTAGCTTAGCTTCACTGGTAGTTTATGTTAACTCACACTCTGTTTTTTTTTTTTTTAAACGATTACAGCTTTTAAAAAAAACACTGTAATAACCACCAAGTTGCGATCACATGCAACTTACAACAGAAAAAAAAAACACGCTCTCTTTAGTTTTTCTTTTACAACCAAAAAAAAAAACAAAAGAAACAAAAAAAAAAAAATTATCTATCACCAAAATGTAATGTACAACCACTGTTAAGCTTTCACTAGTCTTAACAGCAACCCGAGTGAGAGGAGAGTGACTACCGTGAGTGCGTGTAAGAGAGGAACGAGAGAGAGAGAGAGTGTCTAATTTTAATATTTATTTAATGACAACTTTGTCTGAAAACAAAAACGAACAACGACACTGGATCAAATCTCACTTCTATTTATAAACAGTCGTTGAGACCTAGATTTGATCCAGGGTCTAAAGATATGTTCAACATATCACATTAGTACATTTTTTCTTTGTAAAGATTTACTACATTAGTTTTAATTTCGGTCATTAAAATCAACATTTTATCCATTAACTCAGTTAAATGTTTGATGTTTTCTTTTAGGTATTTGTTGGTTTCTTCTAGGTATTTGTTGTTTTCTTTCATAGCATTAATTGAAATCCCCACTAAAGCGATACAGACTAAGACCAAAATCACCACACAAACTTGAAAGCATACTAAAAAAATTTTTACTTAAATTATTTTTTCTAAAAGAAGCTGTGACTCTTACTTAAAATCCAAAAGTTGGACTTTTGTTTTCTTTGATTTTCTTCAAATTCGAATCGTTCCATTGATGACATCTCTTAAGATAAATAAATTAAAAAATTTAAGGATTAAAATGAACAAAAGGAAAATGAAATTTTGTTTGACTATATGGATTATTGTTTTATAGTTGGTTGGAAAACATTGAATGATGAAAAGAGGGTTTCAAAAACGCATCTTAACTGATGATTTGTCATTTTCTTTTTTATAACAACAACTAAATGCTAAAGCTTTCAAATAAATATAACGTAAGGAAGAAATTGTTTTGTCTTTGTAAATTTTTAATATTATCAGGGGTTAGAAAACATTAATTTATGGATCAAATTTGTTTACATAAATGATCTATGTATCCAAACCTTTGATTCTCTTTTATGTACGTACCTGGTGTAAAACATTGTTTTTCTTCGTCTAACCAAGTCATTATAGTAATTATTCTTTCTTCAAAAATGTTTCAAATGAATTAAAAAATTTAAATTTAAATGCAAAAAGAAAATAATCACACTTGAGATGATGATTAGTTATTTCAATTATAAAATAACCTAGTCAGAACGAACTTTTAAGAAGCTTTTTTTATCTCAGATTCAACTAATTATTCTTATACCTGCATAGCTTTAGACTTTACTGATTAAATTTTGTGATTTTTTTCTTGACAACAAGAATAAAAGGGATGTTTTTTCAAAAACAAAAACTCAAGTAGTATCGGATGTTGTTCCAAATATTACCGATATTGACTTTTTTAGTAAAAGTGAAGATTTGGATGAAAATTTTTACCTAATAAAATTTCAAAACTAAGAACCTTATTCGGCATTTTTGGTTTCCTTTTTTTTCTTCTTTTTACATACCTTTTACCTTACACCAACACCAAAAAATATAAAGTGTATTCCTTTACAAACATTTAAATACAACACTTCAAATATATCTTTATGGTATTTTATATAATTCTCCTTCATTTTCAATGAAGTTTATTACAAAATTGACCTTCTTATCTTATTATCAGCGTCCTCCGTAACATTAATTAGATAATGAAAAATCACTTGTTTTCTTAAAGTGCCTTAAGAAAATTCCGTTACTCCAAAACTTTGCCTAGCGTATTTTTTTTTCGTAGGAGCAAAGTTCATTAACATTTTCTAATGAGATAACTTCGGGTGTCTAAAACACGGACTTAGGGAGGATTAGCTCTGTTGGTATCGTCGTTGATCAGTTTTCAAAAGAAGTCAAGAAGGTGGTGAGATCGAATCCTGGCTGCGTCAAAAATATTCAATGGAGTCCTTGGTGTTGGGTGAGCGCAACACTGCTACCCTAGTTCATGCAAAATTATCGACATGTATGTGTCAGCAAAATTATGGTGTGTATGCATCTGAAGATAGTACTTAAGTACAAAATCGCAATATTAACTTTACATATAATTTTCTATTTAATTAAATAAACGGGTTCGATCGGCTCTTATGAGCTTTTGACACTAGTCTAGGCAAGTTTCACCTGAACCACCTTAAGTCAGTTCAGGTGATCAGAGGATTGTTGAGTTTTAGTGAAAATGTAAGTGCCACTTAAAATTTGAGATATAATGATATGGTCTGAATTTTACAGGCAGAATAAAATAATCTTTAACGGTTTTTAAAATCAAGACTGTAGTCAGGAAATTAAGCGCCATTATATTAAAGTTTTACAACAATAAAAAGGCGCACATTACCTTGCTTGAAAAAATCGAATTTTTCATTAAGAAAAAAATAAACCTTTTTCCGGTCCAAATCCGCTTTTTAGGAAAAAGTTGAAAATCCCAATCCGTTCAATTCCCAAAAATCCGTAAATAATATCCGTCTTTTAGGCACCCGAAATCTGGATCCGTCGACCCGCATCCGTGTTTTAGGGATAACCTAAAACTTGTAAAGTTTTCAAAAATTAAACGCAAGTCTTAAACTATTGATGGAAATTCAAAGATTTAACCAAGAAAAAGAAGAACAATAATGTTCAAACGGGGTTTCATTTTACAATAATCTTAGGTTGAGAAAGGACTAACGGATTAGCCTTGTTGACACTTAAAAAAAAAACAGAACAATTTTGGAAAATATTGAATTTTTTTTATTGGTTTTATATTGGTTCTGCAAATGTAACAAAGTGTAATATCACATTGAGTAATACCCTCTCAAATAGGGCTGGTAGACCGGTTTTTAAAGCCGGTTCAAAAACGACTTTTCACTCAAACCGGTTTGAATTTCAAACTGGCTCTGGAAACCGGTTTTTATAGCAAGACTGGTTTAACAAACCGGCTTTGAAATAAAAACTGGTTTAATAAACCGGTTTCATGTTTAAGCCAGTTTTTAGAACCGGCTCAAGTCGGCTTTAAAAAAAAATTCTGCAAAACTTTTGTCAATCACTTTGTCTTTTTTCTAATCCCCATCTATTGAAAATCAAAATAGGACCATTCTCAAGTCTATAAAAAAAATGAGCTTAAGTTATTTTACTATACAATTATTTTAAAATTCATATATACTGTTCACTTAAATAAAATCAACCAGCATAATGACACAACCTTTTTCACCGAAAAGCTCTATCGAAAATTTTACTAATAATTAAGAAGATATGATAGAAACTTGTCAAGCTAATATTTTATAATAGTTATATATAAGATACAGAAGCAAAGCTTTATATGCGAGTAACGAGACGTTAACCTGAATCAATTACAGAAAGCATAAACAGAACAGTTTGGGAAGGCATGGCCCTATCAAAATTTGATGAGTATAGTCCGTTTTTTTGTTTGGCTTATTGTCATCTTTGTTATCTGTTTGGCTTTTTATGAGTGGTTTTAAGTTCCTAGAAAGACTCTTGCTTCTGCATCCTATCTTTAAAATCTTGTTTGTTAATTTTTTTAATCTTGCATAAAAAGACAATTCCCTTGTTTAAAAAAGGGTTGAACTTTATGCGACAGTAAAAAATTATCTGATTGAATGAAATGTTATGCATAATAAAATTTAATTTTCCGTTGAAATTTTCAAAAATACATCAACTTTCAATTTTTCCTTACATTTATTAATCTAAATTTTGAATAGTCCGCACTTGAAAACATAATACACGCATCACATCTGCTTATAAAGCTCGTCACAGCTAGCTCGTGCCTCGCAATTAAGAAGCGAATTTGTTGTTCGATTTAATAAAACTTAGTGAAAACCTTAACTATAGATTTCAAAACCTAATGTAAAAATATACGAATGAAAACCGGTTTAAACCAGCTTTAAACCGGTTTGGTCTTGGAAAACCGACTTATAAACCAGCTTGATTTTAATGAACCGGTTTAAAAAACCGGTTTTAAAAGTGAAGTCGAATTTAGAACCGGTTTAGGATCCTAAACCAGCTTTAAAGCCGGTTCTCCAAAATAAACCGGTCTACCAGTCCTACTCTCAAATATGCGCAAATACTCTCCAAAATGCACGCCGTCAAAACATATTGAAAATAAATGCCAATTCACTTGCAGAATTGTTTGCAAAAAATAAATAGATTTTTATAAGGTTCTTGCATGTTCGGCTAGTGAACAACCAGAAAATGACATTCTTTGTTTTCAGATTGGTATTGAACTTGTTCAATTCATTACAATTGTTGAAATTCATTAAAAAAATGAATCAAACTGATCCAGCAAAATTGTGTATATAATCAACGGTCCAACTATACCAGCATAATCCTTATTTTTTTACAATAGTTTTGGTTTTTAAAAGAATTTAAGTATATTAACTAGTTTAATAAGTGTTAAATTTGATCAATTTTAATTGTTCAGCACTGTCATTATATTGCACATTGTGTTCACAAATATACCGAGTGAACACCTTTTAATTTAAAGATGCTTTGTCGAAGATTTTTTTCTCAAATTATCAATAGAATTTTTCATCCACATTTGAGCTACTATGTTTTCTACATTTTAAAGAAAGAATTTTATTCCGATCGAATATACATTTACAAGTGTAAAAAATCAAAAATAAAACATACGAATTAAGCTTAAGTAAGCTTTGATTTAAGAAGAACACGCTATTCTTTACAAAATTGATGTCAAATATTTGGCTTAACGAGCTGTTTTTCATAGAGAAAAATATCAAAAGAATTAAACAATAGCTCGAATAGTTGTTGTTTTTTTCTATTGCATGTAAATTAAGCTAAAATAGAAAGAAAATGTATTTTTATATGTGTTCAAACAAATTTTGGCTCGAAAAACAAGAACGGAAGAGACTTTATTTTTTATTCATTTATTTTTTCCAATTGATCAAATTTGAATGAGAAAAAAACAATTATTTTTTTTGTGTATTCAGGGTGTTGATTAACAGAAAAAAGCAAAAAATTGACTACTTGAAATTTAAACAACAAAAAATAAAAATTCGATAAATACCGAAAAAATAACCAAAAAACAAAAAAAATAAACAAATACTAAACATGAATCCAAGGCGAACTTAGAAGTCAAAACTAAAACAATGTACTTTTGAACACCTAAAATCACCATAAACTAAAGACCTACTAAATTTGAATAGTACTAAAAAAAAATTTTTGTTTTTTTTTTTTTGAAAAAATATTTAATTTGCTTTTATTTAATGCTTTTAAAAAATAATTTAATTAAGTACTAAAATAAGAAAAAAAGTCAAATGAAAATATTGAATACAAATTCCCAATCGATGACACAGTGGTTCTATGTCTTCAATTGTCATAACAGTTTAATAACAAAATGTAACGTTTAACAACAAAAAAACTAATAATAACAAATAAACAAAAAAATGATAATTTTTTTTTTTTGGTTTTGAAATAGTGGCACAATTCTAATGCTTTTTTTCTCTGAGTTTTTTAAAAATTTTTTTGGTCGTTTTGTTTTTTTTTGTATGGAATCAAACTTAAAAAATAACAAAATTCTGGTAAAACTTTTTTTTTTTGTAATTTATTTTTCTCTCATTTTGATCAATCACAGTCTATTTCTTCGTCATTGCACGAGTTTTCCGATAGCTTACGTTTCTTGGTATCGGTTAAACCGCTCAAAATGTCCGCATAACTTAAACCTCCAAATTTCGAATTATTCTCATAAAATTTCATTTGACCAAAATTAATTTTAGAATCTTCTTTTTTGGTGACATAATCACTTGCATCACAACTTTCGTCCATATGCATTTCGTACGTTTCTTTCATTTCTTCTTCGTCTTCTTCTTTAATGGCGTCCAAATGAGTGTTTACAGCAGCCAATGGTGAAACGAATATAGATGACATTTTTAAATTTTGAATTCTTAATTTATAGTAGTCATCGAAGTAGCTGTCAAATAAGTTCTTGTTCGTCTCTACTGTTGATAAATGAGACTTCATGTGCTCTTTGCATTTTTCAACAAGTTCGAAGTTTATCTTGCAATAGAGTTTAATCAACTCTATTGTTTTGTTCAAGCTTGTTCTTATTTCTTCTGAACTTATACCTGGTAGAACTTTATCCATTTGAATACTTATGATACTAAATGCCATTACGTGAGGTTTGTAAACGTTTGACAACTCATTCACGCATAAACATTGTTTCATTTGCATTTGGATTTCTTCCAAAAAATCCAAATCAGCAGGTGGATAGAAGCTGCCATCGGATACAATGGCATTGTTGGCCATGAATTTCCATGCTGTTTTTGCTTTCTCGACATTCTTTAATTTTTCTTGAACTTTTAAATACTCGTTGACTAACAACGCGTAGAAAATATTCAAAAAATCAATTGATGTCGTATCATTTATTGACCATTCAAATTTGTTCAAAACCATTTGTTCCATTCTCAACAATTCAGCGATTGAACACTTGGCTTCACAATCGATCAAAAATTCTGATGTTACCGATATTTTTTCGTCTTCTTCTTTTACTTTACAGGCAATGTACAAACATGCCACTGATAAACATTCTAGATACTTTGATTTGACTTTATAAGTCGACAAAAAACGATCCAAAAGCGAAACAAATAATCCAAATGTTTCAGCGCCTAGATTCATATCTTGTCTATCACACACCTCCAATAAGAACTGTACCATTTCATCACGTTCACCAGACTTGACAAAATCGGTGTCATTAGTCGGATAACTTTTACGCTCCGTCCAGCAAATTGATGATTTCATGTAAGTCTCTTTCAAGAGCTCCAAAAGTTTATCAGTATTGAATCCTCTTAATTTAAGCATTTTTGTTGTTGTTGTTGGGTGTTTTTATACGACGAATAAACTAATGTTAATCTATTTATACACGGAAAAAAAATCAACAATTAAAAAAGGTATTAAAAAAATTTTATACAAAAAAAAAAAGTAGTTACCTAGTAATTGTTTCAATAAATATCTAGTAATGTGTCATTTTTATTACGACTTTTAAAAATATCTTAAATTCTTTTAGAACATCATCATTTTTTATGTGTTCAATTAAGTTCTTAAAAAAAAAAATAATAATTTTTATTTTTAATAAAAATTGAATTTTCGTTGTCTATTTAAAATGTTGATTCGATGCGTGGTAAGAAAATTCGATGAATGAATATCGGGCTCAGAAAAAGAACAAACGAAATATTTCAATAAGAAAAAAACTCTCTTAATCAAAATTTGCATTGTAATTGAATTGTTATGTCATCGAGACTCACACAGACACACAGTTTGGTGAAGAGAAAAAAAATATAAAAGAGACTCTCGTTTTTTTTTTAACTTTAAATTTCAATAAAAGTAAAAAATATTGCATGATTTTAACTAAATTACGCATAAGAGAAACACAAAGAAATCGAGAGAGAGAGAGAGAGAAAAAAAAGAAATAGAGAGAAAATAATTAAAGCAAAAAATTGCGATTTTTAAATTTTAAAAAAAAAAAAAAAACAATCCAGGATTTTCTTTTAAATTGAACGAGGAGATAATAAAATAAAATACAAAGTTGTTTAGAATGTTAATTTCATGATTTAAATCTAAACTCTCTTGTTTCATTTATTTTAGAAGGGGTAACCTAATAGTAAGCTAAAATCGTGATAAAAAAATGATTTAAAAAAATAGCTATTACTATACAGAATAACATAATTTAAAGATAAAGAAACCAAAAAATTGATATTTTTTTTAAAAAAAAAAGCTTTTTAAAAAAACTGTTTTAAAAATTGATTCAAGACATTCTAATTGTCTGGCTGAAAAAAAGATCGATGTTGTAAAATTTATATTAAATAAAAGTTAAAATTCTAGAATTTTGTAGTTTCGTCTTGATTTTTCTCCAAATATCGGTCAAAATCAAGCTAAAAAACATAAAATTAAATATTCGACTAAAGATAACATTGTAAATTTTGATAACTAGTTTTTGTTGTTATTCTACTCCAATCTTGTGATTTTTAAAATCGTTAGAACATATTTTTGATTTAATAATATATTATTATAACAAGCAAATTTTAACAATGCCTGAAAGTATAACAATTTCTAAAAATTCAACAAAAGAAAACAAATATGCTGAGTTGATACCACAATTAAAGTCTTTGATTGATCATGAAACTAATTTGTATGCAAATTTAGCAAATATAAGTGCGGCACTTAAAGAGGTTTTTAACTTCTGGTGGGTTGGTTTTTATCTTGTAGACAGTAAAAATGATCAAGAACTTGTCTTGGGACCGTTTCAAGTTTGAAAAAAAAAATAAAAAATTTTAATAAAAAATTTTTATCTATTGTTTTTTTCTTAGGGACCGATTGCTTGTACTAGAATCAAGTATGGAAAAGGGGTATGTGGATCTAGCTGGAAAGAAAAACAAACTATTCTAGTACCTGATGTTGATAAATTCCCAGGACATATTGGTAATTTTTGAGATTTTCTTTAATCAGGAATGAATGGTAACAATTCAAATGCAGCCATAAGTTGGACCTTGCATTTCTTGCATTAAATTTAACAACTTTTGAGATATATACCCCGAAATACACTTGTAACTCATAGAAAATTCTACTTAGACTTTGAAAATGCATTGCCATTCATCTTTGGTTTTTGAAAAGGTGATTTAATTTTCGTACATTAATTAAAATAATTTCTAGCTTGTAGTAGTCTTTCAAAATCCGAAATAGTAGTTCCGATCGAAGGTAAAAATGGAATAATCGGTGTCCTAGATGTTGACAGTGAATTTCTGAATAACTTTGACGAAATTGACAAGGCTTATCTAGAAGACATATGCACTCTTATAAGTTCCAAGCTTTAATTTATTTTCTAATTCTACTAGAATAAATTTTTTTAAAAACCGTCGTTTTTTTTTTTTGTTATTTTTAGACATTATTTATAAAAATAGAGGTTATATTTTTGGAAAAAAATGGGCGTATTTTAATGCGTTTTTTAAAAAAGACAACCTTGAATCTACGATTAATAAAAAATATGTTTTATTTTACATTTTTAGGGAAAGATAAATTTGAAATAGATAAGCATTAAAAAAATATTATTTTTTTTTTAATTTATTGCGTTTTTTTTACAATGCAAATATTTGGATCGATTTTATTTTTAAATTGCGCATAAAAAAGTCTATAATAACAGAGCCAAATTTATCCAATCACATAAGATTCGTTCAAAGTGAGTAAAATATTATACAACAAAAAAAGCACATTTTTCTTATGTAATAGAATATTTCTGAATACTTTTAAAATGAAATTTTGTTGCTGTAGCATATTTTTAAACCATGAATAGAAAATATTCTTGAAAAAAAAGAGACTTGAATCTTTTCAGCAAATATCCCTATATATATCATAAAGTCCATTATTGACTATCCTTTTAAAAAAAAAAACATGAAACAACTTGAAGGTTTTGAATTCTTAAATTTAGTTCTAAAATGAATAAAAAGTTGCTATCTTTTTTATTGTTCTATTACTCAATGATTAATTGCAAAGAAAGTATTTTATCGAGACAGACTCATGACTGTAGTTATTCATGCTCGAATGACAGTAATTATTTTTATTCTTGTTTTTTTTTTATTTAAATCTAAATATGAATATGTTTCAATTCATTAAAAATTGGGACGTGTCTTTAATTGCTTTTTTAGCTTTTATTTAATTTGTTGCCTTGTTTAAACGGAGATCTTTTTTGCTTTGACCTATTTTGTGTCATAAGATTTAAAAGAACTGATTTATAAAAATTTTCGATACCCACAGCCAGCCATTTAAAAGCAATTGTTTCTTCGTAAGAAACAATTTATGCATTTCTATCAAACTTTTTGGGGCAAGGAACATTCATACCGCAGGGTACACCACCAAAGCGCCAATTTATGGTGGTTGTAGAATAAATGAAAATAAGAAATTTTGTGTAGGCCTTTTTATTTAATTAAAAAGAGACTTTTAAATGTCCAAGATAATAACATTAATGTCAGTCCATAGTTTTAAGCCTTGGCGTCATATTCGTTTTCGGCTTTTAATCTAACAAAGAGCCTCTTTCTTTCGAGGAAAGACCTTTAACTCAGACTCTGACGTTTCGACTTTACACTGTATATCAGTGAATAGGGTTCGGTCTAGACAGAACTTCCACAGTATCTGATTATGTAATCTTTGACAATTAAATTTCGCTTTGAAATCTCAGACTCCACTTTTTTAAAACCGAAAATTCATCAAAATCAAAAACCACTTAGATAATGGATTTTGCATATTTTTTACTATAAAATTCTCAACCCTCGCTTAGGAAAATCTACGCTTAAGATACTTTCACCGAATAATGGCTTACCCGTGCTAAAGCGTACCCTTATCGTACTCAAATCATAACCATACCCGTAGCAGAATTAAAAAATCACAAATTAATCATGCACTATAAATTTAAAGAATTCTAGTGCATGATTTACTTTAGAATTCGAGCGCACGGATACGGATACGCTTTAGTACGGTATCGCTAAGTTTTGAGTGCGGTTCGGGTACGACAAACCATTAATTCGGTGGAAGAGAAGCATATTTTCTCTTAGGAAATATTATTTTTGAAAACAGATTTCGGCTGTCTAATGAGAGGTTTTCGAGGAAATTTTGGATCGGATATAGTAAAAAAATAGGAATGAGTAATTATTCACAATCTTCTTTAAGTAAGACCGATTACGAACAAAAGCTTTAAAGCAAAACCAAATGGCTGTGGCACAGAGGTTTTTTCAGTTGACTTTCAAAATACTAGATACTCTGGTTTCAATAAATGCTGCGATAGTCATGATTTATGTTACGGTAGATGCAATAGTCTGAAAAACTTATGCGATGTCACATTTAAAAAATGCCTTTTTAGAGCATGCAGGTATGATCCAGAGCGAACGGACCAAGGTATCTTTAAACCTGAAATAAATGGAATATTTTAACTTATTTTTAAATTTTAGAGTGCAATAAAAAAGCTGAAATTATGTTTTCACTAGTACATAGCCTCGGGTGTCAGCCATTCAAAAATTCACAATTTTCAGCTTGCACATGCCAATGAATAAGAGACAAAGAAATTTATTTTTTTGTAGATTTTATTTAACAAAAAAATTCATAATGTATTCACACAAAAAAATGATGCAAATTAAAAATACCACATTGGAAATCAATTTACATTGATGTTTCAAAAAATTGCCAAAAAAAGGAGGTTAAAGTTTAAAAAAAAAAATTTTTTTTTGTTCGGTTAACCGAAGTTGAAAATTTTTTTGTACAAGGAAAAATAAAAGAAAAAAATTTGATTTTTTTGTTATTGTAGATCATTTTTTTGAATAAATGCTCTTGCTTGTTTTTCATACCTTGTAAGTTCATTAGCTCTCTCTAAATTTCTGTACTTATCTTTTAAATGAACTGCTGTTCGATTTGTTAGTTTTTCTTTAAATCGTTTTAAAATTTTTGCCCAATTGCCTTTACCATACAATTCGACACCAACTACTAAATAAATAGTTTCATTGTCTGTCCATTTTGTTCGTTTACCTTGAGCAGTTGTTGGTTTTTGATCCTTTCGAGTTTTATTCTTAGTATCTGTCTCACTATCACTGCCCATATCTGAAAAACTCGTTACACTCGTAAAGCTTTCATTTTTTTTAGCAGATGATTTTTTCTTATTTTTAGGCTTCTTAACTTCCTCTTCACTTTCGTCTTGAGATTTATCATTTTTTTTCTCTATTTTTTTATTCGGTTTACTATTTTGTTTGATTTCAGCAGCTGAGTCTGAATCATCATCTTCCAATTGTGATATTCGACTAGCCATTCGTGATGTTGTTGGTTTAGGACTAGAGGTCATTTTTTCATTCGAAATTTTAAGCTTATCAACAGCTTTGTTCACTGATAAGCGTTCTTTATTTTTCTTTTTTGGTGATAGTACAAAATTGAGCTCGTCATCCGAGTCCGATGTTTCGTCAGGCTTAAGTAACGTAGAATTTACTTGAGATTTTTTGATCGAAATTGAAGAACTGTCTGCTTTTTTAGGCGAGACTTGAGTCGCTTTGATTTTAGAATTAGTGGGTTCATCGAAATACATATCCGAGTTTCTTGTTTCAAGTGGAATCACGGGACTTAACGAAGGAAGTTCGTCGTTATTCGGACAAAAATCAGTCTGAACATTCTACAAAAAACACATTAGATAGATGTAGAATAATAGAAAAGAGAGTCAGTTAGCTTACTAAAGGTGCCATTTCGTTTTCTTTGTTTGTTACGCTTAATTTCATCTTTTTGGCTGTTTGGTTCATAGAATCTTGGGATCTTATAGACCTATTTCTTTTAGTAAAATTAACATCATCATCCTCGTCATCCTCGTATCTTTCGTTTTTGACTTTTCTTTTTTGAAATTTAAAAAATAAGCTCATTAACTCGGACTCTTCGTCATTGTCTCTGTCAAGATTGAATGATTTTGTAATTTCTAATAGAAAGCTTGTGTTATTTGAATCTAATTTTGATTTAAGTATATCGGCGATTTCTTCGTAAAATGCTTGATTTTCGAAACCCTTCAAATAATAAAAGTAAAATTTAAAATTTTTTTTATAAAAATGCGTTTTTTTTTCAAATTTTCTCACTTGATCTTGATCTACATCTCCGACAATATGTGAATTTCTTAGGACCACATCGTCAACATAGTCGTTGTATTTGACAAAGAAATTTTGATTTAACAAAACTTTAGCCTTAGAAATATTGAAGTAAAATTTTATAAGAAATTATTTTTTTATTGAAATTACTCGTTTGGCAGTTGTTTGTCTCAATAAAGTTAGTACATCAAGACTAACTATTCGATCGAGATTATCGTTGAACAGAGTATTAAGAACAGAATAGAATGCTTCTTCTGAATTTGTTTTTAAATAAGCAGCAAATTGATTGATTAAATACGAAAGGGCAATTTTGTAACGAATTGATGAACTTATGTCTTGATCGATAGCTTTGAAACCTTTGAAAAAGAAAATTTAGGTAAATCTAAACGTTCGACTATTTTTATTATAAATCAATTACTTTCAACAAGTCCTCTAGCGAGCACATAATCGGACGCTTCATAGAAACCACCTTTATTTTTCAAGAACTCGTCGATCGCTTTACAATACAAATAGTTTGATAGAAGTTTGGAAAAGTTCAACTTTGAATTCAACATTTGTTGAGATAAAATCTTATGGCCTCTATTTTGTTTGGGATAACGTAAGGCTAAATTTTGAAAAAAATTATTTTTGGCGGTCAAAATTATTTTCTGAAATTCTTGTATATCTCTTATAATAAATAATAATTTTATTTTTTTTATTCGATTTAATGCACTTGTATAGTTTGTGTGTTGACGCTTAGTAATTTGTCTTTTGATCGCCAAAACAAAAATAAATTTAGTAAAATCTCTTCTTATTCAATCTAATCTAAATCAGATAAATATTTTTAACAAATAAAAATAGTGTTTGTGTGAAACCTGCATTTTTATATGCGTTACTTGTTTTTATGTTGCTAAAAGCTTCGTCATTGATTATTTGACTGTAATCGAAAATAAATGATTTATTAGCTTTCAAAAGATAAACAAGATATTAAAAAAAAAATCAATAAATAAAATATGATCTGATTCATTTTTTTTAATGTTTACAAACCGTAACTGACATGAAAAATACGTTTTTTTTCTCATTAATTTTTGCGTATCATAGTCTTTCACCACATTCAATGTTCTCTAATTGACAATTCGGTGTTAAAAGCGGTAAAAGATTAAAGAAAAGTGGTGAAATACCCCTTATTATAACTGACCAATAAAAAAATAAATCAAAATAACGTTAAAGCTCGATAAATGTCATATCTTAACGGACACTGAAATTTCAAAATATGTAAATTCGCTATTAATGACACGTCAATGGACAATTTTAATTGAGTATCTGACTAAATCAGGATCCGGTTCTTCTTGAAAATTGAACCTTTCGAATAAATAATTCATTTGAAATTTTTCAGAATTCGCTAGATAAAACATGTCATTAAAAGCGAATTTACAGATTTTGAAAATCGGTGCCCGTTAAGATATGACATGCCACTTACTGGATCATATTTGTCGAGTTTCTACGTTAAATTATAATAGTTTAAAAACTTGAAATTATGACTTAAGTAAAGATACAGTGGTTCAGTTCAACAGATACAGTTCAACTTTGACGTTTACATATGATGATAAAAAGATTAACTGGGGAAAATGGTGATAGTTCTGAATACATAGAAACTGTCTCTCACAAAAAGAGCTACAATTGGACTTAAACAGGATTCTTTTATGGTCTAACCAATGGGAGATTCCGTAAAACGACCAGAAATGCAAAGTTACACGATATGGTAACAGTATCGAGGAGCCTAATTAGCGTAGTGCACAGAAGCTGTTAACGAGATGTGGTGAGAAAGATTTGGGTGTTATGTTTTCAAATGATCTGAAATGGGTGAATAATGTTAACTATGTTGTGAACAAAACAAATCGGATGTTAGGTTTGATTAAAAGATCATTCACCTTTTTAGATTGTAAGTCGTTTTTGCTTCTTTATCAATCATTAGTTAGACCACACTTAGATTATGCGGTAAGTGTATGGAATCCATTTCTGAGACAAGATATTAACTTAATTGAGAAAAGGCAAGAGAGAGCTACAAAAATGGTCAAAGCGTTAAAAAATATGTGAAATATGCCAATGGTTAGGGTGAATGAACCTAATTTTACAAAAATTAAAGCAAAAAACTCTTCAAACTGTCTAAAGCAGTTTCTACAAATACGGATAACAACCTTGACCTCTATACATGAAAGCTCTAAAAGTTTTTCAACTAAATACTCGCTTTGAAGTTTTTCAGAAGGTTTATTCTTTTAAAAAGTACGGAAAGCGATTTAAAACGTATTTTGTGTCAACATCGATCCAGGATTTGATCCAAATTTATCGGACTTGTTGGGCATATATTGAATAAACGAAAAACGATTTTTGCTATGTATTAATTGCTCATTAAAAGTCAAATGAAAGCTACGTATTAAAAAAGTTTGAGTGTTCTCGATAAATTTTTCCCACATCTATCGAATCACACAGAACTTGTTTCTCATACTCCTACTACTTTTTGAGAACAACTAGATTAACATCGAAACGTATGAGCATAAACAATAGAAGAAACTTTTTTTTTATGTTATAAATTTTTCGATAATCGGCACTCACTACGTTTTTGACCAAATTTCTTTGGACAAAGGACAACCCTTGCACAAATAATACTTATAAATGCTAATAGATTCTCTCTGGTAAATGAAAGGTTAGGATCTTCTTTGTTTGAATGAGAATTTTTACAATCGAGAATCAGTTTTATCATAGACGAATCAAAAAATAATTGCAAAAGTGGGGAAATACCCCTGATTAAGATGATATTCTATTTTTTTCACACTGGATTTATAATTAGTTAACACTTAAATCCATAAAAGTTCCGCAATAAATTATTTATTAATTATTACAGGAGGAGTTTTAAAAAAAATTGGTGAAAGACTACGTTTCCAAGTTTTGGAATATGTGGAATGTGTACTATTAGAGTATTTATTTTTCTTAAATGATTTTATCATATCATATCGATTGAAGAGAAATTTTTCTGTTAAAAAAAAAACGAACAGAAAAAATTATGTTTATGAAAGATCTTTGTCATGTTCATACTCATGTTTCAAAAAACAAAAAAAATGAAAAAACAAACAAATAACAATTAAGAAAATCTAGTTAAAGAGTTTTAAATTGTTGATTTGGTATTAACTTTCGGTCCTTCAGATCAGATATCTTCTTTTGTACGTGTACTTGAAATTCATCAATGATGACTCATCATTCTCCCATGATGACTCATGACTCATGATTCTCCAATGATCTCGTGTTTTTTATTAACCAGGTCGTTTATGATATTTCTGATACAATAATGGTCTTTCGCATGTTCTCGAAACAGGCAAAACATAATCCTAAGGTCATCATCATCATCATTCGGATTTTTTAACGAAAGCCAATCACTCAACACTCGTAGTAAACGCGATCACTAGTCTTTCCGATCTTTTCGATCCCTCAAAAGACGGGGGAATGTTTTTGCTTATTAAATTAGCAATATATCTAGCATAATTTGTTGCATGCCTTCCTTGCTTTGGCTTTCCCATTTGCTGACTCGGTTCGTGCAAACTATAAGTTTATATTGGCTCATCTATTTGTCGACAAAGCATGTGTCCAACCCAAGTCAATTGTCTCTTAGCAAGTTTCAATGAAATCGGAATTTGTTTGATCATTTTGTACACTTCTTCGTTAGGTATCTTTTCCAAGCGTTTTATTCCTATCATGTGTCTACAGCAAAACTTTTAATTTCGGTGAGGTGTTTATGATCAAGAACCCAAGTTTCACTTCCATAAAGTAGAACAGATACGCAAGAGGCTTGAAAAATTCTTACCTTCAGCTCAAATGATGTTGTTTTTGAAGTCCAGATTTTCTCAAGTTTCCCAAGTCATGCTTGTCCCTTTCTATTCTTCATATCTTTTTCGCTCGAAATCATATTTGACCCGAGATATTTGAATTCATCTACGATTTGTATTATTTTGCCGTTTAGCTCCAATGGTCGTTCTTTTGACTCGTTGATTATCATTGTTTTCGTTTTATCTACGTTTATACTGAGTCCCACTTCTTTTGCGTTCTTGGATGTTTCGTTGAGTTGATTTTGAGCTCTGTCTATGTCATCAGTGTAGTCAAAGTCGTGTAATCGTTTTTTCAAGTCGTTTATCCTAAGGTAACTCATCTTATGGACAATGACTCTAAACACGTAAGTTTTGATACTACCAGGTTTTCAAAATAATTTCAATCATTTTAAATCTCCACCTCAATCATCGGTAAAATTTAATCATTTTAAGGTTCCGGATATGCAAAACGTCCACAAATTTTAAAAATGATTTTTAACATCACATATGAAAACCTAGGAAACCTAATTTTTTAGGGGGTTTCCAAAATAATTTTTTCAGACCATAGGGTTCTAAAGCGTCAAGACCCCTCAAAAACCATACTTTATTTTTGATTTAGGTGGAGATTTTTTCGTTTATTTTTCCTTTATGCATTTTTATACTCCAGGTGACTATATTCTAGTATTTTGTGATGGAAAAATCATTTTTCGGAGAAATAAAAGAAGAAAAGGGTAAACCCTTAATAATCCGGGTAATCCGAAGTTCGATATTCCGAAACCTCTATCATTTGAATAAATTTTTAAAATAAAATCAGCAAAATCAGCGCCTTTTTATCGCTGTTTTCAAAATTATATTTTCTGAAATTTATCTGTTCGTATTAAAGAGGTTTGACTGTAAAATCTTTCAATCCGGAACATGAGGACTGATGTACGTATTGTAATTGCCTGTTGAACTGATCGCTTTCGTTTGCATAGTTGCTCGTTGATTATGATAATTTCGACTGTGACTTTGATTTAACATCCAGTCAGAGCCTTAAATCTGATCCTCAGTTTTCTTTAAGCTAAGTTTCAAGTATCGCAATCAACTGTAAATTTGACTTAAAAATATGTGAACACTGAAAAAAATGTGAACATGGAAAATTTACCAAAATAAATTTATTTCTCTTTCAAAAATTTAAAATTGAGTCAAACAGATAACTTTTTCGACCTCGGTTGTACTTTGGTCATAAATTGGTTTTAATTTTGCCTTATCCTAGATTAAAGTGGCTTTAATTTTAACATTTTTTAGTTTTGATTCTATATTCATCATATCTTCATCTTAACAAACTACATCGTCAGCATGATTGAAACTATTATTTATGTCATGATAAGTTATTGTCGAACTCGATTATGAATTTAAAGTACCATTTTAACCATTTGTTCTTGATTGACGTCTTCTTGAACTATCAAAATCATTTTTTGTTGAACGGTCATCGTTTTGTAATGAACCAAAAACCAAACCGTCATCTTTCTCTGAGCCAACCTCGGAGCCATCTGAATAAAAATCTTAAACTGTTTTGTGATTAAATAATGTTGTAAATTAGGTGAACATGAACAAAAATAGGTGAACATAAATTTGTTTATGTGAACACATTACGATTTTTTTTTTTCACCTGACCCGTGAACATGATTTGGTCACATATTAGGTGAACATATTTTCACTTAATCGAGAAGAGTCCAATTCCGTTCTTCTTCCACGTCCTGGTCAATTTATTTTTGAAAGTCGCCTGATCTTTCTTCATGATTCAGTCGAAATTTTAATAAAATAAGATATTCAATATTTCTTTGTTTAAACAACCAGATTTAAATTAACCATACTAATTGTAAATTAAAATTCAAAGTAAATTTTCAGAGATTTGTTTTTTAGAAAAGGAAGTTTTTCTCAATAAAATTATAATTTCCAATGTTAAGCAACACATAGTTTATTTGCTATTGATTTTAAAAAATTTCGAAAAAAAAAAACGAGTTTATATTTTATTAGTTCTTCAAATAAACAAAAATATTTTCAAGTAAAGTTGCCGAAATCTCATCGACTTCAAGACCCATTTTTTGAGGCTAATTTTTGAAGTAGTTCCATTAAGATTCACAACAAGTTCTCATAAAAAAAAACAATTTTTTTGTTGTTGTGCATAATATTCACTCTGCTCTCTTGTATGATTCAATCTATATTTCCTTACACACATATTTTATTTAATTTACGGGAGGGGGTTCTATTAATAATAATAATGAATCCATCATCATGATCTTACTACTGCAAATATGAATAAAGAAATTTTTTTTTCAGAAAATTTATTATAATTTTTTTTAGAGCTAACAATTAAATGAATAATAAAAAAATCTTGCTTTCAAAAAAACTATAGCCAAAAAAAATTCAACTTGTAATTCAATAACAACAATGAAACGAACAAAAAAAGTAGATAATTAAAGATAGAGAATAGGAGCCTGCATATAATTAAAAGAAAAAAAATAACCTTTCTTTTATCGTCTTCAAGTAGAAAATGCTTCGCATTACTTCAATTGAACAAATGTTTTTTAAATTTTTCAAAAATATTTTGGTTCAATAAACATATTTTTTTTTAAACGGAGGTTTATAACAAAACTGTAAAGAATAATAATTGGCTTTAGAAAAAAAAAACGATAATGAAATGTAAAGTTTTTTTTTTATGGCTTTTAATTGACATAATTTTAAAAAATTGAAACTTTCAGGTCACTTAATATAATTTTTTTTTCTTTTTACAAAATTTAGTTATCAACGTTGTTTTTTTTTCATAATCAAAACCGAAAAATTTTGTATAATAAAAAAACAACAACCTAGGTTTATGGATATAACTCGTTGAAATAAATTATGATATAACTATTAAACCATAGATTAATTCATTTTAAGGTTTATATTCTTGTTACATATTTTTTTTTGTGTTGAAACGTGTATTTTCTTTAACCAGTCTACAACTAGTCTTACGACTAGGACTTTTATTTCTTAATAAAAATCCACACACATATATTTACTATGGAAATCTAAGTTTATACAAACAAATCCGTCCAAAGTTACAAAACCAATTCTTAATAAATATATTTGTAACTTTTTATTTGTAACTTGTAATGATTTGATAAGAAATCTAGATAACTGTGTTCTTGAGTATTGTTGAATCAAAGATTCCAAAATTAAAAGGTCATATCATAAATTATATAGAATCTGCTATGTAATTACGTTATTGACATTTATCATTTGAACAAAAAAGATAATTTACCATTTTTTGCTCAGTTTACATTTTAGTCATTTTCTAATACATCATTGAAAATTAACCTTCAAAAATAAAAATAAATTATAAAAACATGTTTAAAGTGACGTGTTTGTTTAATTTAGAGTTTTTTTTTTAGTTGGAATAATATTTTTATTTTTAATGATTAATTGTTTTTGTGTTTGTCCTATATATATTTTTTTTTTAAATAGTTTAAATTTAAAAAAGTTTATTTAGGGTTTAAAAAAAAATGGCCTAAAAGTCAAAATTTTTAGTACTCAAAAATAGATTATTCAAACAATTGATTGATATAATACCTTCCTTCTTTTAACTCTCTAGATCATGTGTAATGGGCTATTCTGATATTGGGAAAACGAATTATTCAGCAGAGTCTAACTTTTTCTAAAAATTGATGTAGAGTTTCGGAGAAAAAATTCCCTTAGGGTGCAGTAGCTTTAAGGTAATGTTAAAAATGTGAATATATTTGAGCTATTGACATTAGCCTATAGTTTCATGTTTCGGTTCATAAAAACAGAAAACACAAAATTTGTTAAATTTTGTCTCTAAATTTACCAAATTTTAGATTAAACAATATCGGATTTTACTTATTTTTACGTAAATATACGTAATTTCTTATTTTTATTTTTCTGAAATGATTTTTTGTTAAAAAAACAGATTTTTTTGAAAAATTTCTTAAAAAGTAAAGTTCACCTAGTCATAAACCCTTGTATTTGAAGCCGCCTTTTCAAAAACCTTCAAGTAATCAAAATCTCTTCCTAATTTATCTAAATAATTTCATGTAAAAAATTTGTGATATTCTCTATAGAACTTGATATATATTATTTGGAAATAAATTGTAATTCGCGAAAATACAGGCTTATAAAGTTCGGTTTTATCGCTTTTTTTGTGAAGATTTTCAATCAAAACCCGTTTTCAAACTTTTAAGGCTCTCAATTTTTAGAATAAAAGTCATTTTAAAAAAAAATTTATTTAATTAGTAAGATTTATAGGTAATATTGAAAGCTATATCCATAAAAAAATTCCAGTTTTCTTTACACATAATTTATGGGTGGTAAAACTTTTCTTGGAAACTAAGGTTAATGACTTGGTGAATCTTACCGAAATCTTGTTTTTTTTTGGGATTTACAAGAATTTACGTAATTTTATGTAAAATTACATTATTTGTTGTAAACTGATGAAATTGATGTTATTTTACTTTTGTAAATGTACGGAATTTTACATAGCATAGCAACTCTGTAAATGAAATTGTATTTACCGTGCCTTTCCATGCTAGATAAACCCAACTTATCCCGATGCCTGACTCTCACCAAACTTTTGAGTATTTAAAGTCAATTCTTTAAAGCATTAAGGTACGAAAAGGATAAATAAAGTTTTTTTTTAAATCATTGTCAATATATAAGGAATTGTTAATATTACATTCATAAAAAGATTATGTTAATTTTGGTTGAGTTAGTATTATTTTAACGTAATAAGAGATGAATTTGCTTAAATTTACGTAATTTGTTGTAAAAACGCTTTTGTCAAAACAATGAAAAGTTTTACCATAAAATTTTAAGTTTATTCGAGTAAACTCAACTCCAATTATTTTTAAATTGGTATATTTTTTAACTATACATGCCAAATAAAATAGTATATCCATAACTATGAATAGAGATTGCTATCTTGAGATCAAGCTTTAGATTTTCTAAAGTCATGCTACACTTAAGATAATCATATTAGCATTATTTAGGTACTTATTACCAAATTCTAATAATGAAAAATGCAAGGTTTCAAAACGTCTCAATTCTATCACAAGATTTAAAAAGAGCATCAAGCCTTTGATTATTAATATCTTTTTTATTAAGCTTACTTTTTTATTTTTTGAAAAATATTTCTACAATACTGGTCTTTCAGAATGTCCATTTCTGAACTTTCATGATCTTTCATAAACGCTCATAAACGTTTTTTTAGTTTGTCAAGTCGAGTCACTGTAATGTTCCGAAGATAACTTTTTTCTGCTAAGGTTGTGACCAGTTGTTATTTGAAAAGAAATAAATCCGAAATATTGCCGCAGTTACATCATTTACAGTTGTGTTCATTCACGTGTTCCTCTATCAAAATTTGGAAAAGCTATTATTGATTTATAGGTTTTAAATGAAATATTATGATTTGTACTCATAATAAAAAAGATTTAAGCACAGTCTTTGGTGGAGCGTATTTCCAATCCGAAAACGGTTCGGATTTACTCGCAACTTCATCTTTACAGGAAGTTTAAAATTGCAAAAATTTAAAAATTTTAAGATTTATTTATTTTCAAATAACAACTGATCACAGCCTTCCCATGAATTCATTCTTATTCAAGATCTTGATAAGTTCTGGCATAGTAGGACATCAAGTTCGGTTAAGATCTTAACAAGATCTTTAAAGTTGAATCAAGATTTTTACAGCAATAACATTCTTGTAAGTTTCTTTAAAAAATTTTTCTGAGATCTTACATTATTCTTATGGCTTAAGCCCACGAAAAGAAACTTATGTTTTCCATTTGTTTGAAGATTAATACAAGTTCTTCAGAAAATTCTTAAAGGAACTTACAAGAATCTTATTTCTGTAAAAATCTTGATTCAACTTTAAAGATCTTGTTAAGATCTTAACCGAACTTGATGTCCCACTATACCAGATATTAATAAGAATGAATTCATGGGTTAGCAGAAGAAAGTTATCTTCGAAACTAAAAAAAACTAAAAAAAAGTTCATGAACGTTTATGTTTAAGTTTAAATTTAAGTCCAGAAATGGTCATTCTAAAAGACCAGTGTTGTACATAATCTCAAAAAAATATTTTTAACGCTTTAATTGAAACAGGTGACTGCTAAGGTTCATACTCAATACTTTCTGAAGAACCTAATTTCTTGATTAGATCATCAATATCCTAAAAAGTGATTACTTTGTTCTAAAATTACACTCAGTTGGTATTGTTTTTTGCTTTTAAACTAGATTATAAATTACATTAAACATAGATTATTAATAATCTTTGTAATTAACTAAAAAAAAAGCTTCGAAATCGATAAAAAGTTAACGAGGTAAAAATTTAAAACGTAAAACTGATTCAGCCAAAAACTAATGATGAAAAGATAATCTTTTCTATTCTAATCGATAAAGATACTGATAATTTAAACTCCATGCCAAGATAATTCAAGATTAATTAATTTACTTTTTAATTTCAAAAAATAATTTTTATTTTCTTTAAAATTTTAATAAACAAGTGTTCAAGCGATCAAATCAAAAGTTTTTAAAAGAATGTTTAAAATTAAACAAATAGAAAATTTTACTTATGGTAATTTTATTACCAATTTTACTTTAAATGGTGGTCCTATCATCAATATTGAAGCTTTCTAGTTTTCCAAACTTAAACAAAAAAAAAATTATAATCAAAATAATTGCGCAAGAATGTTTCTTTTTGTTATAACAAAAAGACAAATTTCTTAGCTACAAAATTAGTCAACTTTACTTAAGAAAACATAAATATTTTTTTTTCCTTTTTAAAAAATTACATTTACAAGATTTTTTTTAGACAGTTTTTTTTTTCATTTTATTATAAACGATTTAAATATGAAGAAAATTTGACAAAACATTGATGTAAAAAACAACGTAAAGGACTCGATTTTTTTTTATATTTCATAAATCAAAAAAAAATGTTTTCGTTTAACATATCGAGCATTAGTTCAAACGGGGGAAAATCTAAACACATTTCTCATTCGAAAAATGAACAACAAGTGTCTTTTGAGGTGTTTAAAGATCATTGGAAACAAGTCTTAATAATATTCAATAAGAGTCTCATAAACGATGACGATATTCAAATAGTTAAAAATAATCTAAATCAAATGATTCATTTATTGATAAGTGAATTAAATACGATCACAAATCAAAATTTAAAACTTACTAAAACAGTTAATTATGAAGATAATATTGAAATAAATCAAAAATCTCATGGTCCTGTATGGGATTATTTATTTTCGAACAACATTTTTGAAACAATTTACCTATGGACTCTCAGTTACCCGGAGTATTTGACCGATTTAAAATACGAACAATTAAAATATTATGAACTTTTACTTAATCAAATGCAAATAAACGAACAAACAAATTTAATTTTATACAATCAATTACATCGTCCATTATTTTCTCTTATAAATCATTGTTCAACTCATAATTCAGAACTTATCGAACGTTTAATGATATCCGTTTTAAATCAATTGTGTGTTTGTATGTGTAAAAATTCGAATTTATTAAATATATTTTTTGAAAGTGCGTCAAATCCACATGTTTTTTTAAATGGTGCTAGTAGTGAATTAGTTTTAGAGCGTACTGTATATACGAATGAACAAAAATATAAATCAGCTAATTCGGCTAAATCGTTTATTTTTACTTTACTAATACCGTATATTCATCGCGAAGGATCATATGGTAATATATTTTCTTTTTTACAATATTACTCACGTATATAGTTTAAATCACTTCTTATGCTTTTTTTTTATCTTAATCATTCACCTTAAGGTGTCAAATATGCTCGAAACAATCGAGTTAAGTTTTTTTTTTAAAACTATTTAAATTATTTCTATTTAAAACAACCACCTCTAAACTTTGCGACTGAATTGAAATTATTAAAGGGGAAAGCACCGTAAACCAAAACTCATCGAAATAATTATTTTTTTGAATTTAATTCTGTGCATTCAAACATAATTTGCTTCATGCTATTGATATTAGTTTAGACTTACCGTAGCAAAGACAGTCATACTAAAAGAAGTTTTTTACCGATTGAAAATTTTCGTTTTCAGCGCACTTGAGAATTCCAAAATGGTCGGCTTATTAAAAAAAAATCCTTACTAACCCTTAAAAATTACCCTCTACTGTTGATTCATTTTTGACATAAGTTGATTATGGGTTAAAATGAAAGCCCATCTCTCAAAACATAAGTTAACATAAAAATTAGTAAAATTCAAAATTAAAAGTTTGAATTACGGCTTTAACAGGGAAAAATCTAAAACAATTTGTCTTACCTGCGGATGATAGAGTCATTGAAGTATTTGCCATGAATTCGAGCCAAGTTACAAGAGAAAAATGAATTTGAAACTTTTTTTTGTTTATAAGATGCAGAAAATCATAAATTGTACCGTAATTCCCCATTTTTTGAACCATGGACAAAAAATTTTCAGTGTGTTTGTAGTAATTGAATTTTTTATTTTAAAAAATCAAAAATCTGCTAAGTAACAACATGGTGTAGTAGTGTTGAAACTAATATAAAAAAATGAACCTACATCAAAAATTTTGATAAGCTACAGAGATGCAGAAGATTTTTTCTCCATGGTACAAAAAATGAGGGTTTACGGTATCTATTATATCACAGGAGTATTTATTGTATTACAGGAGAGGAATATGATTTAGACCTTTATGCAAGATTTATAATTTGGGGCCCATACCCTAGAGGACGAAAAAAGTCATAAGAAACTAAAAACGGCTGAAAAAAAGCAGAGCGGTAGGGCTTAAATTTTTGAATTATCCCCCCATGGGAAAGAAATCGCTTATATTCAAGGAATACCGTACCCAAAAAAAAGAAAGTCATATTAATAAGTTATCAAAATTATTTTGGCTTCTCGATTAACTCAGTCATCAGAGGCTTAACGTCTACATAAAGCATACATTTTTCTATCTTTCTGAAATCCAGTCCAAGCTTGAAAATGAGAACAGATCTAATAGAAAAAGTGGAAAGATTTTTATTTTAAGAAATAAAATTATAAAAATTGTTTTTCATCACAAAAAAAAAATTTGACACCGATAAAAATTCCTTTTCAAAACTTCAAAATATTTTTGTTGTAAACATATGCTGCACTCTTTTTGAACCAATCGAAAAAAAAAGCTTTAAAAAACTAACTTTTATATAAATTAGTTAGTATTAATTCTTAACATAATTATTAGGGAACAATTGTGGTAGTGTAACACTTGGTAAGTCTTTGAGTTGAGTTAATGATTTTTTTTTAAATGCTGTTTTATTAACAAAATTTTTAACCTTATCTAATAAATGCTATTTTTAACTGGAATGCTCATAGTTTTTTTAGTTTTTTTTTGCAAATACTTTTTTGAAATCAAATTCTAATCAAATTAATTCATTTGAAGGACAACAAGCCCGTGATTCGTTGTTGATGATAATGCAACTATCGTCACGTAACTCAAATCTAGCAAAATATATTGTTTACAACACAGATTTTTGTCCAGTAGGTTTTTTTCCAATCAAATTATTAAAAAAAAAGGATCAAAAAAGTTTATTATTGAAGATTCTTGCAACCGGTCTTAGTGGATTGTACTCCGAATTGCCTCAAAAATTAGACTTTGCTGAAAATATTGAAGACATTCGTTTCTTGCAAAAAGATGATATTATAAATATTCCATCGTTGAATAAATTTATAAACTCTCTTGAATTTTGTAACAATGTTCTCCAAGTAAAACCCTCTGAAAAATTCGGTTTAATACCAAAATTTTAACTCTTTTCCCAAAGGTATCGCATTCTTTGATTGCAAATCAACTTTTACAATATGTGTATTACGGATTTTTGATACCAGTGATAGCTCCGGCATTGACACAAGTAACACAAATTCTATAAACTCTTGATGTTTCTATTTTTATGTTTCCTTTATTTTATAAGAACAACGTTGAAGAGATAATATCAGCAACATTGTATTTAGAACTGTTTCTACGCACAATAAACGAATCAAATCTTGTTAAAATATTTCTCAAATTTATTCTTCATTGTAAATTTGATGAGCGTATAACTCTATTGGATACTTTAATCAACAGAATTAATGCAAACAATAAAGTAAATAATTTTTATGCCCAACACTTCTATTCATGCTGTTGTAATTGCTTTCAATTTAGCTTTGTTTAGTTACCCTTATGTTTTTCTACACAATGATCGACTTAAATTCAGAAGACGTGATCTACAAACTCATACTAACGTAAATTTTTAATAGAAAAATCATAGAACATAAATTAATTCGCCATTTTAAAGTTATTTGATGCCATGTAAACATTTAATGAAAAGTCAAATAGTAACTCTTAGGCAATCATCGCATGAAATAAACGGTTTCAATGCTCAAACTTTTTTATCTCTTACAACCGATTTCAATGATCCAGACAAAAACAATAATTCAATGATCAATGGAATAGATAAATCAAATCAAATATTAATCCCACACAATTTTACTAGTCTAAATAATTCCAATTCTCTTTACCGGTGGTTAAGCACAATGTAAATTTTATTTTAAAATGATTATTTCGAAGTAAAGCCTTTAGCCCTTTTATGTTTTCAAGGTTTATATCAGAAGATTTGTCCCTGGTGTTAGGATTTTTAGATTCAATGAATTTCAATTTTGTTGATTATTTAAAAGACTCAAAAATGGGAATCTTAATCTCCTCGCAAAGATCTAAAAAATGGTCGTCAAATTACGATTTTGCATCAAATATGGCAACACAAAATTTGAATAGTACTAAAATATTAGACGAAAATCAATTTTTTCAACCATCACAAGAACTCGAATACGATCCAGAAGAGTTTTTGTTCAATTTAAACATATCAGCCGGTTCCATAAACGATAATAATCCGAAAAGCGCTCGATCGACTGTTAATTTGTTTTCTAAAGAGCTTCAAATGGATCCTGATTCAATTGATTTTGATCTACTAAGTTTGACATCGAGTAAAAACAAGTCCGAAAGTGGTAAAAAATTTAAAAAATCGAAAAATGAAAAACCTAAAAAATACCAACGAAAAAAACGAACAACGACTAATGACTTTTATGTTCTATCGTTTGATAACGAATTATCAGAGTCATCTTCGTCGTCTGAATGTTCATTAAGCGATGATGATAAAGACATAGACGATGTTGTATGTGAAGAAGACGAGGACGAAGACGATGACTTGACAGCTACATCAATATCTTCAACAGCAACTTTAAATAATGATGTACCAATTCAAAATTCAATTGAACCACAAAGTCAATACCGAGAACAGCTAATCGATTTCTTATTTTTTAACGAAGAAAATAACAAAATCTGTTTAAATTCGAATTTGGACAATTTTTTAGCTTCTATTGATAAATTTTTTAGTAATTCAATTAAAGACACTCAAAAAATTATTTTAGAATCTGAATTAGCCAAAAAAACGGACAAATTAGACGATTTATGTGAGCAAATACTTTCGCTTTATAACGATGTTTTTGCACCGAGTAAAACAATCGAAGCCAAGTCGACTGAAAGCACTGAGCCTAAAAACGAAATATTACCAATTTCGACCAACGGTCTAACAACTTTTCCAACTTATGTTAATGATTCGATGAATTCATCGACTTATTCGACCAACACGAACAATCAGACATTTGATAGTGGTGTTGAATCGACTAATTCCGGTAGTAAAGAAAACGATCTAGGACCTTTTTTATGTGCATTACTTAACAGACTTGATCACATGTTAACTAATAATTTACATATTAACTTTATGATTACGGGTATATTCTCTCGATTGGCTTATTACCCTCAACTATTGTTGCGATCATATTTACTCAATCACAATCTAGTTTTACAACCAAATGTTAAGTCACTTATACAGGTAATTAAAAATTTGAAATCTTTAAAGTGAGAGTCACTTGAGGTAACCGCGTTGCAAAACGTTCACACTATCTAAATTTCTGATTTTTGAAATCAAATAAAAAACCCATAAAACCAATTTTTTGCATAGGTTTAACATTTACCTTTTTAATACAAGTATGGCTTTAGGGAAATTTTCTCCGCATTGATTAGGGTCCCAATGTCAATGGTAGCTTTTTAGCTTTTAGGTCATATCTTCGAATTAATATATGCTTTATTCAATCATGAGTACTAAAAATTTCTAAAAAAGCACTATGACTTTTGGCTGCAAAAAGCTGAGGGGTAAAGCCAAAATTTTTGATTTTTATAAAAAAATGGTTTTCTTTGGTTTTCGGCGTCGTAGATTAAATGTATGATTTCAAAAATTAGAAATTCAGAAAGAGTGGACGTTTTGCACAGCGCCCACCTTACTAAACTAGGGCCGTAAATTTAAAACGATACTCTATTTAGAACCCTAGTGAAATATGAAAATTCAGTTAGACAATCACATTTTTTTTGTGCCAAATTTTAAAGAGTTAAAATTTTGGTATTAAACCGAATTATTTAGGAAATTTGAAATTGCAAATCAATTCATAAAATATCAAAAAACTCAATTAAAATTTTAAAAGTTTTAGCAAAAGCACGGATACGGTTTTAGTTCTGCAGAGTTTTCCCATCAAGGTAAACATTAAATGTAAAACCTTAGGGTATGTTCTGTTTTTTAATTTAGTTTTTTGATTTTTTATGAATTGATTTGCAACTTCAAGTCGTCGAGTAAAGACGGTTTTTAAATTATTTTTTTTATTTTAGATTTTAGGTAATGTAAAGTTCAAAATCGAAGCATGTTCAAAAACGTACAACAATTTTTCATTGCTTTATTTAAAAGCAAAAGTATTTTTAGTCAAACGTTTAATTGACACAAATAAAGCAAACACTTTGAATAATCAAACTAATGGAATAATCAAAAACACTAGTCTCAATGGAAACAATACGAGCAATAGTCAAATTTTGAATGGTCATGGCGAAAAAAAATCAAAAAAAAAATTTTCAATGGAAAAAATTTTAAACATATTTTTCAGACCGTTAAATGAAGATAACCGAAATGGTTTTGATCACCCGTCCGACGTGTCCATTCAGTCTGATGCGTCTAGACAAAATTACACTAAAAACTCCTCGATTCGATCTGATTTTGATTTTGGAAGGTAAGAAATTATGGACTTTTTAATTAAAAATAATAGACTTGAATTTTTTTTTCTAGAAGTGATGATATTTACATGAAAGAATTAATGGGCGGAGACTTTGTCATTACAGACAGTGATTGGGATGATATGCGTTCGAGGAACATAGCATACAGTGCAGTTTTATTTGATGAATTTGTAAAAGAATTAGCGGCTATATGCCAAGAACATTCGGTGTTAGATCAAGAGAATTTTTTCTAAACAAAAATGTAATGGTCTTCCTTTCTTTTTTTTATAAAATTAAAAAATTTGTTAACTTTATATTTTTTGTTTTTTTCTTCTTTTTTCTTATTTTTACTTAAAATTTGTTAATAGCAATTTATAAAGCATTTTTACTTACAAAGCTAATCTGAATGATTTCGAGCCAAGCAAAATATTTGTGTTGTATTTCTCTTTCTCTCTCTCTCTCTATCTTATTTTGGTCTATTTTTAAAAAAAATATTGTAATTTCTTTTTTTTTAAGTTATTTATAAATAAACGCTTTCAATTAAAAATATATAAATTTAATAAATTTTAACAAAGGAAGTTTTTTTAAACTTAACATTCATAAAATAACATAACAGATTAGATCAACATAGCGGTTTAAATTTCGCTAATTAATTGATAATTCACAATGGACTTTTGGGTATAAAAATCAAAGGATCTAATGGTATAATTTTAAGGAACATTTCCATCAGTTTTCTTTTTTAACAGAAAGTATTATGCTTTTCAAAAAAACATAAGATAAGATTATAAAAGAATTGCATTTTTCGGACATCTATTTCGTCTAAAGGTCTCTATTCTAAGGATACATTTTGCTTCTAAATAAATTGATTATCCTAAGCTAAGAGTCTTCAATTGTAAAACTTTAAAGTTGTAAAATTAAGACGTCATTTAATTGGTCAGAAAATCTGATGATAATTTTTTTTCACTTCTATTAGATGACAAGTCCACGTTTTGCACCGGAATAATAGGGTAGAATTTAGTATATTGGCTATTGAGCCAAAAAGCTAGATGAATAATGGATGGATATTTTGTTTCTCTTGTGGACGTTCCGATATGGGACAGGTTTCGTTCGTGGTCACGTACCATCATCATCAGTTGATTGTAAACAATCTAGACCAACAAGCGTTCACGAATTTAAGTCTTCATTCTTTCCTTTTGCTAGCGAACTGTCTTATCTCATCGATTGATGGTGAGTTCTCGCTGTTAATGTACTAAATGTCATGCTCGGTTTGCATTGTCAGTTACGGTTTGTATAAGACATAATGGCTTTAAGGTTGCTTTTCTTTGTCCTTTCTGAGGCAGCAGCGACCAATATTTTTTATTTGCCTTCAATGTATGATGATGGTAAGATGATCCATGCCGATTCTTCAATAAAGTTTACGCTCCAAGTCCGTATTATTTTCAACCATGTAATTAATATTAATGAAATAGAGTGAAAGCTTGGTTTTAGCCAAAACCCAGTTGATCAATGTCGATTAGACATGATTAGTTCTGATGAATTTTAATAAAATTGATTGATTTCATAAGTACATTACTCCAGTTCATTAAAATACGTGATTAAATCTGCATAATTTGAATCATCATATCACTGATGTATTCTATTCTCAACTTTAATCGAAGTCTTTTTTTCATTTTAAAAAGATTTTATCAAATTTTTTGTGTTTAGAAATGAATTATAATTTTTTATTTTTCAAGATAGAATAAAAAGTAGCAAAGAGTAGGTAATTCAATAGAAATGGAATCGGAAAATATTGAAAAACAACTCCTCGAAATAGATATATTGAGAAGCATTTATTCGAATTCAAACGAATTTGTATTCGACGGCGAAGACGCATTTTTCGAAGCTCAAGCTTTCTTATCACAACCCGATGATAAAAGTTTATTGGCTAGAAAATTGGGATTTTCGATTAAACTTACCGTAGAGACTGTTGATAGTTCAAATAATTCTATTGAGGTAAACAAATATTAAAACTTGAGATGAAAAAATACTAAAAAATTGGATATATTTTTTAAATTCAATTTTAAAGCTTCCATTAGAAATAGTTTGTCGCTTACCAACTTTATACCCATTAGCCAGTCCTCCAGACGTTTTTGTTCGAAGTCTGAGCGTTAATTTGTGCCGAAACTTTTCTGAAGAACTTTCAAATTTTGTCAAAGATTCTCACGAAAACGACTCGGCTATTTTAAACATTATTGAATGGATTAAAGAAAATGTAAGTCGATTTATCCAAGACCCTTCCAAGAATAAAAGCTCATCACCAACCAGTGAAAAAAAATCCCCCGTCAGTCGATCTAACAGTCTTAACGGAAAATTTATTTTCGAAAGAATGTTTATTTACAGTCATCACATTTATAGCACTGATAAACGAAGACATATTTTACAGTGGGCGAAGGAATTGAAACTTGACGGTTTTTTTATGCCTGGTAAACCTGGTATTATTTGTGTTGAAGGCGAAAGAAAGGCTGTTCAAGAGTATTGGGCTCGTTTAAAGACTGTTCCATGGCAAAAACTTCAAATAAAAGAAACACAAACTTTTGAAATTGAACCTGAATTTGTTAATACAGTTAAAAAATTTGATACTTTTGAAGAAAAAATGTTTACAACTAACAACGATTCTTTTGATCTAGGATTATTGTTTGCATTTCTGAAAGAAAAAAATTTAGATTTTGTTTTCAATTTGTATTTTGGGGTTGACGGTAGACTTCCTACACATTGATTAAATAAATTATTCAAATTTAAACTTGTTATTTTTTGAAATCAAAAATCGGGAATCATATCCCAAGTTATTCTTTAAATATTACTAATTATCATTATTTTTAATTTTAGAATGGCTATTCGTCTAAGTAGAAACAATTGGAGCATCATCGGGTTGGTTGGACTAATTGCAGCGACATCTTATTTTGTTCACATAAGTCCACTCTATCTTCAAACTGAACAATACAGTGAGAAATCGTTTGTTAATCTGTACATAACTTTTTTTTAAATTTGAATTTTTAGGAGGTGCGTTACAAGAAAAAGACCATGAGCCAAGTTCAAAGGGTATTGGAGCCTTGCCGGTGAACAAAATCAATTCAGAAACAAACAAACCAAAAGCTGGATTATGATTTGATAGAAAAAATGAGAATTTAAAGATTTATTTTTTTAAAATTTTTTATATTAGTTTGCTTTGAAAAAGCGTTTAATAAATTGGACTAAATCAATTTTTATTTTTTAAAGAGAATTTAAGATAGTCTCTGATTGGCTACCGCTTTGGGTTATTGTAGATTTAATTTCTTATCATTAAGCTGAAGTGTCTTACATTAGTACCTTTGGACCCGTCTATCCGATGCTCTCGTTAGACGTCTTGAGCATGCTTTTATGCTCAAACTAACTCAACTTTCTAAAGTTAAGTTAATTAACTAAACCAACGATATCAGCGAGATGTCGCCATATAAGCTTTGAACCGGGGAAAAAACGACCGTTTTTAAAAGCTTTTTACAGCAAATTCTGTTGCTATTTTTTAAACGTTTGTTGTTGTTTGCGTTTCGATAAAACCGCATTTCTACAGAACTTCCGTACCATACCAAACTAAATGGAACAAACCGAACAGTACTTTACTAAACATACCAAAGCGAACCGTACGGTACTAAATGTACAAAAGCGTTCCGTACCATTCCAAATATTACGGAAAGCTTTTTTATTTTTAGTACGGTACGGTTTGCGCTTGAAGGTATACGGTACACTTCTGTACGGCCACGCTTGCCACCAAAAGTTCGGTAGAAGTGAAGTATTTATTCAACTGATTGTCAAAAAATCAAATCTAAAATTTTTCAAAAAAAGTCTAGGCTTGATAAATTACGATAAAGCAAAATTACTGATTTTCTTTAAATGGACATCCCTTTATCCAAGCAGACTCATTACACTAATACACTAATTACACTATTTCTTAACTAAATTTAAAAATTTAATTTATTTTTCAATAAACAAGAATTACTTACACGTGACAAGTCTTGAAATTTGTGATTTTTTTCTAATTTTTATTTGAAATTCTCCTTTTTTTGGAATTCTCCATTTGCGTAGCGTACCGTACCCTTTGCGTACCGTACCGTACCCGATAATCCGTAGCCAGCGTACCAACGTACCGTAGAAACCCCAATAGGTTATAGAATTTAATATCACTTGTGTTAATGCCGGAGCTATCACTGGTATCAAAAATCCGTAATACACATATTGTAAAACAGTTACTGTGTCAATTATTTGAACTATCAACAGTATCTAAGGTAATTTTAATTGATAACCATGTTTTTCTAGACAATAAAATAAGTTTTTTTTGGGGATAAAACTGAAATTAAATTGTTTAAATGAAATTATTCGAAGCAAAATGATCTTTATTATGATCATTGTCATTGATCTTCTACAAACTCGCATTACTTTTCATACATGCATCTACAAATGTGACTAACAGTTTGATGCTTAAAATCACAAAGAGAAAAAATGACATTGAAAAAATTGGGAACGGTTACGCACATTAGTGAGTTCCCATGATTCTATTGATTTCTATAGCCTCATTGCCTTCTTAACTTAACAAAAAAAAACAAAAAATTTAATAAAATATTTAATTTTAATTTTCTTTGTTAAAAAAAGTTAAAAATTATAAAATTATAGAAACAAGTCAATTATTTTATTTATTTATTTAGTAAAAACTGGTCGAGCTAATGCTCCTTCAGCATAAAAAAAACAAAAACAAAAGAAAAAAAAAGTAAAAAATAAAAAATAAGTTAAAAATTTTAAAAGATAAGGGTTAAAAGATCTTCATTTTGACTAGGAAGAAGGTTAAGAAGTTTGAGAAAACTAGTCAATGACCAAATAGGCGTTGGGGTTGGAGTGTTGCCATTGAGAGAGTTGTAAGCCCTCTTGTACTAGTAAACAAGTCGAACAACAACTGAGACAGATTTTTCTAAGCCATTTTTTACATATTTGTCAGTGAGCTCGTCTAATCGTTGGTCTATTCGATTGAGGTTGAGACGTTGCTGGTCTAATATATGTAATTCGTCTGACGGGGTACGGTATGGAAGTTTCAAAATTGCTCTAATAGCAGAGTTCTGAATTACTTTGAGTTTCTTGACCAGTGAGTTTCTAACGTAAAGACGCGATTTCTACGACATGTCGTTAAAATCGAATTGAAAAAAAAAATCCCATCTTTTAACATTGGAGCGGCATGTCGTTAAATTCGAAATTCGATTATATCGACATGTCGCAAAAATCGCGCCTTTACGTTAATTAGGTTGATACAAGGAAAACAATAATCGATGTAATTAAAGAAGAAAAAGTTGTTTATAAACTTTTTTAAGATTTTCGAAAGTTTTAATAACAAGGCATCTTTTTAACAAGAAAGAGCACAAAATAGGCTACCAGAAAATCGGTATCCGTTAACGACTGGCCTTTTGGTTCGGCGGCAAAGTGGTGGTCCGTTGAAATTTTCTAGTGATTTTATCATTTTGACGCACCTTAAGTGCGTTTTTTTACTAAAGGATTTAGTGCTTAGCTCTAGTTACAGCAAGATAGAGCATGAAAAGTTGTATCAGAAAATGTGTGTCCTGAATAAAAAGTTGCAAGAAAGTAGTAAAAAACTTGATTTTTTTTATTTGTCTATTTTCGACACGAAATTAAGGGCTTCCAGAAAAAAAGATCGAAAATTTTTAAGAGATTCGGCTAATCGTAGCGTTTTCGCTGTTAAATTACTCTTTATTAAATTTTTACCTTATAATTTTTATTTATCGATCTTTTTGTACCTTCAAACTGACATTTTTCGTTTTTTTAAGACAATATTTAGTGTCCATACCCCTTATTCGATTATCTAGAAAATTCGGTTTTACAGGACTCTATGTTAAAATAGCAACGATTAAAAAAGCATTATTAAATTAGCAGTGTTAAAACAGCACAATTAAAAAAAAGCATTATCAAAATAGCAAGTGTCAAAATAAAAGTGTCAAAAAAGCAAATTCAAAATAGCACAGCCAAAACGTGTAAAATTTCTCTATAGTATTTCCTTCTATTACAAATTCGAAGCCTTTTTAAGAAAAAATGTTAAAATTACTAATAGGACAAGTCGATCTGATATAAAAAATGATATAAGAAATTAAGGATTTTCCATTTAATGGCTAAAATCAATCCTTAAATGCCGAAATTTTCTAATTTAAGTTTTTATTTAACGATACTTTCTTCGAAATTAAGTACCCCTTATGGAGTACGCGTTGCTGTGTACCCGCATTTATTAAGTACCTCTTGTTGTGTTTAATATATATCTTTGATAGGGATAATAATTTTCGTAACATACTTCATACTTAAAGTTTATTTTGTTAAACTAATCTGAGACAAAAATCATCTAAAATAATGCAACTTAAAAAAATTTATCCCTTTTTTAATTAATGCTGTTTTGACACTTTTTTTTTCTTGCCATTTTAATTTCTTGCTGTTATGAACGTGATATTTTGACACAGTGCTATTTCGTTAAAGTTGTTTTGACACTTGTTATTTTGATCTGACCCCGTTTTACAGAACCCAAAAAAATTTTCTATTCTGTATTATCGAATATTTACTGTATCATTAAAAAAAAATTTTGATAAAAATTCGCAGGAAGGTGGCGACTTCTATGAAATTTTATGAATTTGCGGACAATTTAAAAGTTGAACCGAACAAAGGATGGTCTAATGAAAATTTAGAAGAGATATCAAGAAATTTTTTAAAAATTGTTCTTACAATTAATACAATCCCTTGTTTTCTTTTTTATTTTAATTGAAGCCGCTTGTTTGAAAAAATTTTTTAAAAATCTCTAAAAATGATCGCCGGTCCTGTCTTAGCATAGGATTTAAATTTCCTAGGCGACCATGCAAACGGTCAAATTGATGAAATGGCCGGCCAGTTGGCCGCGTGGCCGTTACCCAACACTAACAAAAAGCTTGATCACCAAATTAGTGGTCATGTTAAACAAAAAAAAAATTAATTAAAAAATTTATTTTTTTGTGATCAATAATTTTATTATGTGATCATCAAGCTTAACGCCCCGCTCGATTTTCATTAACACTTATCCGTCCAAAAGTAATTTACAACCATTAAAGACCAATGTGTGGCATTTTTGGCCCACCATTCAATTTTTAATACGTATACAATAAAAATGTCAACTTGTTCGTCATGCTCATCCACAACCAATTCATTTTCACTCGATATTAACATGTACAGTTTAATTTTTGGAACTTTCCCAAAAGAGCAAAATTAAATTACTCAAACCAATTCAAGTCTTAGAAGAAAAGGAGTGTGCTCCGTGTCTTTAGACATAATTTAATATTTTGTTGTATTATTTTTTTTTAAAATTACACCATCCTTTTCATTTAAAAATCATTCTTTTTTTTTTCAAGTTATAAATTTTAGAGACAATCGAGTATAAAAATGAAGTGAAAAACATTTATTTTTTTCAAATCAATTAAAATAAAAAAAAAATGGTTAAAATCAAAACTAGTTTAATGTTCGAATTATATAAACTTCAACTTATGAAAAAAAGTTATTCTTCGAGGATCAAACAATTATCGAAGGATCTTAAAAAATTCAAGTGTTCTTTGAAGAATTCAAGAACACGAATCAAAGATTTTCATGATCTAGTCAAATTTAATGTAAACGATAGAACTTCGAAAATTCCTCAACCATATTGTATAAGAGCTAATTTACTCGCCGAGCTAAACGAATACATTAAATCGTGTCATGCAGATCTAGATACACATGAACTTCAATTCAACCGATTCATTAAGAAATCAAGTTCATTAATTCGTCTCAAATCATTCAAGAAAGTCCCAATTCAAAATATTTCAAACGAATTTAAACAAATTTCAGTCTTGGGTTCCCATATTTCTATCCAAAATGGTCGTTTAAAGTTATTAGAATCGAACTATCAAGGAATTAACCTTATATTTGGGATTTCATTACGCAAACGTGAGGTTTCAGCAAAGTTCATTTATTCGAATAAAAATATAATTCATCCAAATGAAATAAATGCCCTTAATTTGTCGAAATTTATTCCGAATCGACCAACTAAAATACAAGTAAGACTTTTGCTCGAAAAGGTAGTTACGTTCGTTTATACTTTAGACAATGATTTGTATGGATATTTAGTCGAACCGGGCTTAGGTAAATCGTATTTACTAGAAAAAAACTGCACTGAGTTTATGTTTGAAATACTTGGCCCATACTATTATATTTACTGTCCTGAATCTCAAAGTGTTCTAAAATTAGACATGTTTTCACTGCCAAAAATCGAAAAATTTAAGATTGATAAACTTGATTCGTTTATGGTGACTATAGACTATTTTATTGGAAGATGCAACGAAAATGGCAAGCAAATGTTGAAATTTTACGATCCAAAAACGTTATCATTAAAGTTAAAAATCCCATTTGAGTCAATTAATATGCCGTTAAGAATCGACACAATGTTTTCAAGTCTAGATTACTATTATTTTCAAGAGGATAATAAAATTTATGTGATGTCTCAATTGGCTTATAAAATAATTAAACGAATTAAATTACCGGATGGTTTAGTAGTTTTAAAAATAACCGATAACAATGTAATTGTTGCAACAAATGAGGAAAAATCAAAAATATTTTTTATTGATTATGATGGTAAAATTAGACAAGAGCAAAAACTACAAGATTTTGGACAACATGTTTATATTTTTTGTAATAATGATTTGAAGTTATACTTTTTTGATCAAAATCGTTTAAAATTTTTTCAATTAAATCAATTTGTTATGAGAATAAATACATCATAAGTCATCATTTTCATTTGTTTTTTTTTAAACTTTTTTGTTAATTTTAAATACTTCAACTAATTGTTAAAAAAAATTATAGACCATAGATGAATCCAGATGCTTTCAAAGAGAATTTTTTCATGTTGCTTTTTTTCAAACCATTTAAATCTCCTTTATAAAGTTTTTACATTAAATAAACAAAAAAAAAAATTATGTCCTTTTTGAAAAATGTCTCCTTCTTATAATGTCCTCATTGGAAGTGTCTCTCAAATCCACCGTAAACTATGAATTTCGTCAAATTACAGTTCTGGATGTTCACCAATTGAATCTGCAAGCCTTCATTAACATTCATGAACGTTCATGAAATTTCTTGATTCTATACTAGACGATTTTCATCTTTGGTTTTAGGGGTCGTTTTATGCAGTTACTCAGTCTTCAGTTGAATTGACAAAATTGGTAAATCATTTAAATTTTCATGCTTTTTTGATTTGAAAAAGGATTTCATTCATCTAAGAAAAATTCTTAAAAAAGGGATCATTTGATAACACTTCTGCATAGAAAAATCGTAAAAATAACCTTTCGTTCATTTTTGTTAAGGTTTTTGTAAGGGAGAGGGTTTTTGTATGAATGCTGTTAGCATGAAAAAGTAAGAAACCCCTTCTCGATGATCTCAAACGAAATATTTAAAAAAAGGGTAAAATTTTTCCTTTGAATGTTCAGCATATAATAGTAACATTATACTTTTTTATACTATAACCTGTTTTAAAACCTTGGCCCTTTTTTTAATCCTAAAGGATCTGTGTACGTACTTTAGAAGATTCTGACCTAGTTCGTGTCAATATTTGGGTCTACCCGATAGTGTTATCAAGTGTTAACAAAAAATGTTATCAATTAGGGCCCTCCCGGTTATGTTAACATCTTGTTAACAAAAAATGTGAACATGAAAAAATGTTATCAATTTTTTTTCGGAAACAAAATGATAACAAAAGTGTTACCAAGTTACTTTTTTTGTTTACATTAAAAGAATTTAGTTTCCAAAAAAATTTATAAATATTTTTTCTTGAATACTTAAGCTTGTTTTATGCCCTTTTTTTAAGCCCAAAAAAGTTTTCTCACTACTTAGTTTACCCGAAAATTCTTGGGTTTTGCCGGATCAAGTCGTTTCGGGAGTAAAAATGCATGTTTTGGGTATTAACGATAAAATATGAATATATTAGTCACATTTTCTTGGTTAGAAGACTGTTGGCTCCCATCAAAAAAATTTTGGTGATATTTGCTCAATCCATTAAAAAGTTATGGAATAAAAACCAGAAATACCCATTTTTGAAAGGAACATAGTAATTTTATAATCTTTAATGACGACAACCATTTTTAAACACCCGTTAAAATTGATCTTATGACTTCTTATGGGATTTGATTATATGTAATTGAACACCACGCTTCCCCTCCATATACTCACCACACTCAGGGCAAGGGGTTGGATTTCTCTTATTACTCAAAACACGTTTTATCTCCTCAGCTGTTTCGGAAGATGTAGGTGGTTGACTCAAGGCTTTGATTTCACTAATAACTGATTTTCTTTCATTCATGTCATCAGCATCACGAACACTGTCAGACAGTCCTTGATTGTCATTAATTGTAGTAACATATGAATAATCATTATAAGAATGATGTTAATACTAAAAGAATTTTGTTGTCATTAAAAGACTAATGTTATCAGTAGTACTAGTATGTTATCAAAGCTGATAACATTTTTTCATGTTCACATTTTTTGCTAACAAGATGTTAACAAAACCGGGAGGCCCCTAATTGATAACATTTTTTGTTAACACTTGATAACACTATCGGGTAGGCCCCATATTCTAGAAGTCCGTTTTCAGGATCCGTTCTTCCGTGTCCGGATTTTAGTGACAGCCGCTTCAAATATAAATGCAAAACTCTTACTTTTGCCCTGACAAGTCAAACTAAGATACCGTATTCACTTGACCACTACTCTAAGAGCAAAGTTGAAAATTAGGCTTACTCTAATTAGGCTTTACTCTAATGAAAAATTTGAGTTTAGCTCTAATGGAAAAGGGTTGCATCTAAAATTAAAAATTAAAATTAAATCCTTTTCCATTAGAGCTAAACTCAAATTTTTCATTAGAGTAAAGCCGAATTTTCAACTTTGCTCTTAGAATAGTGGTCAAGTGAATACGGTACTAGTTCTTTTTTTATTAAATAAAACTAACAACACCTTAAAGGAATAAAAAAGAGGACCAGATTTTTTTTAACTAATCATCAAATTCAAATTAGTCGGATAAAATTTAAAGAGTGCCATATCTAAGGTATCGTTGGTTAAATTTTTAAAAGATGATAGATCAGATAAAAATAAAGTTAATAATTTTTTATTAACAATTTTTAAATATACAATACTAAATTACAATTAACTTTTTTTCTTAAAATAAATTAACTTTCAAATCAGCTACAGGAGTTTTAATCGCAATTTTAGGACCAAGAGTAACCCCAGTACCTAAGAAAGATGCTTCGACTCCATTTATACCGATCGATGCTGAACAATCTAAATTAAGACCAGTTCCAACAGTTACTGGACCAAAATGACCTTCTGCTCTCACTAAAGAAGCATTTAAACCAACTGAATTGTTCAAACCATATTCCGCATGTGCCGAAGCAGATAATACTGAAGTTTTTAATCCAATATCTTCGTTGCCAGCTTTCAATTCGGCTAAGTTGGCTGATGCCGTTAACGATTTTCCAACGTCAAATAAGCCTTCACTAGTTTCAACTTTAGATTTCAATACATCGAACGATGCGTCCAAATGGTGATTTTCGCTCATATTTTCATCGTATTCTTCATGACGACTGTTTACATATTTGTCTATAAGATATGTTGCGGTAGTAATTAGACCAGTTCTTGCATTAGGTTTTCTTTTTCGTTTGACCCGTTTTGTTTTACGTGGATCATTATCACGTTGTATTTTATTTAAATCCATGTTTACAATTTTTTCTCATTTAACTTAAGTAATCATGTGGTTTCATTAATCGTATTTATAAAATCCATGGTCTAAAAATAGCAGCCACATTTCAAATAGTTTATTTCGAAATTAATTTCGTAATTTAATTTTAAGATAAAGAATTTTTTAGAACTATTTCCAAAATTTTTAATGTAAATCCACTCCCTCGGTTAATTTATGTTTGCAAAGATTTCTTTTGGAATTTCATCATCATCTTTCAAATTTACTATCGTGAGATTTTCACTCAACGGATGGACGAATTTTTATTTATGCATTCAAAAAAAATAAAGCCGTGTAAAATTAGAACTTTTTTGTCGTTAAAAATACAAAGGAGTAAGGTTCCCCAAGTCATAAACCTTAGTATTTATAGCAGCTTTTTCAAAAGGATTCAATTGATCAAAATCTTATCGATATTTATTCTAAAATTTTCATGCAAACAATTTGTGATATTCACTATAGAACTTGCTATAAATCGCTTTAAAATATATTTAAATATGCAAAATTAGAGGTATGTAAAGTTCAATTTTAACGTGCTTTTTCTAAAAATTTTCGGTGGAAACCCGCTTCTAAAACTTTTCATACCCTTCATTCTTAGAAATTAAAACATTTTTTAAAAAATTTATAGTAAGATTGGTAGTTAGTATGGAAAAATATGTGCCCATAAATTTTCAAGTCCCTTTGGACATAGTTGAAAGGTGCTGAAACTTTTCTTGGAAACTAAGATTTATGACTTGGGGAACCTTATCTTCTAGTTAACATTCAATCATAAGATTAAAGATTTTCCCAACTGCACCAAAGCTCGAAACAAAGTATTATATTGTAACGTCAACAAGTCATTATATCCCATTACAATTAAGTTCCCTCTTGTTTTAGTCAACGAAAAATCGCAGAATATATTTTCTAAAAGTATTTTTTTGTCCCTATTTTTGCCGAGAACAGATTATGTAACATAAATGCAAACTGATTGTAAATTTTTGTCTTCGTTCACCGGCAAAATATGTAATAAATTTGGTTTTATGCTCAACCAAGTTTATTCTGATCGGAAAAAGTTTTTTTTCTGATAATGTGGGATTTAATTATTTTCTATATAATACATTGGTTCCTTTCGCATTTACCAACCCCTATTTGATTTCCATTTTTATTAATAACAAAAAACATTAGTATGGTAATTTTCGTTGAATTAGATGGCTCGATAGGGTGGCTTCGAGATTATATTTTTTTAATTGATCTTACAGCACTGTTAGTGAAAAAAAGGCATACCCTCCTCCGTACCGTACCCTCAGCGTTTTTATAAATTAATGTTAAACTAAACACCTTATTTTTATTTAGTAAAAGGTGTTTAGTAGGGACCTACCTATTCGACACAATAATAAATCTTTTCAACAAAATTGGAAACTTTTTAACACGAAATTTTTTTAAAAAAAACTTATCGATACAAAATATAAAAAAAATACGAAATGCAAAGCTTTATATGCGAGTAACGATACATTAGAGTATTTTAAAATTTCCATCTACATTAGACAAAGCTTCCTCAATCACTAATTCTAGATGGTGCCGAAAATTTTAAGCAAAGTCTCACTTAGCACTGTTTTCAAAAAAGAACACTACCAGAGAATATAGGATCTTGTATCCTCTCTCCATAGATTCTTAACGACGTCGATCCGATTAGTGAATTAAGTCCTTCGCCAAAAGAAATTGGGGCTACTAGTTAGTTGTTGCCTAGCTAGCTTTTTACATCTTTTGGCTCTAACTGAACTGTTGAAAAAAAGTGACATTTGTGAACAAAGCAAAGAAGGATAGACCAAAGGCTAAAGAGAATTATTACTCAAGAAATTAATAAAAAATTTTTTTATATTTTTTACTCAATTGATCTATTTAAATTCTTTCGAAACGTCTATAGCATAATCAATAGCATAATTAAAAAAATAAAAACAAAAATACATTTTACCGTTGTTTCTGGAAGAAATGTTTCAGCAACACCTTTTACTTAATAAAAATAAGGTGTTTAGTAGTAAAGTACGGTAAAATGGTACGGTACGCTGAGGGTACGCCTTTTTTCACTAACAGTGCTGTAATTACCGTAAATATTTGTTTTTTAATGCTCCACTAAAAATCAAAAATACAAAAATACACTTATATAGCAGGCACCAAAATTAAGAAAAAAATTGATAAAATAAAAAAATTAATTAAAATATAATAACTATTTTATTTTGTTAAAAAATTTCTTATTTTTTGAAAATTAGTGCAGCACCAAACCAAATTTTTTGGACATGGTGCATTGTTATAACTTGAAAATACATGTTTAAGGCAGGCACTGCAAATCGAACACACTATAACATGGGATCAATGGTAACAGGTGCCTGCTCTATAAGTGTATTTTTGATTTTTAGTGCACCATTAAAAAACAAATATTTACGGTATCAATAGAATAATTAAAAAAATAAAAATACAAAAATCCATTTACTGTTGTTTCCTTATGAAATGTTTTAATAATCATGGTTAATTAAAAACTATTTTCCAATTACTATTTTATCAAAGCTGAACTTTTTTGCGTACTGATGCTGAGGGCTTAAACTTTTTTTTACGATTTTAAAATTCCATGTTATCAGGATTTGTCATCTTTGGGATTATAAATTTAATCTCGGAAACCTTCAAAAAATCTTAGTGAAAACCAAAATCCGGCAGTGTTCATGAATTTTTACCACAACTAAATGATGATCAATTAATTTAGACGTTTAAAATTTTAGTATTTTTTTACGAATGTTTTCTCAATTTAATTTTAACGATTTTTGATGATGCCCAAACAAGCTAGCCTGTCTAAACAAAATACTTTTTAGTCTCGCTTGAAATTTTTACGTAAAATTTAGATCAAAGATGATTTATTTGGCAAAAAATTATGATTTATGGAAGCTAAGGTATCTATTGAAATATCTTGTTTGTGAAATGTTTTACGCAATATCATAACAATTTTTTTTATTTTTTTGAAATTTTCATTTTCCTTAAAAAAACAAATTTTAATCAAATTTTATGTTAATTCAATCTTTGAGGCGAAATTGAATTTGAAAATAAAATATTTTTTCTTGGTTTTATTTAAAAAAATAAAAAACAAGAAAAATTAATATCTACTAATCTAGATGAAACTGTCTAGTTCGAATTTCATAAAAAAAACATAGCTATAAAAATTGACAAATATTTTACCAAGATAGATATTTACATTTAGAAAATTAACTTTTATTTCTCTTTGTTTTTTTACAAAGATCGGGTTATAAAGAAACCATATGAGTTAAAATATTTATTTCATAATTCATTTAAAAATTCATTCATGTTTAATCAAACATTATTTAACTCAAGATTTTAAATTCTGGAAAAATTGTTAATTTCTTATAGTGTTGATTTAGATGTTTGTTACAAAATTTTAAAACATTCTGTTATTTTAAGGAAGATTCACGAACAGTGTATTTTCATTAGTTTTAAAGAATTCATGAAGTATTTGCAAAACTGAATTAAATTAAAAAAAATGCACTTTGATGATTAATGATACTAAACTGAAACAAAGATTTTTTTTTTCGTTTCTGGATTAAAATGGAGCTAAAATTTTCATTTTTCTCATTTATATAGGATTTAAATGGCAGGATTTAGGAATTATGTCTAGGATTGATTTATTAAAAGTTAATTTCTAGAAAAATTATTATTCTCTAACAAAATGAACTAATTAAGATTTTATTTTAGACCTTGATTTTTTTGATAACAAGATGGTATTTGCCTTATAGGAGTTGTTAATCAAAGAAATGTGTATTAACGGAATATTTTGACGAATTTTCATATTATAATTCCATTATATAAATTGACATAATGAATTGACATCCAAATACTTTAGATATTTACATGCGCTTCACGCAATATTTATTCGTGTTAAAATGTTCTTAAATAGTATTTCATACTAAAAACTTAATTTCAAGCCGATTTAAAATCTGATTTTTCTTAAAATAGAATCCCGGTAAAACATTTATGTTTTGAAAATAAATTTTTATTAAGCTAACCTCAAGGAGTGGAATATTTAGTTTCATTAAAAATAATTTTATTATGATTCAGTTGATTTTCGTGGTTTATAAAACTGTTGAGTAATTAAAGTCAAATGAAAAATGAATCAAAATTCATACAGTGGTGCTATGGTCTTTATATTTTTCCGTTAATTATTGTAAATTTACTATATTTTACGTAAAATCTGGTAAATTTATGTAGGTAATTTGACTCCTAATTTGAAAAGTGGTAAATTACTAGATCAAAATTTTCATTATTCGTACTAATTTTGACGTAAAAAATTATGAATTTACGTAAATTGTTGTAAATTTCAAAATTTCTTTAAAACCCTTTTTTAGTCTTTTAGTATGTTGCATCGCAAAAAAAACATCGAAGACCGATTCCCTTTTTTAGATTGTAGCTAAAAAATTGATGAGTAAATTCCGAATTGGCCACGTTATAAGTGACCAATTAAGATTTTGATGATAGGTTACCAACGCAACCTAGGGTTGAACCCTAATTTCATATATTATTCTGAAAAAGGCGTACCTTACCGTTTTTTGAAATTTTAAAATATTTAACTAAACATGAAGGACCTAAGTTTTTTTTAATTTATTCTCTGGTACAGCACGGTAGACTGGGACGGTAAGATGGTACGGTACCCCTTTTTTCAGGAGCCGTGCAGGATCGTTTTAATCTCTTATAGAAACGTGAGAGAACGATATGTGACGAATTTTAAATTCATTTAGATCAGCTATTTTTTGGTTACAACTAATTTGGCAAGCATTGGTCACTTTTCATCAAAATTAATTGGTCACATAATACATAAGACCCGTTTTTACTTCAGTCAAATTACGTAAATTTACCAGATTTAACGTAAAATCTTTTAAAATACAAGGTTATAAATGAGAAATGATAGATGTGAAGTCTACTCTCTTTAAACCGGGATGTTTTGGACGATCAACTTTCCGAATGTTTTACAAACAAAAGGAAGTCCCTTGTTATTCGGAACTCTTTTGACAGATACCGATTTAGTTTTCAAAATTGTATCTTAATACCGTAAACGCTCACAAATTACCCTGGGCTAAAAGTGGAAAAACCGTTTTTAAAGCCTGGGTCTAAGATGTTTTTAATCCCAATTGTTTGACATTTTTTAGCTCAGGTTAGAATTAGTTTAAGACCAGGGACATTTACCGGTCATCTGAATTATAGGCCACTCTTTTGAGTAAAAATGGTTTTAAATGAGAGTTTTATCAACAGATTTCAATTATTTTTTAATTCTATTAGCTTTAAATTTACAATAAAAGCTTGACTACATTAGTCAAATTATTTCTCGCTTATTACCCCAGGGACCTTCAGGAATATAAAAATTAACTATGGCGCAAAATCATCAAAAATTAGAAGTCAAATGTTTAATTATCCCTGGGTTTAAAATAGTCTTCCTAATTTGAACCACAGGCGACTATTTGCGAGCATTTACGGTAATTCATTTTTACTACCTTAATAGTGTTTTGCAACAAGTTAAAAATCTTAGTTTTAGCACATTAAGTCTTATGAATCACCACATGCTTTCATAAACTAATTGCAGACAATTGATTGACAATGAAAATTCAGTTTGATTTGATTTACTTAATTCAAATCGTTCTTAAAAAACATGCATTTTCATATCATTAAAAATTCAAAAGCACAACACAAAATTCTTTTATTTTTTTCTTTATAAATGGAAATTACTGCAAATCATTTCATTTGCTGCTTCAGGACAAAATTAAAGCGGAAAAGATCATGAACCTTTTTAGAAAATAAAACTATTCAAAAAATTAAAAGTAAATTATTAATAAAGATTTTAGTTTTTTTATTTTCAAAGAATATTTCAACATCATACAAACATTAAAACAAAACACTCACTCAAAAGTTTATGTTTTTTTTGTTGTTGTTGTTGTTGTTTAATCATTTCATTAACTACGCCAATTTGAAACTAAATTTTTTTTTGTTTGAAATGAACTCTCAAAATAAATGTAAAGAAGAACACTCGAGTTTGAAAACTGTCGAAAGTATTCAATAACTACGTAGGAAGCCTTAAAAGTAAAATTCAACACAAAAAAAATATTACGAAATTTTTTTTAGTGTTAATACTCTTTTTGAAAGTCGTTGATAAATAAATTTGGAAAAAAAAATATTTTATTTCCGAAAGGAAACGAAATTGTTTTATTTCTATGAGACATTTAAGATGAATTTTTGTTTTTTTAGACTTTTTTGTTTTGTTTTTTTTTAAATTAAAACTCTTAAAAAATCACAAATTTAAATAATGAATAATAATTCAAAGCTATTTTTAAATGTTTCAAAGCAACCAGTATTTCTCAATATCGATTCAAAATCATCGAATCCAAATCTAAGTTCATCTCAAGAATTGATTCGATTTATTTACATTAATCTCATTTGTATTGTTACAATTATTTTATTACTCACTTCTTGTTATATGGCTCATGTTTTTTATACATCTGCATGGAAACCTTTTATGACGTAAGTCTTATCTTAAAATGGTAAATTATAAGACTTGGAACATATTTTTTGTTAAAGAAAACGCAAAGAAAAAGCTGAAGTCGCTAAGCGTAAAGAAAAGAGAGAAATAGTTCGTAATCAAGTAATAGTTGAAAATAACAATGTCAGCCAAATTGAAGAAGGTAACATAACATTTTACAACTTAAACTGAAAAACAGTCCAATTTTTGAATTTACAATCTTAAGCATTCCTTCATATACTGCTATCATGAAATTAAGCCAATTATTTTCCAAATGAAATCGATCATTCGGAAACTGGTCAATACTTAAAACTATTAATTGTTCCTGCGTTGATAATACTCTTCGGTAAAACATTCCATTTTGAAATTATTTTGTGGGTCAAAAATGTCCAAATGAACCGTTTTAGCCTATTTTATTGACAAACCCTCAACTTATCCAACACTCCCTTCATTTAGTTAATTTTCTCGTAACCATTGAATATTTTAAAACTTGGATAAAATCACATCTAGTTCTACGGTCTTTAACTTAAAAAAAGACATAAGTTTTTTCTTGGTACCATTTCTCTCCTAATCATTTGACTAGCTTCGTCGCACCGATTTTAATTCATAAAATATAAGGTTAATATTTTAAAGATACTTAGATGATTTTCTTGACTAATAAAGATTAAAAAAGTCAATAGAAAAACTTTTCTGATTCCAAAAGGTTATGGTAAAGGACTTATTATTACTTTTTTTGACCCTTGAAAAACAAACTTCCGGATGTATTTTCGAAGACATACACCCATGTGTAACTTTTACACGAAGTGAAGGATGCAAAAAGTTATTTTTAAATTATTTTAATACAAGGTAGAGTAAATAAAGGGCTTCAAAATGATACCATATTTAGACCCCCGGTGAAATTATTTTGGGAAGAAAATTGATTTTTCACTTTTCAGTCTTAAGGGACCCTCATTTAGTATCCCCTATAGTAGGTGTTTACACACCCTATTTTTATATATTAATCGATAGCTCTCAACGAGATGTACATAGATGTATGGTTCATTTTATAGTAGTTCTATCTATGATTCATTAATGTATTCCTGTCTCAAATGATTTTTTCATTAAAAAACGCTATTTTTCTTTGTCGATTTGTATTTCTCTAAGCGAGCATCCCAGCTAAAAATGAGCCATACATCTATGTAGATCTCGTTGATAGCTATCGGTTGATATATAAAAAATAGGGTGTGTAAACACCTACTATAGGGGATACTAAATGAGGGTCCCTTAAGACTGGAAAGTGAAAAATCAATTTTCTTCTCAAAATAACTTCACAGGGGGTCTAAATATGGTATCATTTTGAAGCCCTTTATTTACTCTACCTTGTTTGAAAATAATTTTTTACATTTATCACTTTTTTTGTTGGTATTATGTCTTTAAAATGAATAAACCGTATAATTAAAAAAATATTATGGATGACTGAATTTTTTATTAAAAATTAATTTGTCTCATTACTTAGTGATGTAATTCTTATGTTTTCGTATGTGCATGTTCTAGCATTCATAATCTTATTAACTTTTCAATTTGTCATTATTTTGTCATTGATTTATTTTTATTTTTAAGTTAAAAGTTTGATATGACATCACAAAATTGGAATTTTTATCTAGAACTAGACAAAACGGCTCAAGAAAAAGGTCCGAAACCTAGAAACAAGTTGATTTTCAATATAATACTATAACAAGTTAATTTTGCAACGAAAATTTTCAAACATAAAATTGGCAAATATGTACGAAATAATTATTACTTTTTTTAAAAATTTCAAAATATTTTCAAACATCTTTTTTTTAAAAAAATCTTCCAGTGAAAATAATAAAAATTGTAAGTTAGGATCATGAAATTCGGGGTCAAACTATTAGACTCAGGAAACATTGAGTATTTTACTCACATTGTTTCTACTGTTAGTAAGCTATGTTCTAAAACAGCTAATGATAAAGCTTGTGCTCTCAAACTTACCGAAGACATGATTTATTTTATATTGCCTGAATTCGCCGCAAATAACATCGGAAGTGGTGGTACTGGTCGAACATCGTTTTGGATGAGTATAGACCCCAAGTCAATATTCGATTTTTTTATATGCGAAGGCAAATCACCTGAAGACAATATAATAATGTTAGAAATTCAACCGGATAGTTTATTACGTGCCTTAAAATCGAGTCCCAACATGAAAATGGTTCGTATAAAATTGACCAAACGACAAATAGCATGCATTACTGTTGAAATCGATTTACATTCAATGTCTTCAAAATCAAATTCACGAACAATCACACATGACATACCTGTTAAAGTTATAAACTCGTCTAAATCAGCCACTGATGAATTTCAAGAACCGAATATAAATCGAACCACTTTAAGTATTCAAATGCCTCCGATTAAAATAATGAAGCACATGATTGAACGGATGAAATGTCTAAGCGAATTTGTGTACTTGGAAGCAACTAATCAAGGAACGTTAACTTTTAAAATTGAAGCCGACGCTGTTTCTGTTTGCAGTTATTTTAGAAATTTAACAAATTTACCAGTTGGTAATAATCAAACAACAAATAGATCGAGACGAGGCTTGGATGCTGATGACGAATATAGCTTATGTACAGTTCGTTTGAGTCTTAAACGACTTTCGGATTTCATTAATGCTTTACAATTTCAACCGAATAAGATAATTTGTAATTTTGTAAATAATAAATATGCACATTTTTTTGTTGTTCACGATGAGTATTTAGTATTACAGTACCTAATCTCTTCTGTACTTAATTAAAAAAATTATTTTCTTTCTTCCATGACAGACTTTTTTTTGTAAATAAAATTGATCTAAAAAAAATTATTTTTTACTTTTAGATGGATTCCTTTAAATTTATCAATAAACAACTTGAATTGATTGATTTAGAAAAAAATGCTGAAATTGAAGAATCAAAGTAATAATTGAAAAAAATAAATAAAAAAAAAAGTTTTGAAATTTTTAAAATTTTTTAATCTTAAAAGAGAATTGTTGAATACTTGTAGCTTACAAAGACTTCAAATAAAAGGTTTATGCTTGTTGAAATTGAAAATTGATCAAAAATCTACAGGACTTTATGGTAGAACGATAATTGTCCTTCAAACTGCTGTTCCAAATAAGACAATTAACACACAACATTTTTCTTCAGGTAAAAATTGATTTTTCATTTTCTATAAAGAATCAGTAATTTGAAGGATCGTGTCCTCCCTAAGTACCGTAATGTGTGGTATTTAATGCGCCCATAAGATCCCCTTTTTTAGAACAAAGCATAATCACATTCGTAGCTATTTGACTGAGACAACGAAACGTTAATTAAATTATTGAGGAAATTTCGAGTTAGCAAATGGAAAATTGATAAAAAATTCTAAAAGTGGTTGTCGTTGAAATTTGGAAATCCCTAATTTACGGTTCCGAACTTTTCGAGCCTAAAACGCGTATCCGGACCCTAAACAAAACACTGCTTGCTAAATTATTCACGGATTCGTCTTTACTAAAATCTGAATTCCAAAATTTTTAATGGCAACCTAGCTATTTTTAAAATCAAATCTTTAACTGATTTCAATAATGAGTTAATTATACCCTTGATGATTTGAAAAACTCTCTTTGAAATGAAATGCCGTCATTCTTGACACTTCTGAGTTAATTTTTTCTATTAATTTTAAGAATTAGACATTATCTCTAAACCGACAGAAATTTTTTTCAAACGAAGGATGACTTTACTTATGATATTTAGCATGGTTTATTAGACCTTTTTGATTTGCATATCAGATATTCTATGCTTAAGTCATGAGGTAGTTGAGAAGTATTTATTTTTTAGAATGTTTCTTTTTATTCGGATTTCTCAGATTAATCTGTCAAACAACCCTTACTGAGAATTATTAGCTTATTTATTAACGAGAATCATCTTTATTCTTACGTTTCATTTCAGTTTCGTTTCAGTCCCCTCTGGTGCTCACCTTTTTGCCTTTTAACACTAAGACACGAGTAACAGGTTCTTTAAGATTCAAAATTTTTTCATTAAAGTACATTTAATTAAATTGAAGGTGACATTGTATCGATAAGTGAGAATAGCATACCCCCTAGTCAGCTTAATAATATCAAAAATTTGTTGACCGGTACAGTGACTAAAGTCAATAACCAAAGCATTTCAGTAGCGATCGATAATGATATAGAAACAATCGATGATGGTCTTAATGAAAACGAAACTTTTAAGCTAATCAAATTGTGTAACGATGTAACCCATAAACGTATCAAAAACGCTTTGATTTCAATCAAAGACAACAAAATAAATGAACGTGCGTCACATCTATTTGATGTTTTATTCGAAAGTTTACGACCAGAAAAATGCCAACCAGTTTTATTGAAAGAAATTGATATGAAATATTTTAATCCTCGTTTAGACGAATCACAACAAAATGCAATTAGATTTTCGTTTGAACAAAAAGATCTTGCTATCATTCATGGTCCACCCGGTACTGGTAAGACAACAACGCTCGTTGAAATTATTAAACAAAATTGCTTAAAATACAAACAAAAAATTTTAATTTGTGCTCCATCGAATATTGCAGTTGACAATTTAGTTGAACGTTTAGCTGTTCAAGAAAAAGGCTTCTCTAAAATGAAACTTATTCGTTTAGGTCATCCGGCAAGGCTTTTAGAAAATATCCAAGAGTACAGTTTGGATTCAGTTATGATGAAAAGTGATCAATTCAAATTAGCCAATGATATAAAATCAGACATGGATAAAACTTTGAAACAAATTCGCAAGTCGAGTACTCAACGTTCAGAGCGAGAGAGTTTAAAACGTGAAATGAGAGAATTGAGAAAAGAATTATATCAAAGAGAAAATCGTGCTCTTAAAGAAGTCCTCAAGGAAGCCGATTGTATTCTTGCTACTTTGACTACCACTCACTCAGACGGTCCACTTAAACATTTAAAAGACGATCATTTCGATATCATCATTATAGACGAATGTTCTCAAGCATTGGAAGCTGCTTGTTGGATTCCATTAACAAAAGGTGCTCGGAAATTAATTTTAGCTGGTGATCATTTACAATTACCGCCAACTATTTTGTGCAAAGAAGCTGCTAAAAACGGTCTTGACTTGACTTTGATGAAGAGACTAATCGATACATATGGAGACGAATGCACTAAAATGTTAACGATTCAATACCGAATGAACAAATTAATCAACAACTGGATTTCAGACAAGCTTTACGAATCAAAATTAGTCGCTCATCAAAGTGTAGCCGAACATTTATTATGTGATTTACCTGGTGTTGTAAATGATGAAAACACAAGTGTAGCTTTGGTCTTGATTGACACTGAGGGTTGTGATATGCCTGAGATGGTAATAGTCGACGAGAATTCACCTGAAGATGAAGAATCAAAAGCCAATGACGGTGAAGCAAATATTGTATGTAAGCATGTATCTGATTTGATTACTGCCAAAATTAAACAAGAAGACATCGCTGTCATTACACCTTATAATTTACAAATGCAACTTATAAAAGCAAAACTACACTCTAAATATCCGAATGTTGAAGTTAAATCAGTTGATGGTTTTCAAGGACGAGAAAAAGAGGCTATAGTATTGTCTCTAGTAAGATCTAACTCAAAGGGTGAAGTTGGATTCTTGTCGGATCAGAGACGTATAAATGTGGCTATTACTCGAGCAAGAAGACATTTATGTGTAGTTGGTGACTCTCAGACATGCAAAAACGACGAATTTTTGAAAAGTTTTCTCGACTATTGTGAAGAGTATGCGGACATTAGATCCGGATTCGACTATCAGGCAAGTAATACCCAGGACTTGAACGAAATTGAGTTTGAGGATATCAAGTTTTCAAAGTTAAGAGTGAAAGAGTTTAAAGCCAAAACTGATGGCAAGCCACGTGAATCAAAGACTAAAAAAGTACAGCCCAAAAACAATAACGAAGTTCAAATTGAAACTGAAGAAGATAAAAAATTCCATGCCCAAGTTTTAGAATTGGTCAAAAAGCTTGAACAAAATACAATTTCAGAACATGTATTTCCGAGTAATCTGAATTCGAGGCAAAGACGGATCGTACACGAACTCGCTGAAAAGAATAACTTGGATCACGAGAGTCAAGGAACCGATGAAAATCGATTCATTAAAATATCAAACAAGAATTCGATTAAAAAATTAGAACAAGTTAAAGTCGAGGATGTGATCATTGAAAGAGTTGAAGAACACGTTGAACCCGAGCCTGAAAAAGTAGAAAATAACTTTTCTGTTCTGGTTGACGAACAAGAAGCAGTGCCGGGTTCGAATAAGAAAAAAAAGAAAAATAAGAAACAATCAACTCAACTCGAAGTCAACCCAAGCGTTCAACCGAAACCAAAAAAAGAACCAACTTGTTTTCTTTTAGGAGAAATTAAAGACCAAGATGATTCTGATCTCAAGTTCAGAAGTGATTGTAGAATTTGTCCATGGTGTAAAAAGTACATTTTGAACTCAAGTTTTATGATGCATGAACTTCACTGTTCGAAAGTTCACAGCAACCTAGAGATCGAGCCTAAAGTGAATGAGAAATCTGAAGCCAAATCTAAAAATGATCAACCGATTAAAAATACAAAAATAAAAAAAAATCCGATTGAAAACGCAAAGACTGATGATTTCGATGAGCTATTGGAAATGTTTCAGCAAACGAATAATGTTTGTAATTTTAAAGGCTGTAGAGTTTTAGTTCAAACTTTAGGTCAAAATTGTGAGTTTTGTCGACATCGATTTTGTTTAAAACATAGTTTGGCTGAGACACATGGGTGTGGTGACGAGGCAAAAATGCAAGCAAGAGCTCATATTAGAAAAACTGGTAATTTACAAGTGAATGGACCCCAATCGTCGTATTCACAACAAATTAAACATCAATACAATCAAAAAAAGTTGCATGAAAAGATTGAGACAATGAAGGCTGCAAGAACCGGTGCTGATAAGAAAAACGACAAAAATAACTAATTCAGCAGTTTATTTTTGTAAATTGATCCAAAAAAAAACGAAAAAAAACGAATTCTATTTGAAATTTTTTTTTAGATTACAATACAAAAATTTTCTATTGATCACATTTTTTAACCTTTTTTGATCGTTAATTCTCATTTTCAGACTCAAATTTTTATTAAACCGTCTTTATTTTAACTTTATTTTTTTTAATGTCTCTAAATTAACACGATATTAAATCCGAAAATTAAGCAACAGATTATTTTTTTAATATTAGCGGTCTTGTAGTTTTTTATCAAAACTTCTTTGAACTAACTTAAGAAGAAGTCAATTCCATTTAAAGAGATACAAAAGCCTAAAAGCCTGAAAGCTACACTGAGAAAGGCTTGCTACGATATACTTTTTTAAGCCATTGTATTGATGTTTAATTTGTTGTGAATACGACGATTGGGGTCCATTCACTTGCCTCGTCACCACACCCATGTGTCTCAGCCAAACTATGAATTTTCTTCAAATCTTGGCCTAGTCAAAAAAATAGTAACGTTTAAAAAAACTAATAATGGAAAGGCGAGTATAAAAAAATCTGTATATGTCTACCTGGCCAAGAAACCTAACAGCTTATGAAGCTAATTAAGTCTAGGAAAATTCCAATGGATGTTTGATCTGCACAGAAAAAGTACTACTACTACTACTACTAAAAAGTACTTCACCAGTTTGACGAAAAGTAGCTTATCACTCCTCTATCGCTAGATAGATTTATTAGAGAAATCCATAGACATTTACTGTTGTGGTCATTCAAGTGTTCTTCTTGTGAATTTTAATTTACTAATGATTTTGAATAGCTTTCATTGATCAACTGAATGCTGGTTTTACAAGCTTTAGCTAGAGCTATTTAAATTTCATTTGATAACCAAAAATCAATGAAAGCTTTTCAAAATCTTAAGTTCATGAAAATTCACAAGAAGAACGCGTGAATGTACAGTATCTCATGTTATAGTTGAGTGTAATATCACGTATATATAACCACAAATGTCTGTTGAGACTTATGGTGACAAAAATGAAAAGGGGTAAAACTGGGTAGGACTAAAAATAATTTTTTTAAGACAAAATGCCATTGTTAGTTTCTTAACAGGTTTTTCATATAAAAATATACGGTTGAATCAAAATAAATATGCCTTTTTGTTCATAATGTCCTTTATTGGTTCATTTTTCTAAAACAATGTTTTTTTTTCTCGATGGAGATAAAAGTAAACGCTATTATAATGAACATATGCCTAATTGATCTCTATAAAACTAGTGATACAACTGAATTTGGGGACTATTTTGGGGATTTATGTGAACATAATTATCATTGTTTTCATCGGATTTCGTCTGTTCTCTCAAAATTTAGTGATATAAGTTCGAAGGGGACATAAATATGTAGGGATATAAGTGTGAGGCTACTGTAGTAAAATGTATGATTTGAGGCTCCTTACATTAGTTCATCATAGACAGTCTTTTTGTTTGAATCCAACACGCTTACGTTGGGTTTTTATTATGCAACTTTAATATCTTTTATTGGTTGTATAAAAATTAAGTCACTCCTCTTTCGTATGATGATAAACAGAAATAAAACCAAGCTTTATTTTTGGAAAAAAGGTCGCATTTTGATTTGCATTAAAAAAAACCTGCTCAGGGTTGCATAGGGTAGGGCAAATTTTTTGATTTTTTTCTAAATTTTCAAAACAAAACATCTTACTTTGCTTTGATCACCGGGGGAGGGGGTAATTTTGATATACAGTCAGTCTTCGGTTATATCCCACACCACTTTAAATCGAAAAAAAAAGAACAATTATTTCTAATTCAACAAAAAAATTGATTATTCTCGAAAAATCAAAAACAATAAAAGTGACTCAGAATTGGCCGCTCAGGTTAACGTAGACCGATCCGCGATCAGTAAAATCATTAAAAAAAACCTTTATATTGTTTATTTAGCTTTATCCCATTTTAATTATATCCCTAAATTTACTTGGGACAGAAGGGGGGATATAACCGAAGAACCACTGTATTTTCTATACACGGCGCCGCGACAGGAGTAGGGTGGAAATTTAAAAGAGAAATCACTTTTTCGAAAATCTTTCTTTATTACAATCCCTTACTTTCTTTCTTATTGTAATTGAATGATTGAATTGATAAAACCGCTTGTGTGACAAAAAAATTTAATAATTTTATTTAATTAGAATTAACCTCCTATTTGGAGAAGTAAAATACAAAGTAAAGTTAAAGTAAAGTTTTATAAAACTGATGTTTGACGAACCGGTTTTTTTAAACCAGTCTGGTGTAGAAATTTTTTATTTGTTACCCCTAGATCATCTTTAGATAAAATTAAGGAATTTTTAAAAAAGAGAAGGTCGCTCGAGTCCCCAAGGCTGCTTGTTGATTCCTGACTCTCTAGCCTCATTCAGAAATGCATTTTTTTTTTCAAACCTCATGTTCTGAGTGAAGTTTTCTGATGGCTGCTGCAATTACCGACATGTCGTTAATTTCGACACTAATTTTTAGAAAAAAGAGCTTTTTTTGGCTATATTCGGGTTTAACGACATGTCGTTAAATTCGAGCAAATACGTTCGTTTAAAAAAAATGTGATGTTCGATTGGGTTTATGGGGCTTTTCCCACTAACGTATTATCACCTTATCTCGAAACGTATTAGCGTAACTTTTATGAATTCCACTCAAACCTCATTACGTGTGCAGTGTGACCTCATTTCGTAGTTTATTCCCGATTTTTCACTCGACTTTTTCACTCGTGTACTTTTTTCACGTCCATAAATTCACTTTTTGTCTAAGTGGAATATTTTAACGCAGGAAAAAATTCACATAGCTTTTTTTTACGTCGGAAATTTTTTGCGTGGAAAATTTTAACTTTTTATAAGATAGGGAAGCAAGGCTTTATATGCGAGTAACGAGACGTTAGCTTGTATCAAGTTAGGGAAGTAATAACTAAGAAAATGTTAAGTTAGAAGTGAATATTTTCATACATGAATTAATTGATTTATTTTTATAAAAAATACATGTAGATTTTTTTTGTGTTTGAATAGTCTATTGACGATTTACGTCCAGAATTTTTTTTAAACCAGTTCAGTATTTGTTTTTTATTCGTGTGTATGTCTGCTTAATATGCTCGTCACGCAACGCTCGTTCCTCGCAAACAAATGAAAGATTTATTATTCAGGTTATTCAGGTAATATACGATAATTTTTGGAAATTTTGGTAAAAATTAGTGTTGTGAGTCGACTGGAAAAAAGTCGACTACTTTTCCAACTAGTTGAGTCGAAAACTTTGAGAGTCGACTATAGTCGATTAACTGTTTTAAAAAGTCGACTAAGTCGAAACTTCATGATAAATTTTTTTTCTTAGTTAAAATGAAAAAAGATTAGATGAAATGGTCAGAAATTGAAGTGGAAGAACGACGAGAAAAAAATTGAAATCAAAAATTTTTTTTGAACTTTGATAAAATATTAGACCCACATTCAAGACAACCATGAGAAATTTTTTTTTGAAAAAAAATAAAAGCCATTGTTTAAACCCAGATTTTTTTTTACGAAGCGGCAATTCAACTTATAAATGTTAGTCAACAAAGTACGTTCAAACGAATGAGAACGAACTCAATCAGTACAGTGATGAAGACAAACCAAAGTATGAATCAATTAATGATGAACTAATCAAAACAACGAATCTGGTGATGAACGTAAGACTCGATGAAAGTTACGCTAATACGTTAGTGAGAAACCCAATCGAACATCACATTTTTTTAAAGTATTAAGTTTTTGTTTTATTAGTTATGAAGACCAGTCGGATGGACATGCAATTAACATATTAATAAATAAAAAACTAACAACTAATTTTACAGTTATTTGACAGTTGTTTGATAATTTAACAGTTATTAACACAATAAAATTCTTAATTTGTGATCAAAACAATTAACAATTATGAGATCGAAAATCAAAACACTATATAAGAATTAATTTTACAGGCTTTAATAAATAAAAATATTCACAATTCCAAACCAAATCAAATTTAAAATTCAACAATCAAAATGAATTCAATAGAAATCGACACAACTTACAACAAAAACGATTTTTTGTACTTGTCAAAGGCTATTAGGATTGCTGATTTTTTAAACATAGAACGTTCGATAATGGTGAATGCATTAGTCTTAAGTATTCATTTTTCAAAATTTGTAACCTGTCTTCTCTTAAGTGTATCGATCCTCGCATTATTTAAAAATAGAAATGTTTATTTGAAATTTTTTGTATGTTGTTTATCTAGTTATTTATTTGGAACTTATCCATGTATTTTTGAAAAAGAAACATCATTGTTTTATTTGTTCAATCTAACTTGTATTAACTTTTTATTAACAATCTATTTAGAATCTTTTATTCGAAATGTTTATGAAATTTTCAGTTTGTCATTTCGAGAATTTTATTTTTCCATTAGACAAGAATTTAACTCTTTTTTTGTATGGTATCGTTTCGATTAAATTTTATTTTTATTGATTGTAAATAATACTTATTCTTTTTACGAAATTTATTTTCATTTTTTATTTTGACTTGGACATTAATTTACTTTTAAATAAATATAAACACTAAAGCTCTTTTACCCTTTTATTTTTTTGCATACAAAACATGTTTAAGTTGCTTATAAGATTCACATCATCTTATTTAGCATATTTGAGAAAAATATAGGAACGTTCAACCAAAGTCAAAAATAATTACAATAAGTTTATTTAAATTAACAAAAACTAGATAATCTTTTTTGGAAATTTTTGTCGACTCTAGTCGACCTTAGTCGACTTTTTTCCGACTGTTATTAGTAAAATGTATTTTTGATTTGCTCTTGGTAAGTGAAAGTCTATATTATATAGCTTCAGCACTTATAGCAAGCTGTATAAACAAACTCCTGTGTCATTTTCTTACATAGGGAGAAGAGTATAACCTTGAGTTTTTTTTTAAATGGACCCTTTTTTGATAATTTTACTTACTGATACCCCCTGTTTTAGGTTTTGAATTGTAGAACCACTGAAAAAAAAATTAATGAAATGATTATCAAGAAATAATTTTTCACACTTTCAGTTTAAACGGGTAGGACTAAAATTCTCTCATGATTATAATCGATTGTCTATTACGGGCTTGTTTGATAAAACTTAGCATTTTTTCGCTTAGAGTAAAAAACTAGTATAGCGGCCCCACACTTGAAAATTCTGAGGTAAAGCGATCGCCACTGTTCGCCAGTTATTATCAAGTTTCGACTTAGTCGAATAAAGTCGACTTTTTAAGACAGCCAATCGACTTTAGGCGACTCTCAAAATTTCGACTTGACTAGTCTAAAAATCGACTAGTCGGAAAAATGGTCGACTTTTTCCAGTCGACTCACAACGCTTGTTTAAATCCATATTTCTTACCACTTCTAAAAAAACTTGTAACATTTCCACAATCAAAACGATACCAGCATTTACACTTGACACGCTCGATTGAATTTTCCATACACACCAATGAACAAATTGGACAATGACTATTTTTAAACTTTTGGTCGATCATAGCTTTGATTATTCGCCAAGTACCCTTAAGAAAATATCTCTCGATTAGATTAAAATTAAATTCTTCGAGAAATCTTTCACTCGTAAAAACGAAAAATATAAAAAAGTTGAGTTAATTCAACATTTTCAACTTCCCCTCAGGATAACTTTAAAATACAAAACATGTCAATTTTCTAATGGGAAATTTCGGGTATGTGAACATTAGTTCACCAAAAAATGTGATCAGTGGTATCATGTCGACTTTGAGATCTTTCTGTTCACTAAAATTCTGTTCACCTAATTTGTGAACATTTTTTGAAATGAAAATTTTTAAATTAATCATTAGTAAAGGGCTAAGACATCTGTAGTTTAAGGGAACTTAAGTCCAAAAAATTTCGAGTCGTCTAATTTTCCAAATATGCATTTTTCTTATTACAAAAATTTATACCTCCCAAAGACCCGTTTAAACTTAGAAAAATTTTTGTCATAAAAATTAGCAGTATAAGTTTTAAATTTATTCTATTTCTTATGTTTTGAATGTTTAATCGTTGATCACACAATTTTGTGAACAATTTTTTTATTTGGTGATCATTTTTTAGACTTGTTTGTTCACATATTAGGTGAACAGAGTTTTAGTGAACAGAAAGATCTCAAAGTCGACATGATACCACTGATCACATTTTTTGGTGAACTAATGTTCACATAGTCGACATGATCCGAAATTTCAAATAATATGATTCCAACTCTTGGGCAGTTGTGCGGGGGATTACGGTCCTCAAGATCTGAGTTAAAATATAAAAGAAATCTTTTAAATTTTAATTTTTTATTAATTTAAATTAATAATTAATAAACCAAAAAAAAATTAATTAAATACTTTTTTTAATAAATCAAAAAAAAAAAAAATAAAAAAAAAAGAAAACATTTCTCCTTTTGAAAAAAAAAGACAAAAAAATTTGATAGTTTTTACAAATTATATATAATATATATATAAACTTTTATATAGCATAGAATTTATAAGATTTTTTTTTTAATAGTTAGTTGTAATCGTACCGTTGTATTCGTTTTTTGTTTATTTATTCAATATTTTAAATTTAAAGTTTACACGCGTCCAACAAAATTTGAATAAGATACCTCAAGTCTCGTTTTGTTTTTATTTTTAGTTATGTTTTTTTGGTTTTTTAAAATTGAAAAAAGATTAAAATTTTATAATCCAACATAAAAGAAACTTTTTAGAAGAAAAACGAACAAAAAAAAAAACAAAAAAAAAAAAAAACTCATTTCTAATTCAACATTTACTAAACATCCTTATTGTGTGGGTGTTGAACAAAAAAAAAAGGACAAAAAATAAAAATGGTCACACAAGAAAAGAAGAAGAAGAAAAATTTCAGAATCTTGTTCTCTGTTTTTTTTTTTGTTTAAATAAAACGGTTCTTAACTTTTTTTTTTGTTTTGAAATGCCTTGACAAAAAACATTTTTTTATGAAATTTTAGGTGTTTATTTTAAAAAAAATATAGAATTTTTTAATTTAAACAGACCAGAAAAAGAAAAGAAGCAAAAAAAAAGTGTTCGACAGAGAGCAAAAAAAATCTAATTCTAAATCAAATTTAGAAAAAAATTCCAAAAAAAAAGAAAAGAAAAAAAATTCCAAAAAAAGAGTGCATATTTTTTTCATTAAATTTTTTTAAAGATTGTCGGCTACTTGTGTTAACTTATCGGCTGCTGTTTGATTCTGATTGTGTTGATTTGACATTAACATTTGATTCGGTGGGGCTTGTAACAACATTTGATCTCGTGTTTGATTCATTAATTGAGATTGATCGTTAATTTGATGATAGCCTTGATGTCCTTGTTGCATCATTTGTTGTTGCGGCATACCCTGACCGGTTTGTTGGTACATGTTGGGTCGAATCATTTGACCTTGTGGCATCATTCTTTGCTGCTGTTGTTGTTGTGGGTTCATTTGTTGTTGACTGACTAATCTTTGTTGTAATATTTGTTGATTATTAGCGTTCATTTGCATTGGTTGTTGCTGTTGTTGTTGATACATTATTTGTTGACCACCTTGATTGGTCATCATGACCTGTCTTGGTTGCTGGACTTGTTGCATCTGAGGTTGAACCGGAATTTGTGCTCCCATTTGTTGTACTGGCTGTGCAACTTGTTGTTGTTGTCCACCCGGCATATTCATATACCGATTTTGCATCGGTTGATTATAACTATTCTGGTTCCATTGAGGATTATGTTGCATATTTTGTTGTCCTAATTGTTGTTGTTGCTGCTGTTGTTGTTGCTGTTGCTGCAAGTACTGTTGTTGTTGCTGTTGTTTAATTTGACTGTACAGATTAGGACTCGACTGTTGTATTTCCAACATAATTTGACTGCGCTCCATGGGCGTGGTTGCTTGTTTATATCGTTGTATAAGTTGTTTGTCAATATTAGATGTAACCGATTGAGGCTGATTGCTCATTTGATTCGGATATTGTTGATTCATTTGAGGATTCATAGCTTGTGGATTCATTTGAGGATTTATTTGTTGACCCGGTTGACTCGTCATCATATTTCGTTGGTAATTTTGACCTTGCCAATTTGTCTGATCATTTACATCATTCGTATATACATTAGCGTTTGGTGTTGAACTTGGCGTTGGATGTTGTTGAACTGATCGATTTGCTTGATACAAATTAGGAGACGGTGACATGACTGGTTGTTGAGTTTGCATCATTACTTGTTGTCTTTGTTGCATTCCAACAGCTTTACCGGGACTATTCATAACACCTTGTTGGTTTACGTAAGTATAGTTAACTTGTTGTTGATTGTTCGATTGAAGATTCATAGCCGACTGAGACATATGCATATTTTGTTGTTGCTGTTGTTGTTGCTGTCCCATTTGTTGATTATGAAACTGAGGTTGTGATTGAACATGATGCATTTGATGTTGACCCATTTGTTGATACGGTTGACCGGGCATTTGATGATTAATAGGTTGCATCATTTGTTGCATTTTACCACCTTGATGCTGCATCATTCCGGTCATTTTCGGATTATTTTGAGTCTCTGGTGCCTGGACTTGATTCTGAGTCTGTCCATCTTGGGTCTGATTTTCGTCTTGCGGGGAACTGGGATTATTATTAGTGTTATTGTTGTTGTTATTCAAGCTAGCCGATGAATTATGATTACCACTTTGTCTAAATGTCTTGTTCATCATTAACATACGACGTCTCTCAGCTTGACTGTTAAACGCTCTCTGTTGTTTCAATTTAAGTTTAATCGAGCTACAGAAAGGAACTTGACAATGGTCGTCTTTACACAACTTGGCATGGTAAATACACAAAGCGATAAGTTGACGACAATAATCGCACTGATTTGTTTGATATTTTTTGCACTGTTTCGAGTGTTGTACAACTCGTTTGAATTGCATACATTTAGCCATGGTACAATTAGCATTACGACAATGAACAGCATGAATCAAAGTAGTAACATAAATTTCAATTGATGGTTTATTCGTAGCCGCTTTGGTCTCGGTTTTGAGGTCGACTTTTTTCGATAGAGCTGACTCGTCATTCGAAGCTGTTTGACCAGCGAATAGTTTCTCCATTTTATGATCGTGACCACCGCGAGTCTCGTAACATTGAAAACATAAATCAAAGTCTTCACAAACTGTACAATGATATCTCGTTTCCATTTGACATTTACATTTGTTACAAGTGTAGATAAATTTCTCGTTATTTTGATTATGGAGTTCGTATAGAAGAGCCATGGATGAGTATTTAGCCCGACGGAGGGATGAAAACTCGTGATGTTTGTCCCGAGCAAAGTTCAAAAATTCGTCTCGACCGTTCATTAAATCACATGAAATCGGCGGGTCTTTGTCTATTATTGGACCCATTTGAGCGACTTGTTTGGCTTCGAGCAAACGAATAACAAAAAAAACTTCTTTATGCTTTTCCATTGTGCTCAATATTTTTGATAATAAATCAGTTGATGATGATCCAACTTTTTTGACACTTTTTCGTTGTGACATTTTTGATTTTATATTTTTCTTTTTTTGTTGATTCAAGCTTTTCTTTTTGCCGTTTGAGTTCATATCTTTTCCTTCTGAGCTGTCACCATAAGTGTCGTCTCCACATGTCGAAAAGTCTTCGTTAGCTGCAGCCATCGCCAATTCGGCTTCTTCTTTACGCCTCTTTTCCTCTTCTTGTTCGCTCTCTCGGATACAGTCTTCTAAAACATTAGGCCAAAAGTCGCCTTCAAAATACGGTATGTCCATCGGGGTCTTGACACCGTTCTCAATAGCGTCTTTGTAAATGTCTTTATAATCGATAACGACTCTTTCAATGATACCTTTGTCCAACATTTTTTTGTACCAGTCTTGTAAACGTTTGGGTTTAGGGACTTTTTGTTCGACCGGATGACAGTGAAAAATGTAATCATCGCCTTCAGATGGTGGACACGCCCAAATATGAGCCCATTGAAATCCCATTCGTTTGACATAGTCCAAATAACCGATTAGAATTTCATGGTACACGTTTGTACGTAGCTCTTTTGGACGAAAAAAGAAAACCGAATCTAAATATGAAATGTAAACACGTCTGGTATTTGGATGAGTCACATCCGAGCCATACTCTTGTACATGCATGCCAAAAAAACAAACATCAGTGCCATCAATTTCTTCAAAGGCAAATATTGCTTTTGTTTTAAATGGAAATGTTTCGACTACTTCACCTTCAAAACGATTTTTCATCATCGGTTTAACTTCACATATTTTATCAATCGATGACAAAATACGAATTGTAACTCGACCGGTTTGAGTACGCAAGTGTGCGTCATTGCTTGTCGCCAATTTCAAGTAGTCATTGACACGATTTTCTAAGAAATCACCGAGTTGAGTTCGTTGAAGTTTACCGGATGTATAACGATTATCTTTTTTTGATTGAAGATTTTTTTTCTCACGCAAACAAGTATCACAAACAAATTTTGAAAATATTTGCTCCATATACAAAGCACATATTTGATGCCATTTACGTCCACACTCGGAACAATCGACAAATTGTTCCGGTTCTTCATGATCATTTTTCATTTGTACGAACAGAGATTTTTTAACATCGACTAATTGTTGACTTGGATCATCACCAATCGGGACTGTTTCTGTTTTAATCGCTTCAAAACATTTAATACAATAAGTGTACTTGTCACAATTAACATTAGGCCTCGATTGATCCGTATTGTTATAAAGATAATAAACACCATCACGTGCTATTGTACAACACATTTGATTACCATAACAAAATAATACTTGGGGTGAAAATGTGTATTGTTGACCACAACAATAGCCCATTTCTTTCATAACCGGATCGATAATACTCGAAAATATCTCGGACAATTTTGTACAATTTTTGTAAACTTTAGAAGTTTTTTTATTGTACAACCAAGCGTTGTTGAACATTAGCCACATATCGTCAACGTACTCTTGAGGGTTCAAGTACTTGCCTTCTTCGAATTTTTTTTTAATAGTCGACAAGTCCATTGGTTTTTTGATAATTTGAAAGTAATCGTGTAAACCAAGAGCTTCGGGGTCAACTGGTTGTTGAAAAGCCCAAGCGTCCGGATCATTAGCAACAGCATCGAATGTTGTTAATAATTTTTCCATTAAATATTCAGGTGGAAATTTAATGATTGGTTTATTATTCGGACCCTTGGTGGTTGTGGCGACTGATTTTTCACATTCAGTTCCGTTGGTTGCTGACGACGACGAGGCAGTTGCTGATGAACTCGTACCAGATGTGTTCAATTTACTCGGCGATTCGGTCGAGTCAAGACACTCGGTTTTAATTTCTTGTTTTATTTTATTCGGTGATATGTACAAATTGTTCGGTTCGGTTTTAATTGTTTCTTCTGGTTCTGTTTTAATCGTTACCGGTTCAACTTTAGTCTCAGGCTCAGTGGTCACAACTATTTCCTCTTTAACAAAATTATCTATCTCAGGTTTTACATCAAAAGATTCTTGTTTGACAGGTTTTGATTGATCGCGGGTTTTTTTAAGGTCAGACGAAGGAGCCAATCGGTTCGGTGGTCCGCCGTTACCAGCCGATAAGTCCGGATTATTAACATTCAACGATTTCAATTGATTTTGAAATTCAATTTTATTCGCGTCTGTAGTCGGAACTTGACCGGAATTTTGAGACCGATTAGCAGCGTTATTTCGTTTATCCTCAAACTCTTTTTGAATTTTATAAATTCTCTCGGCTAGAAGGTGAAAATACTCTTCTTGATCTTTAGCTTGATCGTACATTTCACATTCCGTCCGCACGGCATAATTTACTAAATTAGTCAAACGAGGATCGGTGTAAATTTTAGGATCATGAGTTGGAAAAATAGTTTGTATTATTTTTTGTATCAAATGTTTTCGCATATCGGTTGTGATTTTTTCATGCCAAGGTTTTTGTATCTTTGGCTGCAAAGGTTGTTGCTGTAAAAGATTAACCGGTTGATTTTGTCGTTGATTATTTTGTTGAGTCTGCCGAAGAGGAAAACACACAGGACAATCGGATTTGTTACAATTTTTCCAATGGGCAATTATTTGTCTAGATGAAGCACAATGTGGACGGGTACAATTTCGACCTTCGTTACACTGTGTCAAATGAGCAAGAACTTCTTTCATAGTTGAACAATGGGGTACGGTACACATACGTTCAGGATGTTGTGAACATTTATGAGCATGAAGGAGAAGAACTAACTGTTGTTGGATGAGTTTACGTTTTTCTTGTTCGTTGACCGAGTTAAGTTGCTGTTGTGGTTGTTGACCGGGTTGGGTGTTAGGTGGTTGGACTGGAGGTTGTTGCTGTTGTTGTATAGGCTGCTGCGGCTGCTGTTGTTGTGGAACAGGTTGGACGTTATTTAAATTCGTGTTATTATTCATATTAGAATTCGGATAGTTGTTGTAATAATTTTGTTGGTATTGTTGTTGATTTTGTGGCGCGGTTTGATTCATATTCGTCGGTTGATTAAGTTGTTGGGTTTGTAAAGTTGGGGGTATGTTTTGTCCAATCTTATTGGGTACGTTACTGTTTACTAAATTAGGTCGAATTTGTTGTGTTATAAAACGATTTTGATTTAAATTATTTTGTTGTTGATATCGATTTGGATCGTCGGTTTGTAAAACGGATGCCGATTGTGACGGTGGCTGTTGTGCTTGCGGGTTTAATTGTTGTTGTCCTACAAAATTACTGTTTAAATTCGATTGCTGATTAAGAACGATTCGATTTTGTTGCGGATTCATTTGAGGATTCGGTAATTGCGGTCGTATTATATTGTTTTGATTAAGCGGAGATTGATTTGTCGGTTGACCTGGTATGTTCGTATTCGGTGCGTAACGTACTTGAGAGTTATTGGTGGTTTGTTGACCAGGCGTCTGACCGTTCGGTTGTACCATAATATTTATATTATTAATGTTAACGTTACTTACGTTATGAAAAGTAGTGCTCATGGGCGTTGTTTGTAATTGACCACTAGCGTTTTGATTCATCATTGGTACACGATTAGCTTGTGGCATATTCCCGGGTATTTGCTGCGGAATTTGTTGTTGTTGTTGATTAATAATTAAATTTTGTCCATTCGGTGAATTAACCGAATAGACTGACTGTTGGGCTTGCATGTAACCCTGTCCGGGTTGATTGGGTATTATTTTTAAAAACATTTGATTCGATTGTTGCTGTTTCATTTGATCGATCGAGTTCGAAACGGGTGGTGTTTGACTCATAATAGGTTCGTCTCCGCCTAGGACAAGTTCGTCCGGCAAAAGACTTTCGATCAAGTTAACGTCGGCCGATTCGGACATTTGTGTCGTATACATGGAGCCGTTCATTTGTGCAGGCTTATTAGCGCCTATTTTAGGCCTCTTGTTAGGAGGACCTGCGTCTAGGTCGTTCATTTCTTTTTACCCGACAGAAAAAAAAAACTTTTTTTTAAAATTGATTTTTTGTATATTTTTTAAATATTTATAAAAAAACGGATCTCTCTTTAAGTCATAAGGAACAAAAAAATTATAACGAGTCTTGTTGTTTTTTTTAGTTAAACATTTAAAAAAATCTAAACAAAAATTGACAATAAAAAATTTACCGTAATGTGAACACTACGAAACGTCGAAATTAAGCAGAAAAAAAAAAACAAAAAAAAATTTTTTTTAATGGCAAAAAAAATTAATTTTTTTTTTATTTTGTTTAGTGATAGAAAGGATGTATATATGTACGAGAGAGTTTTAATTTTTTTGTTACTTTGCAAAACATAAAAAAAATAAAAAAAGATTCGAAATTACAATGGAGTTTATATGCAAGTTTGATTCTGATCATGTATTTTTTATGAAAATTATATTAAAATTAGTCCATAAATTATGCACGAATTTAATTATCATTTTTAGTTGTGAGCCAAAAAAAAAAAGAGAAAAAAATACGAAATTTTTAAAATTTTCGGGAAGCAAAAAAGCCTCACATGCGTTCCCATATGCGTTCAGAAACTTCACTGCCACTTCGGACTGGTCAATCAAAAAAGTAGAGCAAAAAAAATATATTTTTTAAACTTTATTTCGATCAAAAAAAAACTTGAGAAAAATTCTATAAATTAAACAGGAAAATACTTGTACTACCTTGGTCTTGGATTAAGCCTCAGAGATTTTTTTTTACGGAAAAAAAAAATTCCAAGGTCCTTCTGAGGCTAAAAAAAATTTAGAAAAATGACAACTTAAATATAATAATGGCGGTTGATAGTGTTTTGATGCGCGCTTCTCTAAAATAATTTCTAAATTTTTTCTTTCTTTTTTTTTTTTCTCTCACTCTCTTTATTGCTCTCTCTCGTTTGATTTGTTCGTGTATATACATTGAAAAATTTGAAAATAATATTCAAATGAACACTCGTTCTCAAAATTTCGATCTCCCTCCTCTCGTCGAAAATTAATCGAACACCCTCCCTCTGTAAGGAGTATAGACCAATTACCCCCGGGCTTAAAGGACCCTATGATTAAATATTTTGTCTTAGTTTTTTTTTTTTGTTGTTGTGAACTTAGAGGAAAGAACTAAAAAAAATTTATACTGATTTAAAAACAAGTTGATTTTTGATTGAAAAATAAAAACAAGAGAATAAATAAGAAAAAATAAAAAAATGTTATTGCACAAGTTGTCTTCTTAATTATTGAAAAAAAAATATCAAAATAAATTATACCTTTTATTTTTTTCTCTATCGTTCAGTTTCTTATCTAATTCTCTTTTTTTTTTATTTATTTATTGCTGAGGTTTCGAAATAATTAAATCACTGTCTTCTAATGTAATACACTTAGTATTTGTCTTTATAAAATTTGTGATTGATTTATAAAATTTAATTTGAGCCAACTCTAAAGGATTAAAATATCTAGTGTTGTGGATCGCTCATGATCTTTTTGTCCTTATGCTCAATCCAAAATTTCGCTCGGCGATCCGATCGTGAGCGACAAGCGCAATCGCAATCAGATCGATAGATCCGAACGGATCGCCTGCTCGAGCGAAAATTATTAAAAAGATTCGATTTCGATTAAAAAATCAGAATTTTAAGGCTAAGCAATCTTTGTGAGCTTGTTTCTTGGTTTGATTTTGAATAAATACCGTAATCCCCCGCACAATCCCCCTCCCCAATGCATACTGGTACAGAAAAGATGGAATTATTTTTATTATCATTGGAATTATTGTTTGTATTTTGAGACGAAATTGTGAATACCTTTGTCGAAATTTACTTGTGATTCATCACTAATTGTTGGAAAAATAACTAGAAATACCTAAATTTTATGAGTTACCCAACCCGGACCCAAACCTGAAATCCGAAATTTTTTAATATAAATATGAAACCCAATACCTTAAAATTAATGGGTAAATATGTCTAATGTTTTCAGCTCTCGTCTAAACCACGCAATAAACATGGGAAAGGAAGAATTATAATTTTTCTGATTGCAATAAAGCCTGGTATTTTATTTTTGAAGAATTTTACGTCGATCGGCCGACGATCGCTTTTTTTGGCGAGCTGATCGTCGCTCGCGATCGAGCGAAAACCCTCATGATCCGCAACACTAAAAATATCCCGCAAACTAAATTTTAACCATCAAAAATTCTTTTAAAATTGCTAACATTTTCTTCAATTGAGATTTGGAGTTTGATCCATTTATTAACGACTCAATTTGTCAAAAAGTTATGCCTTTGAGAGTAGTTTCGCACTATTTCTCTCACTAATCTGTACTTATGGCCTCTCAGCTTCATTTGTCGATTTGGATGGTTGTTGAAATTGATCTCTATATACAAGTTTAAGTTTTCGATCCCCTTAACAATCTAAAACATTGATTAAACTGAGTTCGGTTTAAAAAATCTAAGAATTTTAATTCGAATTTTTGAGCCATTTCTTGTACTGTGCCAAGCACTGTGCTTCTCTTAGAAGTTTTGCAATGCGCACCTTCGTCCAATTGCCATCCTGTTGAGTATTCAATGACAAATTTTGTAATTAACTTGTTGGGTCTAGCTGATCAACATACATGAAAAACTTTTCAACATACTTGAAAATCTTTTTGCAATCACTGACAACTGTGTAATCGTTTTTTTAAACAAATACAGTACTGAGTGATAATTTAATAGATAAATTATACAGGTAAAACCATCAGCATCAATCTTACTATTTAAAATTCACAAGTGTGAAAAAAGTTAGTTTTCACACATTCAAAATAAAAGGAAAAAAATTTTCCCACGGTCAATAAAAATCAAAAGTTTTCTTAATCATTCATAAATTTTTCGCACTTATTTTGTAACAATTAAAATCGAAAACAAATAAAATAATCTAAGCGTTTTTTTTTCGTAATACAAACGTCAAATATAAAATGAACCGAAACACACAGTAATCAATTAACCTTACAGCTAAAAGGTAATAATCCAAGACTATTGAGAGAGTGACTCAATTGTAAAGTCCATCATTTAAGTAATTTACAATGACCATGACGTTCATTTGAAAAGTTAGAACGATGATTATTTACTTTTAGATTTCCTGGATACACACATTTATTAGAGGGGAGATCCAAAATAGTAAAAAGATCCTTGAAAATTAATCTAAAACCTTTTAAGCTAAGCGTTTCGAATTGAAACAGGAAGGGTCAAGTTCATATCAGGATCACGATTCAAAAAATAAATTTAGGCCTACTAGAAATCAATTGGTAACCAAAAATGACTCATTCTTTTGAAAAGTTTTAGATTGTTCGATAACAGAAGTTTAATACTTTAACATGACTGTTTACTAATTGCTTAGTCTCATGTATCAAAAATCAAAAGTGAAAGCAGCAGAAAGCGATTTTTATTCTTGAAAAATCTATTAAGAACAAAAGTAAAAATAATCCTCTTTAATTTTTTAACCTCGGTTCACTTCTTGGATCAAAATGAGTGAAGTTTCCCATGTAAAAGCTCGAAGGTTCAAATCTAAGTCGTGTAAAAAAAAATTCAATTCGAGTTCCCAAATTATCCTCAGAGTTATGAGCAAAACACAGCATTCCTCTGCTCCTGGTCGTCAAACATCAGTTTTATAAAGCTTAACTTTAACTTTACTTTGTACTTTTCTTCTCCAAATAGGAGGTTAATTCTAATTAAATAAAAATAGATCAAAACGAGTGGATCTAAAAAATGAACAAGTATCACATATGAATTACTGGAACCAGGCAGTATTTGAAGGAAAACTTTAGGCTCAGTATATTTAAAAAAACATCTTGGGCATCTTTTTGAGTAAGTTATAGAAATAGAGTATAGTAGTAAAGTTGATCAACCAGAGCGCAAAAGAATTTCAAAGGAAGTTATTTATGTAGGAGTTTTCTGCAAAATGATGAATATGTAAAGCACGAATATTCTACCTTTACCAATCAAAAGTAAGGGATGCGAACAGAATAGGTGATGATAATGATTAAATAAACAATAAAATCCAGGAAACAATAATTGAAAAATAAGTTCAATCTGTGTTGCCAGTGCTGGTGACTTAAAACAAGGATACCGAAGGGATCAATGCAGCATACATAAAGATCGTCTCTAATGAGTAATGATAATAGTCTTTTGGTCGTGGTAAGAAGAGGTAAAAGAAAAATAAGTATCAAAACTGGAATTTTATTAATTTTGGGAAGCCAGAGGTAATCCTCGAATCCCCAAATTTATCAAAAAAATCGATAACTTTAGCAAAATTTACGAGCTTATAATTTAGTTTTATTCGAAGATTGAGCAAATGGAATAAGATTCGACACTTAATTTACTATATGTTGATTTCTCAAAACATGCTCAAAATAAGCCATGAAAAAAATTTAAATTAAATATATTTTTCCTCAGCATCAACTGGAAAAGTTAGTGATGTTCAATCCTCAGAATGTCCAAAAGCAAAAATAATACCCCCTCATTAAAGCAAATAGTGCTAAAAAATGTAATAAGAGATCATTCGAACTGATCCCAATTAAGCTTTAAAAAAAAAAGTAAGTTAGAGTTTCTGTATTCCTGATCGAGGCTAAAGCCCAGTTACAAAAAAATTAATTGTTCCTCTTCAATATTTTTTCGTGTAACTTTTTTTGATTAATAAGAAATTCTGAATTTATCCCAATTAGAGCTCGATTGAATTCTCAATTCATAACTGAAGAACAAAATTCCTTCAGCTTAACTTAGGTCATCTTAGGTTTAGATTGATGTTTAGATAAAGTTTCAATCGTTCTACGTGCTTAATAACTTTCGTCAGTTATAAATAAAGGGAATTCGGCATGTTAAAATTTTTTACTAATTTTAACAACTATTTTTATGAACGTTATAAAAGCTGTGCAAAGGATGATTTTGATAAAATAAAAAGAAATGGAATTTTAACAAATAAGAGTCGTATCAAAAATTCTAAAGTTCACAAAATTCGAATCCCCGAAATACATTTTTTGCTTTTAGCTTGAATTAAATCTTTTATTCGTTTACCATTGAGTGGGTTTTCTAGTTAGATTAAAAAAAAAATTTTCAGATAATTTTTTTTTGAAAAATAGATGGACTTTAATTTTATACACACGTGTATTAATCTAAATTTTCGACAAAAATGATTTTTCGGTTTCGACCGCTACAGATTTTCATTACACACACGCACACACACACATTGCTTAGAAAGCTCAACACGGCTTGCTCGTTCCTCGCAATTATTTTTATCAAATAGAGACAGTAAAGCCAACAAATTACCACATACCTTATATTTTAACCAATACTTACATGAACAAACACCTTCATTTAAATATAATTTGAAAAAATTGGCATTGTCAACATTTTTAAAGGCTCATTTATCATCACTTTTTTAGTGATTCTGGCTAAGCTTGGTTAGGCGGTTAACCAAATTTGGTCTACCAAAACCAGGTTAACCAAAAACTGGTTAGCCAATTTTTTGGTTAGCCAAATCTGGTTAACCAGATTTTTGGTCGAGCAAATTTTGGTTAACCAGATTTGGCTAACCAAAAAATTGGCTAACCAAAAAATTGGCTAACCAGTTTTTGGTTAACCAATTTTGGTCGATTTGGTTAACCAAATTTGGAAAATTCGATTTTGTATATAAATTGATATAACAAAAATTAACAGGCTGTATAAATAGTGGTTTTATGATGAACTTTTCACATTTCGTTTTTTGGATTATTAAAATATTGTGTTTAACGTCTTTTTTATTCTAAAAATTAATAAAAAGTTGAAAAGTTTAAATCTATCCAAAAAAAAATTTTTAATAAATTTTTTTTTCATGGTGTTACTAGTTATAATCAGAGACAACAAAAAATTGCGTTTTTTTTCTCAAAAAATTGTTGCAAAATTGCATCATTTTTTCCAGAAAATTGCGATGAAAATTGCAAAAAATTGCGAAAAATTGCGGAAAATTGTGGAAAAGTGCGGACAATATTTGACAATTTCGAAATTTTTATGCTTTTTCCGCCTTCAGAAACTTAAAATTGCATAAGAATATAATTAGATCACTAAAAATTTAACTTTACATTGAAAATGTAAAAATTTGATAAAATTTTTAGAAAAAAAATTAGAAAGTAGGAAAAAAAAATACCTAAGAAACTGTAAAAAATTAAGCTTTTAATGTAAAAATTCATTAAAAAAAGTCGATCCCTACAAAAAGCCTTTAAAAAAGGCAATATTTGCAAAAAATTGCAAATTAAAAAAAAATTGCGAAAAATTGCGAAATTGCGATCGCAATTTTTTGTCGTCTCTGGTTATAATTTGTTTAATTTTTGTAAGTTCATAAATTAAATGTCCTTTATTTTCATCTTGAGGTGATAAAAAATCAATTTTTAAAGTAATTTCTCCTTAAATTATGTCCCAAAAAACGGATTTTTTTTCAAAATTTGGTTGTATACACTATTGAGTGTATACACTCCAAATCGTAATCTTTAATTATTCAAACCAAATATCATGGTTGATTACATTAATTGTGTCGACAGTTGAAAAAATTTTTATCTTCATTGGAAAATTAAAATTCATGAGCCTTTAGAAATGAGGATTGTGAAAGATTGGATTTGCACATGGAAAAACATTTTGTAAATAAAGGATATGTCTTATAACTCAAGCAAATTGTTTAAAAATAGTTAGCATTTCGGACAACAACCGAAATACCTATTTTTACCTCATTTTATACATACAAATCCGGTCTTTCACAATGCAAATTTCTGAAGGCTCATGAATTCGGAGTGGGGAGGCAAAGGTTAAATTTTCAATTTTTTAAACCAACAAAAACTTCGTATTCTTTTGTTTTCCAGGCCGTGGATTACATTAATTGAGTCGACAGTTGACAAAATTTTGATCTTCATTGGAAAATGAAAACTCATCAGCTTTCAGAAATGAGTATTTAACCAGCAATTATTAGTACCAGACTTGAAAGCCTTAAAACACTTGCATTCATTTTTAACACGTACAAGAGTTTATTCGAAGCTTATTTGTAATGTGTATCAAGCTTGGGCTCCTTCAGAAGATAGATATTTGGCTGATTACTGCTGAAATTCTTCAATTTCACAGTAAAGTAAATATAACTAGAATATTTGTACATGCTGTGTCAAAAGTTACTTCAAAACCATTTTTGATGTTTAAGGATAACCTCGCTGAGATAGAAACTTTATGAGGTCGAAATGCAACTGCAAATTTTAGACATTTTTTTGAAGATGGATCACAAAGAGATTTTTTTAAGTTTTTATTGATTTTAAGATCTAAAAATGTACCTTCATAAAATAAAATTTAGAATTCTTCACTGCTAACATCATCATCATAATCATCATCATCATCAGCATTGTTAAATGTTCTATAATTATGTTTTAACGGTTTGTATCCGTAATTTTTAGATTTGTCATGATAATAAAAGTTCTTGTATTCAAAATTATGTGGTTTGTACTCATAACGGTGGTCATAAGATGTCTTAGAATTGTATGGTTTGTAACCGAGTTCATACTCGTCTTCATTTTTGTAATTGTCTTGATTATAACTTTCCTCATTATAATCGTTTCCATACAAAGATCTTCCAACATTTTTGACAGTTGAGCTAGCAGTCATGCGTGCAGTCGAAACAATTACTGACGAAATTGTTTTTTTTGTTGGTGAAGCAAAAGCTATTGAAATTGCTGCAAATGCAAAAAACGCGATGCTTAATTTTGAAATCATCTTTATCAGACTTATAAAATTTTTTATTTTTATTTTGATGAAATTTTTCTAAAATTTTTGGTAATATTTATCTCAAATGATATGGGTCGTTTTGATTTTAATTAAACAAACAAGGATTGTCAATTTCTAATTTTTTTATTATACGAAAAAAGCCTTCTAACTAAATAAGTGATACTAATTTTTAATTCATTTTAAAGTCACAAAGATAATTTTTAAAAAAATGTTCAGCTTAGCCGTAAAGATATCTCAATAATCATTTTAAAATAAATTTGAAAAAAGTCGAAACATGTGAAATCAACTACTGTTTTTTCACCGAATTAATGGCTTGCCGTACCGCTACTTTAAAATCGCAAATTTATCGTAAAATAATGCATTATAAATTTAGAGAATTTTTAGAACCGGTATGAGTACGCTTTGATACGGTTCAGGTACGCCGTTAATTCGGTGGAAGAGCAGTAAGCTTAAAAATTAAAAACTTGTTTGAATTAGCTCTCATTTTTCTATACTTGAAGCACTTAACCTAAAATATTTTCAATTTATTAGTCAAAAAGCATACCATACCTCATAGGTGCTTAAAATAAATAAAAAAAAGAAGTCCACTCCAAAAAAAACTCAGTATAAAAAAATAAAACAAAATAATAGAAAAAAAATTATAAAACTAGATGTCACTCAGCGGAATTATCGTTAGGATACTGTAAAGAATGTTTTTAAAATACAAGGAGTTCATTTGATCTCTTGAAATTAGACGACATAGATTGAATATTATCCTGGATAGCTCACTGGCTTCAACAAAGCATCCTTTTGGGTAGAAAATTTTATCTAGCAAGCCAATTGCTGCTTCATGTCACCTCTCCTAAATTCAACACCCAATACCCGCTCAGTTTGCTGAACTTGGCTAATGAATGATTCTTTCGGACACTTGTTATTTTGGAACTCTTAAGATACTCATTTATCATGCAAGTCTTCTTCAATTGGTACAAGAAAAGAATTTTGAATTTATAACAAAGCTTATTGATGTAGTTGATCCTAAACGCACCCAGTAGAATGGTTGATCTGGTATACTTCGACAGACAAAAGTTTCTTTTGATGAAGCAAGCTTGCGCTTTATCATATTCGGTTAACTTTGATTTTTTGATATAGGCCGCTTTAAGGCAATAGTTGGAAATAGGCTGAAAGTAAATTTCAGAAATTTTTGCAAAAACAAAAGGGTCTTGGTTATAAGCTCTACAACCTTGGCATTCAGTGAGTAAAGAGATCTTTGAACAATTTTTAATTGTTCGTCCCAAAAATCTTCAACGCGTTTGTAGTCCTCAATCGGAAAACCGAGGTAAATTAAACAGTCGACGAACGATATTTTTAAATGATTGAGATAAAAGTCTCTCTGAATCTCACCACTCGGTCTAGTGTCTAGACATAACAACATAACAACCGATTTTTTGGTATGGAAACGAATCTTCCAATTTAGCCAATACTCATCATATTTGTCCAACTAAGCTTGAACTGGGCTTATTAAAAAAATGTGATTGCAGTACGAGACGATTGAAGTGTTAAACTTACCAATCCTACACCCTAAGTTAAAATCAGTGCATAATTCGAGTATGTCATTGATGAAAAAATTAAACAAGTAAGGAGAAAAAATTCCTCCTTGTTTAACTCCATCGGTAATCTCGAACGGATCTGATTTGTGATTTTCGAATTTGATAACAATCTTTGATCTTTTGTAATAATTGTACAAAGCTCTCCAAAATAGTTCAGGAATCTTGTTTTTTTTCAGTTTGTAGAAGAGGCCAGTCCCCCATAGCTTTTCAAAAGCTTTCTGAGCATCAAGACTTGCAGGATAAGCTCTAGACTTGTTAATGTTGTAATACTGTATCGTTTTGTTAACGGTAAAAGGCGTGTTTACACGAGTGAAGATTTTTTTACCCATACTGATTGGGATGAATTCTGCTTCTTATATCAATATTTTACAAAATGATGTGTCTAAAGTCTTCAGGTCCTTTAGCTTCAGGTTTTCCTTTTGCAATCGGATTTACGAATGATAAGTTGATGCTGCTTGAAACAATACCAGAGTTAAAAATTTTAGAGTCGGGTTTTACCCAATTTTCTGATTGGTTAGTTTTTTTCTCAACCAATCAGAATATTGGGTAAAACTCGAAAAGTCGGGATTTATTACATGCCATAAATATCAAGACAAAACGGTAAGCTTATCAGAAAATTTTGATTAAACTTCGAATCTTAAAACTTCTAACGACACCATTTATTTGAATTTCTAAAGATTGAAAAGCAAAAAAAAATTTTCTATTCTAGAAGAGGTTTATGATCGTTTTGATCTTTTAAAAAATCATAAGCTAAATACTGCCCGGACGTTGGATGGTACGCCTTTTTTTCACTAGCCATGCTGTACTTTTTTTACAGGTTAGGATTAATTTTTGATCAATTCATAGAGCTGAGCTGAAATCGCGAGAAATCAAGGTTCTTTCATTCAATCGCGTCATTCTTAAAAAAATATTCGATCAGGTTCAAAAAGAATAAATTAGCCTCCAATTCATCGATACTCATAACACATAATTGGAAAAATTTTAACAACTCCAATTATTTGCTTTCCTTTTAAACAAATGAATCTAAACTAAGCTTTGAAAATTTGATCTTGCCTTATAAATTGAGCTTCATGGAAGACGATTTTTCCTTAGAAATTAATGTTAAGTTGTGCTCGCATTAAGACTTTTATAAACAGCTTCTAATCTTTAATGTTCAAATTTGAACAAAACACTGCAACTTCTCCTACTTTAATAATGCAAAATTAAACTTTTTTAAAAATAGAAGTTTCATTTGCTCATGTACTTTAAAAATCTCGCTATATTTTTCATTCACTTCTATTCAGACAATTTTATTGGTATTTTTTCAAATTTTAAATAAATCATAAATCTTTGTTTTTTATAATGTATTCTTTCTAGTTTCGTTAGTAACATTAAAAATTTACAATTTGAACAAAAAAAAATATTCACGTGTAGTTCAAAAGCAACTGTAAAACTTTAAAAAAAGTTTCTGTACTTTTTTATTTTAAAAAATATAAAAAAAACTGTTCAAATCTAAGTTCAAACTTATTCGTATTACTTGGATACTCTCTTTTTCAAATTTTTCTTTTCGTTTTTTAAAAATATTCCAATTCTCACTATTCATTGTTCTAAAAATTTTCAATTTTTTTCTTTATAGACTTAAATACAAATTTTTTGTTCAAATCAATTTTAAAAAAGAATGGCCTTACACGTACCAAAAGCACCAGGTTTCCAATCAATGCTCAAAGATGGAGCCAGAGTAATATTTTAATATCTTCACCATGTTACATACAGAATTCTTATTACTTTTATGGTCTAGTTTTTTTCTGGTATCGATGAAGTCGCTTTAAAAAATATTGAAGCTTGTAAAGAATTAGCAGATACTACCAAGTCAGCCTATGGCCCAAATGGTATGAATAAAATGGTCATTAATCACATTGAAAAGTTATTTGTTACCAATGACGCCGCTACCATGATGAGAGAAGTTGAAGTACGTCTACATTAAAACCTAAAAACCTTTTTTAATTTCTTTTTTCAATTAAGGTCCAACACCCAGCCGCTAAATTAATCTTAATGGCATCTGACATGCAAGAAAAAGAAGTCGGTGATGGTACCAACTTTGTTTTAATATTTGCTGGTCAATTGTTGCAAAATGCCGGCGAATTGTTAAGCATGGGTCTTTCACCAGTTGAAATTATTGATGGTTATAATGTTGCTTTGACCAGAGCCTTAGAAATTTTGCCAAGTAAGCTTTTTTGTCATAACACACTGAACTTTGACTATCCAGGTTTAAATTATTAATTTTTTAAGAACTTGTGTGTGATGAAGTTAAAGATTTGCACAATCATGACTTGGTTAAAAAGGCCTTAAAAAGTTGTTTTTCAAGCAAACAATTGGGAAATGAAGAATTTTTATCCGAATTAGTCGGAAATGCTTGCAGTAAGTTTATTCAATAAATTGATACCATTCAATGAGCTTTCATTATTGTTATGTTAAAAGTGAAAGCACTTAAAGACAATCAAACATTCAATGTTGATAATGTTCGCGTTTGTAAAATCCTTGGCTCAGGTGTTTTAAATTCAACAGTCATGCAAGGCATGGTTTTGAAACGTGAAGTCGAAGGAACATTTTCAAGAGTTTCAAAAGCTAAAATTGCTTGTTACAGTTGCCCAATGGATATTTCATCAACTGAAACAAAAGGAACTGTTTTGATTAAAAATGCCGAAGAACTTAAAAGCTTTAGTCGTGGTGAAGAAGAATTGTTAGAAAAACAAATTAAAAGCATTTGTGATGCCGGTATTAGAGTTGTTGTCTGCGGTGGTAAAGTCGGTGAAATGGCCTTACACTTTTTAAACAAATATGAAATAATGGCGGTCAGAGTTTTGTCCAAATTTGATCTTAGAAGAATCGCCAAAACTGTTAACGCTACTGTTTTGCCAAAAATTATTCCACCAAATCCAGAAGAAATGGGTTATTGTGATAATGTTTACATTGATGAAGTCGGTGATGTCCCAGTTATTTTGTTCAAACAAGACAAAGAAGAAGGTGCTATATCAACTGTTGTTGTTCGTGGTTCAACCGATAATATTATGGATGACATAGAAAGATCTATTGATGATGGTGTCAACAATTTCAAAGGTTTAACTAAAGATGGAAGACTTTTACCTGGCGCTGGAGCCACTGAAATCGAATTAGCAAAACAATTGGCTTCAATTTCTGAGACATATCCAGGTTTGGAACAATACGCCATTAAAAAATTTGGTGAAGCTTTTGAAGTTATTGTTAAAACTTTGGCTGAAAATTCAGGCAGAAAAGTAATTTATTTGAATTATTCGCTAAAATTCAAGTTGATAAAATTTTAAAATTTTAGAGCACTGAAGTTTTGTCACAATTATACGCTGCTCATCAAGAAGGAAAAGCCAATTACGGATTCAATATTGAAGAAGACAGTGATGTTATTGATGTTAAAGAAAAAGGAATTTTCGATTTATATTTGACAAAATACTGGGGTATTACATACGCCACAAAAGCAGCTATTTCAGTATTATATGTAGACAAAATTATTATGGCAAAGCAAGCTGGTGGACCAAAACCAAAAGAGAACAAAGATTATGATAACGATGATTAAATTATTCGTGAATTCTAATTACATTTTTTTTCTCTTTTTTTTTTAAATCGTTTCAATTATTTTATCAGAATTTAACAAAAAAGTACTCAAGATTTAAACCATCAAAAATTATTTTTAATTATTTAAAACAAAATTTAAAAAAAACAAACTTTTTTTTTGTGCCGTTTTTTTATAATTGAGTGAATAAAACTTAATAACAAATTAATATTACATTTTTTCTTCATTTATAATTGCACATGATATGATATACCGTAAACCCTCGCAGGGTATCCCACCGAGCTTTAAGTCGAACTTCTTATTTAAGCCCTGAGATTAAACATAAAAATCAGTTAAAAAACTTGTTCAAACAATTTTCATCATTCGATAAAAAGTAATATTGATGATCTTTAACAAAATCTCACTATCCTTCAAGAAGCGACCAAATGTTGAACCGGGCCAGAAGGACCAGCTTTTTCGCTTTCTATGTTAAGAATACTATCTTTTCTTCGTGTCAAAACACAATGTTTCTTTCGATATATATATTTATCTGATCATTTTTGGACCTTTCGGTCTTCTTTTTTTGTTTGTGTTATGATTTGTCCTTTTTTTATGACTGACACTTGTCCTTTTCTGATTCAGACATACGCAGAGAATGTCATACATAACTAAGCTGCCTCTTTCTAATCTCTATCTGATTTATAGACTGCTGTTTGACTAAGCAATAAAGCTGCTAATTTGCCTTTTATAATCTTCCTATTGATTTTATGTTATATGACCACATAGCAATGTTCGAGAATTTTCAATGGTAACTTTTTGATCATTATTTTGTAGATAATCCAGTTTTAAAATTTTTTACTGAGAAAAAAAAGCAAAATAATTGGCAAAGGATTTGACTGCTCTGATAAATTAAAATTTAATTGTCTTTATCCCCATCTCTCTCTAATCTCATAGCCTCGAAGCATAACACTCCCTTTAACAAGGACTTATATGAGTATTAAAAAAAAATGAATTTGCAAAAGTCTCAGGTCGACATCACACATAGGTGGAATCGGAATAGTCAAAGAGGACTTCATATTCCCAAATAGCTATTGTTATTGTGTTAAAATAAAAAAAGTAAATTCTTGTAAGACTTAATTAAACTGATCTTGAAAAATTTTTAGGTTTCTTTTAACCTGGTTTTGCTTTAACAGTGAGCTTAAAGCAATTTTCTTATGACTATAATTTATTGCATTTGTTAGGGTGGTTTGAATAAACCTTTTTTTTTGTTAAATATAAAACCCATCCTTATTTTAAATCAAATATTTAAATTAAGTTTAAAAATTTAGTATATTAGCTTAATTTTTTAAGCCAATCGCTGCAATTGCTCCATTTCCCCTTGCCGAACACCTTTTTTAACTCACCAAGACTCACAAGTTGCTCAAAAACAGTCTAACACATTTATTTTCATTTATTTTCTTGCATTGAATCAAAATTTAAAAAAGTAATTAGATAGATCTATCAATCTGAACTTTATATTTGCAGTGTTGGTTTCCAAACCAAACTTCCCATATAATTATAATCGCTGAAAAGTTGCGTTTTTTTTCGAAAAAATATGATAAGCTGTTTTTTGAGTAAAACGCTGTGGAAAGTTGCGAAATTTGCTAAAGTTGATATGGTTGCGCTCATCTAGGGTTACAATGCACCGTACGACTCGACTGTATAAATATTACTCTTAAGAAATATCAACTTTTAATGTAATTTTAAAAAATCAGTCTTAAATTAACTTTTTAAAGAGTCGGAATTGAATAACGTTTACTGAGAATTAAAATATTTTTGAGACCTAAAGTATCAAAATTTTTTTCACAATTCTTTAATTTAATGTAGTCTTTGTCTCAATATAATTACATAAAAAATTCCAAGAACTTAAATTACTTTAATTTTTCCTAAACTTAAAAAAAATAGCAAATATTATTTTTAAGGTTAAAATTTGTAATTAATTTTAAATATTTAATCAATGCTGCAAAAAAATGCCTTTCAAATTTAAATATTTATTGAAATTGTATACACAAGGTTCCACATTTACCTCAACAATGACAACAACAAAAAAGCTTTAAGTTACAATTTATTAGATTACAAGATTACAATTTTTTGCAATCTCTTACTTAAAAGAACAAGTTACTGAGTGAAAATCATTTAAAAAATGATTTTATCAATTTTTTTTAAAATTCTCATAATTATGCTCGCACAAAAATCGATATTAGGTAAGACTTATTTTATTATGAAATTCAATGTCCAGTATACAGTCATTTAAAGTGGACATAAATTACCATAATTATGAATTGGTGATTGTTTAAGTTACCTCATGCAATCCAAAAGTTGTATTATCTCAGAATTTATTTTAAAATATTTAAGGTAATGTTTGTCAACAAGAGAAACCTTGTGATGGAAATCCATGCGCTTGGATATCCGAATGGTCGTCTTTTATTTGTAATTGTCCAAATGGTAATTTAGGTCTGAATAAAACATGTGATTCAAACAGATGCCACCCGAATCCTTGTCATAATGAGGGTATTTGTTTGCTTTCTTCTAATAATGAGGTTTCATGTATGTGCCGAGAGGGCTTTGGCGGTTCGCTTTGTGAAAAAACTCTCTTTTCAGGTAAACTATTCATTTACATATTTTTATAAAATTTTAATCGAAATCTTTAGTTGATACATGTCAACTCATTTCAAATCCCTGTTTGAATGGAGGTAAATATTTTAAGTATTTATTTTTCAAATTCACTTGAAGTTGATTCAATATTAAGGGCAATGTACATCTGCACCATATAATTATATGTGTACATGTGAACCAGGATATACAGGACCACGATGCGAAATTTTAAAGAGTAAACATTTAACATAGCTAGTCAAATATTTAAACTGGTTTCTTCACTTTTAAGTTTGTGAACCTAATTTTTGCTTTAATGGTGAATGTTTGGAAAAGAATGGAATATTAATATGTGAATGTAAGCCAGGTTGGGAAGGTCCTTTCTGTAACAATTCTAAAAGTAAAGATTTTCACGAATTTTAAAAGGAAATCTTTGAATAAAATAAAATATTTTAGTTAGCTTTTGTGAATCAAATTCAAATATTTGCAAAAATGGTGGAACATGTCAAAATATTCTAGATGGAAACTCAAATTTTATATGCATATGTCCTCAAGGTTATACGGGCACATTTTGTGATTACCCTACAGGTTCCAAATTCAAATTATTTTTAATTCTTAATCATAAACTGATAAATTTTTATTCTAGATGTTGGGTGTGCAAAAATCGATTGTCGAAATGGTTTATGCTTTGAATCAGAAAATGGTTCTTATTGTAAATGTAAGACTTACAAATTAAATATGATTAAGACAAAAAATCTGGATTGATCGTATCTTTCTTAGGCTTATTGGGATGGAGTGGAGACCAATGTGACCAGCAAATAGGTAAAGCACATCAAATAAAAGATTTCGAAAATATTTTTAAGAAATTTTTCAAGATTGTGATTCAAACTATCCATGTTTAAATAAAGGAACATGTTCAAAAGGAACTTGTGTATGTCCAAAATATTTTAGCGGTAAACGCTGTGAACTAGTAGTCGCTCCTTCTTGTATTGTCAATATTTGTTCTAATGGAGGAACTTGTTATGATTTTTCAGAAAAATTATTTTGTTCTTGTCCGGAACGATTTTATGGACAATATTGCGAACAAGTGTGAAAAAATTAATTTCGTTTTGTTTTTATTTATTTTTTCTTGAAACTGACAAATAGAAACAATTTTTTTAAAATTAAATTTAAGCTTTAGTAATCTTTAAAGATTGCTTGGCAAAAATGAAAATTCTTGTTTAACTTAAAAAATAACTCGAGTAAGTTTTATAACTGATCATTCTAAACCCATAGCCCAGTTGATCCCTTGTACTGTAATTATAATTACCGGTTGCCATGCAACTAGATATCTGATCCAATCCAAAAAATTCCCGTACAAAATATGAGGCTTCTCCCAGCTAAAAAATAATCTTGAATATTTTTTGAAAGTTAAACAAATTATTAGCTAAAATTCTTACGGATTAGGAAATAATCGTTTTAGATCTACTTTTTCTTTGCAATAAGGACATGTTTGTTTTTTACCAACAATACACCAGCCACGAATACAAAACTCATGGAATCTATCAATTTTTTATAATTAAAATTTATTTGAAACAGTTTATTAGAATTTAAATCTTACATGTGGCCACAAGGGAGGGAAAATGTACTTTCAATAAGAGCGTCTTCGTTATTAAGAACCATTATAGGATTCGTACAGATTGCACATGTATTTGTTTCTAGAGCTCTTTGAGGAATGCCCGTTTCTGTATAATACTGAAAAAATTAATAATTAAAAATTTTAATTTTAAATTTTGAATGGATATAAGTTTACGCCTATTTTTGCAGCCATCAAATCACTGGATATTTCAGAAACATCCCTGCCTAAAACACCATAATAAACTCCATAAAACATGACTATAACTGAGGTGTCCAACGCTGCCTTTGATAAAAAAGTAATGAAGCCGAGGTCTTTAACTGAGAATTGTAAAAATTACTGTAGGCGAAATAAAAAATAAAAAATTTATTCCTAAAAATGTAAGCATTAACCCGATATAACCAGCTATACCAAGTAAATAACTAATTTTGTGAACTAGGAGAAACCATTTGTATAAAAGTCGAGGTGTTGATTTTTCGATTGGTGTTCGACAAGCTTTTATTGCAATTAAACCTGTGATAATTGTGAATATAAACCAAATTATAATGAAACGTACATGTCCCATTTTAAATGAAATTATTTGAGGTATAATCCACATGCCGAGCATGGTAACAAACTTCAAAAAAATTTTAAAAGATTAAAAAAATTTTTTGATTCGTCTGAAAGAACTTGATTTACCTGAAACGATTTAAAATGTTTATTTTTCCAAAATACTAAGAGAACTTGAAATACTACAAGTGAGACTAAAAGAATAAGAACCATTTCAGCGTGCATTGCTTCATGACCTTTATGTTTTTCATGCATAGCTTCATGTCTGAGTCTATGTCGCTCATCTGAACTCAGTTTAGATAGATCATAGGAAATATTTTTGACTATTATAGTTCCTGTTTTGACGTCATCGTCTTCCATTATTATATTTTTTTTATATGCTTTGTTCTTTTGTTAAAAATTACTGCTTGGTTCTTTTTCAATAATCGTGGATCTTTATTATTACATAGATTTCATTATCTAATTGCTAGGAATTCTATTTAAGTTATTCAAATTTTTTTTAAATGCAAATTTGCTTTGAGAACGTCTAATAATTGTTTATGAATAAAATATTTCAAATTATCCAAATGAAAAAAAATACAAGCAGTGTATTAGTTTTGAAATAAAAATGATTTAGTTAATAAAATAATATGAACTTAAGATGTGTGTTGAGTTTATTTTAGGATTTAAAAATTTTTTGATTTTGAAAAAAATCAAAAACGGCTGGGCGCAAAACTTTCGTTAAGTGAAGTGACAAACAAGGCATGTTTAGTTATTAACCTTATTTATTTATGCGCTGTGCAGTAAAAAAGGCTTAGTTTGATCAACTCGTATTTGTGTTAGATAACTGCACGTGATTAAAAATTCTTTTTTACCACCCCACAAGACGGATAATTATCAAATTTCAAAATTCTTTCAGAAAAATTAGCTAATTTAGCTAATATTCTGATTATTCATTTTTTTGATGGTTACAAAAATTCAATATTTTGAAGGTAGATTTCCGCGAAGGAAGACTTTTTAAACGGTTATTATTTCTGATATCATAATCGTAATAAAATTCATGAAAGTTTCTAAAATCGACTATTTTTCTGGTATCGGTCTCGGTTTTTCATTTCTAGGATATAAGCAGAGACAGCAAAATTGCTATAAGTTGAGGAAATTTAACCCTCAGAAGAAAACAAGAAATCGAAATTTGAAAAAAAAAGCAAACCTAAAAAGAGCTGAACCTTTCGGTAACAAACCAAAAAAACAAAAATTATGCTCGATAAAGAGAATTCCTTAAAAATCGGAAAAATTCTACTGACCTTTAGAAATGTATTGCAATTACAAGACAGTGTGTCAAGGAATTTGTAAATTTTATTAAGAAATTTGAAATCTTCAAAAAAAATTAACTGAACTTCAACCCAGTCAATCAATTTCAAATGTAAAACCGCTGAATGATCACTGAGTAAGGGTCTGTTTCATCAATTGTCCTTTTTACTTAAATCATAATTCTTATCAAGGATCCAGTATGCGATTTCGGAAGAATATACTTATACTAATCTTTTTATAAGTCGATGTCTTTGATCTAATTATTTATAGACAAATTATTCCTACCAAAAATAATATGAACAAGTTTTCAGAAAACTTATTCTTAAGTCTGAAACTTAAGCATAATATTGAACAAGGCATGTAGCATATTAAACGATTGCCACTTGTATATACTATAGAAATTTTATGTTGGATCCTTAATAAGAATTATGAGTAAAGTAAAAAGGACAATTGATGAAACAGACCCTTACTCAGTGATCATTCAGCGGTTTTACATTTGAAATTGATTGACTGGGAAATTGGAGAGCAAGGTTTCGGATAATCAATTCGTAATTTCTGGGCCTGGATGACAGTAGCAGGAATTTTTTTAAAAAATTTTCCAGTAACTAGTGTTGGTCGCTGGATTTTCTTTAAGAATTCAAAAATTCGCTCAAGATCAGATCAGCGAGTCAAGAGCCTGATCGCCGATCTTCTCGTAAAAAACAAAATGTTGAATCATTTGAATTAAACGTGCTGCAAGTATCAGAAATTGTGATACTTTTAATTCAAAATGATTGTTCGGTTATTAGGGCTTACATTCAGTATTTCTTCAAACGTTTTAGCATTTACTGCACTTGTATCGAACTTTCACCTTTTGCGGAGCGAACCGTAGCCGTAGCGTACCTACCGTCCTTTGAATTTCTTATGAATTAATTTTAAAAAACCAATAAGTAAAAAATTGTTTTTTTTTATTTTTATCTAAAACAATTAAAATCTTTGGAAAAAAGTAATTTTCTAATTAAGAAATTTTCATTTTTTTTTAGTTTCACGTGAAATTATGTTCGCAGTAATTTTAAAATTAATTCAAATTCAAAGATCGGTGGGTACACTACGCTTAAAGTTCGCATTCGGTACGGTACTGTTCGCTGCAGCTACGGAAATTGTGAAAATTCAGTGCAGTATCTAAATTTTTTTCCGAACGGTCGATCGATCGAAGTTAGATCACGATCAAAGTCAAAAAGATTTTGACCACAATTTCGATCGAGCACCCAGCACTTCCAGTAACCTTTGTCAAAATTTCATTATCTTTCAAAAAATAAGTGTTGTCCGAATTTTCCCAGTTCTGAAGCGTGTTAGAAATCCGGACTAAATCCGATCAAACAACATAAGTTGTGGGTTATTACGTGTTGTCGTTATTACGTACAGTTATGCAACTAAAATGTAACCAAAAATGAGCAACATCCTCATCCAATCCTGAAGATGATGCGCATTTTTGTTCACAAAATCGTTGCACTAACTGTAAGTCCCATTTTTTCACAAGAGTTTTAAACCAAGGTTATTGTTTACATCGTCTTCATCAGACATGCGATTGTTACACTTCTACTTTTTAGAACCACTTATACCTTACGATGTTCTTTACAGTCATAAGTACTTGAAAAAGAAACTAATGAAAGGATCTCATTTGAAAGATTCACCAAGTTCCATTCCAGGGTCACTGACGACCATTTGGAACTCTCTCTCTCTCTAAAACAACACTGTACAAGATATTTCAACTATTTCGAATAAAACTATACTCAAATTTTAAGACAAAGATGAACACAACCCATGTTAACTTAAATTTGCAAAATTTGGCTGATTAGTGTCTTCTTTTGAAAATTAACATAAATTTTTTTTTCCCTCAATGCGCCAAAAAAATTTCAATCTAAGGCAAAAACTGACATGCATAATCATTTAAAATAAATTACATTTGCATAATTTTTTTAAGACCCAATGAGTTATTCTTCTTCAATGATGTCAGATTTCAAAATAAAATGAGAAAAAAAGAAAGTTAAAAAAAGAGAACGAATGAATTTTGCAATATTTAATCATTGTTTCCAAATTAAATGTAATAAAGACACAGAGAAAAAGAAAATTTTTTAAAAATAAAACAAAAAAATAAATTTCCAAATTTTTATTTTTATTGCTCAAAATAATCTAAATCTTTTCTTTATAAAATCGTCATCTTATTTTAGACATATCAATACCAAATTTTTCAACAACAACAAAATGAATTCTGAGTTAGTAATGGAAGAGACTAATAACTGTATTCAAGTCGATAGTTGTTTAGTAACACCATCCACTAGTACTACTCTTAAATCAGACATCACCGAAAATGAAACAAAATTAGAATTAACCGAATCAAAAGAGAATGAAAATTCAAAACAATTAGTCGACACTTTTTTAAAAGCCTTATGTCACGCCGTTGTTTGTACAGAATCGAATTGTCGTGTGGAAAAATGCACTCAATTTAAACGAATAATTCAACATTCAAGTTCATGTAAAAAAGTAAATAGTCAATGTGATTACTGTCGTCAATTAGTTGCCTTATGTGTAGTGCATGCAAAATCATGTCAAGATAACTCATGTCAAGTACCTGATTGTCATGTAATTAAAGTTAAACTAGCTCAATTAGAAGAGTTCAAAGCTAAATCTCAGAGTATTATCGAATTTGTACAAACTAATTTAAAATTGTTAAAATTTAAATCAAAATGTCACGCTCAAATACAAACTGACTCGGATGCACATAAAATTGAATTAATCAATGAAAATGGTGAACAAGAACGAGTTCAATTTTTAGAAAAAATAGAAAAAATTAAACAAATACCAACTGAACGTATGACGAGTCGAGAAGAAAAATTAGCCAAATTTGACCGTAAATTACGAAACCATTTAGTCAAACAATTGATTGAAATAATTGTTGAAAAGTTTAGTTTAAAAGATAAAGATTTTTATAAAAATATTTCCTATGCAACATTGGTCGCTTATTTTATTAAAACAGAAGCCAAATTACACTCGAAAACAAATAATTCTGATGATTATTTAATTTTGTTAACAGAGTTTGTTCACAATTTAGAGAAAGAATTTTCAAAAAAAATAAAAAATCAAACAGAAATTGAGACTCAAACTGAGTGTGTCTCTAATAAGAGTAAAAGTTCTGATAGAGACCATGATGAAGATGATAACATTCCACCGAGTAAAAAAGTCAAATTTGACAAATGAAAAAAAAATTATTTTTTCGTTTTTTTTTTATTGACACTTTCTTTATTAAAAGTCGAATTTTAGGTTTATTTTTTTCGTTTTTAAAATTTTTACTTAGGTCCATTTAATTTAATCCATAATAACCACAGTAAAAAAAGGCTCCTCTTTTGACCCTTAATCACTAAATTAAATTTAAAATTCGACTTTTTTATTTTTGCTACAAAACTATTAGTTAACCTCAAGGTTAAACTAATAGCAAACAAAAAAAATATAAAATGTAAATTTTCTTGTCAGACTTTTCCAGCTGATAACATGAAAGTAGCTATCTGTTTTTTGTTGGTATGTTTTCTATGGAATACTTTCTTGATTTAAAAAAAAAAGTAAACTACATGTTATTCCTTATTGATTTGTATGAGTAGATTTTTTTTTCTTCTCATTTTTTTTATTGATGTCGTATTTTTGGTAGACTTAAAATTTGAAATGTAAAAAAAAAGTATTTTTTTTGTTTAAATTTTTATTTTAATAAAGTTGTTCAGTGGCTACTAAATTTTAATTTTATTTAATATCCAGTGGCTCTAATTCAATATTGAGATAAAATCGGTCCTTACTTTGGTACCTTATCTGACATTAAAACTTCACCGATTGATTGAATATAATTGAGTTTATGTATAAAGCTCCGAAATTACCAAGTTACAATTTTATGCGTATTTTTGAAAAGAATCGACCAGAGTTGTTCCTCAAGTCGCGATTTTCCAAGTCTTTACCCCAAATAGTCAAGTTAGTAACTTGACTTGAATTTTTCCAAATTTTGACTTTTTGGAGTAAAGACTTGAAATTTTTCCCTGAAAAAATGCTTTAAACGATAAAAAAACGATTTCTTTTCAAAGTATTTTATATGCTCTTCCGGATTTTCGAGATTAAAAGCGATTCCATATGTAAAAGTTTGTTAGAAAACGTCTTTTGAAAATCTCAAGTCAAGTCATGACTTGACTTTTGCTCTAAAAAAGACTAAAAGAATGATTTTGATTTTATATTTTATTTTGATTCAAACAAGTGAATGATAATTATTATGATATATTAAGATTTGGTTACAGTTTTAATATACACTAAATGAAGTTTAGTTTCAATAGTTTATTCAATAATTTAAAAGGATTGAGCAATGCTCTTTAACCTTTACACCAAATGAAGTTAAGAAAATAATTCAATAATTCAAATAATTCATTTACCGTTTTTCCTTGAGCTGGAGTGCGGCATTTATCTTTGAAATTTATGTTTTAATCCATGCATTAAAAGTATATTTTTTAATATTTTAATGGTTGAATAAGTGCGGCTTCAAAAGTGAAAAAGTTTAGATAGATGCAGCACCATAAGATAAAAAATATTATTTTTGAATTTTTTTCAAATGAAAAATTTAACCGGAAAATTTTAAATTACCTTTATTTTACATTCAAACGAAAAATTACATACAAAATTTTTACAAAATATGCTGAAATAAAAAAAAAAAAATATTGAGTTTTCTAATTTTGCCAAAGCTTCTCTTAAATCCGGACCTTGTACCATTAGTGGACAATTTTTTTATCTAATTGTCCACGTATCTAAAGAATTGTCCACTTAGTTATGTTATTTAATTTATGTTTATAATAAATAAACTGATTTGAGTCGAACCAATACTGATAAAGGTACCGTATAAATTGACAAAAAGCGCTAACATAGAATGTTTGGCATCAGTAGAGTCTATATACTGGGTCTTAATTAACTGCAAGTTTAATTCGTTATCGTTTTTGGAAGTCTCGCTTATTTTCTGACCCAATTTTAAACGTAAGTAGTTCAACAACGTTACGCCTTTTTGTACTTTTAAAGCTTAATTAAAAGAAAAATGGGGGGGGGGAGTGTTGAGTTTTTACCATCCTGTTCAATCCCAAACGAAAACCTTCTATTCAATTATAGTAAGCAGGGGTAATTACTTTTGCACATTTGAACCAGTGATATAAAAAATAGCATCAATTTTCAGGCTCCAACGACTTGAACGAACTTGGAAGTTTTTCGATTAAAAATCACATGCGTATAGATAAATCGAACCAAGCAGAACAGAATAATCGAATTTCAAAGTTTAATTTTAAATTCAAGAATCATCTCCTGCTCTGAATGAAATTTCTTTTGAAATTTTTAGTTTATTTTTCATTTCAAAGAGGCTATTGACTAATTTTTCGGTTATGAAATCTTTATTAAATAATGTAAAAATCAGGTTTTTTTAAAACCGCTTAAATAACTAAATTTTTTGATTAAATTTTGTCAAAACGTTCCTTTTGGTATCTTGAAAAAAATTAGAATGACTAAAATGTATTAGAAAATTATCATAGTAGAAAAGTCATTCTGAACATTAAAATATTTTAAAAACTTGAGGCAAAATTTTAGAATGATTTTCTAGGCATTTTGGATCGAGGATTTAAATGTAATGCACTAATTGGGTTTATTGTGACATTAATTTTTGACTATAAATTTCTTTGTTCTCTCATCTTAGATCATCAATTTTAAATAAAAAAACTTTTCTTTTCAAAATGAAAGCAGTAGTCAAACTAATTTGGTTATTTGCAATTGTATCCTTTGTAGTGTCTGATGAAATAACAAAAAAACTGACTGAAAATTCATCAAACAAAGCCACAGGACGATCAGTTTATGATGCATATTACAAAGGTTATGATAATTCTTATGAATCATATTACAAACCCTATAAGAAGTATTATAAACCTTACAAATACCTTTACAAGCCTTACAAATATGATTATGACATGAATAAATATGGATATAGAACTTATGGCTATGATCATGTGCCACATGATCATGTTTACAGAAAATCCAAGTATGGTTATGAGCGTGTTTAATTCATAAATCTATATTTAATTTTTATTAAATAAATTTTATTAACCTAATTCAGTACAAGTTTTATTTATTATACGAAGGGTTGCATTCTTATCAAGTAATTTTTTTTCGGAGTTATTGGGTCCCATCCAACATTCAGTTTAGAATGTGTTAAGAAAGTTCTTTAAAAGTGACTCTGATATACCGTAAAACCTCGCTATTTGCCCCGGGGTAAAAGCGGAATTTTTGTTTTTGGACCATGGGACAAAAGCGTTTTTAGTTCCAATTTTCTGACCATTTTTGCCTCATGGGGTAAAAACGAAATTTTCGGTTTTACCACGGGGCTAAAATGTAAAAAACTTTGTTTTTTATAATCAAAATCATTTGATCTCCTTCAGAAGAACACGCTATATTATTGCTTTAAAAAAATCTTAATTCGTCGTCAATTACATTGCACGGAACTTGATTATATTTTATCAAATAGATTCAATCATTTTATCCTCTTCACCAGATTGAGTCAATAAAAAACTTTTTATCCCATAGTTTTAGATCTAAGTAAATCTCTTCAGGTTAAAGATACTTTTTCCACTCATGAAGTCTCACATTTTTGAATAAAGCAATTGAAAAAAAGAAGAATGCTACACTATTTCCTTTCTAAAGAAGGCATACGTTACTATCCGGAATAACATATGAAGCGCATGGAAAGACATAGACTTCTTACATGTAAAAATTTAATGGCTAAAGGTGTGACACAATTGATTTGTTTCTTTGGGTATGAGCTCATAATTTTTAAACTGAATTTTCATTAAAAATGCTCCGAAACTAGGGGTTCTAATTGATAAAGGTTGAAAATATTTATTAAAAAAAAAATTCCAAAGATGGTAGAACAATGTTTTTTATATCCAAAAAAATTTTAAACATCAAATCATATTGAAGTTTGCCTATATTCGGCTTTGTGAATTTTTGAACAAAAAACAATTTGTACAAAAAATAATTTTAAAAAAGTGTTAATTTTTCTTACAGATAATATTTTGAGTCAAAATTTTATGAAAACTTTTGTATCACCTGAAGGTAATTTCCTTTTAAGCGGTAGTGGAATCGTTTAAGAAAAATTCGCATCAAACTTAACCAAAACCAGATTAAAAGTAAAGCTTTTTAAGCATTTTTATGTAATGCAAATGCATGTACTAATTAGAAAAGGATTTTTTCCAAATAATTCCGAAGTCATTAGGTTTATCAGAATTTAAAAAAAGCCATCAGGTGATACAATAGTTGTACCACATTTTTATATAATTTCAACTCATAAATATGATATGAAAGAAGATTAAAGGCTAGGATGTAATTATTTTTTGTACAATTTGTATTTTTGTCTAAACAATTCACAAAGCCCCTATATTCTCTTTTGTCCCACGGGATAAAAACGAAAGTCTCTTTTTTACCACGGTCTAAAAATTAGAATTTTAAGTCAAAAATGGAATTAAAAACGATCTGAAAAATGGAACCATAAACGTATTAGTCCCTGGGGCAAAAACGGAGTCTTCGTTTTTACCCCATGGGGCAAATAGCGGGGTTTTACGGGAGTTCAATTAATTTTAAAAAAACTTCATGACAGCGATAAATAAATAAATAAATAAGAGATAAATAGATAATTTATTTATTGCTTAATTCGATTTTTTTAGGCGTTAAATTTGATTTTCATGCATCAAAAGATGCCCTCGTCCAAGAAAAAACAGTAAAGTGAAAATTTTTTTCATTAAGTTATATCTGATTAGCTAATAGCGAGTTTTGACTTGTTTTCAAAGAAAGTTATCTATTTAGAAAAATAGCAAAAAACAATGTTCAAAAACGTCTTCTTTATGAGAAAAAAACTAAGAAAAACTTTTGTTTGTTGTCTCATTAACGAGTGTTGATCATGTCGCTTACAATTCCAAACTATCTTGAGTCTAGATCCTTTTTTTAGGAGTAAAGTCTTCCTCGGTTTACAGTTCCTGACGACTGTGGGTCGTCGGGAAATCTTAATTTTCGGACCATAGATTGAATTTTCTTAACATTGCCTGAAAAGCGTCCTGAAAATACGACAAAAAATAATTCCCAATTTTCAAAATTCGGTACAAGACTTGTACCATACCTGAACTCATATTCTTAGCTTTAAAAAAAGTTTTCACCCATTTTTCAAATTTTGACTGTTGAAGCTTTGGCATTAATAAGGGAAAGATTTCTTCCATTTAAAAAAATAACATCAATTTGAAGACCGAAAGTCAATTTTATTATTCGTAATTTTTTTTTAAAACTGGAAAAAATAATTTTTAATAAATTTAAAAAAGACGAAACACGTTAAAATAATCGAAATATTACAATCAATATACTCTTTTAATAAAAAACATAAAACATTTTATTCTATTTTGAAATGGCTGAGAACATTTTGCTGTACATTGCTTTTTCTTTTTCATTTGCTTCTTTAATTTTTTGTTTTGTTAAAGAAACAAAATGAACAGCTTCTTTATTTTCTGGATTAATTTCAACTACTTGACTAAAATATTTGATGGCATCTTGAAATTCGGATAGACCATAGTATGCTTGTGCCATACGGAAAATACCTTTTTCATTTTTGGCATCATGGTCTAATGCTTTATTGCATGCTTCAATTGCTTCACGGTAATCTTTCAATTTCAAACAACAAGCAGCTATGTTCAAGTTAGCAGCGAGTTGAAGCTTTACCGATGTGGCTTTTTCTTCTTCCAAGTCGTAAACTTCGTTTTGTAAAAAATCAACAATTTTGTTGTACTTTTTAAGAGCTGAATCATATTTTCCTTGCTAAATGAAAAAAGTTTTGAAACAAAATTCCGTAAAGTTTTTTGAAGATTAATTACCTTGAATAGCTCAGTTCCTTTGTTTTTAAATAGCTCAGATTGTTCAATCTTTTCTTTTCCATTTAACTGCCAGCTTTCTTTCGCTTTTTCAAAACTTTTCAATTCAACTTCATAAACAACATCAGTTGACTCTGGAATACCAAATTCTTTGTTTCCTTTTGAACCCCAAGCTTGACTTGATTTTATAAACAAACGAGAGTGTTCGTCTTTTTTGAATTTTGTCAAAGCATGTTCAATACCAGGTATAATGTTCAAACTTGAGCCTTCACCAACTTCGAATTCAACATTTTCTCTTTGATCAAAAACTCTACCAGTTGAATCCGTACCCTTCAAGTTGATTACTACACGAGCACCATCATTAGGCGATGAATAACCCGAACCGGCGTTAAGTTTACGTCTAATGATCGATTTATCTTTTTTTTCGCTTAAATCTTCGCCATGAAAATCGAATAATTCAATTTCAAAAACCAAAGTAGCATTGGCTGGAATTGTAGGTGGACTTCCAGCTTCGCCATAAGCGTATTCTGAGCGAATAGTAAAATTGGCTTTTTCACCACGTTTCATTGTTGGTACACCCATGTCCCAACCTTTTATGACACTACCTCTTCCGGCTTCGAAACTAAATTGTTCGCCTCTGTCTCTACTTGAATCAAATTTAGTTCCATCCAAAAGTGTACCAGTGTAATGTACAAAAACAGTGTCACCAGACATTGGTTTTTCATCACCATGACCTTCTCTTAAAATTTGTTTCAAAATACCACCGTCTTGATTAGGTGTAATATCGATGACTGGTGCATCAGAAACTTGTGTTTGTTCAGCAGTCATTTTTAAAAAATTTTTGTTTATTTGAAATATATTTTCTATCGGTTAAGAGAATTAGTATTTTTGTGTTGTAAATTTATATTAAAATGGAAATTTCTAGAAACTACTAAGAAAAATTTTCTAATGAATTAGATTAGATGGTTTTTTATTTTATGCATTTCTCGAAATTTCTTGTTAGTTCTTGTCAAGAGATGTAGGGTAAATTTCTAATTTTTTTAAATATTAATTCTAATGAATCTTTACATTTGATTTAAGTTGTTTAGGAATGCTGTTTTTACTTAACAAAATATCTAACCAGTTATTGAATTTAAATCATGTAAGACGATGTAAACTTTTATTTTAAAAGACATCAAGACGATGTTTATCCTTAAGTTGACAAATACACTTGAAATGGATAGTTTGAATTATGAAAAAAAAAATTTTTGAAATTATAATTTAAAAAAAGTAACATAAGGATGGTTCTTTTTTATTCAAATGAAATATTATACCAAAATTATTGTACTCCAACTTACTAAATATATTGAGTTTCCAAACTATTTGAAATTACTTTTTATTTTTCGAACCTTTTTAAAAATTAATCGAATCAAAAAATAACTAACAGAGCCTATTCATTAAATATAGTTTGAAATAAAAGCCTTAATAGTTGTCTATACTAGCCTGGTCGTTCACATGTTCAAAAAATGAAAACGTTCGTCCAAACGTTCATGAACGTAATTGAGCTTTAATGAATTCTCATTTTTGGAACATGTGAACGACCAAGTAAATTTAAGTTTTAGACATTCAGAAGCTTGCCTCAAATCGAGCATATGTACCCATTAATTTTAAGGTATTGTGTGAGTGTGGGTTACCCGAATTATTCAGGTTTTGGGTTCTGGTAGGGGTTGAGTAACCCATTAAATTTAGGTATATATACCCAAAATCCAATTATTGTCTGAAAAAAAAACTAAAAAACTATAAAATATCCAAATTTTATAGGTTACCCAACCCAAATCCATACCTGAAATCCACAATTTCTGGGTAACCCATTTTATACTCGTTTTCATTGTGAGTTATCAAGATTCCCTGGTAACTCACATCAACCTAATACCTTAAAATTAATTGGTACATATGTTTACCTAAAACTTTAACTTTAAGACAACTTAACCCGTTACATTTTTTCAAAATGTTTCCACGCGGAAAATCAAATATTGAAGGAAACTTACAGCGCTTATTCGAGCTAAATCTTGTCCACTCAGAATATTATCAACAGAGACGACACTTAATTGCGATTACAATTTTCTGCAACTTCTTTGAGTATTTTTGAACTAGTGTTGGTTAGTGGCCACGTGGCTGGCTGACCGGCAATTTTTTCAATTTGGCTGTTTGCATGACCGCCTAGGAAATTTTAATTCCATGGTAAGATAAACACTTTTATTAAGCTAACCACACTGAAATCTATAAGTTTGGACAGAGTTTTATTTAAAAAAGTCAGTAAATTTTAAGCTTCAGAAGTCTTGTTTTTTGACAAATTTTTCGCACATTATCAAATTTTTTTGCATTTTTAACTTTAAAAATGTTCAAGAGGCTTTTGGAACTTTTTATCTATTTTTGGTACTCCTTGGTTTAGGCTTAAAATCTGAAATCAACTAGCTACTCCACCTGTAGCTAGTACTTGTAATTACGTTTTCAGTTGCTTAAGTTGACAATTGAGTTTAACAAAGATAATGTGAGTAAGAAATAATTAGCAAGTTTAATGTTCATTGGTTGATCATTCTCACTTCAGCTCCGTATAGAGCTAGTCATTGGAAAAACACTGAGGTTTCGACTTAAGTAGTTTTTTCTAAATTATATTCAAGGCTTGTTTTTTATATTCAAGCATGTGTGATTCATACAAAAAAAATAACTCCGAAAAAAAATTCAAATTCACAGAATCAGACAAATCGCATAAGTACAGTGCAAATTTTGCACATTCAATATCTGCAAAAAATAATACACAAATGCAAAAAATTAAATAATGGCTATTATCTCTTTTCAAACCTTTTTTTTTTAGTCTGTCTTTTTTCTTCAAAAAATGGTTTCTACTTTTAAGAGTTGATCAAAATTTAGATGTTTTTAATTTTTTGATTTATACAATTTTAGATATACAAAAAAAATATTTGTAAATTTAATTTTTGAACAGTCAATACAGAGCTAAGCATGAGTGAAAAAATTGAAGTAGAAAAGATATACCAAAAAAAGACTCAACTAGAGCACATTTTGCTCAGACCGGACACTTATATTGGAAGTGTTGAACGAGTCGAACAAGAAATGTGGGTTTGGGATTTTGATCAAGAAAAAATGATCAAAAAAAATATCAAATTTGTTCCTGGTTTGTTCAAAATATTTGATGAAATCATTGGTTAGTCCTTATATAAGCCTATCCCTTTAATTCAATTTTTTTACTTTTTAATTTTCAGTGAATGCGGCTGATAATAAGATCAGAGACTCGAGCATGACCGTGATCAAAATCAACATTGACAAGGCTCAAAACATGATTAAAGTCTATAACAACGGAAAGGGTATTCCAATCGTTGAACACAAAGACGAAAAAGTATTCGTACCCACTTTAATTTTCGGTCATCTATTAACTTCAAGTAATTACAATGACCAAGAGAAAAAAGTCACTGGTGGTCGCAACGGTTTCGGCGCCAAACTCTGCAACATCTTCAGCACAAAATTCATAGTCGAAACATCTTGCAAAGAGAGTAAAAAATATTTTAAACAAACATGGCAAAGCAACATGGCAAAAACAACAGAACCAACTTTAAAACCAAACAAAGACGACGATTTTACGTGTGTTACATTCTATCCAGATTTAAAAAAATTCGGAATGGATTCCCTAGAAGACGATACAATTGCACTATTAGCGAGACGAGCCTATGACATAGCAGCTTCTACTCGCGGTGTCAAAGTCTATTTAAATGATAAAAAACTTCCAATTAGTAAATTTGAAGACTACTGTAAACTTTACGTTGCCAACAATTTAAACGAAACAGACTTTCTTAACTCAAATACCCAAGCTAAAATTTTATACGAAAGCCCTAACCCGAGATGGGAAATTGCAATTTCGTTTTCGGACATTGGTTTTCAACAAGTTAGTTTTGTAAATAGCATTGCAACGACTAAAGGAGGTCGTCATGTAGACTATGTTTGTGATCAAATTGTAAAGTATCTTGGCGAGGTTGTAAATAAAAAAAGTGGTAAAAATAGTACTCAAGTCAAACCATTTCAGATTAAAAATCACATTTGGTTATTCGTGAATTGTTTGATCGAGAACCCTGTGTTTGAGTCACAGACAAAAGAATGTATGTCTTTACAGATCAAAAACTTTGGATCAAAATGTCAATTAAGTGAAGAATTTTTAAAAAAAATATCTTCTAAATCTGGTATTGTCGATCGAGTATTAAACTGGCTCGCTTTTAAAGAAAAAACAGACTTAGAAAAAACAGGTCCAAAATCAAAACAAAGTAAAGTTAAAGGTATACCGAAATTAGATGATGCTAACAATGCAGGTACACGTGATTCAATGAATTGTACGCTTATTCTAACCGAAGGTGACTCAGCTAAGACATTAGCAGTAGCTGGTCTTGGTGTTATTGGACGTGATCGTTACGGTGTTTTTCCTCTTAGGGGTAAAATGTTAAACGTTCGTGAAGCAACTCCAAAACAAATTTTAGAAAATTCTGAAGTAACGAGTATTTGTAAAATAATTGGTCTCAATTTTAAAGAAAAGTACGAGTCTAAAGATTCGATGAAAAATTTACGGTATGGTAAAATCATGATTATGACCGATCAAGATTTTGATGGTTCTCATATCAAAGGTCTCATAATCAACTTTATACATTTCCAATGGCCAAATTTACTCAAACACGGGTTCATTGAAGAGTTCATAACACCGATCATAAAAGTTTTCAAAGGAAATATTGAAAAATCTTTTTACTCAATGCCCGAATTTGACGAATGGCAAAAATCAAATTCGGATTGGCATACATGGAAGATAAAGTACTACAAAGGTTTGGGTACTTCAACATCAAAAGAAGCCAAAGAATACTTTTCCGATATGAATAGACATTGTATTAAATTTGAATACACCGGCATGAGAGATGATTTGGCTATTCAACTTGCGTTTAACAAAAAACTTGTCGAAGATCGTAAAGACTGGCTTACTAAATTCATGGAAAATCGTATTAACGATAATAATAATTATTTGTATCAAAAGGACACTAAAAAAATAAATTATTCTCAATTTGTGAATAAAGAATTGGTGTTGTTTAGTAATTTGGATAATGAACGTTCGATACCAAGTCTTGTCGATGGGTTTAAACCAGGTCAACGTAAAGTCCTATTCGCTTGTATTAAAAGAAATTTACAAAAAGAGATCAAAGTTGCACAGCTAGCGGGTTCTGTTGCCGAGTTGAGTGCTTATCATCATGGTGAACAGTCTTTGATGGGGACTATTATTAACTTGGCACAAAATTTCGTAGGTAGCAATAATATTAACTTGTTACAACCGATTGGTCAGTTTGGAACGAGATTACACGGTGGCAAAGACGCAGCTAGTCCTCGTTATATTTTTACAAATTTATCACCATTGACACGGTTCATATTCAACCCGAAAGACGACCCGTTATTTGATTATTTAAATGATGATGGTCAATTAGTCGAACCGGAGTATTATTGTCCAATAATTCCGATGGTTTTGGTAAATGGTGCTGAGGGTATTGGCACTGGTTGGGCTGTTAAGATTCCAAATTTTAACCCTAAAGAGATTATTGAAAATTTGACTCGACTCATCAAAGGCGAAGAACTGGTCCAAATGAAGCCTTTTTATAAAAACTTTAAAGGCGCTATTGATCGTATTGATGATTCTCATTTTCTAATCAGTGGTGAAGTTGCTTTAATTTTTGATGACAATGACACAAAAAACGATTACACTGTTGAAATAAGTGAGCTTCCAATTGGATGTTGGACTCAAGTTTATAAAGAGTCTGTGTTAGAGAGCTATCTCCACGGGTCGGAGAAGACCGAAGGAGACAAAAAGGGACCGTTTATACCACTTATCAACGATTATAAAGAATATCACACTGACGCGACTGTTAGATTTTTGGTCAAAATGAGCTCAAAACAATATCAACACGCACTCGATCAAGGTGGGTTACATAAATTTTTCAAGTTACAAAAAACAGTTGGTCTCACAAACATGGTATTGTTCGATTCGAAGGGATGTCTTAAACGTTACGAGTCGGCAAATGAAATTTTGAGAGAGTTTTTTGAAGTTAGATCAAGTTATTATACCAAACGTAAAGAGTATTTGGAGGCTATGTTGGGTGCTGAAAGTGCTAAATTGAATAATATAGCAAAGTTTATAGTCGAAAAAATCGAAGGAAAAATCAAGGTCGAAAATTTGAAAAAAAAAGATTTGATTAAATTATTGTCTGATAAGGGTTATGAGTCTGACCCGGTCAAAAAATGGAAAGAAAAAGTTGCCAAAGAAAGAGGTCTTACGAAAGAAAATGAACAAGTTGAAGAATCTGATTTTATCGAAGGTGGTAAAGATTATAATTATTTGCTGTCTATGCCTTTGTGGAATTTGACCCTTGAGAAAAAAGAAGAGATCCTCAAACAACAGAAGCAAAAGTTAGCTGAGCTTAAATTGATCCAATCGAAAACATCTAAAGATCTTTGGTTGGAGGATTTGAAAGAGTTTAAGGGCGAGTTGGCAAAATTCGAGGATAAGGAACGTGAAGAATTGGAGATTTCGATAAAAAAAAATTTGAAGACACAAAAAAATTCTAAAAATTTACGTCACGAGTACTTACCTGATCCGAATGGTGAACGCGTTGTTGCTAAACCCGATGCTCAATTAATTGCCAAAACTGAAAAAGATGCTCAGCAAAAAGTTTTGATCAAGACCAAAAAAGAAGAGTCCAAGGCGTTGTCTATTGTTGATATAGTCACTAGTGAGGGTAAAATGGACGAAGAGAGACTTAAACAAGTGGAGGAAATAGCTACTAATTTAGCCAATCCGAACAAGGCCAAAGCAAAAGCTGTAAACACACCGAAAAAACCGGTTGGTAAAAAAAAAGATGATGGGGATGAAACTAATCTCGAAGCTGGTGAGACTAAAGACCAAAAACCAACAAAGACGCCGACTAAGAAAAAAGAAAAAATAGTCATTGAGACTGATGAAGAGGAAAGCTTTGATGAAGATGTTTTAGAAAAGAGTGTCGTAAACGTTGAAAAACGAACAACTGCTCGAGCTAAAAAATCAATCAGTTATAAATTTGGAAGCGATTCGGATGCTGATGAACCTGAGATTACGATTTTAAATTCGGATCAAGAAGTTAAGACACCAAGTAAAACCGTTGCTAAGAAAGGTCAGAAAAAAAAGAAAAATGACGATGATGATGACGAGGGAGATGAGTTCATGGTTGTAGATTCTGAATCGGAAGAAGAAATCAAGCCAAAAGGTAAAAAAGTACAAAAAAAACCTGAACCTCAAGAGGTCATAGAAGTTGAGGATTCTAAACCTAAAAAAACAGCTCAGAGAAAACGACCAACTAAAAAGAAAACAGACACTGAAAAGTCCGAAGGTGAGAGTGATTCAGATTTTGAAGATATCAAGAAGCCAAAGAAGACACCAGTTAGAAAAAATGAATCAAAGCCAAAAGTTACCCCGGCAAAGAAGACAGACCCTGAAAAATCCGAAGATGAAAGTGAAAACAAAAAAGTCGATGAACCAAAGAGGAAAAGAGAAACAAAGAGAGTTAAATCCGAAAGCGATGATGAAGAAAATTCGGAAGGTGATGACGAATCAGACTTTGAAGATATCAAGAAGCCAAAGAAGACACCAGCTAGAAAAAGTGAAACTAAGCCAAGAGCTACACCAGCAAAGAGAACAAATACAAAACGTAAAAAAGTCGAATCTGATGACGGATCAAGCGAGGATGAAAAGCCTGTGAAAAAACAAGCTGCCAAACGAGGCAAGAAAAAAGTGAGTGATGATGAAGATGATGAACTCAATCAATTAGATTAATTTTTTAATTGTAAAATTTTTTTTAAATAATTGTAATTAGTTATTTTTTAGTGTCCTTAGGGATATTTGATGTTTAAATTTTTTAATAAATTGTTTTTGTTTTAAAATCAATTTTGTTTTTCTTTAAATTTAAATTCCACCCAGTGTCTGCAATATGTGAATTCTCAAGTTTACAATGTTTTTCTTCGGACTGTAAATCAAAAATTTATAAAATTTCATGGGGAGAGAGTTTTTTAAATCTTTATCTCGCTTCGTTAGAAGCCATAATCTATCAATCATAAATTTAGCAATTTATCCGAGTTGTGTGTTTAGCCTCGAAACGCGTTAGGTCCGTCTGCATATTTTACTGCAAAAACTTATATTCGACCCAATTCGTATAGCTAAGAGATGATTATAAATTTTGAGAGTCTAAATCACCGACGATCAGCTCTTCTTGAGTCATCCATAGAACAACTTGTGAGCTTAAGTGAAGAATTTAAGAACGCTGATTGTCTCCAGAAAAATGAAAGACGAACTGAACAGCTTTGCAACAACGTGATACAGAATGTGGCTAGGAATTAAGCCTCTGGACAAGTACCGAATCTGTAAGATGGTGAATCAAAAAACGATTACTGAGAAGTTACAGACAAGACAGCTTAGCTGGGTGGGTCACGCACTGAGAAGACCAGATAACGAACCAGACAAGATATTTTTATGAATGGACTTTTATGAACTTAGGACTTTTTAAAAACAAACGAGGCCGTAAGCCTTGTTTGCCTACTTCAAATACATATTAGAACTATTATTTCCAAAACGTGTAGAGGTAACAAGAGCTGAAGTTGAGAATCTCGCAAGTAATGATTGACATTGACCGTATTTCTGGATTATGTTCAGCTTGAAATTCTTACAGATTGAGGATCACTTTTTATTATTTCTAATTGTCCCGATCAACGGTTTTTCTGTTGATCGTGATCAAAAATTTCGGTCTTTGCCCATCACTACTCGCAAGTAACCGCAGACTCTGGAAAAAACGTGGCGTCAAATGCTGCAAAACAGTATTTAACTGAAGAAGTGCTCCATATAAAGTTTTATGAAATTTCATGTTGTGTTTTGTCGAACGTTAACGTTCAATGTTGTAATATTTAAATCAGATATATGTCCCCATTAATTTTAAGGTAAAGGGTGTGTGTTGATTACCCGAAAATGCAGGTTTTGGGTTCGATTAGGGTATGGGTTACCCAGGAATTTTGGATTTCAAGTAAGGGCTTGGGTTGGGTAATTTATAGGTTTTGGGTATATATACCCAAATTTTATTGGTTACCCAACCCAAGCCCTTACTTGAAATCCAAAATTTCTGGGTAACCCATACCCACCCAATGCCTTAAAATTCATGGGTAAACATGTCTGATTTAAAGTTACACCTCCATCTTAATTCTGCAGCATTTTCTTCCCAATTAATTTTAAATAAGTCAAATCTACGGAATAAATGAGTTCAGGTCTGCACGAGAAAAATAATTTCTGGCTATAAGTCATTGGTCAATTTTACACATTTAAGTTAAAAATCAAAAAAAAATTTATTAAGAAAATTAAAAAAAAATATTTATCCAAATATGTAACAGGAAAGTATTTTAAAAACGTAGAGATAAACCAAAAAAAAACAACAACTAAATTTGATTATAAATTGGCTGTGCTGCGCCTTTTGCCATATGTGTTCTTGCCACATCGTTCAAACTTGATATTTTATTCTCTTTTTTCCATTTCATTCTTCGATTTTGAAACCATATTTTAATTTGTCTCTCAGTCAAATGCAATGAATGGGCTATTTCAATACGTCTACGTCTTGTCAAGTACCTTAAAACCCCCCCCAAAAAAAGCTTAAATTTTACGATCTTCTAACTTAAAATTTATCAATTTTACTTGTTAAAATGAAATTCTTTTTCTAACTCTAAAGTTTGGTATCTTGAATATGATGTTCGTGTTCGTTTACTATCATAAATATCCAATTCTAAACGTACACAAAATTTTATAAATTTGTTTTATTTAAAGTTTCAGTGTTTTAAAATTTACCGTAATCGTTGCATCCATGAGTTTTTTTCATCCAAGGATATATTTTGGACCCTTCACTTTCATCTAAACTCGAGTCTAAATTTTCAGTTTGATCTTTAGAAATTTCAATTTGACTTTCCATCGATTTAGAGCCAGAATTTTTTAACTGTTCAAAATCATCCGCTCTACTTGCACTATTTCCACCATTCCATCCATTAACAACACAATTCGAACTATCTCCTAAATAATAGTTTGAATAATTTTGTTGAAAAGAAGATGCGTCATTACACACCTCGTCATAAAATTGCATTTGTTGAGCATTTTTAGAATATTTCAAAGTCTCATAAGTAAGCTCATTTGAGTTTGTATTCGAAGAATTTGAAGTGTTGTTGAGAGAAGGATAAGAAAATGACGATATAGCATAATAATCAGTCATCTTTTTATTCAAATAGAGATGTGAACCAAATTAATAAATGGGTTCCAATAAAACTCAAGATTTATTATCTACAAGATAAACCTTTAAAACAAAAACGAAAGTCATAAATTAAAACTTGGAAACAAAAAGAGGATTCGCAATTGCTACAAAAACTGTTTATTTTAGTTTTTTTTTGGTCGTTGAAAATATGAAAAAGTCTTTTCTTTTTTTTTTCTTTATTGTTTCAAGACAAAAATTTGACTGTGATTTATTGCTAATAAGTTTGGTATAGGCCTTTTTTTGAGAGATAAGAAATTCTTAATTAATGTCGTGTGTGTGTGTGTTAAAATTTAAAACAAAAAAAAATTTTATTGGTTTAAAAATAAAATAATATTTCAATTTTAAAAATTACAAACCAATCATTGACAAGAATTAGGAAAATATATTTTTTAAATAAATCTCAAAAGTCACATCGTTTTTCAATCTATTTATGCTACAAATTTGGGAAATAAAGTGATAATACGAATTTGATTAGTTTTGTTGTTGTTGTTGATTCGAAAAAATAAATGAGTCCATGGCGTGATGATTCTTTTTGTTTTGTTATTACGAATGAAAAAAAATCGGTATCGGTATTCACAAGTTAAGTTAGCCAAAGGCTTTTCTAACAATAATTCTAAATAAACTAAACGACTTTCTTTTGATTAAATTGCAATTAAAGTTGTTTAAAAGTTTGAATTCTGTTTGGTCTAAGGTATTTTTTATATCAAAGGCTAACTAAAACAAGAATTTCGCTATGATCCAATGCGAATAATACATAACTAGATCGCAAGATGTTGAGTAAAATAAGATAAGTCACGTTACTGAATCACCATCTAGTTCGTGATAAGTTTTCTCGGCTCATTTTTCTAGTTAGATCAAAATTTTAATGAAATTACAGTAGATAATTTGGTTAACGGTAGATAATTTCCTTATACTTAAATATAAGGACAGTCGACTCGCGATAATCCGTATACAAAAAGCCCTAGAAAATTGTTGTACGGATTAAAATCTACGGATAATCAAATACATGTAATAGTATCGGAAAGGGCTTCGAGCCCGGGTATTTCTGTTCGGATGTCAAATTATTCGGATTAAACTGTATACGGATTATCGCGAGTCGACTGTATGTAACTAATGAGAATATTGATTGGAAACTAAGTAATCAATTGTTAGTTGGTTAGCTTGGATATCACATCTTCCCTCTTTTTTAAAATCGAAACAACATGGAAAGCTTCATATAATTGATTGCATTCTCATTAAATCTATCACTAATCTTTTTGAGAGCATATCCAAACATTAATTTGAAATCATTTGAACCAATATGGTTCGTTTAAGTCAGGCCATGACTTGTTTAACTGAGTGCTTTTGAAACTCTTTGGTTTTCGACTCATTCATGAACAATTTTTTGTTTCTTCTCCATTCAAATTAACTTTGGATCGACTCTGAACCTCCTCGACTGGCTTAAAGTAATCTTTGGTGCTTTCATCATTGTCTGTATCATTGCATGCAATTATCGATCAATACGCTCTAATTTTTTCTCTTTAGTCTGCTTATCTGACTGCTTCATGGATCGCTTTTTTACTTCATTTTTGATCGTTTCTTGGATCAATTCACGGGTCGATTCATGGACCACTTTTTGGACTGCTTCATGAGTCGCTTCTTTAATAGCTTCTTTGACAGCTTTCTCTGTTTTGTTTTTTTTAGGTTCACTTCGTTGGTCTTCTTGTTCTTTTTCGTTGCTTTTTTGGAAACCGTTTCCCAGATTGAGTTTACATTAGAACCGTAATAAGTCTATGGAAAATTGTTGAAGTCGCATCTGCAGCTCCTTAGTCCAAAAAGATTGCAAAGAAGTGTCACAGTTTACACTTGGCTTATGTCATTAACCTAATACCGAATACCCTACTATAGTAGGGAGCTCAGATGGTACCGTCCATGCAGAAGGTCAAAGGTTCAAATCCAAGTCGTGTCAAAAAAATTCAATTCGAGTTCCCAAATTATCATCAGCATACCTCATCTTCTGGTCGTCAAACATCAGTTTTATAGACTTTACTTTGTATTTTACTTCTCCAAATATGAGGTAATTAAATAAAAAAAATAAAGACATATCAATTAAATCGAGCAATTACGTTAATCTTTTTGAACAAATAAAAAATTTTCGAAATGCTTTTTTCCAAGCCGTTGAAATTTTTTTTCTAATCAGACCTCGATTTTGTTAACACTCACGGTCAGATTAAAATTGTTAGCAAAATCGAATCGAAATTACATTGTGCTTCATTTCATTACGACCGTAATTTCAAATTCGTTAACAAATTTGAGATTTAACAAAATCGAGGTCAGACTGTAAAGGTTACTAATCAGAGTTGATTAATTCTAATCCATTTTAAGACCTTTTTTCCATTTAAAGTTAATTAGGTGAAAAACCGGGATAACCAGGATAAAATTTGAAGTAATCGCTTAAACCATTTTTACACACATATAACCCATCGGGAGAATGTAATGAACATTCAGGTTAAACAACTTTAGGATAAACAGCCATAAACGTGATAGCTGCAAAAAAGGCATCCCAATTCACCCTGTTCTCCATAAATTTCACCCAATTTGCTCTTACTTTTCTCCATGCAGCGATTGTAGCTGTAATATCGATGTACAGCAGGATGTTGGAGTATCAGTTAATGTTAGTGGGGTGTAACTGGAATTTGTCAAGTGAATCAGCGGTCTAATTAAAAATGATGTTGAATGTTGGGGCTGGTGTTGAGGACATGTACTCCTTTCGACTCCATCTGACCACTGTATCCGTTTGCTTTTCTGTTGCATCACTATAGAATTCGATACAACGAGGATCAGGGGACTTCTCTTTAGAGTTTACCCTGTTAATTTTAAAAAGAAGATAAAATCAACTTAAATGACATACTGTAAACTTTTTAACCTTAGAGTCGAAGTCAGAGTCTGAGACAGAGTCTAAGTTATGGGTCTTTACTCGAAGTGAAGAGGCTTTGAGTTAGATTAAGAGTCGTGTAATTTCCGACTCAGGCTCAGACTCCCACTCTGACACCGATATGTTAAAAAATTTAGATAAATGTGATTCGGATTAAAGAAAGTCGACGGTACATCCAAAAATGATTGGAAAGCTATTTACATGCTTTGAACTTTTGTGGCCATTCATGTATTCCTCTTGTGAACTTTCATGAACTAATGATTTTGAAAAGACACCATTGATTTAGGGGTATCAACTGAAAGCTAAAAATCTCTAGTTAAAGCTTGTAAAACTAGCTTTCATTTGATACCTATATAGTATATTGATTCTTTTTAAACAATTCTCATAATGGTACAACAGAGAAACTGGTATGATACCTGATTCAATAAGGAGTTCAGAGTTTATTTTTAAGAGAGCATTTTTGAACTTTTTTAATAAAATAGATTTCAATTCTTAAAAATAAAAAAAATGAGTATTTTCAATATTTTATTTCTATTAAAACATGATCAAATTTAATTCTGCGAGTATTTCTAAAAATTTACAAAGTTTTACCTTACAAAATCATTTTAAAACTTTTTTTGTTATGACTATAGAACTATCAAATTTGAACTCAACTGTTAAAATCAAAATTTTTTCAACACAAAATTTAATACTTTTTTTTTTTAATTTTCATTTTTTTTAGCTTCCAATGCTGCTCTTGCTTTTGGCTCAAGCTCTAATTTTCTATAAATACTTTGCACATATGTAAAAACACATTTCCAATCTGGTTTATTTCCCATCAATATCATATCTTCTACGTCTAGTAACGGGGATATATCACATTTATCTCTTTAAAAAAAAACAATACTAGGAAGTGTTCATCTATTTTTACAAATTAAAATTTCTCCTTACTCTGCTACTTTGAAAGCTAACGTAAAATTTCCTTTACGATTTTTCGGATTTAGTAATTTAAAATCAAATGTCTCTGGGCATTGACTGTGTATAAGAGCGCAAAAAGCCATACCATCAGCCCAACTTGATGAAAAATTTTGAATATTCACATTCTTCAAAAATAATTTAATTAATCACCAAAGGTTTCCATATGACGATTTTAAACTTACTGGATATCCTTCTGTTTTTATTTGACACCATTTTAATAAATTATCTTTAATTGACTGAGGGTTGTTTGAATTGTTGTTGGCAGCAGACGCAGTTGGAACTGAAGTTGCCCTTGGATAAAATTATATTTTACAAAAATTTTAGTTTGAAAAATTGTAAGAGTACTTTCCGGATCCTCCAGCTTCTTTATCTTTGTTTTGAAAGAGTGCAAAAGCCGAAGCTGGTGAATTTTTTGGTCTAGCTGAATTCATCGAGCTTGTTTCTTTAACAAAATAAAAAGATTAACAAAAAAAAACAAAAATAGAAATGAAATTATATTTTTCAACTGAATCTTTTCTCTATTCTCACTTAGTTACAAATAATTAATTGAAAGATTTATTGTATTTTTTTTCTTCTTTTTATTTTTCTTGTTTTTTGTTTCTCTCAAAATGCTTAAGCAGGATTTATTAGATAATCGAAAATTTAATTATCGTTTATATTCTTACGCAAATAAACAAAATTTAAAAAATTGTTGAGAAAAATTTATTTTTTTATTTTTAAATTTTTCCTTTTTTTTTGAAAGATTAATTCGCTAATCATTTTTAAGTCTGTAAAACAAATGAAAATAATGATTTTTTACTTGAACTAGCTGCACCGGATGGTATGTTTTTTGCTTTGTTTGAATCTGAAGTTGATTTACAATCATCTGTTTTCTCCTATGAAGAGTTTTTTTTAAGAAATTTTATTTTTAAATTTTTAAAATTACTTCATCTGAATTTTGCTTTCCTTTTGCCATTTCTTCAAAGTGTTCCAAGTTTCTAAATTTCAAAATTTTGTCTCTCAAAATTCTTCACTCTAATCTTAAAAAAATTACTTTTTTTTTTCTTCATCAGCTGCTTTGGCTTTGTCTTTAATGTACTCTTGTCTCTTTTTGCTGGCATCATTTTCAATTCTATCAGCAGTTGATGTTTTAGCAAGTTCTTCAAGACGTTGAATTTCTTGTTTTTTTTCTTCTTCTTTACGATTTTTACGGTCTTCGATATCTTTTTCTCTTCGTTTTTCCCTTTCTTCAATCTCTTTAGCACGTTCCTCTTTTTTTAAAAATTATTTTTTTTGATGTAAATGCGAATTAAACTCTAAATGGTTACTTGATTTAACATCTTTTACAGCTAATAGACGCTTTCGTATTACTCTTCGCTCATCGAACTCAGTTGCTTCTGACAGCTTTGAGAAAAGTTAATTAATCTTTTTACATAAAAAAAAATACAAAATATGATCATGCAGCTTAACTAGCATAAGTTTTAAGGTTAAATCAAATGAGTTTATTATCTTTAAACCAATTTAGATATGAAACTAACATTTGAAAGATTCATTTTTTAGTTCTAAACTGTTCTTAGACGATTTGTGTTGATTAAAGAATAAATTTAGAAATTTTTAGAAGGGGTGTTCTCAGGTTTTAGAAACCGTGTAACACTATACATACATAAAATAGTACACACGTTTTTCAATAATCCAAAAAATAAAGGCAAGGATTCTGAAATTACCGGTTCGGACGATTTTTATCAATTCAAACGACATCTAAGCCCGCATTTGCAAATTATTATTTTAGAAGAAATCAAAAATCACTAAGATTTCGACAATTTTGACTCAAAATGCTTATGTATGAAAACCTCTAAAAACATATTTCTCATTCAGCTTGTTCCTCCAAAAAGTCGTTTTTAGGCGCTGAAAAAGGCATCAATTAGGTCATCTTATAAAATATTCATGTATCTTTGTTTTCATACATAAGGATTACCAACAAATTGTTCAGTATTTTTTCTAGTTTCAGAATTTGTATTTATCTTAGGGGTGAAATTAACACTGCATAAGTTATATCAAAAAAAGTAAAAAAAAGGGTTAAATTTACCCTTTTTTCCTTAATTTGCAACCTTCAAATAAGTCAAGGATCATTGAAAATACTTTTAAATTGTAGAAAATTTTACGCCTTTTGAGAATATGTATAAATTATATGTGGTTGAGGAGTAAAAAAAAATTACAGGTTAAAAAGTAAAGTATGGTTTTTGAGGGGTCTTGACACTTCGGACCCCTGGGGTCTGAAAAAATTATTTTGGACACCCCCTAAAAATTGTCTTTCCTAGGTTTTCATAGATGTAATTTGAGGTCGAAGTTCAATTCAAAAATTTGTGGACGTTTTGCATTTCCGGAACCTTACGTTAAAATAGAGATGTATAAAATTCGATTTTTTCGTGATTTTTTTGAAAATTTTCAATTAAAACCCGCTTTTTTACCTTTTGAGACCCTTCATTTTTAAAAAAATTTACTATATCTAAAGAAATTTTCAGTCCATTTTACATTTTTTATAGGTAGTGAAACTATTCTTGGAAACTAAGGTTTATGACAAAAGACTTAGACTATGTCTACAAGCCACCTTTGGTGCAACTTGCTACAATCAACTGTCATAATTTTTTTTTGTTTTGTTACGGATATATGTGATTCATTTTTTTAAACTTTTCAATGGTTTACGCATCTTCTCTAGATTCCTCTTTAAAAAAAGAAAGCATCTTCATTTACGCTTGTGCGCTTGAATCGTGAGAAAACTCCTGAATTTCACCCAAAAATGTGGTAGAATGGTATCCATTTAATAGAGAACTTAAGTAGAATTACAAAGTCAATAGACATGACTGATCTTTCACGAAAATCGGATATTTATATTCTGTAACCGTTAAATCATGAGTTAAATTCGCTGACCATTCTCTGTTTTCGTTCGAAGGTGTCTTTGCTTTTTTTTAAAGCTTACAGTTAAGTACGCAGAATAACGTAAACTCTAGTTGAACTGTAAATTTCTTTGGTTATATTGTCGCTTCCCGTACCCGTACTGAACCATATTTTTACAAAAAAATGGCAAATATTTGATGCACGAGTGCGGTAGGTAACCAATTCGGTCCAAGTTTAGTTATTTAAAATAAAAAATGATTGAAATCAGGCAGCTCTAAATTATTTCATTTACAGATTACATCCAGGGCCTAGGGGTGCGCTAGTAAAAGAGTTCACTTAGTTTATTCAAATTAAAACAAATAATTCAAATATTTCTTGAGTTATTTGAACATAAGAAATGTTCTTCATGGCAAATTTGTTTCAAAAAAGTCTCAAAAATTAAATTTACCATTTTGTTTAGTTGAGCTTCATCATCAATTTCATCTATTTTACTTAGATCAACCATTTTTTGGTACTTTTTGTATCAGTTCAAATTATTCCAGACAACAAAAAAAAAAAAAAAAAAAAAAGTTTCTAGAAATATTTCATTATTTGTATTATTCTAGGTAGAATACAAAAATATTTTAGAATTAATTATTATCAATATGATATCGACGAAATACTAAACTGATATTAAAAAGGATAATAAATAGAATAAATCTAGAAGTCGAAATCTATTTAACGTAATTTAAGTTGTATTCTCTTCTTTTTTCTTTTTATAAAATATTTTAACAAAAGTTCTCTTCAAAATCGACTGAATCATTGTTTTTTCTTTATCTCTATCACGATTTTTCATTTCAAACTCAATACAATTCATTAAATCGATTCATTCAAAATTAATATAAAAACTAGTTGCTTCTCTTCAAAAAACAAGTTTAATTAATAAATTTTTTGGTTTAGTAAAAAAAATAAAATATCGATTCATTCTGATTTTTATTTGATTAAAATAAACTTCTTTTCATTTTTTTGTTTTTCAAAGTTCATTTTAACATAAAATTTGTTAGATAATGGAAAATTTCCAAGAGCGTAAGCAAGTAAGAGAACAAAAAAAGATCTTTGAATATTAATTCAATACACAATGAACAATTATTTATAATTTTTAATCTTTTAACTTAAACAAATTTAATATTCAATATTACTACTGAATTTATAATCAGTTTTAACAAATCGTTGCGTATTGGTACATTTTAATTCGGAATGAAAAAATTCGAAGCGTATATTTTACATGATATTTTTAAAACACATTGAAGGCCTAATTTGGGTTATAAATATTTTAAATTAATCAAAATTTGTTTTTGAAATATAAACAAACTGCCTAACGTTATTGATTGTATTAGAATATTAATTTATAAAAGCTTGAATTCATAAATAACATATGCAGGGTGAGGATAAAAAAAACAAATTTTTATTTAAGTTTCAGAAATTAGAAAGCTTTAGGCTTTTCATGTAGGAAATCTCTAGATAAAAGTCAGAGAGACTTCTAAAATGGAAATCATCAACCTTGACGTTTAAAAGACGCTTAAATCTTTGAGCAATCTTTTAAATTTCAAAAGTCAAATTGAAAAGTTTTAAATTTTTTAAATTCTTTTGAGCCATGAATTTTGATTTTGTCAGCTGCATTTATTCAAACTTTAACTTTTTAAAATAAGATTTTCTCAAAATAAATTGTAAAGATATCTTTAACTTTTTGGTCATCTGAATTTAACAGAATTTTATGTTTTATTCCCATTTCGAGGTCTCTAACTTTCTAAAAAAACTTATTTATGTGGGACTCACTTTATTTATGCATTTTAATCTTTTTTTATGTTTTTTTAATCCTCACCCACATATGCAATAGTTTTCTTAATGTGCTGAACCATAGTTCCTCTTAGATCCAGCGGCGTAGCCAATATTTTACAAATGGTCATTTTAAAATTTTTGTACACTCATTTCTTAGAAATATGTCTGAAATAGTTAATTTTAAAATCCTTTCTATCGGTAGATCTTAGTGTAACATAAATAAAATAACTAAAATCATAACTCTAACATTTTAACAGAAAAAATATATGGATTTTGTAGATCTCATAGCCTGCTTCAAAATGATACCCTAGTTGTCTTTATAGAACGGTTCCTTGAGGAGTAAATGAGGTTTAGTTAATTGCTTTGAATTCAACGAAAACATACTTACTCCCGAAGGAATCGTTCGATAAAGACAATTAGAGTATAATTTTGAAGCAGGCTATGGGATCTATTTTATCCATATTTCCCTTTTAATGATACATTACCGTTCCCGTTTTAGTCCAGTTGAGTCAAAAGTCGGTTATCAACACTAGTTTCTCTAAGATGTAGAGTAAAAAAGTCTAAGTTTGGTGTATTTGACTATAATAAAGGCTGATCTTTAAGAATTCCTAGAGGAACTTCATCTAAATTTAGTCGATCTAACTTCCCTTTTTTCTTTAATCGAATCAATTTAAACAAATAATTACTGAATTTTAATGCTGCAGTCTGCTAAAGTTGAATTCCGAACTGTACCGGAATTCAAATTTAGCAGACTTGGCAAGGAAAAAATGGAAAATCTTTATTTTTGACAGAACTTATCTGATGAAACCGTCACGAGAAGACTGGCCTATCAATAAAGATATAAAATATTTTCCTAAACAATATTCTTTTTCGATTTAGACTTGATTTAAGTCAAGTCGTTGCTTTGATATTTTTAATTTAAATTTTTAAAGAAAGTCTTGACTTTTTGGACAAAAAATTCATAAAAATTGACAAGGACTTTAACTGTGCTGGAGATTTTCTGCATAAACAAAGGAAAACATGTTTTCATTTGGATGGGTAGGGTCTGGGTCTCTCTAACTTTCAAATCTTGAAACATAAGCTCCCTAGCTCCCCTCTGGTTTATAAAAGTAATTAGAAGCTCAAGTCTATTTGTTTCAAAAGCTTAAAAAAAATTAAGTTTAGAAATGAGGACTATCTCTCAGAGTTTACGAATTTTGAGTAGGGGTGGTTGATCCTACTAAAATGCATATCTCTATTTTTTACCTTAAACCGACTCTCGATATTCTGAAATAAGAACCCATCCAGGGCGTCCTGTTCATCTTTGAATTAATCAATAAACTTTTAATCATAATATACTTCTATCAAACATTAGATCTGAGTTAAAGGTTCGGCGACAATTCTCCTCAGACTGGAAAGTGCCTAATATCTGTATTTTCATTCAATTTTTTCATTAAATTTTAAATGAGTGATCGCCTTTCATCATTTGCCATTAAGAGCTATGCTACTGAACAAAAAAATTATATTTTCAATCGTTTAACAAAATTTAGATAATGTGAATTCTCTAAATTGATGATTAATTTTGATACAGGATACGGATGCTAGTTAGAAAATTCTTGATTTCCAACTTTTTCTGTTGCAAAGATTGTCATTTGAAAGTTTCTTGTTTGAAATTATAAGAAATGCTTGAAAATTTAAAAAGCTAGTTACAGAAATTCAAAATAATTAAGAAAAAAAAACACTAACTGTTTACTTTTTCAATGATGAAAGCACCACTATGCTAAATCAAAAATAATCCAACAAAACCTAGCCGATTCTTTCGTAAAATTGCACAAAATTACGAAATTGAAAATTCTGGACTGCTACTGAATTTAAAACATTAATACGACATCTATCGCGGGTTTACTGAAACTGTTTTTTTTCTGTTCGGCAAACATTATTATGCTTGACCTCGTTTAAAATTACCAAACGAACATTTTTCCAATTACTTCATCTTATTAAATCGAAATCCACTCGATTAAAAAATTTTGAAAAGAGATATTGATTCACTGATCGGATGGAGTCAACAATGGAGGATGAATTTTTACTTTAAAAAATGTAAAGTTATGTACCTTGGTAAGCCTTAAATTCATCAAAATAAAGAATATCATTTTAGTAGTGACTCAGACTCCCAATGTTCGATACACGTCTTAGGAACTACAAATTCAAAAAGAGACATTGATATAATAATAAGAAACGACCTTAAATGGGATGATCAAATACACAGCCCAAAGTCTAAAGCTTATTTTGCATTGGCTACACTTAAACGAACATTCGCAGCTTGGAATCCGTATCTCAAAAGACCGGCGGGTTTTTTGAACCCCACGCTTTTTAGGCCTGACTGTTTATAAATAATGTATCGAATGAAAAAAAAATACCTCGAACTTTCAAATTTAGCTCTAGAGAAATTACCAATTTTTCGAAAAAAAAAATTGTACAAAATTGTTGAATTTTTTCAAAAATTCTTAGACTTTTTTAAGTGAATTTAAGTCTTATCTTTTTTGGCGATAAAAATGGAACATAAGGCGATAATTGATAGGCATGATTGATTTTTTTTCCTTAAACAATCTTCTAGAAGCCTTTTATAAATATAGGGTTTATTAACCCGCTTGGTCCGGTATAGAAAAAATCGGGCTTTTGAGTGTTAATTTCGTGCGAACCAAACGGAACGAGGCCTGTCCTTTCTAAAATTTTCCGAAAAGAAAAGCTTTTAATTAATAAAGTATCTGTCAACAGCCACTAGATCATATTTTGTTTCTAAACTGTATCCTCTGACAACACTACTTTGCGGCAAAATAAAATCATTGAAAACACAAGTTAAAGAAGTTAAAAAATTTGAAAAAGAATCAAGATTTAATCTTTTGTATCAAAGTTTACAAGAGTTTCTTAACGAAAGCCGCAATTTTTAAGCGATTAAGATAACTTTTTTGATTCAAGGTAACTAAATTGATAACTTAAGTGTTTTAAAAGCTTTAATGGTAAAAACTAGAAGAAGTTAATGCATTCTTTAGAGAATTCTCAATGATCGACTTGTTTCAATTTATTTATTGATTTCATCAAAAAAAAACAAAAATCAATTAATTATGTGAAAAAAAGAAAGATAACAATAAGTAATCGATGAAAAGAAGAAAAAAATTACGGGAATTCTTAAAATTTTTGAATGTTGGTTCAAGATTTCGAGGCGTTTTATTTAAAATACTAAGATTAATTGAATTTTAGTTATGATGATAGACTATAAACAAAATAAAATAAAATCTTATTCAAATAAACAATCAATTCAAGCTAATGTAATAAATTTATTTTTTATTTTTAAAAGAAAAGATTTATCAAACATTGAACATTAAAATTAGTTTTTTTGTTTCAAATATAAACTCAAGCTAGACATTGGATTTAAAAAGTAATTTATCATAGAGATCAAGTCGAATGTTACCAAATAATTTATTTCAATAATCAATTTCAAATGTTTGATGCATTTTTAATTAGCTTTTTTTTACTTTCTTTATTTTTCGCTTAACTTGCTTCAATATTTTTTAATCTTTTTATTTTGAACTTGCAACAAAAAAAAAACCATCCGAATATCAAGCTTATTTGTTTGAATAACTCAAAACATTTTCTTATCGAATTAATCATAAAAATATGTTCGAACGTTTTATTTGGAATCAATTTGTGATTTTGTTGAGATTATATAAACATTAGCTTTGATCCTTAGCGATTTAGATAATTAATGCTGAGCAGGATTCAAATAATTAGTCAAAAATTTTGTTTTGAAATCTTAGAATAAAATGCGTCGCAAATTTAATCATTTTTTTTAGCCTGGAAAAGGTCTATGTCTCTTCATGCACTTCATTTGTAATTTCGGTTATTAATGCACGCCTCTTTCAGCAAGGAAATACGGTAAGTGTCTTCGCATATTTCTCTCATAAATTTATCTAGAGATAAGTGAGGAATACATTAATCGACTTGTGAGTCGTGGTGACCTAAAATAAGGGTCCCGAAAGGTGCTATGTACAGTAGTGGCCGTTCACGTGTTCCTCTTGTGAACTTTCATGAACTAATGATTTAGAAAGGCTACAATTGATTTATGCCCAGTCAATCAATTTCAAATGTAAAACTGCTGAATGATCACTGAGGAAGGGGCTGTTTCATCAATTGCCATTTTTACTTTACTCATAATTCTTATTAAGGATCAAACGTAATATTTCTAGAGTAAATAAAAGTGCCAATCGTTTGATATGCTATATGTCTTTTTCATAATTATTATCCTTAAGTTTCAGACTTCAGAACAAGTTTTCTGAAATCTTGTTCATATTCTTTTTGGTAGGAATAATTTGTCTATAAATAATTAGATCAAAGAAATCGACTTATAAATAGATTAGTATTTGTATATTCTTCCGAAATCGCATACTGGATCTTTGATAAGAATTATGATTAGAGTAAAAAGGTCAATTGATGAAACAGACCCTTCCTCAGTGATTATTCAGCAGTTTTACATTTGAAATTGATTGACTGGGTAGGTTTCTAATGAAAGGTAGTTTTACAAGCTTTGACCAGAGCTTTTTAGCTTTCATTTGATACCCATAAAACAATGGTAGCTTTTCCAAATCATTAGTTTATGAAAGTTTACAAGAGGAACACGTGAATGGCCACAACTGTAACAAGTAAGTCATTCCGGTAATGGAGAGAAGAAAAGTATAAAGGAAAAAGAGAAACAAAAAAATGATAAATGTATGTGTTATTAAAATTTTTAGCTTAATAGTAAGCCAATACGATAATTGAGCGATATTTATAGATTATCTTTCATTAAATGCTCCGACAAGAACCCCTTTTTTGACTCCATGCTGGATTCATTTAATGTCTTTTTGAAAATATAATACCGGGAAGATAAAAAAAAGTAAAGATTTTTGCTAGATACCGATAATTACTTAGGGTATGCCAAAAGTTTTGATAATCGAGTATAAAAACGCTAAAAAGATCAATAAAAACTAATCTATATTTATAATATGTTCAAAATAGTCCCCTTTATATTTTATGCGTAGTTCCATCCTTTCGATCAACTTATGAAAGGTCTTTAGATACTCTTCTTTAGGTGTGACTTTGCCGTTATTTGACGTACTAAGCTTTCGGAGCTACTGTGAATGTCTAAACGCTGTTTAGTATAATTGAAAATAGTGTTGTGGATCATGAGGGTTTTCGCTCGATCGAACGCGCTCGACACCATATTTCGCTAGTTAATCGGATCGCTGAGCAACGATCATGATAGGCGATTCGCTCGGCAAAAAAAGCGATCGTCAGCCGATAGACGTAAAATTCTTCAAAAAAAAATCCAAGACTTTATTGCAATCGGAAATAGTTGAGAAAAAATTGGCCAAAATAATTGAAATTCTTCCTTTATTTAAGTAACGCAAAACCTTCTGTACTAACTCAATTTAGGCTGGAAAGATTCTAACCCTCTGTTATAAAGAGCATATAGACAGATTAAAAATATGATGCTTTAAGGAATATGCACCCATTAATTTAAAGGCATTGGGTATTGAAGTTCCGGAAATGCAAAACGTCCACAGTAATTTTTAAATTGATTTTCGTCCTCAAATTCGTAGCCTACACATACGAAAACCTAGGAAAGTCAATTTTTTAGGGGGTGTCAAAAATAATTTTTTCAGACCCCAGGGGTCCGAAGTGTCAAGACCCCTCAAAAACCATACTTTACTTTTTAACCTGTAATTTTTTTTACTCCTCAACCCTATATAATTTATACATATTCTGAAAATGATTAAAATTTTCTACAATTTTAAAGTATTTTCAATTTTCCTTGAGTTTTACAAAGGGTGCAAATTTTACCACTTTCTTTCTTTTTTGATATAACTTCTACTATGTTCACTTCTTGCCTATGATTTATACAAATTCTGAACAATTTTTTGGTTGCACTTTTTTGATTTTGTCTTGCCTTTGGTAAACAATGCAGCGAAAAAAGTCTAAAAAATCAAAAAAATCAAAAATCACTAAGATGAGAGATTTTGAAAATTCGACTAAAAATTCGTAATTCTTGTGTATGAAAACTCCTATAAACATATAACTCTGAACTATTAGCTTGTTCCTGCAACAAGTCGTTTTTGGGCGCTGAATAAGGCATCAATTAGGTCGTTTTTTGAAAAATATTAATAATTATTATATAAAATATTCATGTGCCATTTGTACATCGACTAAAAATTTTGAGCTTTAATTTCATCATATGAAACAATATTGGTTATCCTCCATAACATTTCGAACTAGGTCAATATTCGAGTCAACAACTGCCGTTCTCGGCCGTCCAGAGCAATGAGCATCTTTGATTCTCTCTATCCCAGCACAAAATATTTTCACCAATCGAGCAACTGTTGCGTATGAAAGGGCCTTGTCCCTATAAACTTTTTTTAAGTCATTTTGGATCGTAACTGCATTCGATCCATATGTTACACGCATCTGAATATAAAACCGAAAATTCAATTTTTGTATTTTTTTTTGATTTTTAAAAAGTATGGTCTACTTAGTGCTAAATAAAAATCAGTTGGAATTAAGATATTATCTTGAATAGTGGTTCGATTGAGAATTGCATACAGATTAAAATTATGCATGACGATAGGAGTCAGTGTACTTTGATTAAAAAATAATGACAGTATCATCAAAATTTTTGGAAAAAATCGATTTACAGTCAATTTTGGGAAAGTATTTGGTACTTTTACTATTTGTATCGTAGTACCTAAATACTAGACTCCGCGAAATAAAACTCGTTGCTAATTACATATGATTATAATTATAATGACCTTCTTGAATTATTGTTAATTTGTAATGTAATTCCCATTATAAAATATCTTTGATTGCTTTCCAAAGGGACTTATAATTTTCATAGTGTGGATTATATCACAGTCGCTTTATCCGTTAAAATTGTTTAAATACGTAAATTTAAATTTTAAAATATTTCAAACATAAAAATAAATAAATAATGGTCATACTCATAAGATAATACTGTTCAAATAAGATTTGCGCATATTGTGCATAATCCAAAAAAGAAAGATTTTGCTTAATATCCTAAAAATAAAAAAGTACAAAAAAAGAGAGAAAGAAAGAGAATGACAAAACATACTAAAACTTATTCAACAAAAATTTAACAAAATGAAAGATAGTGAGAGAAAATGAATAGAAAGGAAACAAAATTGAAAACAAATCCTCAACAATTTTCACTGGATTAATTCGAAATATTCTTACATTTAAAAGTTTTTTTCTTTTCTTTTCTTTTTTTTTTACTTAATTACGACAAAAATTCATTCAAAAATTAATTGTTTATAAAATTAATTAGCCAAGTTTCTTCATTTTTGGTTTGTTTCAAAATCCATGTCTTTTTTTTGTCTAAAATATTCGTAAACTACTCGGAAACAAATTTTCAAAACTTCTAATTATTACTTGTTTACTTGTGAATCTAAGACTCTTAATTCAAAACAAATATTATTACAAAACGAACAAACTCAAACGCGGAAACAAGAGATCATTTTTAAAATTACATAAAATTTTTCTTTTTTTTGTTTCATACTCTCAAATATTTAAGCGAGTCTTAAAAATTTTTTAAATTTAATCGAATTTTTAATTTAGTCCTTGTGTTTGATTAACTGCCCAAATGGTAAACAATTTTACTTAGTTTGTCTAAGGTTGATATGAATCAGTGAGAGAGAGTCATATATTTTTTGTTTTCATGTGACATTAGTTTCAAAATTTTTGTTGTTGTTGAGATTAACTTTAAAGAAGATTAAACTTGAATATCAAATAGAAAATTTTAACCCGAAATTGAAATTTTTCAAAAAAAAAATATCAACAAAATTTTATCATCTTCCTTAAATTTTGGAAAAAAAAATATCTTTTTATAAACAAACAATGAACAAATTTTTCCTTTTAGATAAAATAGTTTTTGCAAACACTTAACTTGGTGAAAAAAAAAATTTAATCTCTTTCTTACTCTTAATCATACAAGCTTTACAAATGCTAAACGGTTTAAGCAATTCCTCCAACTCTTAAATGTTGAATGTCGTTTAATAACAGATAATCAACCTTTTTATTTTTACGTGTGACTATTCAACGTTTTTAAATTTGATTGTTTTTGTTGAAAGTTATTTCATTTTTCTTTATTTTATTCGTAAAATGAAAACATCTTCGCAAATTTCGAGCCAGTCAAAGTCAAATTTGGATAGACTTTTTGAAAACAATACGTCTTATACGATCAATAGTAATTCGACATCAAACTTATCCATGAGAAACCAAGCCAATTTTGAAAGTTTATCAGACATTTTGATGAATAAAACCGGCCCGAATCATCAAATTGGATATTTAGGCAGTGCCATTTTAACCAAAGGAAAAACTGGTCTAGGTTGTCTACAGCAGCCTTTAAGAGAACTTTATTGTATCTTTCGAAGGAATGGATGTCGACTAATGCAAGAGCGACGTCTTGTAATTTCGATCGATGGCCTTACAATGTTATACAGTGACTCTGGTATGGAGAAGTTTATTCATAACGATCTTTCATCAGTCTATGATGTACAACTACTCAGACTTGTGAACGATGGTAGAAAAGATAGACGTAGTTATGCTTTTATTCCTGTAAGTGACGACGAAACCGAATCAAGATACTCTCATTTATTCCAGCCAATTGAAAAACAACTTTTACCATACTTGGATAACATATCTCACCCGCCTATTGTAGCCTTAATCATGAGGCGTTCTTGTGGTATTCAAGCTCTTGAATGTCATGTCATAATTACCCGGACGTCTAATGATGCGGTAAAAATTGTAAATGATATTAAACATATTTGTTCCCGTTACAAGCATGAACTGAGCCAGCAGACTCAAGTTTTCGATTATAATCAAAGTAATATGGGGAATATTTGTCAAATACGACAAGTCAAAACTTTGAATCAACTACCGCCAAAATCACCACATATTAAACAACATAAACCAGCTAAAGAAGAGATGATTATTTATGATGCTTTTAAAGAGAATAAAGTTTCATCTAAATCAACAAACGATTTGTCATCTAAATCTTCACTATTTGAGCGTATTAAAATTCGAAAGGATAAAAGTTCTGATTGCAAAAATAAGAAGTCAATGTCGTCAAGTTCCGAAGTGATTTTTGTAGAAAATGAGTCTAAAGATAATAAAGCATCAACTTCTTTGGTAAATATGTCCGATAGTGATAAAAAGTCAAGTAAAAAGATTTTGAAACAAGGATCTTTGACATCTTTAAACACGACTGAAAACGAGAAAAAAGAGAAAAAACAAAGTCTTGGTAAACGTATTATAAACTCAGCACGTTCGAGTTTAAAATCAAATTCATCCAAGAACAAAAATTTATCTTCAAATTCTAGTTCGTCATTTACTTCAATTGCATCGACTAAAAAAGAACTAGAAAAAATAGCTGATGTTGACTTTAGAAAGAGTAAAACATCAATTTTAAATGATAATTTAATGATTGATAATTCGGCTCGAAGTCACGTATACGTGCAACAATCGCCTTCAATGTCAAGACCAACGAATATTTGTTTAGAAAATCGAATCAACTTAATACCGTCATCGCCTAGTTTAACTTCAACTCGTAAAGAAAACATGTGTAAAAATAGATCAAAAGTAGCTCCTTCTCCAACTCAATTACTTAACACTGAATCACGGTCGTCATCATGCAATAGAACTGTATTGGAAAATTCAATTAATTTTACAAAACTTGACGAGGGAAAATATCATAAAAAAGTTTTCAAGTTGCCGGTTTCAGACCCTAAGCTTTTAGCGAATCATTTAGTTTGGAACAAATCATTGGGTTCGGCCGAGTGTTTAGACAAAGAAGAAATCACTATAAGATCAAAAACGTTTAGCCCAATAGCCAAAATCATGTCACCTGGTGGGTATACTTTTGAAAATTTTGAGGCTAGTGTATCAGTAAAAAGCGATGACAGAAGTCGTTCCTATCACCTAGAAGACAATAAATTTAGATCTAAAAGCCAGAATCAAGAAATGGTTTTTAGACCAAAACCCCCAACGAGCAATGTTCCTGAAATCAATTACACTGCTTTGAAAGAGAATAAATATTTTCATGATTCGGCTTATAGTCATGAAAGTACAAAATTATGTGAGACTGTAAGTGAGCCCAAAGACGAAATTGTAAAATCTCAAAATCTCGTAATGAATAGTTTTAAACAACAACTTGAAGAAGAACTAGAACGGAAAGCTAAGTTGAGCATAACATCTCATAAAATAGTAGGGGGTGTCAAAGTATTTCCAACATTGCCACAAGAATTTCGACATGCAGCTGAAATGAGACAAAAACGTATGGCTCAAATTGAAAGCAATTTGAATAAGACTTCGAGTATTGAACAACAAGTAAAACAAAAAAGTCAATACATTAATAACGAATCGTATTCATCGTATAAAGAGGATGATCAAGAAATAATTGATTTAACAATTAATAAAGACGAATTGAATGATTCAAAAATGAGTTTATCGTTTAGAGAAATTCCAATTCAAATTATGACGAATAAAAATGAAGATTTAAATGAACTTCAAAATCAATTTGAAAGCACCAAAACGTTGATTTCAACAAGTAAAAATAATTTTGAGTATTTGGAAAATAATGCTGAGAGTCAAGAGACAACAATTAACAAAACACAACAAACTCAAAAAACAAATTATTTATACTATTATGATAATGAACAATTTGCTGGATACTAAAAACATAATTTTTTTTTGAGAATGACCCAAAGCTTTTTATTAATACGATGTCTAAACCGAGTTCTTGTTTTATGTACTTTAATATTTAATGAATTTTGTCCGAGATAGAATGGATATTTTTTGTGTAAAATCTTTAGATTTTTAGTTATGTTTGGTCAAAGCAAATAAGAATAGTTTTGATTGGGAACAGTAAAAATAAAATTGTAGATTTTTGATTGAAAAAAAGTGCTTTTTAACAGCTGATTAATCATTTCTTTTTTGCCTATCATTTTAAAATAAATTATTATTGTTAAATTAAATATTAAATTTTTTATTTTTTCAAAGAAATTATTTTTTAGTTGATTCCAAAGAGTTGTTTTGAGTGAATTGTGCTCTTCCTAGTCTACAATAACAACCTGTATTCCTTAGGTATCAGTGTTACGGCCCCTCCTATTCGTAATTTATATAAACGATTTACCCAGTCAATGTCGATTAAATTTTGATGAAAACAAAATTTTCCATACGTTATATGATGATCTCTCCAATGTGATTTAAACATGATAACGTTTAAATATATGGTCTGGGAGGATTTAAAATGCAAAGTAATTCACTATGGTAAAGCTACATAAGAATCGAATTGCAGTCGAACTGCATTTGTCCGAGGGGGTCAAACATGCTATAAATGGAACATTATATAACTGAAAAAATGCTAATGATATAAATGAATTCATTTTTTATGCATAAGTATGCTTTATATCCCCTCCAGCAAAAAAAAGGATATAACCGAATAGTAATATATTTGAATGCATTCCACCGTGATAAATTACCTTCTTTTCAAATAATTTTTAATGACATATTCGAATTTTGATTTTTCTATGTCGTGATATATCCAAGCAATGACTGTAAGTGAACTTGATATAAGTGGAGATAATTTCAATGCATAAGTATTGATGTCCATTCGTCTTTTTAACATAATTGAGAAAAATTAGGCTTGACATAAGTGCATAATGATATAACCGAGGTAAGACTGTATTATATCAAAAGTCGAAATAAGTCGACTCAACTGCTAGCGGTTAGCGAAGACAAGAAAGACCTTGGTGTAATGTTTTCATTGGGTCTCAACTGGTAAAGTCATGTTAATTCTGAAGTAAATAAGACCAATCGTATGCTAGGAATCATTAAGTAGACTCTCAAGAATTTAGATTGTCAATTTTCTCTTTACCTTAAAACATGTCTTAACATTGAATAATTGTTCAGTTTTGTCTGTATTTTTAAACAGATGAAATAATTGAACCTTGTATTCAGCCGATAAATAAATATCAAGAAGAGAGAAAGATATCTTTCTCTATACCTAGCCACTTTGCTTTATACCTAGGCACATTCGATAGCATGTCGTAGCAAAACTATTCAGCATGTTTTTTATCTCGTTGTTAACAATCCACGTTTCAAAGCCGTATAGAAGTATGGACACTACTGTAGCTTCAAATATGTTAGCTTTCAACTTGATTGGGACATAATTCGCTTTCCAGATATTTTCCATTTTCAAATAGACAGCCCATGCTATTGACTTACGATGGATGAAATCGGCTTCAGTAGACTTGAGTTTCGAACCTAAATATTTAAAGTCCTCAACTATATTTACCTACCAAGCGAAAAAATCTAAAATACGAATAAAATTGTAACCGATTTAAATAGCCAGCTGTAGATTATATATAAAGCCAGATTAGGGTAAAAAATTATATTGAAATTTCTTTTTCAGCAAGAAAATGAATAGGCAACAAATTCTGGGCATCCTCAATTAAGTGAACATTTGTTCACATAATATGTGACCAAATCATGTTCACGGATCAGGTGAACATTTTGTTCACCTATTTTTTTTAATACAATCTGGCGAAAAAAGAAACTCATAATGTGTTCACATAAACAAATTTATGTTCACCTATTTCTGTTCATGTTCACCTAATTTACAACATTATTTAATCACAAAACAGTTTAGGATGTTGATTCAGATGGCTCCGAGGCTGGCTCAGAGAAAGATAGCGGTTCGGTTTTTGGTTCATTAAAAAACGATGATCGTTCAACAAATAATAATTTTGATAGTGAAGCCGAAGATGAACATGACTTAGATGATAATGAAGACGTCAATGAAGAACAAACGGTTAAAAATGGTACTTTAAATTCAGAATCGAGTTCGGAAATAACTTATCCTGACATAAATAATAGTTTCAGTGATGCTGACGATGTAGTTTGTGAAAATTAAGATGTGATGAATATAGAATCAAAACTAAAAAATGTTAAAATTAAAGCCACTTTAACCAAGGATAAGGCAAAATTAAAACCAATTTATGACCAAAGAACAGCCGAGGTCGAAAAAGTTATCTGTTTGACTCAATTTTAAATTTCTTAAAGAGAAATAAATTTATTTTTGTAAATTTTCCATGTTCACATTTTTTTCAGTGTTCACCTATCTTTAAGTCAAATTTACACTTGAATTTTTTTGTTCATCAGATTGTATAAAAATAAATAAGTGAACATTTTGTTCACCTGACCCGTGAACATGATTTGGTCACATATTATGTGAACACATGTTCACCTAATAGAGGAGACCCCAAATTCTTTCAGATGTGAAAGTAAGTCTAGAAAAGCACTGATATATTCAAGTATTTAACTTTTTTTAATTGTATATTAAGATATCCGAGACAGAGCCTTTGATATTGCGAGTAACGAAGCGTTAATTTTTTATCTTCCCTTGTATGACCCTTTTCCCAAAATTTCAGTATGCTTGAGAAATTAAAAATTTTATTTTTTTCATTTTGAAAGATTGTGAAAATTTTATTTAAAAACTGAAAAACAAAGTTGACAAAGTGAAACTTACATGATTTATTTTTCTTATAAAACTTCAGACTTAATTATAAAGACATTTGAAATAAAAATTTAGAGAGGGAAACTGGTAGTTATGGAGGTCATATGATATGTCAAATATTCAAATAAAGGGAAAAAATTAAGCATGAAAAAAATTTCTAAATAGGACTAGTGTTGGGAATTATCTTTTCAAGTAACACATGATATCAGTATGGAAAAAGAAGGCTCTATCATCTTGTCTTTCCCTAATAGTCAAGAAGTTTAAACTGGTAATCTACTTAAACCCCCAGAAGACTTTTAATTTGTTCTTTCAAAGTTTTAACCTCTAATCGACGATAGCTCCAGAGTTAAAAAAAGCTAATTCGTATTACCTTTTTAATGGCACTAGAAACGAAACATCAAGCGTTTGGTCTGATGATCTTGTCCTTATCTGAAAGTCAAATAGGCTAAACTGGTTGACTAATGAACCATAAAAAACCTTCTATTATATCTCAAAAGGTTTTAGTTGTAAATAGATAACTTTCGCATGACAAAAAAAAGACTTAGAACAGCTCTCACGGTTCCTATTACTTAAAGTAATTTTTATTTCATGTCTTTCTATCATCTCTACGGCAATGCCTTCCCCCGTTTGTATGGCCACCCGGACTATCAATTTCAAATGTAAAACCGCTGAATGATCAAAATGCTCAAAATCGCTCGGTATTGTTTTCTCACGTCTGGTTATTAGCTTCGTCACTTCGTTCCTCGCAAATAATAATCTAATCTTCGATTGTATTTTTGCTAAACCAATGGTAAAAGAAAATAAAAATAAATAACAAAAACATACATTGAATAATCATTAAGCATATTTTCAAGTCTTATGGGCTACAAAATCAACTTAAGGGCATTAATTTTACTAATCAAGAAAGAAAAAAACATCTTTCATTAGACACCAATTTTAATATTTTCAAATGTTTTAATTATTTTGCTATCTTTTATGTTAAATATGACTTAACCTTTAATAAGACCGAAAAATAACAAATGCTTCTTTTTTTCTCGATTATTATATAGAGTTTTTTTCGACTCTCATTTCAAAAAGCTTTCATAAGTTAACAAAAAATTTTCCATTTGGTAATTTCCAAATTATTCAAAACCACATAAATTTGTGACTCTCTGTTCCGTTTAGAATGAAGTCTCTGACAGTATGCAGCCCACAAAAATTTTAATTAAGAAAAAATTTTTTTTTTTTATTTTTGTTTTACATTTTAGATAATTATAAGTTAATAAATTTTAATAAATTGAGTTTCAAATATTTTCAATATTTCTCCATAAATTTATTCTATTTAATTTGGGTGTTTCGTTGTTTTTTTTTTTTTTAAAGAAACTTAACAATGCCGTCACTTATACAGTTAATAATTCCTAAACAAATATTGCCACAAGCTCCCAAGAACCCAAAACCATGGCATGAATTTGATATACTCACTACTGACATGAGACGATACTCGATACAAAAATTAGTAATGTCAATATCACCATTTAACGATGTAAAAGTATTTACAGATCGTCGATTTAAAAATTTTGTTAACTACGGTGTTAGAATTGAATGTGAAATTTACAACGATGCCGACGACAATGATTCATACTTGTGTAAAGTCGATGATAAAATAATAGAATTACAAAAAGAAAGTCATAATCCTCGAATATTATTTCAACAACGTCCAATTCGTCATCAAAATGCTTTGACACATGACATTGAAAGACGTGATCATAATCTTATATTTAGACGAGTTCTTATGTTATTACACGATAATGAACAAGCCGATGAACTTTAAATTCAAAGTTATGCATTATTCCATGTCGGATATTAAGTCTCATTGTTTTAGTAAAACCAAGTCTTTATTTATTACTTGAAAAAAAATATTTAAAACTTGTAATATCTAAATTATTAATTTTAATTTTCAAAATCGAAAATAAATATCCATTAAATGTAACAGATTTTTCGAATCTAAAATTACAAGCTTTTGAAAGAAGATTTTCTCGGATTTTGATTTAAATTCCTAACTGTTACTTAACTAATTTCCGCAAAGATTTTTAATAATAAATCAGGACAATTTTAAGGGTTATATTGTCCTGAAAAATTGAAAAAAGTGTTCGATATATCGAAGTGGTAGTAGTAGTAGTAGTTTATACTGCAACTTGGAAAATATCCAAGCTTAACTCAATTGAGCTGTTGCAGTCGCTTCACATTGTTTTGACATCCAAACATCAAGCTTTGCTTTGAAACTATTCATGTTCTTTGCGCTCACCACGTCCTCCGGAAGTTTGTTCGAATCATTCACAACTCTATTTTTAAAAAAGTTATATCTAGTTAGACAATTTTTTACTTGTTCACGTGTTAAACATTGGCTGTTTCTTCTTAGATCGTATCTTCTAGACGCAGGCTTTGTGTTTAGACTGTAATTGATGCCGTTAATAAAATTAACATGTTCGTATTTGTTTGTTACCTTGAACATTTGGATCAGGTCACCAAGTTTTCTTCTCGTTCTCAAATCAGTTAATCCCAAGCTTGATAATCGCTGTGGATACTCCAAGTCATGCAATTCAGGGATCATCTTTGTTGCTATGCGTTGTACCTTCTCTATCTCGCTTATATCTCTTTCCAAATATGGACACCATGAACTAACTGCGTACTCCAAATGAGGTCTCACCAGTGAATAATACAACAGCTTGATTGTCTCAAGACAAGGATGCTTAAAAGCCTTCCTAATTAAACCCAACATACGATTTGCTTTAGCCGTCGCAATTTCTACCTGAGTATCCCATTTTAGATCCTTAGTAGAAAAAAGTTTTAATATATCGTTTTAATATATTAGTTTATTATAGTTTTAATATATTAGTTTTAATATATCTGATCTAGTCGAAGCTTTACCTAAGTTCTAAGAAAATTTTCGGATCAAGTTATTGTTTTGAATCAAAATTCACTAACGAAACGAATGATCTTAGGCCAGTTGACCTTGTCAAACTTTAATCATTTGAATAAGATCACCTCCTACTTTTCTAGTCTCGAGTGTTTTCAAATTTTGACTAAAATTTTCAGGTCTGTGTATATTTTTCACATTTTGAAATCATTGTAAAAACTGATTTTTGACGACCAAGAGCTATTAGGCTTTGCTAATTATTTAAAAAAAAAGAAATTTTATTTTTTCTGAAGAGAGTAGGATCTGAACCTTATAATTCAGTTGTTTTTGAGAAAATGAAAGGTTGCAATCGTTTCAAAAGGAACGTTCTATCTTCGTAAGAACGAACGGTACTTTTATTTTTCAAAATATAAAATATTATCGATGAAAAATTTCAGTGATAAATTAACGAGACCAGGGCTCGTTTCATACTAAAATTTTAGGGGTAGCTGGTCCAAGACAGTTCTAAATAAGAGTCTAAATTAGGTCTCACGAGTTCGTAAATTTCCATTTTAAGCGTAAATAGCACAATTAGCCTGCATGAATCGCAAGACTAACCAGTATAGAAAAACGCAAAGTGATATTTTTGATTGACATAAATCGTTCTTCATAAATTTAAACATCTAAATTTATTTATTAGTGAATATCAAGGTGCTAAAAATCATCAAAGGTTTGCACCTTCTTTCGAGGTACGATCTAATTTTATCATTTTACTTTCTCTATTGATAAAACCTTTTATTAAATTTGAAGTTTTTGATTCTTGAAATTTTATTTTAAAAAAAATGAATAAATTCGGTAAATTTCGATCACCAGTTTTTAACAAAACAAATCAATTTTATAACAGACAAAAACAAAGTTTTTTTTTTACAAATCCTTAAGTGTGATTCTGACATCGGTTTGTCCATCTTGGAAAACTGGATTCGAATAATTTTTAATTCTATTATTTATAGCTAAACTTCTTGACTGTCTATTTTCCATCGAATCAGACTGTTTTTTTGCAAATGACAAGAAAACTTGTTCCAAAGAAGTTTGAGACACCGAATAAGTTTCCAAATTCAATATATGCTTGTTTGATTCAATCAAATCGAATATTCTTGCTATGCTAAAACTCTCTTCGTTCTCAATTATAATTTGATAGAACAAAGTTTGCTGTTGTCTATCTTTTAAAACTGCGTTTGGTATATTTTCTTGGACAAAAGTCTCCATTTTTTTGATAATCTGCTCAATAATTGACTCGTGCATTGAAGGCAAGGTTTTACATTTTAATATTAAACTGTATCCTTTGCCGTATTTACTCTTTAATTTTTGAATATTTCCAAAACATTGAAACTGGCCGTTTACCATTATACCTAGTTTTGTGCATAAAGCCTCACATTCTTCCATGCTATGAGTAGTCAACAACACTGTCATACCCATGTCTCGGGCATGTTTAATAACGTTCCATAAATATCTTCGAGCAGCTGGATCCATACCAGATGTAGGCTCGTCTAGAATAACAATTTTCGGTTTTCCTATAAAAGCTATTGCTGAACTAACCTTTCTCTTGTTACCACCACTTAAAAAATTCAAATTAAAAAATTCCGAATAAATTAATAATTTGAATACTCACCTCAAGTTTTGAACTAGTTTGTTTCTGAATTCACTCAATTTAAAGGCGCTGATAAACTCTTCAACTATTTTGTTTACCCTCCAAGACTTGATACCTCTTAAATTGGCAAAAAGATCCAAAGCTTGTTTCACTGTTAAAAATTCAGGTAAATATTCCTTTAAATTTGAGATATTTAAATTTAAAATTTGGGACAAAAAAAATATGAAAATTTAATTTACAAATTGTGGACAAAATCCTAAGCTTCGAATAGCTCTGAGCTTCTCTCTGTTGATATCGTAACTGTTTACAAAAGCATCACCACTTGTTGCTCTCAATTCACCAGTTAGAATTCCGATTGTTGTAGTCTTTCCAGCTCCGTTCAAACCCAAAAGACCAAAACATTCACCAGGTAAGACTCCGAATGATAAATTATCAACAGCTGCAAATTTACGACCACTTTTTTTAAACTCTTTTCTCAAATTACTAACCACCAAAGGTTCGTTGTCAGACAGGAATTTTATATTTGCTTTATCGATTCTTTCTGATTCAGCTCTCACGTCCTCTTCAAGCTTTAAAAAAAAATTGTAAACTTTTTTTTGATGCCTAGAAGGTTTAGAAAGTTTTTACCTCAAGATAATTTTTGTTTGGTTTATTTTTTGAGTTCATTATATAGTGTATGAGGTTACCGAGGAATTTGTCCTCCATAAAGAAAATAAAGATATTTGCAATAAAAAATAAGCAAATATTTAAAATAGCAAATTTTCCGATTCCGGGTTCATTGAAGTCAAATCCCGAATTTTCAGCTGACAATTTCGCTTTAAATAAACAAAAATTAAAAACTTTAAACTAAAATTTTAAACATTCTTACATTGGAATAAAATGTTTAATAGACCAAAGCATATCGGAGTATTTTGTAATTTTAAATTGAATACGGCTCGTTTTATTGCAATATTTGGACAAAAAATGATTAGAATTATTCGAATTGCCTTTGCTATTTCACCCATTGTCCCAGTTTCTCCACTGGTTGGATCCACAGCACTTGTTGCATCAAAAAATCCTAGCAAAACACATATCATATCAACTAACGTTGCAAATGAAAGAACTATAAACAACACTACAAAACCAACGATATCCGATTTGAATAAGTACGACCAAATGTACGACAGTGCTGACCATGTGAACGAAGAAATTATCATAAAAAAAAACAAATCGGCTAAAGTCGACCATTTATAAGTGATTAGATAAGTGTCATTAGCCGTGTCGCTCAATCCCAATGCGACAAGTTTTAAAGCGATTAATAATGTTGTTATTTGAATAAAATACACCACGAAATCAAAAATATAATTTGAAAGCCAATATATTGCGTAATGAGTTCCGGATAAAAGTTGAAGTGACTTTGAACCATTACGTTTCTCTCGAGTCAAGTGAATTGATGTCACACTGATAACAAAAGCAATTACTATTGCAATTATATAATCCAAAAATGAGAAGGGTATTATTTCAAGACAACTAAAAACTTCAAGTTTATCGTAACTAAAATTTGACGGTAAACTAGAACTAGCACCCACTGAAATAGGCGCGTTTATTGTTTTTATTAATTTTTTCATATTATTTGTCCAAAATCCAAATAAAAGACTGTCTAATTCGTTTAAAATTGTAGCTGCTGAATGAAATGCAAGAGACGAGTATCTTCCAATGAATAAGGGATTGCCATTATTAGAATCGATTTCGATACCAAAATAATATTTTGAAATCAAATTATTCGAGTCTTCTTTTCGTTTTTGAAGAACAAAGTCATTTACATTCTGAACAGGTAGTAAATTTAGACCTAGTTTTGATGCATTTTTGTACGAAAAAAACTGTTTAAAATCCAGTTCGACTTGATCTTTGTTAGTTCCTTTGATATTGTAAGGTACAAATTGTTTTCCATAATTGGTAATGTCCAATGAATAAGACGGGATGTTTTTTCTTCCAAAAGCAGTCTCGAGTGTGTCTGCAATAAGTGATGAAGTTGAGGGTATGTAACTTGATAACAATGCTAGGACTAGAACTGGTAAGATTAGAGTGAAAACAAAAATCATGTAACGTCTTGTAAAAATTCGAAGTCTTTTAAGCATTAGTGCATTAATTTGCTGTAAATAAAAGAGGGGTCCATCGTTTTTTTCACTGACCATGTCTGTGTTGATATCAAAGGCTTCAATTGAATAAAATTTATTTTTCATGACTTCAAAAATTCTAGTATTAAAAAGACTTACCGTTTGATAAATTTTGATTTGTGATGGATTCAGTTAAGTTTTTATTCTTGTTTGGTGAAAAAATATCCTCGTTGATGTCTATGCTACCGATTCTTTAGGTTTAATGTTAATTTTAAATGGTTCTTAAGGCTAAGTTTTGATAGGCTTACTTTAAGAAAACTTCCTCGACAGTAGCCGAACTGATACCATAATTCAATACTCCAAGTTTATATTTGTACTTTTCAATATTGTTTAAAAGACTTGGAAGTTTAGAATTAAGATCACTAGGAATTGAAATACACATTTCTCTGGCAATGTTTGATTGTATATTCGGATTTTCGCCAAAAATTGTTCGAACCATGTTCTCTAATTCATTTTGATTAAAATTGACGTCTTTTGTCAAAATTAATCTATAACCTGAACCGAATTTGTCTTTAAGATAAAGTGGGGATCCACAGCATTTAACTTGACCGTGATTCATCAAAGCAATTCGATCAGACAAAGCGTCTGCTTCTCTTTTAAAAATTAAATTTTTAAATTTAGAATTCATGAAAATTATAGGTTTCAACTTACTCCATGTAATGTGTACTAATAATGATAGTTCGTCCGGTTTTGTAGTTTCGAATTATTTCCCAAAGTGATCTACGGTTGTACGGATCCAAACCTGTAGATGAATAAGTTAAGGACAACAAAAGTTAATTTGGTAAAAATTTTAAATTTATACCGCTTGTAGGCTCGTCTAAAATAATCACTTTTGAGTCACCAATTAAAGCCATTGCAACCGAAAGTCTTCTCTTCATACCACCAGATAACTCTCTTGATTTTTTACTCAAATCATTTTGAAGACCAACGTAAGAACTAATTCTATTAATTTCATTTTCTCTTTCATTTCTAGAAAATCCTTTCACCTAAAAAAAACTTTATGATGAAATCCAATATTTATTAAAGTTTTGTTAACTTACCGATGCAACCAAGTCCAAGTGCTGTCTTACAGTCAATTCGTCATACAAAATACTTGAAATGGTAAACATATTTTGAGTCGTTTTAATAATAAATGTAGTTGATGATTTAAATTTACTTATTTTGAGGACAAAATCCAATTGATGTTCGAATTTTTTCCATGTGGGTTCGAATATCGTGGCCCAAAATTTTAGCAGTACCCTTATCAGGTGAATACAAACCGCATAAAATGAATGTAACTGTTGTTTTACCAGCTCCATTATGACCTAAAGGGTATCAAATAAGTTTCATTTTTTATTATAGTAAAGATAAAGTTGTTAGGCTTGTACCTAAAAAGCCAGTTATTTGATTTTCATAAAAGTTTAGGCTCATGTTATCAACTGCTTTTTTATCTTCAAAGCCTGTTCTGAATACCTAAACATATAAAACTAGTAATTTTACGAAAATCAGTTTCATTAAATTTTAATTTTACTTTGGTTAAATTTTTTATTTTTACAGAGGCTTGTAATTCAGACGGTTCTCTTTCAAAACCATCAAGAATTTGAGTTTCTTCTATATCGATGTTGTCGTCATAATCGGATCTTCCTGATTTTTGTTCTACCCAATAGGATTTCTTTTCAAAAATTCCAAAATGTAAACAAATTATTTTTTTGAAATTTAATAAAAATTTTTACCATAAATGGAAAATACCATGGTTGTTTGACACCAAATTCACCCGGTAGAATTCTTTCAATGTACCAACTTAACCCTAAATACACCAAAGACCACATAAGCATAGATATCAGCAATGAGCCCAAGTTCAATTCATCGTCATACAAATTTACAAAAAGCTTACTAAAACCAAGTTTTCTTCCTAGAAATAAAATTAAAACTTGTCTTTTTAAGATTTTTGATTAATTAAAATTGTTACCGCTTCTCTCATATTGAAGCATAACTTGAACGGCAAAACTCAATGCTGAATTCGGAAAAATACTGAAAAAATATTTGGCAATTGACGAGTATGAATTGTAAAAGTTGATTAACGTAGCGAACCAAAAAATAATTGACAAAGTCTTTGCAGTAAAACCTTAAAAAAATATTGCTAAAAATTTTGACCGAATGGTTTAAGTTTGAGAATGCTTACTTTTGCTGAATATTTGTCCAACTAAAAGAGATAACGATGTACATTGAATTGAATAGACTATCACGGTAAGAAAAACAATCGAGGGTGTTGTGTGTAAAAACAAAGCTTTTTCCATGTTAAAATATAATACGTTATTTGATTTAAAACGTTTAGTTGATGTTATTGTAACCACTGCAGATATTATTATATAAATAATAAATGATCGCATCATCCAACAAAGCCAAATTACGACAGGCTTTACTCCTAATAATCTTAAGTATTCCTTTAATTTTTTTTATATTGTAATTTTTTTCTGTGTTTATTTTCAATAAGGATAATTACTTTCATTTTGCTTTCTTTTTCGGCTATAATACTTGAGACAGTTACTAAAAATGTGACCATAAAAGCTAATGAAATTAAGAGTGATGTAAAAAAACCCATTTGACTTTTCATTATATCGTCTACGTACTCGGGGCAGCTAAAACTTCCAACGGTAACCTTTTAAATAAAATTGAAAATTTTAAATTGAATTTTTTGAAATTATTTTCTAACTTACTAGTGTTGAATTAAATGGCTTATTAGAAACAGTTTCTATCAAAACTTGATCAATAGAATGCTTGATAGTATTGAAAACTGAATATTTTATTTCATGATATTTGTCCACGTCTTAAATCAAATTTACATCAAGATAAAATAAATTTTTTAAACTCAAACGAATAAACTTACTTTGACAAAAATATTCCGGTGAATTTTCATACAAATAATCTTTTTTTGATCGAAATTTCTCCGATGTTTTATAAGTTTTTACAATACTTGACCTTTTGAGTTTTAAAAATTAGAGGTTTAGAGTAAATTATTTTTTGGGCTATGGGGGTCTTAACGGCTACATAAAGTCATTTGCTGTTATAGCATTAAAAACAGAAAAATAATAAACCAAATGGTAAAATAAACCACATTTCTGATAGAAAATTATATTCTGTAGGTTTAAAAGTGTTTCTAGAGAAAAAAAAATAATAAGTCTTTGAAATTAAGAATATTTTCAGGGGTAGGACTCTTTTGTAAAAATTTTTTTTGAACCAGCCTTGTGTAGGAAAATTACCACTAAGTTCATCTTTTAAATATTGCTTTTAAAATTATGAAGTTTCAAAAAAGAAGTGACTCTAGAGGGGTCCTCAAGACTTCTGGATGATCCCTGAGTCGCTAGCCTCGTAGAGAAAATATTTTTTTGGCTACCCGTCTTCTGAGTGAGCTTTTCTAATTGTTGCCATTTTTACCGACATGTCATATGTGATAAAATTACCGCGGAATCGTTTTACCAAAGGATGACTATTTTATTCGCCTTTTTAGCCATCAAAAATCTGATGCTATTGTTTCAATCAACTTTAAAGTTCTACAGTAATTTTTTTGTATTTGGATCAGATTTTTTTTTTGTTTTTGTTCTACAAAACCCTAGGGCTATGCAGCTTTGTACACCAGTCAAATATTTTTAAGAATCACAGTATGTAGAAAATATCAAATTTGATTTTTGATCATATTTTCCATTAAATAATTTATTGAAATTAAGCTTTTTAAGAAAACCCTTTGAAAAATTACAATTAGAGGTAAATAGTCTAAAAAACATCTTACTTTTGGACCTCGCGAATTGATTATCCCTAAAACACGGATGCGGATCGACGGGTCCAAACTACCGGACCCGGATTTCGGTTGGCTAAAACATGGACTCATATTACGTATTTTACATGCCTACTAAAACACGGATACGGATTTAAAATAATTTCGAACTGAAGATCAAATTTTCATTCCAAATTTTAAACATACAGTACTGCTACGCTTAAGTGTTTTTACTAATAAGTAAAATCCGGTCATTTTACGTAAAATTACGAAAGTGAAAAATTGTGAATTTACCGGATTTTACGAAAAAATAATTTTTTTGATCCTAATCCGCTTTTTAGGAATCCGGCAGTCCGGATCCGCGTTTAGCGATAACCTCGCAGATTTCGTAACCAAAAAAAAAATTTAAGTCCAGTGCTGGTCATTCACGAATTAAATGAGCGAGCGTTCACAGAAATAATTTTGATGGTGAAAGCTCACTCTTCGACCTTCGCCGAATCGAAAAGGAAAATTAAATTTCAAAGATGAAGACCCAAGAATGAGCTTTCACCATCAAAATCCTTTCTGTGAACGTTCATCCATTTATCCTTGAATGACCAGCACTGTACAAGCAATCAAATTAAGATATTTGAAAGGTAAAGCAATTAATTAGAAAAAAAACAGTTTGAAATTTAATCAATTATAAATGATTCGAATCAACTTACTCCATAGTATGAATTGAATATTCAATTGCATCAGGTATCGTTTCAAGACTGGTAAAATTGAAGGACACAAAAGCAAACATCCTGTTTCGAATCGTTTCATTTATGCTCTCAGGCATCGATAAATCAGAGCCAATAAATTTTAAATTTAAAAATTGATTAAATTTTAAAAACTTATCAGTTGATTTAACGACAATTTCTCGTATAAATTGATTATTCGGATAATAATAGTAATCTGTAGTGTTGACTATTTCATCATTTTTAAAATAAACCATTGGTTTTATCGGATTAAAATCTTTTCCATATGTCTTCACGGGTCTTGAGTAATAAACAAGCACTACAAATATTAATGTAAAAAGACACGAGAAAAGTATTTCACACACCAGGCCACTTATGTTTTGACGATAGAGGAGCAAATTTTTCCATGATATTATTTGTATTTGACGAAAAAAGCCGGCTATTCGACGATTTTGGGCCATTTTGTCAAATGAATAATTACGAAAATCTTTAAAATATTTTTTGAAAATATAAAAAAAGTTTAAATTATGAACAAAAAAATTAATTTTAATAAATCAACAAAAATTTATGATAAATAAAAGTAGGCAACGAGAGATAAAGAGTCTTAAAAGCAATCATTATAAGACTATGACTAATTAATCCATCAAATTATAAAATTTTAAAAAAAAATTATACTCAAATATTTACCTAGGCGATCAGAGTGATTAAAAAATACAGCTAAAAAACAGTTGATTATTTTAAGAATTTTTTTAAACAAAATTTTTGTGAGATTTTTTAAAAATTTCATATTCGATATTTTCGATTTCATTTTAAAATAAAAATAAAAAAAATTTAAACCAATATTAAGCCTCAATAGTGTTTCGTCATAACTATTTTTTCTTTTCGTTATATCAGATCGTATTGATAAGTATTTGACAAAAGTGTAGGATCTAACTTTATTTTATCAAAATTTAATCAACACTTTATGCTTAATACTATTTCAGTATTTAACTTTTAAAATTTAGTTTTTTTAAGATTTTTTGTTTTTGAATCACCTGAACATAAATAAATTATGAATAAAATTTTACCTTTTTATTTTTTGTTCTTTATTGTATTGAGTCCTTAGAGTTTGAGTTTGTGTGACAATAGTTGTTTGTGTTAAAATCGAATATAACAAAAATTAAGCCTACAATAAAATTGTGCTTTTATTCCCATGGATTTTAATCATCAAAATGATGAGTAATAAAATCTATGAAATTAAAAAAAATTGTATCTCTCTTTGTGTTTTTAATTTTTTTTTATCAATAACTTATGAAAATTGATGTTGGCTTTCTAGAAGCAGAAAAAAAAGGTTTGTATAATGAAAGAAAATAGTTATCATGCTATTCACTTAAGAATTAAATTATTTTTGAATTGAGCATTATAAAGTGACTTGATAGATAAACGACCTGGTGTGATCATGATGTTACTTTAATTCTGGGTTTCAAGAGAATTGGATGGGAGTCTAGAAAAACCCGGTCAAAGATGGACGGTCCGGTTCATGCTGGTGTTTTAACAGGATATTATGATAAGGCGTTTGTAAGCTTTGGTTGATCGGGTAATATGGTAGATCATGTTAAATCAAGATATGTAATGCAGTCAGTGCATCACCTCACTTGCCCTTCCATTTTTCAGTGATACAAAAAAACTATTTGCGATTCTTAAGCTTTTTATACGTCTACTCTAAATGAATTCGCCATTTTTGATTTTTTAACGTTAATCTACGACCTCGAAAACCCCAAAAAATTAATTTTTTCATAGAGGTAAAAATCGAAAATTTTGACCCTACCATCATCTGAAACATTTTAGTAAACATGATTGGAAAAAGCTATACCGTAAAACCCCGCGAGGTGCCCCATCCCCAGGTCATACTTTTATAAAAAGAATGATATGATTTGTTAGACTAAAAAACGCTCAAGCATTTACAGCAAATTTTTTTCTATCGATTAATAACAATTTAATCAATATTTAAATTTTCTAAGGTCTTTTACTGGGCTTTCTAAAATCTTTTACCCCATGGGATACCTCGCGGGGTTTTACGGTAATTGATGTACAGATATATTCTGAAAGCTAAAAAGCTTCCATTGACGCCGGGACCATTGTCGATGGGGAAATAAAATTCTATAAAGCAATACACGAGTGAAAACGGTAAAAATAAGGGTATTTTTCGGTCAAACCGCATTTCCTCCTAGAGGAGCCACAATACCCAAATATTTTTTTGTATCTGCTTATACAAGAGGCGATTCACATCAATCTCAGGAATTCAAATAAGACTCTGTCCCTTGGATATCATTAGCAAAATGTTGAACTATTTGATTCCCACATAAATCAATTATGCCTCCTCGACAATTTTTTGCATTAAATCATTTTTTGTATTAACCCGAGGGTAGTTCGCCATACGCAGGACGTCCTGAACGAAACTTTCTGGTCTCTCAGGCCCTTTTTTCCTTCGAAGACTAGTATCACCACTGTTAAACTTATTGAACAAAGCTTGTGCCTTTCTTACTTTAAGGACATTCTCACCTTCTATTTGACATATTTCGTGGGTTGATGGGGTTGCTGTGAAGCCTTTTTTCCAATAATGACGTAACAGCCCCAAAATTTCAAAATTTTCATCAAAAGTTTTCATAATTTTAAAAATAGTTAGAATCAAAAATTTCAAAATTTAAACTTATCATCTTGTAAAGCTTTCAATTTTGTTTAATTTAATATATAACATGAATTGAGATTATGAGATTACTTAAGTAGTAGTAGTAGTAGTATTGCAGTAGACAATTGTCTACACTAACGCTAATCGCATTGGCCTTAAAAGAGTCATAGAAATTGTTTCTTTGAACCTTTCATTGACTGACTTTGCATTCACTATAGTCTATTCCATACTTAAACTACTCTGTTTGTCTTAAAATTGTAGCGATACAATCCTCTACGATTTATTTCTCTCTCCAATTTTTTATCATTTGATCTTCTTAGATTGAGAGACAGACTCCTAGCATTCACCACTCTCACCAACTTAATTTTTTAGAGATTGTGGACTATTTTGAACATCTGGATCAAATCACCTCTTAAACGTCTTTCTTCAAGACTCAATAATTTCAATAATCTCGTTCAAGGTATGAAAATGAATTCTTAATTTGACCCAGAACACTGTTCGCCTTCGCAGCAGCAACCAAACATTGTTTGTTCCACTTAAGGATTAGTTCAGTTAGTATCATCGTTGATCAGTTTTAAAAGAAGTTAAGAAGGTGGTGAGATCTAATCATGACCGGGTCAAAAATATTCAAAGGAGTCTTTGGTGTTGGTTGAGCGCAAGCTCATGCAAAATTTTCGACATGTATGTGTCAGCGACAATTTTTTGCATTAAATCAATTCACAGGGTAGGGAAAAAGAATTAATATAATAAAATAAAAAAATATTATTTTGTTGTTTAGTGCACTTTAAGATTAAAAAATAATGTTGATTAAATTAAAAACTTTCTTGCTATCTGAATTTTTTATTTATGATATTGTTACCGTTTTCACCCGAGTAAAACTTTAAGGAAATTTTTTCCAGATCGAAGATGGTTCCAGCGTGAATCGCAGCTTTTTAGCTCTCAGGCTTTTATATCTTAAAATCAATTATAGCTCTTTCCAATCATGTGAACTAAAATGTTTAAATAAAGTAAAATGACATTTGGCTGCAAAAAGCTGAGGGAGAGGTGTATTATTTTTAGAATTTATACCTTAATTATACAGAGCTCGATTATACATAAATTCGTTTAAACAGAATCTTGAAAAAGAATGACGACAAAATAATTGTCTTAAGTTTTTCTATGAACCTCGATATTAGAATAAAAAAGGCGGAGGATTAAAAAAACATAAAAAAATTGAATACCTAAAATTAACACAAAAACTTTTTTCTTGATGATAGGGCACCAAGCAAGATTTTTAAATTTTAATTTAGTTTTAGAAATTAGAAAACCTAAGGCTTTTCATGAAGCAAATCTTACGATAAGAGTCAGAGAGTCTTCTAAAAAGAAAATCATCAATCTTGAAGTTTAAAAGACGCTAAATCCTTGAGCAATCTTTTAAATTAAAAGCCGATATGGAAAACTTGAAATTATTCAGGTTTTAAGTTTTAAAGATGAAATTATAAAGAAAATTGGTATCGGATACGGCTACGAGAAAATTGCCAATGAATACAACATCGGAGTATCCGCTTTTTATCAAATTTTCAGAACACTTACTGACCCATTGAAAAAATACCGCGAAGGTCCACTATTTATTTACAAAATTCAAACAGGCTAGTGCCCAAAATACTTAGTAAGAACTAAGTACTGAATTAGGTTTTTTAAAAAAAAAATAAAAATAAAATTCTATATAAAAATTATTTGGATTTAAAGTTATAGGTATTTACAAAGATTTTTACATCAAATTTCGGAAATAACTTTAAAAAATCATTTAGAAATAGGTTACAATTAGCCTTAATATGTTTTTTTAATTGATCAAATCTGGGGTAAACATTTTTATCTTGAACACTTATTGATCTAAGCAGTTTACAAAAGAAATATTCAAAAGTTCGTTCTCCATGATTATTGTTCACTTTTGTAATCAAGACATGTTTTTCGGTCCTTAAGTCGTAACATATTTGTAAAGTCTGATTGACCTTGCTAATAACTTCTTTCAGGATTGGTGGTGAGTCTTTGAATTGAATCGAAGTTCCAAAAATGAGGAGTTTACTAAGCGTTCTGTGCTGAAACGAAAAGATATTATAATTTTTTAAATAAGAGTTAAAATCACTAATGTTTTTAAAATTTCCATAACAAAATCCAAAGAGCTTGTACAAGCATAGATAATATACATTTGATAATTTTTGTATTACTGTTTTTGACATGTAAATTACTAGAGACAAACAATAGTCGAAAAATGGCATGATGAATGTTTTGAAAAATTGTAACTTGACTGAAGTTGATAAGTAAAATATACGTTTTATCGAATGAAGTTTTTTGTTTATTTTTACACATGTTTTATCTACATGCTCGGCAAGGGTCAGATTCTCATCAATAATAACCCCCAATAACTTAAATGATGTGACTCGTTCAATTGATTTATCTGAAATTTTTAATTCATTGGGAATCTCATTTTGTTTCTTATTGGTAAAAACCATGAAAAATGTTTTTGTCCAGTTTATTTCCATCTTGTTAAACTCACACCAACGCATTACCTTCGAAACTTCTTGAGACATAAGTTCTTTACATTCACTGTAATTAGACCCGTTGAAGTAAATCGTGGTGTCATCTGCGAATAGTTTGACTTTCCCATGTGAAACAAAAAGTGGTAAGTCATTGATAAATAATAAAAACAACAAAGGTCCTAAAACTGATCCTTGCGGTACTCCTGAGCTAATTGGAAGTTCTCCAGAACATGTATTGTTACATTTTACCATTTGTTTACGATTAGAAAAATAGTTTGTAATTAATTGAATCGCAGATTCATTAAAACCATAACATTGAAGCTTGAAAATTAAGATTTTTTGGTCGACTAGATCAAAAGCTTTACGGAAATCTATGTACAACGCTAACGTGGTCAATTTTTTATTTAGCGCTTGATTTTGATCAGATAAGAATTCGTGTAAAGCTGATTCACATGAGAAACCTTTACGAAAACCATGTTGTCCATCAAATAAGAGGTTGTTTGTGCTAAAATATTCATCTATTTGTGAGGCAATTATCCTCTCAAACGTCTTTGCAATAGGTGGAAGTATTGAGATGCCTCTGTAGTTGTTGAGGTCAGATTGTGAGCCTTTGCTCTTATAAAGAGGCATTACGATGGCATGCTTCCACTCATTTGGAATTTCATTAAACAAAATACACGAGTTAAATATGTTAAAATAGACGGGTAACAAATGATCTAAAGATTCTTTAATAATTTTGACTGGAATATTCGACACACCGGGTGAACTTGAGCTGTCTAATTCTCTAAACTTTTCAATTATATCATTTTTTGTCGCAAACTGAAATTTGAAACTTATGTTTTTATTTTTACACTCATTTTTGACCTCGAGCATTTTGGACTTGAATTCATTATTTTCTTCGAAAAACGATTTGGTTGAGTTCGAGGTTAGAGAACTAAAAAACTTGTTGAATTGATTAGCAATTTCAAGATTATCGTTTGTTACAATACCATTTTGTGAAATACCTAAGACTTGTGTATTTTGACTCTTATCTGATTTCATTTTTATCGAACTTTTGTAAAATTTCCAATAAAGCTTGGAGTTTTTGAAGTCAGAAGCCTTCTTGTTACTGAAATACTCACAAATTTTTTTGCGGTGTAACTCTTTAAAATATTTTCTTGCATTTTTATAATTATCTTCATCGATTGCAAGACCAGTTTTACATTTGACATCGAATAAATAGTTTTTATTTTTCAAGCATTGTTTGAGTTCGTGATCAAACCATGGAAACGAATTTTTGTTTTTACGAACATTCATTTTTTTTACAGGCGCTACATTATCTATAATAGATAAGAGGATATTCGAAAAATAACCCCATTTTTGCTCTATATTGTTACATTGAAGAATATGATCAAAATTTGTGTTCATTAAATTATCGTTAATAATCTGAAGATTTTTTTGACTTAAATTTCGGAAGAGCTCGGTTAGATTTGAATTTTGATGACACTCATGGCTTATGATCGTAGATACAAAACGATGATCACTAAACGGACAGTCAATTACAAACGATTTGGTTAATTTGTTATTTGAGAGCACAACATCGATTAAAGATTTCGTTTGTTTATCGCCATATTTAGCAATCCTTGTGAAATCGGTCCACTGCGGAAAGTCTTGAAAAAAATAACTTTTTTAAATAAAATTTTTTTCAGTAAGAAATAAAAATGTCCTTATGCATATTCGATTTTACATAAAATTTTCTCGAACATAAATCTCAAAATTTTTTCATTATGTATAAGCGAATTTCTACTGTATACTGGAGCTCACGCTCGAAACAGATTAACAAATAAATAATAATAATAATATATCGTTAAAATTATTGAATTAGATTGATCCAAATCTTACGACGACAACTTAAGAATTAAAAACTTGTCAATTTAGATTGACAAAATGCTTGCTTTGCTTTTGTCAACGTTTTTTGGTTTACACAGACCGATGACAAAATCGAGGATACACTGTATTTTAAATAAAAACACTATTTTCACAATTGACATATTTGACAATCATACCTGAACTTGAGAACATACTCATGTTGGCATTCGATTTCAGCCTCACGGTAACTGATTTAGAGATCTTTGCATATTTTAAACTTAATATTATCAATGTATATGACCTAATATCAAGGCCGAATATACAAATACTAATTTCGAAATTATCTTTAATTTTGGGAATTTTTACATGAATAAATTCCAAAAAGTAACCTCCCATGAAATCATTGAACTCCAAAAGGGTTTGTCAGAAAATTCAGATAAAATTTTTGAACGTCCACATACTGTTTTATTAAGATTATAGTATAATTTTGGTATTTTATCTTTTTAAGACGCCTCACTGTGATCAGATGACTAATAAAATTCTACCCGTAAGAATTAAACACGAAGAAATACAAAAGAAAAATAAATCTGATAAGAAACTTAGGTTTATCATAATCATCGTCAAAGATTTTTTGAAATTTCTGTTTCGTAATTAGCTTCCAAATGTTTTCATTATTAACAGTTATAACTTTTACCAAAAAGATCTTGCCAAACTCCTATGAGCTCCTTTGTTACTGTCGTCTTCGTCCTCGTCTTCTACCTTATTTTTTATTTCCAGTTTCACTATCTTTATAACAGCATGGCTAGTGTTAAAAGCCAATTAATCAACTAACCTGGTAGTTCACATGTTGCAAAAATGAACATTCAAGAACGTTACAAAAAAGTCCTAACAAAATTAGAGTCCTATAATAAATAATAAATCTTCGAGTTGTCAAAAAAATTGTTAAAGTAAGGATCAAAAAATTACATTATTAATATTTATTAATTTTTTATTATGTTTACAAAAAGTTTTTTATTTAAATTTAAATTCCAAATAAAGTTTAAAAAAAATCATTCATTCAAAAATCAAAATTGATTCTAATTCTGTTCTTATTAAAATATATATATGATAAAAAAATGATAAATCTATAGGACTATTAGCATGACGGAAAAATTTTTCAAAATGAATTGAAACGATAAAGTTAATTGAACACATAATTAAGATATGAAAATATGGTGTTTCCTTTTGAAAAATACAAGGATAATAGGAACCAATGTAACTTGACAATAGGCTAGTCAAAAACTTGATGAAAAGAGTCCTGTTTTTAATTAAGGGAAGAATTAAAATAATACAAAAGATGAAACTTATAACTATTTGAGAAGTGAGGTCCATAAACAAAATAAAATTCAACATTATCATACGATCTATTTGGAGATAATCAGCAAATTTAAAGGTTTTTGACATCAATAAAAAGTCGTCCATGTTACCAATTGTTTCGAAATGCACTGCTTCCATTTCCTTGTCTCTTGGAATTTTTGTTTAATTTTTGTCAAGATGATGTTCGATTTTGTTATTTTTTAGTTTTTAGTTTATTTTAAAAACTTTGTGTTGATTTGGATTAATTTTATTAATTAAAATTGGCACCAGCGTGAGCCGTTTTAGCCAAAATCTAAAGGAATAAACATAAAATTCTTAATGACAAAAATAATAAAAATTAATTAGTCCGATTTAAAAAAAAAACTACACAAAAAAGTTTCATAATTTTTCGTTGTATGTTCACCACTAGTAATGTACTCATCCATTAGCTTGTTAATGAGAGGGTTGTTGTTTATGATACAATTATTGAAATAAGCTTTATTTAATTCTTGAAATCTTGTTTGTATGGTACTAAGACCCGAAATTTCTTGTAACTTGATCGTTTTCTCGTCGTATTTTTGCTTGAAAATTACCCGTATTGCAGTATTTTGTAACGCTTGAAGTTTTTTGATTCTTGTTTTTGATAATCTTGGAAGCATGAATGAAGAGTAGTCCAGGATTGATCGAATTAATGACTTGTAAATGTTCGTTAAAGTTTTATGATTGAGCGACCATGATTTTTGACAAAGTATTTTGAGACAGTTGATTCGCTTGTAACATTTTTCACGTATTTGTTCAACTTGATATTTGAAAGATAGCTTTCGATCGAAAGTTATACCTAGAAACTTTGGCTTTGGATTGTGTTCTAAATTTTTGTCGTACATCTTGAAACAATATTTTTTGATCGGTCGAGTTCCATTTGCAAAAACAGTGTAGTTACACTTACTGGGTGCCATTTTAAGTCTCCAATTGTTCAACCAATTCTCAATCTGTCTTAAATATTTGTTGATAATTTTTTCCAAAGAACCATCCTTTCCAAAAATAAAATATGTGCAAAGATCATCGGCGAATAGAAGCGAGTAAAAAGTGTTCTTTTTGGCCTTGGTTTCAGTGTCATTGATAAAAATCGAGAAAAGAAGTGGACTCAAGACGGATCCCTGGGGGACTCCAGCTTCAATTTTGAAATCTTTTGAGTTTGAGTTGTTGAGACGAACCAAAAAACTTCGGTCTTGTAAAAAGTTCATAATCCAGGCGATTAAGTATTTTGGTACACCATTTTTTATCATTTTGTAAATTATGCCTTTGTGCCAGACTTTATCGAAAGCCGAGGCTATGTCGAAGAAGAGGGCACAAACTTTTTTCTGGCGATTAAATGATTCGACGATTTTTTGAGAAAGATGGACTAAATTGTCTTTGGTTTGCCTTCTTTTTCTGAATCCAGATTGTTCGATTATTGTAATATTGTTTGCTTCAATAAAATTTAAAAGACGTCGATATATTAATTTCTCACATAATTTCCCAAGACAACTAGTGAGACTGATCGGTCGATAATCTTTAGGATCTTTACTCTGTCCAGCTTTTTTCGGAATCATCGTCATTGTGGCTGTTTTCCAAGGTTTTGGTATTCTGCTTGTTTTTAAGGTCAAGTTAAAAAGCTCTAAGATCAGTTTTTTGAAGTGGTCAGACGAATTAACCAGCATAAGATTATGAATTTGATCAGGGCCGGATGAGGCATTGCGATTTAGTTTTTGCAATTCGTCGTTTATTTCATCTATTGTAAACGGTTGATCTAATTGAAAGTCGAGATTTGTTCTTCTAACTTCGGATTCGATTTGATTTTTGAATGTTTCGTTAAAATTTGGGTCATTCGTATCTTTAAAAGTATTTTCGAGAAGTAAACCAAATAGATTTGCTTTTTCATCGTCTTCGTGAAATGATACGTTTTCGTAAAATAGTGTAGGGATTGTTTGTTTTTTTGAATTTGGGCTGAAAGTTTTCTTAATTCTTTGCCAGTATGGGCGAGATGACGATGCTTTTGAACCCAACGAATTGATAAATTTTTGCCATTTCAGATTTTTAAAAGCCTTGATCTCGTCTTTGATTAATTTTTTTAGTTGATTGAGTCTCGCTTTGTCTTCGTTTGAGTGGTTTTTAAATCTTTTTTTGAATTTTATTAAATCGATTATATATTTTGGTAGTTCTTTCGTCTCGGCGTTCGTCCTATTTGGGATTGACTTTTTTGAACAATTTAGTAAAGCTTCGGTTATGAATTCGTTTAATTTTTCTGGGTCATTTTGCAGTTCAGCTGGAAATTCGCTTGGAAGTAAATTCTTGAACAGGTTCCAGTTGGCTCGATTGAAGTTGAATTTTTGAATATTGTTAAGTACATGCTCGTTTCTCTCGATTTCATCGTTAAACGTTATAATTAATGGATAATGGTTGCTGCCCATGATGTTGTCTCGAAGCGTGTTGTATTGGCAAAAATTGTTGATAATCGATGTATGACAAAATATGTAATCCAGAATGTCTTCTTTCTGATTTGAGTATGATCTATATGTTGTTGAACAATCACTCAGTCGAAAAATATTGTTTAAATTGGTTATTTTGTCTAGAATTTTACCGTTTTGATTAATTGATTTACAGCCATACGCAAAAGATTTACTATTGAGATCCCCACAAAGAATAAATTTTCTCTCGTTAATCGATTCAAACATCTCGAAACAAAGTCTAGAGTCAGGCGGGTTATAGTAGGATATAATCGATATCGGTTCGTTGTTTAATTTGATTTCGACGCAGACTAATTCTAAGTTAAAGTGATCTAGATCATGTTTTTCGATGAAATTGATATTTTTCTTAATTAAGAGGCAGACACCTCCGGCACCGTTTACACCGGCTCGTCTTTCTCTGTGGATCAAATTGTAGTTTTCGAACGAGAGATATTTTTTTGCTGTTTTGTTATCACATTTTGTTTCGTTTATCGAGACGATATCCGGGTTTGTTTTACTTAGAAATTCGACAAAAAAATTGGTTTTGTTTTTTAGCGAGTTAGCATTCCAATGAACGATTGAGAAAGAGTCGTCGTTACGCGAAATTTCGTTTATATTTGTGGGATTCATTTTGAGCTGTTTTGTGGTGATTTATGTTTCCATAAACCTTCAACATATGTTAAAGTTGTTGTAAGTTCTGGTCCTAGGCCAAGCTGGTGATGTTGGAAACGAGCTAGAAGATCTTGTATTTGATTTTTTGTTGGTTGCTTGGTGCTAGGTAACATAATTTTTAAAGAGTCTAAAAAAAAGAATAAAAACCTTGAATTGTTAAGCTGTTGACTCTTTACCATTTCCTCGAATTTATCGTTGACTTGTTTGATCGATTCTCTTTGATTTTGGATGGCTGAGTTTACGTCGGATAGTTTTTGGTCAAGTTTTGTTTCTAGTTTTTTAAGCACTTCTAATATCTCGAAATTGTTACTTGTTTTTACGGATTCACTGTAATTTCTATGGAAGCCTTTTGGTATAGCCTGTTCACTAAATACTTTGATGTTTATTTTAAAAACTTTGTGTTGATATTGTATGTTAGTTTTATAGTATTTTTTTAAATTGATACTGCTTCACGTTTTCGGTTCAATAAAATAGTTAGCCGCAATTGATAGATTAACTAAAAATTAATAAATGTGTTGATTTTTTTATTAACTGTTAAATGTTGTTAAAATATGGTGTTAATTTGTTTATATGAAAATTTTTGGCTACAACTAATTAATTTCATAACAAATGAAACAAAAATTTAACATTCAAGCATGAAAGTACTAAATAAAATACTAAATAAATAATAATTGACTTGTTTCTATAATTTTATGTTTCTGAAAATTATTTATCGATTTTACACTGGAACCCAAACTCGCTACGAAACAAAACTATTATTTTTAATGATTTTTTAAAAACCTACAAGCCGGATATTATTTCAATCAATGAGACCAAGACGACAAATTTAACAGCAAGTAAAGAATTTATTTTTAAAGACTACAATCTTGTTCATAAAGAGAGACCGGGAGGCAAAAACGGAGAAGGTGGTGTTTGTATACTTGTTAAAAAAGGGATACCTTTTAGCCAGATTTCAGAGTTTGATACTTTAAATCTAGAACTAGTTGGGATTAAAATCAATGTTAACTCTAAAGATCTTTATATTATAAGCTATTACAACCCACCTGATGTCGAACTAAATTTTGAGATTTTTTCAAAAATTAATTCTCAAAACTTTATCCTATGTGGCGATCTAAATAGTAAAAGTTTAACGTATGGTTGTTACTCAAATAATAAAAATGGTGATATCCTAGTTCAACTCAACCAGCTAAATAACATTATAAGTCTAAATCGTGATCAGGCTACTTATCGGTCTTTTTCTAGTAGCAAAGAAGATATACTCGACTTTATTATGTGCTCATCATTTATGTATAGATCATTCAAAGAAGTCTTCGTTTTAAATGAATCACCGATGAATAGTGACCATTTCCCAATGTTAGCATTCTTTAACGCGAAAAATCTACATTGTCAATCTAAAAGAAAAATAAACGAACTTAACTACAAAAAAGCTGATTGGAAATCATTTCAAAATAATCTACCAAAGAATTACCCGGAAAACCAAAAATATGATGTTGATGAGATGAACAAGTTCATTTGCGATTCACTAATCGAAGCTGCAAGTAAATCGATTCCTTTTAAAAAAGAAAACAAAGCGGACAAACTACCAAGCTACATTATTGATCTGATCAAATTCAAAAACAAGTTGAAACGAAAATCCGAAAATGATCGAAGAGTGTTCAATAAAGCAAAAAAACTAATTGATGACGAGATCAAGGCTATAGAAAATAGTCGTTGGACAAATCTTACAAAAGTTCTCGGTAACAAAATTGTCTCATCTAAACCAGCTTGGCAAAAGATTCGTCAAACTTTAGACCAAGATAAACAATGTAAAAAATCTCAAATTCCGACACTAATCGTAGACAATACCAAATACGAAAACGATAAAGACAAGGCTAATCTGTTTGGATCTTTGTTACAAGCAATTTTTAGTGATTCAAATGATATAAATTTCGACGAAGATAAAAAAAATGATGTAACAAGAATTGTAAGTAGTAAAAATTTCAGTAATGATGATTTTATTCCCTTTAACATGGAAGAGCTAAGTAAGCAACTAAAAACTCTCAATCGTAACTCTTCAGCTGGACATGACAGTGTTCACAATCTTTTGTTAATAAGTGCAAGTACAGAATTCAAGCAATTAGTACTTGAACTTATTAACAAAACGGTTGTCGATAAGAACATCCCAAAAGATTGGAAAATAGCGTTGGTGACAATGATACCAAAAAAATCTCCTAGAAGTTCAAACCCAAAAGATTTTAGGCCTATAAGTGTGACAAGTTGTATTGCCAAGCTCGCTGAGAAGCTTATACTTGGTAGACTGACAACATTTTTGGAGACAAACAATTTAATTATATTCCAACAATCAGGCTTTCGTAAGAGAAGACAAACAAAAGACAACTTGATCCACTTGATCCAAAAAGGTATTGAACAGTTTAACCGTAAAAAAAAAATTTGTGCTATATTTTTCGATATTGCGTCTGCATTTGACAAAGTATGGCACAGTGGTTTGATTTATAAAATGATGAAGCTAGAAATTCCCGAATACATAATAGGTTGGATCCAAAATTTTTTAATCGATCGTGAGTTTAAAGTCAAAATAAACGATGTTCAATCAAGCGTATTTATAATCACAGCAGGGGTCCCACAAGGCTCCGTGTTAAGCCCAGTTCTGTTCTCAATATTTATTAACGACATTCCCCGGAACAATTTAAAAAACCGAAAGTATTTTCTACTTTTTGCAGATGACCTCTGTTCGTACTTCACCTTCAAGAGCTTCGGTAACATAACAAACATAATAAATAAATATTTAAAAAATTTAGAAAGTTGGCTTAATAGCTGGAGGTTAAAAATGGCACCCCAAAAGTCGAACTACATAATTTTCTCGAATTGCAATCAAAATGTTACAAACAAGATCACTCTAAAAATGTATAATCAAAAATTGGTATACAATCCCAACCCAACATTTTTAGGTATAACATTCGATAAAAAACTTACTTTTCAAAAACATGTTGACAATTTAAGGAAAAAATGTACAAATCGTCTCAATTGTATAAAAATCATCTCTCACAAGTCATGGAATCTTACACACAAAACGTTAAAAACAGTCTACACTTCCCTGGTTCGGTCAGTTATTGATTATTCTTCTTTTATCCTCACACGAATGACAAACAAAAGAAAAAAACAACTTCAAGCAATACAGAATGCAGCTCTTCGAGCCATTTACAAGATGCCATATAACACACCATCAGAAGAATTAAACAAGATTGCTGAATTACCAAGTATAAAGGAAAGAATGTCTGACCTCAATGAAGCCTACGCTCTGAATGCAATGTTGACTAAAAATCCACTTTTCGAAGAACTAAAAGACGAGTATGAAGACTTGAATGACCATTATTTGAAAGATTACAAGACATTTTTATGCGGTGTTAAAAACATTTTATCATAATCTTTTCCTCTAACTCTTTTGCTGTTTTGAATTATGTCTCTTCTTGATCTATAAAAACAATCTTCTTTATTTTTTATACCATATTTATTTAGAAAAGAAAAATTTTTCATTTTTATTAATTTTCATAAACTACATATCTGGCTAAAACAGCTGATGCTGAGGCCATTAAATAAAATAACTAAATTCAAAATCTATAATTTTATAATTTTTAACTTTTTTTAACGAAGAAAATTAAAATTAAATATTTTATTAAATTTTTTTTTTTGTTAGGTTAAAAATTCACGTCTTCAACTACACACGGTTCTAGAAGCTCTTTCATAAAAATTGAATATCCGAATATCCGGATAGCCTATTCGATTTCAAGTTTTAAAAATTTCAAAATTGAATATCCTGAATGGGCCTAATAAACAAGCACTACAAATATTAATGTAAAAAGACACGAGAAAAGTATTTCACACATCAGGCCACTTATGTTTTGACGATAGAGGAGCAAATTTTTCCATGATATTATTTGTATTTGACGAAAAAAGCCGGCTATTCGACGATTTTGGGCCATTTTGTCAAATGAATAATTACGAAAATCTTTAAAATATTTTTTGAAAATATAAAAAAAGTTTAAATTATGAACAAAAAAATTAATTTTAATAAATCAAAAAAATTTATGATAAATAAAAGTAGGCAACGAGAGATAAAGAGTCTTAAAAGCAATCATTATAAGACTATGACTAATTAATCCATCAAATTATAAAATTTTAAAAAAAAATTATACTCAAATATTTACCTAGGCGATCAGAGTGATTAAAAAATACAGCTAAAAAACAGTTGATTATTTTAAGAATTTTTTTAAACAAAATTTTTGTGAGATTTTTTAAAAATTTCATATTCGATATTTCGGTTTTCATTTTAAAAAAAAAAAATTCAAAAAAAAACTGAATTTTTGAGCGTCAATAGTGTTTCGTCATAACTATTTATATATCAGATCGAATTGATAAGTATTTTGCAAAAGTGTAGGATCTAGCTTTTTTTATCAAAAATTGAACGATACTTAATGCTTAATTCTATTTCAGTTTAACTTTATTTTTTTGAGATTTTCTTTTTGTTTTTGAATCACCTTAACATAAATAAATTATGAATAAAATTTTACCTTTTTTTTATTGTATTGAGTCCTCAGAGCTTGAGTTTGTGTGACAATAGTTGTTTGTGTGAAAATCGAATAAAAAAAAATTAAGCCTACAATAAAATTGTGCTTTTATTCCCATGGATTTTAATCATCAAAATGATGAGTAATAAAATCTATGAAATTTAAAAAAAAAAATTTGTATCTCTCTTTTTTGATTTTAATTTTATTATCAACAAGGATGGGGGCTTCGCCCCCCTCCTTGTGATCCTCCCCCCAAAAACTTTAAAAGTTAAAGGTTGATAAACCTAATGCTTCCAAATAAAGAATTTTCATCAAATTTCTTTTTTAAAAACCAAAGATCCAACTTAAAAGTTTTAAGGAAAGGTTTAATTTTTTTAAATAACCGTAAATTAAAGCTGCAATGACGTCTGTAGTTATGAAGTCCCTCGTGCTTTGCTTCGAAAACTAAAGTTTGGACATTCTTGTTAAAAAAGACTAAAATAAACTAAAAAAGTTTTATCCGCTATGCCCACTTTTGAAAGGTCCTCTGAAACCTCTCTTTAGAAATCGAATTAAGTCATCTTCATCTCAGTTATTTGGGATCCCCAAAGTTCTTCACTTGAACAATCGGGTAAGCTTTTTTTTTAATTAAATAACCAAAAATCACATGGAACTAAGTATGGGGAGTAAGCCGGATGGTCGATTATGGTTATATGTTTAGAATTGAGAACGTTTTCATGAACATGAGACCGAGCATTGTCATGCAATATTTTCATATTTTCCGTACCTGATATTGGTCTTTGCGATTTTAAGGACTCAATAAGAGGAGCTAAGACATTTTTAGCATTAAAGGTGTTTTTTAAAGACTGTCCCCTAGGAACTAAATGTACTAAAAGAGGTCCTGTTGTTTTTATAAAGACACACATAGTTTATTTCAGACGTTTGTGTTTTACTACAGTTTGCGGACTTTGGAACCCAGCTCGAACATGCATTATTCCCAATTTTACGCTGATAAATCAATGACTCATATCCTGTACTAAATCACATAAACGCCATCTCTGTGTCTCTAAAAGGTCTAAATTTTTGCGACAAATCTAAACCCTTTTTTTAGTTGATTCTCGTTCAATTCATTGGGGATCCAACGCGAGGACAATATACGTAAATTTAGACGGTTGTGCAAGATCCGTTTAATTGTTCCATAACTCAGGCCTGCCTCAGCTTCAATATAATGTATAGATATGCTCAAATTCTTTTCAATTAGGAGTCGAATTCGATCAACATTTGAAGAATTAGTCTCTGTAATCGGTCTCACAATCCAATATACATCTTTGACTGTCTTCACGCCACTCTTGAAACGTTCAACCCATCTTTTGACCGTACGTTTATAAGGATCACTATCTCCCATTGATGCCAAATGTTCGGAATGGATTAATGCTGCTCTAATTTTTACTTAGGTTGTTGGTCGGCTGCTCTTTTAAGCTTTTTTCATCGAACTTTCGCTTAAAGCCTGATCTTGGCTAATAGATTTATCTTCTTCATTGGAAAATTAAAAAAAAACACGTAGACTAGTTGTTGTGGACAATTAATAGGAGCCAAATTTTAATATACATTTAAAGACAAAATTTTTCAATAAAAGTAACTGAGGCGCCAAAATTTTAGTATCAATTATTCCAAAATTCACCGCTTCATTTGAAGACAAAATTTTAGACAAAAAAATGTTTTTTACATAAATTAAAAACCTCATATACAAATCCTTTAACATGGGGAAAACTTTTTCCAGCAAGCCCATGTTAAAAAAAAAAAGAAATTGTATATAGTTGTTTATTAATAATAACTTATGAAAATTGATGTTGGCTTTCTAGAAGCAGAAAAAAATGTTTGTATAAAGAAAGAAAATAGTTATCATGCAGATACAACTTTTCTTTAAAGAATTTAAAAAATTTTTTGAATTGTGCATTATAAAGTGACTTTGTAGATAAATTTTAAAATAGGTACAGTACTGCCACGATTTTTTGTTTTTACTAAAATTCACGTGAAATTACGTAATTTCACGGAAAATCCGGTATATCATGTTGAATATTTGAACAAGATCGCCTCTTTTGCAAGAATTTCAATATTGTGTTGTAATCCCTGTTCTTGATAGACGGTAGTAGTCTCGTAGCTCTCTGAACTTTTTCCAACTCATAGATATCTTTTACAAAATACGCACACCAAGAACTGACAGCATACTCAAGATGAAGCCTGACAAGCGAGGTATAAAGTAACCTCAATGTTTCAAAATTCTGATTCTTTAAACTTTTAGCTATTGAGGGCATCTTTTGACGCCTTAAAGGAATTTTAACGGCATCTTTCCTCGACTTGAACTGAATCTTACTCGTTTGGACCATTTAAAACCATTTTCAGAGTTGTTCCTCAAGTCTCAAGTCTCAAGTCAAGTCCAAGTCACGACTTGACTTGATTTTATTTTTACATATAACGTAATTGCTCGAATTTAATGACATGTCATTAACAAACGAACACGTATTTTTGAAATTGAAATATTCGCTTTATATGACATGTCGTATAAACTGAATATATATCAAAAAATTACAATTTTTCTATGTATTCAATTTATATGACATGTCATACAAAGCGAATATTTCAATTTTTAAAAACCAGTGTTCGTTTGTTAATGACATGTCATATAAATAGAGTACTCTACTTATATGACATGTCATTAAATTCGAGCAATTACGTTACAAGTCAAGTTACGACTTGACTTGATTTTATTTTTACATATACAAGTCAAGTCAGGACTTGACTTGAGATTTTTAAAAGATCTTTTCGATAAAATTTTAACATATGAAATCCCTTTTAATGTCGAAAATCGGTAAGAGCGTACAAAATACTTTAAGAAGGAACCGTTTTTTTATTGCTTAAAGCATTTTTTCAGGGAAAAATTTCAAGTCTTTAGCCCAAAAAGTCAAGTCAAGTCGCGACTCGACTTGATAAATTTGGAAATATTCAAGTCAAGTCATGATTTTTGGGGTAAAGACTTGGAAAACCGTGACTTGAGGAACAACTCTGACCATTTTGAACATAAATTCCAAGCTATTATATTCCAAATTATTTTTTACGACATTTAACGTTAATTCCTTGTTTTTTCACGAAAAATTACGTATAATAATATCTGGTATCTATCACATTTTTTAACTTTCGTTATTTTACATAAAATTACCGTATTTTACGTAAATTTCCGTGAAATTACGTAGTTTCACGTGAATTTTAGTAAAAACACAAAATCGTGGCAGTACTGTAAACCTAATCTAAAAAGGTTCTCAGTTCGATCAAAGACTAGTGTCAAAAGCTCATAAGAGCCGATCGAACCCGTTTATTTAATTAAATAGAAAATTATAAGTAAAGTTAATATTGCGATTTTGTACTTAAGTACTATCTTCAGATGCATACACACCATAATTTTGCTGACACATACGTGTCGATAATTTTGCATGAGCTAGGGTAGCAGTGTTGCGCTCACCCAACACCAAGGACTCTATTGAATATTTTTGACGCAGCCAGGATTCGATCTCACCACCTTCTTGACTTTTTTGAAAACTGATCAACGACGATACCAACTGAGCTAATCCTCCCCCAATGAAGTGATCATGATCGTACTTTATTACAAGGTTTTGAATAGAGTTTGGCGATGATCTCCTAAAATCAACGACGGTCAAGACCAGTATTTAGCATTATATAGTAAGGCGCTTGTAAGCTTTTTAAATTAGACTTAGTTGGCCGGGTAATATAGTATAGCAGTCAGAGGATTACCTATATTTTCCTTCGATTTAAATGGAATGAGACATAACTTCATATTTATTTATAAAAAATCCTTCGGCGAAAAAAATTTTATTTCTAAGATCTAAGAGCTTTCTTCACTTACAGTACTGCTACGATTTTGTGTTTTTAGTAATTTTTACGTGAATTTACGTGATTTTACCAAAATTGACAACAACAGGTAAAAACAGGTAATTTTACGTAAAATTACGTTTGTAAAAACGGTAAATTTACCTTTATTTACCGGATTTTACGCAAATTTACCTGAAATCACGTAAATTCACGTAAAAAGTAAAAATTCCACTTGTTTTCTTGATTGTTATACTTCGACATCGAATAACTCATCAAAAAAAATTCAAAAAAACTGTAACCCATCCTAAGTACGTCTATAAGATTACGAAGTCTTCTCCAATAGTTTTGGTATCATAAAAAAATTAAAATTTAGGATTTTTCAGAGCATTTTTGTTCAAAGCATCAAAAAATAGAAATGGAATTTTTACTTTTTACGAGAATTTACGTAATTTCAGGTAAATTTGCGTAAAATCCGGTAAATAAAGGTAAATTTAACGTTTTTTACAAACGTAATTTTACTTAAAATTACCTGTTTTTACGTGAATTTTGGTAAAATCACGTAAATTCACGTAAAAATTAATAAAAACACAAAATCGTAGCAGTACTGTATGTAGATAAAAGAAACATATCAGTTTTCAAATGCTAAGGTACGGCTCCGGTTCGCTCCGCACAAGGTGAAAGTTCAGTACAAGTGCAGTATTACTTCATTACTTTTCTTGTGCCAGAACAAAATACAGAAGTATTTTTTCTTATAACCACAGTCTAGAAGCGAAAAAGAGTCATTTTTGCAACGGTCTATCTAAAAAAAATTCTCAAAAATTATTTTTTTGATAATTATCGAATCAAAGGTAATAGATTAAGGTCATTTGCTGATATTAGATAAGATCAGAGTTGTTCCTCAAGTCTCAAGTCTCAAGTCAAGTCCAAGTCACGACTTGACTTGATTTTATTTTCTCAGCAAAAAGTCAAGTCACGACTTGACTTGATTAATTTTTTAGAGCAAAAGTCAAGTCATGACTTGACTTGATTTTATTTTTCGTGAAAAAATCAAGTCACGACTTGACTTGAATTTTTTTTTCCATAAAAAGTCAAGTCGCGACTTGATTTTTTAAAGATAGATTTTTTAAAGATGTCTTTTAATAAAATTTAAGATATGAAATCACTTATAATATCGAAAATTCCTAAGAATGTATAAAATACTTTAAGGAGAACACGTTTTTTTATCGTTTAAATCATTTTTAAAGAGAACAATTTCAAGTTTTTGCCACAAAAAGTAAAGTCAAGTCACGACTTGACTTGAAAAATTTGAAAAAAAACAAGTCAAGTTAAGACTTGACTTGAAAAATTTTGAAAAAATCAAGTCAAGTCTTAACTTGACTTGGAAAATTTTGAAAAAATCAAGTCAAGTCTTAACTTGACTTGGAAAATTTTGAAAAAATCAAGTCAAGTCTTAACTTGACTTGGAAAATTTGGAAAAAAACAAGTCAAGTCGCGACTTGACTTGACATTTTGGGGTAAAGACTTGAAAAATCGCGTCTTGAGGAACAACTCTGGATAAGATCTATATAAATTTTTTTAAAGGCTTCCGGAAATTTATTTTCTAAAGATCTTATGCAGAATCCTCTATTTTCGAAAAAATTGCCTCAGAATTGAACCTAAACCACAGATGAAATCAGTGAAATACTTACTAAGAGCAAATGAATGACTTTACTTTCAGTTTGGCCTGAATTTCATTCCGACTTAAGATGTGTTTTTTTTTCATAGATCTATTCTATTTCAGTAAAAGCCACACCAAAATTTTCAAAATCAAAAAAAAATCTTTGAAAAGGTGTAATTGGTGTAGGTGTAAGGTGTAGGTGTAGGACTACACCTTTTTTTTACACTAAAAAATTGGGTGTAAATATTTGTTTAAATGATCGAATTTATGCCAATTTAGTTTCGAAACATTGAGATTTTAAAAATAAACATAGTCGTTCTTGGAAATGAGTTTATTAAACGATAATTCAAATTTAAAAAAGATAGTCGTCAAGGAATTTTTTGTTTACTTTTATTAAAGATCTATGGATCAACAAGTCATCGGATATATTAGGAGCTTTAGATGAGATTTTGCCAGTCTCGCTAAAAAATCGTTCAGCCTCTGTGCTTATCGATCGAACACAGAGAAGACGTAACGAGATAAACTAAAGTCTCTTAATCTTAGATTACTCTTATTTGAAACGATTAATGATGACCCGAAACATTTTGTAGAAAAGAAATTCATTATTTTAAAAAATTAAGTCGCTTTAAATCGAGAAAAGATAAAACAATGAAACAAACGAGCAAGTTATTCTCAGAATAAATGAATCTAAGAGAATTTTGTTAGACTTTTAAGTAAAGTTTTGAAACATTTAGATGGAAATTCGAAATTCGACTTTGAAAATTATTCAAAACATGATCAAGTATTGGATATTCTGGACAAAATAAACAAATTAAAAATCAAAAATGATGAACTCATTTCATTTGAGAATCAACTTGGACTGTTGACCGAACAAATAGAATGTGAATAACTCACTCACTCACGAAATTAAACAAGCATCTGGTCAGAAATCGGTTTAAAAATTGGGAAAATTATTTAACTCGTTTACTGTTGGCTTTGTTTTCCTTGTAAATAAATATAAAAAAATAAAATAAATTATTTTCCTTAATATTGAGGAAGTTTTTGAAATAATCCTTACAGATTTAAACATAAGAACTTCGAGGTTTCTTAAGTATCGTATCGATTCTTATTTTTATAAAAACTAAATGACACCCCCCCCCCCTTCCTCAGATAGTTTAGGACGTTTTTTTAAAAAAACTCTCGATTTTAAAATGAGACGAAAACTAAGAATTTTATTTTTTATACTGGACCTAAGAATCAACAAATAAAAAGAAATTCTCAAAACTTACACATGTGTGTTTCGTTTTAAACGAAAAAATATATTGAAAAAAAAAGTTAAGTTTTTTTTGCATTTTTCCTTGGTTTTCAAAACCAGTTCGGTCCTTGCGGGAAAATTTTTTTTTTTTTTTTTTTTTTAAATTTGAGGGTAGCCCCTAAAATTATCTTTAAAACAAGCTTTTAACCAATAAATTTGGACTATCTTTCGAGAAATTATCGAGGGGAAATTATAAGTTCAAAAATTCCAAAACTTGGGCTGTTCATTTCGTACTCCTGCTTGAATCTGCTCCCACCTAGATACATAGCTTTACATTTAGACAAGTCAAGTTCAGTCGACCAAAGTTTAGCCCACTCTGTCAAAACATGTAAGTCTTGTTGAAGAAGTGATGATCCATAAGAATTACTCATCATTGAGCCTAACAATTCTGTATCTGAGAATACTAGTTATAAGAATTCCTTTAAATTTAAGCACCAATGTCTGTAAGTCAAGAAGATTTTTGATCCAAAGACCTGCAGCTCTAAAAACTCTAGTTTATCCCAGAGTAAATTTTTTTTAGCCCAGATTCTCAACTTTTTTTAAAAGATCGTATTAAGTATTCGGACAAGCGAGATTCATTAAAACTTTTACAACTTTGTCGTAAGGATTTCAATTTACTCCCAAAACTCTAACGAGTTTAATTCAAATTAATCCGAGCAAGCGTTCAAGAGCTTTTATCAGCAGAACCATTTTGCGTCCACGTACATTCATTAGCGTTAATGAACGCTTCAACGTAGCTTGTCATTTTAATGTGGCAAAATACAAAGAGAGGAGGGAGGTTACAAAAAACCAACAAATATTTAACTGTAAATAAAAATTTTTCAATTTTGTTAAAATGAAGGGTCTAACTGGATTATCAAGCGAACTTTAGTTTGAGATTTTATATTAATATATTTATAATTTTTCCTTTCTTTTTTTTTAACGTATACGTTAGTATGAGTTTGTATTTATTATTTTTATATTATTTGTTAATCTGTTTTATGTAAGGTTCATGATCCGATTTACGAATCACAATAAACGAATCAAATCTTAAAATATTCCTCAAATTTATTCTTCTCTTGGATACTTTAATCAACATAATAAATGAAAACAATAAAGTAAATAATTTTTTTATGTCCAGCACTTCCATTAATGTTGTTTTAATTATTTTAAATTTAGCGTTGTTTAACTTTTAAAAATATACAATGCATTGTTTCTTAATTGTTTGGGTAAATTAATGCATTGATCAGCATTATTGAAAATTCAAAAACAATGCATTATTTAATGCATTATTAATGCCAATCCGACAGATATTCTTCAACGATATAACAGAGACAGGCCTGGAGATAACCCTTGCTCTGTTCTGCATGGTTTGTCTCAAAAAATTTTTTGGGATTATTATTAAAATGATTACTTTGTCTTGCTTCAATTTCGGCTTTGAAAACTTCATCAAACTCGGAGTCAACATCCTCCTTGAACACTTTTTGTAAATTATCGGCAAATAAATTGCAAACTTTGACGGAGTCTTTGACCATTTGATTTGTACTGCTGTCCAGTATTTTTGGCTCTTTTTGAACGTACGTATTATTGGGGTTTTGAACTTCATCTATTTTTTTGAGCTTCCTCCATAGCTTCGAGTCGGACACTGAGTGCCTGTTTAAACCATCACAGAAAGACTTCTACTGTGACTGTTTATGTTTTGTTATTTCGTTTTTGACTTTTTTGGTTAACCTGTTATACTCTGTTTTAAACCAGTTATCCCTTGTTTGGACGTATTTTTTTCTGGTCAGTCGTTTTTGATTGATCAGGGAGATTATACTATGAAAGTGAATTGCTTTGTAATTTATAATTGAATAAAAGAAACCGAAACAGAAAAGAAAAACGATTCATGAGAAAATTTTTTTTTCAAAAAGTCAAACGTTCATCTAAAAAATAATTTACAATTTAAAAGTGCAATCCTAATTAGAATTTACAATTTAAAGACTCGAGTCTTTCGATACTTCAAAGACTTGACTCGAGTCTGAGTCTCAACTTTCACAAGACTGAGTCTTTGAGTCTGAGCAGGCCTGTCGGATTGGCATTAATAATGCATTAAATAATGCATTGTTTTTGAATTTTCAATAATGCTGATCAATGCATTAATTTACCCAAACAATTAAGAAACAATGCATTGTATATTTTTAAAAGTTAATGGTAATACACAATTAGCATTGATTTTTAATTATTATAAGATTAGCTCATGGTCCAAAAAACAAAGCAGGTTATCATTATTTTCTCACAATCAAGAACCTTCCAGCATTAAAATTTACCACAATTTAAATTTTTTGTTTACCGACCCTTTCGAGAAACGATTTTTAAAAAAATCCAAATTTTTTCTTCTCAACATAGAGGCAGATTTAATGTTAAAACAATGCATTAATTTTTGGAAACAATGCTGAATAATGCATTGTTTTTAAATTACTGAATAAATGATACTGCCAATTAATGCTCAAAATCCTAATTAATGCTGAAATAATGCATTAAAATTAAGAATTGATTCAACAGGCCTGAGTCTGAGTCTTAAAAATAATGAGATCAAAGACTCGGATTTTGGGACTCGGTGGGACTCAGTCTGGACTCGAGTCCCAAAGACTCGAGTCTTTGATTTCGATTCCCGAACTCCGGCGCCGGCCCTGGTTTTACATTTAGACAAGTCAAGTTCAGTCGACCAAAGTTTAGCCCATTTAATTTATAAATTCAACTTTTTTAAAAGATCGTTCGAGAAGACAATTTTTCGGAGTCCTGTAATTTTATTTAATAAAATTCATTTTTATTTCAAAATATTTTAAATATTTTGGTTAACAAAATGACAAAAAAAGCAAAAATTTTAAAAATTTGTCAATGTTTTAGGGATAGCTCTTAATTTTTGAGATTTTTTAATATCTAACGTAATTTCTCGATTTTAGTGACATGTCACTATAATAGGGTATTCGGTTATAGTGACAGGGGGCGAGTTTCAAAAGCGTCACTTAGTCAAACAAGGTCTAAGATTTGGTTCTTCAATAGACCGTTCAACTGAAAATCGTCTATTATTTAATGTTAGATACCAATATTTGTTGGTTCATAACATGTATTGGACAAAAAATTAGCTTAAAGATAAAAATGCTAAAACAGTCAAAATCGTTAGTGACATGTCACTAAAATCGAATTTTTACGCGTTAAAATGTTTTTGTATTCGGACAAGCGAGATTCTTTAATACTTTTACAACTTTGTCAAAAATATTTCAATTTACTCCAAAAACTCAAACGAGTTTAATTAAAATCAATCAGAGCAAGCGTTCAAGAGCTTTCATCAGCAGAACCGTTTTGCGTCCACGTAAATTGATTAGCGTTAATGAAAGCTTCGCTTCAAAATTGTGATTTTAATGTGGAAAAGTACAAAGAGACGAGGGAGGTTTGGAGATAATAAATTTTTTTATAGTATTTAACTGTAAATAAAAAAATTTCGATTTTGATAAAATGAAGGGTCTAACTGGATTATCAAGCGAACTTTAGTTTGAGATTTTAGAGAAGGATTTTTTGTAACTTCAACAAAGTAGTTTTATGAAACTAGAATCTGTAAATAGCTGTAAATCGTAAGCTCTTTGTCGTCCTTCTCTTACAAAATTATAACATTTGATAACGCGCCAACACAACTCAAAGAACAACTAGTATCAAATGAACCAAGAATGATTGAATACAGCTTGATGAATAAGAACGATTTTATGACACCAAGCTCCAAAACAAGGAGCGGTGACAGCTTTGCTAAAATTTTTTTAATTTTCTTATAGAAAAATAATTTGGACTTTCAGGTGAAATTATTGCCAATTTGAAGTTGCACGTCAATTCAAAATTATCAATTCGATTATTTCAAATTTAAATTTAAAGATTTTTTGCTGTACAGTCCCGGAAATTAACTTGTCACATGATATCAGTTTCAATCAGAAATCGTTCGGTATTCAGAATGTATGTAATTCACTTAATGATATCATCTGATATCATGTGATTTCAACTGATCGGAGCTGAATGATATCATGTGACAAGTTAATTTCCGGGACTGTATTACAAAATAAAAAAACTTTTTAATTTTACTACCAAATTAAAGAAGTCAAGGGTCAAACTTTGATGTTTATATTATGATTTATATACCAAATTGTAGAAATTTTTACGAACTTTAAGAGAATATAAGATTTTAAAATCTTCACCTTCCAGATACAGTGGTGCTATGATATTTGTATTTTACGAAATTTTACGTAAATCTATATACAGTCGACTCGCTTTAATCCGGCTACACGTTTATCCGGCACATTTGGCATTCGAACTAAAAAACGGCGGGCTCATGGCTCCTTTAAATGATCTTATATTAAAATATCATTTGTTAAACCGGAATATTTTGTTCGGTTTAATTTGACATTCGGACAAAAATTAAAAGGCTTAAAACCATAATTAACATATACATGCATCTTTTTTATTCGAACTTTTTTTTTTTGTTTCAATTATTTTATAACACTTGTAACACAAATAACACTTACATGTATTATGTTTTACGATCAGTAACACATAAATTATTTTCGAAACACTTAGTAACATTTAAAATAACTTTTTTTTTGTCTTTTGTAAAACTGTTTTTTTTAAGACTTTTAATATACGATTATTTTGGACTTTAATATTCAAGTGTGAATCTAACTATGTGTAGATCCTGATACTCGAGCGGATTCAAAGAGCAGCAGCACGAACTGCCACTTACTGGCCAATTAAGACGAATACCAATCGTATATATGAGAGATTAAAATTAGACGATATAAGAACCAGATCTATTAAGCTAACGGACAGATACCTCTGTAGATGTATGCTTCACAACAAGTTAATTCCAAAATTTGTCATTGAATACTCAATTGGATGGCAATTGGATGAAGGTGCGCACTGCAAAACTTCCAAGAGAAGCACAGTACTTGGCACAGTACAAGAAATGGCTAAAAAATTGGAATTAAAATTCATAGAGTTTTTAAACAGAATTCAGTTAAATCAACTGACTTTATAACTACTTTGATTTAAGACTTGTTTTCTTTAATGTCTACTTGTTGTTTTTTTTTTTTTTTTTTTGTTTTTTTTTACACGGAACACTTTAAATTAATTGCACATACTCTTTTTTTATTTTTTTGATGTTTTACTAATCTGTAGGGCTCAAAGGGACCAATGTCCCGAAGTCCCTTCGGACTTTTGTCCGTAAATTTTAATAAAATCAAATCAATCAAATCAAATTTCATAGTAAACTTATTATATTTTATTCTTGTCTTGAAATTGAAAATTAGAATAAAAACATTCCTTTGTCTTTTGATCGAACGGACGTTGTAAGCAATCACACTCGTTTTACAATGTAAAAAATTTAAACAAGATGATAACAGAGTCACTTGTTCCGATCAAATACAAACTCAATGACACGTCTTCAAATCTTTTTCGACACCTCAGGAAAAATAAAATTTTGCACGACGAATTTTTAACAAAATTTTCAACCCCTGCAAAGATGATTAAATTTTTTTAGGCCTTATGAGTATTTTCTAATGAGCCAAAAATAATAAAAAAAAAGTTTTTTCAAATATTTAAAGACTCAGTCCCAATAAGACTCGAGTCTTTGTTTTTGGTGTGATTCGAGACTGGGATTTTAAGTCTTTCACTTTTTTCGAAAGACTCAGACTCGAGTCCGAGTCTTTGAAATGTTAAAGACTGGGATTGAGACTGAGTCTTTCCAAAATTGCTGATTCCCGAACCGAAAATATTCGAAAAATTTCCATGTAAATATTTCAAAGTTGAACCGAACAAAGGATTACCTCGTGAAAATTTAGAAGAGATATCAAGAAATTTTTGGAAAATTTTTCTTGAATTCAATCGCTTGTTTTCTTTTTTATTTTAATTGTTGAATAATTGACTTAATTTTCTACCATAAAATCATTTTCCGGAGGTCGGCGGACTTTCGTTGTGCGGAAAAGTGGTGTTCTATTAGTATTTTTTGGAGTCTTCCCACTTTGGACGTATCTGCAACTCGAACCGAATGTTCTAGAGTTTAGCTTATAATTTTTCAAGAAAGAAGACAAAATTTTCTACCAGAAAATTAGTGTCCGGAGGTCGGGGGACTTTTGGTTAGGCGGAAAATGAGTGGTCCAATGGTTTTTATGTACGTTTTAATGCTTTGGTGGTCGGAGACCGGCGGAAAAGTGGTGGTTCGTTAGTATTTTTTGGAGTCTTCTCACTTTTAACGAGTCTGTAGCCCGAACTGAAAGCCCCAGAGTTTAGCCACCTGGTCCTCAGGAGAGAGCACAAACTTCTCTGTCAGAAAATTGGTGTCCGGAGACAGGCGGACTTTTCATTGGTTGGAAAAGTGGTGGTCCGTGTTTTAGTAAAAAACAGGTGGTCCGTGTTTTAGCAATAACCAGTTAAACCGCTTGTGTGAAAAAAAATTTAAAAATTCTCCAAAAATGATCAGTCTTTGATAATCAGAAGATGAAATTTGATGGTTCTTGAAGATTTTTAGGGTTTGTTTAAATGAAAAAAATATCCGTTGAATTTTTTAAGCTAAATCGATTAAACAATTAAAAATATTAGCGGGTGCTAAAGCTCAATTAGCTTGCATGTAGCGCCGGCTCTGTGTAAAACTATGTATCTAGGTGGCAAAAGATACAAGCATGAGTAACAAATGAACAGCCCAAATGGTTTTCACGCCCTAATTGAGACGACACAGGAAAGAGAAAAAGGTACAAAGATGATCAACAAAACTGGTTAAATCGATGAAAAACAATGAAAGCTTGGAATTATAATTTTTTATCAAACAGAATAGTCCCTGCATTGAATAGTTTATACAGTGTCAGCCATATCCGTTTACAAAATCAAAGCGTGTATTAATAGAGAAGTGTATTTCATTTAAATTTATCGTCCCTACCCCATGACTCAATACTTTCCATTATAAATTTTTTCTTTAATTCGAACAAAAAAGTTCGGATTAATTCGCAATCCGAACTTATTTTTTAAAGTTCAATAACACTACCGTAAACTCTTGCCCACTACTCTAAGAACAAAGGCAAAATTGCAAAGGCACAACTTAAGCTAAGCGAACATTCGAGCTTACTCTTAGTCTTAAGCCAGGATTTGAGGTTTATTCTAAAAAATTAAAAAAATTGTTATAACATGGTTTCGATGGTATTAGTTCCATATAGAACAAACCTCAATTTTGCCTTTGTTCTTAGAGTAGTGGGCAAGAGTTTACGGTAATTGTTTTCAATATTGTTATATTCGGACAAAAAATTTAAAAATACTTTCGTTTCAATGTTTATAGTTACACAAGAAATATTTCTCTTTCATTGTGTTCATTTTTTTTCATTGTAATAAAATGTTAAAAGATGGAGCTGTCTGATTCAGACGTTGAATTAATATTTTCTTTAGAAGATAGGTTAGAATGTTTACAGTGTGAGTCTGAAATTTTTAACCTTAGAGTCGGAGTCTGAGACTGAGACGGAGTCTAAGTTATAGGTCTTTCCTCGAAGAGAAGAGGCTCTGTGTTAGATTAAGAGTCGCGTAATTTCCGACTCAGACTCCGACTCTGATCCTAAAGTTGCTAGAGTAAAATCGTATTCGTTTTAATTAAATATTTGTGTTTAACTTTGTTTTCAATGTTTTGTAATAAAAAAATTTCATCCGAACTTTTAGTCTTTTTTTGATAAAAAACGGATTATCGAGTATGCGGAAAAGTTAATTCGAACTTATTATTTCTAGTCCGAGAGAGTTCGGATTAAAGTGAGTGGACTGTAAACGAATTAATCACAAAATCAAATTTAAATTTTTAAGTAATTTTTTTATTATTTTTAATAAATTTTTTTCTAAAAGTTTCAAGAAGAAATAAAAACTAAAATAAAAAAAAATTCGAGAAAAAAAAAAAATTAAAGATAGCTAAATTTTAAAGAAGAAGTAAAATAAATTCCATGTTTATTTCTGTTTTGCTTTTCCATTTTTGTTATTCAAAAAGTCAAGCATTTTGAGAAGATTACAAATTACAAAAAAAAATTTTTATAAATTCATTTTTAAAAAATAAAAAAATTACACTTAAATGTAAGAAAATAAAGGAAACAGATTTATGTTAGCTAAAATGTATTGAAACAGAAAAAAATTCTCATTCTTATTGAATAATTTTGCTTTAATTTCCTTTCTAGCTTGTTTGTAAAATAACTAAAATGAGACTCAAAAGTGCATGAGCACAAGCATTCAATGCCTCATTTATTCTATAATAATTTATAACAAAAAAAAAATTCACACAGTTATTTTTTCTATTTTATTAAAAAAAAAATAACCATGAAACAAAAAAAATTTAAATAGTATGCGGCCGGTAGAATATTAAATTCATTTTTAAAAAAAAATATATAAGATTTTTTGAAACATTTAGTTCTCATCTGGTATTAATTGCTACGCTAAAAGTAGAACATTAAAAAAAAAAGAAAGAAGAAAATGATTGATGACATCAGGTTTTTAAAACTCTAATTCTAGTTTAACCATTGCTTTCATCAATTTTGGCCTCACTCGCAAATAGAAAAAAAATTGACCAAAAAATTAAGAAAAAAAAAATTTCTAAAAATTTATTCTTTGAAATTGGATTTTTTGTATCTTTTTGTTGTTGGTGTTGTTGTTATTGAAATTCTTAAACATTCAATCAAAAACTAACTTTTTTTCTTTTTTTAAAATTTGATTTAGGATGAGTATAGGGTTTTTTGTAAATGAGTGGCTTTCTCATCACCAACATCATTCAAAACAATAGTTACAACATTGACACCAATACCCCAATTTTCGATTTCTTTATCAACCAAATCGGTTGGTATATTTTCTTTACCATGACCTCTGGCCCATATTCTAACAGTTTTGTTTGCTTTCAATACTAAATTTGGTGGAAATTTGAAAGTAATTTCTTCTTTTGAGTCGACTCGACGCTTCAATACCCAATTGGTCATAGTAATATCTTTGTTACGACTTGTGTTTTCTAGGATAATTACTTTACCATCTGGACTACATTCGGCGATTGAGACTGGACCTTTGGCACTTCGTTGAAATGTTGTTTTCGAACTCATTTCCGAACTTGTAAGACGAAAATCACCAGCTTGTGGGACTTGTTGTTCTTGCGGTTGATAAGCAACTGGTGGACGAGTGTATCGTTCTTGTTGTTGAGTTCTACTTGAGCGTGTTTCTTCACTTTCCAATAAACGACGATAAGTGTTAATTTCGAATTCAAGTGTGGTCTTGTTGTTCATTAATTCGTCATAATCAGCCAATAATTCTTGTAATCTAGCTCTTAATTCAGCAATGTCACGTTCACGGGCATCTAATGTCAAACCACTGTTACGTCTAAGAGCGTCTAATTCTTCTTCCAATTGACTCAAACGCATGATTAAATCGGCGTTTATTTGTTTCAATTCGTTAAATTCACGTTGACTTTCGTTAAATGAAGCTTTTAGTGTTGTAGTATTATCTACTTTAGTGATCATAGCGTCCAAAGCAGCTTGTTTAGCAGCTTGTTGAGTGATTTCTTCAGTCTTAATTCTGTACCATTCTTCTAATTCACGTTTTTGTTGTTCGTTCAAATCTTCGAAGTCACCACGAATGTCACGAATAGCTCTTTCCAATTCATGACGATAAAATTGAGCAGGATCAATGTGTGAGCCAGCTTGTAATGAACGCAATTCAGCCATTTCTTGCTCGTGAATAGCATTTAAGAATGGAATTTGTTCCTCAAGAGTTTGTTTTTCATTTTCCAAACGAACTCTTCTTAAAGTTTCTTGGTCCAAATCGGACAATAAACGTTGTAAATCCTCATTCAAACGAGCAACTTCTCGTTTATACTTTTCAATATCGGATTCAGCATCGTTCATTTGACGACGTAATAAATCTAATTCAACTTGATTTTCTTGTAATAAATATTCCAAGTTGGCCATTTTATTTTTGTCAGCTTGAATTAAATTCAAAGCATCATCGTATTGACGTTTATAATTCGATGCTTCGTATTCACTTCGTTTAGCTCTAATTTCAGAGATAGCTTTTTCTCTTGTGGTATCATCAATAGTAGCTCTGGCTTCTAACAATTCTGGTTCATATCTATCCTTAATTTGACGCGAGTCTTCACCCCATCTTTGTCTCAATTCTTCTAATTCAGCCAATAGCTTTTTGTTTTGACCTTCCAAAAATTTAACTCTATCAATATATTTGGCAAAACGATCATTCAATTGACTGAGAACTTGTTTCTCTTGATCGCGTTTATTTTTAATAGCTTGTACAGCTACGGCTTTAACTGGAGCCAAGCTATCATCATCACCATGCGCTAAACGAACACCACGCTCAATAGTTGTCTTTTTGATTCTAATTTCCTCGGCCATTGTTTTTTATTTTAATTTAAACAATAAATTTTAAAAAACTGAAATTTTACAAGAAAAAAATCTAAACAAAAAAATGAGACAGGTAATTTTGACTATGTTTATAACGAAAAAAATATTTTCAAGTGTAAAAAAAAATAAGAAGAAAGATGAATGAAAGTTTAAGTATTTTGTTGTTGTTCAAAAAACCAGTGAAACTCAAATTCGAGCATCTTTACAAGTTTCTTTTTTCGCGAAAAAAATTTTTTTTTTTTTCTTAACCTAGAAAACGTTAAGAGAAACTCAAATTTAGAGGTATTTTTGTTTTGTTTTGTTTCGTGAATGAGTATTAACCTATTGAACAAGAAGTAAAAAACTCTTTCATTCAAAATCTAGAACTAGCCTCAATATATTGAACAAAAAAAAAAAATTTATATGAAATGACCCTTGATAAATCGAAATTTTATTTATTAAATATATACGATTTTAGTTCGTTATATTCATATCCTCATTTATTTGTGTATTGCTTTTAATGAAGAAAAGAAATAATAAGAAACTTAAATCCTTATCATGAATATTAAACATGTTTTTTTTTTTTTCGATCGTTTTTGTTTTAAAAGAAGAACTAAACCAAATAAGATAAACTAATAAACTTTAACTTGAAAAAATATTAAGATTCGTTTTTTGTTCCCTTTTATTATTTACATTTATTTGTGTGTGTTGGCTGTGTAGCATTAAAATACTACAAATAATAACGAGTGCTACTTTTAACAAACAATTCATGAACTAATTTTTAATTAAAATCGAAAATTTTCTCTCTCTCTCTCTCTCTTTCTTTAGACGAATAATTTCATTTTCAAAACAAAGCAAATTTTTTTAGAATTTATGCACGAGAAAGCTTTAATGTTCACATCCGTCTCTCCCAGTTTTTTTTTTGTTATTTGGGTCTAAACATGATTCTAAATATACAAAAAAATTAAATGAAAAAAAAACTAATATAAATAGCAATTTTTTTTCTTCAAAATAGGTGTGTCGTTTAATAGTTTAAATAGAGAAAAAAATGTATGTCGTTTGAATCAACATTATTAATAAAAAATCTGGATTTAATGGTCTAGATAAGACTTAAGGTTAATCATAGAATAAAATCGAAATAAAAAAAAAAGTATTAATCTAATCTAGACCCAAACAGTAATTTAACACTAACTCGATCAATTAATTTTGGGGACTATAAACTTAATAGATTGTATTTTTGAATGGATTAAGAGACCTTTTTTTTCTAGGAAATTATTCGTGATTTACATTAAAATGGAGATAAATTACTAGATTTTGTTTGATTTTATTAAAAAGTTGTAAATGTCACTTAGCTGATTCGATTTCGGGTTAAGAATACTCTCCATTGTTTTATTTTTCATATTCAAGTGAAAGTTAAAAATGTAAAATTTCGTGTCTGTCTAAGTTTGGATCTATTCGGGAATGGGATGTGATCATTAACAGCGTTATCAAGGAGCGTTGGGCACGGCCAAACTTTTTCAAAACTTGTCAAAAAACATGACTCCTGAAACTTAAAATTTACTAACTTTTTTCAATAAAATTCTGTCTCAACTTATAGATTTCGGTGTGCGAAGCTTAGTAAAAGTGTTTATCTTAGCATAGGATTAAAATTTATTAGGCATCCATGCAAAAAACGACGTATTATCAAGCGGTACTTAATCGTTTTCTGATTTTAAATTACTAAAAAAAAAGCGAAAAAAAATTTAGAACCTTTTTAAATAAAAATATTTCATCTCAAAAATGAGAAAAAAATATTGATTTAAAAACAAAAATTGCTCAAAGATAAATTTGAAATTAATCACTAACTTATCACGATTTAAAAAGAGATCGATTCTAAAACAAACACGCGCTCACATACACACACACGCTTACCTATTGAATGTTTTATTTTTAACACAGTCCAATAAGTAGATTTTTTTTTTAAATTAAAAATCAATTTTGAGTTTCTCCATTTTTTTGTTGTGTTGCTTCTCACTTTCTTTCAAGTGTTCTCTGTATAATTTGTTTGATTGGATTTTTCTATGGATAAATTTGCCTTAAACTTTGTTTAAAATTAATTTTTTTTCTTTGTTGATCAAAATCCAAAAATAAACTAAGCGTATAAAAAAAAAAGAAGCTTACTCTAGCCGAAAGATCAATATACAATATTTGTTTCGTTTGCTTATTTTAAATTACTCTTTTCGAAAATTATTGTTGTTTAGCTCTTTACGTTTGCTGTACGCGTTTGCGGACCTAAGCCGTCAATAAACTTGAAATGCCTCGCAAACATTTTCAAAATATCAAGCTTAATAATTTAAATATTCTTATAATTAATAAAAAAAACTATCGATTAGATTGTTAGTCGATTGTTTAGACTTGATCTAATTTAAACATTCTCACAAGGCTTAAATAATTTATGAAATTGATTAATCGCGATGCTAACTACTTGCAGAAATCAATATAATATTTTCACTTTATTAAACGATTTATAAATGAGCATTATTTTTTAAATGTTTTGATGGGAAGTTATTTTTTTTAAAAGCAAAATTAACTAAATAGTGTTTTTTGTGATATAAAATAAACTTTAGAAATTATGTACCTAGTACGAATGAATTATCGATTTAGAATTATTTATTTTTTATGTTCATAATGTTAATGATGAATTATAATGATCACCTAAAGGCTATACGAACAGCATGGTCAAATAATAACAATCAAATTGGCATCATTTAGGGTTATATAATTTTTTGGACACCTTAAAAAATCTGACATTAAAAAAAAAATTAAAAACTAGTACCAATCACTTTTACTACTATTTATATTTTAAACAAAATTAACATCAACACAAGCTTCTAGTTATACACCTTTTTTAAACAAAAGCAACAACAAAAAAATCTCAAGTTCTTCTTAAGGAGATCTTAGAAGAACTCTGTTTTCTACCTTTATCGAGTATGCTTTTGTCTTAAATTTTCATTAACTAGTAAGAGACTCTGAACATGAAAAACAAAAAAAAATGATGACGCTAAGCATTTTTTTTTACTAATTCTCAATTTTTAATTTAAAAAGTGAAAGAAATATACTCGACTCTGACATTTGTTTGAGAGATAAAAAAAAAAATTTTTGTAGAAAAAATTTTTTTCTCTTTAAAATAAAATTGTTAGAAAAATCTAAAATTTAAATAATTTTAATTTTTTTTTTCAAACGCGTTTAAGGGTTTCTTTACAAAAGTTCCAGGCTTTCTCTCTTTTGTTTTTGTGTCGATTGAATAAGAAAAAAAAACTACCAAGTTTAGAAAATTACTAGATATGATTTTTGTTTTTAAAAAAAAAAGGTAACCATAAAATGACAAATAATTTATTTTTCATTGTTGGTTGGTAGTTTATTAAGAATAAACCGTAGTTAATCAAGAAAGAGAGAAAAAATCATTATGCAAAAAAATTGATTTATTCTTGTTGTTTATTGTTTTTAAAGACAAATAATTTTACCCAAAAGATTTTGGAAAAAAAGTCTTGAATAACGTGTTTACTCGTAGTTTTTCAATAAAATTTAATTATTGGTCATAAATTTAGCTTATACTAGTGATAACATACAAACTATTTAAAAAAATAAATTACATTTTTAACGAGCTTGCGTTAGTTAAACATAGCGTTGTTTAAGCCCAAAAATAGCAGAAAATAAATTTAAAAAAAAAAAAATAAATTAATAATTTAGATTTTCAATGCCGAATTTGGCATAAATTATAATGAAGAAGAAAATCGAGCGTTATAAAACGATTTGGAGAATAACATAAAAAAATCGAATAAACCTAAGCTAGACGCCATGACAACACTTTAATACGAAAATTTCTTACAAATTAAAGAAACAAAAAAAAAATAATTTCCTATTTTAACTTGAATTAATTAATAGCTTTGCAAGAGAAAAAAACAAAACTCCTTGTTTAATCAACTAACTTGAAATTATTCTTTATTCACTTGTATAAACATTCAAAAAATTTTGTTTTCAATAAAAAAAATAATCAAATTAAAATAATAAAAAAAAAGTTGAGCAACTGAACAAAATTAATGTTTTTGTTTTAATAAAAAGGCAACACAAAATTTTGTTAAAAGACTAGCTATTTGATATACTTTATTGTTATTTTTATATTTTTGAGTGAAATTATTCTTTGAAATTTAATCCAAAATATTTCTGAGCTATCTATTTTAATTTATTAAAACTCCAATTCTCTCTTTTTTTTTTTCTCTTTTGGGTTTTCTTTATATTTTTGTTTTGATGCTGTTCATTTTTTTGTTTTTTAAAGTCGTTAATTTAATTCAATTTGATTTTGTTCTCTCTACCCGTTCTCCGAGGAACCAGAAGTAATTTTTTTTTTCCCTAAAATTAATTAAACTTTACTTTTGTTGTTGTTGTTTTTGTTATAATCATCGACAAATAATTTATGAGCCACTTTTTTTGTACTTGACACGCTTCTAATCAAGTTTGAATTTTTAAATAAAAAATTACCTTCTTTACATTTCGAGAAAACTGATCAAAAGTAATTTGTCAGTTGTTTTTTTTTTTTTTTAATGAAAGCTTAATACTGAATACCCTTGGGGAAATAAAGTCTAACCCCACTATTTTGATTAATATTGATTATAGGGTTAAATGTTGAAACCCCATAATTGACGTCAAGTTTTTGTTTACGTCCGGAGATTAAAGATGAAATCTCTCAAAATCAGATTTTTAAAGACAAGACTCACTTAGCTTTTGAATATGCTTCATTTGGCTTAAGATTAATTATATATTGAGTTATAAACGACGACTAGTGAACTTTGATAAACTTTGAAAATTGTTTAAAGTTCCTCTTGCAATCTTTTTTTCAAAAAGGCTTCTAATCAAGACTTATGAAATATCCAAGCCCATTAGCACCCATTAGCAAAAATTCATAGAAACGGGTTTCTTAGCCCTGTTGAATAGTTATTATGTCATAACCGTTCACTACGTTCCTTCTGCCCTTAACCCGACAGACGCCCCCTTGCGCGAGCACAGCGGTAATACGCTAGGGAACGTGACGACTGTTAAAAAGGGTTTTGTTTACAACTTTTAATAAAACAAATAAAAAAGACTGATCCTGTGCAATAGCCACTGGTCAGTCACAAAATTTAATCGCTTAGTATCTTAAATAGAAACCTTTTAATTCTAATGGAATAAAAAAATGGTACAAAACCTATTTGTTGAAATAGAAAACCGAAGAGTAATCGAATTTTTTAGTTATCAAGGAAGAGATCTTTTCGTACAGTGGTTATTCTAAAGTTAATCTAAAGTTATTTCTTTATACTTTAATTTTCACTTTTTTTCCTTTCGCCATAACTAAAAAAACCTTTGATAAATAAGTTGTGGTTTCATAAGCGTTGAATGGATACAACATCATTATTTAAGCTATTTAACAGATCTTTTTTTCGTAATTTTGTACTCGGTAAAATGACTTATAGCTATGATTTGAATAAAAACGACTTGATCGTAAATTTAATTCAAAATTGAAAAAAATAAAATTTAGCGAACGACAAAAGCATTACTTAGCACAATTAAGATTTTAACAAAAAAAAAAAAGGTGAGCAAAAACTAAAAGACCAGTCGTTTAATCGTAAACCTAGATAACTCTTGTCATTTCAACAATAACAAAAAATATTTTTTTTTGTACAACAAGAAAAAAACAACTAAAAATCTTATATAATTATTATAATTTTAAACGAGTTTAAAATTACAGTACAAAATAATCTTAAAAGTTAAGGAATCCAAGTTTGTTTTTTTTTTTTTTTATTTTTGAAAGAAATTCAAAACCTCTTTAAAAAACTCTTTCAGGTGAATTAATAATAATTTTTAATTCTAATTGATGTTTTTTTTTGAAAAAATGCTTTAAAGAAAAAAAAGAAATTTTTATTTTGTTCTTTCAAGGTCTAAAATTCCATTTAGAGTTTTATTTTTTTTCTCTCTGATACAAAAGAAATGTTTTAAAATAAACAATATTATTTTTTTTGTTTCTTAAACAAATAGGATTTTGTTTAGAACATAAATAATATCAATTCTTATAGAAACGAAAATTGAATTTTTTTAAAAAAAAAGAGAAGAATTAACTGATTCCATTTGTTAAATAAAAGTTTAAAATAAAAGGATTCAGTTAATTTAATTTTTATGTAATTTTACCAGATTTTTTTTGGTAACAAAAAGTTACAAGTCTATTTAATGATCCTTGTACCTTTTGAATCGTATTTTTTAGTTTTTACTTAATCGTAAACTCCTAGTAAATGAACTAGTACGAAGAAAACAAAAATCTCTATTTAAATATGAATTGTTAATCAGACGAGCTTCAATTGTAACTAATCTTACTTAAAGATAACGAGAAAAAAAAAACTAAATTTGATCTTATAGGCAAGGTGTTTTGATACTAAGTGCTTAAAGAGATTTTAAATTTATTCAAAATTTATTTCGACTAGATCGAAATCTTTGGGCATCATTGTTTTATCAGATATTCGAATAGAAAAAATTGAAATAATAATAATTATTTTTTTCAAGATAACTATCAAATTATTTTTTTATTTGTTTATCGAAGCCAAAATTTTAAAAATGACAAATATCTTCCTATGATAATTAAAATCTAAACTCGAAAAGTAACAAAAATTAAAAAAAAATATCCTTTAGGGCTTAATCGTAATAGTATGAAGACAAGCTAATCAGATTTACGTTTTTTTTTTTAAAAAAAAAGATAGTGAAAATTGATTGATTTGACAAAAATAAAAATTTTAAACTAATTCCTTTTTAGAAAAAAAAAATTTCTAATAATAAAAAATAAATCTGGGCGTTTAAATATAAGGTATTATTGGTTTAATTATATATATAGTAATTTTAATTTACTGTGCATCAACAAGTTTTATAGAAGCAATTTAAATTTTTAAAATATTTGAATAGTTGTTAAATGCTTGTTAAACCTTGTTTGTACATAGAGGCTTAAATAGCGAGATAATCACGTCTCTATTTTTTTTATTTTGATGACCAGAATTAGTCGTAAAGAATTTATGATTAAATTTATGGTCGCTAATTCGACATTAAGACATAGAAAAACTTAATTGAAGTATACAGATTGCTTTAAAAATAGAGACCTAAGTTAAACCAAAAAGTAATTCCGAATCCAGTTTTTATAAAGATTTTATGGCTCAACAATTGGAAATTATTTGTTTCCCTCAAGAAATTAAATGATGAAAAGCAGTTTCTTTTATAAAAAAAAAAGATTTGATTGATCGAATTTAACAGTCTATAGATCACATTTAAGATTCTTCAACCTCGTTATTGTTTCATACATAAACCTTGAGATCTCACCGTAAGCTTTGAATTTTGAAATACGATTCTTCAGATGAGATTAATATTACATTTTAATTTGTTTACCACATCCATAACTATATGAAGTAGAACAAAAATAATCTAGAATAGAATAAATTTTTTTAGAATAATTTGAAGATAAATAAATGATAAATATAAAAATAGAAGCTGGTATGATGGACTGATTTAGACCTTAGGGTCTTTGAAGAGAATTAAGAAAATTTAGATTTTTATCTTATCAAATAAGAATCAGCAACAATGAAAAAAACTTCTCAGCTTTCAATTTGCTTAAAACTATTTTAAAAAACAAAAATATTTAAATTATCTTGCAGAAATCAAAATGATTAAGATCAAAATATTATTTTGGCTTTTTCAATAATTTAAATATTGATTTAATTGTTTTTCACTCAAGTAAAAGAAGCAAATTTAACATCAATACCCTTAAAATTAACTTATTAAACAATTACTTGCTAGTCTTATCTTTGAATTCATATTGTTTATGATGTACTTGGTGCTTAAAAAAATAAATACGCATTGCTGAATATTATTAAGATTGAATAATGAGATTTTTTTTTTCAACCAAGATAACCATAACAAAATCATATTGATAACCGATTTAAGTAAACTTATGAATTATGTAGAATATGTCTAATCTTTAATATAGAAGGTAGCTCTCTTCAAAATTAATAAATAATTATTGACTTTTTTTTAGAATTTTTTATTCATATTCATAATTAAATATAAATCTATTTGGGAATAAATGTGACTTGATTAAAACTCTAAAGTTTTATTTTTCTCTTTCTCTCTCTCTTTTTTGTTATTTGAAGAAATATTTAAAAATCAACTGAATCTCGAGTAAAGAGTTTTAGTTATTTTTATTTTTTAGTTCGTAAATTTTACCTTCTTAACTTTTGAGTTTCTGATTTTTTTGTTAAAATTTGAATTAAAACGAAACGAGAGTTATTAATCTTAGATGTATTTTAATATTTTATTTGAAAAGAAATGAAAATTTTTGATTATTCTAGGTGAACAAATACTTGAAATTTAAGTTTTAGCATTAACTTAAATTGTCTTTTTTAAAGTTATTTAAATTATTTAAAAAAAAATAAATTAGTAAATACGGATATTTGTCAATAACTGATCAAAAGAAAAAAAGAGATCGAGAGAAAAATGAGATTACTCAAGTCTTGCTAGAATAGGATTACAATTTAATAAATGTCAATAAAGGGTGATTTTTTTTGAGTTTTTAACTTAACAAAAGAAAAACTCAATTTTTTAACTAAGAACAAAAAAAAAACTGATTCAACAAAATTTAATACAAATTATCAAATTTCAACTCATTTATTTAAATACTCAATCGAAGTTTTACAAAAAAAAAGCTTTTCTTTTTTATCTCGGTGTATTCCATTAAAATTACTTTTAAAATAAAAAAGTAAAAAGCATTTTAAACCCTTGACAATGCACTATGTTTATTACTTTAAATTGACTTTTTTTTCGACTAAAAAATTCAATAAAATCAATTCGAGTTTTAATTTGTCAAAATTTCGAAAAAAAAATCCTGTAGAGTAAAAATTGAGTCTCTTTTACCTTGAGTCTCAAGTCAACTATTCCTCGTAGTATAATCAATCACTATGATCATACTTTCTTTTACTTGTTATTTTTTTGTATTAATAAAAAATATGCTTCAAATAAATATTTTTTTCATAAAATAAATTAAAAAATACAATTGCAAGTGATCCTGTTTTTTTTTAATATTTTATCGATTTTACTCAGGTCGGAAACTTGTTAATATATAATTTTTTAAGTAATTGTAAAGAAACTATCAATTTCTAAATAAGTTAAATATAAATAATCAATTCTCACTCACAATATTAGTTTCCGCTATGCAGCTGAGTTTTATTTTATGGCGTACTGTTGCGCTATCTTATTTAATAAGTGTTAAAATAAGCCTAAAGCTAAATCAGCAACTATTTTCTAGTTGATTTTACGAGAGTAGCGATTATATGAGTACAAGAGCAGATACATTTTGAGCTTTCATTCACTCAATTCTTATATTGAACATAAGATTGTAGTTGGCTTGCAAGACTTGGAACTTCTTTGGTCTTTACGGCCTTTAATGATCATAGTGACTCGCTATTTACACCTTATGATGCCATTGTTTTAAATAGACTTAACTCGCGAGTTCCCGATACGTTTCCATACGGACAAAATTTTTGTTCTTGTCGGTACTATTTTTAAGTTGAATGGTTCAACTCAGGTCAGATCGCTGTAATACAGCACAATTTTGAGTGCTTTAACTAGGTTTCTTTACATTTTTAGTCCTAATTTTATGTTGCCACTGAAAACTCTTGTCTTACCCGTTGCATCACGACAACTGTATTGAAATGAAAGTCTCATATCTCACTCAAAAATTCTCATAAATTGTAAATTTCAATTTTTAAATTTTTATCAAAATTTTAAAAACTAATCCTTTAGTCATTACTAGACTTGCATGAGATAACTACTTAATAATTTTATCAAAAACACCTAACACACTTTATAACTAGTTAGTGTTTTGTCAAAGGTTTAATAGCTTGAAAAAAACTTTGTCTAGGATTAATTTATGGTCATCTTAATGTATTGTTAAACGAAACAAAAAAAAAAAAACTTGACGGCTTGATGGAAAATTTAACGAGGCAACATTGAAAAGCAAAATAAAAAATGAAAATATAACTAAACAATGATGCTTAAACAATTTGAGTAAAGCTTATATTTTAATTGAAATATCTTATGTATACATACTACTCTAATTTTTTTTTTGGTTAATTATTTAAAAGTATGTGTACAAAGAAAAATCACCAATTTATTCGATTTTTATACTCAATATTAAAAAACACACACACATGTTTTCAATCTCCTTTTACGTTTAGTTTTTGTTTTAATTTAGTATCAAAGTTAAATCTTAAAATCTGTTTTTATTTTTTTTTAAATTCTTTTAAATCTCAATACTTAGTATTTGAATGAAGTTGGCGACTTGAATTTTTGACAAAATCTTGATTTTTAAAATCAATTAAACTTTATAAACGACTAACTTCAAAGCAAAAATGTTTGATTTTTTTGTTGCCAAATTTTAAAATAACAAAAAAAATCTAAATAAAACACAATTAATTTTTAATAAATCAATAATTTAAGGTTAATTTCCAGTTAAAATACAAAGTCAACCTGAAATAAATAATTGAATGGTTTTTATTATTTGAATTTTTTCGAGTAAATAAAAATAATTGATCTTTTCTCTTGTTTCGAGGCAACTTTTCCCTAAATGTTCTAAACAGGTCATTTTATTTTATGTTTATTTGTTTATCTAAAAATATTTGTTAGAGCAAAAGAAATTAAGAAGTTAAAAATAAAAAATCAACAACACAAATTACATTTAATCCAACACACACACACACACAAAAAGGAATCTTTTAATAGCAAAAAATTTAAATATTAGTTGGATTAATATAAAACAGAATAAATAGAGCTGAAGATAATATGTTTCAACAAACTTTTACAAAAATCAGTTATTAATTAAAAAAAAAAAGAAGAACAACCATTATGAGCAACATATCTCCTCACAGAATTTATTTATCTTTTAGTAGACCATAGAATTTGTTACAAAGCTCTTTTTTTATTAAAAAATAAAAATAAGAGAACTTTTTTCTAGATGAAATAAAAAGATCTTAAATACTAAAAATTATTTTATTTTTTTTTTCAAATGAATCATTTTGTAATCAAAATACTCTAAGGTATTTGATGAAAAAAGTGGGATTCGTTTACAAAAATCTTTTAGATTGACATTTGATAATTTTCTCTTTTTTTTTTTTTGAAAAATAAAAAAATTTGAAAACAAATTTTCTTGGCGTTAATTTTGGCAAGTAAAACAAAAAAGATACACTAATGATATTTTTATTTAAAGTTATCTCTAACTAATCAAAATTTTAAAATGTTAACAAGAATATAAAGAAAGAAAACCTCAAACATCTGGCACCTACGTAGCTTCTACTTAATAGACTAAATATTAAATTGCATTAGTAAGATTTTAATCCATGTTCGAGAAATTTCTAATCAAGTCTAATTTTTAAGTTCATACGAGGTTAAATAAATGAATACATCTTCAACTTAAAGCCTTAGAGACTGATTTAACGATGCATTTGTGAAAGGCTTTTTTTAAAATTAAATTAGCTAACATGTCTCCTCACAGAGCTTTTCTTGAATATTTTGGCAATCCAAATGCAGAATTTTTCAATCAGAAAATGCAGGCAGACTACTCTCATATTGTCTAGAATGTTCTTTGTTGCGTGGAATAAGAATGCACTCTTTACTTGAGATATTTGAACCGACAAATCGACTGATTTTGAATATTAAATTGGTATAGCGAATAAAATTACAGCTTTAATAGTCTTTACACTTCCGCTCTAACTTAAAGTGAAGTGTATGCCCCTAGTGTGGATTTCTTTTTTCTAAAGATGTAAAAATAATTTTAACAGGTTCAACTACTTAGGATTTTCCATACAACTACTCACTTTTCAGCATCTATAACGAAGCAATCAATAAGATTTCCTTCTGAACGTTTCTAAAGTTATTGCTTTGACTTTTTCTTAATCTACTGATCTTTCAGATGCATTTTTTATCTTAGGTACTTTTGTGGTCATTCACGTGTTCCTCTTGTGAATTTTCGTGAACTAATGATTTGGAAGAGCCATCAGAATTTATGGGTACCAACTGAAAGCTGAAAAACTCTAGTTAAAGCTGGTAAAACTAGCTTTGACTAGAGTTGATACCCATAAATTCATGATGGCTCTTTCAAATCATTAGTTCACGAGAATTCACAAGAGGAACACGTGAATGACCACAACAGTATAATCAAAAACATAATTATATTTTAATTTGAATAGCGTTTGTAGATTAGCTATGAAATAAAAAATATGCTATGAACCAACACAACCGTTTCCCCGTTAAACTAGTTAATAACGGTATTTCGTTAATATCGCACCTTTAGGTCAAACACGATTCTATTGTTATGGAGAATAAAATGAATGAATATTTTATAATATTTTTTTTTTATTTGAATTTTTTGAGCCTTATTGGAACCCTATATCCTCTACATCCTTTTAATCCTTTTACTTTTTGTTAAAATACTTAAGACATAATATTAAACTTTATTTGAATACATTAAAAAAAAAGTCTTCTAAATCGTGTTAAAAAATTTCAAGAAAAAAATTTACATATGAAAAGATTCTGAAAAAATCAAATGGAAATTTTTTATATCTCTCTAAAAATATTTGTGAGTCAATGAGCTGTTCTTCGAATAGGGATGTAGAGGATATAGGGGTCCAAAAAGGCTTAAAAAATGTTTTAATTTAAGAAAATTTAGACCATTTCATTGTCAATAGACAAATACTTCGAGTTTTTTTTCGATCTTGATGTCAAAATACCAGAAAATTTAAAATTAATTATTTATTATAAATACGAATTAACTCATGGGAGTCACAGTTATTGTTTAATTAATGTAAATATTGCTACTCCTACTCCATTTCTTTAAGTGCACGAAGAAGATTATGAATGCTACAGATGCCATTTTTTTTAATTCAAAAAAATAAACTTATAAAATATTATATAACGCAAAGGAGTAGAAGTATTCTTTTTTTACAACAAATTCAAAATTTCATATTTCAAATGAAATCCAATTAAATTTGATTCTATCTAATTCCTGTTTAAGTAAAATTTATCTATGAGAAAACTGTAAAATAGCATCTAATATAATTCTAATTAATTTCTATAGTATCCTAAAACTTGAAGGCTTTCTTAATGTAAATCTTATTAAAATAAAAGTATAATCCAAATATTTAAAAAGATAATTCAAATTACCTAAAAAAAAATAAGTTTTTATATTAAACTAATACTAAATTAATAATCCTGTTGTTGTTTTTGCTCTTGCGCTTTTAATTTTAAACAAATAGAAATTATTTTGTTGTTGTTGTTGTGATCAAATGTAAAATATTTTATTTTTATTTTAAATTTTCAAAAAAAAAAATGTAATGTAGGTAGATGGTTAATAATCACATTATTAATACGAATTTGATAATAATTCCGAATTAATATCAGACATATTCTTGTTATTGTTAAATTAAAAATAAAAATGTGAGTTTATTCAAAATTAAATTAATTTCTTGAATCAATCAACTCACATTTATAATCCTTATGAAAATATTTAAGGATACCATAAGCTTTCAATAAATATTTCCATTCAAAATTGGAAAAAAATTGTTCAAATTTTCGATCGATTCCAAAATGATTTGTGATTTTAATTTTAAACCAAATTTAAAACATGAGAATCATATAATTTACAAGTTAAACATAATTCCAAGTTAATCAAATTCTTTTTAAAAATAAATTTTTTTTTAAAGGCAATTTGCCTATTAATATAAAGCTCTTTAGCAAATAACAAAGCCTTTCTTTGGAACTCATAAAAAACCCAACCGGCAACGTTCAAAAGAAACTTGAAAACCCTAAAGCGAATCAAAATCATCATAACTAAAATATTCTAATTGTACATAAGAAAGAGGTTTAGGGGAGTCGCTTTTAATAAAATATTTGGAAGAAATTTAAATCGAAAAATGAGCTTTTTTTTTAAATAATAAATAATTTGTCATACTGATTTGACTGGTAATTTGATAGTTAAGATTTAAGTTTCAATAATAAAAAGTCTTTATGACCAAAATTGGGTTTAAATAAATAGCTGAAATTTAACTACTTAAAGTAAATCTCTTATAGTGTTAGGGTTAAATTATTTAACTAAATTTTAAAGAAAAAAGACAATGCCTGATTTAAGTAAAGAGTAGAGGAGTTTTGTTTCTAAAACTTCACTTTAAATATTTTGGTCGGACTAACAACAAGAGATTAATTATAGATATGATTTTGGAATAAGTTAATCAATCAGAATAATGAACTAGATAAGAAAAAACAAAAAACTTGTAGGTACCAAACCGTACCGTACCCGACCCCGTAATAAAAATTCTCTAAACTTTTAATGCATGTTTTAGTACGGCTACGGTTATGATTATGGTACGGTACTGGTACGGCAAGCCATTAATTCGGTTGAAGTACAGTAAGAAGTAAACATCTGAATTTTCTAACGACCATGATTGAACTATTACAGAAATCATAAATTGTAAATGATCTTGTTTAACAGTTCATTCAAAATTTTGATGATGATGTCTCTTGTAAAAATTGTATTTTTTTCCTCTTAAACATAAATCAGGCTTGTCTAAAATCTTTGGAGATCATATAAAAACTTTTAATAAAATGATTTATTTTTTACAGAAATTATTTATTATCCTTCGTATTCAGATAATTATGTATTTATCTAAAATTATGAACTTTTATTACTTGGTCTTCAAAGTGTTAAAAATAAACCTTGGTTAGAAGTAAATTTATTGTAAGTAATTGGACCTGGCAAAATGATTTCTGACCCAAGTTTTTTCAAATAAAAAATATAAAATTTTTTTGAGCCGAAATTCAACCCTATTTATAGCCATTTTCCCATTGACTTGCAATCAAATTATAAAAAAAAAAACACGGAGTCTCTTGAAAAATTGTTGATAACTTTTTCAAATAGAATAATAAACTTCTAAACCTTGATTATTTCAGCATAATAAGATGTATTTGAAATTGAAATTTTTCCAAACTCCGAAAAAAAAAAGTCCTTATTATTTAGTTAATATTTCAGGATTTTACATTGAAACGTAAATTTAAAGTTTTTAAAAAAACGCATAAAAACCTGTTTTATTTTCGATTCATCCAAACAAAAGCAACCCTCCTAACGATTAATAACATAAAAGAGAGTGCATTTATATTTGGTACAAACATTTTATTTGAAAAAAAGCTTAAAATTTTAGAAAAAATATTATTTTCAATAGAACTAAAATTTGTAAAAAAAAATTTTTTTTATTTATTATTCAATCTTGTTCTCACTTGAAGCAAAAATTAAAAAAAAACACCTGTAAAATCTTACATTCTCATTGAATACTTTACAACAAACATTAATGCCAAAGGTAGAATAACAATCTAAAATTAGTTTCAAATTTGTATAAAAAATTTTTTTTTGTTTACAGCGTTTATAAAATATTATTTCTTACTATTAAAATTTGCAAAGATTCGCTTAAATGTTTTTTTAATTTGTTTTTTATAAGCTTTAGAGAGCATGGTAAATGAGCATCTCTAAAAATGTCATTATTCAAACAACTTAAAATAAACATGTTATTAAATAAAATAAAAAAAACATAATTTTTGATTTAAATTTTACTAATGGTATATTTCATCCAGTTTTTCGTATTTTGTTTGATTATATAACTTTGGAAGACCCATTTTTTCAAGGAAATCCCATGGAACATTAAAATCATTTTCAATCATTGTTGCAATATTATAAAGACCCTATTTTAATTTAATTAGCTATGGTTAAATGTTACTTTTTCGCAGCGTATTTTTTGAAAAAAACTTCAAACCTGTGGATTACCTCTTTGATAAGCCATTGAATAATAATGCAAAGCTAATTTCGCTTCATTTTTTTCTAAAAAATTACTGGTTTTATTATACACTTTTTCTAGATAAAAATCTCCCATTTTTATTAGTGAATAAGGATTTGCTTCATTGGCTAAAGAATTTATTGATTGGTTGTAGTATCTCCAAATACAATCTTTTTTTATATATTTTGATGCAATATTGTTATTTTCTTCACATAAATAGGCCAAATTGAAGGTTGCTATTTCGATTCCTGTAGATGCAGTCATCAGATAAAATAATAAAGAAGCTTCCCTTGAAAAATAAAAATTTAAATAATTGAATTTATTTAATCTTAGAAAATTACACAATTTGACTTGTGCCAGAGACATGATGAAGAACTATTTATAACGAATAACCTCGATTTTACTATCCTTTTTTGTTAAAAACAAGAGAAAGACGCATCATCATCTGACTCAAATATCTGACTGACATGAAAAAAATTATAAATGACATGCGGCAACTTAAAATTTTTTTCATTTTTCTAATTTCTATTTTATTTTATTCTAAAAATCGTCTTAAAAATTCTCTAAGGGGATATTTTTAAGTAACAAATTGTGAAGCAATGCGAAGCAAAATTTGCTTCATCTATTGGCAAAGTCTGCAAAATCTCTGCAAAACTTATTGCGCATTTAATTTTTCAATGGCGTGCAAATCTGCAACGTTTTGCAGAGATTTTGCAGACTTTGCCAATAGATGAAGCAAATTTTGCTTCGCATTGCTTCACAATTTGTTACTCAAAAATATCCCCTTGCAGACTTTTTAAGCTGATTTTTTGAATAAAATAAAATTGAAAATAGAAAAAAGAAAATAATTTTAAGTTGCCATGACATGCTTGCATTTAAAACATAAAACTGAATTTAGTGTTTCGACCAGACAGATTTAACGATTAATTATAAGGTATTGGATGGGAATGGGTTACTCGAAAAAATTCAGGTTGTTGGATCGGGTTGGGTATTAGTTACCCAAAACCTTTGGATTTCAGGTATGGATCAGGGTTGGGTAACCCAAAAAATTTTGGTTTTTTAAAGGTTTTTTGGGACATGTAAAGATGATGATCGTTGATCATAGAATTTTAAAGAACGCGAATGGCTACGAATCGCCACGAATCGTCACGAATGGAAATTTATGTTTTTCATGAACATTCATGAACGTTCACGAACGTTAGCAGAGTTAATTCGTGACCAGAACTGTACAGTCCTTTTAATCCAAGAATTAAATGGGCGATTGTTCATTAACAAATCGTTAAAAGACAAATTTCGTTCGAAAAATTCGTTCTAAATTTCGCCATTGACTACGAATCGTTGCGAATGCGAATTTCAATTTAATTCGTTATTGACCAACTCTCTAGGTTTTACTAACTTTAATGTAGCCAGAATAAAAAGCTTACAAACTCAATAAATTAAGTAGCACCCACTGTTAAAGCTTGCTATTTTGACTTAAACAACATAAAAATCTCTTCTCCGAGAGTGTGATTCAAAAATTCCTTGAAAATAGTCGTTTCGTGCTTGTGAAGATTTGCAGTTGCTCGCAATTTAAATTTGCGTTTAAGGACAACACTTATTCGCTTTGTTTTTTAGATCATCAAAGTTCTAATAAGTGAAATTTGTGGATAATCGTCCCTCCAATATTTTTAAAAGGAGTTTCTTCCGATGTCGCTCTGTGCCGAGGTAAATTCGCTGTTTTTTGTTAATTGAGCTCACTCTTAAATTATTAAAGTTTTATAATTACAAGTTTTTCTTTTGATATGCTAGAAATCCATTTTGTAAGTATTTTCCCAATACTGAACTTTTTTGACCAACAAAGCCACCCCATCTTAAATTTTATAATTATTAATAATATATAAAAAAGGTTATACATTTTTCTTTAAATATTTACATTGCAGATAATCTTGAGTTTCTTGGAATTATTCCATAACCTCTTGAATTAAAATCAGCAACTTTTATTTGAGAGTCTATTTGACCCTGAGTTGCTGCAAATGACCAATATTCCCATGCTTTATGCTTTAAAAATATGATTAAATTTGATTCGGATTTTTGGTTAAGAAATGCATACAAGATTTGCAGGCTCGTTTGGATAAAACCCTTCAGAATAAAGAAAGCCTATATTAAAGCAACAATCAATGTCTCGTCTGTTATTCCATCCTTCAATCCAATACTGAGCAGCTTTAGTTACATTTTTTTCAGTATAAAATGCATGATAACCTAAAGCTGCATAAGCACGATGATATCCCTTCAGTATTTTTATTCGAATAAAAATATTTTTTTTATTGTATTTTTATTTGAATTTACTGAATCAGCTGATTTTTCCAAATATTCTTTTCCGAGCTCTTGGTTCTTTTCTATTCCATCCCCCTTAAAAAAAGAAATAATTGGTGCGGTCAACTAATTTTTAAAAAAAAAAAATTTTTATACCTTCATTAAATTTAACCCATAATTAAATTCAGATACAGGATCATTATTTTCAGCGCCTTTTTTATTTATCTCACTGCTTGCTTTTAAATTTCTTTTGACACCTTGAGTTCCCCAGAAGAGGAGAGCAGATAATGAATTCTTAATGGAGAATAATTTTAATTTTCTTTTATAAATAATAATCTTCTGATTAGAAGATTACTTGTGCAGAAATAACTCCTTTTTTAGCATTAAATTTTAGCCAATTGAACAACTCGTTATCATCTGTTGTAATCTGATCGATTTGATTTTGCTCTGAAAGTCTAATGTAATACGGAAAATTTTCACCTTCAACAGGATTGTAGAATTCTTTCAAAGCAACGTCTGAAATTCTTCTGTAATAAACTGAAAACAAATCAAAATCTTTTGGAATTACACATAAAACCCTTAAAAAATAATTACAATAAGATTGATCATAGTCTTGATGAAAACCATCAATTCCCGCAAAGTGTTTATAACCGAGAGTTAATAAACTTAAGCGATCTCCACTTTTAGCTGCTCTAATCAACAAGATTTTTGACTTAATTAAATTTTAAATTAGTGAAATTTACTTTTATTTTACTGTTGTGGCCATTCACGTGATCCTTTTGTGAACTTCCATGAACTAATGATTTTTAAAAGCAGCCATTGTTTTATGGGTATTAACTGAAAGTTTAAAAGCTCCAGTAAACGAACTTTCATTTAATACCCGTAAATCAATAACTGCTTTTCCTAATCATTAGTTCATGGAAGTTCACGTGTCTTGTGAACTTCCATGAACTAATGAAACACGTGAATGGCCACAACAGTAGAATAGAAAAGAAATTACCAAATCTTCATTAATTTCGACACCAATCCCATGAAAATACATTTGAGAGAGAACAAAAGACGCCTCGTGAATATTTAGACAACTGGCTATCTTTAAAGCTTCTAAAAATTCATTTAGATTCAAGAACCCGTCGTTTATAATCGATTCAAATGCTTTCTTATACAAGACATCACCGACAACTGTGTCATTGTAAAATGTTTTTTGATTTAATTGATTGTAAAAATATTTTTCTATTTTATTTAAATTTAAAACTGAATGAATCGAACACATTCCTTTATCGTTGGACCAATTGAACAATTCCTGGATAACACGTCTTCTGCAAGTTTCTTAGTTTAAGTTACATATACAATGACAGATTTAATGTTTCTTAGTTCATTTAATTTACTCTTGATTTTTCTATTATTCCTAACTTTTTCAAGTGTTTTTTTCACTGTAAAGACTGTTCTTAAAGGTTTATCACAAATTTCAGCCCATTTTCTGTTGTTTAATTGAAAGAAAAACTTCTCTGATTCAATTTTCGTCTTAAAAAATTTGAATTGATTTTTTATAATATTGAAAATAGTTCAGATTAAATTACATTAACTTCAACCAATTTGTTTCTATAAAAAGTAAGCTTTCCAATATATCCACTAAATGATTGTTTAATTGAGCTTCCTCCAATAGTAGAATAAGCATCAACATCATTAAACACGATATCACTGTAGCTGTTAATATTTTTTTAAATTTCTATTACCGTAAATATTTGTTTTTTAACGCGGCACTAAAACCCCGAAAATTTGGTTTTAGTGCTTCAAAAAAAATTAATTTTTCCCCCAAAAAAATCTTCATACAAACCTTTTTCTATACGTGAAGCTTCCTTGACCCAAAAGTAATAAAATGAGAAAATAATTTGGCAGAAAAAATCAAGTTTGGTAGGCATTAAAAACCAAATTTTCGGGATTTTAGTGCCGCGTTAAAAAACAAATATTTACGGTAATATAAAAAAGATTTTTGTTAGGTTACTCGAATTCAGCTATCAAAGTATTTTCGAAATTGTTTTTGCAGTTGACCCAGAGTTTACACTTTAAAAAAAAACGATAATAACAGATTTTATGAAAAAAAATTATTTTTTTGGTTTACTTTTTCGGATACAAAATGAAAAATAATTCTACACCATTCGTTCGTTGGGACCGAAAGAAAGGTTTTGGCTGCTTTTGGAAAGTTTTTGTTATCATTTACTTCAATAATTAAATTTCCTATTTAAAAAAAAATTTAAATTTAAGTGATCTCTTGGTAGTTTTCAAAATGAACACTTATTTGGGATAATTTTTCAAGATTTTTTGCCTAATTACTTAATTCAATTTTGGAAAAGTAGATTTTTAGAATTTTCATTAGTGTTGGATGATCAGCACTCAACGCAGAGGCGATCACAGACTAAACCATTCGATCGGCATGTCGATAGTAAATTCTATAAACAGCTGATGGTAAAAGGTATTTATTTTGTTCATGATCGAATGGTTTTACCTATGATCATATACAAATCCGATCTTTCACAATGCTCATTTCTGAAAGTTCATGATTTTGAAGTGGAGTGGTAAGGGTAAAATTTTTAATTTTTAATATCAACAAAAACATGGTAATCTTATAGTTTCCAGACTGTGTATTACATTAATTGAGTCTAAAGTTGACAAAATTTTGATCTTCATTGGAAAATGAAAATTAATGAGCTTTTAGAAATGAGCATTGTGAAAGGCCAGATTTGTATGCGTTGAGTGCTGATCATTCAAAACTAATTTTCTTACAAACTTTCCTGAAGATTATCCACAATTCTCGGCAAAAAATTTCTTAAACGGGTTCAAAAATGCATCGATGAATACAAGAATGAGAAAAAATGATCGATTCGCCTCCAATAATTGAGAGGAAGTATTTTTTTCGTCCTTGAGGAGTTTGCTTATCAATCTTCTTGATCATTTATCTTTTTATTTAGCCAAAAAACATTCTTTCATTAAAATAAAATGATCCAAAAATCAGCTGTCATTTGAATAGAGTTTTAAATTAATTTACCTTCATTTGAGATAAAAATGCCTGGTGTATATCGTTTTAAATAGGGGTCGTATCTTTGGAATATTGAACAATAATCTATTTTGCAATAGTCATCAATGTAGATCCACATCAAAATAGAAAATCTAAAATTTTAAAAAATTATTTAAATCTAAGCTGAAAATCCGATATTTTTCCCATTTTTCGAGGTTTGGCTTTGACAAGCTCTTATCTCTTTGTCTCAAAATGGATTTTAGTTTGGGATGGTTCGAAACTCAAAAATAATTTCGGTTTGCCCTAACCCAATCCAAAACCTCAAAAAATGGGTTTAATTGTCTATTCAACATGAGACTTCTTACTTGAAGTTAGTATACGAATTTATACGATTCATTTCTAGAAGTCGATCTTTATATGGAGCGAATTCCCATACTTTTCCATAATTATCACCATTTAAAGGAAGAGGTGTTTCAATCAATTGAACTATTTCTGAACTATAAATTAGCTTTTTGATGAACATTTTATAAAGAATTAAGAAATCAAGTTACCATTTTCACATTCGCAATGGTAGATTCTTTGTAGTTCTAAATTGAACATTATTCCATGGACAAACGATAAACAAACAAGTTCTTTTTTACTGCTCCTTGTATACGGATCTTTTAGCTTAACAACGTGCTCATATTTGATATTTGCTTTTGAATAAGAGTCTTTAGACGAAGGATCAAAATCCTGTGTTTTTAACATCCATATCCTGATTTTAATTACATTCTGGTAATAGTATAAATTTTGTAAATAGTCTGGTCGAAATCGAAGATCATCAGGGTATGTGACTTTTATCCTCTTCATTTCCTCGTGTCTATTTTTACTTTTATAAGGTTTGAATATTTTTGAAAATACAACATTTTGGACCGAATCGAAATCTAAAGCCAATTCTATTCCAGCAATATTTTGGTTCAACGATAATCCAATAAAAAGAATATCGTTATGCTCAAGCTCTTTATCTTTTAAGTTATACACTCGAAAATAATCGAAGCCATCTTTAATAAGTAAACATTTTACAATTTTAAATAATTCAATCAAAAATATTAATTTTAAGATCATTTTAAACTGTTTACTATTCAAAATCAAGCAGTATTTTATAAAATTCATCAATTTTATATAAAGATTGCACCATGTGTTTTTGTTAAGATTTGAAAGAGTTTTAAGATAATTTATTTTTGTTAAGACTCGTCATCAGAAAAAGTGTGAGTCAATCGATTTTACGTTTAAATTTTTTTCAAATCAAGCAAAAAGGAATAAAAAATGTTTTAAAATTATTTTTTTTGTAAATTAATTAAAAAAAGTCCTTAGGTATGACTATAACCCAGTTTTTTTTTTAATACTTAGAAGAATCGATTTGTGTACTTTAATAAACCTTAAAAAAATATTCAAGTTAATGGAAACTTAACCTAAATTTTTTAATTAAAGAAACACTTGATTCTTAAAAAAAAAAAACGAAAACCCAAGTCCAACAATAGTCAAATCTATTTACTCTATGGAGATATTTGTAGATGGAATTTAAAGAACTTGAGCAACTACAACAACAACAACAAAAATCGCACACAAATATATCATTTATTCAAGTTGACATTTGGAAGTAAATTATTTATTTGTTGAGGCACAGACACACTCACATAAAATTCAATTAATATTTTCATTAAAAATACACATACAATCGTTTTTGAGCATTCAATTTAACAATAAAAACTTAAAATAAACAACTAAGTTGGACATATTTTGTATTGTTTTACACACGAAATTAATAAAAAAAATTTATTTGAAATCAATTCTCTTATTTTTTATTATTATTTTTTAAGTATTCTTAAATTTCCGTTTTTGGGCGAAATTTTATGTTTTTTTATAGACATTTGTACAAAAAAAAACAACGACTACTAATAAACATTTAATCAAAGAAGATTAAGCTCAGTTTGTTGTTGTTTTTTTTTTGTTTTAAACATACAGGGAAATACTCTTTGTATAAATCTTGAAATAAAAAGTTTTTGTTCAGTGTCTAGCCTATTTGCTTTCAAAAAAAAATATGACATTCTTGAAATATTTTTTTAAGGATTAAATTTTTTGTTTGATCTTGTCCTCATAAATCAGTTAGTATTTTTGTCGTTGAACATAGATTTAATTAATCTTAATCAAAAATAATTTATTTTATGTCTACTTTATTTTATTTTTTAATAGTAATCCTATTGAAAATAAATCTTATACATTCAAAGAAACGCGCACGAAACCTTTTCCTTTTGAAAATAAATATCCTTTTTCTTTGGTAAAATTAGCTTTCGATTTTGGCGGTAAATTTTGTTTTTTTTTGCTTTAAATTCACAGAGGGGAAAAAGTCAGTTGCAAAATTTTCGAAGCAGTGAGTATAATGAAAAGGCAATTCTTGTCCAAATATAATTTGTCAGAGAATAATTTTTATTTGACTCAAAGCAGTTAATTTGTCAGCAAAAGTCTAGAGTTAATATTTATTAAATTTTTGCTTATGGGTCAAGTTTTGGATTTGACTTGTAAGTATCTTATGGTCACCAATACATGACAAAAAAAGGTCTGTCAACGAAAAAAGAATTTTCATTGAATGATCATAGTTACAACTTTGAATTTTCCACTTCTGAATTTTCATTTTCAAAATTTTTTCAGATGTTCCAAAAAACACAAGATTAACACTTTACTATTAAAAACAATTAATCCCTCTACTCCAAATTCATGAAATTCCAGAAATGGTAATTTCGAAATACTGTTATTGAATTTTCAAAATGGATTCGCACAGAACATAAATTTTACTGTATTGCTCATTCACAACTTAATCCAGTCAACTTAGAAACTCACAGGTGACGTGACTTCCGTAAACCATCTCTATTTGTAACCAGAAAATCTGACCTAAGGTTTCTACAAAAACATTTTTTTTACCTAAAATCGGAAAATACCTCATTCTAACCGACTCAGCCTTATCTTTAAGGGGGTTCACGGTATGCTAACATTTGATGACTGACTTAACCAGAAGCATGATTTTGAATGTTTTATAAATAAAATTAGTTGTATTGATAGGCTTTTCAGTGTAATTAAAGAATTAATTCAAGTCAAAAAGTAAAGGCTTAGATAGAGTGCTCATTCTTATCAAATTTCAGCTATCGTCAAACTAAAATAATCAGATAAGAACAACAAAAATTAGTCACGGTTTGATAAAACCAGAAAAATTAAATTTCTAAGCTAAGGGACAACTATTTTAATTAAAAACATGTTTGAACAACAACAGCAACAACAAAGGCGTATAATGTTTCATTTTATTTTTAAATTAAACAATGTGTTGTTATCAAAGATCAATATGTTAGATTAAAATTTTAAAACTGATTATTGAGTTAACTAATGAAGCTAGCTAAATTCGAACCAGATATGACTTGAAGGATAAATTATTTTTTTTAACAAACAGTGGACCAAATGAATCGGAAATTTTTTAAAATATTTCTCATCATGTTTATACTACACAGCTGTTTTTAATCAAAATCAAAGTTGAACTTAAATTGAATTCATTGTTTGGAACATGATTATTTGGTTATTTTTATTAATTTGAACCGATAAAGTAAATGGTCTTAAGGGCTTTAAATTTATTTTGTTTAATTAAAAACAGAGTTTTGATAAGTATTTTAATATGAACATAATTAGATAAAGTTGAATGGTTAAGAACTAGTCTCGTTTTTTTTTTGAAGATAAGAGGAAATCAATACGAAAAGTATAGAGATTTTGTTTTTGTTTAAATCAATCGATTTAACAGCATGTAGTTAACAACTAGTAGTTGAATCAATTTTGTTTTATTTTTTCGAGAAATGGGAAATAAACTTGAGATGATTTCGAAAATACTTTTCCCTAAACTAATTTTTAGTTTTAAATTCTCAACGCTTCTTATGACGTTAAAATCGCGTTTGTAAATTTCATCTATTATTGATGTATAGAAGCTTTAATCAATTTTTTTTATTCCTGTTTGGATTTTGTGACGGTTCATGGCAACAAGGTCACAAAGTCGAGCATCAATAGAAATTCGAAGGAAAATTTCAAGTTTTGGTTGAGACCTCCTGATTACCGTAAACCCCCGATAGATGTCCCAAGGACAAAAGCAGTTCAGAGTTTTTGTAGCATTTAAGGATTTTGTTAAAATGGCTAAGTTAGTGCCAAATTATAATTTGAAGTTACTCATGATAATTTTGTAATACTGTAACTAGCTCTTTAATATTTTTAAGCATTTATAAAAGATTTTTCACATGGGGCATCTATCGGGGGTTTACGGTAGAAATGAAATCTCAAAACCTAAAAATGGCAAGAAAATATAGATAAGCATGTGCATAATTCTATTTTCATTAATCTCTTCGTTCAATCCAAAGTATTATACTTCGACTGTTTTAAAACAACTGTTGTCTAAACTTGTTTGAATCGAAAATCTTAGATAAATCAATTCCGAGTTCAGATTGTTAAAGATCAATTAGTTCCTAATATTAAAATTTTTATTATACAGTTGTGGTCATTCACTTGTTCCTCTTGTGAACTTTTATGAACTAGGAAAAGGTACCATTGATTTATGGGTATCAAATGAACGCTAAAAAGCTCTAGTCAAAGCTTATAAAACTACCTTTCATTAGATACCCATAAATCAATGGTAGCCTTTCTAAATCATCAGTTCATGAAAGTTCACAAGAGGAACAAGTGAATGACCACTACTGTAAAATCATTTCTAGACCGAACTTTTAAACTTTGGAGTCTCCCGTATTTCCTTGTTTATAAACGACTAAAAATCTTACCTTCTAAGAGTAAAATCATGCCAAAGTGAATTGAATTTGAGGTTATTTAGGTTTCACATATATATAGCTCAGTCCAGTCTACTTCAGAATCACTAGGTTTGAACAGATCTGATATCCATTAGTCTGCAAAAAGGGGGTATTGGGGCACTTCTAAGCAAGGAAATACGGTAAATAAGATTGTGAGTAGGCTTGTACTTTATCTAACATTCATCTAAAATAACCAAAATTGGTTTTGAATGACTGAATGACCAGCTTGAGAGCAATCAAAGTTGTGTAAGGTAAATTTCAATTTTTTCAATAAAGTTAAAGAAAGTATTTAAGACAATTAGCTTTAAACTGGAGGTCAAGATAAACTTTCTTCACATTGATTATTTTTCATTAAGAAAATCTATCAATTAATTTTTTTGTCAAGTGTTAATTTGACCTAATTAACAAAAAAAAATCACTATAGCAGTTAATTAAAGAAGTCTTATAAGGTTCGTTTCAGACAAAACCTTGTAAATACAAGTTATTTACAAGTCACCATGGATACAAATTTTGACATTTAATTAAAATTATTCAGGTTACGAGTTCACCGTGTGCCAACAAAATTATAATAATTTTTTTTTTTCGTTGTGAACTTTAAATGAACTTCTTTCTGAAACATTTTCTTCTAGTTGTTTTTTCCTCTTAAGTCGATCATTTGACTGAAGGATATTAATTAATTTTTTGAATCAAGTCCAAATGCATAAATTAGTTTCTATGACCACGCCTTGTGAATGTATACAATACATGGTCAAACATAAATAAGAGAAAATTATTTATTTTCGAAACATTTTTCTCGATCGATAAGTATTGATAAATAATCAAAAAGAAAAAACCACTGTGTTCGTACAAACATAAAATTAAACAGAACACGGTCAAATAAATTTGATTGGAGCTTAGAATATATTTTGTTTCGATTGGCCAAATGTTTTTAATTAAAGTTCAATATTTTATGAATTCATATATAGAACGCGCTCAATTCAATGGCGCATTTTTTATTCTTGTTCATATTTGTTTCACTACAAAAAAAAAAACTAACTTGAAAATATTTCGTATTTAACTTTATTTTTTCTCTTCTTTTAATTACAAACAAACATAAATCGATATTTTTTCAATGTCTCCACCCATTTTGGCCTCCTTACTCTCTTTTGTTAATACTCGTATCGTGATCACGTTTAGAGAAAAAAAATAATAATAAATTAACATTGGTCAATTAGATTTATGTATATATAGTTTGGCGTTGATAATGGTGGTCAGTCTTTTTTACAATTCATTTTTTTTTCTTCATTTTTTTGTTTCGATAAAAAAAATTCGTTAAAATTTTTTTTTCTTTTTTTTTACGAACGATTTCTTTCATTAAAAAATAAGCGTTTGGATGAGTGTTAAGTGATGACCCTGGTTCGATGATGTATTGTATCTCATCACCGGGTCTACACTTGCCACTTATCTTGCTTTCATATACATCGATTCAATGTAACAATACTTTAGAGTTATACTCGAGTGGTGAGGTGACGCGCGGAGGATATAGTTTATATTGTTATCACCGGGTAACACACTCACCTTCGGAGTATAAATTGTATCAATATTCAAGCAAATGGTATGCAAAGAATGTTTATGTTCATTGAGTAAGTGTGACTCGTGTTATGTGGTTTATAAATCATCACCGGGTTTTCACACTTGCCAAATGAGATAAACAAAACAACTATTTTTTTTTTTACTTTTTTTTAGTATTTTAATTTTATCAATAAAATTTTAAAAAATAAATCTCAAATCTTTTAGTCCTCTTTTCACATGTAACCAATTTTCTCATTCAACAATGACTTCACGGAAGTACATTAGAAACTTTGTCGATTATAATTATATATACATAGTTCATTAAAAATATTCGAATGAAAATCGCCATCTTTCTTTTATGAATGAATTTAATCGAATCCATTTTGAAAAAATAATTATCGATTTTATCTAAAAAGATTTCTAGACTTTATTTAGTGTTCGTCTGATAGACTCTATCCTTACATCATGATTTATTAATCAATAAAATACCCTACATATCTACATTTTATCTTAATTTGGTAATTGAGCGAATAACTTAAATCTTAGTTGAATTTTTTTTTACTTTGATTTATTTCATCGAATTATTTGGAGCATCTATAAATATTATCAGTTTATTTTTCTTTCGAGTGATTTCAAGCAATAACTATTTGATTAGCTCATTTAGCGCTTAGTACGTCTTAGCTTATCAGGGATAGGCATACCATTCGTCTATTTTTACAAAAATACAGAATTCTTTCATCAATAATGAGGCTTTGTTACATTGTCAATGACGTGATAAATTTTTCGGACATTCAATTAATTGCATTAACTGAATATTTAAGTTTTTCTTTGGACACAAGGTTTCAAGATATATTTTTGGGTACCAAGTTAAACATCAACATTAAGTTTCCATTCGAGGATCTCTTTGTAGTATTATGAATTGCTAAAAATGATTTTACCAATCTACTAGGAATAATAATTCATTTTTCAAACGAAACCTTAGATCCATCATTAGACCCATCATTCTCTACAAGATTATGATGAATTAATAAAAAATTTGCTTTTCGTTTTTGAGAAAACTAAAGGTCCGTGAAATAATAACACAATTTGAGTATCTATCCCGAATCATTACCGTAAAACCTCGCATAGTACCCAACCCTAATTTTAAACTTTAAAGTTCAACAATTTCGACCGGAAGAATTCGAACCCTCTGATAGGTCAACAATAATACAGAAAATGTAGAAAGATTACAAAAAACATGAGTAAGGCATATTTCTTGGTTTAGACAAGGACTGCAAGAATTCAAAGTTTGATATCATGGTGGGAGTACAGCACGGCTAGTGAAAAAAAGGCGTAACCTACCGTACTCTCCTAGCGTATCTTACCGTACCAGCTTACCGAGTAGTACTTAACGTATCAAGCCGGACAAGCTCGAATTCTAATCGAATTTCATCAAAATTTTATGAAAAACTTACAAACGAGGAATACAACTCAAAATTTGAATTATTTGCTGGATTTGTTCCGTAAAGTTTTTATCGGTACGCTTGTACGGTACGGTACGGCACACTTGATAACAGGGTACGATACGCCTATTTTTCACTAGCCGTGCTGTAGTATGCAAGGTTATATGGTATTTTCAGATTTTCAAAAAGTGTTCTTTATAATATTCAAAAAAAAAACATACAAGCCTGGTCATTCAGAAGTTCCAAAACTGAACGTTCTTGAACTTTCGTGAACGTTCACGTTCAGCCGAATACATCCGAACGTTCAAAAGCTTTCGGAACCTTTCATTAGCTTTCGAATCCTTTCGGGACCTTTCATTAGCTTTCGGACCGATAATTTCTTTCGAAAAAATCCAGACAATTTTAAATAATTGGAAAAAAATTTTTTTTTGTTAAAAATGAAAAAAGTAATCCATATAAAGACGATGTGACAAAGGATAATTTTCGTCTATAAATGGGTGAATGTATTCACTAAACAATCTTTGAAACGAAACACTGTTAAGTTTGCCTGTAAATAAAGCTGGATGAGTAGCTCCTCTTGTAGAAATTCCAGCTAAAACATGGATCTAGAACGTGTCCTTTGATACTTCCATCCTAAAGCCTGAATGTATCTCCTGATAATTCTCTCTGTAGCTTTTGATTTAAAGAGTCGCTTTAACTTTCTGGCGGTAAACTTACGATTTTTAAAGCTCATTTTATCGAGATTTTTTAAATCGCTTTATAATTTTTTTTTTTTAACCAAAAAAAAATTTTTTTTACAATCATTTAAAAAATTTTAAATTTTTTCGAAAGGGTCCGAAAGCTAATGAAAGGTCCCGAAAGGATTCGAAAGCTAATGAAAGGTTCCGAAAGCTTTTGAACGTTCGGATGTATTCGGCTGAACGTGAACGTTCATGAAAGTTCATGAACGTACGAGGAAATATATTTATTCAGAAAATGTTCACATTTATTCGAGTATAATTTTCCATATGCTCATGGACCCTGTAAGCTAGATAAAGATGAATTGAACACTTTGATCACTTTTTTTTTAGTCTGTCAAATTTAAATGCATGCTCAATTTTAGTCCAATTTTATTCGGTACGTCTCAATAACTAAATACTTTGAAATTAAACATTTTTAATAAAACTCGGTATTAAAAGTACTCGAGGCTTTTTTTTTAACTCAAAACTTAAATTGATAGAGCGGAATACAAAAAAATGCGAAATTGTCGATTAATATTTATTTTTAAAAATATATAATTTAAATTTTTAAATTCGTATTTAGAATCGTCTTGATTTTATAGATCGATTAGAATTTGTTTTTTGGTTGTTTTTTGTTTTAAAACTAATTAAAAACGGAATCGAAAAGTAAGCAAAAAATTAAATGTTTTTGAAACATTTTTTTTTGTTTTAAAAGTTTTACAAAAAATTTTCAAGATAACTCAATCCAAGTTCAAACTAAAAATAAAAGAATCTTAATTTGTATCCATAGAAATAGCTTCAGTTGAATCTTTGGCATCTCTTTGAATCGATTCGAACATTGTTGCCAATTCGGGCGTAGCTCTAATATTTGCCAAAAAATCTCTCATTAAATTATTCTTTTCAGCATCGGTAATATTCAATAAAGCAACAAATGCTCTCAAAGCAGATCGTTTAAGTTCATCTGTTTTTTCATATTCCTGTTTAACAGCATTGCTTTTAACTTTTTGTAGACACGTGTTTACCAATGGTTCAATCAAACGATCAAGTCCTTAAATTTAAATGATTTAGCTTGGCTTCGTTTACATTTTTTTACTTACTTTGTAATAAAGCATTTGGACATAAAGTTGAGAGGCGAACAAGCATTAAATAAGTTAACATCTTAATGTCATAATGATCTTTAAGACCATCTTCAACATGATTCAAAAATTCAAAAATATCAATTCGATCCAAACAAGAGTCCAAAAGAGTGTACATTGTTTCAAAAGCAGCCTTTCTCAAGTCCAAACCATCATCAACAGTGTGTTTAAATGGACCCATTTCTACTTCTCTTATAAGCTCTTTTCTTACCTTGGTTTCATTGTATAAGTATTGAATTAACGATGATGGCTCAACACTGGGATCGTCTATATTCATGCTTTCTTCGTCATTAAGTTTAGTTGGTGTTATTAAATCTCTGACTAGAGAGGGTTTATTATGAGCGGCTGAATTGAATGTTACCAAAGCAACACGTCTAACATTTATATCTGGATCTCTCAAAGCGTTTAAAAATTTACTCAAACAATTCTTTAATAAACTATCAATTTGTTGAGGCTAAGAAAACAAAAGAAGATAAAAAAAATTGAAAAGAAAAAATTTTTGAAAATATTACTTGATCGGTAATGGTAAACTTAATAGCAGTAACAACAGTTGCTCTAGCCAAAGGTGATTGACAATCCAAATAACTTTCTAAGCTTTTAATTAAATTCTCCGGGTCTAATAAAGTTAATTTTCCAAGACATTCGGCAACTACGTTACGAGTTCCTTCTTCATTACATTCACAATGTCTAATTAGAATCTCCCAAATAGCATTAATGTATGGTTTAAGTGCTTGTAATCCTTTTTGTTGTGTGCTTTGATAACCAATTATTTCTTTCAATGAATTAAAAAGTAAATATTGTCGTTTTGAGTTCGAATCGATTTCGTTAAGGATAAATGGGATGTATTTTTGAAGATTGCCCAAACTCAAATAGCCCAAAGCGTACGAAGCAGCTGATTTGACTTCTTCAATCGGCGATGAAAATGACTCCAAAATAACAAGTTCTAAATCAGCGTGACTGCTCAATTCACTTAAACAAAAACATGTAAATTCCTAAATTTTAAGTAATTTTTAAAGATGGATTACATATATTTTCCTGTTTCTCCTAAACAAAGCAAAGCTAAAAGTCTAACTGAATCTCTTGATTTAGGATCTTTAATATCGCTTATAAATTGTTTAATAACCAATTGACCTTCGGTTTGGTTTGTTACAGTTAAAACAGCAATACATTTGGCAATTGAATAGAAAGCTTGTTTGTGTACAGCTAAATTATTTGTATTATCAAAAGCACCTTGACCATTTGATGGTTGTACAGCAATATTTTGCTCTCTAATAGGTTTTGTTAGCATCTTGAAACAAAAATGTTAATTCTTAAACGATATTGATTTTTTTTTTTTGAAAAATTTACCATGACAACATCTTTGTATTGAAGACCAGGTTGTTTGTGATTAACAACAGCAGTGAAGAATTCAATTGTTGATTCAAGAGCTAATCCTTGTAATAATGGAGATTGAATCAAAATCAATATTTGATGAAGTATGCTGTTTGAAAGAAGAGCTGGTCCATGATTTTGGCATATTAAAGTTGCTAATTTTAATGCAACCTTAACAAAAAAATTTGGTTTAAATAAAAAAATTAAAATTAAAATCTTAGTTTTTCTTTACGTATGAAATGTGCAGATCGTTCTCGGACAATAGGGAAGGTAACTCAACAATTACATTAACTTTCAACTCTTCAATTGCTATAAATTGACTGTAATTTTTGTAAATTGACAAAAGAGCATTGATTGAGGATAATTTTAATGTTCTGTAGTTTTTTCTCAAAAATGATGCTAGTAGTGGTAATGCTTCTGGAAAAATGACTTGTAATTGAACTTTGCTTTGAGATCTTTAATTTGGTTAAAATTAAACAAAAAGTACTTAAATATTATAAAATATTTTATTTTTACTCGGCTATTGTGTTGATGGCTTTTACGGTTGTTAAACGAGTTATTTCATTTTTGAGACGTTCGACTAAAATTGGCCAACATGAATTTAGATCGTTTGAAATTAAATCTCCCAAGTTGCATATTATTTGAGCCCTTAAATAGTAAAAATAGTTTACTTAAGATCATTTTTATAGTCTTCAAGAACTATTAATGTTAACTGAACTCGTCCTTTTTTTAATTCATGCTTCGTTGGTTCTTAATTAATCAGAGTTGGTAATTGAACTCAAAAAATAACTTCTAGAAGACCGATTAGGATCGACGAATCATGTTTTCACTGCAAATTTTAGACTAAAAAGATTCTTAATATTGAATATAAGTGGATGTCTAATCGAGTCTTTATTGATTATGTTTCATTAAATTTCTGCAAAACATTATTTGAATAAAGAAGAAGATTTTTCAAAAACCTGTATCTGGCATTATGCATCCAAATTTTGGTATTATAGGATAAATAAGCAATGGATAACTAATATTTTTTTGTCATTACTGAAAAATTCAAGAATCACATTAAGTCAATTAATTAATATTTCGATAAGCAGGGTAATACTTAGTCCTAATATAGAAGACTTAGACGACTTTGAAATCCGGACTGCAGTTAGAAAATCAATTAAAATGCACCTATAATATTTTTTTTGAACCGAATCCGCTTTTTAGTAGAAATTTGAAAATCCGATTCCGTGTTTATAATGATAACCGAACTTCTACAGTTAAGACCAAGGACATCTAAAAAAATGTTTCTTCATCTTTTAGTTAATTGTTTGGTTGGTAAGACTGTCGACTCCGGTTTCAGAGTTATGATACTTCTTAGAAGAAGAATCATTAAGCTTTTAGAAAATTTGGATCGTCATAAAAGTCTGTACTTGTGCTTGTAAAATGTAGATTATAAAAAGAAGGTAAAATATAGCAATAAAACAACTATATTTTCATTTCTTTTCCCTTTATATTACTTCAATAAAAGTAAAAAATCTATCTTTTTGGTTTAGGTTGTTATTTTCAATTAAGCTTGGTTCAAAAATATTAAAAAAATCACTCGGTTGAAGATTCGCCTCCTCTCGAAAAGTAATTGTACAAATTGTTACTTACATGCAAATAATTGCTCTCTCTTTTACTTCTTGATCAATATCAGTTTGTTTCAATCTAGCTAATGTGGCTGAATAAAATTCATTTACATAATGCATACAATTTTGATTTGAATTAAGAGCGCTTCTTAGTATTTTTGACAAGTATTGGCTCACAAGTAGTGCATCAGATGCTATTTTATAAAAATTATCTTGAATACATTTTAACACAGGCTAAACGAAAAATAGTTCATTAAGTTCTAACTCAAAAAATTGATATAGTGACGTTCAATTACTTTTAAAATCAACTCAAGGTATGGATGAAACAATTTTTCATCATGAGTTAAAAGCAGATTGTTCAAAAAATTTAATGTATCAATTTTCATGTTTGAAGTAGAAGATTTGTCACTGAAATAAATAAAATTAAAATTCATTTTAAAAAAAGTTAAATCTCTTACTTTAGAGAAAAATTGACGCCTGAAATGACCACGTTTAGATGATTAGCCAAAGCACCTGGATAAGCATTAACTAATTGAGTCAAAAGTGCAAAACAACCTTGACGTGTTTTGGCATTTTTGTTTTTCAATAATTTTTGGATTGCCTTTACAATCGAGTTTATTTGAGTTTTCAGTAATTGAACAGACTTTTCTTCGGATTCAATTTGATGGATATCTTGGTATTGTTTTGATTTCAATACAAACGGTCTTGTTTGTTGCAAAATAGTTATATAAACATTGAAAATGTCTCCTTTGACGGTCTCTTCGCGTTCTTTAATTGAAATTTTTTAAAATACTTCCAAGAATCTTAATTTGTAACTTGATTTATAAATACCTTTGAAACGACTTATCAAAACTGGTGATACATCAGTGTAAAAAATGTATAATAATTCATGTCTGGTGCTTATTATAGCGTCGAGGCATTTTGCGGCAGCTCTTCTAATTCTCCAACTTACATCGTCATCGTCCGAATACTCTTCTTGATCACTAATAATTCATTTAATTTTACTTAATGATCTTAAGGTGAGATCAAAAATATATTTACTCATCATCTTTATCATCATCGCCATTTTCGTCTTCGTCCATTTCTTCATCATCGTCATAATTATAGTTTGGGTCATACGAAATATATTTTAGACACAAGTCCATTATCTTTATTAGAAGATTAGAAGTTATTTTTTTTAATTTTTGTTAATGTTTGTTACTTGTTTAATGTAAGGTGAGATTTCTTTTGGACATCTTCGGATAAACGATTCAAAAGCTTGAAGAGAATATTCAACCAATTCTTCATCTTTACTACTACAATAAAATACAACCAATGGTATTATGCGATCTAAATTTTGTCCAACTCTATGACCAGCCGTTCTACTAATAGAACCTAAACACTGAATGTACGTTTTTGTTAATGAATTTGCTTGTTTTTTGTTCAATTCAGCTAACAAAACTTCCAATAATTCAGTAAACAAAACAGAATTACAACTAGCAACAAGATAGCCAATAGCTAGAATGACTCGTTTTCTAACAGCTAATCGTTGACTGCTTAATTGTGTCTTTAAACACCCAAGTATTTGCGGATGATAACTGACAAGACTATTTCCAAAGTGGTTTAATATGTCTGTCAATAAGTCCAATGTTTCCAATTGAACAGAAAGATCATCCTAAATCAAATAATTCAATTTTAGTTCTTTTTTCATAATAGTTAAATTTCATTAAAAACCTTTTGAATTGAATTTAATAGACGATTTGTTATCTTTTTAACGATACTTGAGCTTATTTGTGTCGGTATGTGAGGTAATTGATTAATAACGGTCTTAAGACCAATGCTCGATATGTCTTTAAGTTGTTCTTTGTCTGAAAGCATGTTAGAACAAAGTGTTTCAACAATTGTTTCTACTTGGAATTCTTTTACTTTGGCAACCAATGGTCCCAAACTTTAATGAAAGAATTTAAAACGAGTTTTTTTTTGTTATTAGAAACTGAATATTAAGTACCATTTAACAGCTAAGTTTTGAACTTCACCATTTTTGTCCTCTAGAAGTTTCAATAAAGTTTTTACAATCTAAAATTTACTATTTTAAGAAATTTAACACGCAAAAATGTTCTGTTAGGCTTTTACTTTTCTTTCACTGTCATCGTCGAGTTTAATCGAATCATTTTGAAGTTCTGTCATTAAATCATTAGTGGCCATAAATCGGAAATCTTTATCGACTGAAGTCATCTTTATGAAGAAAATTTTAAGGAAGTTGGTAAGAAAAAAAAATTTTAAGTTTGTTTACCTTCTCGAGAAGAGTCGGTAAATTTGATATCTGATATTGGTTAGCCATTTCGAACTAAATTTCTATTCAAGGCTTTTAAAATTGAAAAAAAAATTTTTTTAAGATTTTTTTTTGTTTCAAATGAATCAAAATACAAAATAGCTATTTATTATATCTCAGCAATATCCTAATGCATATTTTTCTTTATTTTGAATGTTGCTTTATTTTGCAGTATTGCTTAATAAAATGAATTAAAATGTAGCAATTCATATACATTATTAAAATGAGGACATGAAATTTTGGCGTGATGAATTTGATTTTGAAATTTTTTAAAGTAAAATTTAAGATTGATTGAAAAAACGAAAATTTTCATTGAAAAATGATTAAATTCATATTTAAATGCAAACTAAAACTTATAGAATAATCAAAAAATGTAATAAGTTACATCACTATAAACGAACTAAAAAAAAATTTAGCTCTTACTAAATGAACCCCTACTCTTTAAATTGCAAGTGTTGCATCTTGTATTGAAGCTTTGAATTCTATAAAAACTACCCAATAGTAAAATATTGTTTTAGTTAGAGGGGTTTGAGTAAGAAGAAGGAACCGACTTTTCTACAACTAATAATCAAAAAATGTATCTACAGTCGACCCGCTTAAATCCGAATCACGTTAATCCGATGTTTTCGGTTAAAATTTGTCTTCCTTTACGGTCTTTTTACATGTAAATTGAGGCGTTTAATCCGAATTATTTTATCCGAACTCAATTTTTTGTATCCGAAAAAGTTCAGATTAAAGCGAGTGTACTGTAGTGAGATGTATCGTGAACGGCGAACAGTTTTCTCGGCGAAAAGACTCTTGTATATTTAGAGAGATGGATAGGACCTTCCTCATTCTCTGAACAAATGCCAAAAAGTCTCAAGCGGACTTTAAAATACAAGGATTTCGATAACAATATCAAAAAGACCAAAATAGAAGGGTCCTATAAGATTTTCTGACAAAATATAAGACTCGTAAAAAATCAATCTCAAACAATAGGTTTGGACGCGGCCTAGCTTAATTAAAAGTGGAAAATCAAGAAATTTAAATTTAACAAATTCTGTTTCTACTCGACTCTATCAAACAGACTTCAATTAATGCCTGGCGAAAATAAAATAAAATAATAAAACACCTGTATTTTTTTTGAACCTTAATGTTGTAGACATGATTTAATGAAACTGATAAAAATAAAATTCTAAAAAAGACCTTACTTATGGAAAAAGGGTGTTTAATTCATGTTAATTTTTCTTGATTCTTTATACTGTTGTGGTCATTTAAGTGTTCCTCTTATGAACTTTCATGAACTAATACCGTAAATTCTCGAAACTTAGTACATGTAACTAAAGCCGATTTTTTAAGTTGTTACATGTAACAAGTACCATCTCGCCCATGTTATAACTTACTCTCATTTAGTTACCTGTAACTAAACCCAAAACTCGAAAATAAACACAATATTTAAAATCATTTTTTTTTTAATTTTAAGATACGTACCAATAGTCAAATCTCGAGTTTGAGTACATGTAACAAAAATTGATTTTTGAATTAAATTTTGTGTTTATTTTCGAGTTTTGAGTTTAGTTACAGGTAACTAAATGAGAGTAAGTCATTTAGTCGTCATTTCAGTTGATACCCAAAAATCAATGATGGCATTGAATTAAGCTCGAAATCTAGGATGAATTCTCACCATTATGAAGAAAAGAGTTAAGCCTGATAAATATTACTTAAACAGACGAATAAAGCAACATCAAATTTTGAAACGGTAGGATATCACTTGTTCACTCGCGATTTAGTTCCTGTTTTTTTTTTCAAATAATTGAGATACTAAAAAAGCCAATATAAAAAACATTTTATGTTTTTATTAATAAAAAAAAACGAAAAATTTTAATCTATAAATCATATTTTCCACCAGATAGACCTGGACCTCGTTTCTTTTTTTCTTTTTTCTTTATTACTTCTTTTTGTGGTTTAGGTTCCTCGACAACCTTAGAAAATTTGCATGTTTAGATTATTACTTAAACAACTAAAAATCAAAAAATACTTTTTTATGTCTGTAAGGATTTTGAAAATTCGGATCCTTTTCTATTATATTCAATTCTTGACTCATCTTGAGTTAATAATTAAATTTAATTATGTTTTTTTAAAGGTGATTTGGAAAAAAAATTACCAAGTTGATTCCTTTACTCGTTTCATCATCGATTAATCCAACCTGAAGAGTTATCCCAATAGCCGCTTCAAGAATAAACTGCCAATTTTCGTTCTTATCGTAAAGTTTGTGAAAAAATTTTGGGAAATGAAGAGATAAATCGGCAGCAAATGCGGTGTTTTCGATAATTGACGAAACATCTAATTTGAATTTAGTTTTAAATGTAATCGTTATGTTTATTTATTGATTTTTAAGGTAACCTGGCATTGAATTTTTGTCCAGCTTTAATCCTTTTGAGGCTTCATCTTTTTGTAGCTTGGCTAATGTTTCAAGTGAACCTTTAAGTGTATCAAACAGTTGAGACAAAAGTAGTTTAAGCATTTCATTCTCTTTTTTCTTGTCGTTCATTTTAAGGATATGCTTAACAGCTTCTTGTTGTGATTTACGTTTGTTTATCAACATTTTAATATCTTTGTAAAAATTTAGTATTCCAATTTTGAACTACGCTCTTAAAATCGAAGTACTTACATGAGTTCTTGAACTCTTCGGCATTTTTTGGTACATCTGGCTCCGGTTCGGTTTTTTCTTTGGAAAAACATGAACAAAACAATGAAGAAATAATGATCAAAACAAACAAAAGCGGAAGGTATCCTGAATGCCACGACATTCTTTTAAATTCATAAATTTAAAATTACTATAAATTATCGGATTTTTGATTTTTTACTTTAAACAAAAAAATATACCTATAGTCAAGTAGTAGTAGTTTTAATTTTTTTTTATAAAAAAAATAAAGTCATGATTTTAATATTTGGTAGACTTAAATTAACTTTATTTCAAACTTGATAGTTTTTTTTTAATTTATTGTTAAAATGTAAATAACTGATATTAAAATGGTCTTGGATTAACACTACAAGCACCGAATACGCTATTTTAGCGTATTTCCAAAAATATGAACGCTCATTACAATTTTAAGAAAAATTCGACCAAAACGATTTTTGAATATTTTGTAGCATTTATTTCGAGCTTTAAAGTGAGCTCCCTTCTAAAATGTTATAATCTGTATTTAATGAAAAAATTTAGTTTGGAAAATCAACTAAAATGGCCGGTGCTTCTAGTGTTAAAAGTCATGGCGTTATGACGGTCTATAGTAAACCAGTCTAATAATATTGAAAGTTAATTTAGCCGAAATTGAAATCTAAAGATCGTATCTATATCATCGGAATTGTGAGACTAAAGAATCTCTTAATCTCTCACAGAGCAATCAAATGAAACAGATGTTTAACCTGAGTTTAACCATGCTACATGACTAGAGTACTCAAAGTCTTGAGGATAATTTTACTTTGAAAAAATTTTTCACTTATCAAAGATTTCATTCATCAACTCAATTAGATTTAATCTTTCATCTCTTCACTCGACGTGCGAGGAAGGACCATCAAAAAACTCATTTCGACCTTGTACTTCTTTGAATGAACTTTTAGCAAGTTATTGAGACTTGTCACCTTGGTTCAAAAGTTTTTTTATAAATTCTTAATAAACTCTACCTGTAAAAAGATAAAATCGTTAAATTAATAAATACTGAATTTTAGATGAATGAGGTTTCTTGCGTCGATCAATAATGACAGTGACCACGAAAAACTTTTACTGTAACAGAGATAACTTGAGTATGATTCGGTCATCCAACTTTTATTAACGGATTTTTGACTTGCTATGATTTCTGAGGGATTAATTTGGAAGACTCTCTTAGAGCTTCATTTGGTGACGATGAAAGAAGGTATATGAATTCTCAACTGGATGAATTAGAGGTCGCAGCAAGAAGAAATCAATTGGGAAGAACCTGGGAGCTGATAAATAAGTTAAGTGGGAAAAACGATGTGAAAATTGCCAAGGTACGATGCTTAAGTGGTGAAATACCTAAGTCGAGCGAAGATCTGCTAAAAGATTGGGCATTTTATTTCAAAAACTTATTAAACGTCGAGCAAGACGAAACACAAGATCTCCCACAGCCCACAAACAGAGACTTAAAAATCAATATAAGCGATTTTACAAGAGCTGAAGTCGATAAAGCAATCGATTCATTGAAGAACTCAAAATCACCGGGTATTGATAGTTGCATTGTAGCCGAAGTTCTGAAGAACGGTGGAGACTTTATTCGAACTGTAATTCACCAAGTTTGTTTGAATGTTTACAACCATCATGAACCACCAGAGCAGTGGACTAACAATCTTATCGTTCCTATACCTAAAAAAGGTAACCCGCAGCTCATCACCAACTATAGAGGTATAACATTGATGTCGATCGCAGCAAAAGTATACAACAAGATAATTTTTAATCGAATAATTCCAGTGGTGGATGAAGTGCTTAGACGGAATCAAGCTGGTTTCCGCAAGGGAAGAAGCTGCGTACAACAGATTCACATCCTTCGTCGTTTAATAGAAGGAGCAACAGCTAAGCAGCTCCCGCTATTTATAACATTCATCGACTTCAAGAAAGCATTCGACTCTATTTCTAGACGGATGATGTTTGCAATTTTAAGACACTATGGCATTCCAGAGAAGATCGTTAAAGCCATTGAAGTACTCTATAAGGACTCCAAAAGCCGAGTCTTTATCAATGGAGCACTGTCAGAAGAATTTGAAATTACAACAGGAGTTCTTCAAGGAGACGTTCTGGCACCATCACTCTTTATAATTGTGCTAGACTATGTAATGAGGAAATCCGAAAGAGATTATGGATTCGTAACACATTTAAGAAAGTCTCAAAGATACCCACAAAAGAAACTAAACGACTTGGACTACGCTGATGACATAGCACTTCTAGAAGAAAGTTTTGACGGGGCTCAAAATCAACTCAACGAAACATCCAAGAACGCAAAAGAAGTGGGTCTCGATATAAACGTAGATAAAACGAAAACAATGATAATCAACGAATCAAAAGAACGACCATTGTGGCTAAACGGCGAAATAATAGAAATCGTAGATGAATTCAAATATCTCGGGTCAAATATGTCTTCGAGCGAAAAAGATATGAAGAGTAGAAAGGGGCAAGCATGGCTAGCGTTTGGTAAACTTGAGAAAATCTGGACTTCAAAAACAACATCAATTGAGCTGAAGGTAAGAATTTTTCAAGCCTCTTGCTTATCTGTTCTACTTTATGGAAGTGAAACTTGGGTTCTTGATCAAAAACACCTCAATGAACTTGACGGTTTTGCAACCAATTGCTATAGACACATGCTAGGAATAAAACGCTTGGACAAGGTACCGAACGAAGAAGTGTATAAAATGGTCAAACAAATTCCGATTTCATTGAAACTTGCTAAGAGACAATTGACTTGGGTTGGACACATGCTTCGTCGACAAATGGATGAGCCAATACGAACTTATAGTCTGTACGAACCAAGTCAGCAAATGGGAAAGCCAAAGCAAGGAAGACATGCAACAAATTATGCTAGATATATTGCTAATTTAATAAGCAAAAGTATTCCCCCGTCTGTCGAGGAGATCGAGAGGGCAGCACAAAATCGGAAAGAGTGGAGAAGACTAGTGATCGCGTGTACTACGAGTGTTGAGTGATTAGCTTTCGTAAAAACACCCGAATGATGATGATGATGAATTTGAGTTAATTTTGATTTTTTTTCGATTTTCAATAGATGTAGTTTCAGAAAAATTAGTGTTTATAAGGTTTTTAGTTATTGATAAAATTTTGTGTTAATAAGTTCGGTAAGTTGTGTTGAAAAGAGATTGAATAAGATATTTGATGAAAATTTCAAAATAAAAAATTTATTAATCAACCAATTTATGTAAAACTTGATTCTGAAATTTCTGATTAGAAAATAAGGTTTTTGGCTGACTATTTAATTTAAACATGTTTTATTTTTTCCTAAATAAAAACAATTTTTTTCTAAACAAAATAATGCAACGACCAAATGTTTTCTTTTCTTTTTAAACGTTTTGCCACTCCAGGAAACAGTTTTTGTTCTTCTTTAAATAGAAGTTGTTTTTTTTCAAATAAAAAAAACATATTCAATAAGATTTTTAGCTATATTAAAGAAGCTTATTTTTTTTCTAAACAAATTTGTAACATTACTAAAAAAAATGGATTACGACGAATCTTCCAACGATTCTCAACAATCGTGTACATCAACACAGTCGATTGGTGAATGGGTTATGTTAGATGAAGGATTGGATAAGAAAGAAATTGATGAATTCATAAGAACTGAAATTCCAGATTCAACATCTTACCAAACCAACCAAACCACGTTTTGTACATTTTGCGGCAAGTTAAAATTTTTTCTCAATTTTCTTTTTTCTATTTTTTGACTCTTGTGCAATCGTTATAAAAAGTGTGCTTTTAAATTTTTCAAGTAAAGAAGGGTGCAGCAAAATGCAGCAAAATTTGCTGCGTCTCCTGGAGAGGTCTGCAAAAATTCTGCAAATAAAATTGCGCATTTAACAAAAAAATTTTTTTCAATCGCGTGCAATTTTGCAAAAAATTCAAAGTTATGCAGAATTGCACGCGATTGAAAAAGATTTATTTTTAAATGCGCAATTTTATTTGCAGAATTTTTGCAGACCTCTCCAGGAGACGCAGCAAATTTTGCTGCATTTTGCTGCACCCTTCTTTACTTGAAAAATTTAAAAGCACACTTTTTATAACGATTGCACAAGAGTCAAAAAATAGAAAAAAGAAAATTGAAAAAAAATTTTAACTTGCCACATTTTGCACCGACGAGCTAACAAGACATAAATATCGTATGCAGCTCAGAAGGTGCAAGGTAGAAAACTGCCCAGTCAAGTTTTGCATAGTGTACTGTGAACCACAAAAAATGGGTTCAATTTCACAAAAAAATGAACACAATCATAAAGTTGATGAGAGGTACAACAATACAAATGGTTTACCAGCAACAGTTAAAGATGTAATTACTAGACTGTTAGATACAAATCCACGATTATACCCTCGCCAAATAAGAGCTTATATCAACAAAAGTATAGTTGAATTACAATTAAAGGATATACCGTTCGATTTAAAACAAATTCCTGGATTTGTATCACGTTATAAGAGTAGATTAAATCCAAATGATAACAAAGTACAAACAGTCGAAAGATATTTGATTGACCATCTGTATTTCCCTACAATTGATATTAATACTCCATTTTATTTTGGATTCAACCTTGACGACAAAAAAGTTCCAGTTATCGGAAATGGCGCTAAAACCAGTCGTGTTTATATATTTGGTACAACATTAAAATTATTGCAAATGAACTGCAATATAATGAATCAAGATGGTAATGTTTTGTTTCATGTTGATGGAACATACAAGATTACGAAAGAAGGTTTTCCTTTGTTAATTTTTGGGAGGTCAAATCCAAGTCGTAAAATCTACCCGATCGTTGCTGGTTTAACTTCGAGCGAAGAACAAGTTGATTTTGTTCATTTTTTCAATTCTTTTTTGGAATCAATCTACAGGTCCCATATTTAATGCAAGATGCTCAGTCTGCATGTTCTGGTGCGGCGCGAGAAGTTTTTCCAGGTATAACCATACTTATGTGCTGGTTTCATATGAAACAATGTATTAAAAAACATTTAACAAAGCCGATCGAAAATTACAAGGAAATGATCTTATCTGATGTCAACCAGATGCACTACTCAACTAGTATCGACAACTTTAATATGGTCCACCATCAAGTATTGACACGTTGGCAGTCAATTCCACAACTATCAACTTTCGTTGAATATTTTGTTAATCAATGGTTTATGAGTCAATGGGTAAACTGGAAGTTGTTCTGTCGGCCAGCTGGCTTTTCGACAACAAACAACAATACCGAGGGGTTCAATCGAGTCATTAAGCTTATTTACACAAGGTATGAAAGATCGAATGTTTTAAATAGTTGCAAGATGTTGGATAACATGTTGGCTGATTTGAGTAAATCCCAGGATTCGTTCGACTTAAAGCTTAAGAGGGATAACAAATTAATAATATTGTCTGAAACTTTGGATCATAATGATTTTGTGCTTACAAGTGAAACTACTGGAAATCGTATTGTTAATGGAGAGATTAAATATGTGGTCTACCTCGACCCAAAGTATTGTAGTTGTTCTTATTTTTTAGAATTCGGAATTTGCAAGCATTTTTTAGCGCTTTGTAAATTGTTAAATCGTGAATTCGGAGAAGTAGATAGAGAATTTGTTCAAGTTAAAAAGAGAGGTAGACCGAAGAAATCAAACACTGGTGCTTTAAGTAAAAACTAATTAAATTTAAAAAAAAACTCTTTTTCTTTATAAAAAATATTTATCATTTAGTCGCACATTATTTTACTTTAGAAAAAAAATTTAATATTTAAATTAAAAACTTTTTATTTAATCGGTCATTTTCTAATTTATTATATATAATTAACTATTTAAAATAAAAATAAATTAGTTTAGAAAAAAAATATTCATATTTAGAATAAATATTGTTTCAAGGTTTTTCTTCGTCACTGTCGTTATTGATTGACCCAAGAAACTCCATTCATCTAAAATTAATTTCAATTTATCATCATGAAGACGAATTCAAATTCAGTGAATTTCAGTATTTATTAATTTAACGATTTTATCTTTTAACAGGTAGAGTCACTCGTGTTATAAAAACGAAACCCATGAACATAATCTTTTTAAAATTATTAGTATGAAAATTATCTAAAATGCTCTATTGAAAGACACAGACTTACACATTTTCCTTTTTGTACCGTGCATAAATTATTAAAAATGGCAATTGTCCCAGGGATAAATACGTTTTGTGATGGTACAATTTGTTATCAAAAAATCTCTATAAAACCGAATTTATACTAAGAAATAGGCTAAACCTAAAACGCGGAACACGGAACGGAACGTGCTAAACTACGGAATATGGCTTACGGAACAGGCTAAAATACGGAATATACATATGGAACAAAATATTTATTAAATTAATTGATGAAAAAAATACAAAAGTTAAAAATATATAATTTTTTTTTAATTTATTCCGTACTTTAGATAAATTAAATTATGCCTTAAAATGTTTTGACATTCCGTAGATTTCTATGGGAAATAGTTCCGTATTTTAGAACCATTCCATGTTCCGTATTTTAGCACGTTCCGTTCCGTGTTCCGTAATTCCGTATTCGAGTTCAGTGTTTTACGTATGGCCTATGGGATACAATATTTATTTTCTAATTTGTACCAGGAAAAAATTAGGGATTACGGCAATTAAAAAAGGTAAAGTTCCATAACATTTTCTAAAATACGAAAGCTGGGCACAAAAAATGATGTTTTTTCAAAATTCTAACTAAGTTCCGTAAAGCTTCCGGATTTTAGTTTTTATTCCGTGGTCCTTAATTTGATGGTTGGTTCATTGGAGGGCATCTTTTGACGCATAAAAATTTCATTTATAGCATTAAAAAAGTGGAGTATAGAATAAAATTTTATTTAAAGGAAAAAAAAACTTTTTTAAAAAAATTTCAAGTTTTCAATGTTGGCTTATTTTTTTTTCGTCGGGAAAGTTGTAAAGGGAGCTTTTACTCATCCATTGGACCCAAAAACTTTCCAATATTCCTCCAAATAAAAAAGAAATTTACATTTAACCTTTCTTGGAAAGCAAAATTTGTGAATGCTTCTAAAGTAAAATAGTCAAATGAGTAGGTTAAGAAAACGTATACCTAGAGGAGATCATTTTTTAATTTTCTGATTAAATTCCTAATTGATATATTGTAAAATTTTTGAGTTTTTTAACAAAATTTCTTTTATTCTATAAAAGTAATTTCTTTATGCGTCAAACGATTTTTTCCGTCCGTATTTTAGGTTTTCCATCATTCCGTTTTTTGTTCCGTATAATAACATTAAAAAATACGTCTATTAGACCGTTTTTAGTTCCATACTTTAGTTTACACTCCGTTAAAAAATTATTCTATGTAAGAAGTCATTCCGCATTTTAGCACATTCCCTACTGGTAGAATGTTCCGCTTCGTTGTATTCCGTTCCAGCGTTACGTTACAGAAGCTTTGAAATTTAAAGTTCGGCTTTTTTATTTTTAATTGTGAGACAAAGGATGAACAGCTTGAATGAACAATGGTGAAAACGTCGACCAGAGGGTGTCGCGAATGACCTCATCATAATGTCCATTAGTCTGACAGATAAAACTATTTTGATAAAGTATTAAATTAAGACTTCATTTATAAAAAAAATGTGATATCTTATGATTAAAAACATAAATCCAAAGATTAAAGAAGAAATAAATCAACGTCCAAATTTTCAAGACAAAAAAAATAATTCTCTTTAGAAAAAAAAAACTTTTTTTTTTAAATTATGATAATTAATTTTTCGTACTTATAAATTTTTGTTCGTTTGATTAACCTAAATATTTTGTTGAAAAAATTTTTTTTAAATTAATTATAAAAGGCAACAAAAAAAAACGAAACATAGCCCAGTGAATTTAAATTTTTATTGTTTTTCATCCCATTTAATTACCGATCACGTATGATAACGTACCAAATAACTTTTAAACATATAACATTGAAATTTTTTTATATTAAAAATGCAACCCAAAATTTGATGACTTCACTCATCCTCTTCATAATAAATTTTATTTTTTAAATAATCATAAAATAATAATTATATATTATTATAAGTAACCCCCCTTTTTGTATCGTATTTCTTTCTCTCTTTCATTCATAATACACTCGATTTGATTATATTTTTATTTCTAGGCTCACGCTCTTCTAGCTCACGTCTTGTACTATTTAAAAATCATTCTCTCTCTCGTTCATTTCTAGTTTCGTTTATTTCTTGAAAATAATAAAATAAAAAAAAGAGAGAAAATTATTTCAAAATCATATGAAAAAGTACCCAGAATTAAGCAACTTTTATTCGATAGAATTTTTTTTCTCAAAATTTCCAAATTATCAACAAGAAAAAGAAAAAAAAACATTTTTTATTTTTTTTAAATCACATTTATGCAACTATTGCTAAATTTAGGCTTAAATTTTATAACTTGAAAAAAAAGCACACTTTTATTAAATTAATTTTGTGAAATTAAGATTTTTTTTTGATACGTTTGTACAAAATAAAATGGCTTGTTGTACTACTATTTCGCCGTTGAACACATCACAAAAACGTCGGACCTCTGGTATGTACGATTTTCCTCATACGGCTAAACGCAGACGTCCTCTTTCATCGAACAATCTCTCAAATTCAACATCTACAATGTTCACCACGACTACTTCATTGTTAAACTCGAATAAACCAGTTATTATTGAATCGAGTGATGATAAAAAACAAAGTCCTTTTCAAGCTATACCCTATTCGCCAATGTATGGTATGGCAAGCGAGTGTCCAGACTCGAACGAAAATCAATATAAAAATGAACTCATGGAACGTATTAGACACGAAGCTAAACGATTGATACGAAGAAGACAAATGGGAGTTTCAAGTGTTAATATGGTTGGTACAAATGTAGATAATTCATCGCCTGAGTCTAGTTTAACATCTGAGCCTTTGTCACCATCCGATTCGAATAACAACGCCGAGTGTAAAATCTCGAAATTAAAAACATCATTACTTTCTCATAACGATGTGCCACTATTTTCAATGAATCAAGTTAATTCAATTTGTGATAAAATGTTAAAAGAAAGAGAACAAATCATAAGAGAACAATATGATAAAATATTAGCTCAAAAGTTAAATGAACAGTATGATGCGTTTGTTAAATTTACACATGAGCAAATACAACGTCGTTTCGAAACATCCCAATGTACTTATGTTTCATAACAAAAATTTAAAAAATCATTCTGGGTCAAGAATTCATCTTTTTTTTTTCTTTTAAAAATGTCCTTTAAATCTCGTTTTCAAATATTCAAATTCAAAAACTTAACTCTTTTTGTCTCTTTGGTTATTGTAATTTATTTTCTCTCTATTTTTTTTAATGTTTAACAACGAAAACCATTTACTACGGCCTTTTTTTTGTTCAAGGAGAGGTCTTGCAACTATTTTTTTTGCAGTTTGTAAATTTTTTTTTTTTAAATCGAAAAATATTTTTCTCTTCTAACTTTTTTTTTGCTCTTATTCTATTTTTTTTGGATCAATAAAGCAAATTGATAACTTTGTTATAAAAAAGAAGAAATTTTTTATGTTCTGGTCAAAGGCCCAACATCGTTGACTGTAAGACTCCTTGAGTAGTGAGTAGAATAAATCTTTACTTGTTTGTTTCGTATTTTGTATGTAAAGACTTTTTTCGAGGAATCTTTCGTATTATTTTAAAAAAAATTGTAAATAACATAGTACCAGGTTATACAATCGATGTTTGTTATTTATTGTTCGATGTTGGTCTTGGTCAATATTTTCTTTCTCTCTTTTTTGTATTAATTATTGTAAAAGTTTATTTTCGTATATCATTTTTTTTTGTTGTTGTTGTTTCTGCTGAATTTCTATTTCACGATCTGTCTGCTTTTTCTTTTTTCCTTCAAAACTGAGTTATGTTATCCGAAAATTTTGAAACCTAAAAATAAATTAAACAAAACAAAAAAAAAGAAACAAAAGATTTTTTTATTATTGTTATAATGAAAAAGTTTATTTATTGTATTTATCATTTTCGTTTTTTTTGGCAAAATTTTTTCTTATTTTGAAAAATACTAATAAAAATTAAATGAAAATTTGATTTTTTCAGCAAGATTTTCATCTAAGTTTGATTAATTACTTCTCTGTAGTTCACAAGCTCGTTTTCTATGTCTAAAGCACAAGCGTCTTTATCGGATTATCTAAAATAGTTTATGTTATAAGGTTCACCAAGTCATAAACCTTAGTATTTATAGCCGCTTTTTCAAAAAGGAAATTCAAAACTTTAGTGCCATCTGAATTTGTCATTTTTGACATCGGAACCGTAATCTACGACCCCGAAAACCTCTAAAAATCATTTTTTTCATGGGGGTCAAAAATTAAAAATTTTACACCTACCCCTCCGCTTTTTGCAGCCTAATGATAAAGTGCTTAAAAATTTAAGAACACATGATTGGAAAAAGACATTTTTTGATATGGAGATACGATCTGAAAGCTAAAAGCTCCCATTTATGCCGGTACCCAAATCGGCCGAAGAAAAAATTTTAAATGCTCAATCATCATATTTTTCTATGAAAAATCGACTTTATTAACACCTTTATATTAAATGAAAAGGGGATCCATTCTACTCTACAGGTTTGAAAGCTAGATAAATCTCTGAATAGACTTGCCACAAAAAGCTACAGAATTATGTTGAATTTGACAGATTATATTCCTACTTGTGAAATCAATGAATTGTCATGAATCCTTTTACAAACATCATACAACCAAGGCAATTAAAATTTTTTGGTAAATAATTCAGAAAGGACACATTACGCTGAATACATTGGTAAGCTCATTAACAACAAGACCCCATCACCAGTCGACGAGATGAAACAGTTCGCTAGCAATAGAAAAGAACGGAGACGGAAATTCGTGGACGCTTTTAGACCTATTTTGAGCGTAAAATTCAATTTAATTTGACTTGATTATAATATAATTTCGCATTTTATAATAATAGAGCTTTTCGATTCCAATAATCCTTTTCAGCCTATAGACTTAGAAAAGAGTATTGACTTTTTAAATGATTCTTGGTACTCAATCAAAACATAAACGATTAAACGATGTAGGAGGAATGAATACATTTTACCAGAGGATATTGTTAGCAAGTTAGAATTGAATGACAATGTTACTGAACAATCGCCAAGAGATCCCGAATTAGATAAGCTTTTATGCAATCTTAGAGGACTGACTATTTTTAATTAATATAAAAAATTGGCCCATATTTTTTTGCTGTGTATCTTAATTACTTTATATTCTGGTTTATCAAATCATCCATGTCTTTTAGTAAATGAGTGTACATAAACCTTGGTTTATCCATTTCAACTCTTGAGTATTTATTCTTTTGATTAAAGGTAAAACTATGCAAATGGTTTCCAACTAAGTAAAATCGGTACTACATTGCGTAATTTAATTTGATCAAAAAACAGATTTTAATTTCAAAAGACTTTAGGATCTTTTGTCCACAGGAGACTCCATTTCGAGAGAGGCAGCTTATGAGAAAAAAATAAGATAAGAAAGAATATTTAAAATATGTTACTGAGTAAAATATAAGTGTAGATAAGAAATCGATTGTCTAAGCTTGATTTAATCTCTTAATAAATATTTTATTTCATTCTTAATTGATTGTTGCTTATCACCTAAAAATATCAAAAGAGCTCGAGATCTAAATAAATTTTACCGAAAATCTTCCGTAGGCCTATTTCATCTGGAATAAAATCATGTAAATCAATGAAAAGGTCAATTAGTCGCCTAGGTCAAATTTTTAAAGTTTCACTTTTTTAATTCAGACATTTATTAATTTTAAGGTATTGGGTGGGTGTTGGTTACCCGGAAAATTCATGTTTTGAGTTAAGATTAGGTATGGGATACCCAACCTAGATCCATACCTGAAATCCAAAATTTATGGGGTAACCCATACCTTATCTTATACAAAACCAGAATTTTCCGGGTAACTAACACCCACTAAATAGCTTTTTTGCACTTTCAAAACTTGATCAAATTTTTTAGTTGAAAATCAGCTCCAAATTCTGATACAAGGATTATGAATAATTTGAACAAGCTTAAACAAAATTTTTTATAGTTTAAAGTTATGCAATTCAACAGATTCACAAAGCAAATATTATTTAAGCTTTTAGTATACAAATTGAAATTTGAAGATAAAAAAATTGGTAAAATAAAATTTCGTGGAACACGCATTTTATTGAAACATATTTTTCTCTTTCTTTTTTTTTAAGAAACTGATTAAATGATAGTTAACTATAACTTTTATACTTGAATTTTTTACAATGCTAGACAAAAAAAAGCTAATCAATGAATCGACTCATAAAATCATTCACTGTGGATTGTTTATCAAATTCTAAAATTCTTTCGTTTAGATCCACACTTTTAAGCTCGAAAACATTTTATCAACAAATCGATAAGAAAATGGTTCAAAATTTAACTATTGATGAATTAAAGAAACGATCAGCTCAAGCTCAAGAATTGATCGATAAATTACAAAAACAAATTGAACAAATCAAGTTACAAACAACTCCTGCTTCTATGACTGAAAAAGTTAAGTCATTACAAACAGAAAATGAACAATTAAGAAACGAAGTTGAACAATTGAAAAAAGAGCTCGAAAACGCTGAAGCTCAAAGACCAACTCGTAAATTTTTGCTTCAAAAAAAAACTTAAATAAGTTGTATAATGTATTTATGTTATAGAATCAGCTACTGCACCAGTTCAACAACAAGCTAAGCCAAAAGCTGAAGCAAAACAACCAGCTGCTAAACAAGCTGAAACAAAACCAAAAGAATCAAAACCCGCCGAGGCTAAACCAAAACAAGAAGCCAAAAAAGCACCAGCTCCAGCAGGTAAATTTTGATTTCGTTTAATCAAAATAATGAATATTAATAACATCACTTTATTGAAGTCGATCAGAATGTTGATATCTCTAAACTAGATATCAGAGTCGGTAAAATAGTTCATGTTGAAAAACATCCAGATGCTGAGTCCTTGTACGTTGAACAAATTGATTTAGGTGAAGCTAAACCAAGAAATGTTTGCAGTGGTTTAGTTAAATTTATTCCATTAGAAGGAGTAAGAAAAATTTAATTTTTAATTAATGTATTTCTTTAAGTAACCTGTTTCTCTCTCTCTGTTAGATGCAAGATAAAATGGTTGTTGTTTTATGTAACTTAAAAGCATCTAAACTTAGGGGTGTTTTGTCCGAAGCCATGGTGTTGTGTGCTAGTACACCAGAAAAAGTTGAACTTTTAGTCCCTCCAGCAGGTGCTCAAATCGGTGATAGAGTTTCAGTTGAAGGATTTTCAGGTGAACCAGCCCCTGAATGCAATCCAAAAAATAACATTTTCGGTCTAGTTCAACCAGACTTCAAAACTGATGACAATTTGAATGCTACTTACAAAGGAAAAGTATGGCAAATTGCTGGTAAAGGAGCAATTACAACTTCAACTTTGAAAAATGTACCAATTAAATAAGAGACAATCACTAATCTAATTGTTTTAGCTAAAAGCTTTAGTTTTAATATATTTAATAAAATTTGCTTAAATATTTCGTCTCTTATCTTTCTTTTAAGGCTGACTGCTATTTTATTCACTTTGAATTACTTTTAATCGTCACAATCCTGATCAATTTGATCATTAGATGACAGCTTTGAATCGTTTAATTGATTCAATTACAGTGAATCAAATTAAAATAAAACTCAAACGCAACAATAATTTCTTATATGTGGCTTCTTTATTAAGTCACATTTTCCACCTGCGAGATTTGCTATTGTTGATACAGATGGGTTTTCTAGAGTTTCTTACCTACACCAGAATATCCAATTTTTGAGTCTAAAAGAAATATACTGTAGATTTTTAATTTTCAAGTGAGAAATGTTTTGAATTGTTATCATCCGATGTGGCTAAAAGAAAAACTCTTCCGATTCGTGTAAAAAGTCTTATTTCCAATCATGAGATTTAAATGCAGCTGTAAAGGGTTTAAGTTTTTTTTTTAGTCGTTGGACGATTTAAAATTTCAGTAAATCTAAAAAATTCTTGATAAAAATATAAAATTTTTTTAAATGGTCTTAAAAAATTATGCAAAATAATTCAGTTTTCTGCTAACTTTAAAGCATAAGTTACATGTAATGGCCGATAATGGACTTTGGACAACCTTTTTCCATTCAATTATCACACGAGAAAAAAAATTGGTTTTCCAATCGTTGTCAATAAAGACAAAAACTAAGCGCAAAATTGGCAACCTTGAGGTAGACCATTGATTAGAGTGCCTTTAATTTTGATTCAAAATAGATTAATATTTAAGAACATCTGACAATGTAACCTATTTCATAAATACCATAGACTGATATTCTAAGGTTTATAGCAGCTCAAGAAAAAAAAGTGGAATAGTTAGGTTAATTCGTACATTAATAAAGTTTAATTTGCAATCAAAAAGAATTTATGAGAATTAGTTAAAATTTGTAAATAATTTTCTTTCAACATGCAACTTATAATATTTTTTTGAAGCGATTTTGAAAAAGAGAGAAAATTATTAATGATAACCGTGAAGTTATTTAAGTGCAGACTTTCTGGACTAAATCAAAATAGAGTAAGTTCAATTTATCTGATTTTAAAACAAAATTCCGATCCAGCATGTTTTTTTTTTGTGATGCAAAAATTAAGATTTCACAATTTGATATAAATATTGCAAAAAATTTAAAAACCAATGATTGTATAATACATATATAACCCCTCGTTGCTTCAAATATTCACTTTCAAAATTTGTTTTAGATTTTAAAATTTTTTTTAAAAATTTATTCAAACAATTAATAGGAAACAATATTTAAATTATTTGAGCGTAAATTGAGTAAAACAATGGACCCGACAACTGTAGCTGATAAAGTCTCTGAAATGAGCATTCAAAAAGAGCCTGCTCAACAGACCCCTAAGCAACCAAAAGCCAAAAAAGAAAATGAGGCTGCTAAATTTCTTTTAAAAGCTCCAAAGGTAAATAGAAATCAAATTCTATATCTATTTAATACACGTTTTAAATATTGATTTCAAAGGGAACACGTGATTTTGATCCATTACAAATGGCAGTGAGAGAAAATGTATTCAAGACTATCATTGAGTGTTTCAAATTACATGGTGCTGTTACCATTGATACACCTGTTTTCGAGAGAAAAGTAAATTTCAGAAAAAAAATAATTCTGTAAAAAAAAGATCCATGATTTTCAATATTTTAGGAAATTTTGACACAAAAATATGGTGAAGACTCAAAGTTAATCTATGACTTAAGTGATCAAGCCGGAGAGTTGTTATCTTTAAGATACGATTTAACAGTTCCTTTTGCTAGATACCTAGCCATGAATCGTATAATTAATATTAAAAGATATCAAATTGGTAAAGTTTATCGTAGAGATCAACCATGTGCTGCTAGAGGTCGTTATCGTGAATTTTATCAATGTGTAAGTCCATTTAGAACTTTAAAAAATTCAAAAATATGTTTTTTAAAAAAATTTTTTTAAGGATTTTGATATAGCTGGTGTCTATGATAAAATGTTACCTGACAGTGAATGTGTTAAAATAATGGCTGATATTTTGAAACGAATTGATCTTGGTGATTACCAAATTAAAATAAATCACAGAAAATTGTTGGATGGAATGTTCGAGGTTTGCGGTGTACCAAAAGATAAGATTCGTTGTGTATCCTCATCCATTGATAAACTAGACAAGGTATGTTATGTTTCTTACTCAAGAAATATGTTTGATATAATTTTATTCTAAAAACAGACTGAATGGGTCGAAGTTAGAAAGGAATTGATTGAAGAAAAAAAAATCGAACCTGAAGTTGCAGACAGAATAGGAGAATATGCAAAGCTTAACGGTGGATCTGATTTAATCGCAAAACTAAAATCAGATGAAAATTTGGTTAAAAATAAAGACGCTGCTGAAGCTTTAGACGATTTAGATTTGTTATTCAAATATTGCTCAATCTTCAACTTAAACGATAAGCTTTTATTCGATTTGAGTCTCGCCAGAGGCTTAGACTATTACACTGGTATAATCTATGAAGCTATTCTTAAGGGTGATTTAGTTGATTACATAGCTGAACAACAAAAGAAAGCACTAGCTGAAAAATCTGCTGCACGTGCCGCTGCTTTAGAAAAATCCAAAGGAAAAAAAGCTAAAGAAAATTTAGATTTAGATGATGATGATGGTGATGTAAATGTCTCTTCAGGTGTCGGAACTGTCGCTGCTGGTGGACGTTACGATGAGTTAGTAAACATGTTTGACAAAAAACAAAATGTACCATGTGTTGGTCTTTCAATTGGTGTTGAACGTTTATTCGCTGTAATGGAAGCCAAAATTAAACGAGATGCTTTAAAAGTTAGAGCTTGTGAAACCCAAGTTTATGTAGTTACACCATCAAAAGGTTTTGTTGAAGAAAGACTTAAATTGTGTCAAATTTTATGGGAAGCTAACATCAAAACTGAACACCCATACAAGGCTAATCCAAAAATTTTACATCAATTACAATATTGTGAAGAGAACAGTATACCTTATGCTATTATTATTGGTCAAGATGAAATTGACAATAAGGTTGTTAAATTGAGAGAAGTTGCGACAAGAGCTGAAGAAACCGTACCAAGAGACCAATTAGTCGAAGTTATAAAATCTAAATTTTCAAAATAGAATTCATTTTTAGGACGTATTTTTATTTTTCTAAAAAATAAATTTTGAAAATTTGAATCAATTTTTTTGTATTGAATCATAATATGTTCAGAAGCTGCAAAATATTTCAGATCCCAGTTTTCAGTTTCATGAAATTCTACAAAAGGAAGAAAGCTCAGTTGGTAACGTTGTCAAGATCCAAAATTATCCTCAGTCTTATGAGCTTATGTTTACACAGCTAAGTCCAACTAATAATCGTCAAACGTCAGTTTTCTTAACTCTAGTCTTATGGTGTGATTTTCGCAATACTGCATTATCCCTGAGTTCTTACATCAAAAGTGTTAACAGCATCTTATATTATTAATAATTGAAAAAAAATTATTGACAAATCTCTTTTTAGCGACATTCATTTCTAAATCTAACGAAAAGACAACCTTTGATTTTAGAGATATTTTCCATTTTTCTATCTCGGGAGCTTTGATTATGTAGGTCTTCCTAAGAGAGTTAACTTCTTCAACTCGTCAAAATTTAAATTAAAGAATTCATTAAATTCTAATAGATTTTGCTATGGGTTAATTAACTTACCATTTGTCTCATCCGGACCAAGCTAAATCTCTTGGAGCAAAAACTTCGATTATTACGTAATTACTGTTGTGGCCATTCACGTGTTCTTCTTGTGAATGTTAATGAACATTCGCCGACTTTTTGATTTCACTGGAATTTCCCACTATTTGTCTTATTATTTTTATTTAAAAATCGAAATCTAAAATTAAGATTTAAAATTACATGAAGTCTATCAAAAGCATTCAAGAATGTTTTAATAAAGCACCTTAGATTTAGAGATATAAATTAAAAGCGAACTCATAGATTACATACAGTAATTTTATTAATTTTTTTTACTTTTTTTGAAAAAACGTTAGGCTGTGTGAAATAAAATACAAAGTTACGCATAATTTTAAAAATTTGTCAACCCATGAACGCAATCTTATTAAAATTCTTGGAAAGAAAAGCATCGGAACTTGACCAAGTTCAATATCTGATCATGGATAATCTTAAATGAATATAAGATTCTTAAGCTTTTGATACGAAATCTTGATAATATTTTTAAATTGATTTTAAGATCCTAAAAGACTGACACAGAATACTTTTATTGCTAACGTTTACTCACACTGTGAGTAAAAAAATCATTAAGATTACTGTAAATGATGTCAAAAATTCCAAAATTATCACAAAATTTTCGAATAAAATCAGCTTTTAGAAAAATTTACAGTGGTTCTTGCAAAAATGTAACGTTTCGTTTGGAACGCGTTCAGAACGGTCTTAAAAACAGTTCCGTTCTCGTTCGAAACTTTTTCCAAAAGGTTTTCGTTTCCGTTTTTTGACTCTTTTCCTTCTGGAGAAAATGGGGCAGAACTTTTTGGAAATAGTTTCGAACGAGAACAGAACTGTTTTTTAAGACCGTTCTGAACGCGTTCCAAACGAAACGTTACATTTTTGCAAGAAACAACGTTGTATTTTTTTTACAATTATTCTTTTGATAGATATAATTTAAAATCTTAATTTTTGATTTCGATTTTTAATGAGACAAAGAGTAGGAAAGTTCAGTGAAATCAAAAAGCCCAGAAATGTTCATGAACGTTCACAATTGGAACACGTGAATGGCCACAACTGTTATATTACTGTTTTTAAAGCCCATTTTATGCCACGTATTTCTGTTACCGTATTCCCTCGTTCGATTTTGCTGCACCACAAGTTAAGACACGCCTTTGGACCATGCACCAAAGTACATCTCGCCCATGCTATAACATTGTTAACTTGGAGCGCATGCTCTAATAGCGTAATCACGCGTTTAGATCCGCATCAGACACTGAAAGTCTTAGTTTAATGCGTCATCAAGACTCGATTTTAAAGAAAAAAATCGAAAATATAAAAAATGAATTTTTTAATATTTTTTTTTCTTAATCTTTGGTGCTGCACCAAATGCATAATTCAAAAAAATTATTTTTTATTTATTTCTTTAAAATCGAGTCTTGATGACGCATTAAACTAAGACTTTCAGTGTCTGATGCGGATCTAAACGCGTGATTACGCTATTAGAGCATGCGCTCCAAGTTAACAATGTTATAGCATGGGCGAGATGTACTTTGGTGCATGGTCCAAAGGCGTGTCTTAACTTGTGGCGCAGCAACATCGAACGAGGGAATACGGTACTTTAAAGGTAAAGTAGGATCAATTCTATAGATTTGAAAAGCCGTACAATTTTATGTTAAAATGTTTAGAATGTTATTTAGTGTTAATTGTTATTCAATGTGATAGATTTTATTTTTCAAGTCTGCTTCAACTTAATACAATATTTACTTTAGTTTTAATCTAAAAAAAAAATAAAGTATAACGGGGACCCTTTTTACTAACGCCTAAATTTAAAAAACGTTTTCTATAGATTGTTTGCCAAGAGAAACAATTAACTACCAAATAGTTAAGAATGAAATTTTTAATGCCTCGGAAGACATGATTTCAAGAATTGTCGTTTGACGAACAATTTAGAATTTCTTTAAAAGAGCTATTTATGGTTTTGAGAATATTCTTTTGTCAATAATTTACAAACAATTTATTAATAAAAATTCAAATAAAATTAACAGCTTTCAAAAGGCTAGTTTAGAATATTATCTAAGAATTGTTATGTTTTCGATTAATTTACAAATATTATTCGTTTCAAAATCTTCACTTAAGGTTTCATCAATGATTGAACTATTCGAAGTCTCCAAACAAAATGAATCATTTAAACTAATATCTCTTATTAAATTTGATTGATTTTTTAAATAATTGTAAATTGAAATAAAATTTTCTCTCTCATTTTTATGTATTTTAAGACTATTGACTAAACAAAGTGATTGTTTATTAGGATTTTTTATTTCCTTCAAATCGAACAAGAACCATCTTCCTAGAACACAATATCGAAACGCATTTTCCAATAATCCCAACCACTTTTCCATCATTTTGTTCTTGTATCTTAATTTAGTCGTTTAAAATCCAGTACATATTTTATAAGACTATTTGTTGTTACTTGTAAAAGTAGCTTGCTTCGACACCAAATATTATTTCAGCTGGTTTACCGAATACTGATACTTGTTTAAAATCATTGAAATTTGTGATTTCTAAGCTTAATTTGAAACGATGGTCTACTTGTATGAATTCTTCATTACAACTAGTACAGTTCCATCTTAAACAGACTCATTTTGATCTAAATTTGACAAAACTTAATTCAATATTGCTTACTTTTTTCTATGACTTAAATAGAACACTTTTTTGTAACAATTTTTACATGAAGGGTATGTAACATCGAATGACTTAAGACCCAAAATTTGGTAAAGTCTACCATTTTCTTCACTCATTTAAGAAAAAAAAATAAGAATTAAATTTTCTCAACAAATGAAATTTAACATTTAATTTTAAATTTTTATGTTAATTTAGATTGAATGTTTGAATGAAATGTCAAGTACATTGCTTTTTAAATCTCAAACCCCCTTCTCTTTGACTCTGGACTAATCTCTAAGCTGTGCAAAAAATTTGCTTTCTTATTGTTAAACTTTAGATTATTAGCGTGATTAAGTTTTTTTTGAAAAAAAAAAGATTTTGTTAAAAAATGGGTAGAGTTGCTCAATCGAAAAAGAAACAAACGCCAAGAAAATCCACATCTAAAACTGAGAAGGCAGAAACTGTTGATACCGGTAATGAGACTGGTGAAGAGTCTAGCCACGATGATGAAGCGCCAAAGTCGTCGTTCATGGATGAATGTAAACATGCATTTGGGACCATTGATTTTTATGCTGTGTTAAACTTGGAAAAAGAAAAGGCAAATGCGAGTGAAAGTAATCTTTTTTTCTGTTATATCAAAAAAAATTGAAATCGATTTTAAATTAAATTTTTTAAAAGTCAAGAGAGCTTATTACAAACTTTCATTGAAATATCACCCGGATAAAGTTACTGATGATTCGATGAAAACTCAAGCCAAAGAAAAATTTCAAGTCCTAGGAAAGATCTATAGCATCCTGAGTGATGATGAGAAAAAAAAGATTTACGATGAAACTGGCTCAGTGGATGGTGATGACGATTTTTTTGGCGCTAATGTTAAAGACTGGGATAGTCATTGGAGACAAATGTTCAAAAAAGTTACAACTGAAGATATTGATAAGTTTTTTGAAAAGTATAGAAACTCGGATGAGGAAAGAGCTGATTTGTTGAAGTTCTATGAAAAGCATCAAGGTGATATGGACTTGATTTTACAAGAAATGTTTTCAAGTGACTCGATTGAAGATGAGCCTCGATTCAAAGAGATCATAAATGAAGCTATTGAAAAAGGTGATGCTGAAGAATACGAAAAGTTTACGAATGAGAGCAAAAAAAAATCAACCAAAAGAAAAGCTAAATTTGAAAAAGAGGCCGAAGAAGCGGAAAAAATGAGGAAAGAGATGGGTATTGACGAGAGTCAAGATAGTTTGAGAAAAGCCATATTAGGACGACGTCAACAAGAATCGAACACTTTTTTGAGTCATTTGGAAGAGAAATATTCCAAAAAAGGAAAGAATGGAAAAGCTCCTAAAAAAGAAGATGAAGAAAGCGAAGAGGCTGAAGAGGCTCAAGAAGATAGCGACGAAGATGACGGTGATGAATCAGACGAAGAAATAAGCACCAAACACAAATCGAAAAAGAAATCACCGTTGACCAAAAAATCAGTTAAGGGTAATGTTAAGCTATCGAATAAAGGCAGAGTTATTCAAAAAAAAGTAAAAAGATTGTAAAAAGCATTTTAGATACGGTCAAAATTAATTTGATGTCCAATATAAATTAATTTTTTTTTTTTGTGAATGTCTTATGTATAAAAACTTTTTATATTTCTCATATCTAAATTAGACAAATTTAATAAAATTTTGATTTTTTTAATTCTTAACTTTATAAAAAAACTCTTATCTAAATTTTGATTTACATAAGGAAACTAGATACTTTGCAGTTTTTGCAATGGACCTTAGTCATATCACGATACGTTAGTTCAAAGGATACGACTAAGCTATAGATTCAAATCAAAATCTCGTCAGCATGGGATATTTCTAATATTCTGAAAAACAAGGACTCTGGTGGAACTTACTCACTCACTCACCTTGAAATTGGGTATTTATTTAAAGTATTTAGCTCTTTCAAGTAACTACGTTCTTAAAATCCTTTTTCATCATTTGCCATCCGCAATTTTGTTTTATACCGAAAAAGGACCATACCATTTTTTAGATTTCATTTATAGCTTTCATATGTGTGTCGGACTTTTATAGGGGGTGCTTGAGGACTGACTTAGAAATAGCTCTGAACAATAAATTTCTGATGATGATTGATTGATTCAAAGATTTATTGTTGTAATTACAATAAATCCAATGAAATATCATTTTTGTGAGAGCTTTGGGCGACCTTTTTTTTTCTTAAAAATTCATTTTTTAGTCACAAACTCATTAAGGCTAAATGATGTGAACCAAGAGATAAGAATTTTAAAAAATTTTCATTAATTTTATTTATTCGAAAATAGAATTAAACAATTGATAAAATTAAATGTTAAAGCTTTTGAAAAAAGATTTATATATACAATAAAAAGATAACAAATTTTTTTTATAATTTTGCTCTTAAATTCTCTTCTGCATTAGAAGAAGCTAAATTTAACTTTTGTAATTTTATTTCGTTTGAGTCAAAATTATTATTGACAAAAGCACCCGTTTCTTCTAATCTTTCTCTCATTAGTGGATTTTTATAATACGGCTCGACTCCTGTTTCATACTCTTCTATTATTTTTTGTTTTGTAATTAGCCTATCACCGTCTCTATATTGATATGTACTTATTGTTTGTAGACCAGTTGGAACATATTCATCTGAATAAAGTGATGATCGTTTTCCTAAACAATGATTTATTTCATAGCATATGGATCCCCAACAATCGTAGCACCAGCAGCTTTTACATCCAATACAGCCTGGTAAACATGGTAAACACCATAAACGACAGCATTTCATGCTAAATTTATAAATGTCACCGAAGCATATAAAAAAGAACGGATTAACACATCTATTAATCAACTTTAAGATTAATAATGGTATTTCAAGAGCAAAACTGATGTTTTCTTCTTCAAGTCTTGTTTCTATATCTTGATGCCATAGCATAACACATCTATATACTTCATATGGTAGTTGACAGAATATAAATAATAGACCGTATGATAGAACCATTGAATATATTTTTTTGTTATACGATGATGAGAATAAAGATAAATCATCTTTATTAACAACAGTGCTTTCTAATTTGACATTTTCGTTTGGTGTGAAGGCATCGTTGATTGGAGGATACGAAGCGCCTGTTAGATATGATTTAGCTGTTTTCAATTTTTCTTTTTCTTTGTTTGATTTACATAAATTGACCATTCCGATTATCAAGAGAATGATTATTAAGAAAACTGGAAATAAAATTCTAAAAATAATGTAAATGAAATCTAATGTACGATGGGTAAAGAGTGGATTTTCAGGTACTCGTAAACCAGAGGTATGACAAAAATAACCTCCATTTATTTGAGAATTTAAATCGTGATCGAATAGTAAAAATGGTATTAAAACATAAGCTGAAGCTATCCATACAGAAATTACAATTGAAACACCAGATCGAAATTTTCGTACACTAAACCAACAATCGCCTGGTATGACAGCTCGATCTAGACACATAAAAACAATCGTATACGCAAGTATAAAGTCGAATAATTGTAAAAGATAACTTTCTGCTTTGCACCATTGGGTTGGATTAATAAACCAATTAGTATTGGCAGATGCATATGAAACTACACGAATAATAGTGAATATAATAATATAGAAAATGTCGGCAAACACAATGCTAGTAACTAATATATGAATTGATTTGTGCCGAAATCGGTTGGCACAAATTATTTGTAATACGATTAAATTTCCAATAATACCAATTAAAGCTAGAACTATGTAAATAACTGGTATGACAATTTGAAGTGCAAGTGTGGTCTCTTTATTTAAATTTACTTCTGACATACTCTATTCTATGGATTTAAATTTTTAAAAATTTTAAACATTAAAATACTTCCTTTTTTGTAATCTAAAAAAGGATGTAAAGCAATTATCTAAAAAAAATCAAAATTAAAATGGCTCAATTGATTCATGAAATGAATTGGAATAATTAAATGTATTTTAAAATGTAAATTTAAAATTTAGAGCTTAAGAGCGAAAGAAATCAATTTTATTTCCATGTAGCTAAAATTAGCTGATTATTATAAAACAGCGTTGATTCGCATTTTAATGCTTTATCTCCAATTCGCCATTGTCTATTTTATACAAATTTTCATTTTGAATTTTTGCTGATTATTTTTGTTCCAATAAAAAATCTCCTTTACTATTGAAGTTAATTTTTTTACCGTGAGGTCCCGGCTATGCAAAACGTCCACACTACCTAACAGTCAAGAAAAAAAGCACCAATTAGGTCATTTATTAAAAATTTTAAAAATCATATCGAGGGTTTTCATACATAAGGATTACGAATTCTCGGTCAAAAAATTCAAAATCCCTCATCTTCGTGATTTTTGATCTTTTTGGCCTTTCTCGGTTTTCACCATACAAAAAGTCAAACGAAATTGAAAAAAGTAAAACTAACACATTTTTCAGAATTTTACAATAGATCTTGTGGAAAAAGTAACTCGTAACGCGTTCATAAAAGGAGCTATCATATTATTAACAAAAGATCCATTCTCGGCCCAAACATATACCAAAAGGGTCCAGTCCTGATTTTTGGAATAAAGTAGTGTTAAAAAGGTGAAAATAGCATGAAAGTAGATATAATGAACATTTTTTTAAAATTTTATTTTGTATGATAGGTCTCTTAAATTGGGACCCTTCTGAAAAAAGGATTAAAGATTTTTTTTCTTTTCTAAAAATTTCGAGATGGATTTTCCATAAATGAAAACCTGCACACGTGTTCATATTTAACCCTATTAACACTACTTTATGACAAAAATAATGATTTTTTATCTTCTGGTTATTAGGAAAAAGCTTAATTCCAAAAAAAGACAATCAAACTTCAGACCTCAAAAATTAGAAAATTGTCACTTTGACCGGAAAATTTTAGAAATCGTATAAAATGCTCTATTTCTCATCTGCCGGATTTGCAAGCATTATAAAAGAGATTTTACTAAGCCCAGTCTTTAGTAGAGCGTATGTCCGACCCGAAATCGGTTCGTATTTACTCGCGACTCCATCTTTACATGCAGATATGTTCAGTTTTTGTAAATACTGGTAAGGTGGAAGTGTTCCATTGCATGACATTGCAAAAATATCCTTGTAAGCTTAGCAGTAAAGCTAGATTTGAAAAATAAAAAAATGTTCAATAAAGTTCAGAAATGGGCTTTGTGAAAGACAAGTGCTGTAAATGTTTTACAGCACTTCTACCGAAATTTTGGCTGACATCGAACCGTAGCGTAGCCGTACCAAAGCGAAGCTTAGCAACAAGAAGGCGAAGCGTGCCGTATCGTTATAAATTTTTTTGTTGAGTATGGTACGGTGAAAACAGTACACTTTGGTTTGTTAAGCACAAGACACTATGCTTCGGAGGGGATACGCTTCGGTACGTAGGTTCCTTGTTACGCTACGGGAAGTTTATGGTACACTTCGGTACGGCTACGCTTTCCACCAAAAGTTCGGTAGAAGTGCAGTATTTAATTCTAAAACCAATAAATATTGAGTCAAATAGACCATACTTTTTTTAACCCCGGTTGTTAACGTATTTAAAATTGAAGCCGTGATGTAACACCATGTTATTTCAATTCGACAATCATCTAATATCAAAAACAGAAAATAATTTCTAAAAATTCGTGCCTATAATTTTATTTTGAGTCAATGGTAAAAGTCTCTTTAAAGAGATTAATTTAATTAATTTTTTGAATGTTCGAGGTAAAACGATGTTTATAGGTAAATTAAAATTTTGGATGTCTAAACATTTAAAAATAAATACTTTTTGACAAAAAAAATGTTGTGAATAACAAAAAAAAAAGCAATTAAATCTTTGATGGATACTATGACTATATTTGGATACCGAAAATGATCTGCTTTTGAGAATAAATATGTCAGAAAGTAATTTAAAGTTAAAAAAATTCAAACTAGAACGACTATCTTGATTACAAAAAAAATGAAATAAGATTCATTTAAAACGTGTGGAACTATTTTATTTTGTAAAATATCATTAAAATTTAACGACAATAATTTTGTAAAAAGAGACGATTAATTGGATGATTAAAGCTAAAATTTCTTTTATTCAAAAACTTTTAATTTCTCAATTTTCAACAACAACAAAAAAAGTTTTCAAAAATTTTATGCAAGTAACAAAATAAAAATTAAAAGTATTATTGTAACGATTATGACTTGTGTGTAAATACAATAAACTAGTAAATTTACTTTGGTTCCATTAAATTTTATAACATTAAATATCATTTAAAAAATTACACAAAGAAACAACTTTGTTAAATAAAAAAACACTATGTGTTAAGCAAATAAAAAAGCTAAATACGTTTAAAAGAGAGTGAGTTTTTATATATTTTTATAAAGCAAAAAAACTTGAAAGTTTCAAATTTGTATCTAAAAATAATTTTCAAGTTTTTTTCAAGAAAACCAAAAACAAAAAAAAAAGAAAAAGAAAAACAACATAATTTGTTCAAAAGAGCTCTTATTAAACGAATCAATACATAAGATTTTTATTATGATTTAAAAAATAAAATAAAAAATGAAAATTTTAATTTTTCTACAAAGGTAAAAATATTGTCATAATTTTATGTTGTTGTTGTTGTTGTTGTTGTTGTGTTTTGTTTCAAATGCTTAACTTAAAAAATAAAATGAAAAGAGAAAACGATAGAGAGAGAATATATCGGAATTAAACGACTCGGATAGAAAAAAAACAAAACAATTCAATATTTTAGCTTTTGTATTTTGTTTTTTTTTTTTCGTTGAAAATTTTTAGAGTTGGGTAATTTTTTATTTTGGACTTTTGGGTTTTATGTTTTCAGAAAAAAAAAAAAGAAAAACCTAAAAAACAAGATTTTCAAATATTTAGGTTAATTCTTATTGAATTAAAATTTAATTTTTGTTAACAAAAACAATAAAAATCAAACGTTACTTTATCTCTAACTTTGAACAAAAAAACAACAACAAAAAACAGTTTTCTAAAAGTAGTTATTAGAAGTCTTGCTAGTTAAATATAGGTGAAGATGACTATTTTTTTAATAGAAGTTAGTTATTTGAGAGTTTTCGAGACTACTTACAGATCAAATTTTGAATGAAACTTTACAAGTTTTATGTCAAATTATAAATTAAATTTTATTAAAATAAAAAAAAATAAAAATGTTTCTTATGAGCTGTAACTTGAGCTTGATGATGAGCGTCTTTTGTAATGATGGTGTCCATGATGGCTATAAGGATAACCTGGTTGCGGACCATAACCACCAAAACTTCCGAATGGAGGAGCATAACCAGGAGCCATGCCCGGATTGTGATGTCCCATTCCATAGCCTGGAGCATATCCACTATAAGCGCCCGGATAATAACCGTGTTTTTTGTAATATTTTTTCAACTTGTCTCCCATTTTCTAATATATGTTTTTCATTATGCTTAAATGATGAAGAATAAATATAGCAATGTTTGGAATCATTCAAGTGTTTAATTTGAATCATGATTTTTGAGTAATCAAATGGCAAATTTAATGTAGGTGCGTTTATCATTAACTAAACTAATTACGTTTTTAATTAGTTACATAATTAGCAATCGTATTTTTAGATACCAAAAAAAAGTCTCAATCAAAAGGATTTCTTTTTTGTTTAGTTAGGATTTAGTTACGTAATTTTTTAAGCACTTTGATGAAGCTTTGAGCAAGTATTACATAGAATTTACAAAGTTTTATTTTAAAAAGTTTGAACAAAAAAAAAAGCAATCACAAAATTCTTGACTCCCTCGTTTGTTCATTTTAGAAAATAAAATAATACAATTGAGGTTTAATGCTGAAAACCTTTTGATTTTTATGTTAATATCAATTAACTTGTTTATTTCAAGTTTCTAGTTTGGATATTCAGAATCTTTGGCAATAAGAATTAAAATTCTTGTACATCGCTTCGATATCTGTATTAAAATCGTCTAGTGAAAAAATAACGTGTTCCCCTCCGGGTTGTTATATTTGAGCCGAAATCAAAACAAAAAAAAACATTTGTGGAATACTGTACGTGGGAGCGCACTGGATAGAATTTTAAAATTTCAATCATCTATATTCTCAATTATGTATATTTAAATTTTTGATACAATTTGAATTAAATCTCCGAAGTGTATCCCAATATCTAAAACTTAAATTAAAATTAACTAAAAAAATAAATTAGCAAAATAAACTCCTTTCTATTTGACCGGCATTGTTTAGGCGAAAATTTGTGATTATACAAATAAGTTGATTAAATACAAACGATTTTTTATAAATTTAAACCATTTTAACTTGAAAATTTAGTAAAACTGACATTTCGGACATCTTGTAATTTTAAAAGTTAAACGCTCCCTTTTTCTTGTAGAAAATAACTTGCTATACAAAGCTAATAAGTTTGCATTGTTTTTTGTGATTTAATAGGCGAGAAATAATTAAATAAGGTTTATGATTTGGGGCTAAAATTTTTAGGGATATAGTTTTCAATATCATCTAAAAGTCTTTCTATGAATTTATTTTATAGATGACATTTCTATCAAATGAATATCAAAATATCGTCATCTTTCGAAACAATAACTGCACTCTACGACATCAAATACCCAAGATTACCAGTTTTTTTTTGTAAGATTTCAGGTAAGATTTCAAAAAAAATTATTTTAATTCCACATAAAATTCATGGACTTTGAGAAATGGACATTATATTCAAATGGATCGGTATTGTTCACCGGACTAGTCTTCTATAAGCTGATTGTTTTTAACTTAAGGTCACTTAAATTTATTTTATTTTGTTAAAATTGAATTGAAAAGTAGGGGGGATAAATTTTAGTGACTCATATGTGTTTTGATGCCGATCTTTGCTCTAATAGCGCGCTCTGTTTTTGGTTTATCGACAGTCATATTTACCCATTAATTTTAAGAATTGGGGTAATGATATTAGCTTTATCGATCCTTAATTTTCGGCTAATCCGTTGGGTACGGGTTAGCCGAAAATTTCAGGTTTTGGGTTCGGGTAGGATATGGATTATCCAGTAATGATGGATTACAGGCCCCATCTAAATCTCAGATTCTTGAAAATTTCACTTTGAGTCTATTTTATAGTATGATAAATTGAACGATATTAAGTTCGCAAACCATTATAAACATTCGATTCTTAAATCTTCGTATGATTCTTAAATTTTATTACAACTAAAGACTAAATGTGATCTTTTTTGTTACATACTCTACTCGGGTTAAAACTGGTTTAGATTTCACGGATTAAAAGTTAACCAGGCACAAGATACGGTCTCGAACAAACCAGAAAATCCTACAGCTGGTTATCTTAGACAACTTTACCCATAGCAATTATTTCAAAAAGTTATTGAATGAAATTAAAGATGCTTATTCGATCAAAATCTTCAACACTAAGTCTATCCTATAAATCAATTGCATTTTATTGAAAGCAGTATAGTCGGGGTGTAATCGGCTAGTTAATTACGATAATAGTTTAGGGTTTCGGTATATGGGGTATTAATATTTTTTATTATTAGCAAACACCATCGCCGATCAATAATCAATAATAGCAAACACGTTTTCCTATTTATGTTTACGAAGTATTTGGAATTTCCATCTATTTTTGTTGCCCCCTTGGTTGAGCCCCCGATCTGAAATTATCTAGCTACACCACTGAAGAGATTGTAATCGCTGTTTTCATTCTTTTATTTATCAATGAGAACACCCGACTGTTGTAACCAATGTGACTGGCGAATAAAATTTTATATACTGTCACCAAAATTTATGTAATAAAGCCACGAAATTTGGCTTGCTTTATCAAATGGGATGTGACTCGTGTTCTTTTAAATATGTTCCGATTGCTGACCCCAGTCAAGTGGTTACGCCACTGGTTTTGATCACACCATTTTTTAACTTAATTGATAATCTCTTAAGCTTGCTGCGTATTTTTCAATCTCGGTCTCTTTTGGGAGGTATTCATTGATATTTAAGATAACCAATTCTGTGAAAAAGCTCAACTATTGAAATTGAAATGGTCTAAATCCTCTATATAAAATTCAGACGTACAAAAACTTCCAAACAATCCGAATTTAATATTTTTGATTCTGTATCTGTGTTCTACGATCCGAAAAATCCACTAAATCACAAATCGAAAATTTTACCACTGTCTTTACGCAATATACAGTCGATGTGCTCATTTGAACATTCAAGAACTCATAACTGGAAAAAGATATTTTTGATCAGAAGATATGGCCTGAAAGCTAAAAAATTATCATTCACACTGACACCCATATTGATGTCGCACTCGAATGAATGGTCTTAATAAGGAACCCGCAATACACAAATTTTTTTTATGCATAAAACAGGAGACGATTCTGAGCAAATCTCAGGAATTAATTTTTTTATTTTTTGTTCCTTTTGTATACTAGAGAACGAAAAAAGCCATACAAAAAAATCAAAAAGAATAAGGATTTACCACTTTTTTTTACCCTGATGTCTATTAGTGCCAAAATAATTTTCTTAATACAGTTATCCCTCATATTATACACTAATATTTATGTCTAACATTAATGAAATCAAGTTATTTTTTTTCAAGACAAACACACAGTCAATATTTGATTTAAAATATTTGCACAAATTTTATCATCTCAACACTTATAGAATGATTCGAAAAAATAAAAAACATAACAAAGATCTTGGAAATATTTTTAATCAAATTTATTTCAACAACAACAACAACAAAAAACCATCGTTTACGAAAATTTTTCTATTTCTTTCCATTAATTTTTTTTTAAATTTTTGTTGTGTGTTTTCTTTATTAGAAGAAGATTAAATATCCTTAAACTTAAAACATTTTGTTGTAACGAAACCCTCTTCGTTAAAAAAAAAAACATCACTTGCACACGTTAAAATTTTTCTTTACCCAATACAGATTCAACATGAAAATTGAAAATCAGGATGCTCTTAAAAAATGGCTCGTTAAAGTTCTAAATCCAATGTAATTTTTCAACAAAATTTTCGGAAAATTTTTTTATTTTAGTTTAATTTGTGTCTTTTCAAGTTTCGAAGGCGACTCGGAAAAACTTGCACTATACATCGTTGCTTTAGCCAAAAAACTCGAAAACGATCAACCATCTCGTCAAAGTTGTATTGACGATTTAGAAGTATTTCTCGAATCGAACACAAACACATTTGTCGAAAGTTTTTTCGATGCCATATTTAACAAAACCTACTTACAAAGTGACATTTTGGAAACAAAACACGAAAATGAAATTAAAACAAGCGATGAAACGTCGAAAAAATTCGATCAACGACGTTTAAGCGACACGGGTTCAAGAATGCGAAGTCGTTTGTCTAGAGATTATCAAGAAATTGATGTTTCAAGTCGAACGACCCGTGCGGGTAGTCACGGTCGACGTCGTAAACGTAGTCGTAATCGTACTCACGGCATGTCTCGTTCGTCTTCATCCTCATCATCTTCTCCATCACCAGTCCGACGTTCTAGAAGTAAATCACCATTTTCTAGGTCTCGATCTCGTTCACCTGGTCAAATAAACGAGCCTAAAAAACAACGTTGTAAAGATTTTGATGAAAAAGGTTTTTGTACAGTGGCTGAAATGTGCCCGTACGACCATGGTGAAGTCGTTGTCGCTCCTTATGTCCCGCCAGGTCAAATGTCTATAAACGTACAATCCTCTCAATATAATCAATACGGTCAAAAGAGGCGAATTCAAATGAACAAAAATGGCCAACAAAGATACCAAAAAGGAAATTATAACCAAAGGCTGGGCAATGTACAAGGAAATGATAATATGTACACTCCATCACCCATTCAGCCTAATCAACAACCTCAACAAAGGCAAGTTGTTAATACAAATAGACCTAGAAATTTAGTAAGCATTGTAACGTCTATACATGAAGATGATACTCATGATCAATCTCAACAAAGAGGCGTTAAAAGAACTCGTAAGTTTAAAAATTTTATTTTCAAAAAAAAAATTCTATATGACCTCTTCTTAAAAGATAATTCGAATGTTAAAACCGGACCGAGTGACAATTCGTATTCAAGTAATGTTTATGATGTAAATAACGAGCAGTTTCAACAACAACAGCCAAACATTCCACAAAATCAACAGGCTTTATTGCCAACACCGACTCAATACATGGGCTCCGGTCCACATGTTCAACAGCCTCATTTTCAACAACAACAACAACAGCACCCAAATGCTCAAAACACCACTTTGATTTTAAGAAAAATTCCAATAAGCTTAAACACAGTCGATAAAATGCGTCAACACTTTTCTAAATTTGGAAATATTATTGACATACAGTGTCATTATGATAATCTAAGCGATGCTGCTTTGATAAAATTTACGTCAAATAAAGAGGCTTTTTCGGCGTATAAATCACCAGCACCGGTCTTTAATAATCGTTTTATAAGGCTTTATTGGCTCTCTAGTTATCTTAAACAACAACAACAACAGCAACCACAGCAGCAAGAACAACAACATCAAGTTCAGAATGTTCAACAATCACCAGCGATTGGAGAACCCTCTCAAAAACGACCTGCTAAAGATAGACTCAGTTTTCCAAAAAGTGATGGTGAAGGAGCATGTCAAGATGGCTTGAATAAAGAAAATTTAGCCAAAACGTCAACAGTCAATGTTACACCAAGTGGTTCGTTGTCGAAAACAGTTTACTCAAATCAAAATATAAGCTCTGAAATATCAAAAACAAGTGATGAAATTGTTAAAAAATATCTTCCTAAAGAAACACCTGAGAGTATTGCTTTGGCCAAACAAATTCAAGAAGAAAATAAAAAAAAAGTATTACAATTAAAATCAGATTTAATTAAAAAAGCGCGTGAGTTAATGGAACAACAATTGAAAGATCAAAAAATTCTCATGTCAAAATTAGAACAAGTAAAAACAGTAGATGAAAAAAAACAAATTTTAGATTTGATGAATAAATTAAATGAAGCGATTGACAAAGAAAAAGAAATTTTAAATAAAAAAGTAGACGCTCTTGAAGGCGATTTAACAGATACATCTAAATCACCATCAATAGTCTCACAATCGCCTTTTAACTTTCAAAAAACTCATAAACCAACGTTTGTTATACCACCTGTACATCAATTGAAAATAAATAATAAACGTTTAAATACGACTAGTTTTTTAAAAGCGGGTGCTAATAAATTAGTTAATAAACCGAGTGTTGTGGCTGCGTCGGTTGTACAATCTGTAGCAGCAGCACCGTCACCGTCTCTTTATACCTATTCGAGAGTCAATGTTGATAATAGACCTAAACAATTGTTGATAACCGGAGTCGAAAATACACAAGAAAAAACCAATATAGTTAATTTTATAACTTCATTAGGCTGCCAAATTGAGAGTGTAAACGAAGACAAACAGGATTCACAAATGTCTTTGATTTTAAATTTTGTAACTAGACGAGATGCTGAATTTGCGTTTAATAAATGTACTGCATCGTTGACGAGTAAAAAAATAACAATTACTTGGCATAAGCCAGTGGTCGAGAAAAAAGAGGAACAAAAAGAAGAGGATAAAACTGAACCGGAAAAGACAGAAACCAAAGCTGAGAATGAAAATAACGAAAATGGTCAAACCGAAGAGGTAAACGATTCATTTACAGAGTTTTTGAGTGATGATAAAACAGATGAAACCAAGGATGTGTCACAGAACAATGGTCAAAACGAAACAACAGAAGAGAATTCAAATGTGTTTGATAGTATTTTTAATGAATAGAAATTGACGAATTAGTCAAAAACGTATTCGATCCATTTTACAAAAGTTACACTAAAGTAGCTCAAAGTCAAAAAATTACAATTTTTTGTTTCTGTCTTCTTTACTTTTTTTGTTTCTCTTAATCTTGTTTATGTTTTTAATTATTAAGTTTTTAAAATTATTATTATTTAAAAAAAATTCAAATAAAAATTCAAAAAATTTTATCAGTTTTTTTTTTGTGATGTTGTCAATTGATTGATTAAATGTTGGATTTGATAAAATCAAAGTTAAGGCCTTTGTTTGTTTGAGTTATGTTCTTGTTGTTGTTGTTGTTGATGTAATTTAAAAAAACAAAACAAATTAATTTTAAATAAATAGTTAAAAAAAATTAATGTTTTATTTTCGTAAATTGAATTTTATGATCAAACTTTATGACTTTAACCTGCATTTTCTAAATGTGTCAAAAAGTATCGATCGAAAATGCTATGTTTGTCTGAGATGTTCACCGGAGAAGAGAATACATAGCACCAGATCTTTTGTATATAACACTCTGGGTTTTCTTCTCCAATCGAACGTCCATTAGGAGCATTCTGCGACTTTTGATTTCCAGAGTTACCGATCATTTACGAGATTAACCACTTCAGAACCCATTACATCGTTCTTATTAAGGAAAATAATACCCAATATCTAGCTAATATAATTTACTGTCGGTCTTCCGAATTTTACATGGCTCTTAGTTAATGATGGTTCGTAAAGCGCGAACATTTTGGAAGGGTCTTTTATGCTTCTCTAAGCGCGTGTTCTAGCCACCGCAGCTGTATCCACCGCAAGGTCTCCTCTTCATTTTTAACGCGATCAAGAGGGATATCCAAAGAAAAGTTGTTCAGCCATTTTCTTAATTTTGAAAGTTAATTCCAAAATTAGGATCAAATAACCCGTTTGAGAAAGAACTCAATAAAATCTCAATCAACTCCATTTGAAGAACCTCCTGTTGAGAAAAATATTGTTCTTGCAGAACTTTCAGGTGATGATCAAGTTCAATCTTGAGATGAATCAAGGCTTTGACTTAAAATGACCATGTTTTTTTCAATCAGTTATTGGATTTTAATGTCGAACTCCAAAAATTTATCGTAACAAACTAGGAATATTCAGTTTAGTCTTTTTAAATTTATAAAATTATAAAATATATTTAATAAAATCTTAACGTCAAAAACTGATTCTTTAAAATACGGGACGGTAAAAAACAAATGTCTACACCAGATAAAAGTGTAGATCAAAACAGAAAAAGTCTATATAATGTGTTTTAAAGTAATAGATCGAAAATTAAAAAACTAAATTTAAAACTTGGTCGCTTTTAGCCCGATTCATTCAGCAATTCCATGCTTCGTCTACTCTGTTTGTTAAAAAATTTTACTGTTTTGGTCATTCACGTATTCATTTTGTGAACTTGAAATGAACTAATGATTTGTAAAAGCCGTCATTGATCTAACACAATTTTTTAAAACGTTTGAAAATCACATTAAATTTTGAAATGATTTCAAAATTTCATTCATAATTTTCAAACATTATTTTTCATTTAAATTCATGTATTGACGACATGAATACAGTATGACAACTTGAAAAAAACAAAATTTCAAATCTGAGAAATCAATCTGGTCATTTTGTTCATTTTGCAAAAAAAAAACAAAAAAAAACCTCAAGGTTCTCAACCTGGTCATTTTGTTCATTTTGCAAAATGAGAGAACCTCAATATAAACAAAATGATCAGAATGAAAGGTTTGAAAATGAGAGAATCTCAATATGAACAAAATGATCAGAATGAAGCTTTTTTTCTTGATAAATAATTAACAATTCTATTTTCTCAAAATGAAAAATTATTTTTGAACCTGTCATACTATAGGACCGTCGTCAATAGCTCTTTTTGAATTTCAGTCAACTTTGGAGACTTTCTAAGACGCCGATAACGAAAGCCTTCGAATTTGTTATTCAAAAAACACATACAAACGAATTATTCTCTATTTTTACCTAATTTGAAACGGTATTTTCTAATAACACTGCTGCTGATTTTGACTCCAAACCTTTTGTTTACGATGTAGGATATTTTCTTAGAAGGTTCAAGACCGTCTTTTTGAATTGTTCGTTTCTAAAATTTAAAAAAAAAATCCGTCATTTTAGTTTATTTTCAGTATAAAAGAGGGTTTTATTTTTACTCTAACATATTCTACAATAGAAGGTGAAAGTGAACGTGTGTTTTTGTTAGGTTTTCTTTTTAACGACTTTCCAGAGACCGAATTAGCTATCATTCTTTTGATGTACTTCAAAAAATAAATAAATAACAAAAAGCTATAATTAAACAAAAACTTTTACTTTTAACGATGGTAAAGAGTTTTTTGAATAAGACAGTTTTAAAACACTTCGAATTTTTTTATGACTAAGTCCTCCTTTTTTGTTAAAAAAAGAATTTGTTTTAAAAACAAGCTTTTCTTAGTTATTCGTTTTTGTTTGTTGAAACGATGTTTCCAGATAAATCCAAAAAATAAAAGTCGAGTCCTCCAAAAAAAACAACTAAAAATTCAAAAAAAAACGTAGAGACTGATATTTCAGAACAATCAATTAGTGAAGAAGAAGTCGAGACAAGAAAAAATACTCAAAAAAAATCGAAAGATGAAGACGTTGAAATGATCGCTATTGTATACGATATTCCAAATCCCAAACACCCGTTTTACCATCTAAATGAGGTACCATCAAGCGTTGATATTTCCAAAATTCTTGACAACATTGAAAAGGATGATGTAAGTTTTTTGAAGTGATCTTTTTGACACTCTTTCATATCTGTTAGAATTTTACTTAACCTTTTACAGTCCAATTATTAAAATAATTTCTTGGTTTACTGATTTTTTATTTCAAGCTAAAAAAAGGGACTATCATCAATTTTGATCAAGAAGAGAGTGGTCAGCACTTGATGGTAAACGCTGTGATTTCTAGTGATAGAATTTTCAAAGTACCAAAAAAAAAAGTAATATTTTTTCAACAAAAAATTATAATTTAAATTAAATATAAAGAGGTGGTTTTAAGGGTCGAAAATTCATTAGAGAACACCATGATGATTCCAAAAATGCAGGATTTGAGAAGTCGATTTTGTGTTTAACTAGTCAATTGGTTAAACTTAACAATAATATTCAAAAATCCAATGATGAGTTAAAAGCTTTGCTCAGGGAGTCTTTAAGTCATAATTCAACACCTATTGTTTCACCTCAGACTAAGAGAAAGATTCAAGAGAGGAATGAATCAAGTGATTCCAATACTGAATCGGAAAATGTTTCATTAATTTGTAACTTTTTGAATTTATAATTTAATTTAAGTTTGAAACTAATTTTTAAATGGTTGAAGATAAGCAGAAAGATTTTACAAAACAATTGAGAAATTAAAGAAAAATTCCCTGATAATCAACATGAGACCATCGGCTTTTATGACGAAAAAGATCACTCGAAATTTCTCGCAATGAAGAGTAAATTTCTTTTTAAAATCATTATGAACAAAATTAAATTAAAATATATTAGAAAATAAAATGAAATATGTTCCGAAAGCAAGCACTTTTCAAGAGGCGTGGAATAAGGCTGCAAACTCTTTAAAAACAGATAGGTCAACGTCAAACAAAACAAATAAAAATTAAGTTTATTGGGTCTTGTAAGCCTTAATATCATTGCGATTGAAAATTCAATATCAGTCACTTTCAATATCAGTTAATTGATTAATTGATATTGAAAATTTTGATCTGATACTGAAAATCAAAACAAATCAATTAATGTTCAAATTAAAAAAAATTTATTTACAAATCAGCTAATTAATAATTTTGCGTTTCTCTTTTCGTTTATGTTATGATTCTTTGTAATTGTCAATACTCGATACATTGTCCCAGTAGTACGATGACTTCGAATATTTTCCACAACTTTGATTAATATACATTCTCTGTTCTGTACTAAGGTCACAAAGAAATCGATAAGTATTAAACTGATTATTTACTAATTGCTCAACAATGACAACAACCGCTTCTTGGAATGTTGTTTCGTCCATTTCTGATAATGATTTAACATGGTTATTTAAACCGTGCTAGGTTCAGCTACATTTTCAAGTATAGGTAAATGAACTGGCATCGGATCGTTACTTATCACATTATCAGATTAACTATTATCTTCATGTTCAACTACTATTTCAACATCGTCAAAGTCATTAACAACTCCATCTGGTAAGTCCGGCTTGTCCATAATCTCGTGATTATCTTCATCTATCTCACACAAGTCTTTTTCATTGCTTACTTCTAAAAAAGTCATCTCTTCAGTTAACAAATTTACATCTTCACTATCAATAGTTTGTCGGTTTGTATCCAAGATAGCTTCAAAAGTACCAGAACGAGACATTTTTTCTATTATGTGTTAGAAACAAAAAAATAGTTTTCAACAAATCAACAAAAAATTGACACTTAGCAAAACAAAGTTTTTTTTTTGATATTCAAAATTTAGTCTTGATCTTCACTTTCAATATCAATTATCTTAATTGGATAATTGATATTGAAATTTACTGATATTGAATTTTCAATCGCAATGATATTGAGGCTTACAAGACCCAGTTTATTTTTAATTTTTAAGTTGAAATAAAAAAATTAATAAAATTTTACTGCTTTTAACGTTTTTTAACTTTATTTTAAGATTTTTTACGTCAAAAAAATAAGACTTTACGTAATTTTACGTAAAATTTGGTAAATTTTTTTTTCATGTTTTAAAAAAGGAAATTAATTTTTTTTTCAATTTTTACCAAAAGTTTTTAAAAAACGAAAAAAGTGATCTTTTTTTTGGTCCTTTTAGGATTAACAAATTTTTACGTAAATTTTCGAAAAATTATGTAAATTTACGTAATTTTACAAAAGTAATTTTACGTAAAATAGTGTAAAATTACATTTTTTTACGTAAAATTTCGTAAATTAACGTAAAATTACGTAATTTTACCTCAGAACCACGTGTCATATCATTACTGTAAGCTTTTTAGCATCCTTCTAAAAGATGATTGTTTCTTTATTTCTGAATTTGACCCGACGCATCTTTTTACATGAACACTTATTGTATAAATATAAGGAGCAAACAAAAAACATAAAGAAAAAAAAAGTATTTTTAAAAAATCATGTCTTTCTCTGAGATACTAATGAATTCATCTAAGCCAAAATATAAAATCGAAACTGGTACAATTTCAAATACTCAAAAGCCAAAAGCGAACAGCAACATATTGAATAAAAAGATTAAGTCCGTCACTTCTTCAAAAATAAAAACTCAAGCAAAAATTAAATCTATCGAAACCAAAATAAGACCTTTATGTCAGCAATCAACATCAGCTTCTGCATCAAACGTTAGACGAAGTACTCAATCATCAACATCAGCTGCTGCATCAAACGTTAGACGAAGTACTCAATCATCAACATCAGCTGCTGCATCAAACGTTAGACCAAGTACTCAGTCGTCAACATCAGCTGCTGCATCAAACGTTAGACCAAGTACTCAGCCATCAACGTCAAAAGCAGTCATCAACGTTAGGCCAATAACTCAGTCATTAACTTCTGCTGCTGCATCAAAAGTTAGACCAAGTACTTAAAAAAGTTAGCAAAAGTCTGCCTTATGTATAAACAAAAAAAGTTGTAGAAAAGAAGACACTATTCTCAAATTTAAGTAATTCAAAGAAACATGTGACAAATGAAGAAACTTATTCACCGAATGAGCGTAATTCATTTTATCGCATCATTCCTATTTTCTTTTATTTTAAAAGCCTTTCAAATTAGATCCTATTTCAAATAGTATGAAGATGACAAATTCAAAGCTCACACCTTCAGAAAGTGTTCAATTAAAAGGTATTCCCTTATTTGAATTTATTAACTCAAACTTGTTTCACTTTTAAACTTTTCCTTTTTAGACCACTGCTTGGTTCTTTGGACGGTTTATGGTTCATACAGCGTAATTCATGTAAAAGACATATTTGGCTTTGTGAATTGTTTAGACAAAATTACAAATTGTACAAAAAATAATTACATTCTAGCCTTTAATCTTCTTTCTGATCATATTTATGAGTTGAAATTATATAAAAATGTGGTACAACTATTGTATCACCTCATGCCTTTTTTTAAATTCTGATAAACCTAATGACTTTGGAATTATTTGGAAAAAATCCTTTTCTAATTAGTACATGCATTTGCATTACATAAAAATGCTTAAAAAGCTTTACTTTTAATCTGGTTTTGGTTAAGTTTGTTTTGATATTTATTTATTTTTTTGCTATTCATGTACAAATCAACTTTATCATTTAATGCGGATTTTTCTTAAACGATTCTACTTCCGCTTAAAAGGAAATTACCTTCAGGTGATACAAAAGTTGTATCACATTTTCATAAAATTTTAACTCAAAATATTATCTGTAAGAAAAATTAAAACTTTTTTAAAATTATTTTTTGTACAAATTGTTTTTTGTTCAAAAATTCACAAAGCCGACATATTTGAAAATGAAGAATTATATGAGGATCAAAAAATTTGGCCAAATTTGATAACGATATTTTTGACATTATTGTAAAAAAATTGGTTCTAAAAAACAATGCGAAACTCAATTAAGCGTTATCACATCTTATGAACTAAATAAAGTTCAAAAAAAAGAATGAAAATAAAAATCGTCATGTGAATGTTGACTCTTTTGATGAACTTCAGATGGTTAAAAATAAAAAAAAAAATGTTTAAGAAAAGTAATTGAACAAAAAAATGATAAAATTACACAGTTTGAGAATAAAGAGATGGAAGTGAATAATTTGAAAAACACTTTTCATCCCCAAGACGTTGACAGATTACTTACATTTAGTATTAATTTCATCAGTTCTTTTCAAGTAAAACTCGAGTAGAATCACTTTATTATCATTTCGCTGAAACCAATGAACCAAAAACCGTCCTCAGTATCGCTAATCCTAAAGTAAGAATTTCTAGATTTATAAAATTTGAGGTAGAAAATGACATAAAAAACAGCCAGATTACAGACACGGCAATCTTTAGAAAACTAATTGGACACATACCGTAATCCCTTATTTTTTGCACCACTGGGAAAAATTTTTGGCATCTTTGTAGCTTATAAAAATTTTAGATGGGTGGTTATTTTTTTCTCTAAGATTAAAGACGACTTCGTCATGTTGTTACTAACAACATTTTTGACTTTTCAAAACAAAATTTTCATTTGTTACAAGCACACTAAAAATTTTCTCTCCGTGGTACAAAAAATGAGGGATTACGGTAATACCGAATTTAATCACTTGAACCAGGGGTAATGCATATATAATGATCGAAGCAATTCAAGAAGAATTTGTCGCAGTTTTTGGTTATTTTATATTTTAAATATAATCGTAGTAACAATTTATTTTTAATCATTTTTTTAGAATCCATTATGAATTCAAGGCACAACTTTACTATAAAAATCATGAGACAAACAACCAGTTTTATTTGGCATGAATCAAAAAGGTTATTAATTAGAAATGGTATTGTATTTGATGAGGATGAAGTTATGGATGACGGTGAAGAAGATGGTGAAGTAGGTGATGAAGAAGATGGTGAAGCAGGTGGTAATGAAGACATTAAAGAAAGCCATGATGTTTTGATGAAATCGGTTGAAGAAGACGATATAGAAATGATTTCTTTTGTTTTTTTTTCCAAACTTTAAATTTAATTACCAATTTATTCCCAATAAATGCATTTTTTATAAACGTTTTTTTTATTATAAAAGCCCTTTTGACATATGTCCTATGTTCTCCCCATAGATCTTAATCCTATTATCTTTTTTTATGTTTATTTAAAAAATAAATGTATATTAGAAAATCTAGCATCGATGGTACATCGTTTTTTTGTGTATGAAACGCAACGATAATCATCGATGAAAATCACCCTAAAATTCCTCGCTTTTTCATCAAAAACTAGTTGCCTGGGTGGTGGTGCCCATCTAGAATTAAAATGCGCTGTATGTTTCGCATTCTTACGGCCGAGGGAATTAACATTACAGATAGCATTTACAATATCAGAAAATTTAAGACATCAGAGTGTTTTTAACCGAGCAACTTTAACCGAACCAATACCGAAAAAAAATTTGGAACACATCTTTGCTTAAAGAAAGAAAGACTCCTTTTTTAATCCAACTTCTTTAAAGGATGTTAATAAAAAACATGTTACACAAAAGAGCAACATTTATTTTAAAAAAAGGTAATGCAAATACAATTTTATTAAAGTTTTTTTAAAAAAAAAAAGGAAAAAAATGCGATAGCAAAACAGATCCATTGAACAAAAAGCGTTTTTATAGCATTTCAAAAAAAAAATTAACATTTAAATTAAACCCCTTTGAAAAATGTCGAAAACAAAGTCAAATATGAAAAAAAAAATAAAAGAGATACTCTGGAAATTGAAAAAGATAAGTATAGGAGCTAAAATAGCAGGAGCATTTGTAAAAAAGTCATACTCCTTTAAATCATTAAAAAAACCTTTGAAAAAGGAGAGAAAAAGGAGAATTAATCCTAAAGACTTCGCAAAAATAACAATGCACCAAAAATCCATTACTGTGTTATGGAATGCGTTCCATACGGAATTCTTGTTTTGACACTTATAGAAAAGAAAAAAGCATAATTTATTCTGTCTCTGAGACAACTCTGGTAATTTGAAAACAGTGAGACGTATTCGTTATAAACTCCATTCTGAAAAACAAGACTCATGAAAAGAAAATAATGCTCATATAAGAACAAAATAGTCCTAAGTAGATAATTAGGACGAATAATAATGAATACCTTCGTTTTCACTCTTTTTAAAAATTGTTGATTGTTCTGAATCCAACTCACGTTGAAATACTCGCAATCGTTTATTACTGAATTTTGCATCATACCGTTTGCGCATATTACCCGCACATTCTGTCCTAAGTCATATCTTCGGTAATATCTAAATATAAAAAAAAATTCCGCAATTTTATGTGACCAAGACAACAAGTCTCCCTAATAGATCGGTTAAATAATTTTAGACGTACCAGAACTAAACCGGACTCACAATAACTGTTCGGCATTACAATAACTGTTCAATAATAAACTTATTTAGTCGTTTGAAACCAAAATTAAGAGATCTTGATGCATTTTTGACTTGATCATTTTCATTTATTAAAAAATTTTTAAAGAAGCGTTATAGGGATCGAGTTATTTGATAAGGATAAAGCGTCAATGGGATGTGAGATAACATTTAATGGGACAAAAAATAAGTAAAAAAGGACCTGAACCACAATTCTTGTAAGATCGATTTTTTGAAATTCCGTTTGAAATGTTTTATAATAAAAAAATTAAATGTCCAAAAACAAGAATTTAATTTGAACAGACGATTCTTCGGTCGTTAAGGAAACAATTAACTCTTTGAATCTGAGTTTTTTTTAACTAAGCAAAAAAAACTTTAAAAAAAATTCACTAAAACGACAAGAAAAAACCTTTGACGGTTAAAACAGAGAGAAAATAGACAAACTCAGATTTATTTTAACATTGTTTTATTAAAATTATAACTTTATCCAAGATAAGTGATTTTTTTGGAAAAATAAAAGTGTTATTTCATGTTTTTTCAAAAGAATAAGGTTCTCAGTTCGATCAAAGACTAGTGTCAAAAGATCATAAGAGCCGGTCGAACCTTTTATTTAATTAAATAGAAAATTAAGGTTCCGGCAGTTAAAAACTTCCACGCTATCAAAACTTTTCAATTTCGATATCAGATTCGGAATCTGCGTCCCAAAAAAACCCAAAAGTGTATTTTTTACATTTTCGAAAAAAAAAATTTTTTATTAGTTTATTAGTTTTCGTTTTACTCTTTGTACAGTAAAGGACGAAAAAATAAACAAAAAAAAAATAACTTAGATAAAGAAATTTGGTATTTTTGACCAAATATTCGTAATCCTCATGCAAGAAAACATAAAAAAACATATTTCTCTAAACCAAGAGCTTGTTTCTTTAAAAAATCGATTTTAGGCGCTGAAAAAGGCACCAAATTGTTCATTTTTGAAAAATTTTGATAATCGTGTTACAGCACGGCTAGTGAAAAAAAGGCGTACCGTCCAGCGTACCGTACCGTACCCTACCGTACCGGACCGTTCCATTTTTGGGCAGCGTACTTTACCGTACCGTACCGTACCTTCCTAGCGTACCGTACCGTACCTTCCTAGCGTACCGTACCGTACCTTCCAAGCGTACCGTACCGTACCTTCCAAGCGTACCGTACCGTACCTTCCTAGCGTACCGTACCGTACCTTCCTAGCGTACCGTAACGTAAATTCTGAAATTTTATTTGGATTTAAATTTTTATGAGAAAAACTTACCATTGAAGGGTTCCTATACAAAGAAAAATATTTTGAAATATCATTTAATATGGTAAAAAGTAATTTAACAATTTATTTGAATAAATGTTGCAAAACTTTTTCTCATAAAAATTTAAACCCAAAAAATATTTCAGAATGTACGGTACGATACGATAGGAGGCAGGGTACGGTACAGTACGCTAGGAAGGTACGGTACGGTACGGTGGTACGGTACGATAGGAGGCAGGGTACGGTACGGTACGCTAGATGGTACGCCTTTTTTTCACTTGCCGTGCTGTATAATAAATCTATGTTTCTTTTCTATGGTTTTCTTGCATGACGATTACGAATTTTATAAACCTTATAAGTAAAGTTTATATTGCGATTTTGTACTTAAGAACTATCGTCATATGCATACACACCATAATTTTGCTGACACATACATGTCGATAATTTTGCATGAGCTAGGGTAGCAGTGTTGCGGTCACCCAACACTAAGGACTCCATTGAATATTTTTGACGCAGCCAGGATTCGATCTCACAATCTCTTTCACTTCTTTTGAAAACTGATCAACGACGATACCAACTGAGCTAATCCTCCTCCTAAAAGAATTAAATGTATCACAACTTCTATGTTTTACTGGTACCGTAATCCCTCATTTTTTGTACCATGGAGAGAAAATTTTCGGTGTGCTTGTAACAAATGAAAATTTTGTTTTAAAAAGTCAAGAATGTTGTTAGTAACAACATGACGAAGTCGTCTTTTAACTTTGAGAGAAAAATAACCATCCATCTTAAATTTTTATAAGCTACAAAGATGCCAAAAAAATTTTCCCAGTGGTACAAAAATGAGGGATTACGGTAATGTTCTTTAAATCAAATTTTACAAATATTTTACAAATTTTAATAAAATACAAGTTAATGTTGTTATCTATTCTTTTATAGAAGAGATTTTGCTCCAATTGTAGATCTAAAAACATTAACTCATTCAAAAACTTTGAGGAAAGGAAATGTAAGATTAGTAGTAATTGATCTACCACTTAGGTAATCAGAGGTACAATACGCTTTCAAATCCGACAACACACTAGCTTCATCCTTTACCAGTACTATTTTATTTTAAAATTTGTGTTTAAGTTTTTTTCAAAAATTTATTTAACACACTCTGAGAAATTTAAAAGTGCCTTTTTGCTATAAAACAACTAATTTTAGTGGTAAAAGTCTCTTTTTAAAAAATAAGTGACTAATTTCTGAACCGTATTTTTGAAAAAAGACCTTAAAAAACAAGTGACTAATTTTCCGTTCGAAGGGATGACTAATTACAAAAGTTTCTTTATTTTTCGTTATTAAAAGTGACTTTTTTATCAGAAAATCTTTTTTATTAATAAACATATTGGAAAGTTAAAAAGTTTAAATTATAATTTTTCGTCATTTTTCAAATTTTCAATTTTTAAAAAAAAAGTTGAATTATAATTCATATCGGCTATTTTAAAAAACAATTCCATTATATCATATTTGCTCGAATTTAACGACATGTTGTATATTGGTGGATAGTGATTTTCAAAACGACACGTGGTTAAAGTCGAAAATGTTCAAAAAAAGCCTGTCATAATACCTGTCGCATGTCGTTAAACCTTTAAAGACATGTCGGTAATTCTAATTATTATATAAAAAAACTTAATAAAATAGATTTTTAGTTAATAAATTGAGAGTCTTGAAAAATAATTTCGAAACATGACTGGGTTAAGTTTTTTTTGGCCTATTTTGACCAAACCACAAGCCATAGTAGTACTTTTTCCGTGCAGATTTAAAATCTAGTACCAAACAATCATAGACTTTATTAGCTTCAGAAGCTGATTAGACTTCTTAGCTTTAAAGAATTTTTTATACTCGGTACGTTTGCATCTTCCGATGCCCTTATTTTAAGTCGCAGCGACTCACGAGTACCGATACGATGATTTTCAAAGATGTTCTAGCCCATTAGAGAATGACTAGTCGATGAATCTAGTAGAATCATTTCCAAGCAGCACAATACTAATGACACTTGTCTATTTCCATTATTATTATTTTTTTTAACTTTACAATTTTTGGCTCAGATCTGAACTCGTGCCACTTGCTGCCAAAGCTGTTGTTTTACCCACTTGGCCACGACCTCTCGTGAGCAAGTTTTTTTCTACAACAATAGGTGTGTACTAAATTCTCAATAAAATAGTTAAAATTAAAAAAAAAACGAGACGACGATTGGAAGTTGTTTGTGTGCATTGAGAATTGTTTTTAGTGTTGAGTCAAAAAAAATTTTGTAGTTTTTTATCAGGAATTTTTTTTATGTGTGAAAATCTGTTTTTTGGTTGTCAAAAGATTTATCCCCGGCGTCAAAGCACGGGCTTATGCCTGGAAAAAGTTGCACAACTAATTTACCAGACGATCGATTTTATTACATTCGCGCGCGACATCATCTTTATAGATTTTTCGTAAGCCTTTGATAGAGTTTCACACCGATTGTCAATATACAAAGTAAAAGCATATGGTTTTATCGCTTTGATCGTTTTGTGGGTGACAGAATTCTTATCAAATAGGCAATTACTTGGTCTCTAGACCTTAATATTGAGAAGTGTCACGTAATGCACGTATGATTGAAAAATCCAAAATTCAAATATTTAATTTTCGACAAATATGGTTCGCAAGCCATTTCAATTTTTTTATTCAGCCTAAACTCCATGTTGCGCACCCTAGATGAAAACAAATTATGTCTTTTTTATGCAAAAAATCTTAATCAAAGTTGTATTTCAAGTAAAGGCTAATTAATATTTAAAAAAAACATCACAATAGTTGAGATTTTATTCACCTAAATATCCTTTTACAGTCAATTTTTTACCAGATGGCTTACCACAAGCAATTGTCGATGCCATCTCTAGATGGTGCGCAAAAAACAAAATGCGCCTCAACACAGACAAATGCAAAACGATGATACTCTCGAACGACCCTTTAGCGCCAAGCCAAACTGTCTTGTTGAATGGCAAACCACTCGAGTCAGTCTCCTTCTACAAATACTTAGGAGTAGAACTCAACAATACACTTGATCGTGTTCAAAAGATAACCAGCAGTTCATCTTACCTAATCAGCCGCTTGAAACGATGTGGATTTCGAACTGAGTTGCTTGTGAATGCTTACCGTAGTTACGGTTTAAGCCTCTTCACTTACAGCGCCCCACTCCTCGCGTCAACAAACGCCATATCAAAAGACGAAATGAAAAGATACCACAGAAGAATGCTTGATATTATTGGCATCACACCAGAAACAGCAAGTGAAAAGAACAATCTTGTAACGATAGAAAAAATAATTGAACAAACTTGTGTCAAACTTCTCAAGAGAATAATCGAAGAAGATACCATCCAATCACAAGTAAACTAAACAAGGCATCAGAAAAGAGCAAAGCTATATGCCGCATTAGCAGTACAAAAAAAGAACAAAAGCCTACGAGAACAGTTTTGTACAGAATCAAAGCACACATTCGCCTCTCACACAAAAACGATTCAAAACAATAAAATTAACTTTTATAATTTATTTTCAACTTTTATTTTATACTTCTGTTTAAAATTAAACCGAAAAATTGTGTAATTTACACTAGTCAGGTACGAATAAATTTTATAAATAAAGATATCTAAATCTTTTTAAGAATTTTTTTTTAAAAATTTTAGTATTCGTTAAAAAACATCAAAGCATTGAATTGACTTAAATTAAGACTAAATCGAAAAAAGAATAATATTTAAGAAAATATTCCTCATTCCTTAAGAAATTCTTAAAGGACTCATTTAGTCAGCCTTGAGTTTAGTCAATCCAAAAGCGAACTTTTCAAATGCTAATTTCTTTCTTTTTTTTTAAATGACTTTGAGTAACAAAACTCATTGAGTTTTAAACAAAAAATATTAGTTGTCTGAGGTCCGATGGTGTTGTCTGAAATCAGACTGTAGTTTGCAGATAAGGCCTTTTTTTCAAGAAAGGAGTATAGCCTATTTGTAACGATTCTTTCCTGAATTTTCCAAAAACAGCTAATAACACTAAAAGGCCGATATTTTGAGGGGTCAGAGCTAACTGTTTTTTTGGGTATTATAGTACCCAGTCAAGACAGTTTCGATGCAGCATCGCTGAAAATGTGATGAGAAAAACGATGATTCAACGATGCGATCGGGCCGATTTCCTCGGATTTCGACGTCGACATTTCAATGAAAAGTGTCGAATTTCTCAAAAAATTTTCTTTTCAATTAAAAGCATTCCTGAAATAAAGCTATAGAAAAAGCTGTTATTTGGTGATCAGATCGTCGAGTACGATACCTATAAGATCTTTTGAGTTAACTAAACATGGCCCAGGTTCCGAAAGCTTTCTAATAAAAACCTATAAAGATGGCGAGAAGATCCACTCACCCCAGTCTCGGGTAACTCCCTTAACTAAGTATCTTGACATTTAAATATTTAGGAGATTATTGATTAATAATCAGTAATCGGTGCTAGAAGAGGTCCCCATTACGGAATTGGTTACCATTCACTACACCCAGCATTGAGTATATATGTGTTTTTTTACATATCTCATTGTCTTTACGGACTCAAGTCCAAATCTTTATCTTGTTGTAAAATCGACTAGGACTCAAAGTCTGAGTCTTTTAAAATTTATCGACTCAGACTCGAGTCCTAGTCTCAGAGATATAGTAAAAGACTTGCGTCTTTGAATTGACTTGATATAATCTTATTTTATGGTTAGAAAAAAAAAATTCTGATGCCGGTTTGAAAAAAATTATGACAAATGAGCCTCACTCCCCACTAAAATATCAAAGACCTATCATTTTTGGGATGGAGATTTATTAAATTTCTTTTTCACACAAGCAAAAAAAAAAACACAAGCGGTTTATCAAAATCAATTAAAATAAAAAAGAAGCAATCGAAATATTTTTTTTCTAATAGCCGTTTTCTTATTCTTGTCGGCTGTTCTTTTTTAAAAATTTATCAAATATTAAGTCAAGAAACTTTAGAGTTCAATGTCTTTACCGCTTTATGACATAATTCTTTATTTTTTAAGCTTTTCTTCATTTTGACATCCATCATTATCTTTTGAGTACTATTTCACGGTCATAGTCGCCCTTCTGGTTTAGCGGTTAGAACGTGGGATGGCGAATATAGGGACACTAGTTCAGACAAAAAAAAAATCAAAAAAATTTCTTAACAAAATTTTCGACTCGAGTTTTATGAAAAATAACGAGTCCATATGTCTGCTAAGAGGCAACTATTAAAATTTTGATAGCTCCAGCTTTTAGATAAGTTTAAAAATACAAAAATTATGAAAAATTCTAACTGATAAAAAAAAATGTCGATTGCAACTTGTTATACAGTAGAAATTCGCTTATACATAATGAAAAAATTTTGAGATTTATGTTCGAGCGAATTTTATGTAAAATCGAATATGCATAATGAAATTTTTTTTGTCTTATTGAAAAAAAAATTTATATAAAAAAGTTAGTTTTTTGAAGACTTTCCACAATGGACTGTTTGGATTCTCTTCGCGGTGTTTTGGTGTTCAATGAGTAAGTAAGTGTTCTGACAATTTGATAAACAGCCGATACTCCGATGTTGTATTCATAGGCGATTTTCTTTATAATTTCATCTTTAAAACTTAAAACTCAGCATAATTTTAAGTTTTCCATACCGACTTTTAATTAAAAAGATTGCTCAACGATTTTAGCGGCTTTTAAACTTCGATTTTCAAGATTGATGATTTTCTCTTTAGAAGACTATCTGACTCTTATCTTAAGATTTGCTTCATTAAAGTCTAAGGTTTTCTTATTTCTAAAACTCAAATAAAATTTAAAAATCTAGCTTGGTCCCCTTTCATCAAGAAAAAAAATTTATGTGTTACGATAATTTTAGGTATTCACTTTTTTATGATTTTTTAATCGAGGTTCATAGAAAAACTTAAGACAATTATTTTGTCGTCATACTTTTTCAAGATTATGTTTAAACGAATTTATGTATAATCGAGCTCTGTATAATCGAATGTTTACTGTATATGTATCACATGTAACGTATATTAAATTATTGAATGACCTTTTCACCGTTAATATATTATAATTAATAAATGGGAGGAGTCAAAAACGCAAATAAAAATCTAATTGGCGATTGTGTTGAAATTTCGAGGAAAACAAACAAAATTTTACTAAAAATTTAAATTAAAAAAAGTTCATCGTAATATGCTCTATTTTTTCAAAAATTCGACGATGATCATCGTTAATTCAGCAACAACGTCTTGACTGGGTAATTTTGGACATTTTCTAGTTGTCAGGAATCTGATTGAGCTTAAGACAGAAAAAAATTAACTTAATTAGGAAGGGATCTGGTAGGTTTTTTAGCATTCTGTAATTAATGCTGTCGGGAACGGCGGATGAGTCATCTTTAAGCTTTTTTTAAGTTTTTTTCGGCCTTATTAAGGTTATTTCAGGAAAAGTCTTATTACTCTCTGTGTATGGTTCAGATCGAAGGTACTTTTTATTCAAGACGTAATTTTCAACTTTTTTATGAAAGGAACAACCTATCCTGGCCAAAAGAAAAGGTTTGACATACATCTTTTTCAAAAACTCCCCTTCTCGCTTTCAGAATTAGAGAAGAGATTTATAACAAAGCACTTCAAAATTTGTGCGATCATTTGTTTTCAGAAAAAGACAATTTAGGTGAATATTCTCTTAAAAGCACGATTCCTTATGGGCTTGCACGACATGAAATTGAAAGTATGACAGCGCTTCTTTAAACCTCTAAAAGGTTGACTTAGAACCTCAGTTCGTTAAACAGATCTTGGCAACCTGAAGTTTTGTACGATTGTATTATTGTACGATTGTCTTATTGCTTTAAAGAATACTTTTCTGAAATTTTTTTTTCACATCTTGTGTACAAATCAATGTACACAGTGTACAAGATAATTTTGGACACCAACTCTTAAGAAAAATCATTGTACAACCCTACCCAACTCTTTTTCTTAAAACCCTCAAGGAGTCAAAAAGTATTTAAAAAAAATGCAATTTTGATATTATTTTCTAATTCTCCGCTAAAATGTACACCTTGTACACTCAATTCTAGAATCCTAAGTTTTTTTCCTTTAAAGTAAACTTGGTCTATATAAATATTGTCTAAAAGGACATTAAAAACAAGAAAAATAAAACAATTATTTAGTAGGTTGATATGGGTATCAAAATGCAGCTCTCGGGATGAGAAGTCAGAATCAATCAAGAAAATCGTTGAAAAAAAATAATTCAAACTTTTTTATATACTCTAAAAAAATTAATTTTTTCAGCTAATCATTTCACATGCGAGACTTTATATTTTCTTCATAAAATTTGAGTATTTTATTAGTTTCACCTATCGAAAAACTGGTAAAAGCTTTTAATCCTTAAAATTTTTGAAACTTGTTCGATTGATTAAAACGTACAATTTTGTACTATTCAAAATTGAATATAATCTTGGTCTAGATTGAGAAAAAAAGTAAACCCAAGAATTGTAAAAGATGTACAAAAATGTTGTACACATCCCTATAAAATCGTACCTTTAATATTTGTTAATCTGAAGTTGCTTGTAAAAGTTTTCTAATTTTGGGATGTTTATTGCTGTACTATTCATATCTTTTAAGAGGTATAAAGTTGATACATAATGGAATAGTTGTACAAATTAAATCTGAATATGTTTATAAGGTTCATTTTTAGGAAAAAATATTCTACCACGAATAGTACGCGAATCGTACAGAACAATCGTACAAAACTTCAGGTTGCCACAGATCTTAAGGAGACCGATTTATAGGATTTGATAATCGCCAATTATTTAACGCTAAAACTATTAACCTTATTTCTAACTAATGTGTATACATAAAATTTGCGAATGAAAAAATCAATTTTATAAACTCTAACTTTTTAGGGGGAACATCTCCATGCCTGTTCAGTATTGATATTAACAAGGGAAATTTAAGTATTTTAAACGAACAGGTCACTTCAAAAACTTTAAAAAAAATCTTTTTATAATTAGTTAGCGTTTTTGATCCTACACTTAATTCTTTTTAGGGAGAGAAATCACTTTTTTACTTCCTGCATTAAAATTATGTCTTATTATTGCTTTGGGAATTTTTTTCTATTAAGAAATAACTTAGTATATTATCGAAGGCAATAATTTTAAACGGAAATTTTCATTAATGTTTTTAGTATTTAGGAATTGATTCCATGACAATTATTTTGAGTTTCGCTTATAAGCAATGACATTAGAAATTCAGATTAGCATAAACACTATTCATATTAATTTTTGAAATTTAAGCAAATACTCAACATCAACTCAACATAAAATTTTAAAAACATGGATCAAAAGTATCTAAAAATTATTAATATTTTAAACGAGATTAAGTCGCTTGGGAATGTTCAATTAGCCATTAGATCTGAAGAAAGGTGTGAAAAAATAATTGGAGCTTATTCATTAATAAAAAATTTCGATGAAAAAGAATTCTCAGTAATATGCGATAGAAATTCTTATTATGATTTATTTACCCTAATTTTAGTCGATCTGGCAGAAAATTGCAACGAATTGGATTTTTCAAGCCCAACATATTTAAATAATTTAATGTTCTTTTTCGAGACTAATTTAAACAAGAGACGCATGGATATTCTTATTCTCACTTTTCAGATAATTAATTTATATATTCCTATTTCGGTTAGTTTTCGGAATAGCCTAATAGATAAAAATGGTCTCAAAGCTTTTCTCCATATGTTGTCTCAACATGATTTTATAGAAAGGCTTTACAATTATAATCCTCAGTATCTAGGACTACTACTTGCTAATATTAATTGGTTGAGTAAAAGTGTAGAAACTGTTAAATATGTATGGGATGAACTTAATGCAGTCGAAATTTTAACAAAATATGTTAAAAAATTTGAATATGACAAACTTTTGGTTCTGATGGCACTGTCGAACATTGCAAATGATACAGAATTAGAAAAAATGGAAGAATTTGGCGAAGCGATAGATACTTTAACCAAAATGGTTGAAAAATGTATTCAAAGTCCAAACAACCATATAACACAAGAGTTTTTAGACGAATACGATAACACCAATTATACTACCACAACTAAAGCTTTTGTTGATTATGAAAAAAGATCTTCAACATCAGTGACTGGTATTTTGAAGACATTGTATAAAATTTCTGTAAATGCAAAACGAAAAGTTGAAATTTATCGAAAACCTCTTTTTATACAAAATCTTTATAAGTTGGTGTTCGAAGGGAACGATGTCGAAAAAGACCACGCGCTTGAATTGATTACACAATTTTGCTTCGACAAGACAATTTTTGAAAAAATTCAAAAAGACACTGAATTTTTTCAATACGTTGAAAATTTGTCGAAATCCAAAGATATAATTTTCAAAAAGTTGTACAGAACATGTGAAAACTTTTTGTTTCATTTCAAACAAGACAACAAAGTCACGAAACAAAGTGAAAAAGAAACAAAACATATTGATAAACACATCATGATAAGCTACAATTCAGCTAGCCGGGATTTATGTCTTAAAATAAAATCCTATTTAGAAAGTCTCAATTACAAAGTGTGGATCGACGTTGAAGAAATTCATGGTTCAAGTTTGGATTCAATGGCCAAAGCTGTTGAAGAAGCCGAACTGGTTTTAATGTGTGTAACTGAAAAATATCGTCAAAGTTTAAACTGCCAATCAGAGGCACAATACGCTTTCAAACTCGGAAAAACAATTATACCATGTATCATGCAAGAGAAGTCTAGTTCTGTCAAGGGATGGTTAGGTTTCATAATAGGAGATAAAATTTTCATCGATTTTACAAAGTATGAACTAAATGACAGCTTAAAACGTTTATCGGATCAAATAACCCGTTTGAGAAAGAACTCAATAAAATCTCAATCAACTCCATTTGAAGAACCTCCTGTTGAGAAAAATGTTGATCATGCAAAACTTTCAGGTGATGATCAAGTTCAATCTTGGGATGAATCAAGAGTTGAAAAGTGGTTCATTGATTTCAAGTTTGATGAATTCTTAGACATATTGAAACCGATAAACGGTAACGGTTTGAAACAGTTGTACCAGTTACATGTTAATACACCACAGTTTTTTTACAAGGTTTTGACAAAAAATGACAGTGTTAATATCAAACATTTACTGGACTTTATTGTCGAACTCCAAAAATTGTTCGCAACAAAGTAGGAATAATCATTTTAAAAATTATAAAGATAATAAAATATTTGTCATAATAAAGAATCATGATCACTCATTTATCCACACAGACAATAAGTGATCACCAAATGATAAGAATCACAGACATGATTTTAATATTTAATAGTTTTAATATTTATATAATTTATAATTTCTTAAAAGATGTTTAAGGAATTTTGGTCACGTATTGGGTGTGCCAAACTTCTATTATTTATACAACTTAACTATTATTATTTATGAAGCTCGTTTTTAGTTGGAATAAATAAATATTTAAATACAATCTCTTAGTGTCCACAATTAAGTTTTACATGGTAGCAGCAATATAAGATGGCCGCCTCAGATAGAGTTAGTTTGAAACTGGATGCTTCTTGGTCTAAAGAAGAGAAGATAAGAATTTTGGCTGAGTTCGACGCAAATATTATGAGAATACAAGAACTCGAAGTGGCGCTAAGTGAGAAGAGCTTCATCTTGGACTCAAACACTCCAATTTATCATGGTAAGGTAGATGAGAATTTGGACTGTTGGATGACTGTGATAGTAAACAGTATAAAGGCTGCAGGGGTTCCAGAGAGTAGGAAATTAGCGGTAATTACGCTTTATTTAAGGGATGCTGCCCTTAATACCTTCATAAGTTATCAGAGGTCGACAGGTTTAAAATCGTTAGACGGGTTTTTTAGAATACTTATGGAGAGAGAAAACTCCAAGGCAAGGAAGAGTAGGATTAAGCTTGAATTATTCAACTTTAAGCAAACGGGTGGTTTTGACGATTTTTTTTCTAAATTTCAAGAACTTGCCAACGAGAGTGGCTTGGCACAGGAAGATCTTATTATTTTGTTTTCTAATGCCTTAAAACCAAAATGCGCGCTAGAGGTCCAGATAAGGGAACCAAAGACATTAGAAGAGGCTTACAAGATAGCTTCAAAGTATGAGAAAAATATGAATAAAATAGAATCTTCTAAAGTTGATCATGCGAATATGATCAGTAAATTCAAGGGAATAGACTCCAGGAGAAAGAATGAGGAGAGTAATAGCGAGGACGAAGAAAGCTATGATGAAGGAGATGAAGTAAACAATGATAAGCAAAAAAGTAATCGTAACGAGAAGTTTAGATGTTACGATTGTCAAGGATACGGACGTAAAGCGAAAGATTGTGAGATAGAAAGGAACACTAATTTTTCGAGATCCTTAAGAGATGATGAAACCAGTGATGAAGATAGGATAAATACAATCACAACATTGACAGACTCAGATAGATTAATACTGATTAAAGGAAGGATTAATGGAAAAGAGTCGAGTTTAATACTTTTAGACACAGTGTCTACAGTTTCAATTATTTCGTCAGATTTTGCTGTGAAAAATCGTATCGAGGTAGAGTGCGATGAAGTTTGTGCAAGACTGGCTGACGATACATTTGCGAATGTAAGGGGTATAACAAAAGAGCCAATCGAGATTAACATTGGAGGTAGAATAAACTTTGTTAAGTTATTGGTTTTAGATAATAGTCGATTTGATGTATTATTGGGTATGGATTATCTTGAACTGTGTGAGGCAATAATTTTTCCGAAACAAAGAGTTGTAAGGTTTGCGGAATGTCAAGGTATTTACAAAGAGAAAACTATTCTGGGACAAGGGATCTCGGAAGAAGGAGTAAAAATGGAACGTGGAAAGATAGAATCCATTGAAGAAAGAGATTCTCCAAAAAATGTTAGAGAACTCGAACAATTTTTGGGACTCTGTACTTATTACCGTAAGTTTGTAAAGGATTTTGCTAAGATTACGGCACCTTTATACAGATTGATAAAGATCGATCAGGATTGGGATTGGTCAAAAGATTGCCAGTTAGCATATGAGGAGTTGAAGAATCGTCTAGCATCGTTTCAACACGATTCAGATCTTATAACGAGGTCTAAATGTCAATATTTTGTTTCTTTGAATTGAATTTCATAAAAACAACAACGACCCGTCGAAATACAGGACTGTAAAAATTGTTTAAATACAGTAGTTTCCAGTTGAAAAAAATTAGATCCAAAGATTTGTTATAAGCGTACATTGGTTAAGCTAATTACATGTTAAGACAAGTTTTCGTCCTCAACGAAGTATCAAAAAGCTGTTTGATAAAACCGAAAATTTCTTGTGTCGGTGTTTATTTGGAGGTCAAATTCATGAAGAAAGCTGATACCTAGCTTTCTGACTTGAAACTACGGGTTTGAGCAGTTTTGTTTAAGCTCATGTTTAATGGAAAAATAGGTTTGATATTGAAACTTGGCTTTGATTTTGCGTCCAAAAGTAAAATTTTAGGACCCTAGGGGTTCGAGGTATCAAGAACCTTTAACAACCATACTTTACTTTTAACCTTTAACTTTTTTTGATGCCTTTTTCACCTTCGTAAAAACGACTTTTTACAGGAACATGCTCTAAGTTTAGCGAAATATGTTTTTGGGGGGTTTTCATACATAAGGATAACGAATTTTTGGTCAAAAATTTCAAAACCTCTCATCTTAATGATTTAGTATATATACCCAAAACCCAATTTTTTTCAAAAAATAACCCTAAAATTCTATAAAATACCCAATTTTATGGGATACCCACACCCTACCCGTACTCAAAACCTTAATTTTTTCTCGTAACCCATACCAATACCTTAAAATTATTAGGTAAATATGCCTGGGATTAATGAATGTAGATTCTGAAAACTGAAAAATCATTCCGAATTAAAAGTATACGAGATTCTGTAATTTCTAGCTAGTTCAAACCAAAACAATCCGAATAAGTTTTATAACCAGAAACCGTGGATCTGATTTTTAATCAATACATTCAGTTTAGCTCTTAAAGGCAGTGGCGGATCCAGAAATTGTAGGCAAAAAATATTCTTTGTATGTGGAGGGGGGTATTGAAGGAGGGGTCAACAGGTATATAATTTTTAAAAAAACAACATTTTCAAAAATCGCACCTCTTTTCATTGCCGTTAATGTGTTTGAATCAAGCTTTGCAAAAAAAAGCGCAAAGTGGTTCTTATTCCTGAAAACTCCTGCTAAATTTTGCAAACAGATATATTTAACTACTGACTACTACTTGTTCGGGTGGTTAAAGATCTCTTGTAGGAAAAAGATGCGAAAATTCAGATTAACAGATGTCGCCCATGATGATCTCAAATCAGCAAGTTTGAAATAGATAGGTAGTAGTGAGAGAAGGAGTAATAAAAAATAACTGCGACCCGACTTAGTCGAGTAAAGCCGTGAGGCTGTGGCAGTTTTTTGCCTTAGTACCATTTGATCATTTATTTGTTCTAAACCAGGCCTCAAGTTTCGCTTTGAATGAATAAATGTCCACAAAATTCTTCAAGAAACTGTTCTAATCATTGACCACTCTGTTTGTAATTTAATTGTATCGTATCGAGCAATTTTTGATCGATCTGAAAGACGAATGTTTTTGATTTGAGACACCTTAAATTATAATTATTCGTTTCTGAACTATACTTGATACCATTCATTAAGTTGACAGCTTCTAACCCATTAACGATCTTGTAAAATTGAATCAAATCGCTCCTTCTTCTACTTGTGTCACTCTGAAATTACACATCAAGATCCCTTTCCAAACTAGTTGTATTTAAAGGCTCAGTTCCGTATTTATTGAAGTTTGTGTAATCGAACATTTCCCGAAAGACAGAGTGAAATTTTTTTTGACGACTGACTGACTAATAATTTAGTACCCAGAATACAACGGACTTTGATCTCTTTGAGCTCTACAAGAAAAACAATTAATAGAAAAAAGGAAAAAATCTCTCTTTTGAAAAAAAATAGAATAAAATCAATTAATTGGCTATAAAACTTAAAGGACGAATTGCCGCTTCGAAAAAAAAGATGATCAGGATAGTTTTTATACATAAACAAAAATGTTTCAAGTTTTATTTTTTCTCATGACCATAGTTTACTAAATTTTTCTTTTGATTTTTAAATAAAGCGGTGTTTAACAACTAAATTATGAATAAAATCATAACATTCTGAAACATCAAAAAAGTGTAAAAATATTTATAAAACAAAAAAATTTATCACAAGTAATGTCCAACGAAGACGAAATTTCAAGCCAAGGTTCTGGTGCAGATTATGAATGTGTATTCTCGACACATGACCCGATCGAATATGAAACGTTTTTCAATAACACTGACCAAAAATACAAATTTATTCAAATGCATTCAGGTTACGAAGCGAAGTGTCGAAATGATCTAGACGACCACGTTATGTTAGTTGAGACCAAGAAATGTGCATCAAGTCGCTGTCACGACGCTGGAAGTGAAATATTATGTCCGTTCAAATACCGAGTGTCATATTGTAAAAAAAATTTATTTTACTACATTGATACGATCTTGGAAATAACTCATCTCGATAGTAACCCGGAATTAGTGGATTGTGCCTTTGGTATTCATACGTTTTACAAGAATGAGATTATGCACTTGTACAAAGAACATAAACGCTCACCTAAGATCCTTTTAAATGTTTTAATAACAAATAGAAACAAAGGTCTTTATGATATTCGAATACCACTACCCAAACATGATCAACTCAAGTCATTTCTTTACACTAAAAAAAGTAACAACTGTAATGAACTTGGTCCCATCATTAGCTACGTTTCAGACATTTCAATAAAATCAGCCCCTGAATACGAAACTTATGAAGATAAAATGGCATTTTCTTTCAATTCGGATATAAGAACTGGGTCAGATAAGAACCATTGTTTTATGTTTTTCAGCAGTACTCAATTCAATGATAAATTGTTATAATCGAATAAACGAACTCCTTTTTACTTACGAATACAGTTTATATTTTCCGTTAATAATCGCTGTTGACAAAGAGGTCCCAGAGAATCAAAATAAGAATGGGTCCGATGTTGTGGAACCAAAAAAAGGAAGAGGTCGTCCAAAAAAGTGAAAAGGAGCGCTTAATTTTTATACTTATTTGTGATAAAATTATTTATTTTGTGTTAAAAAAAACAATACAAAAAAATTATAGCGTAGAAAATTATTAACTAGTGAAATATAAATTTTTTTATGGTGAAAGTCTTCCTATTTTATCTTACTGTTTAATTAATATATTCGTATGTTTAAAAAATAAATATATTAGTGACAATCTAATTTACTCAATCATAACTAGCCTTTTTCAAAATTATTATTTTAGAAACTTTATTTTTTTTTGAAGTATGGCGGCGCCATACCAAAAAATTATGAGGTATGGCGATCGCCATAGTTCGCCATACCGTGGATCCGCCACTGCTTAAAGGAATAGTAATTGGTCCTGAAACCAAAATTTTTTTCCACCGACAAAAATCATCTGTTTTTGGTTTAATAATTTTTTTTTAAAAAGAAGATCTCAATCATTTTTTTTTCAAATATACTCATCAATGCTAATGTTTTGATAAGATGTTTAATTAAAAAAAAATAAAAAACTTGTTGCGAAAAGAACAAATGTAATTTCATCGAGAAAATAAGAATTGTCAAGCCTTTAAAATGAAATGTAACAACAAATAAAAAATAATCCAAGTAAAGAAAACAAAATGAAATTGGCAATTTTAGTTTTATGCTCGATGCTTTCAATCTTAGGATCGGTAAGATCCAATTCTGTTATTGACTACAAATATTTACAACAAGCTTTGTCTGCTTTACCAAAAGATAAAATTCCTGATCAATTCAAAAATCCAAGAGACAAGTATATTTTTCACTAAGCTTTAAAAGAAAAAAAAAATTACCATTTTCTTTTTTGTTTCTAAGCACTAATTGGTGTTGTAAAATTGACGTTCCAATTCAAACTTTAACTCAGACAAGAGCTGTTAGTTCCCAATATGTAAACAGTCAAAACGTTAAATGCGGGTTTTTATTATTTCTAATCTTTTTTTTTTATATTAATAGTTTTAATTTTCTCTTAGTTCTTCAAGTTGTGGGTTTTTGGGCCTTTTCAAGTGTACCAGATGGTGTACTCAATATTGGTACATAAAATTTACTTTTTAAGATTCAGCCCTCCATAATTAAATTTTTATTTTTAAGGATTGAGACAATATATCACACAGAGCTTTATACTTACACCCAACAACAACCATGTCCGAGTGGTCAAGAAATTTGTTGTAGAGATCATTTCTTAATTTTGGACCACTGTTTCCGTAAGCAAGAATTAATGGTTTTTTTTTTGGTCTAATTATTTAATTTTTTTTCAAAAAAGATATAAGTGAAGTTCAACAAAATCTTGATTTATTAGCCGCTTTGAACAATCAAGGAATCGTCTTACCAATTGGAAAATAAGGCCCCATCAAAATTTAAAAAAAAATTTTTTCAATAAATTTTTTGCATAACTTAATTTTTACACCTTTAAAAATTTATTGAGCTTAAAATAGAGTTGGGAAACATCCATATTTTTTGTTGTTGGCAAAATATAAAGAAAACACATAAATGAGCATTTATTGTTTGATAATTTAAGCCTTCAAGTTGGTTTTAGAAAGAAAAAAAATGTCTAAAAAATTTTTGCTTTTTTCAATTTTAATATTGAATGTTATTTTTATAATCAATTCGGAAAATGTAATTGATTCATCCGACATCGAAAGAGTTCAAAGTGTTTTGTCATCTCTAAATGAGAATCAAATTCCTGAATATTTCAAATCCAAAGTTGACAAGTATTCTATTTTTCTTTATTTAAAAAATTAGAAATCAGTTGTTTCATTGTTCCTCAAAATTGATAATATTTTTATAAGGAGCCCCAAATCATAAATCTTACTAGCTTTAAATTCTATTCCTCCTCTGTGATACAATAAATCCAAGTTTAAAAAGTGTCTTAACACCTTTCTAACATTATTGTCTCTGGAGATAGGTGTATCAAGAGTTACTTATCATTTGAAAAAGCTATTATTGTAGAGAAAGACTTAAACTGCAAAGCTGATAAGTTTGTGTTTTATCTAGATAAAAAATTGAAGAGAAACTAGTTCTCAAAAACCATGAAAAAGTAATTAAGATTTATGATTCGGTACAACTTACAACCATTGTTTTCTTAAAATAAGAGATATTGAAAATGAAAGCAAAAAGACCTATTAAAGTTCGAATTGGAATATTTTTTAATTCCTAACTGTTAACATTTGACCTACCTAATTTAAGTTGAAAAACCCCATTTGTCCTTGGATTTAGAAGTTTTAAAAATGAAAGATGACACAACTGGAATTGTTTTTTATTAAAAAAGGTTATTTGGTCTTGATTTTTCTGCTAATTTAAGCATATAATCGGACTCGAAAAATGGACGAGTACGAATACGAGTACAAGTACGATACTTGTACTCCTTGCTTCACCCGAATACTCGTACTCACCCGAATATTACCATTCTAACAGATCCTAACTAATCGATGTTGTTTGGTAAAACATCGGTCAAGTTTTTAACTTAAAAAATATTTTAAAAACACAATCAAAACGAATTCTCCGATTAAGACAGAAGATTTAATATTAACAATTTTCTCAATCGTTTCATGATTAATAGGCAGCCAAACTCCGACCCACATCATATAGCGAAAATCCAGATTGAGTTCCAGTAAGAAAGTACTATGGAGATACTACCCATACAATCTGACTCGAAAAATGGACGAGTACGATTACAAGTACGGTACTTCTACTCCTTGCTTTACCCGACAGTATAAGGCCGCTTTAATCATTTTTTCGATTGCAGCCTCAATTGATTTCGTTGAGAGATTTTTTAGTGTTTTTGGTCCAGAAAAGCGTTCAATGAATATGTCAAGTGAGACAATTATTGATAAAGTAATCATCCAAATTGAAAAATGAAACAAAAAATTAGGTATTTGTTAGACAAATTTTTGTATTAAAAAATTAAATTAATTTCTCTCTTTTTTATATTCTCAATACAGCTTTTTTTATTTTTGTCTAATTAAAATTTACTAAATTTACTCAGAAAATACAGGTATTTCGAGTACGAGTACGAGTATTTACTCGAAAAATACGGGAATTCGGGTAAAACAAGGAGTACAAGTACCGTACTTGTACTCGTACTCGTCCATTTTTCGAGTCCGATTGTATGAATTTAAGTGTAAAATTGACAAAAGTTTGTAAGCATATAATACTTTTTAATACTTTTTAAATTTTATTTTATTCTTAATTTTAAAATCTAAACCGTTGTAACCTAATATAAAGTAATTCACAGATACAACACCATAAGTGTGTATCAATTATTGTGCCATTTTATATAAATTAAATAAACTATAAACTATAAGTGTACTGTCAAGTAAAAAAAAGGCAGATTATATGGACTCGAAGTTAAAAAGTTTCTATTTTGTGAAGTGATTACGATGCATATGACGTGCTTCTCACGTTCGGGGATAGACTGTATTGGTCCGATTTGAATTTAATATCTAGACCTATATTAAAAACCGAATAAGATATTAATTAATATGTGACATAAATATTAAGTTAATAAGTCACTTTAATTAATCCCATTTTTGCAGAATTCGAAAATCAAATTAACGTAATGGCGCGATTTTTACGACATGTCGCTCAATGTTAAAAGATTGGCTTTTTTTTCCATTCGATATTAACAACATGTCTTTACGATATTAACTTATTCGATTAAAAAAAATCATGAATCAGCGGACAGAGTTGAAAAGGATAAAATCTAAACCGCGATTTAATACGATGGTACATAAAATTCAAAAATTAATTTGGCAAATTTTTTGGTAATCATCTGTCTTCTTTTTTTTTGATAAAGTTTTAACCTTTTACACTGTTTGGAATTCAGTCCACGGAAGGTATTGCATTATTCATTAAATATATTTAAAATTGTTTTCCTATGAACAAGCCTTTTCAACTAAACGATATTATTTAAATAAGTTCTCTGCATATCAATTATTTTTACATCCTAATTCAAACATTTAATCTCCTCTAGTTCAAATTGGTGTTGTAGAATTTCAAACCCAGTTGTAAATGTTGCTCAAACAAGAGTAGTAAGCTATAACGTTGTTAACTCTGGAAGTCATCGATGTGGGTAAGTAAAAGCATTGTTTTAAAAACGAATAGAATTTCAATAATATTATATAAAGCTATCAATCATGTGGATTTTTGGGTTTAGGAAGTTGTACTAGATGGTGTTTTTCATATTGGAGTGAGACAAGATATATGATTGAAAGTTATGAGGTTACTTATCAACAACCATGTCCTCAAGAGCATGTTATTTGTTGTACTGATTATTTTCTCATCATGGGACATTGTTTCCGTAAATTTTCTTCAACTCAAAAATTCTCAAAAAATTAATTTCATAAATTATTTTATTTTTAGATATAAACGAAGTTCAAAATAATTTGGAACTATTGGCTATTTTGAATAGTCAAGGAATTGTTTTGCCAGCAATTGGAAAATAAAATTTAAAGAATTACTTTGATTCAAGATTTTAATAAAAATATTTCAGACTTAAAAAAAAAAGCTTAAAGAAATTTTAAAGAATTTTGAATTATTTCCTTTTCTGTTTAAAACTTTGTTTTTGGAATCGAAATTATTTATTAGAACTTTTTTCCAAGAAATGTTTTTAATCAAGATTTAATTAAAAAGTAAAAAAATTTTAAGCTTTGATAAGAATGCTTGGCTGCGACAATTTCTAGTCCTCGTTTTTCAAAGCTCTAAGTTAAGATACTTGAAATAAAATTTTAAAGTTTAAAAAAAAGCGTCAATCAAAGATTTGTTGTTAAAGTTGGGTCAAGAGTTTTTTGGGTGAGTTATCGACAAGCACAAGAATCAATTGCTCGTCAAAAATAATTTGCTTTTTAAAAATTTACTACATTTTGGTCCATCATTTTGGTATGGTTACCATCAAACCCGGTTAGTTGCCTCATCCTCATAGCATGCTAGAATTAGATAATTGCATGAATAAAATACGAGCATGCTAGAATAAAATACTTAGGGATTTATAGTGCTTCAGTCATAAATTGAAGTCGGGGAAGTAACTCGAAAATTCATAAAATCAAACACGTTGAAACCTTAAAGATAAACTTTTTCTAACATCTCAAGAACATAAAAGATTTATGATCAGAAAAAGGTCAAGCATTATTTAAAAAATATGAAAATTAGAGTTTTCAATCTTAAAACGTATGTAAAAATGACATTCGTCAAAATTATTTGTGTAAGGCCTTTATGGAGCTTGAAATTTAGTTAAATTGAGATTTACAACTTATCGCTCATCGCTTGTTTTCTGTTTCTATTTTTTAGCATATAATCTATTGATTTATTGAAAAAAGGCCCTTAAAGCATTTGAATTTTTACGAAAAAACGGTCTTGTAGGGTATTCTTTAATTATATTTCCGAAAAAAACCAAAAAAACACAGAATCCCCAAATTCTTAGTATCGTATAAATTGAAGGGTTTTGGGTTGATATGGACAAAAAAAATATTTTTCGTCTTCTCAAAATGTTTTTGACCTTTTTTACACGATTTATGACTTGTAGCGCTAAATTTTTACTTTAAACAATTTTTAATAACATTGAATAAAAAAATATTAGGAGAGTAGTGTTAAAGACAGCCGAATAGGGTTCTATATCCACTTTGTATTGAGAATTCTCGATCCTTCAAGCACTCGTAAACCCTGGCACCAGGATAAAACTACAGTCTAATCACCATTTTGTAAAACAAACGTGATTATCGACAATCACAGTAAGAGCTTATCGTAAATAGCTTAATTTCTAACATTGTAAAATGTTTATTCTTTCGAATTTTCCATTTTTACGGAAAAAAATCAAACCCCCAAATATTCTAAAAGTTTTAATTTTTTTTATTTTTTTCTGTATATATCATTAGCTCCATAGCAACACTTTAAACGATCTTTGATTTTTTTTTAATTTAAAAAAAAAAAAATTAGAAACAAAATGCGTTCAAAAAATATTTTCAAGTTCCACCAAATAAAACAAAACAACTCAACACCAAACCTTGAATTCAATGGAAAATCAGACATGATATACGGCATGACAGTATCTTACACGTCAGTTTAATAAATTCACTACCTAATTATAGTTTAAAAATAATAATTTTCTTCTTTACCCGAAACTAAAGAAAAAAAATAATAATTTGAAATATTTTTGGTTTCAAACTTAAAATTTCAAATTATTTAGGACAAAAAAGTCTTAAGATCACTTCAACGTGTCAACAATTCGATTCATAAAAAAGAATAATTTGAATACTATACACGTTAAGAAATTTAATAGAATCCGAAATTAAATGGGCAATGAATGATTGGATGAAAAAAGTACGTACACCAACACGATATCGCATCGGAAATAATCAAGTTAGTTTAAAAATAAATTCAAAACATGTCGTTATGACTCTGGGTATATCTCTAGTAGTGTTAGTTTTATATCTATTAATATTTAAAAGTACCGATCCGAAAGTCGAATACAAATATCAAAATGTAGTCGAATTAAAGAATAAATTTATTTATGAAATTTATAACGATGGTGAGTCAAAAACTTATAATTCAATTTATCCATTGACCCAACCGTTAATTAAAGACGATTCAAAAGTTTACAAAATTTTAGCTATTGCTGATCTCGATACGAGCTCAAAGGTCCAAGGTAAAGAGACTAAGTTTGTTAGTTATTTACTTAAAGGTAAATTGACGTTGAATAACGATCTTCGAACGGCTGATATTGAATTCGATGCCGAACCAAGTGAATTAAGCACTCAATATTCGTATGGAGATCGTGGAATGGAATTGTCCGAGCTTGTTATTTTTAATGGAAAACTTTATTCATGTGATGATCGAACTGGGATTATTTATGAAATAAACGTTGAGAAAAACATGGCTATTCCTTGGGTTATTCTTGTCGATGGTGATGGTAAGAACACAAGCAAAGGGTTTAAGTGTGAATGGATGACAGTTAAAGATAAAAAATTATTTGTCGGTGGTCTAGGAAAAGAATGGACAACCGGTCAAGGTGTTCTAGTTAACCATAACCCTCAATGGGTTAAAGTAATCGGTCATTTAGGCGATGTATCTCACGTCGATTGGGTTAGTAACTATAATGCAATAAGAAAAGAAGGTGGTTATTTGTATCCAGGTTACATGGTTTTTGAGTCATGTGCATGGAATAGTTTAGAAGAGAGATGGTTCTTTTTACCACGCAGAGCGAGCAAGGAAAGATATGACGAAAAGTTAGACGAACAAAGAGCAACAAATTTAATGATTTCAGCAGATGAAAATTTTGAAAAAATATCTTACAAATCGATTGGTACCATAGTACCTGTACGAGGCTATTCTTCATTTAAATTCGTGCCGAACACAAACGAGCGGCTTATAATCGCATTAAAATCAGAAGAAGACAATGGTTCAACAAGAACATACGTTACACTATTTGACATAAGCGGTCTAATTTTAGTTAAAGATAAACTCATCTCAGATAAATTAAAGTACGAAGGCATTGAATTTGTTTAATTTATACTCGTTATTTGCGTTGTCGGTGCTTTTTTTTTTAAGATTTTATTTTGGAAATTTTTTATTTAGAGGAAATTGTTATTTTTTTTTATTAAAAAGCGCTTAATTTAATTATTGACTTAGATTCAAAACAAAAAATTGTTTTTAAGTGGTTACATAACTTGTGTTTTATTTATAAATAAACAGTTGTAAAAGACTGTGAACAAAATAAAAAGGGATTTTAAATTTTTTGATATTTTATTTTCATAGGCTTTATTGATACCGAAAAAAATAATGCCACAAAAAGCTAACGTTGTTATTAAATATGGACCATATAATTCAAATGGAATTGTTGAATACAAAACGGAACGTTTAGAAGGCTTGCAAAGTAACGAGCTATTTTTTATATATTAATCATTCCAGAGACGTTCAAAAGTTGTTTTCATCAATGTAATAGTGGTGAAACAACTGCAAAGACTTCTTGAAAGTTTTTTTAACTCTTAGCTCCTTAAGACTATGAGGCTTTTTGAGAAGTTAATTTCTACTCAATAGTTGCAACTTGTCCCAAATTTATACTTTCTAAAACTGTTTAAACAAATTCAGTTAACTACAGTTTTTATTTTAAAATTGACTTTTTTCAAAAAAGCGTTTGGAAACGCTAAATAAAAATTACAATTTGTTAGCGATGGGTTAGAATTGCTCGAAAGAGCGTTAAACTTAGCCTTAGATATATCAGCCAATGCGTTATAAGCACTGGTACTGCAGGAGATAAAGCGTTGAATAAAATGGAGATGTTTTTTTTTACTTCTAGCGTTCTCTAACTCTTTAGTTATAAATTTAAATAAAAACACTGTAAGAATTGTATTAGGGTGATTCATAAAATTTCGCGTTTTTTTTTTTAAGTTTTTTATTTTATTAAAATAAAAAAAAAACGGTAAACATTTAATCTTGAAAATATACACCATTATGCTCTATGGTCTTTAGCCATCTATCAGTGAGCTATTCGATACCTCTCTCGGCTTTTTGAGCTAAAAAACTCAATGCACTCAGCTTCAACTTGGTCTTGGTTAGTAAAATTCTGTCCTCTAAGGAAATGAGCCATAGAGCGGAAAAGATGATAATTAGTAGGGGAAAGGTCTGGACTATTTTCTGGATGAGGGAGAGGCTAAATCCCTTCGAGCTCTTAAATTTTTTTCATGTTTTTTCGCGCGATTTTGCGATATCTTGAAGAAACAATCAAGCTTTCGGTCGATCAAAAAAGGATATTTTGCTTGAACTGAATTACATATCGCTTTAATTGTTCACAATAAAGGACTACATTTATCGTACGACCATCAGGAACCAGTTCAAAGTGTATTATCCCTTGATAATCCCACCAAATGCACAACATTACCTACTTTTCGAATCGTCCTCTTTTAACGACTGGTAGGGCTGGTTGAGATGGGTCAAATAACTGTTTTCTCTAATCTGTATTTCAAAAAAAAGATCCATTTCTCAACGCAAGTAATTGCCCTTCAGAATAATAGTTCAACAAGGGGATTTTCGATTAGTTTTCTACAGATTTTGATATGGGGTTGAATATGAATCAAAAGGTGTAAAATCTTGGGGAACAACTCGGTAGCGTCTATTAACTTTATGAACCAACTTAAGATGATGAAATATATTCTACTGTGTAGTGTACTTAATAACTCGCGAGTAATAACCAGGAGGTTGCTCTCTACCGCCGTACGCAGGGCTTTCTGATCGAAACACACTGCTCTTCCAGACCCCTTGTTCCTTCGAAAGCTAGTATCCACACTAAACTTATTGAACCAAGCGTGTGCCTTTCTTACTTTTAGGACATTCTCACCTTCTACTTGACATATTTCGAGGGTTACTGCTGTTGCTGTGAGGCTTTTTTTCTAATATGACGTAACAGCATTACATCCCCAAACTTTCAAAATTTTCATCAAAAGTTTTCATAATTTTAAAAATTTAGAATCAAAAATTTTAAAATTTAAACTTATCATCTTGAAGAGGGTTTAATTTTGTTTTATCTAACAGAATATATGACTTAAATTAATACAGTGCTCCCTTAATAATTAGGATCAGATAGTTTTTACAAAATGGCCACCCGAAAAAGGAAAGGTTAAATTTGGTGTCAAGATTTGCGTTGTTGTTGTACTGATTCAAAAATTAACAAAATTTTTGAATCTGATGACCAACTGGCTTTATTAATACCAAAAGATATCAATTGTTCCAGGTGCTAAATCGACTTATAAAAGAATACGATCACTTGACCTTTTGAATTGCGTGGAGCGAAAACTGGCTGCTAGTCAAGCGGTTTTGAGGCAATTAGGTGTTCTAATTTTATTTCAAACTTAATTATATTAAATAAAACGTGTCGTGCATTTCTTTAATTTTTTGGTCATGGTTTATAAACTAATTGACCACAGACGTGACAAGACACTCCAAAATTAGAAATCCTTTTTAAATAAAAAAATAAGGAAAATTATCGGATATTCAAGATATAAACAAACTCAAAATTTCGAAAATTTTACCAAAATTCTGAATATCCATATCACTAGTGACAATAAATATCTTGTCAGATGGATTAAATGATTTTTTTTTATTTTGAAGAATATTTACAAAGCAAAGGCCATAAAGTACTAGAACTACGAAAAGCTCAAAATTGGAATAATGTTGAAATAATCGTTAACGAAGAAAATATATTTAAATGTAAATTAAATGATTTAGAATTTGGTGGTGATGGTGAATTGGATCCAATTGTTATTCAAGCCGAAAAACTGATAACAAAAGCCTATTAAATGCTTTTTTAATTTTTTAAACGAGAATATTTTTTATTTGATTTCTTTTTTTACCAAAGCTTTATTAAATTTTTTATAAGAAATAAATTTTTTTATCTTGTTTGACCAAAGAATTTAAATACGTTACTTGAATATTGACTGAAAATATTTTCAACGTTAACAACTCTTTATTAACAGTTTTAGGCTAATATTAACAGTTTTTCCCATAGAAAACTCTTATACAAGCTCAAGTTTTTTGGTTTTGGTGATGGTCTAATCAACTGGATAAAGGCGTTTTTGTTAAACCGTTCTCAAAGAGTTGTATTAGGAGACAGCAGTTCAAGTTGGGTAAAAGTTAACAGTGGAGTCCCACAAGGTTCAGTGCTCGGTCCTCTTCTATTTATTATTTATATAAACGATATGTTGAATCTTGTACAAAACAGTTGTGAAGCTTATGCTGATGACACGAAGATCTTATCAGCAGTCAAAAATTTCAACTCGATCTATAGCCTACAATCAGATATAGATAAGGTGTGCGAGTGGTCAAAGGTGTGGTCAACTCAGCTTAATGTAGATAAATGTAAAGTTGTTCATATTGGTAGTAATAATCCCGAGTTTGATTACACGATCGGCTTGAAACCACTAAGTAAGTCAAAATGTGAAAGAGATTTGGGTATTTACATACAAAACGATCTAAAATGGGACACACAAGTCAAAAATGCAACAGCCAAAGCGAACCGAATGTTAGGTATGATTAGGAAAGCTTTTAAATATCCTTGCATTGAGACTATCAAGTTATTGTATTGTTCTATGGTTAGACCGCACCTGGAGTATGTTGTCAGTTCATGGTGTCCATATTTAGAAAAAGATATAAATGAGCTAGAGAAAGTTCAACGAAGAGCAACAAAGATGATTCCAGAACTACGTGATTTGGATTATCAAAATCGTTTGTCAAGGCTAGATTTAACCAATGTAAGAACAAGAAGACTAAGGGGTGACTTAATTCAAATGTACAAAGTGGAAAACAATTATGAACATATTGAATTTAATAAAGGAATCAATTACAGTCTAAACACAAGATCCGAAAGCCAAATATATAAATTGAGAAGAAACAGTTACTGTCTAACACGGGAACAAGTAAAAAATTGTCTTCCTAGATTTAACTTTTTTACAAATAGAGTTGTGAATGGATGGAACAAACTTCCGGAAGAAGTGGTAAACGCAAAGAACCTGAATTGTTTCAAAGCGGAGCTTGATGTTTGGATGTCGAAACAAAAAGAAGCGACTGCTACAGCTCTTTAGAGTTATGCTTAGATGACCTCTAAGCTGCAGTTTTAAACTATTACTACTACTAATATAGCGTCATTTAAAATAACTCAGCTTCTTTAATTAAACACAGAAAACCACCAATCGCAAAGCTGAGCAAAAAGACTCAACTAAACTCTTAGAGTGGATACCGAATTAAGGACTGGAAAATAAAATGATTTCATTAATTTTCATTGATTTCCTAAAGAAAATTCATCGATCTAATCCCCTATTTTCTTAATCGAATAAATTTAAGCAAACAATATTATTTAAGTGAAACGGGACATTTCTATCGAATTACCGTACTGTAACGTTAGTAGGCCTGGTAAAGAAAAAATGACAAACTTATACTTTTGACCTAACTTACGTGATTAAGCCGTAACGGCAAAAGCGGTCTTTCTATTTAGAAGAAATAAAATCAAGTCATGGCTTTGATGTTTTTAAAGGATGGCCAAACTTTATGTAAAAAATTGCCGGATATTTGATTCATTAAAATCTTAACTATTTCTGTTTTTTTATATGACGAATCTTCAGTTTTCTGTACCTTAAAGTGATTAACGTATTCCCTCGTTCGATAATGCAGCATCGCATCTCAAAACCCAAATGTTCGAGAAGCTCTTTCTACCATCTTAGTTTTTTAAAAAGATTCTAAGCACATTCTGTTTTATCAGAATGAAGCTAAGCATGTTTTAGCATTTTTATTATCGCTAAAAACCCTCCTAAAATGTGTTTTTTGGATTGTAGTGCTGCATTATTGAAAGAGAGAATACAATAATTCAAAGCTTCCACGCTATCTGAATTTTCAAAAACCGACTCGGTAAACGTGTTCTCCATACCTTAAAACCTATAATTTCATAATTTTTAGGGAATCGAAAAAAATTCAATTTTTGTTTAGAGAGGTCCCAACTTTAATGACCTAGCAAGAGTTGGTCTTGGTTTATCGAAAATAAATATTTAAAAAAATATATAGATGATATGTATGAAAATGATTCTGAAAGAGCTTAAAATATTACACATGCCAATTTTAAAATAAAAAATATTGCTTTTGTCATTTTTTAGGGCAAAAATTGATAAAGGGCTATTTTTTTAAGTTCTTTCAAATCTTGTGCCAGAAAATACATATTTTTCGGACCCCTCAACACAATTAGCGGAACCTTACATTTTTTTGCTCGTTTTTTGTGGCTTCTGATAAGAATACGAGTCTCTTTAACTTAAAAATAGGTGGACTCGAGTCTCTCCTGGCTACTCAACTTCCTTCACATGGTATAAATTTTTAAAAATATTTATAAAGCACTTTTTTGAGTTATAATTTTAAGTATCTTTTAATTGTTGAAAATTTAAAAAACTATTCTACGCATGACAACTTAAGTGGTAAGAAACAAATTCCTGAATTTGAATTAATATTTTTATTAGAATAATACAATTGATGTCAAGTCATTTTTATAAAAAAAATAAATTGAATTTGATTAAAAAAAAAAAAGTAAAAATAACACACGGGGTATCAAATTAAACTCTCACACATTAATTACGGAATTTTAAAGTCTCGGAAATATTTAATTGGTTTTTTTAGAAAAAAAATTATAATCTGCTTATTAAAGCTTTGAAATAAGGATTATCGACAACTTGAGATTCTGTATTGATCAACTCATGAATTTTACTCATATATTCTTCATCACTGAATGAATTTTTGTCTATTGATTCAATTTTTTTGAACAAATTATTTATAATCTCATCTGATTCTTGTTTATATTTGTATTTTTTGCTGTGATCAGAAGCTTCTTCGTCTTCATTGTTAAGAATTGGACAATAATCTTCAAGATACTTGGCTTTTTCTTTGGCATAGTTAATCACATGCTCTGGAAAATTAGCCAATCGAGCAACATGAATACCAAAACTTTGATCACACACACCAGGTTTAACTTTATACAATAAAGTCAACGAATCATCTGATGTCATAGCACTAACATGACAATTATAAACAGTCTTTAATTCTTCACTCAAGGCTGTCAATTCGTGGAAATGAGTAGCGAATAAAGTAAAGCACTTGACTTTTTTTACAAGGAAACTTAAAAAAAAACATTATTAAAATCCTTAAAAAATTTAAATTCAAGTTTTTTAAATACTCTGAAATAGCCCAGGCCAAACCAAAACCATCATAAGTTGATGTACCACGGCCTAACTCGTCTATAATTACTAAAGAATTGCATGTAGCTGTTTTTAAAATGAATGAAGTTTCCAACATTTCTGCCATGAATGTAGAAATACCCTTGTTTTGGCAATCATTCGCGCCAATTCTTGCTAGAATACAATCAAAGATTGAAATTTCAGCCGAGCCAGCTGGTACAAAACATCCAATTTGAGCCATTAGAACTGCCACAGCTACTTGTCTTATATAAGTTGATTTACCACCCATGTTAGGACCTGTTATGATACAAAAATTTTTTTCATCTTTTTTGAATTCACAATCGTTCGGGATGAAGTTTGTGCCTTCTTGTAATTCAAGACAAGGGTGTCGTGAGCCTATTAATCTTAAAATTCCTGAGCCCATTGGATGTAGCTTTGGTCTAACATACTCTGCTTTAGACGATAATGCAACAAGAGCAAATGAGACATAAATGTCCAATTCAGAGATTAAATTGTTCAAAACTTGTAGAGGGTCCAAGTAACCATGAGAAATTTGGATAAGCTCATCGACTACGCTTTTCTGTTCTTGTTCATAAGAATCTCTAATTTTGATAAATTTTTCATTCAATCGTTGTAAACGTTCGTTCTGAAATTTGATTCCGTCTTTTCTAGTTTCGATAACAGTGTACTCTTTAGAACTACTAACTGCTTTGTCGTCTTTTCGTGAAACTCTAAAATAATATCCTGTTTGGGCGTTTGATTCAAGTTTAACAGCGGCAAGACTTAAATCTTTAGCTGCTTTATTTGCCAATTTTTCAATATCTTCTTCGACTTGACTTAATTTTTCGCTTAGATCTTCAAGCTCTGGCTTGTAGCTGCTTTTGACTAAAAATAAATGATTTTTTATTTGATCCATGTCAAGTGTTGATTCGACCATAACTTGAAACTTTTTAAAATCCATCATTACTGACTTTTAAAAATATAAATAAATTAAAATCATAAAGCATGATAATGTATATAAATTACATTCAATGGATTAATAAACATTTCTTTGATTAAATGACCTTTCTCGCTAACGTGACTCAATAAACATTCAAATAAGTTTGGCAAAATGTTTACAGCACAATATATTTTGTAGCAATCCTTTAGAAAAAAAATAAATTTTAAAATTTGCTATGATTTATCTCTTAAAATCATCCTACTTGTAAATTGGCTTTATTTTTGATGAATTTCCATTCGATTCTTTGAAAATCGGGCATTTTTTTCAAATAAATTTCTACAAGGTTTTGTCTTAGTTCACTGTCACCCACCAAAATTTCAACCAAATTGTGTCTTTCTTCTGTAAAAAATAAATTAAGGTTAGACAGACAAGAATATTAGATAAAAAATGTGCACAGAATTGATACTCTCGCGTTTAGTCTTGAGAGCTCATAGTCCAGTGGATCGAGTCGGAGCAATGGGAGCGATTGGTAACTGGTTCAAACTACTCTGGGGCGTAAATTCTCTGTCTTAGTACAATGTCAACTGTTATATTGTACTTGCACATAAAGTAATTATAAAAGCCATCATTATAAAAGCAAAGCATCTTAACTCTAGATGGGCACAACCATTCGCCACTAAATGGGACCGATTAAAATTAATTGGGCTTGCGAGTCGCGGAGACCTAAAATGAGAGATCTGAAAGGGGCAATTTAGCAAGTGTAGTGATCGGCTCATAATGAGTTTTGGTAAAAAGAAGAATAAAAAATGTCTTTTCGAGTTTAACTTTTTATAAACAGTGTCAGCTCGAACTTGATTCTGGATAATTGATCTTTACTAAAGGAGAAAAGGCTCTCATTAGATACAAAGTCGACTCTGAGGTTAAAAATTTCGGAATGATATTGTAAATTAGTGATTACAGTTTTAGCTTAACAGTTTTTTTTTAAAAGCCTGTATGAAGTAAAAAGAGATTTGCTTCCTGAATAGATTTTTAATGTCTTTAAGTCCGTATGTAAAAATGTTTTTGTTCAAAATAAAATAAAAGGCGTAATAATTTGGAAATTATCTAACAAACAAGCAAGTACATACCAATCTTATGAATATCAACTAATGGCTGTTTAATCCATTGAGTCAAGAGACGTTGTCCTTGAGTAGTGCAGCATTTATTTAAAACACCATAAACAGTATGAGTTTTATTTAACGTCATTTGATCGGCTCTATTCGGTAATAAATTCAAAGATCTAAAAGCGCCCGAGTCTAGTTTCAAGTAATTATTCAAATTATATGATTTAATTTTATAATTTTTGTCTTGATTTGAATCGTTCAATAGCTTTTAATTTAACAAAAAAAAGATGAAGATAAAAGTTAAAAAAAATTTTTTAATTAAATTACGTCTAGGTAGCGAACCAATGCGTTCAAACAACCAACTACATTTTTGTCTTGTAGCTCGACTAGATTTGCGACATTTTGAACGTTTGTAGTCTTAATCAAATTGTTAAGTTCAGAACAATCGTTATCAAAATTGAATTCACCTTTAACAAAAAATTGTTTTATCCCCAAGAGATAGCATTTTGACAAAAAAATTACTTTTTTTACGCTCAGTTACAAGTATGTTATTTCTAACAAGAACTTTTTCAAGTTTTGAATAATAATCTCTGTTACCACCTGAAGATGGTATCAAGCATTCTTTAGGTCCCAAATGGATCAAAAGACTCTTTAAAAAATTAATTTAAAGAATAAAATGATTTAAATTCCTCGAGAATTAGTAAAATACTTCTAGATCAGTAAAGTTGTCTTTGTAAGCAATCGTACACACTAAAAACATACGCGAAGTTCTATCAACGAAGCCACAAACCAATTTCTAATCAAAACCAATTTTTAAAGAAAATTTTACAATGATTTTTGTTTTCAAAAAGTCTTACATTAATATTATCTTCAGTTGTTATTTGAATGGATATTAAACCAGGGTCAGTGATTGGGCTTGAATTTGAAGTGTCCTCACTTGAATATAAAATGTCTTCAAATTGACTCAAATTTCCAGGAGAACCCTTAAAAATTGTAATTATTCAAGTCAAATTTTTTCAATTAAAAAGAAACATGTTTTGTAAATACATGATTTGTCAATGACCATTCATAAGTTTTGCTATTCTTTTTCCATATCTCGACTCTGTATTGTTTAACAAGCAACAAGTCTTTTAGAAATATTTCAAAATTGTTATTTTTAACATAACAAGTTTCTAATTCATAGGAATTTGATTTCCAAATTTTGATGACATTGTTTGTTTTAAAAAATTCTTTAGCAGCAAATACAGCGTCAACGCCGTGCAAACTAAAATAATCGCCTCTGTCAAAAAATCGAATAGTGGCAGCTGATTTCTTTAAAAGAGTAAATTTTACAATCGTGAGAAAATGAAAGAAGGGTTCGGATTATAAAACCTCAGGTAATTTTTTGTAAGCGGTCAAAAATTCTTTGTCTTGAACAGGTTCTAGTTGAAAATAAAATAATAAAGTTTTTATGTATCGTTTAAATAGACGAGTTAAATATTTGTTTTACCTGTTGAATGTTGTTTTAGAGTATTGCTCATTTTTTGTTTTAATCTAATTTCAATATTTAGTAAGATTAATTTAAGCCAAATAAAAAAAAAGAGAAAAATTTGAGTTGTATTTTTAAAAAAGTATCTGAATGTAAATGATTTAGAACAAATCTTATTAGGATTTGTATTGTAAATTTCAAAATTTTATTCTAAAACAACTTGAACTTGTTCAGAAATTAAAACAACAAAATAAAAAAACAAATACTAGAGTCATAAAATTTCAAATTTAATTACGGGTTTCTCATAAATTGTCTTACATTTATTCATTTCTTTTTTCTAAAAATAAAACTAATGAGCAAAAAGTAGGAAATCTTGGACTAAGTGTTTCTGGAAGTTCTAATTTTGTATTGCTTTCTTTATTTTTTGAAAGAATGTCAAAATACTAGTTTTTCAGCGATTTTATTTAAAAATTTTAATTTTTTCAAAAAAAATTTTAAATAGAAATTGCAATCTGTTTGAACTGCGTTAGGACAGCTAGATATAGCCTTAGACCAAGCTTTAGACGGAAAAAAAGATGTGATTTCTTTTAATTATTTACGTTGCAATAATTCAAATAAAAACAGTGTAACTGTTCCTGGACTGTTCAATTAAAACTTACTGAATATGTTCTGCTCGGATAAAGAATTGTTGGATGAAGACCATTTTCTTCTCTGGATAAACCATAATAAGAAAAAGCTCTAGTTAAAGCTTGTAAAACTAGCTTTCATTTGATACCCATAAATCAATGGTAGCTTTTCGAAATCATTAGTTCATTAAAGTTCAAAAGAGGAACACGTGAATGACCACTATAGTAGATAAGACCCAACCTCGGCAGTTTTGTGATCAAGTCTTTCTCTACAAAAATAGTTGAGGGTTTTCAAATGATAAATAACTTTTGATAGTATAATTTTTCCGAAATGTAGTTTTTATTAAATTTTCAAGCTACAAGGATTCAAATTTAAAAAAAAATCGTTTGTATTAAAGAAAAATGTTTGTTTGATGACAAATCCTCTCCAGAGACATTTATGATAGAAAAGTGTTAAGACACTTTTTAACTAAGATTTCTTGTATCACAGCGGAAGATTTATGATTTGGGGCTCCTTTAAAAAAATTAACTTTTTGTTCAGTGGTATGGATTTTTTAAATAGCACTGAAGACTGCTCATTTAAAATTTTAAGTAGTTTCAGCCAAACTCAGAATAATGTTTCGTTATGTTAAAATAACAGTAATAAACGAAAGTAACGGTGTCCTTATTCTTCCTTTTCTGGCAATTTAAGCCTTCGAATCAAGAATATTATCAGACTATACTCTTAAAAATTACCTAAAATCGACTTTGAACCGATTTTCTTGTCAGGGCTTTATCAAATTTTGTTCCCATTAAAATATCATCGTTATAACGGATTCGGTTGTTTAAAGTTTACATCTCTTTTTTAAAGAGTTAATCCCATAATTTCTAACCCTACTTAAATCAAACGAGTCCAATTAGTCTTTAGATGTCGATTTGTCTATAGATGCCAAACAGTACAAGCAATTTATGTGACCAGTGTGACTTTTTTCTAAAAGTATATCTTTCTTTTGTGCCTTCTACAGAAGTTCTGAGTGACCCGTTTTTTTGAAATTTAGGAAGTCAAGAACAGAATTAATGGAAACGAGAACAGTTAAGAGATTAACAAAGCTTTTAAGCAAATATACATTAATATTATATTAATACCCACAAGGCTCCCTACGAAGAACGTTTAAAGGTGTCTCTCATTTAAGCTGCTAAATCTTCTTTATTTATAAATTTTCAGTTAAAGGTCGGTACAAGAAAAAAAAATCTTTAAAAAAAAGGTTTCTGATAAATTTTTAAGCCTATTTATAAATTATTGTTCGAAACATCCAAATTTTTGATTTTCTCTTTCAATTTAACCAAGTCTACGAACGAATTTATTTGATTGTTTGACAAATTTAATTCATTCAAATTGTTTAGATCATCGAAAACTCCTTCGTCTATTGTTTCAATCAAATTTTTACTCAAATTAAATTCGTTTAAATTAATCAAATCTTTGATGTCATCACGTTTTAACTTTTTAATTTGATTTTCTTTTAAACGCAATACTTTAAGATTCGACAATCCTTGAAAACACTCGTTTAAATCACTTATTTCATTTGACCATAAATGTAAACTCTCCAAATTTTTTAATGGTCTCAATGATTTGTTCAAGTGTTTAATTTGATTAAAATTTAATTTTAATTCAACTAGTTTAGACATGTCACTAAATGTATCATCTTCCAAGCTTTCAATTCCACATGTTATCAAACTCAAACTTTTAAGATTGTTTAATTTCTTAAGAGATAAATATTTGAACTTGTTGTGATTAAAACTAAGTATTTCAAGATTTTCGAATTGACTCAAATCGATTTTATTTTCGAAATAATTTTTATCCAAATTTAATAAATGTAAACTTGTGGTTTTAAAATCGATCGATTTTAATTGATTACTTTCCAAGTTAAGGTTTGTTAAATTTTTAAGTCGATCAAACGCATTTTTATCGATCTTTTCAATTGAGTTACATTCAAGTCTTAGGGTTTCGAGCTTTTCTAATCCATTAAGATGCGTCTTGTTTATAAATTTCAATTGATTTGAACTCAAATTGAGCTCTTTTAAATTGAGAAGTTTTGAAAAACAATTTTCGTTTAGAGTTTCGAATGCGTTATTTGACAAGTCCAAAAATTCTAAAAAATTTAACCCATTAAACGAGTCTTGGCTTAAATTGACTAAACCATTTTGTGATAAATTCAAATGAGTCAAACCAATACAATTGACGAATACATTTTCATCGATTTTATCGATTCGATTATCCAAAATTTCAAGTTCTTTAAGACTTGGATTTAAAAATGAATCGCTTAGTTTTTTGATTTGTTGATCGTAAATTATCAACTTTTTCAAGTTTGTGAGATGACTTGTGTCAATTGTACGAATTTGAGAAAATTTTAAAAAATCAAATTTTTCCGCGAGTAAATTTTGTTCCGAGTTGAATGTTAATGATTCAATTTTGGTCAAGTCGAAATCAATTGGAATTATTGACGAGTCTGATTCGTTTTTGTGAATCAAACTTAAAATTATTAAAGCATTAAGTTTTGACTGATCGAGAGTTCCAACCTTTGTTGTTTCTTTCTTTTGCCAAGCGTCATTCAAAGTGCTTTAAAAAAAATCGGAGATTAACTTGACTTAATAAGAGTAAACGGTAATGAGAGTATTACTTTAGACATTCAAGAGTTTTTTCGGGTACATATCTATTGACTTGAATCAATTTTCCTAATTTTGGCTCTTGAATGGTTTGAGCTTTTTTTGTCGACCTCAAAGAACGCACACCAGGTGAACCAGGAGCTGGTAAATAGATTAAAAATTTAAGTTCATTTGAAATCACATCCGTCAAGTCATCTGTTGTTTTAAGCTTTTCTAATGTTGAATTTAGAGTTGATTTTATTTGGTCAACTAGAAGCTGACGTTTTTGGTTCAAGTCATTTTTGGTAGACTCTGTGATACCAGTACTAGCTAGAATTGATTCGGTTTGAATGTCGATTTTAGATAACAAATTATCATAATAGTTTTCAACAAGACTTCTTATTTTAGCACTCATTACTTCGATTCTAAAATTTGAAAAAAATTTAAACTATCCTTTATTGTAAGAATAGGTGAATAAAATTTTCGGAAGGATTTTAAAGAGTAAGAACAAAGCTTTTTAGTAGGAACAGAACATTTTTATCCATTTTCCCAAAAATCACTTTGACAGGGTCTGTACCATAGCCAATATGAATAAGCCATAAACAAAATATTTGGACTTGTAGAGGACTAAATTCTGTAAAAGGAGCAGGGTCAAAGTCAACTTAAAAAATAAATTTTCCATCTAAACCATCGTTCCGAAAATTTCATTCACCCAATTACGCCATCTTATAATGTTTATTTCAAATTATGATTTTTTTATGTTTAAACTTAAAAGAAGAAACATATTTGTTTTGCAACTAAAATTTTTTTACTTTTTTGTTTACAAAAATTGTCTGTAATAAAGTCAAATAAATCAAAAATTTTCTAAAATAATAATTACTATTCATATAGCTAAGTTATTTGATTGTTGAACTTTGATAAAAAAAAAAAAATTTTAAGTTTTTGAAGAAGCTCCCCTTAGTTAACAATAGAAGCACCAACCAATCATTTTGACCGTTTTAGTATTTTTGAAGAACGAATAATTTTTCAGTTAATTAGTCTCCAGGATTATGTTTGTGCAAACTAACTAAAGTCCCTATGATACAAGATTAGCAATGCTTTTAGTGATCGCTTAGTTTTTACTGTATGATAAATTTTTATATAATCGCCTCTATTTTCGCTAATTTTAATATACAGCCGAAACTCTCTAATCCGGCCAAAACGGGAAGAAAAACATTTGTCGGTTTTTCCAAATTGCCGGATTAAAGATTCAATGATAATGTAGATATGGAAATAGGAAATCGAAAAATTACTGAATTAGCCGGATTATCGAAGGCCGGAATAGAGAGGTTCAACTGTATTTCGAAAATAATTATGTCAAGTGTTATACAGAATATTACAAATTATTTGCTTTAAAGTTTTTAAGTACAAGCCTGGTCATTCAGAAGTTCCAAAACTGAACGTTCATGTTCAGCCGAATACATCCTAACTTTCAAAAGCTTTCGGAACCTTTCATTAGCTTTCGAATTCTTTCGGGACCTTTCATAAGCTTTCGGACCCTTTCGTAAAAATTCAGACACTTTTAAATGATTAGAGAAAAATTTTTTTTGGTTGAAAATGAAAAAATTAATAAGACGATGTTACAAAGGATAACTTTCGTCTATAAATGGGTGAATGTATTCACTAAACAATCTTTGAAACGAAACACTGTTAAGTTTACCTGTAAATAAAGCTGGACGAGTTTGATACTTCCATCCTAATTCCTGAATTTATCTCCTGATAATTCTCTCTGAAACTTTTGATTTTAAGAGTCGCTTTAACTTTTTGGTGGTAAACTTACGATTTTTAAAGCTCATATTATCGAGATTTTTCAAATCGCTTTATAATTTATTTGTTTTTTTTAACCAAAAAAAAATTTTTTTAACATTCATTTAAAAGATTTTGAATTTTTTCGAAAGGGTCCGAAAGCTTATGAACGTTCGGATGTATTCTATATCGTCACCTAAATCTTATTTTATGTTACCATTCTTAGAATTTTGTAACCAGATAATTTATTTACCAAATTTTCATAAATGAAAAAAATTTTTACACACAAAAATATAAGTAACAGATAATTTTTTACTCTACTGGGTACTTTCTTTGAATAATGGGCAAAAAAAAAGTCGCAGGATATTTGTCTATTAGGATTTTCGATTATCTATTTTTTTAATTAATTGACAGGCCGGATATTCGGATATGATTATTTATACTTTTTAAAAGTTTTCAAGCCCGGTGTTAAATTGTTGATTTAACCCAGAGGAAAATCCATATAAATGCTTTTGGATGCTTTTGCAGATGAAGATCAGATGGACGCTTTTGGTTTAAAAATATTTGAAAGGTATTTTAGTGCATTTCAACAGGAACAAAAAAAATTCTTAAAAGATTTTTGTAAGGGGTCATGTGACCTCGGGGCTTTTGAGATTAGAGGGGAGACTGTGACAAGCTCATAAAAAAAGCCAAAGAATACTGACGCAAAATGATATCAGATGAGGTCAGCTGATATCATATGATAACATGGAACAAATTAATTTCCACCACTGTAGTACTTTTGTAGTTCAGAATATCTAAATTACCGGTTAATGAGCTTTGTCTGGAAACGGTCACATACATCCTATTCCACGATTATTAAAACAAGCTTATACAACCCTAGTCATTCAGAACTTCCAAAAATGAACGTTCATGAACCTTCCTGAACCTTCAAAAACATTCATGAACCTTCATGAACGTTCAAGGTTTTGAAGGTTCAAGAGTCCATGAAGCTTCATATTTCTTCATTTTTTTTCAGATTTTTTCTAAAATTTTCATTTTTTTCAAATTTGAAAATATGAAAATCTTAGAAAAAATATGACAAAAAATGAAAATTTTAGAAAAATAATGAAAATATTTGAGGATATTTGAATCTTCATTAACGTTCATGAAGGTTCATGAAGGTTCACGAAGGTTCATGAACGTTCATTTTTGGAAGTTCTGAATGACCAGGGTTGTATCTATATTTAACTCTTTTTAAAGATATTTGTAATTCTATTTATTTGTAATTTTATTAAAACACATATAATTAAGAAGAATCATTTAAAGTTACATTTGAAAATTAAATGTGAATCTGATTAATTTAAAGTTATATTCGATAATTATGTAATCCATTGTGCAATGCAAAAAATGCATTTAACTTTTTTAGCTTTTTTTTTTTAAATTTATAATTTTGGAAAGCAAAAAATTTTCATAATTTTTATTATTGTTCAAAAAAACGAAAAATTTTTGAAATCAAAAGCTATTTTAGTTAATCCATTCAAAAAAGTATTTAAGGGTCAGTGTCACTTGATTCCTAAACTAACAATTGTTTTTAATCTCGTAACATTCTGTACAAAATTTTGTACATGACGCTCCAATATACAAAAAATGGTTTAAATTTTTTTTTAAATCTAATCATTAAATATCAAATTATTGGTTTCAAAAGTTATTAGGTCAAACTCAAAAAAGGAAGTTATTAAAGGCTACTTAATTGGTCTCTTTTTTTTTCTTTCAATTATTTAACAAAAGATTTTCGTATTCTACTCGTAAAGATTAAACAATTGGTTTTCTAAGTGTGAAATCAAATCTAAGGATTTGGAAGTAATAATGAAACAAAAAAAAAAACGATGAAGAGCCAAATTAAATAATGAGTAATACAAAACAAAAAATCCTTTGAATTAATTTAATTTTCAACATAAACCTAGAGAGAGAGAGAGATAATAAGTTTGTAAGGGACTGATTTTGTTATTTTTTTATGTCTCATTTGTCGAAAGCAAAAAATGCAATATCACCTTATTAAAATTTATTTTTTTAATTGTATTCAAGCTAAATTTACTTTCTCTTCTTAAAACAAAAAATAAATTTTTAAGCCACATAGCTTTTTTTTTCATCGTAATTAAAAGTCTTTTCAAAAAAAAAACAATGTCGTTTCTATTAGATAAATGAAAAAAAATCTAGTAATTTGTTGATACAATTTTAAAGTAAATTTTAAAATTAGGATTTCAAATTTGTACAACATGATTATATTTTAATTTAGGTTTTTTTTTCCTATTGTTTTTATTCTCTTTTCTTTAGTAGTAGTAGTCGTTGTAGATAGTTTAATAATAAATTAAATCATCGTCCTCATCGTCGTTTTTGTCATAAAGAACAAAAATTTTGTATATATGCGTTTGCAATCTAAAGTCTTAACTAATTTTTGAACGAATTGGAAAAAAATTTTTTTATTTTTTTTTGTTTAAAAAAAGTGTTGTTCTAAATTTCAAATTCTATAATTTCTTCTTTTTGTTGTTTTCGTTCTTCTTTTATTATCCACCTTTAATAGAAATTTAAGAAACTTTTTTTTCAAAATAATAAATGTGAAAAAAAAAATAAGTTTTTATTTTATAAATCTTAATAAAATTATGTTGAAACACGAAATTTTTGAATTCTATTGTCAAAAAATAAATGTTTTTTGGTTTTTTAAAACGTCATGTAAAAATTACAAAACGATTTGGTAAAAAAATAATTTCAATTCCGACATTTTGAAATCTAAAGTCTAAAAGAGCCCTTTTCTTATACTTTAAAGTTAATTTTATTGGTTTTGTTCAAGTCCTATTACGAAATTTTTATTTTAAAGAAATAATTTAACAAAATTTCTAATCGATGAGTAATTCGTGTTAGAAATGTAAAAAGAAAGAAATCTATAATTTTTCTAGTTCGTTTACCAGTTACCAAGAAGACGATTTCAATAAAAATTCAAAACTTAACTGAGCAATATTCAATATTTTCTTTTAAAACCTACCGTTTAATACACATGAAACAGGCTAGCTTTACTTTACAGCAGCGTTATTAAGTCTTAATGAGGTGACTTGTAACAAACTTTCGTAGTCTCTAACCAAAACAAAAAAGTTATCAACCTCGGACTTAAGTCAAAATCAAGAAAAATTGAGGTATCCTATTGTAGTCGAGGAAAATTCCTAATTTCTTTACAAATATAAGAATCCCAGTTCTTCTGACAAAAAAATCTCAGAAAAGTTCTTATACATCTTCTTTGTTCCCATAATAATCCTCCAGTTATACTTAAATGTGGTGATCGGTAGTTTAGGTGATCCTTAAATTATAAGATCCTAGATACGACCTTTAATAAGTTCTTTATAGGATTCTCGATAAGATCCTTAAAGGAATGATGCCCTGATAACTATATTTCCTGATTATTAGAATATTTTTTGACCGAAATTTTTTCAGTCAAAGGAGAACAGACTTGGTAAAAAATTTTACGCGTTGTGTCACGTGAACGGCGAATGCTTAAAAACTTGGTTGTTGATAAGTCCAATCGAATTTGCTGAAAAAGAGTGGTTTAAGACTTTTTTTGGGTGTTGGAGCTCAATGCAGACTTTTTTAGAAAGTTTTCTCTAAAAAGGTCAATAAAGGCTTGGTCTTAAGTTTTTAAAAGTTTTACCCGGTATAATACGGCTAAGGTGTTCACTAATAAAACATGTTACACTGAGAGAATTCTAAAAACTGATTTAAAATTTTTGGAAAAAAATATTATCGAGTTTAAAGGATCATTATTTTGAGAAGTATCCCTAACCCTAACTCTTTGAAAAATATTCATCGTAAAAAAGTAGATGGTCGTAAATTTTGATGAAGAAAAGGAATTTCATATTTAAGTTAAAATCCGTTCAATAAGCAAGAAGTCTGTTATTGATTTTTGTGCAAAAAAATTTTTCAATTTTTTTTTAGTTTTTTTATTTAGATAATTTTATTCGTTTATTATAAGTCATTTAGGGTGTATATTCATAAGATTTTTTTTATTAAATGGCAAATGTCCAAACATCGTTTGAGTTATCATGTCCAAAATGTACATACTTAAATCCAAATAAATCAAAAAATTGTTCCATGTGCAACCATGTATTCAGTGTCTTAGGAACTAATCAAACTGATTCAAATAATAATCCTAGTAAAAAATTTAGTATTTTAAAATCGACTTTAAACGATGTTAAGCAATTTATAAATGGTCTAGGTAATTCGAATACTTCTAGACAAAATACAAATTTAGACGATAGTGTTATTGAAATCGATCCAAGAACAAGCAATCCAATTCAACAAAATGGTAAAAATAATAACATATGGCGGTGTAATGTTTGTACTTACAGTACCAATCCCGAATGGTCCAAGAACTGTGAAATGTGCTCGGCTACACGAGATCGAAGCGATAAACAATCTCCTAGAGATGATAAAAATTCTACCATTTACGACAATTCATTAAACGAAGATATTTACGATTATGCTCGTATTTGGAGTTGTACTGAATGTACGTTTATAAATTTTGATCGTGATAATGAATGCGAATTATGTTTTACACCACGTCAAAAATCTTCACCAAAAACGTCCAAACAACAAAATGAAACGAGCAAAAACATTTACGCAAAATGGATTTGTAAATCATGTACTTATTTAAACTCTAAAAAAGATGGCAAATGTGTTCTTTGTAGTGCGGCTAAGGAAGGAATCGGTAGCATTGACGAAAATTCTTGGCTATGCGAAACTTGCTCGCATAAAAACAAATCAAAAAGTGAAACATGTGAAGTTTGTTCGTTTAGTAAAGACTATCATCCAATGGAAATAGATGATACTGATATACATGATTATGACAATAACTACGCAACTGATTACGCTGAATTCTTAAACGGTTCGAACTATAATAACTCTTTAAACTCAAATCCGTCTGCAACTTTTAGGTCCCAAAAAGCCAAGTCATTAATAAAACAATACGCTAATGCAACAAATCAAGCCGAAAAAATATGGAATAACATTGTTAAATATTGTAAAGAGAATAATCATAAATTTGTTGATGATTCATTTCCGCCTTGTGATAAATCCCTTTTTATTGATTTGAAACGTAAACCACAAAATTTGGGACATATTCAATGGTTAAATCCCGAATTTATTCGGACTCATTCAAGCGAGCAACATCTCAAATGGACTGTTTATAATGACCCAAAATTTAATGATATCAAACAAGGCTTGTTGGGAAATTGTTGGTTGTTGAGTGGTAATTTTTTTTAACAATATTATTTTTAGACTGATGTAAAAAAATTAATTAAGGTTTGGCCGTTATTTTGGAACAACCCGAGTTATTACGTCGGATAATTATAACAAAAGATTATTGTCCTCAAGGTTGTTATCAAGTTAGACTTTGTAAAAATGGTGAATGGCAAACAGTTATCCTAGATGACATGTTTCCATGTGATCAAAATGGTCAATTGATATATTCTCAAGCAAGTCGAAAACAGTTATGGGTTCCATTGATTGAAAAAGCAATGGCCAAATTAAATGGAAGTTATGAAAGTTTAATTGCAGGTCAAACGGTTGAGGGTCTATCAGCTCTAACTGGTTATCCTTGTGATTCAATTCGATTAGAAGCCGGTTCATGGAACGAAGAAGAAATTGATTTAGAAATGATCTGGGTTAGAATGTTGAGTATGAAAGAAGCTGGTTATGCTTTAGGTGCTTCATGTGGTCGAACAGATATTCCAGATGATAGAGTTTTTACAGACAAAGGTCTTTTGCCAAGACATGCTTACTCTGTGCTAGCAGTAAAAGAAGTAATGGGAAACAGGCTTATTCAGCTTAGAAATCCTTGGGGTAACACAAAATTTAAAAAAAATTCGAACCAATTAATAATCATATTTTAATATAGGGCGATATACATGGACAGGAGATTGGTCTGATAACTCAAGACTATGGACACCTGAAATACGTCGAGCTCTTGGATTAAAATCAAGAACAAAAAATCAATCAAATTCTCAAACAAGTAGTAGACAAGAAGACAATCATTTTTTCAATGTAAATCGTCGTAGTGCTGACGAAGGTGTCTTCTGGATTTCATTTTATGATTTTATAAAATATTTTTGTTCAATCGATATTTGTAAATCAAGACTAGATTGGCTTGACAGTCGTGTAACAGGCTATTTTAGTTCAGAAGGAACACGAGAAATGATCGCTTTTACTCTAATTGTATTCGAAACGTGTGAAATTGATATTGGTCTATTTCATAAAACAGTTAAAAATAGACGCGAAAACGGTGATTTAGATCTTTGTTTTGTTGTTTTAAGATCGAATGGAAGAAAAAATTCAGTTGGTAAATTGGTTGTTAGCAGTAAACGAGCAGTTCGTAGATTTGTAGGATGTGAACATATATTTGAGCCTGGCGAGTACTTGATAGTCCCGTGTTCGTTTAACTCTTGGTACACCAGAGAGTCTATTGAAACAAACAACAATCTTTACAATTTAGTCATTCACAGCACCAAAGTGTTTTATTTAGAAAAAGAAATGCACTCGGCGTTTCTATTGGCAGATACAATGATCCAATTAGTCACAACTCTTGGAAGTAAAACTTCTTCAGGTTTGGAAAATGCTTGCATTTACACTCTAGCAAAAGGGTACAGTGGAATAATAGTAGTCGCCGAGAATTTAAATGAACACACTTATTTACATGTTGAACTTGACTGTGAACGAAGTAATAATGTTGTTTCGACACGCCAGGCTCTTTTGACCAAAGATTCGGTTCCACCTTTGCACCGACAAGTTTTGATTTTGTTAACTCAATTGGAAGGAAGTAACAGTTATAGTATTCAATACAGCATAAAATACAGACTTAGTTCAAATCCGTATTTAAATACATGGCCAGGAAATGAAGGTCGAATGGTCACAAATTTACCACCAATTAACAAGCAAACATTTGGTTTACATGTTCCTCGTTCAGTATTTAACTAGAAAATTTACAAAAATATTTAACATGACAGTGCGTTAAAAAGACATTAAAGCTTAACTTTTTATTAAGATATCGATTCCAGACATTTTTTTCTTTTCTTTCACTTTATAATTTATTGTTTTTTCGACACATTTGTAAATTTAATTTTTTTATTATGATTTAATTTACTATGTTAATTACAAAAAAATAGGGAATAAAATTTTAAAATTGAGTTTTTAAATTTTTTTTTAAATTTTTTTTTCAACTCTTGTTAACACCAAAAATTCGATTCATTTGGCTCATTCAAAACTTTGGTGTTATCTGATTTTTTTTGTTATATTCTAACTACAATTTACCACCGTGTAAAATATCAATTGATATTTTACACGGTTATTTTAAAATAACATTTTTTCCATGGGGGTAAAAGATCAAAAATTTTAAAACTTTCCCTATGTCTCGTGCAAATTCATAGTCATCGTCTAGAAAAACAACAGAAAATATATACCTTTTGAAATAAAGATTATGGATACATTGGATACATATGTATTAAAAAAGGCTTATTGGGCTGTTTTTTGAAGAATCGAAGGAATCTTTTCATGTAAACTACAGTTGTGGTCATTCCCGTGTTCCTCTTGTGAAATTTCATGAACTAATAATTTGGAAAAGCTAATATTGATTTATAGGTATTAAATGAAAGCTAAAAAGCTCTTACAGTAGAATTTAGGAGGAATTTAATTGAGTTCGGATTAAATACTTCCGATTAAACGACTTAATTAGCATTTATCGAGACTTTCTTGCAAGACAAATTTTTACCCAACTGTTAAAAATTTCGGATTATCGTGGTTCGGATTTAAGTGAGTCGACTATTTTTTATATAAGTAACTAAAAATCACATTTTCCAGGGCTAAATACATATACATGTAAAGCGAATTGAATTTGAGGTTCTTTCGGAATGCTTTAAATACAATTCAGTCCGGTCTACTTCAGAATCACAATATTAGAATTGGTCTGATCTCCATTGGTCTTTAAAATGTCGTTATTAAGGATGCACTTGTAATAAAAAAAGTAGGGTATTTTTATGGATAACTAATATCGGGTTTAAGACCTAAAAATTTTTGGTCTTTCCGTTTTCGGCCTCTTTTAGGCAGAGAATTGAACAAAATTAAAAAAAGGAGCACATGTGATTAACATAGAAGCGTATCCAGTTTAATCAGAACATATACAAAATATGGGTTTTGTGGATCACCTGGAATCAGTTTTGATTTGAATGAAATATGTCCTTTTTTACCGTTTTCATCCGAGTACGCCTTTTGAAAAATAAAATGGATTAATCCGGTTTAAAAACTACATGCAAAGTGACCACCTTTGGAAAATTTCTGAAATTTTGTGGTTTTTCCTTTTACGCTCTGTTTTTATTTTTCGAAAAGGGTTATATTTTATCTATATAAAATTCACAAGTATGAAAAAAGTTAGTTTTCATACATTTTCCGGTCGAAAAAACATTAAAAATTTTCTAAATCATACCTACTTTTAATTGATTGAAACAAAGTTAAGTTTTCTTTAAATTTTTATTAAAATGTTCTTTTCGGAAAATACTAGAATATTTTTGAGAGTTTGTAAGCATAGGAGAAGGTTCAAGCGGGTTACTTGACCAGAGACAAACCAAAGAAAAACGAACCCCCAAACAATCAAGTAAAAATAAAGCCAAGAATTCGAGACTGTTGGATAAGTCACCGATCCGAATAGCGAATCAAGTCATTTGCCAAAAGCAACTCATTGTCTAGCATGTCTCCTTATCAACAAGATTATTAAACGGGCTTTTTAAATCAGAGGAGGGGGATTGTGCGGGGGATAACGGTAATAAAAATTTAATTTGAAAAAAATTTCAGCATAAAAATTTTGTGTTAAGTTTTATTTAGGTTCATCGATTTTTTGTGGCGAGAAGATTTTTTTTGTGATGAAAAGATTTTGCTTTGTGTTGTTTGTATAATCGATTGTGTCGAAATAATATACCCAATAAAATTTACAATAGATTTTGGTACCAGCGTCAATAGAAGCTTTTAAGCTCTCAGACCATAGTTCTTGAATTTTTAAATAAAGCACCTGTGGAATGATACATAAGCTCTTGAACATCCAGCAGTCTCACACACCTTGGAATTAAGTCGCAAAAGACGGAGAGGTAGGTGTTAAATTTTTCATCCTTTCTCATTAAGAAAAATAAATTTTCCCATAACAAGCCATTAAAAAAGGTCGTGTTTGAGCTGTATAATTTTTGGAATTTCAATTTTCGATGTAAATTACCAGGCCTTTCTCGCATAATTTACAAACTCCGTCATGTTCTAGTAAATTATTCACCACAAAAGTAGAAATTTGTGAACTCGAAACTAGGAATCCTCGACTTGCATCAGGTGTTTTCTTTTCACGCAATTTTTAATTCTTAATCAACTCCAAAATATTTTTTGCTCTCAAAAAATAGTAAAAGGCTAAAATTTTATTCAAATACTTTTTGAGAATTTATTTTAAACAATTACAAAAAGAGACTTTTGCTGCCAATAAAAAAAAAACAATTTAAAACATGCATTGATATAAAATGGATTCTGTTTTAACAATGTATTTTTTCAAAATATTTTAATGACCAAATATAAAACAAAAAATACAAACAGAAATACGAACCCGGATATTATTCAGGTTTTAAGTTTTGGTTGGGTTCGGGTGGAAAACTCAAACTCGATACCCAACTAGTCACTTTTCGGGAAACCAACCCATAACCCATACCCATAACACTTTACTTTTCAGGTTACGTACCTGAATCTGATACCTTTTTACTCAAAACAAACCCGAAAAAATCGAGTATGTGGTTATCGGATTCAGGTACGTAACCTGAAAAGTAAAGTGTTATCGGTATGGGTTATGGGTTGGTTACCCAAAAAAGTGGGTAATTGGGTATCGAGTTTGAGTGGTCCACCCGAACCCAACCCAAACTTAAAACCTGAAAAATATCCGGGTTCATATCTCTGACTACAAATAAACTAAACAAGATGAGATAAAAGTAAATTTTACAATTTCCATTTTTGGCTAGTCTCGAAACACGACCAATAGTTGCGTCTAAAAAATTCCTCGACTTATCGAATTTGTTATCTAAATCATCCAACAAACGATTGCTACTTTTGATTTCGTCGCCTAATTGTATTGTTATTTGTTTTAAACGAGATGTTTTATTCATCAATTCATTCTCTAAAACTGACTCGTCTTCTTCAGGTGCAAATCGCCGAAAAGCTGGATTGTTCATTTTTTTTTAAAACTTTTATAAAATTTTATAAATTCGAAAACGGTTTAAAATTTTTTGAAATTATGTTCATTACCAAAGTAATCTTTTTTTTATTCTGAATAGACAATTCAAAATAAATTAAATTGCTACGTAGGAAAATATATTTTGAATTAATCACTAGCTACTTGCATTAGGTTTGCTAATCTATTAGTTCTTCAACAATTACAAAAACTGTTCAAACTTAACAAAATTTTTGATTCTAAAGCCGAACTTTTTTCTCATGTGTTAATATAACAGTCATTGCGCGGATATATCAACCCTTTCGTTCAAGCAAAAAAAAGTGGTATAACCGAATAGTTATATATCTGAATGCATTTCACCATTATAAATACCTTCTGTTCCAATAATTTTTAGTGATATATTCCAATTTTGATATATCCATGCCGTGATATATCCAAGAAATGAGTGTATCTGAGTTACCAGACAGTTAAGAACAGGAGGATAGCTCAGAGTAATGACCGGTTTTCTAAAATAATAAAAAAATATGATCCGGTTATCATAAGTCGTGAAATGTTGAACATAAGTTGCATGACCGCTTTAAACAGTTGTTGGATTTCTGAAAAATATCCTGATTTCAGAATGATTCAAGCGATCTTAAACCCTCTTATGTACTCAAAATGTCCTCCGGACTTTTTATTTTCCGAAATTGAGTTTTATAAATCGTTAGATAAAGAATTTGACAAGAATCAAAATCGAGAGAAAGATTTTCTTATATGACCTTCCATTCAAAAGCTATTGTAAAAAAACGCTTATTTTTTGGTAATTTTTGAAAAGCCTAAAATTCGAGTGTTTCTTTTCTTAAAATCATAATTTTTTAATGGAATATTCAATCAACACCAAATTTTGAATAAAAATATCTAAGAGACAAAGGTAAAAAAAAATTAGAATCTTGACGATATTTTATGTTCTAGACCTATTAAATAAGGCCTATGTGTCAAAAAACAGTAGGGTTTCAATTGTCTGAATACTCTAAATTTATTTTTAAAGCTGGTGCAAGTCAAATATTTTCAAAAAAGAGAGCTAAAGTGTTGTACTTTATATTTTTATATCATGCGACTCGACTCGAGTACATTTAAAAGTGAATTGAATTTGAGGTTTTGGAATGCTTTAAATACAATTCAGTCCGGTCTACTTCAAAATCACAATATAAGAATTAGTCTGATTTCCATTCAATAATTGCAGCTTCGACTGATGATTCCCTTAAGGAAATAGTCTATATCACCCAGGGTTACCCATATCTGTAGATTTCGAACCCGATGTCAAAAACTTAATATTTGCTTCCCCTTTAGGTGCTACCTTTAGGTGGTAACTTTAAAGTTAGAGTAATGCTTAATGTCGATAGCTATTGTCGATAAAAAATATTTTATCAAAATTTTATCTAGATTCAAGAAAATTTGATTTTCTTTGAAATAAAGGTCCTAATAGAAAATTGATATAAAATTTCAACGCTTAAATGAAAATAACTAATAGACTGTTGATTTTATGAAAGAAAAATGTAAAATTTGTATAAGCATAACTTAAATAATTTTAAAAGTTATAAATTAAAAAAGAAAATAATTGAATTTTACATTATCATCAAGGTGTCTATATTTTAAATAATTTTTCTATTATGACCTTTAGTTTCTAAGAAATCAAATTTTCTTGAATTTAGAACGAATTTGAAGGTGTTGGTGTATTATACATATACACCATATACGTACACAAAAAATTTTTATTTTTGTTTTCGGAAAATTCAATTTCAGGTACTCAGATAGCATGGAAGCTTTAAATTTAATAAACCTCATGCTGGAAAGATATTCATGTATGTCAGTTAGAAGAACCCACGACTAATTGAGTCACTGGAAAATAAAATCCAATTTTACACACAACCTTCATCAATTCTACTGTTCAATATTGTTTTTTCAATTATTAGGAGTTTTGAACTGTAAGAGAATTCATCAATAAAAAAAGTTTCTAATATTGGATCTGAGTATTAATATTATTTCTGTCCTGATTATTAATCTGGAATAAACGGGGAAAGAATATAATTGAAAAAAATTAACGAGAGTCAGAATGTTCTGTTGTTTTTTTGCGCATGAGCACACTATCGTTCAAGAGTTCATTTTGCTTTTGTTTTATTGGTTTATAAGTAAAACATCAAGATACTCAGTCAGACAACTTTCAGTTCAGTACTGTCAAAGTTATTGTAATCAAATGAAATTTTCAAACTAATCAACAAAAATATAGTTTAAACATCGAACGAAAGGAAAAGCTTATTGTTTATAACTAGAATTTTAAAAACAGGTATTAAAACATGCTTTGAACATTCCTTGTAGAAAAACACTAAACTTTTTTTTTTGTTTCAACAAATTTTGATGCTTTTGATTTTAATTCATAATTAAGAGCTGTATGCTGTCTTTTTAGATTTGAAGAAAAAATAAATTTGAAATCATAAATTTAATTTTTTAATCAAAAATGTATTTCTTAATTTTTCTCACAAGGCATTAAAATGAATTAATAAAATTAAGTTTTCCTCTTTTTTGACGTTTCACTTAATCAAAAACCTTCAAGACAAAATTATTGAATATACCATTAAAATAGATAAATTTTTCTTTCTTTCTCATATAAAAATATAATTTTTTTTTATATTTTAACACTGTATTTTTTTCTCAATCAAGTAGTTCATATAAAATATTTAATTTTATGTGATAGACAAAAATTAAAAACTAAAATCGCAATTAAGGGGTAAAACCTATAAAAAATGGGATTCAACGATCATTTTTGTATTTAACTCAAAGCAGAATTTAGTGTCATTAGGTCTTAATATAGAAGAAGAAAAAAAAAACTTTATTTGGTAAATTTAACATAACGTTATTTATACATGAATGCTAAAATGCACTTGTTGTTTATTTGCTCGTAATCAGCAGTTCTTGTTCGTACTAATTAAAAATAACTTTATTTTTTCAAAAATTTCAAGTTTTTTTTTTCAGAACTTGAGAATTGAAAAAGTTACACAGATGATCACTTCTTTCTAAATTTGATCTTTATACTTTTGTTGTTGCAACAAAAATTTCATCTAGTTATCATAAAAAATTTTATTTTTAATTTTTTTAATTTTTTTTTTCAAATTTTAGAAACAGGGTAAGTTAATTTTTAGTGTCTAAAAGCAAACTCATCTGACTATCAGCGAAGACGTCGATATTAAAGAAACAAATTTTGACATAATTTGTTGTTGTTATAAAATGCCTGAGGGAATATGTGTTTTATTTGATAAAATAATTCAATTACAATAAATAAACGAAACAGAATTACCCTGATGTATAACAAACAAACAAAAAATAAATTTCTAATGGAAAGCAATAAAGGAAAAAAAATACATTAAGTATCTTTTTTTTTTGTTAATTTTCTCTCTCAATCGATTCCCATCTCCTGTTTTTGATGATTTTTTCAAATCCCTAAATTTTAAGGAAATAATCGGCTTTAAAATTATTTTTTTCATTTATTTTGCTCTTCTTTCTTTTATAAAGCTTGTTTTTCTTGCGTTTAATAACAGCTTCATCAACTTTGTTCAACAACAAGGTAAATCATCTAGGGTGACTAATATTGTTGTTTTGTTTTGAAATACCAATTTTTATGTGTTTTTTATGTCAAAATAAAATCCAATTGCAAGCTTCCTTTAATCTTTTTTGCATGAAATCGTCAATCATGAAATTAAATTATTTTTTTGTTAACAAACAAATCTCAGTTGGTTGTTGAACAGATTTTATGACTGTAAAAAAAAATTATTTGTATTGTCAAAAGTAAATAAAGATTGCACATGCACCCACAAAGTCCTTAGAACGAATCATGATCGAGGCACTGAACTTTAAGATTAATCTTCATAACAAAAATTAGTTAATAGAGATAAGCCTTTAGACACTTTAAGCTGGTTATTTTAAAGTAATTATTTTTAGCTTCAATTGGGATTTCGAAAATCCTTATACCGTATTCCCTCGTTCGATTATGCAGCACCACGACCCAAAATCCAAACTTTTAGGAGGGTTTTTAACGATCAGAAAAATGCTAAAATATGCTTAAGACATTCGTCACACTGTAGTTTTGAAAGCAGAGTCTGCTTAGAATATTTTAACAAGGGCAAATTGGTAAAAAGAGCTTCCTAAACTTTTTTATTTCGTGTTATGATGCTGCATAATCGAACGAGACAATACGATAGTTTTATTTATTGATCAAATGATTCTTGTCTACCTTTTATTTGTTTATTGAAAAATGAACCTTAAAATAATGATTCAAAAAAGTCTTTTTCTCTAAAGACTAGTCCAGATTTACGAAAAAAAAATTCTGATATGATTCAAGGCAACATAAAACTGCTTGCCAAATGTCTAATTTCAAAGTCGGTTGAGAAATTATTTTTTCCTATCTTTGAAACGATATTAAATTACGACAATAGAAGAAAATAAATATTATGAACAATTTAGTCTCTAAAGGATTTTGCTTTTACCATAATTATTTTTATTAATATTTAAATAATATAAGTTTTTATATTATTTTGAAATTCGTTTAGAAATGAGTATATTTTAATGTAGAATTTATTTGATGATACTTTGTTTCTTCATACGCTTAATTTACAATTAGAAGCAGATTTTTATAAGATATGACAAGCAACTTATCATGAAATCCAAGGATTTCATATTTGATTATGTATAAGTTCAGGTTTTTTTGTACTACTCAATCATGTGACAGTGTAATATGAGATTTTTGATATTTTTGTTATCTCCCATTTGGGTGATTTGGTTCAAAATTCAAACAGAAACATCATTTTAGAAAATTAAACTAAACATTAGATTTAAATATCAAAGCGAATCTTAAAGGTAAATTGATAAATAATTTTCTAAATGAAAATTACTTGACTTCCAAAAAACTCAGCATTAAACGTGTGTCAGTTTATTTTTTATTATTTTTGCGAACCAAATCTAGTGAGGTAGGTCATGCAGTTAATTTATGGCTTTCTCACTTTTTTGCAATCTATAAATACCTGTCAATGAATGATAACCCAAAGGCTTTCGAATTACTTAAGCTAAATGTCACAAAGTATAAAACGGAATAAAGGAGTTATAGAAAAGTTGCATTCAATTTATTTAAAGATTAAAATCTCTAAACCGCGTAAACGACGTAAACAGCTTGTTTTTTTGCCCAATGATTTAAAAGAAAACATTTCTGTTAATTCTTTTAAATAAAAGATACATGACGTGCATCGAAATTTCTTAAGTTAAGATTCTTAAAAATAAAGTAGATCTTTTTTTGAAAGGGATTAATCATTTTTTTACAAAAAAGTCTAAAATTTCTTTCAATTTATTGGTTTGACATAAAGCAGAAAAATTCCTAAAACTTACTAAAAAAAATTAAACTGAAATCCAAAAATATTACAGATGAAAGTGTGAAAAATGTGAGTTATAGGAGGATTCTGAATTTGCGATGTAAGATTGTAATTTCATTAACTCTTAGAAACTTAGCTTTCCAGTTAAGTTTGATAATTACTCAATTTTATAACTCGATAAGATCAAACTATGAACTTGGCCTGAAATTTGATTTCATAATTAGATTGAAAATTTATTTACAAAAGAGATATAATTTCGTTTAAAAATTAAAATCTCAAATTTAGTTAGGTATAATTTAATAAATGACGAAAATGAAAAAAAAAGCTAAAATAATTAAATTTATATAATTATTATGAGAGAGAGAGAGAGAAATAATAATGAAAATAAAAATACTGAAAGCATGCACGCAATTAATGCCATTTATCTTGATCAATAATCTTTTTCATTCCAGCGTGTATTTTTTTAAATTTCATTTTTTTCTTCTACTAAATAATATTTGAATAAGAAATAACGAAGAAGCAATTAGAATCAAGTTTGTTTTTTCAATTATATTCCTATTTAGAAAATGTTCATAGAGAGAAGAACGAAAAGAAAAAAAAAAACGAGCCTTGATCAAGTTGAAAAATTTCTATTATTAAAAATTGGATAAATATATTTTTTTATTTCTTTCTTTTTTTAAATAAATTTTTTGTTTGTCGATTGAAAAAAAGAGCAAAATCCTGTAAGAGAGTCTTGAGTCATATTTAAAAAAAAAAGCGTATAAACACTATTTTTTTAAGCTAATCAAAAACTAGGATTTTTTGAGGGAAAAAAAAAGAGATTTTTTTTCCACTTCCAATTTTTGTTGTTGTTTGTTCTTCACGTTTCAATATAAAAATCGATTATTTCTAAAATTTGTCGAGTTCTTCTACTAGTGGCAAAACTTGGTTGTTTCTAATTAATTACGTTTCTTTTCAATCTTTTCTTTTTTTTTTGATTAAGATTTCAAGTAACTTTCTAATAAAGGACAAGTTCGTATTGATAGAAAGAAAAAAAAACAACTAAAGATACTATATCTACATATTTCAGCTTCAAGTTACAATTATCATAATCTAATAAGACTTTTTTTTCATAACTCTATCGAAAAAAGCTCAATTTTTCTTTGATTAGATCTAATCAACTGAGTTTCTATAAAAAAAATGAAACTATTTGTTTCATAGATTTTTTGTGTTCTTCTGGTTAAACAGATACTAACTCTACTATTATCTAATTTAGTCGTATATATAATGATTTTAAAATGCTTTCGAGTTGACTAGCATTAATTAGAAACATAATACACAACAAAAACAGAAAATTTAAACATGAGTTTTTTGTTCGAGGCACCCGAGAATATATCGACGTCTTCAAAGATGGTATCAGCATTGGCATCGATGTCTGAAAAAGCGTCAAAATCTATAATGACACCGTTTTCGACATCGACTAATTCCGAGCCAGATTCACCGGCTACAATCGAGTTTGTTACACATATTTTTGTTGCTTTAAAAACATTTTTTTAAAATGAAAAATGATTTTAAGCAAAATTTTGCAAGGCATTTTTTGATTTTTTTTTCTTCTAAATTCAAGGAAAAAATCATCATTAGTTTTTTTTCGTAGTTTATCAAAACCAAAAACCGAGTCCGAATCATCATCACCCGGTGTATTTGAACCCGATTCGAAACAATCATCAAATTCATTATTCACCGATTCGTTTGCAGCAGCCTCGTCCGCTATAACAAATTTTATAAATTCTGAAAATATTCAAGAAGATTCAAACAAAAAAAATCATAACCAGAAACAAAAGCAAAATTTATTTTTTAAAAAATTAGAAGCTCATTCCCTATCATTAAGTTCGGCTATTTTTGGTCATGAAATATTAGAAAATAATGAAAAAATGTATGGTTTGAATAGTAATAGAACTAATAGTGGGAGTCTTGATACGACTCCACTTGCAAATATAGCTGGTATTGGAACAGGATCTAGTAAATTTTCAAGTCAATTTAATTTTCTCCGATGCAAACTTAATTTGTTCATTTTAGTCCGAAAAAAAATACAACCACCAGGAACAATTGAGTATCAAGTAGTAAATAATGATACAATTGAAAAAATAGCCCTAAAATGGAACACGGTGCCATCAGAAATTCAACATTTAAATCGTTTGGCCACTAGAGTTATTTTTCCAGGTAACAAAAATTTTTAAAAAATTTTCTTGATATTTTAAAATTTTAAAAATTTTAGGCCAGATAATTTTTGTACCGGACCCAAATTATATCCCTCCACCCCCTCCGTCTTCGCCACCAACAAAATCTAAACTGCCAAATTCAATAATACAAGAATTGAACACACTCGAACTTAATGAAAATTCACCGAGTAACATTTCAACACAACAAAATACGACACAAGGATTCAATATTTTCAAGGTAACAACTTAAACTCATTTACCTTCACTCTAAAATTCGTTAGATTTTTTAATTATTGACTCATTACCGTTGATTAATAGCTTCCTGGTTTACTTTACTCAAAGGAAAAAAAGGATATTTAGATTATGTTATCGATTATTTATGAAAAATGCATTTTTTCCGACAAAATTTTTTATCATATTTAATTTTAATAATTGGGGTATAAAAAAGAAATTTTTTTAAAAGTGGAAGCAAACACCTGCTCCAAAGCCAGGTCATGTTGAACAGCAAAAACAAAAATGTCTATCTGAACCAAGCAAAGGTTCATTTTCGAGTCAAGACAGCAAAAGAAATTTACTTGTTAGTCGCCATACATTAACAGAAGAAGAAGCCAAAAAGCTTGACGAAGAATGCATGCAACGTTTCATAAAAGTTAATTGTAAAATAGTAACACGAAGTAAAGGTTGTTTTGATGGTGTTTTAATAATAACTCCATCGGCGATTATGTTCGATCCATTTGATCCTGAACAAGCTAGAAAAGAAAAAAATGGTAGACGAGATAGCAATAATTTTATAAATAGCATTTATGATGAGGCAAGTGCAATTATTCCAGTTGAGATTATATCGAATGTAATCATGTATGAGGATTTAGCTTTAAAAGATGTTCAAGAGTATTTTGATTATCAACATCACATCGAGTAGGTTTTTTTTTTTCTTGACTTGTCAAGTTTTTCTTTTTTATATTTTCATTTTGATTTGACTTGAAGTATGATCGAAAATGATGATGAAGAGTCAAATAATTCAACAAGTGTTAACTTTAATTTAAATGAAAACAATCAATCAGATGAAACAATTGCATTTGAAACTAGTAAATTAAACGAAGAAAATAAAGATGAAGTTTTCGAAGCGGAAAATAGTGTGCAAAATAACTCAATAAGCAATTCTAAAAGTGAATCGAATGATGATAAAAACTCGGTCGCTTCGTCGAATAGTTCTCTCATTTCGTGTTACTTGTGTATTAAAGTAAACAAAAATAAAGATTTTATAACATGTCCAATGAATCGTAAAATGAAAAATAGACTGACATCAGAATTTTGGTTTCAAATAAAAGATGAAAGGTAAGCCCATTTTGGTGTACTATTAATAACTACCAAATGCATGAAAATTTTCATTTTTGATCAAAATCGAATGTTAAAATCAAAGAATTAATATCAAGTCTTCAAAACCCAACACTCTTAATAATGCTGATAAAAATATAACAAAGCATAACTTTAACTGACAAATTTATACATATGCCTCTAATTGATGGTTAATTTTGTGATAAGCTTGACCGATGAGTTCTAAAAAAATCTGCCGATTCGGTACGATGAATTTATCATATTTTACGATAAATCACGTTAAATTAAGTTTGGTAAAACTCAAAATTTCAGATGGAATATACAAGAATTATTGTGATACTTGGATGTATGAAAGTTCGCCAAAAATTGTCCTGGACCTAATCTTGCCTCAGTTTTTAAAAATGAAACTTTTTTCAAAATATGCCTCGATTATAAGTTTCTAAATTCAGTTCCCACAGTTTTATCAGATCATTAGTCGAGCAACTTTAAAAAAAACACCCAATACAGCAGGAAATTAGAAAGAGACATCTAAGTTTCATTGGACATTGTTTGCACATGTCAGAAGACGAACCACCAAGAGTGTTCTCATTATATCAATCAAGTGTCGAATATATTAATAGACAGGGAGGGAGGCGATTTTCATTTTACAATCAAGATTTTGTCCGCGGCCTGGAAAATACAAGATTACTAAGTTTTTGTCGGTTTAAAAAATTAAAAATTTTACCCTTACCTCTCAACTCCAAATTCATGAGTTTTCAGAAATGAGCATTTTGAAAGACCGGATTGTAGCAGCCGAGCTTAAAAAGCCCGACCGAGGATGGTGATGATAAAACAACATTAAGAATGAAAAATAATGTAATCTTGAAAAATCATCATCTTTTTGACCGAAAAATCATAATAAAAGCAACTTTTTTGAGACCCGTGGGACTCTCAAGAGTTGACTTTTTTGGTCATGAATTTTTTTTTCTACACAGTAAATTATAAGGTTGGGTAAATGTATTTTCAAACTAGTCAACATTTGTACATGCATGAAAAAAGATAACAAAAAAATGTTCGAGAGTTTGAAAATACATTAAAATTTACTGTGTAGGAGGAAAAAACATGCTGAAAACTTTAGTTTGCTGTTTAAATTCTATAATAAAAAGAATTTACGTTTTTTACGACAGTTTCCGTAAATTTAGTAATTTAAAGTGGTTTATCTTAAAATGTTAAATTCATCGTTTCGAATCAGCAATATGACCAGCGACATCGTTTCACATGAAGAATCTTAAATTTCTACCAAAAATCAATCTAAATAGAGCTAAGATTTGACATAGGAATCCTTTAATTTGTATAGGATTATATTGATTGCAGGTCTAATTGCTTTCACAGTTTTAAAAAGATTTTCTTCCTTGACTTGACAGAACGATAAAGAGTTGCATAAAATGAGTCAGGTTAATCGAATTAACATCTATTTGGTATCTCAGTAAACATACATAGGGTAATACTGCTGAGTTTTTCAAAGAGACATTGAACGATCGTTGACGAGCAATACAGTAGAAATTCGATTTTACAGAGTTCGATTCGAACATTTGTCAAGTGTTCTGAGGTTCATAAATTTTTATTTCCCGTAATAAAATTATTACCGATCATAATTAAAAATTTCATAAATTCATTTTTTTCTGCATAAGATACATACTTGAAAACTTCATTTCAGTCAAACAAAAGTTAACGATTTTGATTTTTTTGATAATCGAGCTCATAAAGTTTTAATACTTTTTTTATTTAAAATTTACAATTGAAACAAACTCAACCCATTTTGTTATTTATTAAGTTATCAAATGTAAGTTTAATCAAATTAAAATCTGCTTTTTTGTTTTTTACTCAATTATTTTAAGTTAGCTAATTTATTAACAAACTAATTTTGAAATTTATTATTTAAAACAATTTTTTTTTTTGAAAAAAAAACTAATAATAATCAATAATAATAATATTTTATTTTTATTTATCATTACTCGTGGTACTCTATGACTAAGCTTGTCTCTAAATTATGCTTGGAAATAATTAATTTAACTTAAGCTTAAAATAAAGAAACAATAACTAATCTCTTTTGTGAAATGTAAAATTGTAACTTTTTCTCTTTTGATTCAAGTACCGACAAGATATGTGCATTTTTTCTCGAATGGAAAAGTGATAACACATACTCATTGACCGATCGTAAAGTACCTAGATCCCGATTTCAATTGGTTAAACCAGATGAAAAATTAACGGATCTTATTCTTGACAATAAACTTTCAATGAATTCGCCAAATAAATTGAGCAAAAATTTTTCAACTGCAAATCGTTTAATTAACAAAGGTATTGATTCGTTTGTCAAAGATTGGGAGGTAAGAATTAAACTTATAAAAATTTTAAAGCAATTTTTTGTATGACTATTTTGGTTTAAAAGATTGTTAATCTTAGAGAACTTGAATTGAAAATAAAACAAGAATTGGAAATCGAAAAAGAATACAAAACATTGCCAAAATTGATGGAGCCTTCAACTATTTTAAAAGAAGAGCACTTACGAAAAGTATTTACACTGATTCCATTTTTAATAAAATGATTAACAAAAAAAAAATTTTTTTTAGTTAAATGTCAATTTGATTCCGAGGGCAGTTGGATATAACTGGATTTTAAGTTTTAGCACTGAATTACATGGATTCAGTTTAGGTACAATGTATAGATTGCTAGCTGAAGTCGAAAGTCCATGTTTAATTGTTGTTTTAGATAGCAATCATAATGTAAGTTATAACAATTTTCTTTTTTTGTTTACTTCAAATAAAATTTTTGTTTTTTAATTAGATTTTTGGTGCAATGTCACCTTGTAAATTATATCCATCCGAACATTATTATGGAACGGGCGAATCGTTTTTGTATTCGTTTACACCAAGCTTTAAAGTAAGTTTTTTATTGGAAAATTATTCCGTTGGTCATCCAATTTAAAAGGATAACTTGCCTGTCTACGGTGAAGTTGAGAGTTTAGGAGCAAGAGCAATTTTGCAGTAGCTTTGTATTTTTTTTCTATGACGGAAATCAAAGTTATGCCAATCGAAACAAAATTTTTTCAACCTTACGTCTGCAAAAACAGCCAAATTTCCTCTTGAATTATAATACTTTTAAATGGTGTGCAATTTTCAGAGAAAATGCAGAGATTTTACAGACGCTGAATTAAGGTTGAAAAAATTTTTCTTCGATTTACACAACTTTATTTTTGTCACAGTGGTTATGGGATACTTCTGCAAATTTGCTCCTGTTCCATTACTATAAGCCTCACTTGTTCCTTGCTGGTTGAAGATTGACTTTTTCTAGCAGTAGAAAGCTATTATTATTTACATACTTTTTTTGACCTCTTTCGATAGAAATAGTGTTTCTGATTAAAGTTGACAAAGTTGAAACTGTTTACCTGAAAAGTATGGATGTACTCTTTGCTTTAACTAAGATGTTTTAACCTATTGATTCTGATTTCGTCTTCTTAATTAAGATTAAACAAAACTTTGTTTGGTACTAGGAGTAGTGGTACTTTTTCTGTGTAGATCTAACATCTAGTAGAAAAATCCTAAACTTTTTTAGCTCTAGAAGCTAATTATGCTTCTTAGCCCGGTAGGCTGTAGTTGAATTTTTTTATACTCGCTACGTTTGCATCTTTCGATGCCCTTATTTTAAGTCACAGCGACTCGCGAGCCCCGATACGATGATTTTAAAAGTTGTTCTAGTACCAGACAATCAATAGAATGACTAGTCGATGATTCTAGACGGATTTTTTCCAAGAAGCACAACACAAAGGATATTTGTCCATTTCTATTAATATTTCTTTATCCCTTATCCGTCGAAAACCGGGTCAAAAATGACCCGAAAAATTGAAAAATAAAAAAATAAAAAAATAGAGAAAGTTTAGGAGAGTATTATATGCGGTTAAATAAAAAATATCAATCCCAAAATTACATCAAACGAAAGCTGAGAATATGAAGAATATTATTATGTTCACAGAATTTCGAAAATAAAACATCAAAAAAAACTAAATCGGTTCATTTTTGACCCATTTCAGACGTTAACGTGATTTTTTATATTTCCGACGGATAAGGGTTATAAACGTTTCAATTTTTTTGACTCTACCAGGATTCGAACTCGTGTCACTAGCTGCCTGAGCTCTTGTTTTACCCACTCGGCCACGATCTCTGTTTTCTTTTAGATATTTCCTAATTTTTGCTTGGTAATTTCTTTAGCTGTTGATAACTTTCATCAGTATGGAACTGCAAAACAAAAGATAATAGAGGTTTTATGGCAATTATTATATGAGATTATTTCCAGGGTCAAAAAATCAAAGTTTTAACATTCGAATTTAAGACGATTTTGGCAATTTCATGCGGATTTTTACGGAATAAAATACGATATATTTATAGAAATGTACATCTAGATAAAGCTTTTAATTAGAAATATCGCTTGATATGAAAATTATCCAGTTAGATTTATTTTCTTGCATCAAAACGGGTTAGAGAGATCAATTGGTTGGTTGATTTAATGTTTATGTCACCAGATAAAAGTGCGCAAATTATAGTTGCTTGCTCTACGGACTTTAGTAAATATCACTGTCAAATTGTAAAATGTCTTGTTTTGTGATAAGAAAAAGCAAAATCCTTAACTAGTTTGGAAATTGCTTAAACTTGATATTTTAGTCTTTAAGATATAGGGTTACAAAACTCAAATATCATATTAAAGAGGATAGACTTTGTTTTCCTTTTCGAATTAAATTCATTTTTCAAGTATTAAGCACGTTGCTTTCAATAACTTGAGAGAACCCAAATTTTTCGTCAAAAAATTTTTAAAATCGTTTTATTTAAAAGGTATATAAATGGACAGGTGAAAACAATTTTTTTATTCGTGGTAATTCCGAAGGTTTAGGCTTTGGTTGTGCAGAAGGATATCATGGTCTTTGGTTCGACGGTGATTTACTAAATGGACACTCACAACGATCGAAAACCTACGACAACGATCAATTATCATCAACAGAAAATTTTATGATAACAGCAATGGAAGTGTGGACATTTTCGGACTGAAAACAATTCATTTCGTTTTTTTTTTGTTGGCATAAAAATTCGTTTTAATTATGAATGATTTTTTTTTTCAATCGTTTCTCTTTGTTATAGTATCGAGTACAACTTGAAAACACCAAATTTTTCTTCTTTTATTTTTTTTCAAAAAAATATTTAGCTAACATTTTAATCGAGAATTAAGTCTAAATTATGTAACTATTTTATAATAAAGATAGTTTTTAGAGATTTTTTACGTTCCTTTTTTTTATCGTCAAAAAAAAAACTTTGATGATTTGTTTAAAAAAAATAAAAAATTCTTTTTGTTGAAATTTGATATTAATCATTTTACTCAGAATCAATTTGTCTTTCAACAAATTTAAAACGATTATTACACTGATCACAATTTTCTGTTGCTTAAATGCAATAAGAAATTTTTGAAAATTTTATTCTTAAAAATCAAAGGAGGATACACTATGCTTGAAGGAGAAACCGTATCAAGAAAGGCTTCTGGCCTTAGACTTAATGAGTTTAGAAGACCGTAGAACAAGAGGGGACCTTATCCAAATGTTCAAAATAGTCAACCGACATGAGAAGATTAACCTAGTGAAAGGAGTGAACTTGGCCACAAGTTTGAAGCTGAACCTAAGAAGAAAACATGACATGAAACTAGAGAGAGAAATTTGCAAACAAGCAACATCTATTGTCAAGATATAACTTTTTGACGAACAGAGTGGTTTCAAAGTGGAATGTTTTGCCGCAAAGTGTTGTCAACGCAGAAACAGTTAATGACTTTAAAGCGGGTATCGACAGAGAAGTGTTTGGTATGGAACGAATAAAGAAAAGAAAGACTGCCACAGCTCTTATAGAGCTAAATGCCGAAAGGCGATAGTATAGATATCTATACTGCAGTCTCAACACTACTACTACCACTACTACTAAACTTTTTGACTCAAGTGAATTCAGTGACTTTCAAAAATTTCAATACATGGTTTAATTTAATAAAAAAATTATCTGGATGAAATAAATATTTTAGAATTTCCTTGTTAAGACCTATATCAGATAGGTGTTGATTGAAATTGTCTTCACCAGGTACAACAAGCTTTAATTAGAGCTTTTTGGCTTTCAGTAGATACCCATATATCAATGGTAGCTTTTCCAAATCATTAGTTCATGAACATTCACAAGTGGAACACGTGAATGGCCACAACAGTTCAACAACATTTTTTTTATGTTATTTTACGTATCGTAAAACCACTGAGGTTTTATCGAAAAAATTTTCTCTAGTAAAACCATGACTCATCATCTGTGACCACGTCATATATTCGCCATACCCCACTTTTAATTTTCCCTATCTCTACGTTTTTTTTTCAGTCAATAAATGGGGTACAAACCGAGATGCTTTTTTTCGAACTTTAAGATGATCGTGAATAATGCGCTCGAATGTACCTCGACTAAGAAAAATCTGAGCTTCAATTTCATCAAATGGACAATATGGGTTATCCTCAATAAAATTTCGAGCTAGGTCAATATTCGAGTCAATAACTACCGTTCTCAACCGTCGAGAGCGTGGAATATCTTTGGTTCTCTCTATCCCACCACGAAATATTTTCACCCAACGAGCAACTGTTGCATATGAAAGGGCATTGTCCCCATAAACTTGTTTAAAGTCATTTTGGTTCATAGATGCATTCGATCCATTTTTATACGCATCTGAATATAAAATCGAAAATTCAAATTTTAAATTTTTTTAAAATTTATAAAAAGTATGGTCTACTTAGTGCTAAATAAAAATCAGTTAGAATTGAGATATAATCTTGAATAGTGGTTCAATTAATAGAGAATCGCATATAGATTAAAAATATGCATGTTGATAGGAGTCAGTGTACTTTGATCAAAAAATAATGACAGAATTATCAAAAATTTTGGTATGTTCCTTCTAGGAGTTGTCTCTTTGAGAATGTACGAATGATTCTTGTCCTCTTTAATAATTTCCTTATTTTTAAATTGATTGAGAGATGATGCAAATACATGTGATCGAAAAGTTTTTTGAAAAAAATTGCCACGGAAATTCTTGTTAAGTAAGAAAATTTTTTCTTTCAAGGCTTAAAATTATAATTTTCATAAATTAAAGCACAAAATTTAAACTAATAATAATGAATAATATTGCTAGACAAATAAATATTGCTTCGTTATATTGTTAAAATTCTTATGAGTATTTTCCAAAAACAAAATCTTTCTATTTAAAAAAAAAAGAGATTCAAGTTTTTATTTTTTAAAAAAAAACTAATGATAACTGTTTTATTCTTTTTGTTGTTAATTATCTTTAGACCAAAAAAAGCTTTAAAATAAACAACAACTAAATAATTTAATTTTATTTTCCTCTTCCATTGTTAAGTTATTCTCTTATGTGTACTTGTGTGCTTTTAAGATAAACACACTTGAAAGGCTGAATGAGGCTAAAAATTTGATTAACTTGCTCAAAATTTTTTTAGATTTAAAATGACAACAGAAGAAAAATTAAATGATGTTGAAATATCTTGCCATGGTATTGATTTAATGGTCAACAATGACTGGGATGCTTGTGAAAAACTTTATGCCAAACACAAGTATGCATAATTTATAGCTTCTTTTTGGATATTGAAAGCAAATAAATATTTGAAAAAAAAACATGAGTCATTGAATAAAAAAAGTTGATTTTATTCTTAACGACCTTGTTAGTTTTAAATGTTTACATGATGTGAACATGGAATATCTCATTATATAACTCATTTTCATATTTCTAGGGACCAGTCACCGTTAACAAATTATTGTTATAGTTTTGTATCATTTATGGTGAGATTCAACTCTTTAAAAAAAAAAAATAAAATTTTCTAAAAATTAAAATCATAGAAAGCAATCATGACATTTGAAGATCAATCATTAGAAGCAGCTCAAAAATCGTTAGAAGCTACGGAAAAATTATGTTCCGAATCAACAAAAATGTTTTCATCGTTTAAAAAAGCATTTAAATTATCTTCAAGTAGTTCCTTGAATAAACACGCTCAAGTACGGTTTTTTTTCATCATAAATTTAAAAAACTTCAACTTTTTTAATTCGATAGACCGAAGCCTTACCAAAAGAAAAAATTTTAGAAGATAAATTTACAAAAGCAATTATTTTAGCCGATTGCAAGTTGTATTTGGCAATTTTGACATTTGTTCGACAAGAAAGCAGCTATATCACGAATGGAATTTTACAGATTAGAAAATCATGGAAATTATATTCAAAAATTCAAAAACAACTTTATGATATATACAAAAAGTTAGAGCCTAATGCTGAACAAATATACGGGAGTAACCCGGATTCTAGTGTTATTCAATTATGGATAGACGATGATATGGTCGAAGGTTCAAAATCTAAAGATCAAGCGGACAAAAGTGATGATCAGATTACAGAAGCAATAAATGAATTAACTGTTACTGAAGAAGATAATAATGGAGTTATGTCTTTAGAAACAGTTAAAAGACTTCTTGGGGCAGTTAGTTTTGGTTATGGTTTATTTCAAATATGTTTATCATTTATGTCTCCTAACATTTTGAAATTAATAAAATTGTTTGGGTTCGAGGGAGATAGAAGTGTTGCTATTAAAGCAATTAATTTTACTAGCAATAGTAAAGATATGAGAGCGCCTTTTGCTGATATGGTGTTATTATGGTATTCGACTACAGCGACTCCGTTGTTCGGTATAGGTGAAGGTGATATTGTAATAAGTGACGAAGATACTAAATTTATACTCGAAAAAAATTTGAACAAATATCAAAAATCATCGCTTTTTTATTATCTAAAAGGAAAATATTGTCGATCAATATTAAAAGATTTAAATGCTTCTTTAGTGTGTTATGAACAAGCAGCCGAATATTCAAGTCACATGCGAGAAATACAATTGATTTCAATTTATGAGATCGGTTGGATTCATTTGAATAACTTGAATTATGAAAAAGCCTTGGAAAAATTTGTTACATTACATAAAGATTCGAAATGGTCTCGATCGTTTTCGACTTACATTTGTGCAATTTTAACCGGTAGTATGGGAAATTTTTCACAAGCTAACCAGTACATTAAAGATGCTCTTAAGATTATTTCGTCTCAGACTAGAAAGTTGAATCCAATTGAGGTTTATTCACAAAAGAGATGTGAGTACTTTAAAAAAAATTCAATTAAAACAAAAAGTGTTTGTGAATTGATGGTCATTGAGCTTCTTTATTTATGGGTTTGTTTTCCATATGTTACCCAAGAAAATCTTAAAAAAATGATTCAGAGTAAGTCAAAAGGGTATTTTAACATAAAATTCTAAAATTTATTCTAATTTTGAAAGCTTGTGAAGAAATATCTGATAAGAGTTTGATTGTAATCAAATGCTTAATGGAAGGGTCCATTTACATGGCTATGAATAGCAAAGAATTTGGAGAACAAGTAATTGGAATTTTTTTTAATTCGAAAATTCGTTCTTATTTTTAATTTTAATTTGATATACAAGTGTTTGAACGAGTGCTTAGCTCGTGGTGAAAATGAAAAATTATCAATGGGAAAGTACGCATTAGTTTGTGCAAATATTGAAATAGCTGTTTATAACATGGAACTTAAAGAATACAATGTTTCCAAAAGCTATTTGAACAAAGCGCAAAATAGCTACAAAGATTTTGAACTTGAAGACAGAATTCAAACAATGATTAAATCATTACAACGAAGATTAAAACATATAGTTGAAGGAGACAAGCTTTCTGTCACATTGAAGAGTAGAGCTGAAGCTGAAGAACAAGAAAAAATCAAAAAACAAGAAGAAATCAAAAATTTTTACATATCATAAAAATTTTTTTGAATTTTTTTTTTCCCTTTTAATAATTCTTTGATACCAAAATTTTTAAAACGAATTTAATTTTTAACTTATAATTTTTTTTAAATAAAATCAAATCGAATGATTCAATATTGTACCGGTCTATCGTCAATTTTTACTCGAGATCGGAATTAGACTACCTTAAAGAATGAATTGAGATAAAAATTTAAAAATTGTATTTAAATCTTTTATTTAAAATTATAATGATTCTATTCGAAAACAGCTTCACTAGGAAAGTCCATGTCAATTCCCATCAAGTTGACAGGTTCTTTTGAAATCAACATTCTTGATTTTTCGATATCAAATCCAACTTCCAACTCCTTTTCAATTAAGTCTTCATAAAATTGAGAAATGTAGCCAAAATCTAGATGATAAATTGATTGTAGATAAATGGATCCAAAAAAATCAATTCTTTGGCTAAATATTTTTATTTCTGCCAAGAAACCTGCCTCTTTCACATCATTGTCTTTAAACTTTCCGGAAATTGAGCCGGGCAGAATGGGACTAGAAGTGTTTAGGTCCTTTTTATGTTCACGTAAGACCACATGAGTCATTTCATGAATGACCAAACGAGCAAAAAATAGTCTTACCAAAAGACACAAGTGGATTTCGTCAAACTTATTTCCTTTCATTTTGTCGACAAACTCTTTTAGTCTTGTGAAATTGACGTAAACCTTAAAAATTCCAGATAGCCCATTGAGATTTTTTCTAGACGACTCAAAAAAAACCAATTGCATCTTATCGAAATTTGGATTTTTTAATTTGGAAACAATAAGATCCTCAACCGTTGAAGTAATAACGCGTTTTACATATTTGTTATTTTTCAATTTTAAAAATAAATTTTTTAAACCGTACGTTGAATCGTTGTATTCTAAAACCTTGAATGAATCGATCGTTTCAAAAGATATAGAAAAATCGATCGGGCTAAACTTGACCTTGCTCGTGTGAACTAAAAAGGTCATTTGTAGCTCGTAATCTTCGTTTGTTTCATGCGGTTCGAATTTTAAGATTTTCACAAATTTACTTATGATTGACTTATCAAACGCATCAATCATACTAAAATCATTATTTTTGTAAAGATTGATCATTATTGCTTCTCTAACCGATTTCGATATTGAACTAAAATCCTCTGAAAATTTAACGACTTTTTTAATTGGAGTTTTTTGTGACATTTTTTCAAAAAAAGGTTTAAAACAAAAAAGATATTGGTTTGTATCGTTTTCGAAATATTGAACAAATTCGTTGGCAAACATTATCTAAAATTTATTTAGAAATTAAATTAAATTAACAACGTTTAAAGCTGATTTTAATTATAAACAAAACTTTTTAAGATTGACACATAATTGGTCAATAAAAATTGTCTTTAATAGTAGTAAGAAAAAAAGAGGAATAGTGTTTTGATTTTTTTTTAAATTTTGAAAAAGAAACGAGCTTGCTTTTATTTTATAAAAGAGCCTCGTGATGTTTCATTCTATTTATAGATTTAAAAAAGTTTAAGGAAAGAGAGTGAAACCAATTATAGCAAAATAATTTTAGATCACGACTTTTTTTAAATCACAACTTCTGTTTATTTAGGAATTTAATAATTTGGCATTTTAGCTACGACATGAAGTTAAAAACCTGAAATTTTAACTTATAATTTGTTTAATTTGTTTAATTGATGAATTTTGAAATTTGACACAAATTTCGTAATTCTCTTGTAAATTAACGATTTAAATATTTATCTATTCACACAGAAAATGTTATTATTTTAAAGTCGATTTACGGTGCTGAAAATGGGACCAATAAAAAAAATTGAAAGAATTAACATGAATAGGCCATATCTGGACACAACTTTATTTTATTAGGAGCTCCAAATCATAAACCTTACTTAGTTTTAAGTGGTTTTTGAGACCATACTCTTCGTCAATTCTATCACCAAATAAGACGCGAACCTATTAACTTTGTAGAGCAAGTTTTTCTATCTCCGAAATGTCAATTTTACTAAATATTCATGATAAAATGGTTCAAATTTAAAAAAATCGTTTGTATTTAAGATACTTTGTTTAATGACAAGCTCTCAACTTTCTCTAGAGAGATTTATGAGATAAATATTGTTTATCTCATAAATCGCTTGAAAAACTATGTTGTAATTCCTATCCTACCCAGAGGTCCATGCTTTGCATACAGCTGATTTGCTTTGGCTTAATGGAATAGGGTCAAAATATAAATGTACTGCACTTCCACCGAATTAAATGCTTTTCGTACCCGTACTCATACCGTACCGGAAAATAAAATTAAAAAAAACTTAAGTCTTTCATTTTTAGTTAAAATTTTAAAATTTCAAAAAAAAGGTTAAAAAGGTTCTCAGTTCGATCAAAGACTAGTGTCAAAAGCTCATAAGAGCCAATCGAAACCGCTTATTTAATTAAATAGAAAATTATAAGTTAAGTTTATATTGCGATTTGTACTTAAGTACTGTCTTCAGATGCATACACACCATAATTTTGCATGAGCTAGGGCAGCAGTGTTGCGCTCAACCAACACCAATGACTCCATTGAATATTTTTGACGCAGCAGGATTCGATCTCACCACCTTCTTTTGAAGACTGATCAACGACGATACCAACTGAGCTAATCCTGAGCTAAAACTACGAACGAATAATCGGAAATCAATTAAATTATGTACACTTGTACCTTGTCTTTTCTGGTTTACAAAAAAGTAGTCAGCTTTACAGCACAATTTTTTTGGGTAGTAGGGTCCTTTGAAGTTGCCCAGCTCAAACCCCTCGGTAATTTTGTTTTGAAAAAATGATTGCGACCCACCATTGGATAGAAAAATTCTCAAGGATTAAAACGCTATATAGATCCCAACATTATTATGTTCCTTTTCGAAGGAATTCTTAAAAAACCTCTATATTTGACCATGACAAATCTAAAGCTAAAAAATGAGTATTTCTGATTTTTATTCCTTAACATTTTAATGGAATGAGCAAATATCACCAAAATTTGTTTTGTAGGAGCCAACAGTCTTATGTATACAGTCTTGGGAAATTTGGCTAATATATTCATATTGTATGTTAAGAACAAAACATGCAATTTACTCCTGAATCAACTTGGTCCCGGAAATCCCAAAAATTTCTGGGATAATGAGGAAATGTTACCCCCCTCGCAAAATTTGTTAATTAATGCATAAAAAATATCCAAAACTTGTTAATTTCTGCTTAAACTAGTTAATTTTTGACTATTTTGTTGTAGGCTGACTTGCCTACTGAAATTTGATAGAATCAATAAAAGAAGTGTGTTGGTTCGGAATCATTTATTCTAACTTTGTCATAAAGTACAACATTTCTAACATATTTTAATTTATAAAAACTAATCTTTTACACCAAAAAATAACTATAATATAAATTCTTATTCATCACTAAGTCACCAATTAGAGCTTATTTTCAAGTATAAATTATAACTAAGGCTCAAGAAGTGAAGTGTTAGCAACAACTTAAGTTAGTTCTACTAGATACCAACAAAGTCTATTCAGCCGCTAACATACTCCCTCCTGTTAAGAAGCGATGTCCTCATTGCTGACACGTCTGATCCGATAACAGAACCAGTTGTATTAACGCGTCATTTATCCAGCGTCTACTACGGTGGCAGGCCAACCTCTGGGGCTGGGGTATTACACACCGTCCCCGGCATCTTGTGGGACGCCTGACGATCCCTCTTCGGGAAAGTAGCTGTTCGTTTGCCACTACCGGAGGCGCTTACCCTCGCTCTATAGGAGCCGCAGAGTATTATTGGAATTAAAACCTAACTTACTCTAATTGATAACTTCGTTAGAAATATTTTTTTTTACAAGCAAGAATAAAATCTTAAATTAATTACAAGAATAACTGTAAATCATTAAATTTTGTTTTGGCTATCTTGAACAGTCTGAGCAGTTCAAAAGAAATCGATTGGTTTCCTTCATGTCGTTTCAACAAGCTAATTAAGTTTTTATCTTTTGTCCATTTACCGATCTTTAAAAAATTCTCATTACGAATTCGAAAAGCTTAACCTCAACATCTTAAATCAAGATTGAAACTTTTATTGACTCGACTTCTTTATTATTATTTGAAACATCTTGACACGATACCATTCACAAAATAGAATAACCAAACAATCTTTTAAGATCTTCCGAACTGATTGGACACAAACTTAGGAATCTGTACAGTCATTCTTCACAAATAACTTCACTAAACCAATTGACTACATAATCATTTCTACAGTTACTTGAATTGAACTCCATTCATAGAATTATCTCCTTAAAATATATAAAAACTCCCTTCAACCCTTAACCGGAGAATCCAACCGATTTTTAGATCAGGATTCACAAAATTAATTCAGAATTTTCCAATATTAGCTATAAACCATCTTTCAAACCTCTCCCTCTTTAATTTTCAAGAACTTTGAAAACACTGGGTTATTTTTTCCGAATTACGAAAACCAACTAATCTACAATTTAGACGATTTCCTAACTTATTTAATGGTTTAAGTCGGTAACTAAATTTTAACTCAAGCAATCCAAAAACTAATTATATCTCAAAGTCATTCACATGTCCATTAAATCCGGACGCTAAACCCTACAGAACTAAAAATTCAAAGAAACAAATTCCATTCTTTTCTTTTTAACTAACCAAGCAAATAAGTCAAAGCAAAGATCTCAAAAAATATTTCTATTCTTAGAAAAACACATCGTTAACTTCGGGCCATCATCGTTATTTTGATCAGGGTTTCCTTGCATTGTTCTATACTCTACAATTTCCTAAGCATCTAATAAATAATCCATTATCATTTTCCTTAAATCCACAATCTTATTTAAACCAATTTCTCTAACATACATCAAGAATCATTAACGGAACCTAATACGGAATCATTGTCTGTCAGTTTAATTTTTACCAAAATCGTAAATTCATCTTTTTCTCAAACCCTTTTCCACTCTATGAAGCTGTGCGTTTAACAATCAACCAAAATTTAACCATCTCATACACATTTCGAGCAATAATTTATCAATCAAAATTTGAAAATCACTGGTACTAACTTCTAAGTTCCTATTTCTGATTCATGTTTCTTTATCCATCTTTTTAAACCATCGGATATCGATCGACCGTTTTATAATGCTCCGAGTTATTCCAATCGGAACCAGTTCAAATTCACTTCTGTAAAGTTCCGTGTCTACCAATCATTTATAAATACAAGATAAATGAACATAAACTCACTCTTATTTTAAACCATTGTTCGTTGTATAAACAGAATCATAACTTTTTCTAAACTTGACTGTTTATCAGTCAGATTCGCTCCAACATTTACGCTTTCTCATCACTACTTCACAAAAAAACATTACTCATTCAGTTTATCAGTTTATCATCTCAATATCTTAATCATCGGTCGGACACTTAATTTCTCCATTTCTCCAAACATTTCTATTCACCATCTTCGAGTATCTTAATGCAATGAGACTTTACTAAGTTTCAGCAAATATAAAATCACTTTTGAGTCAGTTCTTTATGTAAATAATTGTAAAACTTCTAATTACGTTCTTCAGACGGCTCCAGTCTAAAACTCAAGTTAATACGAAGCCCTTAATTCACTATTTACGACTATCAATTCCATTAAAAAATACGAATCTACGAATATCGATTAATTCTCAACAATCACTTACTTACAACAATCTATATATTTAAAATTTCAGCGATTTTTTACTATAATACTTTAACATTGCGTTAAAAAGATAGGAAGTAAAAGTAGAAAATTTCGAGACATAAAAAAGAAAAAAATTCCCACGCTCTCTAAATGTGTGACTTTTCGGTTTTCGTAAATAATTTACAGGTAAAATAAAAAGATTAAATATCAACTTATTCGAGGGTTAATTGTTAATTGACACATAAGAATTAACTGAAATATTTACTATCTTATGTAGAATTAGAAAAAGATCAGACTTGCGAGAAGTACTGGCTTAAATGTAAGAGTTCCAAAAGTAATAATGTAGCAGGTTTAGCGATTGACTCTTATGAGCTATGGCTCCAGCCTTTCAGTCAAGGCAAGAAAATAAGGAGAAAAATTGCGATTCGAATTTAGAAGAAAACCAAGTCTGACGACTGAACTGTATGTGGTAAATATCTTTGGAAAAAGTCTATTTAGTGAAAATATTAAAATGACACACATTTTTTCTCTCAAGCAAGTGTTTTAGACTCCGCGGAATTTCTATTGAGAGTTTTATTTTTCTAAATAAAAATTTCACCTGCCGTGATTTAAAAAAATAGACAATCTTAGCTAGATTAAAATTTTACCATTTAGTTTTCTTCTATGATTGAGCTAATTGAATAAGATTCGACATTTAGTTTATCAGATGACTTCTCAAAAAAGAACATTCTCAAAATAAGTCATGAGAAAAAATTAAATATACATTTTAGTACATATACATATCATAAATATTTCTTTAACAGTCAGTTTCAAAAATTCCATCACAGGGTTAGCGATGTCCATTTCCCGGAATGTCATTACATGAGAATTATTCTTTTTTCCAACCAAAAAAACTCCGGTATCGTGTTCCAAAAAGTCAAAAAAATACCCTCAGATTAAATTAAAAAAGTTACAAAATTAACAAAACAACATTTAAACTTATCTCAATAAAATTTATAAATCCTTGTAGTTAAGGTTTCTCTATTCCCGAACGAGATTAAAGTAGACTTACAAATTAATTATTTGTTCCTATTCGATATTTTTTCGTGTACACTGTATGGATAAAAAAGAATTCTGAATTTACCCGAATAATAGCTCGAATGAATTCTCGGTCCCATTTTTAATCTTTCTACGTGTTCAATAGTTTTCGTAAGTTAGAGATTTTGGTAATACAAGAGTAATTAATCACTGTAGAAGAGACTAGAATGGAAGAAAAATTAGGGTCGCATCAAAAAGCCTTACAATACCGGTCTTTCAAAATGTCCATTTCTGAAAGTTCATGAATTTGGAGTGAAGGGGTAAGGGAAAAATTCTTACTTTTAATCCCAAGAAAAACTTATTTTATTTGAAATTGTTTTTTATTCGTTTACCGTTAATGGGATATTCTAGTTTTTTTTATTTTTTTATTTTTCTTCCGCATCATCACTGATTGCAAAATACTTAAATTCATCTTCCATCTTTCACTGCATCACTATAAATTTTACTTTATCAACCTCAAGATGATCACGTAAACAACGCTTTGTCAAATATTATTAGGCGTTTGATTCGATAAACCGACTACAACCATACTCTTATGTCGTTACAACTACTTGTTATAGAGTCTTTTTTCCAAAAACTTTACTTACAGCCGCTAATAATAAGTTTCTAATATATTCCCTTAACCTAATAAAAACGGTTTCAGTTTGCTAACAAACTAACTCTTATTCCAAAATCTAATTCAAAAGTACATTCTGTTCTAATACCTCTAATAACTTTTTATATTTTCTTTTTAAGCATTACCAAAGTCAGGTTCAATTATCAATAAAACAAGAACCTGCCAAATATATAAAGTTGTTCCTCAGCTAATCACGGATAAAATAGGACTAAAATAATAAACAGTCAGGTCAGGACTCAGGGATGTAGACGTCTACAGTGGGACTAAGACAAGAAACAAAACAGGACTTAAACACCAGTGTAAAATAATTAAAAATCACTTCCCTGTATTGAATTATATCTTCGAATGGGATTGGTCTATACGTCCGAATTCTCAAAATATCACTCTAATTCTACACGATTAAACTCGATCGACGAAATAAACATTTTTAATAGAAATATTTTTTTTTTTTTTTTATATTTAACTTGGATTCGTTCTAAATCCATTGTGCGTCAAAATCATGAAATCTTGGATTATTTGTCGAAAATATATTATCAACAAAAAAAACAAAGACAAATCTCCAATATCTAATACCAAGCAGCTAATACACATCAATTGCTCTCTCAAGATCATTACTAATTGTTTTTGTTTATTTACTCATACTCATATTTAAACTCGCTGAAATCGTACATACCACACACCTCCCCCTTCGGTTCTTTGAGTCGCAGCGCCATATGTTGTAGGCTGACTTGCCTACTGAAATTTGATAGAATCAATAAAAGAAGTGTGTTGGTTCGGAATCATTTATTCTAACTTTGTCATAAAGTACAACATTTCTAACATATTTTAATTTATAAAAACTAATCTTTTACACCAAAAAATAACTATAATATAAATTCTTATTCATCACTAAGTCACCAATTAGAGCTTATTTTCAAGTATAAATTATAACTAAGGCTCAAGAAGTGAAGTGTTAGCAACAACTTAAGTTAGTTCTACTAGATACCAACAAAGTCTATTCAGCCGCTAACAATTTTATTTAATAAAAAGTAACAAAGACAATATTTTTTTTTAATGTTCAATTTAGTTAATAAATGTATAAAAAAAACAAAACTTCTACATCTTGATTATCGGGTACATTTTCTTCGGTAGCTTTCTTTTGAAAAAAACTATCGAGTCTATCTATCATTTGTACTTTTGAACCCCAATAAGATAGATGGTACTTTTTAAAAAGTTTTTGTAGATTAACCGCTCTAAGTCGTATTTTGGGACATCCATATTTTGGTTTTAAAAAAAATAATTTTGGTTGTAAAAGATTAATTTGATTGAAAAAAAAATAATTCTGAATTAATTTCACTAAGTTTGACATTGTACTAATAATTAAGACACAACTTAACAAAAATATTCGTAAAATTAACTAACCATGTTGCATAACTTTTTAGTCAAAATATGTATGACAAAAAATAATAAATTTAAGCATTAATTAACAAGTTTTGCAGGGGGGGGGGGTAAATATCGGCCTGGGATAATTAAGTACTGAGACAACTTCTTTCGGCTTAAAAATAAGGGAAAGAACAAGCTTTAAAACGCTGTATGATACGATTCATGTATATATCTAATAAAGAGTATATCTGAATTATGAGAGTTATCTATTCAAAAGTAAAGTATAGTTTTTGAACTGTCTTGGCACTTTAGACCCCAAGGTACGAAAAATTTACTTTTTACAACCCTTAAAAAAAGTGTCTTTCAATCACTTTTTTAGGTAATGTGAACCTTTTGTATTTCCAAACTTTATAAATTGATCGAACTAAAGCTCTTTCAATATTCAGTATCTGAAATGTCATCATCGCAAAATATAGAACAAGACCAAACTAAAGATTGAATTTAGAATAGGATTTATTTCAAAGATCTTTTCGGTTTTTATTAAACTAAACAAATTCAAAAATGAATGCCTTTAAAAAAATTGACTTAGCATTTTTTTTTGTGTTTACTAGATTTTTAAAATTTATCGTTTGCGTTCAACCTTGGCAGTTTTTTGTTGTGCTTTCTTTTTCTTATCTTCTTCTCTTTGTCGTTGTTCAATAAGAGCTTTTTTTGTTTGTTCTTTCTGTTTTCTAGTGGCCTTAAAATAATGAATTAGTTAAAATTGGTTCTTATTTTTTTAAAAATTTGTATTTACTTACCTCGGCCATTTTATCACGTTTCACTTTTTCTCGATTCACTGCATCTTCGGTATTTTTATTCACAAACAAATCATCACTTTTGTTCTTAGAACTTCCTTCTTCTTCTTCGTCAGATTCTACATAAACAGTTCTCAGAAGTTAAGGGAAAATAAAAAATTCTTTTAAAAATGATTTTAATTTTAAAAACAAAAGGATATAAATGACTGGCAGCATGGTCATCGTTATCTTCATCTTCATCATTATCCTCTTCATCATCTTGAGTTTGTGGTTTTTTAACTTTGACTAATTGAGTTTTGTGTTTGTTGATCATATTCAAAATTGTATCAGTAGGGTCTAAAAAAAACGATAAAATTTAGACCAAAATTAAACTAATTTGATCTTTACATACTTTCTTGATTCTCAATTGGTCTATTGACATTTTGATTTTGTTCAAAATCTGTTTTCATTTCATTCCAAGTTCGAATAATCTCATCGAGTAACTCTTGTTCATTGAAAGCACCATTCTATTATGTCAAAATTAAGTTTTTAGACTGTACATAAATAGAGTGAGAAAAAATTACTTGATTAAGCTCTTGTAAAAATGGTAAAATAGCTTCGGACTTTTCCTCATCAGAACTATCATCAGTGTTCAGAGTCGAAAGAATATAATTAGTAAAAATACTCGAATCAACATCTTGATCTGAAGTCTTAAGCTTTTCTGCGAACCAATTTTCAAATTTAATGGAAAGTTCACTTTTTTCCTCGTCTACAAAAGACGCTGCCATTCTTTTAACCAAATGAAGAATGAAACTAAAAATCTAGTTGAAATAAAAATATTGTTTTTTGAGGAGCATATTTGAATTTTTAAAAATTAGCATATATTAACTTTTTCCAAGTTAAGTATTAAAATGAAACTCATTAAACATTTTGTTAACTTAAAATGTTAATTTGTCTTAAAACTTTTAACCTGATGATTTTCAACTGTAGCCCCAATAACTGTAATCTACTACCTTAAAAATCCAAGATTACCATGTTTTTTCACAGAGTAAAAAAATCAAAAATTTCCGATACACTTACAATTGGTATCTTCCTAACAATTGGTATAACTATATCTTCCTAAAAATCTTAAAGGTTAGAAAGGGGTTTCCCTTATTCTCACAAATGAAAATATGTTATGAAAATATTATATTAATGAAAATATCCACTAACAAAAAGCAGCTTCTCACTTCGCGTAACTTAATCATTCGAAAATAAAAAAAAAACTGGCAAACAAAAATTTAAAAACTCATAAATTATATTGAAAAAATGCTAAAGTTATTATAATGCTTAGAGAATGTTAAAATGGACTTAAGCCTCTCCATCTAAATATTCTTGGAACTTGGCTCTCCTGGTGAACATCTTTTCTGTATCATTTGGCATCTCCTAAGAAAAAAAGTACTCTAAATTGGATATTAAGATTAAGAGATTGGGTATAAGTGACTGCAAAATGGAAAACCTTTAAGTGGTTTACTTGTAAGTTTGATCCCTAAAATACGAAACTCGACTACGAAATAACGGAACGCAACGCACTAAAATACGGGACAGATTACGGAAAATATAAAAGCTAAATGATGATTTACAGTCCACGAATAAAACCCCTTAGACTTTTAACCAACTATGAGATCTCTTTATTTTCTTCAATTCCTTTCTTTAGACTTGAATGGAATGAATGGCACATATACCCAATTTATTTATTTTTGCCACATTTTTTCAGAAGATTCTCTTTAATATTCACTTGTGTTCTTATGGACAGATTTGGTAAAAAAGAAAACTTACTGGTATCTAAACTATGTCTAAAGTATTAGTGCGATTATCATATTGAGATCCTGAAAAAAATTTTATCCTTTAATTTTTTGAAGTTTCCTTAATGTTTAGGTGCATTATATGTTCCGTCCGTAAATCTGTTCCGTTTTTGCTTTGCGAAGATCGACCCAGGTCTTAAATCCTGTAAAGGATCTGAACAGAACCTTAATTTTTCAAAAATTTAAGGAAAATTTTTATTAATCCGTATTTACCAAGCCAAGCACTGGTAAAAATATGTGCAAAACTTTACACATTATTAGTTCCTTTGGAACTTACACATTTCAAACCCATTGAAAATTTCCATTCAAAAAAATGTGTAAATTTTAAAGTAAAATTATTTTTTTAAAAAATGCTTTAGATAATCAAGGAATAGTTAAGATCATTTAGATCCTTGAGATTCATGTACAGAACCGTCACACTAAGGCATTTAGGATCCTCTTCAGGATTCAAACATAGACCGGCATCAGTTTCAGGTTTGACATTAACTAGAGAAAATATTAAAACATGTAACGTCTCGGTGACGCTAAATGCAAAACAGCTCCATCTGTATGAACCGATGGATTTTTTGCAGTCAATCTTTACTTTAGTTGCAATCTAAACTTATCACGTAAAATCGAGATTAACGAAATGATAGCGTGAGATGACTGTACACCTTATTTTCTCATACCAAATTTATTTCCTGACGTTGAGAAAAAAAGAGACTCTTGTTCAATTTAAAGACAAAAAAAATGCAAACTTAAAATTTCATAATTTTGCTTTAATAATAAAGATATAATTATAGAATTAAATTTAAAATTATATTTTTTAAAAATATCCATCAAAACTTTTTGAAATATCAAAAAGAAGCTAAAAATGCCTAAAAACGATGATGATGACGAGATCGACAGTTTTGTTCTTATCGGAACCCCATTAGCCGATCTTTTACCTGGTTTCTATTTAAATCATTCAACATTCCGAAGAAATAATTAATTTTTTTTGTTTTGTTAAGAGGATGCTAAATTTTCGGTCAAACCTAAACGCCCCGAAGAACAAATTGTAACTGATGAAAAAGGAAGACAAAGATTTCATGGTGCTTTTACAGGCGGCTTTTCAGCTGGTTACTTCAATACCGTCGGTTCCAAAGAGGGCTGGACACCTGGATCTTTTAAATCGAGTCGAGGTGAAAAAGCAGATAGGAAAAATACCCATCGACCAGAAGATTTCATGGACGAAGAAGTAATTTTGAAAAATCTTAAAAAAAATTCCTTGTTAATTAACAATTACTTAAAGGATTTTAATGATCATGGAATTGCTCCAAAAGGTTTACAAATAAAATCCGATTATCGAGATCAAAATAAACAAAAAGACACAACTCTAGCTCCTAAACATAACACTTCTGAGTTTGTTTTGGATAATTTAATAACTCCCGTTCAAAGTACAATCGGTGTTCGAATGTTAAGAAAAATGGGATGGCGAGAAGGCCAAGGTATCGGACCGAGGATTAAACGAAAACTACGAAACCTAAAAACAAAGATTAATTTTGGTAAGTTCATTTAAGATTGTCGTGTCAAAGACTAATTATTTTTGTTAAGAACCAGGTCGAAAAATTTATGGTGTTGCTTTGCCATCAGAGAGTGAAGACGACGAAGAAAATGAAGAAGTATTTTAGCTTTTTCTCAATTAAAAATAAAATAGTTTCAAATATTTTTTGTAGTTAGAAGATGATTATTTTGTTAGTACATTCGATATAAACGACTTTCAGTTTCAAATTAAAGAGGACATGTTCGGTCTTGGTTACAAACGATTAGATGTTAGCAATTTATTTGGTAAAAAAGATACAAATCCTGTAATTGACGAATCACCTGCAGCTAGTCTCTTATTTCCAATGGGTGCTCAAACTTCAAAAAAAAAAGGGATCACTGGTCAAGTAAGTCTACAATCGGTCTGAAGTTAAAAACTAATTGTAACTTTGGATATTTTTAAGTCTTTTGGGGTTGGAGAGTTCGAGGACGATGACGACATTGATGTGTACAAGCAAGACAATATGGAAATGTACGACTTTGATTTGAATAGTGCTCATCATAAGGATACACGAAAATTATTGAATAAATCATACGGATTCGGTGCTTTTGATGACGATGTTCAAATTCTAAAGAAATTTATAACTTCTAAAAAAAAACTTGAACCAAGCAAAGTGTTTGAAGCTCCAAAAGTCCCGGCAGATTTTAATTTAACTCATAAATTCCAAAGAAAATCTCGTTTTGATGAACCAGCAACAGGTGTTTCTCAAGACGATTCTGTAAATTCGTATTTAAAATCTGTGAGTTCTAGATCGGAATTATTAGGAGAAATACCGATTCAACCCGAGTCGGTTTTTGACTTAATGAAGGCTAGTGATCGTGAATTTTTACAAAAGCAAAAATTCAAAGCTCAAAATCCTCAGACTGAGGTCAAGACAATCGAAAGCCTAAAACAAGTCCAAATTAATTTGGAAGACGAAAAACTAAAGAAAGATAAGAGATACGAAAGCTATGTTCAATTTATAAAAAAAAATTATACAGATCCATACAATTTTGTGGATACGAGTGGAATGACCGAATGGGATAAACAAAAAGAGAGGGAAGATTTCGAAAACCGATATAACGAAAGTTTAAAAAAAATTGAACTTTTGAAAAAAGATTCGCGGTTTGTCTCCAAAGCTACCCTAAACGAAAACAATCAAGAAATTAGTATTCCAAGTGAAGATAAACCACTTGAAGAGAATAAAAAAGAAAAAGTTGAAATTAGCTTTTCGAGACATTACGATAGAGAGGAACAAACCGATCTTCACAAAGCAGCTTTGGATAAAAAATATGGTTCATTGACTCGAATTGAGTACGAATGGCGACCGAATCCAATTCTTTGTAAACGTTTCAATGTTCCAAATCCTTATAAAGAGTATGTTTAAAAAATAAAAATAAATTTTACTTTAATTAACTTCAAAATTCACTTCAAGTGCCAAAGAATATGGAACTATTAAAAGCGAATCTGACACTAAACGAAATATGCCATTCTCATTGTTCAATGTCATGACAGCTGGAAGTAGATTTGATAAGTCGAGTGGGTTTTAATGTTTTTAAATGCTTCTATGAATATAATTTAAAATATTTTTTTTTTTGAAGAGACCCTTTTTGACGAGATAAACGAAGATGTTCAATTGAAAGAAGGCCCGTCTAATGTAAAAACTATCACGTTGATTCCAAAAGATTCAGAAGAAATTTCGACAATTGAATTTGAAGCTAAAAAAATTGAAGGACCGCAGCCTAAATCTGATTTTTTCGAGAGAACTGAAAAAGTTGAACAACTTGATATTTCTGAACCGGTCGCTGAGCCAAGCCAAATACAAGAAAATGTATATTTACAGGTATGACCAAAGACTAAAAGAGATGAAAATAACTTTATTAAGGACGATTTTTTTTTAAAGGAAAGGCCAGACTTTGACATGTTTAAAGCGATTTTTGAAGACGAAGAAGATGATCAAAATGAGCCAGAAGAAATGAATATTGAAGAGAACAATGAAGGTAATACAAGTGAACCCGAGATAATTGAAGAAAAAAATAATAAAGAAACAACGATTGTTTCATCGTCAATTCCTAAAATAGATTTAGGAAAAGTATCTCGTCTTTTGGATGATGAAAATGAAATCCAAGAGATTAATGAAGTTAAACCAGTACCCGAGGCTTTGAAGTTTACACTATTGGTTAAAAGTTTGGCAAAAAAATCAACCGATTCGACATCTGATAGCAGTTCAAGTTCAAGTGAAGAAATAGTATACGAAGAGTTTTCAGTTTCACCAAGTAAAAAACATAAAAAAAAGGACAAGAAAAAAAAGAAAAAACATAGCAAAAAGAAAAAATCTAAAAAAAGTCATAAAAATAAATAAAGTCTATCTTTTAAATCAATTTTTTGAAAATGATTTTTGGTGTAAATATTTTTTTTTCAATATCTTTAATTTTATTAACTAAATAAAAATCATTAAATCTTACTGGTAGAGTCCTTATTTGATCATCAATCTCTTTAAATCAAGCTGTAGAACTACATGTTTTTCTATATCGTTAAAGAATATTCCAATCTTATGAATGTAGATTCCTCCGCGTGACTTGTTGAAAACCAATTCACACGGACCTTATGTTCGAACTATCAAAACTATTGATTGAAAATGATCTTTTGGGTGAAGTATTGGAGCTAAAAAAGATAACGAAGAAACGGACTTCTTGTGATTTTGAATTAGACCGGACTGAATTGTCTTAAAGCATTCATAAAGAACATCAAATTCAATTCGCTTTGAAAAGATTTTAGTTCTAAAAGATGCGATTTTAAGTCACAAGGAAATATGGTAGACTCTATCTAGCTTTTGAGACCACATTTTTTACCGTTAATTCTCGTTCAATGTTACATGCAACTAAACCTGATACTTGGCTTTTGTTCTTTTTTCTGATTGGTTGAAATTAACACATGTAAAATTGGCTAATTTAGCCAATCAGAAAAAAAGAACAAAAGCCGAGTACCAGGTCTAACGAGAATTTACGCTACTTCGTAATATTCAATAGAGTAACAAAAAAAAATTTTGGTTGAAAAGAATGAACAAACGGATAGTAATTTTGCCTCATATTTTTTTGTACTATCGGCAAACCTATGTAGAAATTTTTATAAAGTCTACATTGCTTTGCCGATGATTGGACGCTATTAAAGCCCAAATTATTCATCTATTGTCAATGACCGTATAAAAATCACCTCTCGAACCTTTTTTAACTCTATGTGAATTCTTTCCTATATAAAAGACTCATTTGAATTTTATGCACTTTATGTCCTTTACAGGAAGGTATTAATAAAATCAAGGGAACCTTTATGCAAACTATATGGGTCTTTTTGCAAAAAAATTATGTGGCTAATATTGCTTTGTATTTTTCCCAAAGTCCTAGAGGGCCTAAGTCTGAAGTTTTTTAGAAAATCACTTTGAAAAGGATGGGAAGTTTTTTAAACTTTTTCCGCATATTGGTTTTTAACCTCTTCATTGACAATAGGTTAAATTATTCTGTTAAATTGAATGAATGATGAGTGTTTTTAGGAATAAATTGTAGAATCATTTTTTTTTAAAGTTGACCGGCTAACACAAGACTCAAAGAGAGGATCAAATTTCTAGAGTCAACAAGGTGTGATTTCGGAAAAAATCGAAAAATGTTTCTTCAAAAATTAATTAAAAAATAATTTATATTTTAATACATGAGAAAAAAAAGTAAAATTTCAACTTTTTTTATAAAAAATTTAAATGTATTTAAATTCCATGAAAAATGACAATTTTTAAATGACTAAATTGGCCTTAATTGATTTGATATCTACATGAATCATTAATTGTTGAATGTGCTTAAAATCACCACCATTCACGTTATCCTACACTCTTGAATTTCCTTTATAATAAAAAAAAAATTAAACAATATTTTGCTAAAAAACTAGGAAAGATGATACATACTTTTAAGATAAGGATGTTCCAAAAGCTGTTCCACTGAATACCTTTTACTGGGTTCATGTATAAGACTTTTCTATTGTTTTGTTTTTTAATTTAAATATTTATTTTAACATAAAGATCGTAAAGAAATTTACTATAATCGCATCTTTAAGATCCAAGTCTTCAATGGGTCCAAAATTCAATTCTTTTTGAAGAGGATCACAAATTGCATGAATCATTTTATACTGATTTTTGATATGCTGAAATGGAAGTCTACCATATGTTATAAAATACAAAATCACACCTAGAGACCATACATCCGTTTTTTTATTAATCTTGAAAATTAAAACAATTTGAGTTCCATTCTTTCTATTCATTAATGACATTAATTACCCTAGTCTTGCTATCATTATCTCTAAGAAGTGTCTCGGGCGCCATATAATTCAATGTTCCGCAATCATTTGTTAAAGTAACTGATGTTTTGTCACTTACTGTATTCGAGATGTTAAAATCAATTAGTTTAACTTCGCAACCAACAACTAAAAAGTTTCCTGGCTTTATGTCCGAATGAATAACGCCTAAGATTTCAAAAAAGTTCAAAAATCCGGAAAATTTTAAAAAATTCTTGAGATTCACTTGCCTTCTTTATGGATAGCTAATACAGCTTCTAACATTTTTTGCCAATAGTAAGCTCTTGCTGGTTCTTTGACACATTGGTATTTTTGAATTTCTCTTTTGAAATAAACATTCAAATCAGTACTCCCAACTTCCATTAACATATTCAACTGATTTTTATGCTTCAAATATTCACTTAAAAGAGACACAATTTATTTTTGGATTTTGTTGGTTAAGTTTTATGAAAATAGTTTTGTCTCACTAGTCATAGAGTTGAATAACTTTTCCGGTTTTTTGTAATTTCTTGAGAAGTTCAATCTCGTTCATGACAAGATTAATGCTATCAGAGTCCAAGTCTGATAGGTTAACTTTTTTCATAGCATAACTTTTATGCTCTTTGAAAGATACACAATGATAAACTTCGCTAAAACCACCTTGACCAATTTTGTTTACAATTTGATACAATTTTGAGTTAACTTCAACATAATTAAAGCTTTTAACCTTTGAAAAATCATTTTAAGAATCATTTTTTATATTTTCCATTGTCAAAGTTTATAGTTACCCAGTTTTCATATTTTTGTAATTTCTCCATCTTGAAATTTAACATTTTATAGAAAAGAAAAAGTATCAAAGCGTAAAAAAAATGTACCTGCTGAGTCAATTGTGAGTTCAAATTGTTAGCTGACTTTAATTTTTCGTTTAGACTTTGATTTTCAGTTCTCAACGAATCAATTTGGTTAAACCGGTCATTATTCAATTGACTTGTTTCTTTAAGTTCTTTGACCAATCGTTGAGAAAACGTTAATTCATCCTGAAGGTCCCTTAATTCCTGGGTCAATTTAGCATTAGTTTCGTTATCAACTTTCTAAAGATTTATAAAGTTAAATAGCTTCTATGAGAAGGTTTTACATGAAAGTAATACTTTAATTTGTTTAGCCTTCTCAAGCTCTTCTTTAAGTTTATTTTTTTCCTCTCTTTCTTTTTCTAGCTCTAAAGCAAGGTCGAATAATTGACTCCTAATGAAAATGAATTTTAGATGCGAAGATGGGAATTTTTTTATTTTTTGTTCATACCTTGGACTTTTTTGATTGTCAACCGAGTATGAAAAGTCTGTTTTAATCGATATCGGCGCAAACATTTGATCTGAACTTGGGTTATTACAAAGCGTTTGTAAATCATTATTAAAATCGTTGTAATACTCATTTTGCTCAATACGGTTGTTATCGTTTTTTATTATTAAAGTATTGCTTGATTCTTCATCGACGTTTTCGTCTTCTTCCGTAATTATATTATTATTTACTGAAGTTTTATAACTAGTATAAGAGTCTTCTAGTTGTTCATCTTCATCAGGTTCTTCATCATCGTAGTCGTAATCTTCATCGGATTTTATTTGGTTTATAGGAGCGACTTTAGCTCTTTAAATAGTTCAATTTTGAAGAAAAAAATTGATTTAAAAAGCTTGATTAGACTTACAAAAAAGATAATCTTTGAAGCATTGTATTAATGTCCAAAGTTTGAGTTTGATTTGTATTCATTTTGTAACTCTGGCTAGTAAAAAAGGAGCTTTTTTATTTTGGAAAATTGAGATTTTTTGTTTTCTTACAAATTCGATTTCAAAATTGTTTTTGCATAAATTAAATCTTTTAAGATTCAAGAAGAAATTTAAACAAAATGTTTATTTATGATTGCAATTTAATTTTCAAGATAATCTGACCGAATATTTTTTTAAATTAAATTAACATCATTTGTTTTAAACCTTTAATTCAAAGATATTTGAAAAATTGACTTTTAAATTTAGTTCATGAAAAACTAAATAAGACATCAATGAAAAATTGCTCAAATAGAATCTGTTAAAATGTGTTTATGTTTATGTTGTATTTCCTTTGAAAGAATTCCATAATAATGGTACATTCTATTCGCTTTAATCCGTAACATTCGGGACCGGGAAAAACCCATTATGAATTAAATCTTATCCGTAAGATTTAATCCGTAATGTTTTTTCCCGTAGTGTGATCGATTAGGAGTGCCTGCCTTAAACATGTTTTTTCAAGATTTAACATCGCACTAATCCACGAAAACTTTGGTTTGTTAATTTCCAAAAAATATGGAATTTTTTAGCAAATTAAATATTAAATTATAATTAATTTTTTAATTTTATCGCCCAGTCAACATGATTTAGTTGAATAATAAATAAAAAAAGATACAGTAAAATCTCACTTATATCACCCCATATGTCTCTGTATCAAGTGGGGACTAAACTAAAAGGTGACAAAACTGTTTTTACAAAAATAGTTTATTTACAAATTATAACTAACAAAATTCATTCAAATGGTTAATTATTAAGCTTAATTAAATCAAATAAAGTAATTTGTTTTAAAATGTTTAATAGTTTTTCTTCTACTTTAATATATACAGTCTTGATATAACACAAATCTTTATCAGTAGCAGTCCTGTATGGACCTAAAAATCTATAAAAAGTAACAAACGTTTCGAATCCCATCTGAGTAGTTACGAATTCTGGCTCTTCTTCATCATCATCTTTAGACCCTTTCTCACTTTTTGTGTCTTCTTTAATCTTTAAATTGTTTTCAATTAAAAAAGTTTCAACTATCTCATCGTCAGACGGAATTTCAATAATTTAATAAACGGTTGATCAATTAATTTTAAAAATGCCAGCCAATTCATAATCACTTTTTTTGTTTCATCGTTTGTTTTTATAACCGCAACCTTTGTTTCGATTGTAATTTTTTGTCTATGTATTTTTATTTATGGGGATAAAAGCGTTTGCTATTTTAATGGCTTAATATCTATTTGTTCTCTATGCAAGTAGTGAAATAACTGAATTTGGGGATATGTTTTGGTGACACAAGTAACCTAAATATACATGAGTTTGAATACTTTTCCATCGGTTATGAATAATTTAAAAAAAGACACAAGTCTGTTGGGGACAAAAATATGTAGGGATAAAAGTGTGAGACTAATGTACTGGACATTCAAGGAGCAACTTTCATTATAAAAATTTAAGGAAATCTATTATTTTTCATTAAATTTTCATTTTTTTTAATCATTTAGGGCGAAACAAGGGTTTCAATGGTCATTAAAATACCCTAAGTGTATTTGTCCATAAAAAAAATATGTTAAACTTCGGTATTGACACAGTAAAATTTAAGTGATTACCCTTTAGAAGGAATTTGTTAAAAGTGTTTGAAGCAACTGCTTCAAAATTTACTCGTCGAATCATATTAAGTTGTTTTAAATCAAAGTTTCAAGTTCAAGTTCAAGGTTAATCAACAGGTTAGCGCCCTTGCCTAATTAAAGACTGATTAACTCTTCATTTATTCATCGTTACTATTTAAAATTCAAAAGGTTGAAAAATCTTAGCTAAAAAAATAACGAATCAAAGAAAAAAAATTCCCACGCTGATTATTTGTGATACTTTTTTCGAGAAAATTCACACATTTCTCAATAAAATTTAGCAATTCTGTTTTTGTAAAATTAGTTTAACTTATTACAGTGAATCCTATTATATTACTACAAATATGAACCGACAGAAAAAAAACATAGAATGATTAATTAACCTTAAAGCTAATGATTTAAAGGTATTTCCAAGAAGGTAGTAGTCTAAGACTCGCGAGGGACTAATTGAATCTTATAGTCGTAATCGTATCGTATTTTCTTGCTTACAAGTGCCCCCTAATACCCACCTTTTATAGACCAATGGAGATCAGATCAATTCTAATCTTGTGATTTTGATGTAGATCGGACTGAGTTGTATATAAAACGTCCCAAAAGAACCCCAAATTCAATTTGCTTTGGCATTATTTTATTCCTTAAAGATGCGATTTTTAGTCGCTTATAAGCAAGGAAATACGGTAATTGGAAAAGATAGAACGATGATTATTTATTTTAAGATTGGGGAAAACAAGATTTTGAAATATGATGAGTACGTATTCGTCCAATCGTCAATTTCTCACAGTGGCATAGCTCTATTGCGAATGTTAGCTTACTCCTCAATGTTAGCTACCGCTCGATATTAAGGGGTCCCATATCCCCTCCACACCACACAGAACTTCGACACGCTTTCCAAGGGTGTCTGGCTAGGCCACTGTTTAATAAAGAAGAATTCCAATTGAAAGCTTTCTCTTATTACAAAAGAAGTAAGATCCAGAGGAGATTAGATCCAGTTTAGAAGACTTCCTTTCGTAAAGAAGGCATCTCTCAAAGCTTCAAACTAAGAATGATTGTGGCTGTAAAAACAATGTCAATGTTGCTGATAGGTGAAACCGAGACCGATGGAGCTATTAGCTAATATTTTAAAATACTTAAACAAGCTAAAAATAAATTAATAAATACCAATCAGAGCGCAAACGTATTTGAAAGAAAGAACATTAAAAAGTTTACAATTAAAGGGATCTTCTAGTTAAAATAAAATGTATAAATTGAATAAAAAAAAAAAAAAATTGTTTCCAAAATTAAAAAATTTTAAAATTTAAATTTAGTATATCAAAAATTTTTGGTTGCTTCTCCATAAATTAGATTGATGTTGTTGAATATTGACAGTTTGAATGTATGTATTTTAGGACCAATCTGATAACAATGAACTTGTTAGCTATTTTTGAATACACATACCCAAATGTATTCTCTACTCTTTGTTTTGGAGCTTGGTATCATAAAATCGTTCTTATTCCTCAAACTCTATTCAATCTTTCTTGATTCATTCGATACTAGTTGTTCTTTTAGTTGTGCTGATGCGTTATCTAATGTTATAATTTTGTAAGAGAAGGACAGCATCCTCTCCAAAGCTCGATGTTGAAACGCAAAAAGACCATACTTTTCTAATGAATTATTCAATTCATTAAAGTCACTCGAACCTATTCTTAGTTTTAGTAATTTAACTCTTATCCGTCCAAATGTGGGTCAAAAATGACCCGTTTATACGTTAAAGACCAAAGTGGGTCATTTTTGACCCAGTTAAAATGAAAAAAATGAAAAAAATTTTTTTTTTAATATTTTATTTTTTGAAATTAATTTCGGCAGATAAAAAAGAAAAAAATTGAAAAAAAGTAAAGAAAAATAAGTTCTCAAGTTGATACCAAACATTTTCGGCAAAATATTGTTGTTATTTTTTCACAATGATCAGCGAACACATTATTCTCGCAATGAGAACATTGATTTGAATATTTGTTTTCATTTCCTAAAGCTAAGCTTGATGTTTGGATGTCTAAGCAAAAAGAAGCGACTGCTACAGCTCTTAAGAGTTATGCTTAGATAGTCTCTAAGCTGCAGTTTAAACTACTCCTACTACTACTACTAGTCATTTAAAAAAAAAATTTCTGATTGATTATATTTATTTGAAAAAAAATTTAATATCCCGAAGCTTTAACTTTCAAAGAAATAATTTTTGGAAGAACTTTTTTGTTGATTCTGTCAATCAATTTGTTACATGACTCTACACTTAATTTCTCGTCCCAAAACTTGAGAATTCCGTCAACCAATTCTTTTCGATTAGTGGGTTTAATGTGGGCACTTAGATAGTATTTCATATTCGCCCAAACTATCTCAATAACGTTTATATCCTTTAAAAAATTTCTAACTAAAATTCATACCCTTCATCATTTAAATGATTACTTACTGGAGACTGGGCTGGAGCTGGTAAAGTATCTAAAAAATTTTCCTCTAAAAATTTCTTTGTTGACTTACTAGTGTGTTTCCTATCATTATCCATGTAAATTCTATGGCTCAAAGGGTATTTCTCTTTAATGAACGTACATAAAGATCGGCTAATCAATGTTTGAAACTTTTCACTGTTTAGTATACCAACAAAAATGATACACTTAGTTTTACCTTTCCTTGAAATTCCTCCGAAAACATGAACCTTAAAATTAAAGGTTTGAATACTTTTTTAATTATAACTGATGACTTTATTTTACTTTTAACGAATGCATTGGTCTTTCTACAGCACAATTTAATGGTTCAAACGGAACAGAATTATTAACCCACCTTCTGTTAGTAAAACGATTCAATTCAACAGTTGTTTCATCAACAAAAATAAAATTATCAAAGTTTTCTTGGGTGTAAGTACACAAGCAAGCAAAATAGAAGCGTTCAATCCTATTTTTTTTTGCTAACTTTTTGACAAAATCTATATTAGGCAATCCAATAATCTTTAGGAAATAATTAAAATCATAATCAAAAAAAAACCTTGTTTTCAAATAGTCCCATTCTAATTCTTTGATTATTCGTCTAACCGTCCTTGAACTACAGCATAATTTCAAATCTTTAACAACCTGAATCGAGGTTATTTCTCTACTCTTAAGCACCAGCTCGTTTATTTCTATTATTTGAGCATCAGTTAGTATTCTCTTTTTCAAATTTTTTTCGGATTGTAAGGGTGAGAGCATTCCTTAAATTTTAATTCGAGTGTAAATATCTGAGTTAAATAGAATTTAATAACCTACCAGTTAAAATAAACCGCCCAATAATTTTTTTGGCAGACTTTGCAGAAACTTTAATATTTTCTTTTTCTTTTACCAAAAGAGATATTTTAGTGAAGCTTAGCTTTTCGATTTTTTCATAGTCATAATAAACCTTGAGTAATTTGATTTTTTCCAAAATTGATAACATTTTTAAATAAATTTTGATTTAAAAAAAATTTTAAAAACAACTTAAAAGTAAAGATTGATACTTTTTACGTAATTCAAGGTGAAAAGGTACCAGGATATTTTTTTAAATAACGAATTTAAAATTGTCTTGCATGCATTAATTGAATTTTTTATGCAAGATTTTTTGTTTCAAAATCAAAATTTCAAATAAAAACAAATATTTAACAAAAAATAAAGGGACACTTTTAAAGAATTATTGGGGAACTTCGGTGAACTCTAGGGAACTTTGGGGAACTTCGGTTTACTTCGGGGAACTTGGGTGAAGTATTGGGAACTTTGGGGAACTTCGGGGAACTTCGGGGAACTTTGGGGAACTTCGGGGAACTTTGGGGAACTTTGGTGAACTTCGGTGAAATAAAAAATTTGGTGAATGTTCATGAACGTTCATGAACGTTCCCCAACGGAACACGTGAATGGCCACAACAGTACCTTAAGCACATGTCTGTGTCTTGTTTTGGAAAGTTTAAAGAAAATATTTTAAGAATAATTCTTTGAATAAATCTGTCACGAAGATTAAAAACACATTGGTATATTCTATGAAAATTTAGTTAAATTGAAATTCTAAAATAGATTCGACAAATCAAGAAATCTGTTTTCGATAAAAATTTTAAACATGCACATGGATTTTCCACGAAGAATCATTTTTTAAATACATTTTGTTGATTTTTGCTGCAAAATTAACATCAACAATTAATTTCAAGACCCTAATTTCTAAATCGATCGTTGAATTTTGTAATTCTAATATTTTGGTTTAAAGTTAAGTTAATATTCAGTTTATTTTTCTCGTAGGAGCCATGATTAAGATTTAGCAAAAGGATGTTTGAAACATTTTTATGTTGTTATTTAAAATCTCTTATACAAAAAAATTCAATCTTCTGCAATGCAAGAATCATAAAATTAAGATAAATATTTAACTTCAAAATAATTTAAAAAAAAGGGGTGAATAAATTCACAACAGAAGGTAGTGAACTATATAGCTCTTGTTTAGAAACAGTTTCAAAACATATTTTAAGATTATGAAGAGACTGTTGTTTCATTATTTTTACTTTTTCTTTTTCGTATAAAAATTAAATATGCATTTCGAATTATTTCTTTTAAAATTTTAAAACCACATAAAAATAATTTAAGAGAAAATTGTAATTCATGTATAGTCATTTATAAAATAGAAAAGAAGAAAAAATTGCAATTGAATCGTCATCATTCAAATTATGTTAAAAAAAATCATTTTAATTCGACAATATATGTAACTTTGTTTCAATAATTCATCTATATATACGAATAGGTCTTGTCTATCTCTCTCTTTTTTATCCCGTTTGTTTGAAATAAATTTGATCTTTATTTTTTTGATTTATTACATTCATTATTTGTTTCGAAAAATCTATAATGATCTTAAACAATTAAAGTAAGAAAGGTTATGCATGGAAAAATTTGCGATACTAAATTTTTGGAGCATCATTTGTATTTAAATTATCATAATCTGAAATTAAACATGGCTTATTTAAGACTCTTTTTACAGGTGTTTTTTTTCCCATAAAAAAAACTTTCAAAATGAATTCTCTAAACTAATTTCAAAATAAATGAATAATTTTTTTAATTATTATTTTACCTTATAGATAATTTTTTTGATCAAATTACAATTTTTCAACAAGCAAAAATGTCAAATTTTACAAACGGTAAGGACACCCTAACTCAAAGTACTAATGAGGATATTGAAGCCGTTTTAAGTAAACTATTAGTTGGTTTTTAAAAGTGTTTTACGACTAACATGCACAACTTTATTTGGGCTAATGCAGGCTTTACAAATCACAATCATTTACGATTTAATTGAATTAAATTTTCACATTTCTTTTAAAGGTGATGAAGGCATTGATCTTGGAAATAAAGCTACACTTCAACAAAATACTGAAGAAGATTTAGAAAAACAAAAATTGATGAATGAATACAAAGAAGAATTGGCTAAAGTATATTTTCAAATAATTGTTTGTCCCGATAGACTTGTTTCTTGCATGTAGATGATTTTTTAAACCACTTTTAGACCTTTATACATGTTCTATCGACAGTGGCTAGGGTTTTCAAGAAATTTTAATGGAAAATTTTTTTATAGATCCAAGAAGATATAGCCACTTTAAGATTGGTCTTAAACGACAAAATAAAACGAGAAAATGAATTAAAAACATTATTGGGAATTTCGTTTGTTGACGAAATTAAACAAGACTTATCAGAAGGCTTGAATTCAATCAAATCAACAACTGCGTAAGTTTTTGTTTTATCTCTAAATCTTCTTGAAATAGAAAATGAAAAAACGAGCAGCTTAAGAAAATGTTTATAAATAATTTTAAGATTTCAAAAGACTGCACAAACATTGTCTGACTTAAGCACAACTTTAACTTCGAATGAAACGTAAGTCATAAATATATTGAGGCTAATCAGATCAATATTCAAAACTAATCTTGCTAACTCAATTAATTTTCCATTTAACAATTTATAATTTTAATTGTAAATTTTAGTTTGGGATTAAACGAATTTTTAAAAATTCTATTTTTTTAAATATAAGTTATCAAAAAACATCTGCTGGTCTCAAAAATGCAACTCAAAAGATTACTCCTGCCTTTCAAACATTGGGTGGATCAATGAAAACTAGTTTGGGAAATTTGAGGTATGTTAATTTCGAAAAAAACAATAATTGTTTTCTTTAAAAAAATACGATTTTAAATTTTTTAGAAACGCTTCGCTGTTCAAGTCGTTTGAAGCCGGAATAGGATCAACTTTTAGTGGGGTAAAGGTAAAAGCATTTATTTAGAGAAAATGTCAAATTATTTTCTTGAAATCAATGCTTTTTTTTCAATTATTTGTTCGAGCTTGGTTAATTTTTTTTAATGCCAATTAAAAATTATAAAGCAAGCTTATTTTTACGACAACTTGAACTAATTTTCACCAATTTAGAACAAATTGAAAAACTCACAAAGTGAGTTTAACGTAGATGGTACTTCACACAGTGAAGGCATCCCATCAAGCAAAACAACAAACGGACTTTCAAAGCCAGAAACAATTTTGGAAGACAAATAAAGAGAATTTTTTTTTAAAATCGTTATTTTCGATCAGATTTAGCCATCTATCGTGTTGTCAGCAAAAAAAAATTAAATTAACTTTTTTGCAAATCTATTAAAATTTTAATACGTTTATTCCACTTTTTCATTTAATCGCTCATACTTTATAACATAATAATATATGAAAGGGTTTAATTTTGAAAAAAAGTTTTACCCAATCTGATTTTTTTTAGTTTCGATCTTAAACTGTATTTTTTTAGCATCAAAAGCAATTAAAAAAAGTTTAAAAAATATTCTTAATGTATTTAGTTTTTTTTAATGTCTTTTATTTATGTCTTCTTTTTGGAATAAAGTAACATTTATCAGATGACTTAATTTTTTAAAAAAATTCTAGCTTTAATTCTTAGACATAACAAAGATAAAAATGCAAAAGAAATCTGCTTTTCGGCCTATCTACCATTTTTTAGGAATGAATGGTCATACATCCTCATTCCAAAGTTGAAAATCTTCACTCTTTGTAGAGATCGAACCTCCGACTGTCAAGACTAACTTCTACAGCTCTACGTACAACCAGATATTGATGTTCACTGACCTGTGATTAATAAAACGATAAAAAAACATTAAATACACTCAACATCTTGCCCATGGTTAGATAAATATGAAAAATAAACTTATGGGAATTGAAGCTCTCTTGAGACAACCCTCCGTGTAACCGATTCGTACCAAAAAATGATATATGTTGAATTTGAGTGATCTTATAAGATTCATTGTGTCAAGTTTGCTTTATGTGAACGCTGATATTTTCTTCATTTTAGACGATCTTGTGATTAATTACCGTATTCCCTCGTTCGATATTGCTGCACCACAAGTTAAGACACGCATTTGGACCATGCACCAAAGTACATCTCGCCCATGCTATAACATTGTTAACTTGGAGCGCATGCTCTAATAGCGTAATCACGCATTTAGGTCCGCATCAAATACTGAAAGTCTTAGCTTAATGCGTCATCAAGAGTCGATTTTAAAGAAAAAAATCGAAAATATAAAAAATGAATTTTTTAGTATTTTTTTTTCTCAATCGTTGGTGCTGCATCAAATGCATAATTCAAAAAAATTATTTTTTATTTTTTTCTTTAAAATCGACTCTTGATGACGCATTAAGCTAAGACTTTCAGATGTACTTTGGTGTATGGTCCAAAGGCGTGTCTTAACTTGTGGTGCGGCAATATCGAACGAGGGAATACGGTAATCGAGTCTTATTTCCAATTTCAAACATTTCAAATCCTGCCTACCTTGAATACCGATTTCGCTTACGATTAATAATTTTTGATCTATCTCGTAGATCTATAATTTTTCTTAAATCAAATTGAAAAGATTTAAAAAAATATTTCCGGAAAAAAAATCCATTTATTTATCGGCAAGTCGCCGTTTTGGTTCTAACAAAAATAAGCATAAAGCTTGGTAAATTTGGATTTTTGCTTCTAAGCAAGCAGATTGAGATGAAATGCCTTGATTTGTTTAAACAAGGAACTCTGTATATGTCATTTGCTCATAACCATGCTAACCAATACATTCTCTGACACATTAGTCTTCTCAGCATTATTTTTTCCTTGAATAGTAGGTTCCCTAGAGGTAACTCCGCCCAAAGCCCTCGAGTGTACTCGTAAATTTTTCTTTGGTAGAATGAGTTTTGACCATCATTCGATAGGAAAATGTTAAAGGATTAAGATTCTATTCTGATCATCAAATTATATGTTCGGTTCAGCAGAAATTGTTCAAAGACCTTTAAATTTGAACCTGACCATTCAAATTTTAATAAAATATAACGTTTATGTCCTTGAGCATTAATCCTGCATCATGTTTTTTATTATTAACTTTAAATTCCGGAACACATTATTGAATACCAGTTAAAATAAATGTTACAAAGAATATAAAGTAAGTGAAGATATGGTAAAACAGTTTTAACAGATCCTATTCTCATTTAAAATCTGTAACAGACATATTTTTAAACAACGAGCAGATAAGCAAAAACCGAGTCTATCAAGACCAATGTTTAATTGGATTTAATTGGAAAAAAACAGTTGAAATCAAATTGGCAGCGCAAATCCGCTCTGAATTGAGGATTTCTGAGATCGTATATATATTTGACGACGATAACCTTTAACTCATATCTAATTGGAATTTAGTGCAAAACCTCGATCTAATTTGGTCGAATATAAAATTAAATATTTTAAAAAAATAACAGTTAAAAGTTTTTATTAAACTACAAAAGAAAACAACGATTTAATTGAGTTCTAACCAGCTGAAAAACATAAACAAACAAACAACTCTACTTGTTTAAATTCTATTACAGTCATAACAAATAAAAACCTGAAATATATTAAATTTCAAATATTTTAAAATTCCACTTGGCTGAGAGAACTATTCGTTTATTTTTATTTTCCAAATAATTAGATGTCTTAATCGAATATTTCTTCAAAGATAATCTGCTTTAAACTGATAACTTTACCGATGAATCCATTTACCAAGTTCTTTTTTTTCTTTCGAAAAAAAAAAGTTATGAAAACAAAAATCGTTTAACAGGTAATTAATTTACTTAAAATATAAACGAAAAAAAAAACTAATTAACTCTTTTATTTAAGATTTTACTCGAATTTCTTGTACTTATTTCGATTGCTTACAAAATTAAACCTCAAGTATTTCGAAGTTGTTTTCAAGATGAATTCGTTTTTTGACTCGAACGACTTTAAAACAAACACTTTGAATAGACAAGAGTATTTACGTTTACCAAGCGTAAATTGTAATTTTCAATTTTCAAACAATGACACATCAACAGACCAAACTTCTTCAAGTCAAACTTTAAATTACACAAGTACGATTTCAATTGGAAGTTTTTTTTTTGAATTAATTTTTTTCTTTTAAGGTCAATTTTCGAACTGCTATTTGCCAAATAATAATGAAAATTTAATCGGAATCTTTGGTCAAACAGATTCGTCTAAATACTCTTTTAGGCATCCAAATTATGCGCATAACCAAAATTTTAACGATCCTAATCAAAATTCTTACAATTCAAATTGTTTTAATTCTTACATGAATAATGTTTCGATGCTTCAAAATGAAACGACAAGCAACGAAAATCTAATTCGTTTCAATCTATTGCAACAATTTGACCCGAATTTTAAACAATACTCGAATCTTTTTCCTTTAAACAGCCAACAATTGGAATCAAAACCACAAGAGTTTAATAACCAATTAGGATTGCAGATTTCGACTAATCAGAGTCAAAGTGATTTTAATGTGACTGAAATTCACATGAACGAACAAAAGCCAAGAAAACCAAAAAAATCAAGAATTTTATTTTCGCAATGGCAAATAAATGAACTTGAAAAATTGTTCAAAAAACAAAAGTATGTGACCTCAAACGAAAGAGAGTTGATGGCTAAACGGTTAAAATTACAAGCAAATCAAGTTAAAATTTGGTTTCAAAATCGACGTTATAAAATTAAAAAACAGAATGAAGCTCAAAAAGACTAAAAGACGTGTGTGTATATACAAGATAATTTAATTTTATTTATTTTTTGTTGATTTTGGTCATTTTATATAGTTAAAGCCTTCTTTTTTTTAAATAATAAAAGTTTTTGTTAAATTAAACAATCTCGATTGTTTAATTTTTTTAAATAAAAAAGTTAAATTTTTTTTTTAATTTGGATAGTATTCAGTTAATGTACTTTTTACTTGTTTCTTGTTACTATATTTGTTTCAATTGATTCGGATTGGATTCTACGATTCAGGAGACGGAGCTATTGTACAAAACTTTTAAGAAAATAATCTCGCCCTTTGAAGCGTAGAGAAGTGCAAAGTTATCCTCTCTGAAAGAACCCTCTCCGATAACACTCTTTAATAAACAGGATACTGAACCTTTAAATAACACCCTAAAGTATAGTGTACTGGTTAATTATTCTTCCGAAAGAGAAAATAGCATAAACCATAAAAAGATACCGTAATCTCGCGAGCACTACTCTAAGAGCTATGTCTAAATTTGGGTTTGCTCTATTGTTATTCTAGAACAATGGTAAGATCTAAGTTATTGAATTTTTACCACAAATTACGTGAAATATATCGGTTTTTCAGGAAAAAATAAAAAATCTCGTAATTTACCTGAAAAACCGAATTTAGCATACTGTACTAAATGAACCATTCATATTGGTTTTTCAGGTAACTTTACGAAAATTTCTATTTTTTCTTTAAAACCGATAGATAAATAGTAATTTGTGGTAAAAATTCAATAATTTAGGTAAATTTTAGCAAAATCCTCCTATCAAAACACCACTTTATTAATAGAATTAACTCGGATTTTAAAATAAATCTAAATTGTAATTGTTTTTAATATTTGAAGTTAACTCCGCAATTTTTTTGATTTTTTTTAATTTTCTTTAGAGTAAAAGCGGATATTTCGCTAGAATAAGAGGCAACTTTGGTCTTTACTCTAAGTATAAAGACAGGATCTTACCATTGTTCTAGAATAACAAAAAAAAATGTTATAACATGGTTTCGATGGGATTAAAGCCCTATAGAGCAAACCCAAATTTAGACTTAGCTCTTAGAATAGTGGTCGCGAGATTACGGTATAAGGATACAGCATCATGAAAACAAACTATTACATTTTTTAAATTCATAATCTAAAACTATTTTAACTATATCTTTTGGGACCTCAGCTTTCATTTTTTACAGGAATCAACTCAAACTTTCTAGGACCATCCCGGCTCCTATTGGTCACATTATTAAGGGGTGTTTTAGGACTGGCAAAAAAAAAAAATTTGACTTGCTAACCGTCTAAGTGTAATCAGACCCGTTAAAAACGAAAATTTACTTATTTTCAGCATATTCCGATTATTAAAAATGACATTTTGACAATCTTAAAAATATTTTCGACCCCCTCCCCATGTTTTATAAAACAAGAGTAGGTTGGTAACCTATTCTGACCGATATCTTAGTTATTTGACCATGAATCGTATTTTTACCGTACTTTTTGTGAACAATGGATGAAAAAAAAAATTAAGTCATATTTTTCATATCGGACACTTCTTTAAAATGTCTTTATTTATTTTGGCTATTCTAAGACATAAAATTAACTTTGAAAATTAAAAAAAGAGCCATTCGAGTTATCCATTAATTTGGTCATTTTTTACGATATTCCTGTTTAGAAGATTGACTCTTTTTAGATTTAAAGTTCTTCTTACTAGAAGCTCTTTTAGAAACCTCGGTCATCATATTCTAAGTCACGAGGTACTTTTGGTGATCAACCTCTCTTCCGTTTTTCGATCACGACATTCATTTAAATTAAAAAACGGTTCTGAGTATTTATGCCTAAAATTCCTTGGTAACCCTTACTCTATCCGAACCCAGAACCTGAAGTTTTCGGGTAACCCATACCCACTCAATACCCTAAAATTAATGGGTACATATGTCTGATCTCAGGCTTTTATGCTTCTAACATCAGAGGCGAAACTTCAAATAAGAATCTTTTTTAAATTTAATAAAAGTGAAACGTCAATTCTATAAAAGACTTTTTTAATTAGAAAAATACGCTGATTGTCTTCAGTTTTTGCCTGATTTAGATATAACAATATCTAAGGTAATGAGTATCCAAAAATACTTAAAGTAACGTGACATTCACGAGAATTAAAATTATCTTTAAAACAAGATACCTAATTTTTTTTGAGTATATGCATTAATTATGAGTATTTGAAAAAATTAATTTTTTTTTAAAAAATAATTTTTGATAAAATTATTCAAAGTTGAGTTTTAAAACGATTAAACAAAATTAGTCATTAAAGTATTTTGGATGATTAAGTACATTTAAACCTAATTCAAAAAATGGCAAGTTCAAGCAATTATCAAAATTACAACCGTAATTCTAAGTTTCAGTGCTAAAACTGGACACAGTCTTTCTAATTTTTTCTTGTTTTTTAAGCAAATACGACTATCGAGAAAGTCAACGGTAATGTTTCCAATGGCATTTTTCGGTTAAAACAAAACGGTTAGTAAAAAAGTTGCCTACTGGTCAAAAGAATTTTCTTAACTCTTAACTCTATTCTAGTTACCCAATTGAATCAGTTGAAAAAACAGCTGGGTACATCAAAAGACAGCAGTCAAATAAGAACAAATATGTTTGTATCACTCTTTGTTCTGTCTAATTTTAAAAATTCTAAATGATCTATTAAAGTCACAATATTTTTCAAAAATCAAATGATATCCTCAAAGAAGTGACTTTAAATTTAAAAAAATTGTCAAGCTTTAACACCAGTGAAGTAAAGTCATTTATAGAATTTATTTTTTATTAAAATTCTTCTAACCGCTTACTCAAGTCCGAATTAGCTTTGACAAAATCAAAAAGAGCATTTGAGGGTGAGTTAGAAAATTACAGTCGTCTTCAAAAAGAAATTGCAGATAAAATTAGATTTACTCCATTGCCTGATATTCAGTATCAAGAGGACACAATAGATGAAACACAAGCACAAGTAAAGTGCCTTCTTCTTTTTTTTTGGAAATTATCAATTTTTTAAAAAATGTTTTGTATTAGGCTGATATTGAAAGACAAAGCTTACTGAAACAAAAGTAATTTTTGAAAAAGTCGAGGCAAATCTTTTTAAAGTAACCTGGATTAAAATTCTTTAAGAAACCTTTCTGAACTGGATGAAAAGGTTGATATGGTACGAGACAGAGAGAATAAAGTAAAACAAATAGAAGTAAGAATCATGAGCCTGTCTGTGTAAATTCAAACGCTTAATTGATTTTTTTATGAAGAGTGATATAATTGATATAAATGCTATAATGAATGATTTAGCCACAATGGTCCATGAACAAAACAGTCTTATAGGTTAATTTTGAAGAATTTTATGAAAATTTATATATAAAATGTTTTGTTGGCTTTTAGATAACATAAGTTCAAATGTGGAACAAACGAGAGATAATGTGGGAAATGCAAATGAAAATTTAGTTAAAGCATCAAGATATGCAGTAAGTTTTGAAATTAAAAAATATTCGAACTTTGAAATCCTGGTATTAGCAAACCCTATAAAACATACCAATTTACAAACCTGGTCATTCAAAAATGAACGTTTACTGAACCTTCAAAAGCCTTCATCAATGGTCATGAGCCTTCATAGAACGTTCATTTTTGGAAGTCGATTTACAAAAATTTTCATCAGTCTCAGCCTCTAAGTTATTTCAAATCAGAGGTTAAAGTTCTCTTTAGCTTCCCTTGTCTACACGTGAGATGTGTAGGGATCGTCTCTTGTTTAAGGAGATGCATATTAAATATGGTTATTGTACTGGGATTAAAAATAATTTGGCAAAAAAATCTCCGCTTCACCCTAGAATGGATCGGGAAAAGGTCCAAGCATCAATTAAAGCTTTTTAGCTTTCAAACCATTTCTTCAAATTGGTAATAGATTTTTTCTTATCATGAGTACCGTAAACCCCCGATAGATGTACCAGGGATAAAAGATTTTCAGCGTATTTGTAGGATTTTAATATAATGCTTTAAAAGTTATTTTTATGCCTCAAATAGTGCGAAATAGTATTATGTTTTTACTCATAACTATTTTGAATTCTGGCCACTGGCTGTTCATAATTTTCAGGCGAGCATAATTTTTTTTTTAGGTGGTACAACTATCGGGGGTTTACGGTACTTAAATGTTTAAATATATTTTTTTCCTCCAAAAAAATGGTTTTCCCGGTCGTAGATTATATGATATTACAAATTTAAAATAGTATGTACTTTTTGCTACGCCCGAAATTTTGGTAAAAATCTTCAAAAAGATGGCAAGAGAAAAGCCAAAGAGGTACCAAAAAAGAGGGCAAGTGGCTTCGAGGCGCATGGCTTGGTTATTGCTTAGGAAAGGGTATGTATTAAATAAACAAAAAAAAACAAAAGGTCTAGGTGGAATTCTTTTAGGGGAAATCCAAATTTCGCGATAGATTTCAATTTCAACTTTTTTTAATCATGAGTCTTGAAAAGAGCTGTAAATATTGTCGTTGGGTTATAATTACCGTAGTTCCTTGCTTGCAAGTGCCCCCTAATACCCCATTTTTGAAGACCAATGGAGGTCAGATCAGTACTATTTTATATAAAAGAACCTCAAATTCAATTCGCTTTGGCATGATTTTATCCCTAGAAAATGCGATTTTTGGTCGCTTATAAGCAAGGAAATACGGTATTTAAAAAGGTTCTAGGAATGACTCTATACTAACCTGAAAAATGTTCGAGTCCTTCGGGCTCGGAACCTCCTTGAAAAATTATGAAAAGGTCGCGAAAATTTATAAAAGGACACAAAAATTTTTGAAAGGTTTTTAAAGGTTATGAAAACTTTTGAACGTTCGGACCAATTCGGATAAACGCGAACGTTCACGAATTTTCATGAAAGGATCCGAATATTCATTTTTGGAACATGTGAACGACCAGGTTAGCACATTAATTGTTAAAAATTATTTATTTAGTATTTGTTTTGGGTTCTTTGAGTCTAAGTACCAGAATTTTTATTCATTAAGTATTATTCAGCTTATAATATTTACTAACATTTATTATTTTTTTAAAAAAAATTTGTTTAGTCAAAGTACAGGAAAAAATTGCTAATCCTAATATTGATAATCATTGTTGTTATGGTTACAATCGGTTTAATTATTTACTTATCAATCAAACATTAGATTTATTTGACTTTACGTGAACAGTTTACTCGATAATTAGTAATCAAACAAATACAAGAAGTTATGGCTGTAAATAAATTTCATGCGATAGAAAACATTTTTGTTGGGAAATTTTTTTGGCATTTTATTTTCGACTTGAAAATTTCCGATTAATTAGAGTTTTTTATTTTGAAGCTTTTTTAAAACAATTTTTTAAAATAAATTTATTGTGTTATCTTAAAACAATTTGAAATCCAAAGCTCATTCTTTTTAGAATGTTTTAACTACATTATGTCGAACCTATTCATTGAAAAGATTTCTCTTATTGACTTGGAGTTTTTTGCTTCTGATTTTAAGTGATTGATTTTAGGCGTGGTTAGTGGCATCTAGTTGACATATAGAATTTCTTTTGAGACAACTTGATTTAAAAAGATGATTTTTAAACTAGCAAAAAGTTAACTCAATTTTAGTTTTTTGACTTACTTTCAAGTCGTTTACTTAATATCATTAATTAGTAATTATCAAAATGTTCCCTGAAAAAATAAAATTAATTTTAAAGCTTGAATCCAATTACTTTAAAAAATTTTAATAAAATATTTTTTTAAAAAAAAATTGCTAATCTTTTGCTTAAGACAAATACTTCCAGTAAACACTAAGTTTGATGTGAATTATTCATATACCAAATTACTCATTAGAAATGAAAATTACATAATTTTTGAGATATTGTTTGAGTAAAAATTTATTTATATATCAGGCCACAAATGTCGAATCTTTAAAAATAACGTTAAAACTTGAATAGGCTTATGAATTGGTCAAGCTTAGGTTAACAGATACTGTAAATTTTTGAAATAAGTTGACACCTTGATTTTGTAAACCTTGAACTTTTCTGAAACCTTGATTAAGCAATGTACACCTACTTCGCAACTTTGCTTGGGACGTGCACCAGTAAAGCTCATTACTAATTTTTAGCATAAAGTAAGGAACTTTACTGATCCTAGACCTACGCCACTGACTCCAAATCATAAATCTTATTAGCTTTTAATTATATTCTTCTCCCATAACACTATAAGGTCAATGAGATAAGTGAATTAGCATGTTTCTGTCATAAGTCTCACTAGAGATAGGTGAGGATTGGTCATTATACAAACAAATTCCTTAAATACAAACGATTTTTTCCAAAAATCGAGCATTTAACTTTGAAAATTTATTAAAACCGATATTTTGGACATCTTGTATTATTGAAAGTTAGAACAGTGCAGTCGCGTTAATCCGAATTTCTTGGGGCTTTAAAAATTGAGTTCGGATAAAACGCCTTATTTTACATGCACCGAGGCCTGAATGGGAGACAAATTTAAAACGAAATTCTTAAAAATTCGGATTAACCTGGTTCGAATTAACAAGGAATATGGTCTTAAAAATCAAGGATTAGAAACTTTTCCAAAGCAACGCGTCGGAGCGTCTTAAGCAAATCTCCGAAACATGTATATTTATATCTGAAATGTAAGAAGCCGTAAATCATAAATCTTACTAGCTTTAAATTCTTTTGATCCTCTGTGATAGAATAAAACCAAGTTAAAAAGTGTCTTAACACCTCTCTAACATAAATGTCTCTGAAGATAGGTGAGGGTTTGTCATCAGACAAATAGTTTTCTTTAATACAAGCGATTTTTCTAAAATTTGAGCATAATTTCTTGAAAATTTACTAAAATTGATATTTCGGACATATTGTTGTACAGCCGAGTCGCTTTAATCCGAACCAGGTTAATCCGAATTTTTAAGAATTTCGTTTTAAATTTGTCTCCCATTGAGGCCTCGATGCATGTAAATTAAGGTGTTAAATCCGAACAATTTTACCCGAACTCAATTTTTAAAGCCCCAAGAAGTTCGGATTAACGCGACTGCACTGTATCAAGAGTTGCTTATCATTTGAAAAACCCTCACCTATTCTTGTAGAGAAAGACTTAAATTACAAAGCTGATAAGTATGTCTTATCTAGATATAAAATTGAAAAGAAATTAGCTCTCAAAAACCATGAAAAACCAACTAAGATTTATGATTTGGTGCATCTTAAATTGACATGTTAAATAATCAAGATTTAAACAAAAGAGCACCTTTAATGATGAAACATTATGATTGATGTTGGCTTATTTCATTTCATGAAAGAAATTCTTTACAAAAATTATAGAATTAAATTAAGTGTTAAGATGTTTCATAAAATTTAAAAATGTGAATAAAAGATTAAAAATAAATTGAAATAGATAACTTTATTTAAAAAAAATATATAAATTGAATTGATTTCGTTACATGCAATTAATTATCGTAAAAAGTAAGTATAATCATCAAAAAAATTAACTAAATAAAAAAAATTATTAAATATGACAAGAAAAATAATATCTAAGAGCCAAAACAAGAATTCATCAAAAAAACAAAATAAGAATCATCTGGTATTGTTGCTGATATAATCGCATAATAATTGTGAAATTCTTCCATTGTAACTACGCCATCAGCTTTACCAGGCGTGTCAAATGAATCCAAAAAACTTCTCAATGCCTAAATTTAAACAAAAAAAAAGTTTGAAAATTAAAATTGGTTTAAAATAAAATGAGTATGTGCGTACTTGTTCGATTGACCAAGTACCATCAATACACTTTGGATGTTTTTTGGCTTGTTCAAAATAAACAACACGAAAATCTTCGATTGATAAAACACCATCATTATTGACATCTAATTTTTTAAAAGCTTCATCAATCGCTCTAAGTCGTTTCTCAGGTAATTGAGGTCTTAAAGCAGTAACAAATTCTGTGTAATCAATTTTTCCATCTTTTTTAGTGTCAAAATCACTGAATAATTTTCGTATTTCGGCTTCGGTTAAATCAGTTAGTCCCAATTGAAATAAACCTTGTTTAAACTCGTGATAGTCTATTTTTCTTGAATGATCTTTGTCCATTGATTTGAATAGATCATTTAGAAATGTTTGCCGTTTAGACGCTTTTGATTTAAGCAAAAAAGCTCGGATTAATTCAACGCTCATTCTTTTTTCTTTTAATTTAATTTTTTATTATTTTATCAAACGATCAAAAGCAATTTATATTCACACTAAATACTTTTTTTTTTTTTTCTTAAAAAAATTTCCTGTTTTTCTTTTAAATGAAAAAAAATATTTTTTAAATTTTAATGATTTATAAACATAAAAACAAAAAAAAAGGGAATGAATTAAATAATTAAAGCTACTTAGATAAACATTTTAAAAAAATTGAACTTTATTAAAAAAAAAAGGGAAAAGAAAAGTAAGTATAATCACCATAAATGAGTAGTTGTGTTGTTGCCGTGGGTTTCATTCTTTATTTTTTTCAAAAAAAAATAAAAACAATACATCCCACATTAAATCAGACTATTTAAAATAGGGCTTGAATACTTTTGCTTGAAAAAAAAAATTTTGAGGAGCAACTCTATGATGATGATTTAAATCCACATTAATAAAAAATTTCTAATTACTGAATCAGAAATAAAAAAATGAATAAATTTTTTGATTAAAAAATAGAAAGTATGATAAAGTCGCATAATACAAGATCTTGTTCAAAAAAAATATGATAAGATTTTTTGATAACTTTTTCTGGTGCCTTGATAATTAATCATTTACAGAAAGCGAAAAAAATAAAAATTTAATTTTGAAATTAGTCTTACGATAATCGAGGATTTTAATGTTGTTTCAAGTTGAAAAACTCTTGAGTAAATATTTATAATGTTGAAAACCAATAATTGGATCAACTGGGCTAAAATGGGAGTGCTAATATTTAAAATATAGGGAAATATGCATATTATAAATCTTCTAGTCACCTTCTAGATGATAAAATGTCAATTCGAATCTTTCATTACCGCATTTATTACAGCATTGTTCAAAAATAATCTAGTTTAAACGTTTTGGTTCGAAACTCAAGTCTTCTGAAGCGGACTTCATACAATGTCCCTAGACCCTAGCATGGACTGCTTATTGGAAATTTGAAAAAATCCGGAAATCAAATTACCGTAAACCCCCTCTATTTGTATCCAGTAGTTTTTTTTAAATATTTTGATAGGTAAAGTATTGTTTCAAAATCTCATATCTTTAGTTTATAGACTAGGTTGAGGGGGTTAGAATGAGGTTTTTTCGAGCCATTGATATAAAGAAATTTAAACCTAACCGAATGTTAAAGACCAAATTTTCTGGGTACGAATAGAGGGGGTTTACGGTATGTGCCAATCAAGTTAAAGCCACCATATTTGAAGAAACAGTAGTCAACAACAAGTAGAATAGTTTTGCTACGACATTCTATACAATCTGGCTTTGAATAAAGCCCCTGGAAAAATTAAACAGACGAGAATATTTTTACAAGAGTAAAAGAGTGGTACAACCCCCGATTATCTAAGCTACGATAGCTTTACTGGAAGACCCAACAAAGAACCAGTAAAAATTTTTGTATTTTACGAACCCGAGGCCGGACTAGATAACTGCAAAATAAAACTTAAGCCTAATAAATACTTTAAATACATAAGTGGATTATTATTCCCCAAACGCGCCGAGGTAACAAGAGCCGAAAGAAAAAAAATTTAAAGGACAAATTTTGTCCTTTAAAAACACTATTTTACCAGTTTGAATTTTTGCAAGATAAAAACAAGAACAAAAGCTAGATCGCCTAAAGGGTTTGAAAATATTTCTATTAAAAATTCATTAAAATAATATAGTTTCAGTTTAATAAACGTGCAATTTTGCATAAATCATACACTTCCTTTAGGAGTCAATGATTTCAAGATAATTTTGTTATTTATATTAATACAGTTCATATTTGAAATAATAGTTGACATGCTCATGAGATTTGCTTTCGACATACTGTTGTATTTTTTTAGAGCAAAGTTTGTGGTGTCGCTAAGACGCACAGAAGCAATCACTTAGAAAATAAATGTTTTAAAAAAAAAAATTCTGCAATATCCGTAAAAAAAGTTTCCGATACTAAATAACTTTTACCGCTTGTCGAAAAAGTAAAATTTTGGCTTGATAAATTGATTAATTTAAAATTTTTGAAATATTTTGGTTGTTAAAAATATAATTTTATCCCGAAAGAGTTTTTCAAAAATAAAAAAAAATCAGCCTTTGAGGATTTCAGTTTTACGTTAAATGATCCAGGGACTAGATAAAGAAAAATAATATTTCTTCGAGCTAAATTCTTATCCATCTTAAAAATCAGCATATTCAATTTAAGACACATTGATGGGACACATGCAAAAGGAAGGATAAAATGCTCATGCTGACTTGTTTTATCGAATCTAATTTCAAACTTTATGGGTTAAATTCTTTTAAAATACACATTTTTTTTATTAAAATAAAGGAAATTAAAACTCATGTTTTGGAGGACAGTCTACCCTTTTAAAAAGTCAGCTTCCGTTGTTTTTATTTTCGTTAAAAGAAAGCAGGATAAAATGTTTTTTCTTGTAAAGTTAAGAGAGAAAATTTATCATCAAAACTAATCAAAATTTGTCTTTCAAATAGAAAATGATTTGAAATTGAGACGCTCATTCTAAAAGATACAAAGAAATATGACAGTTTCTAAGAAATGATTTAATTCATTTAAATAATAAAAACAAATGTTATCTATTTATATTTTCTAAAATTATTCTCTATGTTATTTACGCAAATACACACATAAATACTAGAAATATGAAAAAAGATCTTTTTGATGATCTTTAAAAAAACATAATCGGAAAATAAAAAAGATTAATTTGATGGATAACCAGTACAGTCAACCCTCGTTAATCCGAACAAGAAAATTTCAGAAAATTTCATTCGGATTGTCGAAAAATCGGATTACAGAGACAAAAATTCACAGATTTAGCATATTTTATTCAAAAAATTTATTCGGGTAAAAGAGGTTTTTGGATTATCGGACTTCGGATTAACGAGTTTTGAGTTAATCTCTTATAGTAAACTATTTACAGGCATTGGGCCGGTTTATCACTTCTTTCGTTCCAGCAAAAAAAAAGTGATATTAACGAATATTTTTATTTTTGAATGAATTCTACTTTTTATATCTGATTTTTGAATTTTGATATATCTATGTCGTGATACATCCAAGCAATGACTGTAAATGTATTAATAGGAGTTATTTCTGCACAAATAAATTTTTTTTGAACGAAATACTATTTTTTAAGGATTTTTATAATTCTTTTGACATAACATATTTAAACTATGAACCCGAAAACCACGTATAAAACCAACTTTTGCAACCAAATGTTATACTGCTTTATTAACATATTTTAAAACATAAAAAACATGGGTACATGGAACTAGATAAAATACCATTTTTACGATTTTCACCAGAGTATTGCTATACAGATATATTTTTCTCAGTTGATCATGATCCGAGCCTCAATGGCAGCTTTTTAGCTTTCAGACTATACCTTCAAATTAATTATTGTTTTTTTCTTGTCATCAGGACAAAAATGTTTAAATAAAGCACGATTACATTGTTCTGCAAAAACCTGAAGGGAAAGGCCAAAATTTTTGATTTTTTACACCGATGAAAAATATGTTTCGGACTTGAACATGTTGGTGAAGGGTCTCAGGACGAATGGAATCGCATAAGAATAAGGCGAATTTGGTGTGGCACGTTTTCTAACGATATACAGCACCTAGGACATTTCGAAATCTCCACATTACTAATTTCTAACGATCAAAGGCATAAAATATGAAAAAGAAAGGTATGCTCCTTACCTGGGATACACATATGAAAATCATGTCTATGACTCTGTAAAATAAAATAAGATTTGAAAAAAATTGAAAAAAATTAACATAAAATTTTGAAATTTCAAAAAAAATTAAATCGACCATCTCAGCCCGACTTTTTACGTAGCTCTCCCAATCAAACGATAAAATTGTGTTACGATTTTTGAAACTCAAGAATTTCACGGAGTCATTAACATATTTTTACACGAACCAAAACTGCAATGATAAACAAAACCACACAAGAAACACATTCTATTGATTTTATCCAAATTCTAGAACAAAAACTACAACAAGATCTAATTGCGCACAATAAAGTTTTAAAATGGGCCAAAACAATACAAAAAAGAATCGAAAACACTCAAGCAAAACTCGATACCTTAAAACGACCCAAACCTTGTACAACGGATGACAGAAAACAAGTAGAAACAAAAAGTAAAATACCGGTACCTTCGAAAACCTTGTCAAACAACGAACAATCAATTAAGTCATACGTGCCACAACAAAAAACAAATCAAGACAGTAAAGCAAACGAAATCAATTTTGGCAAAATATCGAATTTATTAGTCGGTTCAGATAAAATTATCCGAACAGCAAACGAAATCGAGAAAAGTTCAAGTCCCGAGCAGCGTTTAACAGACTGGAAGATTACAAAAAAAATCGACATTTTTGGCATAAACAATGACACAGTAATCGAAATCGTTGAGCAACTACTGGATAAAAGACTAGATCAGTTTGACGAAAATATCAATTCATTTAAAACGAGAATGACAAACCATGAAACCGAAATAAACAAGTTGAAAGAAAGCGTTTCCAAGATCGACAGTTGTTTGGACAAAGCTATTGAAAAAATCGGTGAATTTAATGATAAAGTCAATAATAGAATAACCGATTTAAACCATAAAATCGACGCCAAACAAGAAGAGATCAAAAACCTTCTCCTTCTTATTTTGAACAACAAAACAAACCCAAACCCGTCAAGTCCCGTGAAATGATAAGATCAGTAATGAGCATCATCAAAAAAGAAGAATTGTGACTCTCATCCCATTTGTTTCAAATTACTGTTATTTAAATATTTTTTATTTTTTATAACAATACATTTTATAGAAAAACAAATTGTAAATAGGAATACTTTTCACTCAAATTTTACTCAAAATCTCTTCTGTATTTTTATTTTTTTCCTTTCTTTCATCTTTGTACAAGACAATTGACAATTTTGGTTTAAATTTTCAACAGTACGCTCTATTTATGGGCGTACTGAAAATGTGGCCCAACAAGTGGCCTTAGCTCAAGATTTAATAAATAAATAAATAGACTCTGTAAAAGATGAAAAATTTGTTTTTAAAAAATTCCAGCCTGTATAGAGTGTTAATGCCGTGAATCGGTCCATGGCGCAAACAAACCGTTTAGAAGAGCAAACATTTGCGAGCCAAGGCGAGTACGGTTAGCAGCAAAGCTTCATTAATACGAACAAGCTTTATCCCCTTGACCCACGTGTGTTTTTTTTCCTACCTGAGTCAAAAAAAATAAAAAAGAAACTCAATCTGACCGCTTACAATCAAAGTGATTATTTTATCGATTTGAATCACTTGAAAAAAAAATAAACCAGTCGAGTCATTAAATATTGTAAATCACTGTTAATTTGTTTTAAAAATATAATAATAAATAATTTCATAATAATTGAAAATGACTCATTATTAAGTTCATATTTCTGTTTTGTTTTTTTGTTTTTTTAAATCTCTTATTTCTTTGGTTTTTAATCTTTTTTGATGTAATTTTTTAGTATTAAAATTTGATGCTTTGTTGTCTCCTAATCGTCAACAAAAAATACGAACATTTCCAAAGTCTTAGTTAATATTATTAGTCAAATAGTAACTAAGAATTTCTCAAGTAAAAACTCATATTTGTTAAACTCATGTTCATATTCAAGTTTTTTTAACAACGATACCAAAATAAATAATATCTAATTTTTCTTTTTTTTGTCATTTATTAATTTTTTTCTTTGTTTTAATGTAAATAAAATTTTCAAAAAATAAAAAAAATCAATTTGTCATCGAGTTAAATATTTGTTGGGTATTTTACTTGCGTCTCGCAAAATTTATTTTTGTTCTTCCGGTTTTTATTTTTCGTTTTAAAGGAAATTAATTAATTTAAAAAAAAAAATATTCTTCTTAAAACGATTCCTCTAATATCAAAAGCTTTTTGTTATGATTAAAAAACGAAGCTTCTAAACAAAAAAAAATCTTAAAAGCTTAGTTCTTTCGCTGATCAAGTTAAAATGAACCAAACAAACTCAAATATTTGATAATCACATTTCATTAAACTTAAAATAAGCTTAAATTCGAAATTGAATTTCTAAGCTTTAAAGCAATAATTTTAGACTTAGAGATCATTTTTAAAACTAACTCTTAATAAAGCTGTTAATGTTGATACACTTTTGGGAATCTCCTACAAATTTTTATTTTAAATGGAAAATAACGAAAGTCTCATTATATTTAAATGAATTTGAAGTTTTCGGAAAAAGACAGAAACTATTAAAATTCTAATAAAATATTAAAAGTTAATTTGACAGTTACTGGATTTCAAAGTCAGTTTTTATTAAAGAACTGAACAAAAATGAATATTAAATTTTAAATTAAAATATAACAATTTGAATAAAAACAGTTGTAATTTAATTTTTTTAACATAAAATTACACTCTAAACATCTGTATAGACGTCAAGATGTCTATAGACATCTCGACGTCTATGCATATGTGCATTTTGCCGAAGAAGTCGCACCTTCTGAATATACTTTATTAGTAGAAATTGAATTTAAAAAATAATAATGAAAAATAGAAAACGCTCGTGATAACCTTATTTTAAACATACTGACAATGAACTCAGTAATATTCCTTTATTGAAATTGGTGGTCTTTTATTTTTTTATTTTCACATCCAGTACTGAAATCTCAACCAGGCATTTTTATGCTTAAGACTAACGTAAAGGCGCGATTTCTACGACATGTCGTTAAAATCGAATTGAAAAAAAAAATCCCATCTTTTAACATTGGAGCGACATGTCGTTAAATTCGAAATTCGATTATAACGACATGTCGCAAAAATCGCGCCTTTACGTTATATGCTCTACTAGGTCTATTCTTATGCGATCATTATAGAAAATGAGCAATTTTAACCCAAATTCACATCAAATTATTTCATATATTCTAAATATTTTGAATACCTTTTCTATGAGCTGCAAGATCAAAAGAGTTTTTTCAATACTAATAAGCTATTTTTATTACAGTCTACTCTCGATTTTGTTTACCCTGATTTTGTGAAAATCACTATTTTGTTAAAACAAACTTAGTTCCTTGCTTAACATGAATACTTTTACATGGAAATGCCGTTCGATTTTGTGAAATTTGATTTTATAAAAACTTACTTTTATTAAAGAAAAAAAGTCAACGTTTTGCTCAACTTCTAATACTTTTACATGTTTAATGAGTTTGATTTTGTTTAAGTTTTTTTTCATTTTTGTTATCTCATTTAATTTTCGAAAATGGTTCCCTAAACAATAGACTTAGACACAAAAAAAAAATTTTGGATGACCTCGAAAATTTCGATGGTTGAAAATAGAGAGAAAGTGACGCCATACTCAATCAAATTGCTCAATGCTTTAGAAATATTTGATGCCTTGATGAACCCACTGATTAAAAAGACTTCGTTCAAGCTAAAATGAGTGACATTAGAGGTAGTTTCTCAACATATTACAAAGAGTCTACTTAGTATGAATTTATGACAAAGTTTACAAAAGAAAAATTAGTTTTATTAAAAGAAAACTTAAATTCTAATTTTTGAATCATGTAAAATAAATATATAAATTTATAAATAAATTTTTACAACTCCCAAGAGGTTTCACAAAATCGAGAGTAGACTGTACCAAGCAATTAGTGCTGGGAATCGACTGCACCGATACTGGGAAAAAAATTGTCGACTCCACGCGAGAGGCTGTGATTTTTTTTTAATTCATCTAAATTTTAATTAATTTTTTTCTAGATGAGATAAATTCAATCTACAAAATCTTTAACTTTTAACTTATAACAATTTTGCTACACCTTAGATACATGTCTGCAAAAACTCTGCAATCCAATCGCATTTTTAATCTTTTTTAGTGACGTGCAAAATGTATAAAAAATGCAGAAATTTGCAGACAGTTATCTAAGTTGTAAAAAAATTGTTTAAAATTGTAGGATTTTGTAGATTGAATTTATCTCTAAAAAAAACCTCGCAGTCTGATTTTAGCACAATTCGGAAGATCTATCCCTTACCATTTTCAATGAAAAAATCTATCAACAAAACTCTGTGGCTTTCTTATGTATAACGATAGGCGACAATCTATCATTTGGGTCATTAGTCGATGGCATAAGAAGAAATGTTTTTCATGACTCAAAATAGTGGCGTAGTGAAGTTCATAACAAAATAGCAATAGCAATTATGCAGTTTTCAGAGAATTTGCAGAGTTTTTTCTGATCCTTAATTTAGATTAGACGGTTATACTCCAAGCACCTTGTCTAACGCTTATTTGGTCATTGTCCAGTTTTCTCATACCTCTTAGCCTTCAATCTAGCAATCAAAATTTTATCCTTTTAACTTTTAAAGTTTTTTTAATTTTAATTTTCGTCTTAGACTTATTTTATTTTTTTTATGCTGAAGGAGCACTTATTCGACCAGTACTTTTGATAAAAATGCCGTTCGCCGATGCAACAAGACAAGAGAAGATTACGAAATAACAATTTTCGGATTAACAAGATTAGACTTGTGTAATTATTTATTCAATTTGAGTCTCGGTTGGTTCAAAAAAAGAATGATTCTAAAAACAAGTACAACATGTCTTTAAATTATTACCGTAAACTCTTGTCTATAACTGTGATGGTGAATGATTGGAAATATCCATCCATCTCTATTAGAGTTATAGGCACGGTAAAGACAAAGGCCTACAAAAATTGTGAACATTCTAATTGAAAAAACAAAAGCGAACAAAGAAGCAAAATATTTTACGCCCCTTAAGACGTACAGTGCTCGTCATTGACGAATTAAATAGTGGAACGTTCACAGAAAGGGTTATATCCTTAAATAGTGAAAGCTTGAGTCTTCTTTTTTTTTAATTTTCTTTTCCGTTCGGCGAACGTACATCAAGGTGCAAGTGATGCTGACATATTTTTTGATGTAAATTTCTTTATCAGGAAATTTTGTGAATAAAACCACTAACGCTTCTTGGAAAATATAATTGGGTATAACGTACGTTCGCTTGTTCCTATTAACAATTTTCCTAAAAAATTTGGTTTCAAAATTATGTAGGGAAAATAAAATAAATTGTTTAGTGCATTGAATTAAGTTCTCACGATTTTTCTATTTTCTAATATGACAGTTTTATATTGAAATATAAAGCTCAATTCTTTTTTTCTATTTTTTTAATTCGGAACAATCGCAAATGAAAGGATTTAAAACAAGAAAAATACATTTGGCTTTTGTAATATAATATAATGATTTATATTTTTTAGAGATACTGGCTTAAAGAAGAGATTACAAAAGTTCCTAAATAAAAAAATAAATTCTCTCAATGAAATTCGGTTTTTATATTTTTACTTAAAATCTTGAATGTTTAATAAAAAAATAAAAAATTTAATTTATTAACAGAGTAAACCCTTGGGTTTATAACAAATTAACTTTCAAAAAAGAAAAAAAAAAACGAAAATTATTTTTAACTATAATTAATATAATAATGTCTAAAAACAAGTCCATTAAATTATATAATATTAGAAAATTTTTTTTTTAAATAGATTCGGTTCGAAATTTAAAAAAGGACCTTTTGAATTTAAGTTGTCACTGAAGACACAATTTCCCCCGGGAAAATCTTAACAATAGCAGTAATTTATTGCTGGTAAATTTTTCCACATGAGGCCTAAACAATCAGTTTATCAAAATCTAAATTCTAGTTGTATAAGTTCAATTCTAATTTCAGCAAATCCCGTGTAGACATCCTGTTTTAAGATTTTTTCTAATTCATTAAATTCAATAGTTCAATTAGTGAAAAAAAAAAAGTTTATGTTGACAATCGACTAATGAGTCAAATGGTCTAAAACATTAACAGAAAGTTTTCATTTGGATTTAGTTGCAGCTAAAAATTAAAATAGAGGTTGAAAACGGTAAAAAAGGGCATCTCCTCTTAAGGGACCCGTAATACCCATATTTTTTATGCATCTGAATGAATAAGATAAGATCCTCTACAAATCTATGGAGTTACGTTTAAAACTAAACAATTTTTACGTTTGTCTTGTTATAGTTGATATCTGATCATAATATTAGGGTCTTTCAACTCATGTTTAAGGGAAAGCACCTCATTGCAAGGGTATACGGTGTATGTAGGATAAAACAAAATTGAAAATTCGACAAGATGATAAGTTTAAATTTTGAATTTTTTGATTGTAAATATATTTAAAATTATGGAAAATTTTGATGGAAATTTTTAATTTTTAATGCTGTTTAGTTTTTAATACTGGAAAAAAGGACTCAGAGCAACAGCAGCAACCCGCGAAATATGTCAAGTAGAAGGTGAGAATGTTATTAAAGTATGAAATTCACAAGCTTGGTTAAACAAGTTTAACAGTGGTGATACTAGCTTTCGAAGGAAGAAGAGGTCTGGAAGACCAGGAAGCCCTGCGTATTGCGGTAGAGAGCAAACTCCAAGTTAGTACTCGCGAATTATCAAGTGACCTTAGAACTTCACAGTCGACCATATTTCGTAACCTTAAGTTGGTCCATAAAGTGAATATACGCTGTCAAGTTGTTCCACACGATTAGAAACCTTTTGAAATCCAACCCCGTATCGAAATATATAGAAAACTTATCTAAAATCCTCTTGATTGTCGGTTTTACAGAAGGGTAATTACTCGCGATGAGAAATGGATCTTTTTTTGGAAATACTGATGACATAAACCATTGGATAAATACAGATCTTTATTGTGAAAAATTAGAACGAATGTATACTTCACTTCAAGAAAAATACCCTTCTTTGATCAACCGAAAGCTTGATTTGTTTCTTCACGATAACGCAAAAATGTATTCCACGCGAAAAACCATGGCAAAAGTTGAAGAGCTTGAAGGGATTAAACTTCTCCCTCATCCAGCATATAGCCCAGACCTTTTCCCTTCTGATTATCATCTTTTTCACTCTATGGTTCATTTCTTTTGAAGGCCGAGTTGGCCGAAGGCTAACTAACCAAGGCCGAGTTAAAGCTGGGTGCCTTGAGTTTTAGCTCAAAAATCCAGGAATGGTACAAGAGAGGAAACGAATTGCGAGCTGTCAGAAAGCTTAAGTCCAATCACCCTAATAAATAATGCCCCAATTTATTTTTTTATTTTTTTACTTTCAAAATAATTATTCATGTCAACCTCTTAATCCTTAAACGTCCGCTTATTCAATTTTCGTGATATCAAAAAACATTTCTACGGAAAAAGATCTAATTAGTTTTTTGAATATTTACCTATACCAACAAGTTCCTCATATTTTTCTCCTCTAGTTTTGTTATCCTTAAAAATTTTATTAGATCTACTAGCTTTATTTGAGTTAAAATTGATAAATTTTAGTTTAAGACTTTTTATAAATTTTCTAAAATTTTAGAAGAATTTATGAACATACGAACGTGAAGTTAATTTTTAAAGGAATATCCGTACATACAGGAGTACAATGATTAGATATTCACTAATGATAACTGTTTAAGGTGGTTAAGGTTTATATAAAGGCTCTCTAAAAAAAATTCTAAAGACTAGAAAAGTTTTTTTCAAAATTTTCACCAAACTAGACTGAAGAACTAGACAAACGGAATTTTTCTTTTTATGTACTAGTTCAATTTGAGAACTTGAATTATAATTTAATCGAAATAATTCCGTTTATCACTTCCCACATACATAAATTTAATCTATAAATATTACACCTTATATCAGATGTGTGTTTTATTTTAATTTTAATAAGTAAATTTATCAAATTTAAATAACACATAAAATTTCTTGAAATTTCTTAAAATATACACAAGAAACAACAACATTTTTGTTTTGTTTCACGGGCAAATAACTCAAAATTAATACAGCCAACCCAACAAAAAAAAAGAGAATAATAAATAAGTTTATTTAAATTTTTATTAATTTCAAAAATGAATTGGTTTTTGGTTAAAAAAAAAAAAAAGAAAAAGAAATTAAAAATATTTATATAATTTAATTTGTCACAATAATAATTAGTTAAAGTAATGTTTAAAATTCCGCTTAAATCAAGTTTTTTTTATTTTTCAAGAAAAAAAAAAAACAAATTTTTATTCAATTTTTTTATTTTTGTTAAAACGATTTTTATGATTGAATTAACAACTAAACGATTGAATTCACTTCCTTATCGGTTTTAAGTATTTCTTTGGATTGAATTTTTACGACTAAATAAAAGAGAATTTTCTTTTTTGAGTGTTTCATTTGAGAATAAAGTTGAATTATCACTTATATTCAATTTGGCCATACTTCTTGTACGTGAACTTTTGGGTCTAAATAATTCATTATTGTACGATTGAGTGTTTATTAGCGTACGATCGATTGAATTTCTCGATGGTGTGTATAAATTCTCTTGACCATCGTCTTCGTTTCTCGAATTATTTCTTGACGAAGGTACATAACCAATTCGCGGCGTTACAACCCGTGTGGGATTAATTTGATTCGTTCGTTTTATACGAAAATCGGGTTCATTTGTCATTATGTTTTGTTTATTAAACAATATGGATTCTTTTTTTCTTGGCTTTGGTATAGGCACTTGTTCAGCTCGACTATCTGAATTAGATGAGGTGTTTAGATTAAAAAAATTGACTGATTTTGTTAAATTATTTTCTAGTTTATCATTTTCGCCAGGAGGAGTAGCAGAATTTTGTATGTGTCTTCGAGACGATTTGGGTCGTATCTTAAGTCGATTGTCCTGACAAAACGACTCTCTTGAGCTTGGTCTTGATATAATTGAACGTTTATCGAAATCCGAATCCTCTTGTATGTTCACTTCATCATTATTCGATGAGCCAGTGTCATAAGCTGACGGTACATATGATCGATTGTATCTTATTATCTGACGTTCTTTAATAGACGGAGGATTTTTATGCTCATCGAAATTTGATTTAATATCAGTTGGTAATCTCAATCGAGATTGTGGTCGGTTAAATGCGGCCTCTGAGCTTAATGATAAATCTATTGATTGTCTGTGAGTTCGACCTGATCGAGGCGTACTTTGGATTTTTTCTCTCACTTTGTCTCTGTACGAATGAGATCCATTAGTTAAATGTTGTTCGAATGAAAATTTTTTATCAGGAATTTCAGGAAAATGCATTTTAATAAAACATCTTAATCTTTAAAACAAAAAAGTTTGATGTTTATAAACATGTTCAAATTTTTTAAAGTGGTGTATAAAATAATGTTTTGCCCTTGAATATGAAAATAAGAATCGAATCTGGAGACTTGCTTACTTGAAATCCAGTACCTGATCTCAAAAGTTAATTTTTTTGAGTTAAATAATGAAAGTTTATTCGAAACATGTAATAACAAAGTGATGACGAAATAAATTTTCTAAGTTTGCATTAAAAGAAGCTCTTAAACTCAAGTTAAATTAAATTTTTTTTAGAAAAAAAAAATATTGAATTTTTAAGACTAGGCGTTCTCTCCTTGCCAATGTAAATAAATACATTTGATTTTGCTGTCAAGTCTTAAAAAAATTTCAAAATTATTACTTTAAACACAACTATGGTTCCTACATGGTTTGAAAATAAAATTCAATTATAATTTTTATCAAAAATCGATTGGCCTTTCTAGTGTTAAAATTACTATGCGTTGATAGATTATTTGAATTTGAACATTTAGTTCCAATAAATAGTACAAAAAAATATACCAAGCTTCGATATAATCTCATAAATAATTCAAGATCTCATTATTCTGAAAATGGAAACATATATGTTATGATGTACAGATGCTCTGATCGAAAGTATTAGCAAGTTAAAGTTCCAGATACTGCACTTCTAACAAACAAATGGCGTACCCTAGACTGTAATGTAAAATCGAAATCCAGTAAATTACAATTTACTGCTCTTGAAAAAAAGACGTACACCGTACCGTACCGTACCACCTTACCGTTTTTTTAAATTTTAATATTTCTAAGTTTTTTTTATTTTTCGGTATGGGGTATTGTACGCCTTTTTTCAGGAGCCGTGCAGTATGACTTTTCATAAATTGTAAATTCGCAAAAAGTTAGTAACTCTTTAGAAAAGACTGTATTCTCGCGGAAAAATAACGTTCCGCTCGGAACGCGTCTAGAATGGTCTTTAAAAACAGACTTACAGGATCGTTTTTAGAACGAGTCCAATCTTATTAAATAAATTGTTAATGGAACATTATTTGCTAAGTAATTTTCGTTAAGTCTTGTCTTCCTAAGGACTATCAAGCTTATCAAATCGTGAAAAGAAATAAAACTAGCATAGAAGTAAACGGTCTGAATATTCAAAACGGTTTCTGAATGGTCAAAACCAAAAACCATTTTATTTCGGAACCAAGATGAGCCTCCAATGGTTTTAACTATTTTAATCTAGATTTAAACACAAGGGGTTTCTAATGAGGGATATTTTCTCGAGTTTGAGTTTGAAAATCTACTTATCTCAATTATAATAAAGTAAGTTGAGTCAAAAGAAAATTAATGCAGTGATTGTGATGAATCCCAACACCTCTATTGACTAAATTTAATGTAAGATACTCAAAATGATAGAATACTTTGAATAAAAAAAAATTAAATTTATTTTAATTTTTTATGAATATGGCTAGAAGAAAAACTCATGTCAAAGCAATCCACTTATAAATAAACATCATTATATTTTTAAACTTATAAATAAATTTTAAATCTAAAAGAAAAAAAAACTTCTTATAAGCATTTAATTACTTAAAAGTTGATAAACAAGCGAAAAAATCGCTTTTCTAACTAACACATTCTAACTAACAAAAATTAAAATAATTCAAGTTAATTTGGTTGAAAAAATTCATGCTGTTTCTTTACCATGCTAAAGTTTCTAAGTCTAATTTGTTTATGAAACAAATAAATTCAAAAATATCTTGAAAATAATAAGAAAAACTTAAAGGCTTTGAGCATTTTTTTTCGATTTTCTTTTCTTAATAATTTTTTTTTTTGCAAATAAAAAAAAAAAGAAAAGTTTTAAAATAAAAAAATTGTTAACTTTTTTTGCTTGTTCTTGTTGATGTGATAACAAACTTACCAGGTATTATGATTTCAAAAATATAAGAAATTAAAATAATTTTTTTTGTTAATGTGACTTGAACATGCACAAGACCAACTGAAAACAAACCCTTCTGAAAACACCAACAACAACAAAAAAAACCATAATTTCCAATTTTTTATTTCCAAATAAATTTGTCATTTAAATTTCTCGATTTTTTTTTCGATCGATTAAAATAATTTGATTAACGCAAGTAGGTATACTTGTTCTATTTTTCAGCTAAATCTTGAATTGCGCATTCAAGTTTTTTATTTTTATTTTTTTTTTTTATGGAGATTAAGGTTGTTGTTATTTTTTTCAAGATAAACTAAAATCAATATGAATAAAGACGTAGGATACATTATGCCGTTTTCAAAAAAAAAATATATTAATGTAACAAAAATTTTTACATGATTTAAAAGTTGAAAAATGAATTTTGAAATAAAAAAAAAACAACTTTTTTTAATTAAAAATTATTTCCACACCTAAAGAAGTTTTAGTTTATTCAAATTATGTAAAATAAACGACCTGTGGTTATCTTTGATTTTATTAATTTTATCATTTTAACGTAAAAGCTTGATTTTGACTTTGAGTGACCTATTTAGCATTAGCATCCTTAAGTTTGCGACTGTTTTAAAAATTTATCGTAAAAAATAGCTTTTGAATTTGAGTGAGGTCGAAATGGATTGGTATTCAACATTTAGGGAAACGATATGGATGATATTTTTGAAATAAATTAATTTGATAAAATCAAGTATTTATTTATTAAAAAACTATTCTTTTTCTTTCGATAAAACAAAAATAATTTGAGAACGAATCGAAGACTTGGAGCCTAAATATTCGGATTTATAAGCTTTTTTTGCCATTTCAATCAGCTTTTCTCGTTCTTGTTTGTCTAATGCATTTACCAAATCATGTAAAATTGAGGTTTCATCTTCGATCAATTCATACGGACGACCGAAATTTTGAACTTTTCCCTGACTCAAACACTTAAAACATTAAAAAGTATAAAATATCAGATAAATAATGGGAGTTAAAACAAGAAATTGAAGTTATTACAAGAATGCGATCATTGTCGATAATTGTATGCAGACGATGAGCTATTGTTATAACAGTGCAATCTTTGAAACATTCTCTAATTGCATCTTGAACCAACGCATCAGTTCTAAAAAATAAATTAAAATTAAAAAATATGAAACGTTGTGTATTTCATTGAGAAAGAAATAATACTTGAAATCAACATTCGCTGTTGCTTCATCAATGATCAATATTTTAGATTTTTTGATTAATGCTCTTGCTAAACAAATAAGTTGTTTTTGACCAACACTCAAATTGGATCCAGCTTTGTGAACTTCACTTTCAAGACCGTCTTTCATTTCTCTAATGGCGTCTTTCAATTGAACCTTTGATTTTGAGATTTTGTTTATTTCAAGAGACTAAAAATTTGATCATCAAAATAAATTGGATCATTACTTGTTCTAAAGCATCCCAAAGGACATGATCAGTGTATTGATTCAATGGATCAAGATTAGTTCGAATTGTACCAATAAACAAAGTGGGCTCTTGCTGCATAAACATAGTGTAAAAAATTATAAAGTCTACCTATTTAAGAAAGACAAAATGCATTTACCGGAATAATGGATAGTTTGCTTCTCAAATCATGCAAACTTAATTCTTTGATGTTCAAATCATCAATAATGAGAGATCCATCTGGTTCAGCCATTCTAAATAATGTTTGAATAATCGAAGACTTTCCAGCACCAGTTCTTCCGACAATACCAATTTTTTCACCCGATTTAATTTTGATATTTATGTTGTTTAGAACATAGCTTAGATTTTTGTCATATCTAAATGAAACATCTTCAAATTTGATTTCACCTTTTGAAGGCCAATCACTCGGAGGTTTTCGATGTCCAATTTCTAATGGTTCTGTTTCTAACTTGCAATATTCAAAAACTCTTTCAACAGAAGTCATCTATAAAATAACTTTGATTAGAATTACAAAATTTAAGTAAGATATGACGAAAGATTTTCTCTCCTCAATAAAAAAAAGTATTGATATAATTGAAATATAAGTGAAACTACTCAAAATTTAACGTCAATGCAGCCTATGATATGACATTGTTCAATTGTAATTTGATGATATTCCGTTAAATTTTATTTAGATCTCTTAAATGATTGCTTAATTTTAACTTTTATCATACCAAATTTTCGACTTCACAACTTTGTCTAACAGTCCATTGAAAAAGACCAACCAATTGCAATAAATAAACAAGCATCAAACCAACGTCTCCAGATGTTAAATTCAAAATTTTCCATTCTTTTAATTTAAGTGTAAAAAAAACAACTTATTTTTGAATTTAAATTAATTACCTCTCAATATAATACAGCTAAACAAAGCAATAAAAGTGAATATGGTTGCAACCCAATCTTTTTGGTAAAAATAAAACATATAAATTGTGAATCAAGTAACAACTCAAGATGATTTTCAATTTAAGTTTTTGAAAAAAAATAAAATTAAGTACCTAAGCGTACTCCCAACCATCTATTAACGTAAACAAATGCTGAATTTGCTCTTGTATGATAATCCGTATGAACATAAAACTCTTCATTCAAAATTTCTTCCATATTTGCTGCTCGAATAATTGTCATACCAGACAAGGTATTGTTTACGTGTACAAATATTGGACTACGAACAATACCTTCGATTCTTTTTATTTCCATAGATGTTGCTAAAAAATACTTTCTGATGTAGATAAAAAGAACTGTGAGTGGAATAGTTGGAATTATAATCCAGTAGTTGAGAATTAATGAAATCGAAACTGATCCCAAGACCATCATGAGCACCTTTTTCAATCGTTTAGAGAATTTATTTATTTTTTAATTAACTGTAAGGCTTACGATCATAAAATCACCAACTGTTGAAGGTATCAAGTCATCTACAAAACCAATGTCTTTGGAAAATCGATTTATAATTCTTCCTAAAATAAAGAAAGATTAAAATAAAAAAAAATTAAGGCTCAACAAGTCATAACCCTTAGGAAATTTAAAAATTTATTTTCTTAAAGACATTCGTTCGAAATATCAACTATGGCTTATGACAAGATTACATTCAACGTTTTAAATTACCAATTGGATTTGTGTCAAAAAATCTAATGTTGGTCTTAAGAACTTTTTCGAACATTTCCTTGTGCAAACTGATGGCTGTTCGAGCTGATAATGTATAGAACAAAGCAACTCTTAATTTACCAATAATTATAGCGCAAACTATCAAAACTTAAAAATTTTGAGATTTTAAAATTATTTTTGAACAATTTTTAAAAAGATAAAACTTACTTGAGTAAATGATATAATATCTTTTTCTATCTGAGAAAATCTTAAGTGTAGTTTCATTTGATGGATCCCCGTTAATTGTGCTGTTAGATGATGTCAACTGATTTATCATATCACGGTCTTCTGCAGATGCCCTGAGTTAATTATAATTAACAAAAAATATTTCATTGTTTGAATAAATAATTTTTAAAGCTACCAATAAGATACCCAATAATCTGCTCCGACAATTAATGTTTGACTTAACACATAAACAAAAAAACTAAAACATGCACCAATTAAACCACCACCTGCTCTAAAATAATTAAAATAAGTTTTCCAGCTCATAGCTCCAAATGTGCGTTTTTCATCGAATTCTTTGCTTTCATCAAAATGGTTATAAGCATCGTTTTTATTCAATTCATCTTTATCCTTAAAGGTAAACTCGGTTAAAATTTCAAAGTCAAATATTTATTAATTTCGAAAAATGGCGGGAAACAAACATTCAAATCAGTATTGTCATCTAAGTCCGGTAAATAATGTGGATTTACATATGCATGTTCATCTGGAGCAATACTCATTCTATCCGTATTATCTAAAACTGATTTTCGATTTGATCGCAATGATTTACGACTCAAACTCAAATAATTTTCAGATTTTGAGTGTCTTATACTACGAATTGATTTCACTTCTTCATTGCCTTGTTCTTCAATCATTTCCATGTTAACACCAGATGAAATCAATTCTGAATAACTTCCTCTAAATTTAATTTCACCATCTTCCAAATAGAGAATTTCGTTTGCATTTGATGCCAAATGATGAACTTGATGAGTAACCAATATTTTGATTTTTGATTTCAAATATTTGTTTATGCAACTTTACAAAAAACAAATCAATCAAGATGAAAGAAGGAAATGCTTTAAAAAAATGGATTTACTTTTCATAAAGCTTTTTGGCTACATTGAAATCAACAGCACTCAATGGATCATCAAAAAGATAAATTTGAGAATCACTGTACAATGCCCTTGCAACACTAACTCTTGCTCTCTGTCCTCCACTCAAGTTGATACCCTTTTCACCAATGATTGTGTTCTCTCCATTCGAAAGGGTTTTCAAATCCTTAAAGTCGTATAATCGAAGTTTTAATTGAAAAAAGAAAAGATTTGTTTTGTAAATTTTTTACTTCGTCAAGACAACAAACTTTGATTATTTCATCGAATTTCTTTTTATCGTACGGTTTTCCGAAAAGAATATTTTGTTTAAGACTAGCAGTGAATATCCAAGGTTCTTGTGGGACATAAAAAAGACTTCCTTTAATATCAATTTCACCAGACATTTTTTGTAATTCATCTAAAAGCGAAAGTAATAGAGAACTCTTTGAGTTTCTATTAATAAAAACACACTTCTTGTATTTGTTTAAATTTAAGTTACTTTTCCAGATCCAACTGGTCCAATTACACCCAACAGTTTTCCATCAGTTACTTCGAACGACATATTTTTAAGGGTAAGTGACTCATCATTCTATCCAAAAAACAAAATTAACGCAACTTTTTTTCACTAAATAAAATAATTTTTACTTGTGACCATTTTGCGCTCAAGTTTTTAACTTTAATATAAGGATTTTTGTCTTCAGTCAAAAAATTGGCTTTACTCATTTCTTTTTCTAATAAAAAATCCTTGAACTCAACCATTAATTCTTATTTCTTAATTTTTTTATGGGAAAAAAAACTTACTTCCATTCGCTTTAAACTAACTTTTCCTCCAATTAAAAAAGTAAGCGCTTTAATAAAGAAAAATCCCATTGACTGACTAATTCTCATGTAAAAGCTCTAAATTATAATGACAAAATTAATTTTAAAATTTCTACAATCCAGATCCGGGTTTCCACTCATGAGCTTTGTCGAGAAAGAAAGAGATTTCTTATGATAAAAAAATTAATTTTTTAAAGTAACTTACAGTTGTGGCTATTCACGTGTTCCTCTTGTGAACTTTCATGAACAAATGATTTCGAAAAGCTACCATTGATTTATAGGTATCATATGAAATCTAAAAAGCTCTAGTTAAAGCTTGTAAAATTAGTTTTCATTAGATACCCATAAATCAATGTTAGATTTTCGAAATCATTTGTTCATGAAAGTTCACAAGAGGAACACATGACTGACCACAACTGACTGAAAATGTCTTATATAAGCTACCAATATTGTATAGTAAGAAATCTTCAATTCGAAGTTACATTAAAGAGTCTGCATCCGATACCTCGAGTCTGTATTCGAGTTTTAGCAGTATTTTCATTGTAAGTCCAGATTCTGGTTTTAAATTTGAAAATAAATTTTAAGCTTACCATTGCGAGAACAATGTAACTTGGAATAAGTGGACGATTCGTAAAAAATATGAAAAAAGTAACACTAGTAAAAGTGATTAGAGAAGGTAAAATTAAATCAACAATTCCATTGAACACTGAAACCACGTAAAGCAACTTTTGATATTTCATTTCATCGCTTTAGAAAAACAAAATAAAAATTTAAAAAGGAAAATCCTCTCAAAACTTACGCTCTCAAGAGTTCAACCATTTTTTTAAATGGTTCTTCCCAGCAGTACATTTTTATAATTTTAATTCCATTAAAAATTTCGCTTATCAAACCGATTCTTTTATCACATTTTTGAGATACTTTTCGACTTAAATTATTAGATTATAAAATTATCAGATTTTATGATTGTAATAGAAATCAATTTACCGTAATTTATCAACAATTTTACCCACTAAGCTTTGAATTGGAATTGAAATTCCAATTATAATAAGACCAGAGAGAATACTAACATCAACCAATTTGACGAGTATTATAACAATTGCGATAGACTCTAATGGAGAAACTATCAAATAGGACATAAAGTAAACAATATATTCGAGTTTAGTTCCATCATTTGACAGCATATTTAACAATTGACCATTGAGATTGTTACCAGAACCGGACATATTTAATTTAAAAGCCTAAAATTTTAAGATTATTTTTTTTAAAGTAATCTTGTTTAATAATACTTTTTTGTATAACAGTCCAGATGATGCAATTCTCATTTTGAATCCAATTCTAACCAATTCTAAGAAAAATGGATGATGAACAATACAATTTACAGTGACACCAATCGCTATATAGGAAGCAAAGGAAATAGCGTGCATCAAGTTGGCCGTACCCTCAAAATATCTCAATATTTGTTGTATGAATATTGGAAATAAAATTCTGTTAACTTCCTTTAAATTCAAAAAATTAAATGTTTTTAACCCGTTTTTTAAGTGATTTAATTACTTCAATAGCAAGGATAAATGTTAAAAAAGTCATTTTTAACCAATAAAGACGTATGAAACATGCTGATAGACTTGGGCTTGGTTTCTTTAGTTCTTTATTCCACTCTCTTTTATAATTGCAAATTGACATGGTTGATAAAATTATTTTTTGATTCTAATCATTACTTTTCTAATTGATCAGTTAAAAACTTGCACTCTTCATCAGGTATCGGAGAGTACAAGTCTTCTTCTTCGAGTGGACGTTGTTTGCCAAGTTTTAAAAGAGGCGAAACCCAGCTTTATTACAAAAATTTAATCATGGACAGTAAGGCAGTTTTTTTTTTATTTGAGAAATTACTTTACAAATAACTTTGAAATAAAATTTGCATTATTCAATGGACTTGGATATACTCGTCTAATTTTGTCGTCCATTTTTACTAAAAGAGAGATATTTCACGCGTAATATTTTTCTTGATAAAATTATAAATTACCTTATAGCCTGATTTATTTATGGTCAAACAATATTCCAAATGGTCCAAATTTAAGATGCCCAAAAATAATTATTTAAAAACCTTTAGGTTAAATATTAATAGAAATTGGGACTTGAAATTTGAGACTATAAAAACTAAAAAATTCGAATGTTGTTTTGAATTTCTTTAGTAAGATAAGCATTTTCTACTCCCAAAGACACAAGACCTCGGACTAATTAATGTGACTCTGAATTATTATGCAATAGTTTTTTTTTTTAATAAAATAAATGGTTTTAACAATCACATCTCACATCACAAATTTTTTTTTGTTGCTTAGATAAAATAACCCTGTATGAATCCTAGAACTAAAAAATAAACGTTTTAACAATAAATTTGATAAGTATTTTATTAGGTAATTTAAACTTAAGGTTTGGTTGTACAAGAATGTTTTTTTTTTGTTTAGAAAACTTAATTTTAATTAAACTTTAATAAAAGATAACGAAAAAAATTTCAATTTTAATTAAAAAAATTGAAAGACTAGAAAAACTTAACCTTGATAAGAAACAGTTTGGTATAAGGACATTGTATAATCAAAAAAAAGAAATTATTTATAACCAATTTTCTGAATGTTGGCAACCGAAAGCTTTTTTTTGAAGGGACAATCTTTCAGTCAATGCTTGATGCCCCCAAAAGCATTAATGGAAAGCTTTCTATATGCTTAGTTTTATGTTAGGTAAGTCGTTCAGTAAATATATAACAAAGCTTAAGATTATCGTAAAAAGAATGTAGATTTTAGGGGTCGAAAAACTTCCATTCAGATTTTGTTTATGATCATGGTAAGATTCCTGTCATTTTCCGAATCAGAACTTGAAAAGGTCTTATGCGAGCTTGTCGTTCAATACTCTTAATAGAAATCTTCTTAATCTTCTTTGAACACAAAAAAATTTAATATTTGAACCCTTTCTAAAAATATACTCGAAATGGGATTAACTATAAACTAAAAAATCCTATTGTTGTCTGGTTTCAACAACTTTTCCTTTTCAACAACTTTTCAACGCATTTATTTACATTTCCCAGGACCAACCAATACAATTTTTTTCACAAAACTTTATTTTATTTATTTACTTATTATTATGGACCAGAAACTAAATTTACCTCAATTAAATAATTTCATAAAATGAGATTATTTTCGGAAAAGTCCCGGAAATTAACTATGCAAATGATATCATTTGATATCAGCTACCTTTGCCAGCCACACTGAACCAAAAAAATGGAGACATCGTACCAATCTTACTCACCTCACCTAACAACCTTTGATTTTCTTATTAGCTAATTTAAAAAAAAAGCTTATTAACACATTAGTAATAAAAAAATTTTCTATTTTTATCTAAAAAATCAAAATCTTAGGAGTAAAGTATCATTGGTGTAAGTCTCACTTGAGTTGCTTTTAGCTTTACTTAGAGTTGTGTTTGCAGCAATTATGATGAATCGAAAAATGACGGTGAGTTCGGTACGGTAGGCAAGGCGGCTACGGTTCTTTCCGCAAAAGGTGAAAGGTCGGTACAAGTGCAGTATTATATGATAACAGCTTCGATCACTTTAAATCATATGAGATCATGAATCTTAATTTTCATTTTCAGATCAATACTTGGTCAACTGTCCCCTCAATTATCGAAATCTGCGACCCTAAAAACGCAAGATTATCATGTTTTCCTTTGGCTTAAAAGTAAAAAATTTTTCCCTTACAAATTCATGAAATTTCAGAAATAGACATTTTGAAAGACCGGTATTGTATCAGATGACATCAGATGAGCTGATATCATATGATATCATGTGACAAGTTAATTTGCTGTATTCTGGAGCACCTTATTCACCCGGTGTCTTCTTTCAAAGTGAAAACGTTATTATCTTTTTACATGGAAAAAATCATGTCTTTAGGTTAACCCTATTAATTTATTTATCCCCCACCCCCTATATTAATGGGTCGAGTAAAATAAGGGACAAATACTTTTTTTAAATAAGTTCAGCTAAGAAGTTCAATCAGTTGGAAGTATTTTGATAATTTAGATAACCAGTTTGTTCTATTTAGTAAGTTCATACAATTTAGGGGTAAACTGAAAAAGCTACAGCGGGTTCCAACAAAAAAAAATTATTTACTGATCGGTTGTCAAGCTTTTGGCTGATATTTTTTTTATGTTATTGGAGTTTTGTTACAGCATTGTGAAGTTTAGTTCAAAAATTTCAGTTCAATTTTTTAAAAATCGAAATAACTTTTTTTGCACGGGCCTTATGCTAGCTCTGCATATGTGACAAAGTGTAACAAACTTTGTTACACCATTGAGCGATCTCTGCAAAATGAGTGCATATTCTTTGCAAAATGCACACCATTTAAAAGTATTTAAATAAATGCGCAATTAGGTTGCAGAGTTTTTTGCAGAGGTCGCCCAATTGTGTAACAAAGTTTGTTACACTTTGTTACATATGCAGATCAAGCATTAGACCTATGTGAAAAAAGTTATTTCGATTTTTCAAAATTGAACTGAAATTTTTGAACTTAACTTCAAATTATGCGGAAAATATTTGTTGGAAAAATGTATCTGAATTCGGTAATTCATAGCTGTTTTTTGCCTCCAAAAAATTTCACTAGATAAATTTGAGAAAGGACGAGGGTGTTTGACGCATAAAAATAAAAATTATCGCATAAAATAAAGAACACGAATAAATTTTTGTATTTTTTAAAATTAAAAGACTCACTACTTGAGAAGCCAGGCGAGTTTAGCCTTAATTCTTTTTTTAGAAAACCTAATTTTAGAATTTTGTAAACTCCTATTTTATTCATTAGCACATTTTACGCACCTAATGCATAAAAAATCAACCTTTTATTTTATTAAAAAAATTGTCAATCTCTATCTTAATGTTTTTTTTTCTCAGAGTTAAAATAAATGTGAATTTTATCAAGTTTCGAAGTTTTGGCTAAAGATTTTAATTGGCTGGCTAAAAAAAGCTTGAGAAAAACTTAGACCTTCCAACTAGAACTCGAGATAAGAATTTTCCAAGCCTTACGGTTTATTTATATGGTGCAGGTTCGAGGATGGGAAAAAATTAAGAAATTAGCCGGTCTCAATTTAAAGCAGACAAATTAATTTAGTTAACAGGGTTCTTTATTTATTTCTTAGAAAAAAAACTCTTTAAATTTAATAATAATAAATAAAAATAAACTTAAAAAATTTCCAAAAAAATTTAAAAGAAATGTTTAGATAAAAAATTGTCAAGATAAATTTAACTAGTCAGGTGAGAGTAATTTAGCTGTTTCTGAAACTGAACATTCGGAATGGCTAGTATCGATTTCTGGACTAGAGTGAATACTGACCACTTGGTCAAGTAACATAGATGCTTTTCGACTATTTTTGTAAGCTTTTTTTGCCATTTCAACCAACTTTTCTCGTTCTTGTTTGTCTAATGCATTTACCAAATCATGTAAAACTGAGGTTTCATCTTCGATCAATTCATACGGACGACCGAAATTTTGAACTTTTCCCTGACTCAAACACTTAAAACATTAAAAGGTATAAAATATCAGATAAATAATTGGAGTTAAAACAAGAAATTGAAGTTATTACAAGAATGCGATCATTGTCGATAATTGTATGCAGACGATGAGCTATTGTTATAACAGTGCAATCTTTGAAACATTCTCTAATTGCGTCTTGAACCAACGCATCAGTTCTAAAAAATAAATTAAAATTAAAAAATATGAAACGTTGTGTATTTCATTGAGAAAGAAACTATACTTGAAATCAACATTCGCTGTTGCTTCATCAATGATCAATATTTTAGATTTTTTGATTAATGCTCTTGCTAAACAAATAAGTTGTTTTTGACCAACACTCAAATTGGATCCAGCTTTGTGAACTTCACTTTCAAGACCGTCTTTCATTTCTCTAATGGCGTCTTTCAATTGAACCTTTGATTTTGAGATTTTGTTTATTTCAAGAGACTAAAAATTTGATCATCAAAATAAATTGGATCATTACTTGTTCTAAAGCATCCCAAAGGACATGATCAGTGTATTGATTCAATGGATCAAGATTAGTTCGAATTGTACCAATAAACAAAGTGGGCTCTTGCTGCATAAACATAGTGTAAACTTTAAAATAGTCTAAACATTTAAGAAAGACAAAATGCATTTACCGGAATAATGGATAGTTTGCTTCTCAAATCATGCAAACTTAATTCTTTGATGTTCAAATCATCAATAATGAGAGATCCATCTGGTTCAGCCATTCTAAATAATGTTTGAATAATCGAAGACTTTCCAGCACCAGTTCTTCCGACAATACCAATTTTTTCACCCGATTTAATTTTGATATTTATGCTGTTTAGAACATAGCTTAGATTTTTGTCATATCTAAATGAAACATCTTCAAATTTGATTTCACCTTTTGAAGGCCAATCACTCGGAGGTTTTCGATGTCCAATTTCTAATGGTTCTGTTTCTAAGTCTGAATATTCAAGCACTCTTTCAACAGCTGTCATTAAATTTTCAACTTCACAACTTTGTCTAACAGTCCATTGAAAAAGACCAACCAATTGCAATAAATAAACGAGCATAAGACCAACATCACCGGAACTTACATCCAAAAGTTTCCATTCTAATTAAAACAGAGTTAAACGCAAACTGAAAATAAAATTTAATCCTTATACCTTTCATTAAAATACAACTAAAAAGAGCTATATATGTAAATATAGTTGCGACCCAATCTTAAAAGCCAGAATAATTAAGAAGTAGACAATGACTAGATTTAATTTAGGTTACCTAATCTAACGCCTAGCCATCTATTAACATACATAAAAGCTCCATTAGCTCTTGTATGATAATCCGTATGAACATAAAACTCTTCATTCAAAATTTCTTCCATATTTGCCGCTCGAATAATTGTCATGCCAGACAAGGTATTGTTTACGTGTACAAATATTGGACTACGAACAATACCTTCGATTCTTTTAATTTCCATAGATGTTGCTAAAAAATATTTTCTGATGTAGATAAAAAGAACTGTGAGTGGAATAGTTGGAATTATAATCCAGTAGTTGAGAATTAATGAAATCGAAACTGATCCCAAGACCATCATGAGTACCTTTTTTGCAATCGTTTAGGAAATTTATTTATTTTTTAATTATCTGAAAGGCTTACGATCATAAAATCACCAACTGTTGAAGGTATCAAGTCATCTACAAAACCAATATCTTTGGAAAACCTATTCATAATACGACCTTAAGAAACAAAATTGTATCAGCTATTTTTTAAATTACAATGTTTTAGTAAAACTTTAATACCTAAAGGATTCGTGTCGAAAAATCTCATTGGAGTCTTTAATACTTTATTAAACATATTTTCATGTAGTGAAACGGCTGCTCTTGCTGAGAGTGTAAAAAACATTACAACTCTCATGATACCAACAATTAAAGCTAACCCAACTATAACTTAAAGCAAAAGTTTAATGAAATGAAAATTGTACCATCAAAAAATAGAATTATTACGGCAATATATCTGATAGTATTTTTCTCTTTCGTCAAATAATTTAATTTCTAGTTTTTCATCAAAAAGATCATCATGTTGCCCAGTACTATTTACGGATTTCAAAGCTAGTTTTTTTACCATATCTTTGTCTTCTGATGCAGCCCTTTAATGAAACATTTTTAAAAATGATTAAAAAACTTAATAATAATTCTACCATAAAGACACCCAATAGTCAGCTCCAACAATTAAAACTTGACTTATAACATAAACAAGAAAATTAAAACATGCACCAAATAAACCACCACCAGCTTTAAAATAGTTAAAATATGTTTTCCAACTCATGACTCCATAAATTCTTTTCTCTTCATATTCACTGTCTCCTTCAAAAGGTTTTAGCTCTTTTACTTCAGTTGGATCGTTTATATTCTAAAAATAATTTTAAGTTAAAATCATTAAGTTTTTTTAAAAGGGCTCATTTCTTACACTCAACATCAGGCTGCTTGAATTTAAATCGGAAAAATGAGATGAATTTAAAAATTTGGTTTCTATTGTATCGTTTAAAGCTGTGACTTCATTAGTCTCTGCTTTCGATTGTTTTCTACTACGAATTGATTTCACTTCTTCATTGCCTTGTTCTTCAATCATTTCCATGTTAACACCAGATGAAATCAATTCTGAATAACTTCCTCTAAATTTAATTTCACCATCTTCCAAATAGAGAATTTCGTTTGCATTTGATGCCAAATGATGAACTTGATGAGTAACCAATATTTTGATTTTTGATTTCAAATATTTGTTGATGCAACTTTACAAAAAACAAATCAATCAGGAGAAAAGAAGGAAATGCTTTAAAAAAATGGATTTACTTTTCATAAAGCTTTTTGGCTACATTGAAATCAACAGCACTCAATGGATCATCAAAAAGATAAATTTGAGAATCACTGTACAATGCCCTTGCAACACTAACTCTTGCTCTCTGTCCTCCACTCAAGTTGATACCCTTTTCACCAATGATTGTGTTCTCTCCATTCGAAAGGGTTTTCAAATCCTTAAAGTCGTATAATCGAAGTTTTAATTGAAAAAAGAAAAGATTTGTTATGTAAATTTTTTACTTCGTCAAGACAACAAACTTTGATTATTTCATCGAATTTCTTTTTATCGTACGGTTTTCCGAAAAGAATATTTTGTTTAAGACTAGCAGTGAATATCCAAGGTTCTTGTGGGACATAAAAAAGACTTCCTTTAATATCAATTTCACCAGACATTTTTTGTAATTCATCTAAAAGCGAACTTATCAATGAGCTCTTAAAATCAGTTCAAAGTTAATTTAAAGGTTGATTAAATTTTTTGAATTTAATTTACTTTTCCAGCACCGACTGATCCAATTAAAGCAATCAAATCTCCTTGATGAGCTTGGAATGTGATATTTTTTAATGTTAATGGTCGAACTTCCTTCAATTATGAAATTTTATTTTTCGATCGATTCTAATGATTTTTATAAAAATTTACATGTGGCCATCTCGCATTTAGATTTGTAACTTTAACACAAGGATTTTCAACATGAGTTAACTCATTATTTTTAATAACTTCTTTTTCCAATAAAAAGTCCTGCATTCTTTTTAAACTGACTCTAGCTCCAATTAAGGTTGTAATTGCTTTAATGAAAAAAAATCCCAATGAATTACTAATTCTCATGTAATAACTCTATAAAAAAAGATTTAAATTATTTTATGACATAAAAATTTAGATGTAGAGTATTTACCATTGCCAAAACAATATAGCTTGGCGTTAACGGTCGATTAGCGAAGAGAACAAAAAATGTAACGCTTGTAAATGTAATAGCTGATGGGAGAATTAAATCTAATATTGAATTAAATGAAGAAACTATGAATAAACGTTTTTGGTATTTCATTTCGTTTCTTAATGGATAATTTTAAATATTGAAAAAATGTAATGATTTCTTTTACCAAACTTACCCTCTTAGTTTTTCGACAATTTTTTTAAACGGCTCTTCCCAACAATACATTTTAATAATCTTAATACCATTCAAAACTTCGTTGACAAAATTAATTCGTTTATCACATTTTTTAGCCGTAATACGTCTTAATGGAAAATTAGTGTAAATTTTACATATTAATAAAGCCAGGTCTTGTAAATTACCTTAATTTATCCATAGCACTGCCCAATACACTTTGTAAAGGAATAGCTAAAACAATAATTACTAGACCAGATAAAATACTGACATCGATTGTTTCGACCAAAATGAAAATTATAATAATCGATTGAATTGGAGCAACTATTAAATGAGGAATAAAATAAACAGAATACTCAATCCTTGTACCATCATTTGAGAGCATATTTATTAGTTGACCACCAAGTTGATTATCAGCACCAGACATGTTAAGTTTAAAAGCCTTAGAATTTTTAAAAAATAATAATTAAGACTTTAAAATTGATTTTAAAAATATTTTTGTACTTTTTTGTAGAGTAAGCCCGAAGATGCCAAACGCATTTTCATACCGATTCTTGTAAGCTCTAAAAAATACGGATGATGTACTACACAATTTATAAATACACCAATAGCTATGTAAAAAGCGTATAATAAAGCATCTTGAAAAGTAGCCGAGCCTTCGAAATAACGTAATATACGACTAATTAATATTGGAAACAACATTTTTGTGAATTCCTTTAATCAAAAAAAAAGTTTAAGAACTGTTTTGATGATTACATTTCAGGTTAAATTACTTCAACAGCTAATAACAATGTTAATCCAATTAGAGTGACCCAATAGATCCGATAAACAGCGTTGAATAAGCTTGGTTTTTGTTTTTTGAGTTCTTTCTGCCATTCTCTTATTTGAAACAAAATTATTTTCGAATGTTTTTAAAAAATAATGAAGTTTGTTTTACTTTTCAAGTCGATCGGTCAAAGGTTTGCTCTCTTCTTTTGCAATCGGAGAATACAAATCTTCTTCTTTCAAAGGTCTTTCTTTTCCTAGACTCAGTAGAGGTGATATCCAACTTGAAAAAAAACAAATTTAAGTCCCAAGTACTTAGTTGACATAGTTAAGTTAATTTACTTTAAAAAAATTTTAGAAAAGTAACTAGCATCGTTCAATGGACTAGGGTTCTCTTTTCTTACTCTTTCATCCATTCTCTAAAATATTATAAAATATTACAATTATTGCAAATATATTTCAATAATATTGTTTATAACAAAAAAAATAGTATAATTTTGAGCTATTTCTGAACATATATGATTTTAAACTATTGAAATATTGCAAAAGAAACGTGAAAATAAGGGAAATCAGGAATTTTAGAATTTTAGTAAACATAAATCGAGTCCCTATGAATCTAATTCTTGTAAATCATTTATCATTTTATAGAAAAAAAAGATTTATTTTTCTTTATGTCATTATGAGTCAGATCTATTAAGCCATAAAAACAAAGCAAAATTTTTTTTTTGTATTTCCAGGGTTCGATTATGAAACTTGCTGAAAAAAAGCATGTTTTCTAAAAAAGAAAAAAGAAAAACGATGAAATAACAATTTATTTTTGTGTTTAAATTATTTTGTTGACTATGAAAGCAAATGAATTACACTAAATTTTGCAATTCAATTTGTAAATTTTTTAAATAACGTGTTTCGATTTAAGTATTTGATAAAATGTTAATTAAACTTTTATAATTGCTTTGTTTATTTTTTAAAGTAATTCCTAAAAAAATAAAACAGTAACGAATAAGTGAAGCCGAGACATTATTTAAAAATTTGGTTAACATTAAATTAGCTTCTATTTTTTTACTCGAAACCGTACCTAGAAGTTTCAATGATCGACCCTGCTCCATTCGCTACCATTTAACTGTGTTCATTGATTCAAGGAGTACTTAGCCTTTATTTCAAATTATTTTTAGTCGTCTAAAAAATTATTATTCAACCTGCATTATAGCCTTCCAACGTCCTTTCACCAAAACTTGGACTAATTTTTTTTTAGATAACCGAATAGTTAAGGTGACAAAAGAACTATCTTGTTAAAAATCTTCCATGTTGAGCACTCAAAAAAGTCGTTTAGGATTTAAATTGTAAATTTATTGTCTCCTTATTATATAATACCGTAAATATTTGTCTTCTAACACAGCACTAAAATCCCGAAAACTTGGTCTTTTGTGCGTACCAAACCTGCTTTTTACTGGCAAATTCTCTTTTTATATTATTACTTTTGGGTCAAAGAAGGTTCTCGTATAGAAAAACGTTAGAATGAAGATATTTTTGCGGGAAAAAATGATCTTTTTTGAGGCACCAAAACCAAACTTTCGGGATTTTAGTGCCGCGTTGAAAAACAATTATTTACGGTATCAACAAAATCCTAAGAACCCCATAGACAAATGGATAATGGTACTGTAACCCCTCCCAAATACACATTATTAGCGATATGATGAGAATATTTGATCCGAGAAGAAGTATTTTAATACTCACAGTTAAGTTAAAATTAGTTGCTAATACACTTCTTTTCAAAATTGAACTTTTTCAAGAACCGAGACTGAGGGTCTTCTTCTTCCAAATGGACAGCCTTGCGGAGGATTACGGTAACGTTTTTTTAATAATAATTTCCCAAAACATTTATTGAGAAAAGTGATCAAATTTTGTGATAATTTTTAGCAAATAAAAATGTTTGATCCTTAAGAACCGTTTGACCCTGAATTAGACCAAATGGTATTCAAGCTTCAAATTTCGATAATTAATGTTAGACGACAAAAAAATCAAGATAACCTAATATTCTTTACATTAATACAAATTCATAATTATTGGACAAAACTATAAATAAATAAAAAACTTTTTTTAAAAAAAAAGCCGTTCAACTTTCAAAATTTGGTCTCAAAAAAAGATTCTCAGATAAAAAATGATTATTTTTTTGTTAACATTGTCGATATTGTTTCAAATTCAAGGACTAAACACAAAAAAACTTAATTCACAAACTCTTTTCGAGCGTTCCATACGAATCGATAAACCGTTCTACATACAATTCAATGATGAAAAAAGAAGTGGAAATTTTTCAAATTTTTTTCTCTTGGAAAATAGTTTGTATGTAACCGGTACAAACTATGTTTATAAATTAAACTCTTCAAATATATCTGATAGATCATCAAAATCGTACAAAGAAAGTTTTATTAATCCGTCAAATATTATGTACAAGAATTCAAGCTCTTTGAAAAATTTTATTAAACTTCTTATTTTTCGCCAAAAAACAAAAGATTTGATAATTTGTGGTACAAACTTAGGTAAACCTCATATTAAAGATTTGAACGTTTACGATTTTTCTAGTATAGTCGAGTTTGATGGTCATTATTTGTGTCCGGGGATTGAGAATACTCAAAATTTGGGTCTTATTTCATACGATGATCCGTCAAATTCAAAATCATCTAATAAGGGTCTCATGTACTCAGCTATCTGGAAAACAAACCGAATTCACAAAACAATGGGTGTTTTCACACGATATGGAATTTATAGACAAGAAATTGATGTGGCAAGCAAAATTTTAAAAAGTCTACCCGATATAAATTGGCTATGGGAGCCCAATTTTATATCAATAATCGATTATAAGGACAAAATATATTATTTTTTCACTGAAATTTCAATCGAAGAATATTCACTTTCAAAAAAACAAAAGCGTGTTTCAAGAATCGCTCGAGTTTGTAAAATGGACAATGGTCTTAAAAGCGAAAAGAACCCAAACCTTAATCATGTCTGGTCAAGTTTTCGCAAGATTATGTTTAGTTGTGACGAAAATTTTAATAACTTGGTTCATGCAAAACTTGTTAATGAAATGTTAATATCAGTATTTTATGATGAAAATCATGGAAGTGTTCTTTGTCAAATTGATATGGAAAAAATAGAAAAAAATTTGAGTTTTAAAAAATTTTGGATTAATCGAAATATTGATTTGAATAAAGAAAGCGTAAATTTTTATGATGATGATTTTGATTGTGATAATTTGCCAAACAATGAAAACACAAATGAAGATTTAATTCAAAACAAAAATTTTGATGAAGAAGAAGTTTACAATGACGAAACAATAGGTTCGTTTTCAAAAAGTAATTTTATAGATCATTTGGAAAATTTGAGCGATTTTTTATCAAAAAACACAATTTTAAGTAATCGCTTAATAGCCGATTTTCAACTGAAAATACCTTACAAGAGTACATCGTTCACTTTTGAAATAAATGAAAATGGATTAGCCTTCTATTTTGGTACTTCAGATGGACTTCTCATAATTTTAAACAAGTATCGAGACTATTTTAACGATCCAGTTCATTTAGAACTTGAAAATTTCGTCAATGAGAATATAACGGAAGTTTTAGCTAAAAACGGAAACGTTTATGTTGGTACATCGAGTGGAATCTATCAAATTCAATATTTTGATTTATTCAGACAATTCTGTGAAAATATAAATTTATGTTTTAAGTGTTTAAGATATTATTTTTGCGCATGGAATTTAAAAAAATGTGTTTATAAGAATCCAGAGCATAAGTCTCATGAACCATGTAGCAATACCCCGTATTTTATAAATGCTATTGAGGGAGAAAATCTTAAACTCGAATGTATAAAAAATTTTAAATGTTCAAAAAAATGGAAAAAAGATAAATTTTGGATCGAACAAAGCAAATTAGAATTTTACACGAACGACCACGGCGATCTTTATTTGGTCGATTTAAAGCAAGATTTTAATGGTCATTATGAATGTGTATGTGATAGTGAAATTATAAAATTAATTGAACTTAAAGTTGAGCCTCCAATTACACCATTAGTCCAAGACAAAGTAATCGATAAAAATGTACAAAGTTTGATAGAAAATTCAACAAAATTAATTGAAAGTATTAAGAATATTTTTGATTTTATTGAGAAAGATTGTGTAAATGATTAAAAATAAATTATTTTAAAACTTTTTACTCGATTAATTTGTGTCTTATCGCGTCAGACAGCAGTTGCTCATCAATTTTTTTCCTTTTTTATTTTTTTGATAATATTCTTGATTAATAATGTTTCTAAGAATGCTATATTAAAGTTTTTCGCCTTACAAAAAATATCTTCCTACTTATATTTGAGATTAAAGTGCATTTTCTTACAAACAACACATTTGTCTTAAATTCGATTGATTTAAATTTCGGTTGTTATCTTAACTTTGTAAAGCCCAAATAGTTTGAAAGCATGAAAAAATTATAAAGCATCATTTAAAAACTATCATATTTTCTTAAAAATAAAATTTAAAGATATCATAATGCCATAAATGATACCTTAGTTGAGATCATTGAGTATTACATAGGGTTTAATTGAATTAAAAAGCAGTTTCCTTAGTCAATTGAACCTTTGTCTATTCATCAAGCAATCGTTTATTTGAAGTTGTTATAAGGGTTCTTGAAGACTGAAAAGTGAAAACTCAGTTTTCTTACCCAAATAGCTTCACAGGGGGTCTAAATATGGTATAATTTAGTAGCCCTTCATTTACTCTACCTTATATGAAAATAATTTTGTGCATACCTCACTTCGTGTAAAAGTTACACCTGGGTGTATGTTTTCAAAAATACACCCGGGTGTATGTTTTTCAAGGGTCCGAAAAAATGTTTCTTAGTCTTAGAATCTTCAGTCACGAACATAAAATCTTTACTTTCATTTAATCGAGTATTAAAATAGGTTATTCGAATGTAAGATAAAATTTTTTTCAAGTTTAAAGTGTTGGCCAATGAAGGCCCTGTGGTCTGGAGGAATTTCAGAGTTAAAGAAGGCAGGCAAGCTTAAAAAAAGCCAGATTTGATGCCGTTTTTCCTTCAAAAGATTAGAATTTAAGCGACCAAAATGATGATTCGGGTCAGAATTTAATAATGGCTCGAGGTAAAAATATCTTAAGACTCAGAAGGGTATTGTGACTCGGGATTTTCAAAGTTTTGGAAGGAAATCATAAAACGCTTAAAAATTTCTAAAATAAAAAAAAAGCATAAAAAAAGGATTTATAAAAATATTAATTTTTTTCAAATGCAAATCAAAATTTATTTAGAATTTCTTTTTATATTGCTTTGCACTTACCGTAAATCCTCGTTCAATGTTACATGTAACTAAACCTGAAACTCGGTTTTTATTCGTTTCAGGTTTAGTTACATGTAACATTGAACGAGGATTTACGGTATTCGAATACTCGAATATCTTTTTGACGAATATTCGAATAGCCGAATACCCTTTTGAATAATTGAATAAATGTCATGAATGGCTCAATATCCTTTGAATAATTGGATAATAGAAAGTTTTTCACATGCCTCCAAATCTTATGCTTCCCTCCCCTTACCTAAACCCTAGCCCTAATATGCGAACTACGAAATTAGATTTTAAGAAAAAAATCATTAATTATAATTTTCTTTTTTTTAAAAAAAAACCACTAACCTTAACTGTCTAAACCATTTGATCAGAACATTTGTGCAGCAGACCACGCATGTTTTACTTTTCAGAATTGTGATATTTTCAATTATTTATGAGCAGTTTAGTGAAACGGAAGGCTCAAAAATGCTTTCCCACCTTTAGATCTACTTTTCAAAATTCAGGGTTCTATAACTAAATATTTTTTATAAATTCTAAGAATTTTAGATATTCTTCACATTGTTTCATTTTTCTCATATAAAGTTATACAGGAAAAAAAACATTTTCAAGCTGACCAACATTTTTCTTTGTAATATTTTTTTACCATGTTAAGTGAACAAAAAACTTAAACACGGGACAATTTTTAAAAATTCGGAACAAAACAAGTTTCAGTTTTTTTTGCTAAAACCCGGATCCGAATTTGTACTTTCTAAAACTCGGAACCGGAACAATATAAAAAATGGAACCGGATTATGGATTTGTAATTACTAAGATCTAGTTTGGTTAACATAAAAGTCACCCAAAAACATGTTCAAAGTTAACTAATATTTTGTTAACCATATGTTCTATGTTTTACCTATCCATAAATAATGTCTCAAAAAACACGAAAAACAAAGGAAGATTTATGATTTGGAGCTTCTTAGTCAATATGAAGATTAGAATAAATGCGTTCCCTTTCATCTTTTTTTGTTTCCATGTTTTAGTCTGAAGGTGATCCTGTTCCGTTGATTAGGTCTTTGTTCCGTTAAAAAATTCTCCCGTGTTTTAGTCTTTGGTTCCCAGTTCCGTTTTTTTATGTCCCGGTTCCGGAGTTTAGGGATAACCGATCAATTTATGAATTATGTAAAAGTCGAAATCAATAGATGATATTTTTTGGAAATTTTTTGTCGAAAAAAGTCAGAAAAGTATAAATTTTTTGTTCATTTAACAGGGTAAAAAAAAATATATGAACATTTGTACACCTATACCGTGAACATAGATTGGTCACATAATAGGTGAACATATCTTCATTTAACCGAGGAGACTCTCCAATTCAATTGGTGTTCTTTTGCAATCAAATTGTATATTAAATTCCAAAGGTAACATATTGATTTCATTTAGCGTTTAAAGTACCGTATTCCCTCGTTCAAAATTGCTGCACCACAAGTTAAGACACCCCTTTTGACCATGCACCAAAGTACATCTCGCCCATACTATAACATTGTTAACTTGGAGCGCATACTCTAATAGCGTAATCACGCATTTAGGTCCGCATCAAACACTAAAAGTCTTAGTTTAATACGTCATCAAGACTCGATTTTAAAGAAAAAAATAAAAAAATAATTTTTTTGAATTATGCATTTGGTGCGGCACCAAAGATTAAGAGAAAAATATTAAAAAATTTATTTTTTATATTTTCGATTTTTTTCTTTAAAATCGAGTCTTGATGACGCATTAAACTAAGACTTTTATCGATAAAATCATGCTAAAGCGAATTGAATTTGAGGTTCTTTTAAATAAAATTCAGTCCGGTCTATTTCAAAATCACAAGGTTAGAACTGATCTGACCTCCATTGGTCTTCAAAATAGGGGTTATTATGAGGGCACTTGTAAGCAAGGAAATACGGTATAGCATGGGCGAGATGTACTTTGGTGCATGGTCCAAAGGCATGTCTTAACTTTTGGTGCAGCAATATCGAACGAGGGAATACGGTATAGTCGATTTAGTTCAAAACCAGATCAAATCGAGTTTCATTACAAAAAGACAAAATTCAAACTAAAAAATATATTTCAATTATCCAAATCTTCAACTGGAATTAACCTCAATTATTTAGGTCCCAAATGAAATTAATTAAGTTAAAACATAACAGATAAGAAACAAATTAGGTCATAGGAAATTTATTATTTTTAATTTTAGTATTTAAGGTCCGTTTATTCTTTAGATTAATTTCAATATTTTTTATTCAACTGGTGTAAAATAATATTCTGTGACATAATTAAACCATATGTTAAAAAAAAGGATTTTTTTTCTTCACATAAAGATTACTTAAAAGAATCTATATTTAATTGACCTAGTTTTTGATGACTCAAAAAGAGCTTCGAGAGAAAAGATAAAATATCGTCAATGCAAGAATAAAAAATAAAACAAAAATTTTGAGGACAAAAAATACGACTCGTTTCTTCCTTAAATGAACAAAAAAAGATCAGTTAATTTTTAGTAATGTACATTGTTGAAATTTTTATTTTCAACATTAAGCAAACATACCTTTACAAAATGATAAACGCATAATTCAAATTAATTATATACGAGATAAAAAAAAAGAGAGAGAGAGAGAAAAAAAAAATTTTGAAATTAGGCAAATTTTTATGAAAATGAATTTAAAATTAAAAAGTTTAAATCATGATTATGATTATACGTATTTTGCTTCTTTCGTTTTTGTTGTTGTTTAATTTACTGTTGGTTAACATAAATTACTTAGATTCGAAAGGAATTTATTTATTTATTTAAAAAAAGTGAAATTTATACCAACTTTGAATCATCTTTAACAAAACGAAAGAAATTTAATACAAAGTTGAATTTTTAAGAATATTATCAAAAATAATATTCTCATTTATTTATTTTTTTTTAAAAAAGATAAAAAAAAGGTCAGTTTCTTTTTTTTTTAGGGAAATGATAACTGAAGTTTCAAAATTTTAAGGATCGATGTAGTTAAAATTTTTTTGTTAAATTTGTTACATTTTCTATACACTCGTAGAATACTTTTTTTAGATGTATAAAAAAAAATCAATTGATTTGATATTTATAAATTGTTTATGAAATCCTTAATCATCAATTAAAAAATGTACGCTTCATATTTAATTTAAGAAATAAGTTATGTAATATTGAGGTATCCTTTTGAGCATTAAAATGAATCTAATTAATCGAAAAAAGGGGTTTGTTTTTTTTATAAAAAAGATTTTTTTCTATCTTTTTCAAAAATCGTTTTTTTCAGTAATTCAAAATATTCGTTAGAATTGTTAAAACAGTCAATTTGAAAAATAAAAATTATTTTTATGTACAGATCGATTTTAGCACCTCATTCGTTGTTGAAGATAAACAGGACTTGGGATAAATCTAAATACAGTGTTCTCTCGATAATTCGTCCAATTTGGTTGAGAACTTTTCTATTTGTTAAGCAAAAATTTCGGATAATTGAGATGGAATCCAATAGAAAAATATTACAATAGGAAGTTTAAAAAATGTGTGGGTTAAAAGAGGATTCTGCGAAAATTAACGAGATTACCATAAATCCTCTCTTTTTATACCCAGAAAATTTGACCTTTAACATAAAGTTTTTACAGAAATATTTTTTAAGTCGGAAAATGCCTCACTCTATCCGACTCAGCCAAATAGAGGGGGTTTGTTGTAGGCTGTAATTATTTTGAAAGTTTAGAGATTACATCTTATTAATTTCCAAACGAGGGATTTTAAAATTTTATTTAAAGGTTTATGTCAACTCTTTCATTTACTAGAAGGAAAACCTATGCGAGAGTAAATGAGTTAGTTCAGGACCTCCCCTGCTTGTTAGAAAGAGGAGATCCTAGACTACTTGGAAACCTAAGTAATCGCAAAGTGTAATAAAAAAAAATTAAAGGAAAAACAAACAAAAATTATTTAAAGTATTTAATATTTGTAAATGTTATATTAAAGTTTGTTAAATAATTTTCATAAATTATCAACAATTTCACTATCAAACAGGTTGATATCACTCTTAAAGGATTTATATTATCTTAACATGGTACATTATTATTTATTAACAAAATGAGCCGTTTAAGTCTTAAAAACAGCAAAAAATCTCACTGTTATATTGGGTGAACGTTTTCAAAAATTAATGAAAACATTTATTATGAAACGTTTAGATTTGTCCCGGTCCAAAATAAACTTTTATGACCTCTTTTTTCCTACAGTAGAATTATTGAAGATGTAACTACAGTTCATTCACGTGTTCCTTTTGTGAACTTTCATTGACTAAAGATTTGAAAAAGTCACCATTTATTTATTGGTATCAAATGAAAGCTAGCTTTGACAAGAGCATAGATTGATTACATTAGTTAATAAAGCTGCTTTTAAAAGGGTTTTGATTTTTTTGATCGATTCTTGCTTTATCTTAAGATCAATAGATCAAATTTTAGTTTTGTTATGGTTACGGTGTAAACAAGTGACGTTACATTTTCATTAGTTTTACTGTAATAGAGTGAATACACTAAAAAATCGAATTCTCAGCATTAAATTTATTCAAATTGAATAAATTAGATTATTTTAGAGTATAAGAGAACTTATATAATTCAGTCATTTTCACTGAAGGCTTATTTTAATTTAAAATTAAAAATTATCTTTTTAATAAAGCTTTTTTAATGTAACACTCGTGATTGTCATTTGACAATAATCTATAGAAAAAAGACCTTAATGTTTTTCTTTTAGACATTTTGACTAAGATTAAAATAATTTTAAAGAATGGTCTTTTATAAATAGTGTAATTAAGACTCCTTTTGTAGTTTTTTTTAACTCAGAAAAGAATTAAATAAGCGTAAATAATCATTGGTTTTTAGAATATTTTTTTAATCATCCTTAAATTGTTTTTTAAATTAATGCCTTTCTTGAGCTAATCGAAACTTTGAATATTTGATTTTATTTTTTTCAATCGACGTTTTTTAATTATTAAAATGGATAAAATAAAAGTTGTGGTACGTCTAAGACCATTCAATAAACGAGAAGTAACTTGATTTTTAAATTTTCTTAATTTCGTTTTAAAACAAATTTAATTTAAAGATTGAGCTCGGAGCAGTTAATGCTATTACTATTAAAGATAATCAAGTTGTCCTATGCAATAATTCAAACAGAGATGGGTAACTTGTATTTTTAAAATCAAAATTTCGGTTTATATTAAAAATAATTTGTTTTTTTTTTAAAGAAAAAGTTCGCCTAAATCTTTTACTTTTGATGTATGCTTTGATTCGTCGAGTTCTGACAAACCGAACTATGCAAGTAAGAAATCTATGCATAAATTTTCTTTCGTTTTTACAAACTCGATCGATTATTTTCTCGAAATCACAAACTTAATGTGTAAATTTTTCCAATAAATTCAATCGATTTCAATGATTTTGTGGATGTTAAATAAGTTTTTACTAAGCAATAAGTTCACATAATTCCAAAACTTCATGCTTTCTGAGTTTGATATTTTCGACATTGTAACTGTAGTCTACGACCCTGAAAACCCCAGAATATCAGGCCCTGAAAAATTATACCTTATAATCAATGAGCGCTTAAAAAGGTGCTATTCATGTCATTAATGAACTTTCATGAAAGTTTTTTTAGTTTTTCAAATCGAGTCACTGTAATGTTCCGAAGATATTTTTTTTTCTGCTGAGGTTGTTTTTTGGAAAGAAATAAATCTAAAATTTTTAAGATTTTAGTTTCACGCAATGTTAAACTTCCCCGTTATCAGTATTTACAAAAACTGAACATATCTGCATGGAGAGTTGCGAGTAAATCCGTATCGTTTTCGGGTTCGAAATACGCTCTTTTTATATTAACTGTCTACTGAAGACTGGGCTTAATTAAATCTCTTTTATATTGCGTGCAAATCCGACAAAGGAGAATTAGAGCAATTTTTTAAACCATTTTCACGAGCTGAGATTTATTTTTCTTAGATTTCTAAGATTTTTCGGTCTATGTGAGGATTTCCCAATTTTTGAAATTTAAAAATTTGATTGTCTTTTTTTGGAATTAAGCTTGAAAGTTCAGAAATGGACATTCTGAAAGACAAGTATTGTACACATACAGGGCTGGTCATTTACGAATTAAATGGGCGAACGCTCGGAACAAGGGTTTTGATGATGAAAGCTCATTCCTGAATGAAGGTTCGCCGAATAAAAATACAGTTTTATAGAGAATCTTATCTAGTTTAAGCAAATGTATACAAAAATATGGGTCACCTGATACTAGATGTGATTTTTTTCCATCGATTATCAGCGTCAATAGGTTCTTTGAGGTTTCAGATCAAATCTTCACATCAATAATAGCTTTTTCGCATAATAAGTCGTTAAATATTTAAAAACAGCACTTTGGCATTAGGCTGCTAAAAGCGAAGGGGTAGGTGTATTATTTATGATTTATTTTTAACGTATTTGCTCGAATTTAACGACATGTCATTATAACTGGTAATTCGATATTAACGACATGGCGATTTTCATTGTAAAAAGCGGATTAACGACATGTCGTTAAATTCGAGTTATTACGTTAGAATATTTTTTGATTCATTTTCGAGGTTACAGTTACAATATTGAAAATGTCAAAATCGGGTTGTACGTAAGTTTTGAATTACAGTCTACCCCATTCTTTCTTTAAGCGAAGAAAATACGTTCCAAAAATTTATAGGAAAATTTATCTGATCTTTTAATTTTTTGCCGAAAAGCAAGTTGTTTCAGTGATATATTACAATAAAAATAATTTTAAATTTTAGCACAAAAAAATGTTTACGATAAATTGGGTTTAGAAATTTTAGAAAATTCAATGTCAGGCTACAACGCGTGTATTTTTGCGTACGGTCAAACTGGTAACTAACTTACCTAATTTTTTCAAAAAAACATTTTTATTGAAAATTAAATTCAAGGTTCCGGTAAATCGTTCACAATGATGGGAACTGATAACAACAAAGGTCTAATTCCTCGACTATGCGAAGACATATTCAATCGTATCAACGAAAATACAAATCAAAATCTTTCTTTTAAAGTCGAAGTTTCGTACATCGAAATTTACAACGAAAAAGTTCGCGATCTTTTGGATCCTTCTGGGTCTAAATTAAATCTTAAAGTTCGTGAACATCAACTTCTTGGACCTTACGTTGAAGGCCTAACTCACTTGGCAGTTTCTTCCTACAAGGTTTTAATAAACGACTTTTGACCAACTAAAAAATTATTTTATTAAAAAATTTTAACAAAAAAAAGGACATTGAGACAATCTTGAACGAAGGTAACAAATCAAGAACAGTAGCAGCTACAAATATGAATGCTGAATCGAGTCGTAGTCACGCTGTTTTTTGTTTAAAAGTATCCCAAACAATAGCCGATGAAAAATCTGGGGTAATTTTAACATTATTTACAATCATTATCCAAATCGATTATAATCGTATTCATATCACTTGTGTCTGTAACTAAAATTGCCGGTAGTACTATATGATTCGAATTGACATCTTTTACTTTTGACTTGCGAATATTTCTAAGACGTTTATAATCATATGATTTATATAATTTTTTATCTGAAATATATTTGAGTAAATTTCGTTTTTCGATTGGACTTGTTTCGTCTAGATCTTCTTCACTAATGGCTCTAAGACTCAACTCAGAGTTCACTGGTAATAAAACTTGGTTCAATTTTTTGTATTCATTTTGGTTAAAACGTAAATTTTTATTGAATTTATAAGTTAAATTAGTTACGAGAATAGTTTTTTTAGAATCACATTTTTCGTTTAAATCAACAAGAACTGTTCTTAATCGTGAATCGTTACGCTTTAAATTCGATTTTAACATTTTAGTGTATTTATAAATTCTGTAAACAACATTTAAAATAACAATTAATAGAACAAAAAATCCAGTAAATATTATGAGACGATTTTCTTTAGAGTTTGAATTGAAAAAATCATATATTAAAGACTTCGAGTGCTTCAAACTTGTACTGTTTGTATTCATTTGACTGTCAACAGGCATTTTATAATAAATATCTTCATAAAAATAACTATTCATTTTCTATATCGCATGGAAATTTGGTACCATGTTTATTAAAAAAAATTTCTTTTTGATTTTTCTATGTTATCAATTAAAGCTTGCAAAACAAATTATAAATTATTAGCTTCATTTTAATAAATTCGGTTTAATTTTTTGAAAATTTCGAGAAAAAAGGTGTTTTTTTTATCTATCTGATTAGATTTGAATTAAGATTTAAGAAGATTAGGCAAATAAATTGAATTGCTAAAAAAAATTTTAGATGGCGTCATCAAGAACTGATTTCAAAAAAATTTAATAGATCAGATTGCAAGTGAAATCGTCGTTGTAATAGGTCTAGTTCCGACCTACTTATCATTATAAAAGTATCCAGAAAATATAAACCCTTTTCTTTTTCGAAAAAATATTTTAAGTTCATAGTTTAACACCCTTAACCTTTTCAAGCTTATGAAGTAACTACGGAACTGAATATATACGGAGATTTCAAAAAAATTGTTTAAATCGCCAGAAAAGGTTTAGAATATTTTTTTCAGCTAGACCATCTAAAATTTTCAAATTTGAACTATTTTAACTTGAAAATTTAGTACATCTTAATAAAGCTAACCTATTCTATTATAGAAATACATGCTCTAAAAGAATATCAACCTGTCAACCCTCGATAATCCAGCCATGGAAGTTTTCGAAAATTTAGTTCGGATAAGCGAATTTTAAAAAAAGCAATAAAAAATTTCGGATTATAGAAAAATACATAGCGACAAATGACTCAGATAAATAATGGGTGTTGGGCTTCTTTTAGATGAATAGCACCATCTTAAGTTTTATGTATCTGTGTATTTTTCTCGATTTTTAATTTTTTTTTTGCTCGAATTTTTAAGCAGTCAAGGGGAATTGAACTAGGGTCCCTAGATTCGCCATCCAACGCTCTAACCAGTAAAAAGTTCGAATAGTTGAATCAAAAAAGTTCGAATTATCGGAGAGAAATTACATGCATTTTACATAAAACAGGTTTTTTTCAACAAATCAATTCGGATAAGCGAAAAGTTCGAGTAAACGGAGTTCGGATTAACGAGGGTTGACTGTAGCTATATTCGGAGTCGTTTTTTGCTAAAATAATTAAACATTGAAGCTACAAATCCGATCTTTCACAATGCTCATTTCTGAAAGCTGGAGTGGAATTTTTTATACCAACAAAAACATGGTATTATTTTGTGTTCCAGGCCGCAGATCACATTTATTGAGTTGACAAAATTTTGATCTTCATCGAAAAAAATGAAAATTTATGAGCTTTCAGAAATGACCATTTTGAAAGACAGGATTTTTAAATTCTACCAAGAGAATATCCTAATTTTTTGCAAACTCCATATATTAAAAATTCCACTAGAAAATCAACTTGTTTTTTTGTATTATTTTACGTACATTAACTCATTAGCCCCCAAGAGTTAAACGCTTATTAACAAATCTGAACTGATAATTCGTGTGTTAACCTTATACAAACATATTTATTTTAAATCTTTTATTCTCTTCTTAATCTGATTGAATAATAATGATCATCATCAAAAACTAAAAAAATAAGATTTTTCAGTATAGTAAGTTTTCTGCTCGAAGGCTTATGAATTAATCTAATTCGAGATGTTCCTGCAATTTTGGAAATTAAAGTAGACAAAAAAAACTTGAAACAAATTTTTCGACTAAAACCGCGTATGTTTATAAACCATCCAAAATTATTTTTTTTTAGTTTTCTCCTATTTTTTGTTTAATTAAATTATTTTTATCTTAAAAATTTATCTTTTTTTTTTCATTTAAAGTGATTTCCTTTTTTATTTATATCCTTTCAAGAATAAAAAATTTCTTTTGAAAATAAACGCCACAAAATTGCAATAGGAAAGACATTTTTTTTAATGAAAATTATCAATTCCGCTTACCACTTTTTTTTTATTTGGAATCATTTGATTATTACATTTCCCATTTTGAATGTAATTTATTGTTATAAATGTTCTTATTTGATTAGGTGGGAAAAAGTACAGGATTTCTAAACAGAAATGAGTGCCATTTAGTAAATTTACGCTTAAACAAAAAAAGACAGTACATTAAATTACTATTAATTATTAATTGATCTTATTACAGGGAATGATTCTTTAGTCAAAAAATAAACAATTTTTAAAAATTACAGAATTTGGAATCGATTTCACTATTTAAAAATCGACTGGAATCTTTTGCATCTTTCTTTGGAAATTTTTTGCATCTAAACTGGGTGGTATTCTAATACCGATCTTTTCGGTCTTTCAAGTAAACGCCTTATTTAGCTAACCTGATTAATCGGGATAAGAAATATTCCGGGTTCAATCGCTTAAGGGAGCAAGTGTTAACCTATTATGTGATTAAATAAAATATTTGTTCACATACTAGCTTGATCGTTCACATGTTCCAACAAATGAACGTTCGGGCTCATCGGAATTCGTCCGAACGTTCAAAAATTTCCGAGAGCTTTCTTAAGATTACGGTCCATTTTCATGATTTTTCAAAGCCTTTCGAAATTTTTCATAATTTTTCGAGGTCAGAACTTCCTTGAAAATTAATGAAAATCCCCGAAAAATAATAAAAAGGCACCGAAAACTTAAGAAAAATTTAGAAGAAGATCAAATAGGAACCATGTTTCTACAGTAGATCTTGCGGAAATGTAACGTTCCCTTCGGAATCGAACATTTCGTTTCCGTTCCTTCTAAGGAAAAACGGGAACCAGGACAGAACCCTTTTGGTAAAAGTTTGGAACTCGAACGAAGCTGTTTTTAAAGACCGGGTATTTTCATTCTGAACGCGTTCCGAAAGGAAACTAATGTTTACTTTTTGTCTTATTTTTTCTGACATGTCTTTTCGTGTTTCAGCCAGAAAATGAGGCCTTTTATTGCCGTTACAGTCGAGTCGCTTTAATCCGAACTCAATTTTTACAGTCCCAAGAATGTCGGATTAACGCGACTGCACTGTACTACATTGATCTTCAAATTTGTACTAGTAATTGGTCTTGGAAATGGTTAATTAATGTATCTTAAGTCTTATTTAAAATTCTTAAAATTCGATACAAATATTATCCACGAATTTATTTATATAATTCATATAATTTCGTATAAACAATATTCACACGCTGACTAAAATATTAAAATCAACCTTGTTAAATTTGTCGCCTAAAAATCATCCTACAGTTTATTTTAATTATTACATAATCTCTTAAAAAAAATTTAATTTAATTTTTTTTAGATATCGGGTGAAAAAGTAAGCAGAGTTAGTCTAGTTGACTTAGCGGGAAGTGAAAAAGTGTCTAAAACAGGAGTCGAAGGAGAACGACTTAAAGAAGGTTGCAATATAAACAAATCCCTACACACATTAGGTCAAGTCATATCGGCACTTGCTGATGGTTCAACGTCTAAATCAAAACCAAAGCATATACCTTACAGAGACTCTGTTCTAACATGGCTTCTAAAAGTAATTTTTTTTTCTAAAAAAAAAGTTAAAAATTCAAGTTTAAAAATTTGTTTCAGGACAGTATAGGTGGAAATTCAAAAACAGTGATGGTTTCGGCAATTTCTCCCTCTTTGGATAATTATGAAGAAACTTTATCGACTTTAAGATACGCCGATAGAGCTAAGCGTATTGTTAATAACGCTGTTGTTAACGAAGATCCAAATGCTAAAATTATTAGAAATTTACGTGAAGAGGTAGAAAATCTTAAAAAAGAATTAGAAAAAGCTAAGGAACAAATAAATGCTGAGCAAATTAACGATCGTTTACAACAAAGCGAAAATTTGTATAAAGAAATATCTAAACCATGGAATGAAAAATTAGCTGAGACAGAAAAAATTCAACAAGTAAAACTCAAGTCTATTTTTAATATGACAAAAATTTACAAAAAATATTTTCTTAAGGAATGGGACTCAACTTTAGAATCGATGGGTATTAGTGTTCAATCAAGTGGTATCAAAGTAGAAAAAGACAAATATTATCTTGTCAACTTGAACGCTGATCCATCTTTAAATGAACTTCTAGTCTATTATCTTAAAGATTTTACTACAGTTGGTCGACCTGATGCTTCTAATAAACAAGACATTCAACTTATGGGTCCTGGTATTGCTAACGAACATTGTGCATTTTATATTAAGAACAATCACGTGTGTATAGCACCTATAAAAGAAGCTAAGTAAGTTGTTTTTTTTTTAACATTTTCGTATCACTCATTACTTATTGATTTTTAAGTACATGGGTGAACGGAAAATTGATTCGAGGTGAAACTATTTTGCATCATGCTGATCGAATTGTGTTGGGCATAAATCATTTTTTTCGCATTAATTGTCCATCAGAAAATAATCAAGACAAAATGAATCGATCCGAAATCGATTTTAGCCGAGCTCAAGAAGAAGTTTTACTTCAAAATAAAAATTCACATTCGAATAATTGGCTAGAGGGTGGTGAAAATGGAGACGATGAAAATAAATCAACATCGTCAATATTTTCAAGTACAACGAGTTCTGAAGAAAATACTCTGGCAATTGAAATGGCAATTCAAAAATTTGAACAAGATTATTCGACTAATTCAAAATATCTAACGCCAAGTTCGAGTGGAAATAAAATATCGAGTTCTTCGTCATCTTCGTCGATAAATAGATCGATTTATAAAACCGAAAATGATAATTTTAGAAAAGGTCTACAAAAGTTACGAACTCAACTTTTTAGGGCAAATTCGTTGTGTCGTGAAGCTAATTCTCTGTGCAAAGAAATGAACAAATTAATCCGATTTAGTGTTACTTTACAAATACCGGCTTATAATTTGACTCCAAGTAGAGATGTAAGTTATTTATTTTTGCCAATTTAAAATAAAATTAATCTTATTGTACAGGAGTAAAATCTAGTTAACTATGGGTGTAAACGTTACTCAAGAATTTATTGCTCTTTTTAAGATCTAACACATACCTTGCGTTTGATTTATGAGAGTGTTTGGGTATCGCTTTAATGTAGCTTCTTCATGCGTCAATTTTCGCATTAAAATTTTTAATTTACTCTTTTTAATTAAACACTTCAAATTGTCACTCAGGAAACAATTATTAAAAATGAAGAAAATATTTTATTCCGTTCCAAAGATAAGAGCTTTTGAAAATATCTTTGTTTTTGAGAATATACAACCCTGGCCATTCATAACTTAAAAATAAATCTTCTAAAATGTATTTGAGACTTAAAAAGGAACATGAAGGTTAAATGGGCCCTGAAGATTCAAATTTCCTCTGAAATTTTCTTTTTTTTCAAACTTTTAGAATAATTTTAATCCAAATTTTTAAACATTCGGTAAAATTTGTCTCGAATTCACATCTCGATACATCTTAATTTAGGTGTAAGTTAATCCGAACTTATATTCTTGACTCCCAAAGTGTAGAGAGGATATGTATGGAATACTGTATAAATTTTTGAAATCATCTACAGTGGTGCTATAATCACTGGAATTTTAAAAAAATTTCGTAAATTCCGTCTATTAGACCTTTTGACAATTAAGATCATTTTGTTTTGGAGTCCAAATCAAAAGAATATTGTGGTTTTGTTATAACCGTATATAACTTTCAGCCCTTAATTCTGATTTACGGTGGACCCAAATGATCTTTTCTATTCGCCATTAAATTGACGATTATCCTCTTAAATTGGTATTTTTTGATATTGTAGTTCGAACTCAACAACCTCTTACCACAGAGTCATCTTTTTAAAAAGATACAAAAAAGCTGAGCTTTATATTGCAAGTAACAAAGTGTTAATGCATGTCGTGATCAACATCAGTCGGTTGCAATTCCACATAAATGTTGCAATTTTGCAACATAACTTGACCGTACTTCTTTAATTACGCTGTACTTTTTTGACATTTTTATTTTGCTAATTTAACTTGATCCTCCCTTTTTCTTTACTGAAGACATGGCCCGACTCCTAAATGATTCTTTATACAGTCCCCGAAATGGTTTTGTCACTGATATCCAGGCCTGCTGAATTAATTTCTAATTTTAATGCATTTTTTTAGCATTAATTTGATTTTTCAGCATTAATTGGTATTATCCTCAATTCATAAATTTAAAATCAATGCGTTATTAAGCATTGTTTACAAAAATTAATGCATTGTTCTAGCATTAAATCTGTCTGTATGGTGAGAAGAAAAAATTGACAATTTTTTTAAAATCTTTTCTCAAAGGGTGGGTAGACAAAAAATTTTAAATTACGGTTACATTTTTTGTTGGAAGGTTCTTATTTTTGGATAAAAAATATTAACCTGCTTCGTTTTTTGGACCGTGAGCGAGTCTTAAAATAATTAAAAATCAATGCTAATTTGGAATTATCATTAATTTTTAAAAAAAAAACAAAATATTGTTTCTTAATTGTTTGGGTAAAATTAATGCATTAATTAGGATTATTAAAAATACAAAAAATGCATTATTTAATGCATTAATAATGCCAATCCGACAGACCTGCTGATATCAATGATATAAGTTGTAATCAGCATTCGTTGACCATTGTTGACCAATTATGATATCATCTGATATCATATAATATGAACTGATCAGAGCTGATAGCAAATGATACCAAAATGATATCAGCTTATATCATATGATATCAGATTATGTCAGTGACAAAACGATTTCCGGGACTGTAACTGCTTAATTTTATTAGCATGATCCTTTTCAGGATTAGGTAATTTACGTAAAATTTTGTTAGCGAATCTCAAGTTACAAACCATTTGTAAAATAAGATTCTATACTAGTCCCTACTACCTAAATTATTTTTGAAAACACGGCTCCCTGAATTATTCCAGAATATTAGAAAAAATAAAAAAACGGCAAGTTCATGTTTTCCCATTTTTGTTTTTGCCTTTTCAAGGTATACATAACCAATAGAAAATTTGATAATTTATTTTCTGATGATTATTCAATAATGTGTAAATCAAGAACAGAAATCTTTAACTAACTATCAAAGACAAAATCAAAAAATAAAATCCTTTAAATACAAACCTTTTTTTGACAAAGGGGGAAAAAAAATGTTACCAATAATTTAAAATTCGGATAAATTAATTAAATAAAAAATAATCAAGTTACGTATTTAAAAACATTTCGAAATTCATGGAATTTGAATTAAGGATTCAAATACCAGGTATTAAAGTTCAAAATCAAATTCTAATTAAATAAAATTACTAATGTCGAAAAAATTCCCATCAATCTAAAAAAAATGTAAAATAATGTTTGAATATACGGTTTGATATATACCGTTCTGGACCCCATAATTTACCCATGTCTTGAAAAGCTTTCAATTTGTTTTTAGTTTTAAAGACTTATAAATACTTCAATTTCTATGCTCAAATGAAACAAGGCTTTTTAACAAGCTTTTTTATTTTTTGAATAAATTTAAATATTTATTACATGTCATCGAATTGATTTGAGATAAAACATTTTAAAAATTGATTAAATTAAATTTAAGTTTATTTTTCCTAATTTTTATTTTTAAAGAAGAGATCTTCACTTTCTTTAGCTTCAATTAGTCATCCTTTTTTAACCCTAATAAAAGCTCATAAATTTATAAATCCTATGACTCGATTTTGATTTTCTTAAAGACTTATAACTCTATAATAATCATCCCTGTATAATTTTGACCGGTATTGTATATAAATAAAACAAGACTTTTTGAGATAAAAATTTACTTCATAATATTTTAAGTGGTCTATCTGATGCAGCGTTTTCTTCTTCTTCAATGTATCCCTAACGTACATAACATTTTTTTTTCAGAAGTTCGTACTTGTTAAAAATGTTCAATATTCTTTCAAAATTAATTCAGCAATCAACTTCATTTGGAAAATAGCATTCTTTTTATTTTAATTTAATGGGTCCGACTTTTGATCCATGGGTTATTAACTTAAAAGGAAAGCTCAGTTGGTACGGTCGTGAACGTCCATGCAGAAGGCCGAAGGTCCAAATCCAAGTCGTTTCAAAAAAATTCAATTTGAGTTCCCAAATTATCCTGAGCAGAACACAGCATATCCCAACTCTTGGTCATCAAACATCAGTTTTATAAACTTTACGTGACTCTTTGTTAAAATAGCAACAATTAATAAAGCATTATCAAATTGGCAGTGTTAAAGTAGCTCAATTTCAAAAGAGCATTATTTTGAACATAATATTTTGACACAGTTATATTTTGATAAAGATGTTTCGATGCTTGTTATTTCGATTTGACCCCACCAGGTCTTTCTGAAAGCTAATCTAAACTTCTTCGTTAGTTACTTTGTTCAGACTCTTTATTCCCAGCTTGGGCATTTGACAATTGGTTGCAAAACTGCCCAATTCATTGAGATTTTATCAAGAATCAATGTTTCGCTTCCGTAGAGTAAAACAGATAGACAAGATGCTTGACAAATTCTTACCTTCATTCCGATTGATCTTTTTATTTGAAGTCCAAATTCTCTCAAGAACTTTCATCTTAAAGAGCTATGTCACCAGCGTAGAAAGATTGTGGTTGTCTTAGAGATTTTCCAAGAACTCTTTCAGATCTTCTCATTACATAATCCAAGACAATTATAAATAGTGATGGTGCTAAAACGTCATATTGAAGAACTCTTGTTGTTACTTTAAATTCATCTGACAGTCCTCTGTTTACAAGATAGTACTCGACCCTCGGAGTCCTTATCGAGTACTTCAATGGCTTTAACACAGTTTCTCAGTATCGCAAACATCATCTTTCTCAATCCATATAAATCCATAACCCGTCTTAGCACTTCATCTACCACAGCAAACAATTCAAAAAAATCTTTAGGTTAGAGTTTAGTTAAAAGTGAGTAGTAAGTCGGGAAAAATAGCCTTATCAGAGTTACGGGATCCTCTTTAAAATACTGCACGGCTCCTGAAATAAAGGCGTACCGTAACCCGAACCGGAGCGTACCGTATCGTACCATCCAACCGAACCGTACCGTTTTTTGAAATTTTAACTAAAAATGAAAGACCTTTTAAAATTAATTTTCCGGTACGGTAGAGTGGACTAGTACGGTATGGTGTGATTGTACGGTACGCCTTTTTTTCAGGAGCCGTGCAGTACCTGGTCGATAAAATGTTAATATTGAATTTAGCTCATTGGAAAAAAAAGCGAGGTTTTGCTGAAGTTAGTTTCATACGTAAGCAATAGACTATGAAAGTATTCTACGTTTAACTTGACAGTAACCCAAAGGGTCAAATGTAAGTTTCGACTTTACAGTATTGTATCTTTCTAACGGAATAATGTATAAATCATCCCAGGATTCAACGATATCGTTTTTACAATTAAAATCCTGTCTATTTACTTGCATTACAAATTCCTTTAAAACTTAATTTAATTTTGTGTCTTCTAAATTTTAAGCCCGATGCACTTCTTTCCGAACCAGCCATAGTTGTTAAAAACAAGTACACAATTTCAAAAGACGAAGACGAAAATTCTCAAAATCAAAAACCAAACAAGATAATTATTGACCTTGAAAAATTCGAAAGTTACATTTACCAATTGAGAGAAATATATTCAGAACGACTTCGTAGCAATTTACCTTTAAAAGACAGTGAAGAAAAACAACGAATACCTGATATTTTTACCGGCTCTATTTCTTATTATTACAATCTAATTGGCGTTGCGAATTTATTTTTAGACGTTTTATATCAAGATTTATTCATACCTTTTGAATATGATATTCCAATTATAAATCAACAAGGCGAAATAGCCGGTCGATTGAGAGTACGTATACAAAGGTTAAATACAGAAAGTGATTTGAATAATACATCAGATGATTCAGAAAGTATTCTATCCGAGACAAATGAAAGCAATTCGGATCATGAGCCTTCCAAACGAAATGTCATCAAAATACGGCTAACAATCATTAAAGCTTATGATTTACCATTAAATTTGAACAATTTAGTTTTTTGTCAATACCAATTTTGGAATCAGTCAACAGTTATAGCTTCATCGAATAACTCGAAAGAAAAATCTTCAATTGTTGAATTTAATCACGAGAATGAATTTTTGATTGAAACAAATGAAGAATTTTTAGAATATTGTCAATACGGCGCTTTATCAATTGAAGTAATGTGCCATCGATGTAATTTTAGTCAAACACAAACTCCATCGAAAATCGATGACCGTCTAAGTCAAAAAGCTAAACTTCAATCTCTTATTGATTCTTGGAGTGAAGTTAGCAAATCATTTGAGATAGGAGTCAAAATTTTAGAGTTGAATCAAGAAGGTCTTTGGCATCCAGTTAGCATCAAACAAAATGATTTAGTAAAAACCGGTGGTGTGTATCAACTTAAACAAGGTCAATCAAGACAAATAAGCGTTAGCATAAATCCTGTTAAACAAAAGAGTACAATGTGGTACAACGGGATCATGTTCAATTTGGAACCGCATAAAATCGATAAAATAAGTGTTGGTTCAATTTTAGGAATTGATATTAGTGGACCTCAACTTGATTCTTATCAAGAAGTTGATTTGAATCGACTTAAAGAAAAATGTCGAATGATTTTTGAAAAACGAAAACAATATTTACAATCTCAATTGATACAATTATCCGATGAGAATAAGAGTGAAGAAGATAAAGAAAGACAAGAGTCGCTGTGTAAACAATTAGTCGATTTAGGAGAAGAACAAGCGTTTATTGATGCACCAATGGACGACAGTCACTTGCCTGGATCGACAATTCAATGGAAGCCTATGGAACCCATAGCCGGAATGGAAGAGCATGTACCAGTTATGTTTTTAGATTTAAATGAAGAACTAGCTGAAAATGTCGAGTACAAAAGTGACACTGATTATGACTCGGACAATGAAGATTTTGATTCGATTAGAAAAAAGTCCCGTAAACGAGCGTTGAAAACTTTTGGTGAAGATTGTTTTTTAAGAAACGAGACAAAAGACACTCAATTTTTAAATTTAAAATTAGTCAGTTGGAATGATTCAAACATGGTTAGTATGATTGATACACAAATAAACGGAGATTATGAAATTGATGAAAAAACAACGAGCTCATTAAAAGCTGTAGCTAGATGGGATTCGACTGAACACGGTTCTATTTATTTAAATAAAGAAACTCTTTCGGATAAACTTGTATATATGACTGTTAAGGTCACACTTAAACTTAAATTAATCAATCCTCAAAATGACTTACGGTCTAAACAAGTAAACCAATACATCGATTTAGTATTACGCAAGAGACTTTGTGTCTCGGTGTATTCGTCAGCCAATACGAATAAATTGAATATAAGTTTCAATCGTTTTAAAGGTCTTTTGGGCTCTACTACTTCATTGAACAAAAGTAAAGGAAATCGAACTAACCAAAGTGGTAAAAATGAGATCATGAGTTCATCGTTGACTTATCGTGTAATTTCGAATATACCTAGACTTTTGACTGAAATTGAGAATAGAGAAAGTTTGGCGATTAAGGCAGCGACTTCAATCACAGAAGAGTTGACAAACTTCGAAGAGAATCATAACAAAATAAATTTAGAAAATTCGACGTCTCATTTTGAGCAATATGCTAAAACAATTGAAGCTGTTGATTCAATATTAAAACGAGATCGTGTTCAACAACAATTACAACTTACCAAAGCCGTTAATTTTTATAACAAAAATGGATTTTCTGGTATGGAAAAAGATGAACTAGACGCAGGTTTAAATAGTGAATATCAAACAAATGGTTCACCGATGACAAAGACTTTTAGTGTACCAAACTTGATAAAAAATGTAAGTAACTTTGTGGTTTTATTTTTTTAGACTCAAAGAAGAAGCATTAAGTTAAGTTTAATCAAAGTTTATGTTCAAATGAGACGGAAATTTAAACGATCTTGTGATCAAACAAATCAAAATAAGAAAAATCCTTCCTTTCAACATTCAAACTATATTTATCTTTTTCCGTTTTTTGAATGCTAAATTTGCTCTACTTGTATGAGCTTACACTTTGATTTCAAATAAGTGTTTACTGTGAGTGTTCAAGTTGAATTATGAAGGCTCTTGTTAAGTTCCTTTAGAAAACTGTCTTTAATCCACTTTAGGTTTAAAAAACAGGACCGTAGGCAATCTACTAGGACTAAGATTCTTTGATTCAAGATGAATGATATATAATAGAATTCACAAAAGGGTAGCAAAAAACTTTACTAGATGGACTTGGGTGTTATTGGGTTTAGCAAGATTGACATTTTTTGCATTATAGCTGTAACGTACGAACCATAAAATCATTTTTTCGATCGGGATAAAAAATTTTACCACTACCTGCCCATTTGCAGCAATACTGAGTTGCTTCATTTAAACATCAATTAGCTTTCAGGTCATATCTCCAGATTAAAGTTTTGACTGACCAGTGGCTAAGCACAGAATCAGTCGTTTTTATTTTTATAATTTTAAAAGCTGAAAAATGACTCCCATAAACGGTCGTATATATAGACGATCACACGATTCTCTAGCGTATTACCGCTGTGCTCCTGGGGGGAGCGTCTGCCGGGTTAAGAGCAGAGGGAAATTAGCTAAAATCCCGTTACCGATTTTATTCAAAACGTCTAAGGTTAGATCCCGTATATAGCTATTAGCTACATAGGAGAGAGTGAAATCGTCTCTTAACATATGATTCACGACTCCGGTCGAGTATAAACATACGCAGCTATATCTGCAGTGTGATGATGAGAGTATAATCACGCACCTCGGACAAGTCTCTACATTTTTTGAGGATAGTTTGTACTATTGACTTGAAAATAAATAATCTCAGTTAAAGTCATGCTAAATAAACGGTAAAAAATAGAGCATTCTTCAGAAAAATCGCATCTAGTTGAAGGGGTTACCACCAACAATACCAAGATTTTTAATTGACATTATCCAAAAACACTGACAAAGAACTAAATCCTTTTTTTTCAAACAGAAAATCAATCCTGACGATAAAAACTCTTGACACAAAGAGAATACACCTTTACTTCTATGTAACATAATTAACAAAGTTAACACAATTTTCCGAAAAAAATTTTAAATTTGGGAGTTTTGTTTTGATAAATAAAATATGGAAGTTAGGAAACTTTTTTTACGATGTGATAGGACAAGCGAATATGTAATTTTTAAAGTATGCAATAAAACTATTATTTAATTCTGCAAACCAAAAAATATTGAGTCAAATAGACCATACTTTTTTTAGCCCGGTTACGGCTGCTTGGATTTGAGATATCAGTCATTTAAAGATTTTGTTTTCCCCGTAACCATTTTTAAAATCTTGTCCCTCTTAATCAATGATAAAAATAAAGGCTTTTTCAATCAGTTACAGAGTTGGTCAAAAGTCAAAGTCAAGTTTTGACTTGACTTAAAAAAAAAATTTTAAAGGCAATTCAAGTTTTTAATGTTTATTCTCATGTTTTTCTTTAAAATTTTGTCTTAAAAATAAAATAAAAATTGTATTCTAGAAAAAGCAGTCTCATGTTATAATTTCCAATTGTTATTATTACATATAAGAAGTCAAAAAACAAAAGACTTGAAACTTTGACTTTGGACAAATTCTGATCAGTTAATCCTTTGATTTAATAAGATGCCCAAATCATAAACGTTACTTGGCTTTTCGTGGTTTTTGAGAGCTAATTTCTCTTCAATTTTATATCTAGATAAGAAATAAACCCTTCAGCTTTGCATATTAAGTCTTTCTCTACAAAAAATAGGTGAGGATTTTTCAAACCATAGGTAACTTTTGATATTACAATATGTCTGAAGTATCAATTTTCGTAAATTTCTAAGCAAAAATGCTCAAATTTTAGGAAAATCGTTTGTATCAAAGCAGCCTATTAGTTTCTCTAAAGTGGTTTATGAGAGAAAGATGTCAAGAGACTTTTTTACTTGGTTTTATCGTATCACAGGGGGATATGGAATTTAAAGCTAGTAAAATTTATGATTTGGGGCTCCTTATGAAGTAGATTTTACAAAAAAATAAAAAAATCTTAACCAGAAAAAGAGACTTAATAGAATTATCAAAAAGATTTTGTGACAAGTAATGGGATTTAGAGAAGTAGAACTAAACTTGACAACAAGAAGTATGAAAAAAAAAATGTTTTTCTTCTTAAAATACACGAAACCTAAAAAATTCATTAAAGTATCATTTTTAATTAAACTTTATTAAAAAAAAATTCGCGTAAAAAAAAGAATTAATAAAATTTAGCTATACTTGATCTAAAATCAATTTATCATATTTTGCGTTCATTTGTTCAAGACGTTTTTCACCCGCTCTCAAAATCTTTCTTGTATTTGTATGCCATACATAAATCTTGAAACAAAAAATAAAATTAAAAACACAGCTTCGTAAAAATTAAGATTTCTTACTTTTGTACAATTATTAGCCTTTGGTTCTAATTCATTTACACTGACTAAATGAGACAATAAATGAGATTCTTGCATTCCACGTTGAACAAGTGTTGAAAATCTAGCTGATGGATGTGCCAATAAAAGTTGAAGATTAACAGCAAAACCAGCCATATCGATCGGAAATGGTCGATTACCGCCCCAAGACCTAAACCAACCAATTACTTTTTTGTCTTTACAAATAGGCCGTTCGTACATGAGTTCGCCAACAAATGCCACTGGCCAAACAGATACTTTTTTTGTGTATCTCATCTCTTCAAATAGACTTATGTCATATGTGTTATCATCGTCAGCAAAATAAACAACTCCATTTTTGTTCAATTGATTTGAATTTTCTCTTAACCAATCGATTCCTTTATTTCGTTGTAACACACCTCGAGGCTTACTCCAACTTCTTTCAGATGATTGAATTATATAATCATCAGGCGTTCGCTCAGACAAATGAACATAGTTTAACTTTGAATTGTGCAAAAATTCTGATATTTTTTTAGTTTTATGTGGAGAGTCTTCGATTAAGATCCAAACTATTTTAGGCACTAACCATAAAGTGTTTCTCATTCGAGTCAAATCGGCTAATTGAGTCTCAGCTCTGTTGTTACTTGGTGTAATAATGTAGATTATTGGAAGTTGATCATATTCTGCATAGAATTTTAAAAAGTATGAGATTGGATATGAAAGATTTTGATATTTATCAAAATATGACATTAACGATTCAAGCTTCTGTTTGGTCGCTTCATATTTTTCTTCAGTCTCATACAATGAAATATAAACTTGAGAGAAAGAGAGAACTTTTGAGTAAATAGTTCTTGTAAGGAATATGATTGTTACTTACGATTGGTAATGAATATGGTGATAAATAATGTTAGGCATAGAATAACAAAACTTTTATAAAATCTTCGACGCGTGAATCTCATTCTTATCAAAATTCCTTTCAACTTGAGCTATTCAATTTCAAATTGATTGAATAATTTTTTTGATAATTTTAGAGTCCAAACAGGTGAAATATTTTTGTGTATGTCAAAAATTTGCATAATTAACTTTACTTGAAATGATGATTCAAACATTGACTTATTAACAATAAGTTCATGTAACTTTTGGATTTAACCTTTACAAATCATTGCCAGTAACAAGGAAATTTAAAAAAAAATATTGAAAAAAAAGTGTCCCTAAAATCCGGACACGGACAAAGGCGAAGCCGGAATTAAACCTAAAATACTGAAAAGGTTTTTAAATTCTAAATTACAGTCTAAACCAGTATAAAGTTAATCTCACATTTCCATTTCGGTTTTTCAAAAAAACTTAAAAACAAAATCCGATTTTGGGGTCCTCAGTGTATACTGGATTTTGTTGAAATTTAGCACCCTCATTCGAAAATGTCTGACTCAGCCTCTGCAAGCAATTTTATGTTTAGGCTTAAAGTTTTTGAGGTTGTTATTAGCTCAAAACTCATCGTGTTTCCGAAAATTAAATGATTTTATCAAATTAAGCGAAAAATGTATATTTTTCTTACCGATACCAATCCGTATTTTAGTCTTGTTAAAAAAACCCGTGTCCGTATTTTCGACAGAATTTTTTCGTGTACGTGTTTAAGTTTTTTCTCTAACCTAGCTGTAACCTGTGCTTTATAGATAAAATATGAAGACTCTAAATACTTTACATACTACACTAATGCTTTAAACCTTTGCGTAGCCGAAGAGGAGAGTACAGTACCTTTGCTGTATTTTTGTTTGTAATATTTTTCTAAAATAACTCTAAATGACAGTCAGATCTAAAACTAGAAAAGGAAGAAAAATCTCAATAAATTCTATTTACACCAGGGCTTTCTGTACCGTACGTAAATTAAGGGCTTTCCGTACCCGTATCGTACTCAAAATTTTCTAAATTTCTAATGCATGATTTTACAATGAATTACGGGTACGCCATGGAAGTGCAGTAAAGCAGATTTTTAAAGAAAAATTTCATGAAAACAATGAGGAAAATTAAACTTTTTGTTTTAATTAAAATTTAAAAAAAATTTTCTACTCTATTACTCGTTTCAAGTGTTTCAAAAAAGGTGAAATTTCGTTATAATTGCAATGCTTTCAAAACAAAAAATCTAATTGGAATACTGCACGGCTCCTGAAAAAAAGGCGTACCGTACCGTACCGGAAAATAAAATTTAAAACATTTTCATTTTTAGTTAAAATTTCAAATTTTCAAAAACGGTGCGCCTTTTTTTCAGGAGCCGTGCAGTATTCCAATTAGATTTTTTGTTTTGAAAGCATTGCAATTATAACGAAATTTCGCCTTTTTTGTATGACTTATCAAAAAAAATGGAATTGTTTTAACTGTGGAAAATAATTTTCTTTAGTCCTTTTTTTTGTCGTTTTGAAATTTACTGAAACCCGAAGGCTTCTTATGCGGTTTATAATTATTGCTTAAAAGCTAGGTCGAAGTAAATTATTAGTTAACGACCCCTAGTGTTCTTGAAAACATCAAATTTCCGTTTTTTAAGATACAAATGTCACGTCTCTTCAGTATTTGCTTATTTCTGTAATTGGGATCTTGACAAAGGTCTTTATTTCTTGCTTCATTTTGTTTAAGAGAATTTAAACTGCAAGTTATTCAGTTACTTTACTTCGATAAGTGTGTAAATAAATCAAAATTTTTACATTCAGACACCAAGTTAGATTCACCAAGTTTATTTAGATAATCAAACATAAGCTAATTTTAAAAGATATGATAACCAAAGTGACATAAATTTTTGTTTAAGCTTTCAAAATCTTTTTAATTTTGTTAAAATTCAGAAATTTAAAAAAAATGTTTTTAGAAATACTTTTAGTTTTTGGTTTATTCATTGTTAGCCTTTTAATTTTTCAATTTTATACTTTAGGAAGAGAAAAATCATTCCCGGTAAAATTTAAAAACAGCACACAAAAATTTCTCCATTAAAAATAAATTCCCGAAAATTTATATTTTGAATTTTTAAGAGCTTTGGAAGTATCAGAAATATTTATGGAGGTAAAACAGAATCAACACCAAAAGGTAAAAGCGATTTTGTCTCGTCAAATCCAACGCAACCAGTCATACACAAAACTAGTTCTAATAATGAACCAAAACAACATAAGCCGCGTAAGCCAAACTTGTTTTACCCTTAACTAAAATTTTTTAAATTTATCATTTTTTTTATAAGCTTCATTTGGTAATCTGATTCCTGATACAAAATTCAATGGTGTTTCAGAAGAGCCTCGAAATGTTCCACAAGTAATTGTTGAAAGAGTCAATGAAACCGAACCAAGACAAAGCAAAAAAGTATCAGATACTCAAGCTATTTTTGACATGTACAACAAGGTGAAAACTAGTGACCTTGAATCGAAAAAAAATGAAGAAGAAGATGAAGCTAAAAAAAACGATTTATCAAAGAGATTATTTGATGATTTAAATTTTGATGAGCCTAAATTAGAAGAACAAAAAGTCGAGCCTGAAAAACCAAATGAAAATAATACGACAATGTCAAACGGTTCTTTAAATATTCCTCAGAGTGAAACAAAGTCAACTGAGTCAGCTCTAAGCCATGCAACATCTAACCCAGTGATATCCAACTCAGTTGAAACACACGAAAAACCAGAATCAATTACAAAACTTGAATCGGCTACATCTTCACATAGTATTGATTCAACAGTGTCAAAAACTCCATCAAATCAATCTAAAACAAGACCTTATAATCCAATAATAGACGGACCATTACCTGAATGGGTAAAACAAGACGCTCATGTTATAGTCTCAACATCCAGTGTAATGAACAAACCCGGGTACATACGATTCATTGGATCGACTAAATTTGGACATGGTATATGGATTGGCGTTGAGCTTGAGCGACCTGTTGGAAAAAATGATGGCTCCGTCGAAGGCACACGATACTTTACATGTCCAGAAAATAAGGGTGTATTTGTTCGATATGATAAATTAACGTTAATAGTTAATAGAGATATCTAAAAATATTTGTTTCGAGTACAAAGTTTTGTAAATTTTTTGTTCTTAATAAAATTTTAAGAAAAGTTTTGTTATTGTGTATTTTTTTTTTGTTGAAAAAAAAATAGTCATTCCATTTTTAGAGGATAGTTGTTGATGGTTGTTGTTGTTGTGATAGTCTATTTTTGTGTTTTAATTAAATTTCAATGTTTTAATTTGAAATAAAAAAAAAAATATTTTTTTTTGTTCAGGGTTACTTTTTTGCAAAACAAGCTACAACAACCATAAATGATAGAAGTTTTATTTTTGTGTTCAAGCAGTGACAACGAGAAAATATTTTAATTAGTTTTGTTTTCAATTGATTCTTAATTATTTAACCAAAAAATAAAACGAATAAAGAGAGAAAAAATTCATATTTTTTTGAAAATTAAATAAATCTATTTTGTTATTAATTTATTTTTTCGTTTCATTTCCGCACGAACCCGCAACAATGGCAAACATTGACGACAGAAAAAAAAACAAACATTCCACATAGGTATCTCATAAACGACCCTCTCTTTATTTTGTTGTTGAAAAATTTTCAATTTTCCAACCAATTATTTAAACATGTTAATATTTTGAAATTAATAATTGAATAACTAATTAAATAGGAATTCTTGGAATATTTTTTTGATAAAATGGAAATAATTTTGTTGTTGTAAACTTGGGTAAAAAAAATCTATATAAAGGTATTCGCGCGAAATAAAGAATAGTTTAATTTTTTTTACAACTATTTTTTTTCTTCTCATAGGGCTCATTTATCGGATTTTGTAAGAATTTTTAAGATCATTCTTTTACTTTAAAGCTTTGCTTGAAATCCCTCTAAAAGCTAAGCCTTTGATTACTCGAAAAACAATAAAATTTTCATTCTACCTTTTTTAATGTTTGTTATTCACACATTTCGTTTCGAGTTCAGTATTTTTCAAGGAATTCTAAAGTTTTAAAAGATTTGTCAAGGTCCTTAAAAATAATTCAATTGTATAGATCGAACAGTACAAACTCATACCAAAAAAATTCAATTTAAGAACACTTTCAGTAAAATTCTAGTAATACAGTCAAATCTCGTTAATCCGTATGAAAATAGCCCCCATCAAATCGTCATACGGATTAAAATATACGATTTAAGGAGGTATTTTCTATTGAAAGTAATTACAGTTAGCCAGTGATTTATATACGAACTAAAGAAATATACGGATAAAAGTGGAACGGATTAACGAGGGTTGACTGTATTTAGTTTTACAGTATACAGTCAACCCTGGTTAATCCGTAATCCTTAAATCGTATATTTTAATCCGTATGACGATTTGATGGGGGCTATTTTCATACGGATTAACGACGTTTGACTGTACCATAAATCGTTAAAAAATTCGATTTTGTACCTTGCTATTTTTATTTATTCAATTATTCATGTAAAACTTGTTGTGTTGGACGCGATCAAACCTTTCGAAATTTGCTAAAAACCAAGGCTTCTGATACAAAAATAAATATTAACTTATATAAATGTCGAGGTATAGATGAATCATGTTAACCTTTTTTAAGACTTTTATAAGCGTATTCAGGTCCAAAACATGGTTCATCTAAATCGATGTCGGTACAGTGATTCTTGCGAAAATGTAACGTTGCGTTTGGAACGCGATCAGAACGGTCTTTAAAAACAGTTCTGTTCTAGTTCAAAACGATTTCCAAAAGGTTCCGGACAGTTTCTCGTTTTTCCTTAGAGGGTAATGAGTTTAGGAACGGACACGATACTCTTTTGGAAAAAGTTTGGAACTAGAACGGAGCTGTTTTTAAAGACCGTTCTGAACGCGTTCCAAACGCAACGTTACATTTTCGCAAGAACCACTGTAAGCTTAGTAAAAGTTTTTTTTTTTGCATAGGATCAAAATTCCGTTGACGCTCATTCAAAAATTCCCGGTCAGTTGTCCAACAATATTTTTGAACCGATATTCCCAAAAGAGAATTACAGAAGAGAAAAATTCAAAAACATGGTTGTTTGATTAGTGTTTACATACAGATTCATGGTCCTGCGATAGTCCAAGTCTATTTAATTTCGTTAAGAGATACCTTAAAATGATAGCTTTAGTGGAAAAAAGTAGATACTAACAAATCTCATTAGAAAAATTGTAATTTACTTTTACAATTTGATCTTATTAATCTTATCTTACCGTAAACGTCTTTGATTGATAAAATCAGACTCTAACTTATCGTTTTGGAATTAGTTCCCAACAATGAATTTGATTGAGGCTTTGATTTTAGTAATTATCGGAAGTGTTTTAAGTATTTTAATGACATCAAGTCGTAAATCAAAGTCTTTATTTTAGGATAAGATATTTTACACTAATGAGCAAAATGGTTATTAAAACTAATTTACATAAAAATAGTTATAAACTTCATTAGAACATTTAAGGTGAAATACTTCTTTGAATGCTAACGACGAATTGTTTTAGGCTTGAACAATCAAATTATACTAATCGAATTTTGTCTGTCCTAGAAAAAAAAATCCTTGAGAGATGAAAGCGTACTTTTTTGCTGAACATTGACTGTTTAATCTCAAATTTGTCAAACACATAACTCGAAAAGAAATATTAATAGACTTATTCTCAAAAATTATTTTCAAAGCAACCCGATCATTGAGGCGTAAATTTTACAAAATATTTTTTTTAAAAAGTTTTCTTTTTAAAAAAATTTAACTTTGGGATAGTATAAGATTTTTTATTTAATTAAATATGAATGAAAAAGATATAAAATAAGTTTATTTTTTTGTCGAAAATTTTTGACACATAGGTTTTTTATTTTTTCTAATGTATTTTTAATTTAAAAAAATACAAGTTGTTAATTAGTAATTTTTTTTTTTCTTAGCGAGAGCACCTATTTATAATTACCAATGGCATATTTTGAAAAATTACAAAAATCATATATATTGGTCTTTCAAATTTTTTTTTTTACTCGTTTCATTTCGAAGTTTATTCATTTGTTAAATTAAAAAAAAAAAAAAAAATTTCTTTCGCTATCACCCAACTTTAGTCTATTTAGTAGGTTTAAACTTCTTTTTCAATAACCTTTTTGTATTTTCTAAAGAATTTTAAAAAACTTGGAAAAATGAGTGACTTCAATGATATTTTCGGTTACAAAGTTTACAAACCACCGCCAGAAAAAGACATGTAAAGTTCTTGTACTTTATGTCTTGACTTTTTGAATTTTTAAAATATAACTTTTTTTAAGGCCAATGGTTCAAGATTTGAACGTAGTTGGTGAAGTAATTACTTTAATAGACCCAAGTGCTGATGTAATTAAGGATCCAGCTGTTCAAAAAATTTTGAAAAGTTTAGACGGAGAACGTACTGTGGTACATTAATTTTTATAATTTATTTTTAAAAAAACTAATTTCAGAGATTTAAAATAATTTAAAATGAAGAAAATCGAAGACTTACCTCCAGATGTAAGATACGACGGATGGAACAAAAAAGCTCAGTATGATAATCAAGTAATTGTTAGAAACTCTGGAAAACAAAACTTACAACCGCAACTTCCATTTGTTCAACACAATTTGCTTAAAGATGACGGTAATAGTCAACATTATCACCAAGAAGCATTGAAACAAGCTCAATTAAAGGCTCAAACTGCTAAAAATTCAGATATTGAATTTTCAAGACAATTGCAAGAAACAAAACATGCTTTGGAAAAAGAAATTCATAGACAGCTTGTTGAGCAATTGACTTTGAGAGCTCAGAAAAAATCAGTGACACCTGAACAACAAGCTTTGATCGAAAAATTGTATTTAGACTTAAGATTGATTAATCCAGAATTAGCTTTTGCCACCTTAAAAGCGTCTGCTACTTTAAACGAATCTGCGCCACAACAAGTACCTGTTCAACCGCCTCAAAGAATCCAGCAGCAACCACCACAAAGAATTCAACAACAACCACCACAAAGAATCCAACAACAACTACCACCACAACAACAACAAAGCCGAACATCAAGTCGTCATCATGAAAGTCATCAGAAACAAAGCCGACGAGATGAACGTGAATATCAACGAGAACCCGAAACTCAATATCATCATTCATCATCACGACATGGTCCTAGTTCAAAACAACATTCGCGTCGTTCCGAAGCTCCACAATTAGTGCATAACCAAGGTTCAATTGTTAACGCTCAAGATGAACCAATAAGAATAAGAGTTCCAAAGGTATCAAGCAAAAGCTCAAAATCTTCTTCAAGGAGATAAATATTCAATTAGTAACATTTATAAATAACAAAAAGCGAATAGAAAAATAAAATTAATTTTTTTAAAAATCGAATTCTCAAAATTTAGCTTCTTTTTTTTTTAAAATTTTTATGTAATATTATTATAGATTTTTTTGTTAAATTAACTCTAATTTATACAATAAATATTCAATCAATAAATACCCTATTCATATTTAAATTTTAAAAATTATTTTAGGATCCTTGAAAAAACGACACCCCCCTTTTGATTCAAATGAATACACCCGAGTGTAATATCTATATTTTGAAAGTTAGATAAAAACTAAATATTCTAAGATATTCAGCATCGAAAATTCCATAGACATGAAAATAAACCGAAAATCTAATTTTCGGGAAACTAACACCAACTATCTACACCTCCCATTTAATACAATACGCACCCTGTTTTTTTTTGAATAAAAATACAAATTTTGGGCGCTTTTTCTGGAACTGGTGTCCTTTTTCAGCCACAATCATTCTTAAAATCTCCAGAATTTGACCTTAAATATCGCCATAAAAGACCTTCAGCGGTTATTAATATTTTATACTTTTACGCAAAATATTTTTCAATTTTTTTCATATTAGATTTTGGTTGAATGTGCATTTATTGTATATAAAATCAACGTTTGCGTGCATTTTCGGCTATCAATTCTTTAAATGACGCCAAATAACACTACTTAACGTTAGCAAAAGCTATAAAAAATCATAATTTTACTCAAATGAAAATGGCGAATTAAAAATAATTGATGTTATCAAGCGCTAGATAACGTTATTTGTCGTTATTTAACGCTATTTTTTCTAACGTCATTTATGGTTAAAAAACGTTGGTTATTGATTGATTGCTAAATGATAAAGCTCTTGAAACTACTGCTGTTAAATGCGATTTACCATCAACGAGCTGGATGATATTTTTTTTGCTTCAAATATCATACAGTAAATATTCGATTATATAGAGTTCACTACCTCATCGTTAAACTTTGCATACTACTCCAGCCTAATATAAATTTCGATTGCTTGATACCATTTTTTTTTGTCAGAAAGTTATTTAAATATGTATTAATAGAGAAATATCTCATTTAGAATAAAATTTAAAAGTTTAGCAATAATCTTCAAATTTTTGTTGCGGCTATTAGTTACGCCCATTGCAAAACTTATTAATTTTTGTCAATTATTTTTTAATTTGTATCCAAAAAAAATCAAAAATAAGTTTTGATTTCTTTAAGTTCGAATACTGTCTAAACTTTTCATTTTCTACTTTAATTTTATTTTAATTTTAAATAGTTTGAGGAGTTACCTCGGGAAGGACAGAATGGATCTAGGACAGTGACAGAAGAAGGACAGAAGTCCTTCTTTTTAGACCAGTTTTTTCCTAAAAATTTTTAAATTAGTAAAATAGTTAAATTTTTGCTAATTATATAATATCCTGGAATCAGGTTTTTTTGGAAATCAGAAAAATTTACCTGCAGTAGGTGAGTAATTATAATTTCAACTGAAGATTTTTTTTAAATAATTAAGGTTCCGGCAATTCAAAACTTCCTTCCGTTATCAAAGCTTTTCAATTTCGATATCAGATTCGGAATCTGCGTCCCAAAAAACCTCAGAAAATGTATTATTTACATTTTTGAAAAAAAAATTTTTCAAAAAATGACCAAATTGGTGTCATTTTCAGCGCCTAAAATCGACTTTTTAAAGGAACAAGCTCTTGGTTAAGAGAAATATGTTTTTTTAGGTTTTCTTGCATGAAGATTACTAATGCCTTTAAACGACTGTATCATTCGAGTAAGAAATTAAAGGCATATATCTCTATGACAAATGAGAGGAGCTGAATTTGTTTCTAGAAAATTCTTTTAACACTTTTTTAGCAATTTAAAATCTTTAGCTATGCCTTAACTTAAATTTTCAATTGGTTCTTGTTTTTTTAATCGATAAAGGCATAAATGAGTTAGAAAGATGTTCAAGACCTTTCTAAGAACAACTTTCATTGTTTATGAAGGAAACTCGAGCAAGTACCAATTCAAAAAAATACAGATTTGAACATTTATTTAAAAAAAAAGTAAATTATTTTAATATGGTGATTTTCTTTTAGCATTAAATTTCCTAAAAAGTCCATAAAAAATCAATAAAAGACCAGCTAAGCCACATAAACTCGGCCACACTAAACTGTTTACATAAGAAGCTGTGTTAAAGGTTAATCGCAAAAGAGCATGTTCTTGACCATCATCGTCATAATCGTCAGATTCTAGTGAATCAACATCGAAGAAACAAGGAATCTTAGATCCAACTATACCATATTTTCGACGAAATCTATTTACATTTTTTTCATTTACAACCGAGTCCATATCACAATAATAAGTGGAACAATCTGGATATCTTCTATATTTTTCAGGACTTTCGTGAAGAATAGCACTTTTAAGACCATTTTTAGTTGATACATCGACTACAATTCTTAGACATGGAAATTCGCTTAATTCACATTGAGTTTTTAAACCATCTGGTGTATGATTAATAGTACACTTCCATGGACATTTATACCAATCTTCTTTAGAATTCATTTTATGAGCTTCAACTGCTCGTACAGTGCATGTTGTCTTTTTAAAACTTGACTCATCGTGATAACTTTTAATGACTGTAAAATTCAATGTCAAAAATAATGAAAACGATATGATCAATAGAGCTATACCAGCAAGGATAAACAATGTGCTACGTTTGAATTCGAACATTTGGTCCAAAATTTTTTCGTTGAGTATTTTGATTTTTTATCTTTTTTTTATTTTAATTTAAATTTTTTTGTCGAAACAAAAAAAAATTGAGGTAAATTAATCATCAACTGATAAGAACTCTTTTTTTTATTATTATTAATTCAACAAAAAAGTTGTTTTTTTTATGAGGGACCATGTACGATTTTAAACTCAGACGAAATATTTTTTTTGTCAAAAAATTTAAAATTTGTAATTTTAAAATTGTGTTAATTTAGATAAAAATAAATATAATAAATGTCCGAGTAAATTTTAAATGAAGTCTAGCATTTATGTGAATATTCTGATCTCTCAAAACTCTGCTTCAATTTTTCTCTTCAAGCTTAATTTGACTTAGTACTGCCAATTTATGGAAGTTTTTAACGAATTAATGATATTTATAGAAAAAAGTGTTTGACGCATATAAAATTGTAATCTGTAGCCCAAAGGAAAATTTTCTAATTGCAAACAAATTCCGTCAGCTGCTCGGTTGCTACAAAAAATTCATTGTTCTTGATCATTTTGTATTTCATTAGAAGTTAAGCAAGAAGTTCTTTTTTTTTAGACTGTAAAATAGAGTTGACTGAAAAGTTGTTACTCTAATGGGTACTTATGGGTTTACTTTATCACCAGACGAAAGTTATTTAATAGATAATGATCTACTTTATTTTTTTTATACGATAAATTTTATGGATTATGCGTCAAAGACCGTCATCCGTTTTTCAGGAATTTTTTCTTCTTGAAAGCCCTTTCAATTCAAACACATTTCTTCAAATAAATTTTTTTTTTATTTCAAATTTAAAAATGGCGACCATATCAAGACTTATAGAAATAAAGTTTCATTTCAATCTAAATATTTTGATGGGCTCAATCTGAATTTTGCATTAAAATCTTATTCGCTTGAATAAACATAAAATTTTCATCATTATCAATTGACGGTAAATTTACATTTTGAAATATTTTGTATGGTCAACTTTTTAGACTTTGGCTTTCTTCATCCATCGACCAAAATTACCTTTCTAATCAAAATAAATGATTTTAAAGGCGCGGAGATTGTGAAAGCTATGTCAATACTAAAAACTATGTGAATCGTAGTGGCATCAAATTACTAATGTTAAGCATGGAAAAATTAATGTGAAAAAAATATTTTCAGGATTAAATGTTGGAAAATTAAATTCCATTTTTTAATTCTCCAAACCTTAGAAGGTTGGTTTTCAAAAAATCTTCATCAAAAAAATTAATGTTAGACCTTTTGATTTAATGCTGTGTTTAGTAATTTTAATTACAGTGGTTATTTTGAAAATTTAACGTTGGATTCGCAGCTGCTCCTAGAACGGAACGAACATTAACAAGGCTACCGATCGATTCGAAAGAAGCGTTTTGTTTCAGGTAAAAAAAAAATATTTCATTTTGAAATGGGATGCCTTTACTACAATTCATTGTTTTTTACTTTGACAATAAAAAAATCCGACATCACTTGTTGAGCTTGTAATGAAAATTTAACGATAGATCTTAAAAAACGATAGTTTTTCGATTCGAGTACGTCAAAAATTTCCAGCAAATTTATGTTTTCAACATAACATCAAAAAAAAGTTGCCTGGGACATCTAAATTTTGGTGTTTTTATTTGTACTCATATCAATAAATGCATCAGTGATGCTTTTTTTAATATATTAAATTAAACTTATCATCAAATTCCCCTCTGAATAATTTTAATGTTTTAGGAAATAATCTTTTGTTTTGATTTTAATATCAAAATAGATTCAATTTTCAAAAATATTTAGTTATTGTATTTTTGATTTATGACTTAAAATGGTATAAAAAAAGTCATAATGGATGAAACATATCCTATCGTTAAAATCTGTATTTTGTCAAATCAGGGATATTACTTTAACCAATTGAGATTTTAAAACGTTTCAATTATATTTTGATTGCTTTAAATTGAAAAAAATTCCTTTTAGTCCTTTGCTACAAACATTTTATTTTTTCGTAAATTTTGGTAATAAAAATTTTTACAACAACGAGTACATTCAAAAAGAACAATTTTCCTATGAAATACTATAAACTTAACACACTCTTAATTTCATTTATTTTCTCATCAAATTTACGAATCTTGAAAATTAAGTCTACACTTGAGATAAGCAGACAGAGTGATAAAAAATAGAGGGAACAAAAAATCGATTTAAAAAGAACTAAACAATAAATAACTTATTTTTGATTCGATTTTAATCAGTAGAAAATAATTTTCATCGTCAAATGAGAATTACTATTCAAAAATCCGTATCACACATAAGAAACAAAACAATGTCAATGTACATAAACAACAATGAAAGATTCCATTAATTTTAAATTCAAAAATTATGAATCAGTTTTGAGAACCCAATTTTTAAGCGAACATAAGATTAATCTAATTTCCAAAAAGACTAAAGAGAGGTTAAATGAAAACAAAAAAATTGACTGTTACCTAGCAAAATTTTTAATTATTTTCAATTAAATTTACATGTGCATATGTATAAAAAGAGACTTTTTTTTGAACATTTTTTAGTTTGAATTTTTTATTTTTCTAAACAAAGTTTATTCCAATTTTAGAAATTTTAATCACACAAATTTTCCTAAAAAATGGTAATTTTATTTTTTTCTTAATCAGCTTGTTTTTTACCATATTTTATTAAATTTAAGTCTGCTACAACTGTTAGTGCAACACAAAGAAAACCCATCAGTGGGGGTCAAAAGAAAAAACTTAACGGTCCAAGACCAGAGCTAACAGAAGAACAAAAACAAGAAATTCGTGAAGCTTTTGATTTATTCGATGCCGATGGTTCAGGAACAATTGATGTTAAAGAATTAAAAGTCGCCATGAGAGCTTTGGGTTTTGAACCAAAAAAGGAAGAAATCAAAAAAATGATTGCTGATATTGATAAAGAGGGAGCTGGTACCATTGATTTTAATGATTTTTTGACTTTGATGTCTCAAAAGATGTCCGAAAAAGACACCAAAGAAGAGATTCTTAAAGCGTTCAAGTATATTTTAAAACTTTATTGATTGTTTCAAAAACATAAGTTTATTTTTTATTTTCGTAGACTTTTTGATCATGATGAAAATGGTAAAATTGGTTTTAAAGATTTGGAACGCGTTGCTAAAGAACTTGGAGAAAATTTAACCGATGAAGAATTACAAGAAATGATAGATGAAGCTGATTTAGATCATGATGGTGAGATTAACGAATCTGAATTTTTAAGAATAATGAAAAAAACAAGTCTTTATTAATTTTTTGGATACGTTTATGACAATAAAAATGGGCACTTATTCAGGCATTAAAATCATGTTTTTTTTTTATTTTTTCAAAATTCCGAAATCGTTTGTATTTCAACAAAAAATTTGTCAATTGTCTTTTTTTTATACATTAAATGACTGGGTTTATGGTCACGTCTATTTCATTAATTTTTTAATTTTTTTATAAACAACTAACAATTATATTGTAACATTTTAACCATTTTTTTGATTGACATTCAATAAAAAATTTATTTATAGTTAATTGAATTATTCCTCACTCAAATAGTTTTGGTTTTATTTTTAGCAATACACTCAGTGTAGGATTGATTGGTTCTGTTTGGCATATTAAGCTTTAAATTAGAACTCTGATAGCTAATAGAATATTCTTTACTGTAAATGGTTAATTATTATTTGCTCTACCAAATAATCACGTTCTTTTTTTTCTAGCGTGCGTTTGGGATGGGCCAACTTGCGGGTGTAATATAGATCAGTTGGATATCAAATTAATAGAGAATGCATTTTTTAGTAGAGTAAAACAGCACGGCTAGAGAAAAAAGGCGTAACAACCAGAGGTACTGTACCGTACTGTTATTGGGAAGCGTACCCAATCGTACTATACCAACGTTCCGTCCCAGAGTACCATACCGTATTAGCGTAATGTACCATAAAAGCGTACCGAGCAGTGCTTAGCGTATCAAGCCGAGCTTTAGTTTTAATCGAATTTCAGAAATCGATTTTTTTAAAAGAAAATATCAAAACGATCTTAAACGGCGATGTTAAGTTTTGTATCAAAATATCAGTATCAAAAATATCAGCAATGTATTTCGATTGTCTGATATTTTTGATATTTGATATTTTGATACTAAACTTAACATCGCCTCTTAAACTTCATTTAGATTAGAAAATTTATCTTTTTGAGTGCTTTTCAATTTTTGGAAATTCAAATAAATGGTGTCGTAAGTAGTTTTAGGGTAAGAATTAAAAAAAAATAAAAAAAGTGAATACCTAAAATTAACACATACATTTTTTGTTGATGATAGGACATAAGGCAAAATTTTAATTTGTTATTTAAGTTTTAGAAATTAGAAAACCTTAGCCTTTTCACGTAGGAAATCTTTAGATAAAAGTCAGAGAGCCTTCTAAAAAGGAAATTTTCAATCTTAAAGTTTAAAAAACGCCAAAATCTTTGAGCAACCTTTTAAATTTCAAATTATAAACTTGAATTTATGAAATATTTTAAGTTTTAAAATTTTGGGATTCATTTTCAAGTCATGAATTTTGAAATTGTCAGCTGTATTTATTCAAACTTTAAATTTTTAATGCCATAAATGCTATTTGTAAATATTTTCTGCAATTTACTGAAAAAATGTGATTTTACTGTTTATTAACTAATTTTTTACCGAAATAGCGAAAAAATTAGTATGTTTTTCTATTTCAAATAGTTTGGTTGTTTTGACTGAAATAGCTCAATTATGCAAAAAAAAGGTCAAAAAATCCCTAAAATGAAGTATTGAAGTAGGAACTAGGGTCAAAAAGGGCCATGGATAGTGAACGAGGTAGAAAAAAACATAAAAAATGAGAACAAAACATAAACAAAGAGAAGCACACATAAACATTTTTTTTATTTTATTAAAGAGAATATCCACATAAGATAATCTATTAATAAAGACAATTTCACATAAAATTTAAGTCTCCAATTTTACAAAACACATAAAATTTTAATCATATTCGTAACAGTTACCCGCCTTTCTTTTCTTTGATTTAGTTTTACTGATAAATTTTTTGGGGAATAATCCGGGATAATGTACCTTTTCAAAAAAGCAACAACTAATTAAATGCTGACAAATTGCTGAATCCATAAAACTACTGCATGAGGAGTACGAACAATCCGGACAAAAGCAATCTGGTTTAATAACAATATCGTGCTCCTTGACACTAAACTCGATATCACCATCAGTGTTTACACAGTTACGTGAAACAGACATAGCAAGCTCTTTAGCTTCTTTTTTTAACTTTGGTTTCAATTGAGCACATTCTGGTATATCTTGTAAAACAGCTTTACGAGATTCCATTTTTACAACTTTCTCAAATATTTCAAAAACCGGCATTAAGTTGAATTTTGTTCGGTTCGTAAAAAACGTTTAGACTCTACCGTTATAACTCTCAATTGGATTGTTTGTCAGGGCATAACCTACTGGTCGACTAAACAGCTGCCAATGCTTGAATGGATAGTCTGAGTTGATTTCCAAAAAGATGAAAATATGGACGTTTCTTGAAAGAATCAACGGTTTAAGTTTCTAAAGAGTTATGTGAAATCATTTTTCAGAAAATTCTGGAATTTTTTCCATTTAATAAATAATCAAATGCAAATTATTTTAGTTAGCTTTGTGCAAATTAACACACAAAGACGTTAAAGCAATTTCTAAAAACATCTAGGATAGTCAATAAAGTTGTAATTCAAATTTTTGGGTCTTGTACCATTCGTGGTTAATTGTCCATGGACAATAATATATGTCTGATTGGTGGGCTTTTTTTACAGGTAAAAAAAAAAACTAAAAAATACTTGGACAATTAATCAATTACCTGGACAATTAGATGAATAATTGGACAATTTTATTATAATGTTAATTTTACACAGAATAAAAAAAAGAAAAAACTAATTGTTTGTTGGTAAGTGATTAAGGTTTGACGTTCGACTGGCACCATGCAGGTTTGATCCAATTGCCGAACTTAAATCGCCCAGTAATGAACAACTTTAAGCAAAGCCTTTAAATCTATTCTAAATTTCTCCAAGAAAGTACCATTAAAATAAGAACCAATAAAATAAAATTTAATTAAAAATATTTATTTGAAGATATGAAAAAAATTGTTTCAATGACTTTTTTACCTAATTAGTACCAGGTAATGGAATGTAATCATATGTTATCCAAATATAAGGCGCTTTTAAATTCAAGTACCAATAAAGATCATTGTAGTAAAAATAAAATTCTTTTTTGACAATAATTTCTGTAAACGCTTCTACAAATTGTTGAAAATAATCAGTGCGCTTTTGAAAACTCTTATAAAAATTAACTATTCCATTTATTATGGTTTCATTTTTGCTATTAATTATTTGTGAATAGTTTCCAATTAATTGTGGTTCATGAGAGTATAAATTCAATCTTGTATAATTCAATTGAACATTTCGGTCAAATTTAGCTCCAACTTCATACAATTCGTCAAATGCTCTTTTAAAAAAATTAATAGCATAAAATAACAAAATAATTGAAGACCTTATTTATACCTTAGAACCCAACTCGCACAGTCAAATGAATCAAAAAACATAATTTGAGAACTATTTGTTACATTTGTATTGTAAACAGTCCAAGTCTCGTAATAAACAGCTGTATTGTTGTCGTGTAAAGACCAATTAGCGAATTTGTTAAATTGATCACCAGATATTTCAGATACTTTTTTAATAAAGCCATATTGATTCCAAATTGAGTCATTAATTCCATCATAAACACATAATGCACCTTTAAAAATTTAATTTGATTTTTTAATTAATTCCGCTTAATTTAAGAATAATACCATTAAGATAACAATGACCTAGCGTCTTCACGGAGAAAAAAGAGGTTGAGCCTCCTGAAAAATATGTGAGAACAGACCCCCTCATTTTTTCAGCGACCTAATAAGTATTCCTACAATTTGGAGCTTTTTAGTAAAGCCACGTATTAAATCTTATTATCTAAACACTAGGGCTGCGCTTTTTACTCTAATTTTGAACCGATTATGCTACTGATTGTGTCTTCTTTGCTTGGATTTTAGGTTTTTAAAGTTCAGTAAATGAATTACCATAAACTTTCGCGAATAAGTCCGATCTAAAAACAGAATAACAGTTTTTGGTCCCAAATTTTTTGCTCTTTTGGGTTCAGGTTAAAATCAGTTTGAGACTAGGGACATTAACGGGTCATCTGCGTTAGAGGCCATTCTATTCAGTACAGATGGTTTTTAATGAGAGTTTTAGCATCGGATTTCAATATTATAATTTACTTTCAAGCATTGCTTTGCTACATTATTACCCCAGGGGTAAAGATTGTCCTGGATCTCCAGTAGCTTCAAAATTAACTATGAATTTAGTTTTTTCTATGGGATCTAAAATTCGGGGTCTAATGTTTAACTACACCTTGGTTTAAATCGAAACCCAGGGACAATTTGCGAGCGTTTACGGTATGAATTCTCCAATTATTAAGACAAATTTACACCTCTATTATTCTTTGCTTTCAACTTTCCTATAAAGTAAAGTAGATAGTAAAGTCTCAAAGCCTACTAGGCATCTTATGATCGCAAATTAGAAACTGAGTTCGTGTGCAAAAAAATACAGGACATAGTAGAATAAAAAAGCTTAAAATCATTTACAACAAACAATTTACCTTGATTACACCATTTTAAAGTTTTATCATCCAATAAATGCGGGAATGTACAATTAAAGAGTTGATCTAACTCGTACCATTCCATGGTATAATTAAGACCAGTTCTGGTGTTACGAAAGCCTAATCCGTCATGCCATACATGCTAAAAGTTCATTTAGTTTGATTGATTAAAAATAAATTTTCTAAATCCTTACCAATAATCCTAAAAGTGGACCGTATTTAAATGACCAAACTGGTTTCTTAAGCGCGAACACTTCGATTGTATCTGTTGATTCCATTTTTGGCATTGAATCAACAGTTTTACCAGTTGGACAAAATGGGACCAATCCTTGTAAAAACTTATTTATAAGTTTATAATTCATTTTAGGTAACAAAAAATATACCAGCTTGGCAATATGGATCATTTCTAGGTCGTTCAGTTACTGGTCTATAAAATAACATATAATTTGTTAAATAAAATACTGCACTGTTAGTGAGAAAAAGGCATATCCTCCTACGTACCGTACCGACAACGTACCCTTACATCTGAAATAATTTTAGAAGTGACTTTATATGCCTTAAACTTTCTTTAATTCATGTTTTTAATTACAAGAGTAATGTATTACGCCATATTTTGATTAAACTCGCTTAAAAATGATTCAATATATCCTAATGTAGCCCACTGATTTTGATTAAGTAGAAGTTTCAAAGTACGATAGTACGGTATGGAGGAGGGTAAACCTTTTCTCAATAATAATTAACTTAGCTCACTGATAAGGGATGGGCCATTTGTAGGAGTTGACCTCATATGCTTTAAGAGCGATCAAAAGAACTGTAATAATTATAAAATTTTTCATGTTTTTTTTCATCTAAATAATAAATTAATTTAATAAAAATCAAAAATAGCACTTTATTTAAAAACAAAATTATCAAAAAAAAAATAAATAAAATGATATCACGAGATTTTTTTAAACAAATGACTTTTTCATAAAAAAAGTTCTTATGCTGTATGGTGAAATTTTTTTGTTGTTCATTAAAGGTTAAATATTACACGCAGGTAAGAGAACACAATTAACAGTTATATTATCAGTTGAACCAGCTTTTAAAGCACTTGATACCAATGTTTCTGCAATTAACTCCGAGATGTCTAATTTTTTAGCCAATTTTCTATCAACCATTACCTTTCTATGAAATTTGTTCAATTCATAATCGTCTACTTGAACCACTTTGAGATCACTAGGTTTTATTTGTATGCCAACACTTGTCCGTTTATTCGATTTATTTGATTCGACCTCTAAATTTTCTTTTTCTCCCGAATCATTTTGTTCTATATCCACCTCAGCTTCTAATTCCTGATTAAATTCTAACTTGGCGCTTTTTTGGAGAAGTTCATTAGAGCGAGATTCTAATTCTAAATTTTCACCATTTTGAAAACCCTCGTCATTTTTTTCAAATTTTGAATTTATTGATTCATTAGACTCATATTTTTCGTTTTCATTTTCAACTGGATTTACATAATCAACTTCATTATTATCCTGAACTGTTTGAAGTATAGACTTTTCTCTTGATTTTTCTTTATTTCTATTGATATAATATTGATGAAGAATAGTCTTAACACTAGGACTTGTGGGTCTTTCATTTATTAATGGAACTTTTCTTGAAGGCATCATCTTCAAAAAAAAAAAATTTAATAAAATCTTTTTGAATTTTGTTCGAATTTTTTACTTGAAGAACAATATCAGCAACTTTTTCATAGCTAATAGCATTCCAAAGGCCTTTAGTGCCTATTATAAGTGCAACATAATTGTCTTCGATCTTGTAACTGCGAATACTCGGTTTTGGATTGAGAAACTTTTTAGTTTTAATATCTCCATGAAATCCTAAACCTCTAGTAATTGAATACAAACCATTTATCTTTTTTACTCCTAGAGACGTTTCGTAGATATTGCATCCTAAAAATTTATTAAAAATAGAGACTTAAAGTTGATATTTTTTTTGGTTTTTTACCTTTTTTTTCCAATGATACACGATCTTTTAAACAATCGTTTAATGTGTGTAAACAAGTTAAAACTTTATGATTTCTATTAGTTTTTTTAACCGACTTTGCGTTGTTTATAACAACAATTGCTTCGACATCACCTTTACCCAAAAATTAATAGAAAGTTAAAAAAATAAGGACGAGGGTGTTTGACGCATAAAAATAAAAATTATCGCATAAAATAAAAAAAGTACAGCATATAATTTGTGTAACTATAGCATATGAAAATTTTTAGTTTCAAAAAATGACAGACTTCAAATCAAGGTCTATGAAAAAACTTTCGCCTAGTAACAGATTGGTGTCAAAGCTATCCATCTACGTAAAAAACTTTTCAAAAAACTCTATTTTTTAGGCTAAAAAATTAATTTCCTGCCCAAATTATAACGAATACAAAAATGGTCAAAAAGCTTTTTTCTTAGATAGGAAACCAAACATCTAATGGAATTTGTTGGGTGCGAAGAAAGATCACTGTTCTAACACTAGATTGTCATTCTGTCTTCAAATTTCGTTTGGATCCTGAGATACTTTAAAAAATTTCTTTATGCTTTAAATTAAAATTTCATATGCGTTTTTAATTTTTTTTAATGCGTCAAATACTTTTTTCCCAAAAATAATGTAATTTTCGTTGAACATACCACAATTAGCTAAATGAATCCATCCTGTGTTATCCTTTTTTTCTATTATGCAACTGCAAAGAGTACACCCGCTCCATCTTATTCTTGAAACCTCGCCCCTACCTCTAGCCAATAGTTTATCCATTTCTGAATATGTATATTTGAATGAATTCCGGTAAATTCTCATTAGTAATTTTTCTTCGTCAGTAAATGATCCGTCGTAATTTTGATCATCATTAACAAAATTTTTTAAATTGAATTTTTTTGGAGACGAGTCTAAATTTTCAAAATTATTTGAACTATGAACTTGATCGTCCATTGAGTAGTCATATTTTTCCAGGTTATTTATCTCATCGTAATCATATTTTTGTTTTACAAATTGAACTTTTGAATTATCCATATTTTCCAAAGCGTATAAAATACCCAAATGCATTTGTTCGACACATTTAGTACTTGATACATCACCATCGTAACCATCAAATGTACCAATATAAGTCAAATTTGAATTTTCACCTTTTAACTAGTTTCAAAAGAGTTGAAAAAATATTTATTTTTAAAAATGTATACCAAAATTGTCTAAAATTATATTTTGATCTTCCATTGTTTTGCGATGTGAATTTTGAACAGCACATGTTCCGATCGCTACAATTTTCTCATTTGAAACAACCCTACTTTCGCCTTTGATATAAATAAATTATTTTTGTTGTTAGTTGTAACAGTGCATGATATATATGACAAGTAAACATCTCATCTTAAACTACGAGAATCTCTCGTATTAAAAGATGGCTTGATAAAAAGGAAAATTAAGATCAGTGCGTAAGGGAAACTTTAAAGTGTAAATTCTACAGAATGATCTAAGGTTTGTTGAATGTGAATTAGTGTTAAATTATGCGTACTTTGATCAATTCAAAATCCAAATGATTCAAATTCTATTATTTTAATGTCATATATATCGCGTTAAATATATTTTTAGTTGTTCAATAGAATTACCTCGGGTCTCTGTCTTTACGCCACTTTGAAGCACTCGATTTGCTTCGAACGAATGATTCAAAAATGATTTTAAAATTTCATAATTCTCGTTTATTAACATAATTTTATTATTCAATTCAGGGCTTTTTTTATTAACTTCATCGCCAAGTCTTTGTAACGGTTTGATTAAATTTTTAATCATGACCAATCGTCTTTCAATGAGTTTTTCCTCGTTATCAGGTGCTTCTTTAAAGCCGAAAAAACTCAACAATTCATGAAATTTATCATGATAACTCAATTCTTCAATGTTAATATGATTATTACATTGTTTACATATTAAAGCCAAGTCTGGTACATTTTGATGCTCATGAAAAAACTCTTGGGGATAATCATCAAAGTCTGTATTCGGCGTATCTTTATAATTTTTAAGTTTTATTTAAAAAAAAATTGTTTTTAAATAAGCAACCTACATCTTTCTAAGTCTTTTTCTATATTCAGACTTGGTGAATAACTAGGCTCAAAAGAGACTTTATTTTTACGATTAAAATCATCTTTAGAATTATTTCGTATATTTGTTAGATTTTTTTTCAATTGATAATTTTTATGCTCATTGTTTATTGGACGATTATTTTGTATCATTTTATTTAAAGCTTTTTGAATTTTATTTTAAAAAAAATATGCTTGATTTTTATTTAATGCGTAATAATTTTAGAAAAGCCTTGACTTATATAAAATAGTTGCCATGGTAATATGGTTTCACTTTTATTGCTCGAAAATTTTTTTTTTTTTATTTTTAGTCAATTAATAAAAGAAAAATCAGGATTAACTTTGGGTCTTAAAATTTAAGCTTTAGAGTTATTTTTTTAGTCTAAATATTTTAGGCGGAGTTAAGTTGAAAAATTTAATATTTTTGAAATTAAGATGTTTCAGAGTATTCAATTTTGCTGAATCAAAGCATCAAATAATTAAAGCTGTAAACAAAATTTTTGAATAGATAAACAACCAGGTTATAAATTGATATTGAAAAAAATAGAAACAAATGACTTTTTTTAAAAAAAAAACAACTAAAACAAAAAAAAATCTTGAAACAAATCACCATGTTAATGAAAATTCTTTATAAATTTAAATTAATTGAAAAATAAAAACACTACTCGAAGAAAAGTTTACTTTTTTTTCTCTATTAAATTTGTTATTCTGTTGATTTTTTGAAAGTTTTTTTTTTTATAGACTTGAAATCAGATAAAGTTAAAATATTTGTAAACAAGTAAATGATTTCTTTTTTTTTCGTATTTTAAAAGAAACAAAAAATATATTTTTAAATTTAATTTTAAAATGAAAGAGTCGATTTCTTAGAGACCTTTGATTACATTATTACATTAAATAGACTAAGAATTAACACTAGAAGCACCAACGAGTCATTTTGACTCGTTTTAAGATTAAAAATTCTTTTTTCGATCTTTTTTAATTTTGCCTGTATTATGAAACTTTGCTCAAGTGATTTTTTTTTCGCTGAGATAGATTTTAAAAAAAGAATTAGCCCGATATCATTATTGGTCTTAATAAAAATAGTGTGTATACCTAGAAGCACCAAAACGAGTCATTTTGACTCGTTTTTAAAATCAGTATTTCGATATGAAATCTTAGAATTTTTGTGAACCTAAAATATGATTCTGAAACTAGAAGAAATTTCCTACTAGACAAGCTTATTCTATGTTTATGATAATTTTCCTCTCGAAAGAAATTGACGACCAAAAAAGGCGTTCAAAACAAAATTTTTCGATTTTATTTTTTTTTAAAAATTGCAATTTTTTGTTAAATTTTTTTTTCATTTTTTTTTAAAATTTTTCTTGACAATTTTTGATTGTAAATATCTTTCGAGATGGAAATGATAATAGACATAGAATAAGCTTGTCTTGTAGGAAATTTCTTCTAGTTTCAGAATCATATTATAGGTTCAGAAATATTTTAAGATTTCATATCAAAATACTGATTTTAAAAGCGAGTCAAAATGACTCGTTTTGGTGCTTCTCGGAGAAAAAAATATTGGTGCTTCTAGTTTTAAGAAAAAGATCATTTCCAATTTGTCTTAAAAACCAAATTCATTTCTGTATTTTATCAAATATGTAGGGGTGCTTTCTGTGGAAAAAGCCTAGTGCCACGCTCTAACGATTTTGTTGTTATTTTCAGTGACCTTTTTAAATAATATTACAGTGATGTTTACAGAAATTACAGAAATTGACTTTATGACAAATTAGAGTTTTTTTTCGATCAATTTTGTGTATAAAAATGCAAAAATCTATGAACCGGGGTAAATGGTTTAATTAGTTAAATTCTGTATTGATATTAATGAATATTAAAATTGAAAAGAAAAATATCTTCCAATTACAAAAATGTACAAAGAAATTACGTCTTTTTAGAAGAAAATTAACAAAAGCCTTCTTTTTTGTTAAGAGACAAATGGTTTAAATAGGTTATTGGGTGAATCTAGGTAGTAAATAGGTGACCACCATTTACCTTTTTACCCATATAATTCACCCCATTAAGGATATAAGGATTTATTTAATGCGATGTTTACAACAAATATGGAATTTAGTACTTTATTCCTAAAGTAAAGTAAAGCCGACACCCCTAATTCAAATACAACATTTGTTCCAAAATCACCTCTTCTTGCAAACAAAATTTTTGAGCCTTCTATTGTACAAACAAGAATATTAGGTCAGAAATATAATCAATGCATTCATTAGATCACTAGTTAAGATTAAGAGAAAAGAGATTGATTCGTTTTTACAGTACATTTTAATATATAAATATATAATTCAGTGGTATGAATTGATTATTTATTTCTGAAGAAGGTCATGCTAAAAAATTGATTGCTTTAAAAATAGCCCAAACATGAAAATAATTATTTTTTCATGATTTTAATTCCAGGTAAGTTAGATAAAAAAACTAACAATAAAGATATTTGGGCTCTCCCCTGTTAGGTGAATATATGTTCACCTATTATGTGAACAATTCATGTTTATCGATTAAGTGAACAATATGTTCACCTAATTTTTTTTAGACAAAAAGGTGAACAAAAAAATTTTATAAAAAAATCGAAGTAAAAATAGTTGAACAAAGAAAAGGTCCTCCATGAAAATCATCGTTTTGGGACTCGCGAGTCGCTGTGACATAAAGTAAGGGCGTCGAAAGATGCAAACATAGCGGTCATAAAAAAATTCTGTTACGGCGTACCTGGCTAAGAAGCCTAATCTGATTTTGCAGTCAATTAAGTATAGGATTGTTCTACTAGATGTTAGGTCTGCACAGAAAAATTACTTCTACTACTAGTACAAAAAATCTGGCCTTTAAGTTTTCGTATGTGTCGAGTTCGAATTTTTCGGTCAAAAAATTCTTTTTTAAATCGTGTAGACGTTTTGCATTTCCGGAACCTTAATCAAATAGACATATTTGAAAGCAAATATCGGGTTGGAACTGTTGAAATTTTTTGTGAAAAATAAGGGGGAGAGGGTCAACTTTGAATTTTAGTATTAAATACTTGCTTGGAAATATAATTAAATTATTGACTGAATATAAAGTAATGAATTTTTTGAAAATCATTTACTAACCGTTCACATTTTCCTAAAATGGATGTTCGGATCTTTTAATGAACTTTCGCGTTCATCTAAATTCGTCCGAACGTTCAAAAGTTTTCAGACCCTTTCATAATTTTTCTTAAATATTAGCTTTGTTTCCTTACATTTTCCCTAAATTTATCATTAATTTTCGGATTCGGAACGTGCTCGAAAATTTATATCTGAAAAATCTTGAAAATGGTTCGAAAGTTTATAAAAAGTCCCGAAAACTTATCATTCCCTCATTTAACCACAAACATAAGTTACCTTAATTAGATAAAATGGTATTAGTACAAACAATACAATTGTACAACCGTATAAATTTCGGACTGCCTTAGGTATGGTCAGAAAAGTTGATGCACTGAAGAAAATACCGTAAATCTACTCTATTTGTATCCTGTAGTTTTTTTAAAATATTTCGATAGGTAAAGTATTGTATTAAAATCTCATACCTTTAGTTTATTGAGGGGGTTAGAATAAGGTATATTCGAGCTATTAATATAAAAAAATGAAATATAAATCGAATTTAAAAGACCAAATTTTCTGGGTACAAATAGAGGGGGTTTATGGTATAATATTTGAAAAAGAAAATTAGACCGTCTAAAAAATATTGTTATTCAAACAAAGCTTTGTAAGTGCTTATAATTCGCAATCTTAGGTTTATCTTAGAATTACCTCTCGGTGTGTTGCAAAATTACTTATTTTTAAAGTAAAACCGTGCTCAAGTAAAATGTATCTCTAGGATCCAAAAATTTTTCAAGGAACTGATTTTTGAGTACGTTCCGTTAGTTATGGGACCTGTAATCTCTTAATTCCTCTTTTATTCTAATGAAAAGCTAGGGCGTGTTTATAAGATGAACAGACGACAGTAAACCTTGTTATAGTTTACATTAATCACAACTGTATCCAGTGTCAACGAGTTGGCGGTAGTAAATTACCAAGCAAGTTAACAAGTTTTGAAAGAACGATGGGTTTGGCCATTAATAATCTTCGAAAATTAGGGTGGCGGATGCATGCCCCATTTCGCCATTATTTGGCTACTCTACTGATTGCATTCAACGCTTAATTGTGTTCACTTAGGAGGATACATGCGTTGTCTGTTACAAAGCTAGGGTTGCTTTTGGGACCTATTTACGTTGGACTAGACCTCTGGAAAGATATCTTTTAAGTTCTCATGATAAACTTTCTTAACTGTCGGCAATTCATCTTTAACAGACACCGTTTGTATGGTGTGGCGTGGCACCGTTTGTGTTACCGGTGGCATGGTGTAGCTCCGCCAGTGCAACTGACAGAATCTTTCAGCTGTAAAACTCGTTTTTCGAACGTTTCTCAATTAAATTTTAAGAAAAAATAAAAAATTAATTTTACAACAATTCAAAAAAGTTCATGTATATCTTAACAATAGTAAATTCGGAAAACATGTTATTTGCAAAATTTTTAGATTTAATTGAGATATCAAATTTAAGCTTGTCAATTCAATTTGTTATTTTTTATGTATTAATTGTGAATTAATTGTTTGTTTGTTTGTCGAGTGGAATGGTATTATTTTTTTGGTACCATTGAATCAAAAACTCTTTTATTATATTTTTCGAAAATAATAAAAAAGCATAATATTATAAATAATAATTCTTGTTCATTTAATAATTTGATTGAATTCAAATATTTTGGTTTCAAAATTTAACAACAATAAAAAAGAATAAAAATAAATTTATGTGTTAATTCAAATTTTAAATAAAACAAATAGAAAAAGAAAAATTAACTTATTCGAATAAATTAATAATGATTACAAGGAATCTTTTCATAAATCGTTTGTAAAAATGTTTTGTTTTCATAGTTTAAATTTGAAAATGACTAGATCTCAAATAGAAAAACATAAACTTGAATGAATGCCTTTTTTATTGTTTAAATGAATATTCAAAAAAAATAGATAAAGTTAATGTTTTTTTTTACTCATAAAGAAAAAATTTAAGAATTAAAAATCACAAAAAAATCACATCATATACAAATAAAGTCGTTAAAAATTTTATGATCAGGAGACAAGAAATCATATAATTTTTCTTTGAAACACATGTTTGGACGCATTGACGGATCCAAGAATTGATGAGGGGTATAATAGCGAAAAGGGTTACTTTTCCTGAATGTGGGGGGGGGGGGGAATAATTAAAAAAAAAAATTCCTTTAAATATAACAGTTGAACCTTTTTACCTGTTGAACCCTCCTTCAACATTTTGATAATATGTCGCCCATTTCTTTGATCTCAAGTAAGCAAGTTTTTATTAGATAAGCATTCTCTTAGACGTATTTAAAAAAAACAGGAAAAATTCTCTTTAGAATTACAGTTGTGGTCATTCACGTGTCACTCTTGTGAACTTTCATGAACTAAAGATTTGGAAAAGCTACCAATGATTTATGGGTATCTAATGAAAGCTAGTTTTACATGTTTTAATTAGAGCCTTTTAGCTATCATTTAATACCCCTAAATCAATGTTGGCTTTTCTAAATTATTATTTCATGAAAGTTCACAGGAGGAACACGTGAATGACCAACAACTGTAACTAATTGGTTTAAAGAGCTTAAAGGATGAATTGCCGTTTTGAAAAAAAGAAATCTCTGTTATAAAAATAGGTAAAAATATCGAGCAGGCTTCAAATCGAGATCTATGAAAAAACTTCCACCTGGTAATAGATTGGAGCCAAAGCAACCCATCATGGAAAAAAAATTAATTTCTTACCCAGATTCGAATGAGATACATGTTCAAGAAGCTTATTTCTGAGATAGGAAACCGGACATCTAATGCAATTTGTTAGATATCTAGAAAGGTCGCTGTTCTAACAATGGGTTGTTGTTCAGTCTTGAAATTTCGTTAGGATCTTGAGTTACTAAAAATAATTTCTTTATGGTTTAAATTAAAATTTTATATGCGATTATAATTTTTTTTACCTTTCTTCTCACTACTAGTCTATTTTAAAGTCAATTTTACAAGTCTTATTTTTTATAAATTCCGTTAATTCCGCAAATCATTGTCCGTATTTTTTTCTCGGTCCACTAAAATGCGGAATTTCCGTAGTTTAGTAGTTGATTAGAGGAAATTTATAAGGAGATTTCCGTTTTTTTCAATTCTGTTTTCCATGTTTCCGTTTACGCACTTTAGGAACAACCTTCGCCATGCTGATAAATATTTTTGTTATACGATCGATCAATATATACTTAAAATGTTTAAAGGTATATACGACAAAATGTTTAAGAGATTTACATAAGATGCCTAGGGAAATTGTACAAGCACTGCTTTATTAATGTTCCAAGCCACACTGGGTAAAGTATTGCAGCAAGTTGTGCATTGTTAAAACAGACTGTTACTTTTTCAGAAAAGTACTCAATTTTTTTGCTTGATTTTGTAATTGAGAAAAAAAGTTTTATTTGCTTTTAACGTATCGCTTTCAACTATTAATGTTAACATTGATATACTTATTGTTTGTTGGTTGAGTTCCAATTACAGTGGTCTTACAGTAAATTGAAATTAATTGGGTTATCACAAACACGTTCTTTTTATAAACCGATGGCGAAACTTGGCCATCAACGTTGTATGCAATTTCAGAAGTTGAATGAATGGGTATACATGGACCCCACAAACGAAGGTTTTGGCCTTGTATTCGAGGATATATAGGTATGTATTCTAGAATACTTGAAAGAATACATCTTCAAAGAATACTTAAAAGTATTCTTAGATACACAAAGAAGGACACTAGAAATACCTGTAGAACCCAAAATTTTTTTTTAAATGAAAAAAAATATTTTGAGAATATTTGGGATTATTTGAGAGGAAAAATTTTGACAGTCGATGAAAAAAAGTTGTTTAAATTTTAAACTTTAAAACTGTTTTTTTTTCAACCATACAAATCTATACAAATCTTCAAATTTATGATCTTAATTGTTCTTTAAGATTTAAGATACTAAATAAGTTCAAATTATAAAATCTTATCAAACATGATTAATACTCCTATGTTTTTTAATTCTTTGGAATTTTTTTTTATTGACCATGGTTTACAAAAGAATGCTAAATTAAGTTAAAGAACATCTTAAAAACAAGCTGGTTAGCTTCCTGCAGCATATTTTCGTGTACCGTAATTATGTCAACCGTCGTTAATGAGTTTTTGTTTCTTTTATAAAAAAATGGTCCTTTAGAAATTATCGTAGGCGTTAAAGAGAAGTTAACATTTTTTCAAATCAAGATGCTCTAAAGTTGCTCAAATGGCTCAAATTTCAAAAGGTTGCTTTGTGTATTCAAGTAAACTTTTAAGTATTCTTTTGAGTATTCTAGAATACATCTATTTATTTTTCTCGATACATACCAATGTATTCTCGATCTATTCCCGAATACATGGCCAAAACCTACGTTTGTTGACTTCATGTATGCCGATGAATGTTTAAGAATTTCTTACAATCGTTTCTGTGGTGTTTCGGTAGCATAAACTCTTTTAATATGATTCAAATTATTAAAATTACATCAGTTTTATCGTCAGTATTATGTTTATTGTTTTTTTTTAATACCAGCTTTTAAAAACAGCTTCCATTTTTAAGTTAAGCTTGTTCTACGATGTTTTGATTCGGGCTGACTATTTTTTTGTAGCTTCAAAATTTTTACAATAAATTGATATTTATTCAAGAAATTTTAAACATGTCTTTTGACATTCGTGTGCAAGTGTTCTAAATAATTTTAAATATTTCTAATAGAGTTTTTCTATATGATTTTCCAAAATTAGGCTTATTTGTGGTTTCAATGTTTTTGATAAAAATACTTAAATTCAACAAAAATGTCTTAATCAATTTTCCAAGAACTTATAAAGAAAGTCCAATTATGATAGAGGAGAAGAATTTCGACTCTAATACTAAACCAAAGACCAAATGAAGAGTCGAATCAATAGTTTCGGTACCAGGTTTCTTCTTTAAGGTAACAATTGACTCTGCTTTAGAACATTAGCAATTAATTTCACTTAGTTAGCAAATAGTAAAATCAAATCAATGAAGACAAAAAACAGTTAATCGTAAAATGGAAAAATTTTTTGGCTCAAGTTTTCAGGTAACTTTTTCCATAATTTTGCAATTCAATTGCTTTTCGTAGTTTAGTACAAAAAAAATTATGTTGATCTAATGATGGTTATGTACATGTAAAAAAGTGTAACATACTTTGTCAATTGAGCAACCTCTGCTAAATGACTGCAAAGTCTCCGCAAAATGCACACTATTAAAATGTATAGAAACTAAATGCGATTAGGCTGCAGAGTTTTTGCAGAGATTGATCAATGGTGTAAGCAAAGTTTGTTACATGTACAGAACCATCATGGATTTTTCAAAATTTTCCACAACATTCGTTGTCATGATCATGTCGTAGATAAAGGATATACCTTATTTGCGACATGTTTTATAACTCGAGATTTTACTTTATTTGTTTGTACAGAGTTTATTGCGAAAATGTAACGTTCCGTTTGGAACGCGTTCAGAAAGGTCTTTAAAAACGGTTCGGTTCTGGTTCCAAAAAATTTCCAAAAGGGTTTCATTTCCGTTTCTAGACTCATTTGATTCTAAGGGAAAACGAGAAACAGGGGGGGGGACCCTTTTGAGAAATATTTGGAACGAGAACTGGACTGTTTTCAAAGACCGTTCTGAACGCGTTCCAAACGGAACGTTACATTTTCGCAAGAACCACTGTACTAGACTTCACATTGAATCACAATTTTAGATTTTAGTCGTCTTTAGTTTTTGATTTAATTTTTTCATTTCTTTTTTGATGCTTATGAAAAAAATATTTTATAAGTTTTTCATTAATGAGACTTGGCCTGGAATATCAACTTTTTTCATTTTTAAAAAGCGATCAATGAATTGCAAAGATTGCATCTCATCGGAAAAAGAAAAGATAAACATTTGAAATAAATAAATAACAATAAGAAAAAAAATTAAAAATAAACATTTTTTAGATTTGTTTGTATTTCATATTTATCTATCTACTATACACTTCTATTCATCGTTTCCTAGACCTGTTTTACAAGTTAATTTAATTAATGTAAATAAACATAAAATGCATTGAAAAGTAAATTTTAAAGATACATTAGCTTTTTTTGTTTTTTGCTTGAGAAATATTCATGAAGAAGTCTATGTACTGACACTATCTTTATTATTTTTATGTTTTTACTAAGGGAATATTAAAATTTTTTTTAAATGATAACAAAATAATATAAATATAAATAAAAATATATGTTTGGGTGTTTAGATATTGTTTTTATTTTATTAATGTTTGTTTATGTTTTAACTATTTTTTTTTTCGTATTTTAATTTTATAAATTGAATTTCTTTAAATATAACACAAAATTCTAGTAATTGTTTTGTTTTGTTTTTTGTTTCGTTTCAAAATTTATCTTTATTTAAAATTAAATAAAACAAAGAAAAAAAAAATTATCTATTTATCTTTATTATTTTTGTGTTGTTTCTTATTCATTTATACGGATTTATATCTTTTAATTTCTTGCTTTCAATATCAGTAAATATTGTTGTTTCGCTTAGATTTAATCATGATCAAAAACTTATAAAAATTAAAAAGAATGAAAACAAAAATAGATTAGTCTTTCGTCTAAAATTATTTTTTTAAAGTTTAGAGATTACAGAAACAAAATAAAAGAAGAATCGTTAATACCTGATTAACAAAAGTATAATACCATGTCATTTACTTATGTTTTTCAATCATTCATTTAAACAAAACAAAAAAAGGTATGAAAAAAAAACGTTTTCCACCTAAAGTTATCTAATGCCTAATCGTATTATCACTTATTTTCTCCCATCATGTAAAATTTATGTTGATGTATTGATGAATTTTTTTTGTTTCTAGTTTTTTTTTTGTTTAGAGTATGTACCCAACAAAAAAAAATAAAAACAATTTATATTGGAATTCGCTCCTTTTCAAAGGGTAATTAAAGAATTTGATTGAAATCAAGCAATATGTAAACATTATTTTTGTTGTGAATTACATTATTTAGGAATTTTTAGTCTGAAATTAGCTTAAGAGCTTAAGATAGCAATTTTTAAGGCTTGAGAAATAAAAAAAAAACAACAACAACATTAAATTTCATCTTTCTATTATTGTGAATTTATAGCATCTTGTTGGTTTAACAAGTTTCGCTTATAAAACGATTGAAATAGGTAAATGTACGTAAAATATTTACTGTATGAACAACATGAGTGATATGTTAACGAGTTCTGCATATTTCTAAAGTACAGTACACTTTTGAAATTGGCTGTTTACTTGTTTCAAGTCGATTACAACCTCTCTATATCTTTCGCTATCGCCTATAAAGCCTATAAACTGATCGGAGATCTCGAGCGTAACGTTTGATAACTTGGTTTTTGGTTCATAACTATTGTTGGGTAACGGACATTTTTTTTAATTTGGTCGCTTGAGTGGGCGTCTAGAAAATTTTGATATACCATGCCAAAATAAAGACTTTTTTTAAGCTTAACACATCGAAATCTTTTAATTGGTGCATGATTATTAGTTAATTTTAGGTTTCAGAATGCTTGGTTTTTGGTATGTTATGAATAAATTTGGACGGAGCCAAAGACGACAAAAAATGCAAAATAATGCGCAATTTGAAGTTGCAAATCAATTCACAAAAAATCAAAAAACTCAACTTAAATCTTAAAAGATTTAATAAAAGTAGGGATAAGGTTTTACTTCTGCAGAGTTATTTCATTAAGGTAAACATTAAATGCAAAACCTTAGGTTATGTTCTGCAAATAATTCTTGCAGAGTTCAGAATGCAGTAAGTGTTAATCGATTTAGTATAAATGCGCAATAATTTTGCAGAAGTTTGCAGAACATAACCTAAGGTTTTACATTTAATGTTTACCTTAATCGAATAACTCTGCAGAAGTAAAACCTTATCCCTACTTTTATTAAATCTTTTAAAATTTTAGTTGAGTTTTTTGATTTTTTGTGAATTGATTCACAAATTCAAATCGTCAAATAATGAAGTCAGATGAACATTCTCAATTTTTAAAGGGGGGTCTACGCCTAAAAAAATTATTTTTTTGCAAATTTTAAAGTTTCTCATATTATTACGCACTCTATTACGTTTTTTTGTATCAAATTTTGCATTTTTATAGTCTCTATATATAACCATATTGACTACCATATCTTTATATTTTATTTTTCGGATTGATTGAAAAATTTTTAAAGTCAGCAAATGCTTGACATTTTGAACCATAATTTCATGTAACTCAACTAAGCCATATATCTAAGGCGGTGTTTCCAAACCATCTTTTGTCCATCTAATTAGGTAAATAGAACAGCGATAGTACAGCAATAGATTTTTTAATATCAGTTGAGTATCAAAACTCAAGGTGAATTACCTTAACTGGAATGAATTCTCAATATCTAAATTTATTTAATTTGTTTTACTTGATGGTAATAAAAGCAAAAAAACAAAATCTTTAGAATTGTATCAATATCGAAAATTTAAAAAAAAAGAAGTATACATTACCTATTATTAACTACGCCCATAGAAAAAAAAATACTATGAAAACTAGAAAAAAAAAACTATTTAGAATTTAATTCAACTTATTAATTTATTGATTTTTAATTGAAGAATTGTGAATATTATTCTTTTTTTTTCTTCTCACTCTTTCAAAAAAAAAAAAAAAATATTTATTAAATAATTAAATTACAATAACATAAATCTATCAAATCAAACAAATGAATAAATAAGAACTATTTTTGAATTAACTTCAATCCATTTTATTTTTTTCTCTTTTTTTATTTCTTATTGATATCTGCTTTAAATTTGGGTCTTATTAGTTAAAATTTAATTTACGTTTTATTTCTTATCTTGTTTGTTTATAATTTTTTTTATTAAGCTGATTAATAATTTTTTCATCTTTTTTATTATTCGTTTAAATCCTAGAGAAAAAAAAAACAACAACAACAACAATAACAATGAGTTGTTTTTTAAGTGTATGTTTGTGAGCATATTTGTGAGTGTATGTGTGTGTGTTTTTTCATGGGATTTTTACGATTTTTTTTCTCAAATTAGACAATATTTACTCCAAAATAAAAATAAATGGTTGTGCTATCTTGGGTTTTTGTTATTTTTCTTCTAATAATTTATTGCTTTTTCTCTCGTTTTCTTTTGCAATTAAATTTAAATTAAACAGTTGGAAAAAAAACACACAGAATTATAAACAGACTAGAATTTATGTTCATATATTTTTGAGAGTTTTTCTATTTCAAATTTTATTAATAACAGAAAGTTTTTTAAAAAAATGTACTTTTTGGTACCTTTTTTGTTGTTGTTGCTGTTTAAAGATTTATGATTGACATTATTTTTAAGTTTTTGTTTAGATATTGTAATTAAAAATGTTAATAAACAAGAATATTTATGAACGGAAGTTTAAGAACAGTAGTTACTTAATCCGTCTTCGTTGAATTAAAATAATATTTACTGTTTAAATTTAATTAAGAAACAGAACAAAAATATTTATAGAAATAGAGAAGAAGAAAAAAAATAAGCACATTGAGATTCATAAAGAACATTTAAAGCATAAATATATTTATTAGGCTTTTATTATTTTTAAGAAGAAGAACAAATTCGTACCAAAACAAGGTAAATACAATTTTTAAAGTGATTTAAGTTTGAAACAAAAAGTTTACTAAAATTTTGAGTGTTTTATTTAGTTATTTTTTATTCTGATAGTTAACCAGTTTTATTTGTTTGCATATTTTTTTTTTCAAATAAATTTTTCTAACATTTTAAATTAAGATATCATTTAATTTAGCATTCAAATTATTTAAAAAAAAAACAATCATTTTTTTTCAATAAATATTTCAAAATATTAACTACGCAAGAATAGACAAAAGTAAAATAGTAAGTCTCAAGTTTTTGTGATTCAAATTAAGAGTAATGAAGGTTTTCATTCATACAAACCGACAAAAAAATTGAACGAGCAATCAACAATACGAAACCAGTTTTTCAGCTGTCAAGGGATCGTTACCGAGTGGGTAAAACAACAGCTTTGGCAGCTAATGGCACGAGTTCGGATCCTGGTCGAGTCAAAAAAATTGTAACGTTTAGAAAAATAATAATGGAAATGGATGAGTGGCATTAGTGCTGTGCTGCTTGGAAAACATCCGACTAAAATCATCGACAAGTCGTAAGATGCAAACGTAACGAGTATAAAAAAATTATGTTACGACCTATCCGGCTAAGAAGCCTACTCAGCTTTTGCAGTCAATTAAGTCTAGGATTGTTCTACTAGATGTAAGATCTGCACAGAAAAGTACCACTACTACTAAGTTCTTTTACAATTGCAGCCTCTCTTCGTTTTACTAAACTTTTGAAAGCATTCATGTAAGTAAGGAAATAATGTCAGATTGTTGAGTTTTAATTGGAAAAATCTTACATTTGGAAGTTTAAAACATGTCAGTTATGAGCAGACAAATGTACCCATTAATTTTAAGGTATTTGGTGGGTATGGATAACCCATAAAATTTAGGTATATATACCCAAAACCCAATATTTTTCGAAAAAATAACTAAAAAACCTATAAAATACCCAAATTTTTTGTGTTACCCAACCTAGAACCTACCTAAAATCCAAAATCTCTGGATAACGCATACTCTATCCAAACCCAAAACCTGAATTTTACGGGTAACCCGTACCCACCCAATATCTTAAAATTAATGGGTTCATGTGTCTCGAAACTTAAAGCTTGTAAAACTAACTTTCAGTTGGTGCTCATAAGTCAATGGTGACTTTTCTAAATCATTAGTTCATGAAAGTTCACAAGAGGAACAGGTGAATGACCACAACAGTATAAGCTTATGTATTTATAAAAATTTTTAACTATTAAATTTGATTTATTATAAAAAAGATTAAACATTAGTTAAAAAAATTCAAACTAGGATTTATTAATTTGGACACCTTAAAAAATTACTTGTTAAAAAGAAACTTAATTTACAGTTATTAGAGAAAGTTTGAAGGAGTTTGTTTGTTTTCTTTTATGAAAAAAAATAAACTTATTTTAAAAAAAAATCTCTTTAAAAAAACTTTTAGTCAAGTTTAAATTCAATAAATAAATAAAAAAAAATCTTTTTTTTGTCAAAATGTTTATTTATTTTTGTTCAGCTCAAGGAATTCATTAAAAAGAAAATTAATGAAACCTGGTCGCATTTCTAAGTCATCATACATATTTAGTTTAAATTAAAAATTCAGTGTAATTAAGTTTATTATTTGGTAAATAAATGTATTTTCATGACCATTGTGAAGCAATGAATTAAAAATAACTAATTAAAATTTTTGAAAAGGTTTTTAAATAATTAAAATTGACCGTTTTGTTAAACAAAAACAACTAGAGTCAGAAACCACTCATGTTCCATTATTTTCAAAGTTCAAAAAATCTCATCGCAAATTCGATATTAATCGTGTTCTTCAAAAAACTAATCTTTAAGCACTTAAGTAATCACCACCGAACACAAAAAAATGTTTAGATACTCTTAAATAGTTGTTTTTTAAAATAAAAATTAAGCTAATATAGTAATAAAAACTAATAATCATGATGATAATTTTAATGTTTTTTTTATTTAAATATTAATATTTTGTGATGATCGTTTTTAGCTCGGGTTTTGTACTATTTGTTATTGTTATTAATTTTATTTGCTAGTATTTATAAAAAGATATACATTTTAAGTTAAATAAAAACAAAAAAAAAGATGGTGCGGGCTTTCGTTTTTGAATAGATCTAACAACAACAACAACAAAAAGAAGCAAATACAATTTCGTTTGCTTTTACTTGCTCTTTTTTGCCTATTCTTTGTTGATATCTTGCCTCATTTTTTTTTAAATTCTTTTTTTAGTTGATTCAAAATTATTGTGCATAAGAGAGAAGAAAAGAACAAAAAATAAATTTTATTAAAAAGAAAATAAAACATGAAAATAAATAACACAATATATAAAAAAAAAATAAAAACATATAAATACTGTATAAATAACAACACAAACAGTAAACAAACCATCAAAATAATAACAATAATAAAATTTTCTCTCTATTCTTTCTCTTACTCTCTTTTTTAAGTTTGATTTCAGCTTTGTTTCTTTTCAAAAAATACAAAGATTCTTTCGGGCCTCATTTACTTTATTTTTTTTGAAAATAAAAAAATTATGTTTTTTTAATAAATTTTTTCATATTTTGTTGTTGTTGTTGATGTTGCCAATTTATTCCACAAAGGAATGTGGATTGGATCAAAATGTTGAAATGAACAATTCGCTATTTTAAATTATAGATGTAATTAATTGTCTATTTGAGGAATCCTCTTTTAGTTCCTTTTTATGGTGTGATAGAAATTGAATAAGAGCTTCTTCTTTTTTTTTTGTTATAAAAAACATACAGTTATCATTAATCCAATTAAAGTTTGATAAAAATTTGGAATGAAATTTTGAAATTGAAACGGGAATTGTGTTTTATTTAAAGGAGAAGAAAAAATATCAACAAAAACTTGTAGCAAACAAAACAGCAATATACAATTGAAAGTAGCTTCGGGAGATATGTAATCGAATGTTGTTTCTTGTTTTGTTCAAAATTATTTGCATGATTTATATCCTCTTTTAGCTTTTATTTTTCTTCTTCTTTTTTAAATTGATAAAAATATATTTAGTTTTTTTTTGTTCTGTAAACATTTTTCAAATAGATTCAATTTTGTTCATTCATTGATTTACAAAATCGAATTTACAATTCCGTTTTTTTTTCAGGATTCATCTTTTCATTACATTTCAAGCATATATATGTACCCTTTAATTTTAAGGTATTAAGTGGGTATGGGTTTCCCGGAAAATTAAGGTTATGGGTTACCTATAAATTTTGGGTATATATATTCCTATATTTTATGGGTTACCTATACCCTACCCGAACCCAACCAATGCCTTAAAATTAATGGGTCCATATGTCTGATTTCAAGAGTATTTTTCAACAGAATTTATCGTTTTGTGGTATCATTTAGTTTGACTTTAAAAGCTTTGTTTTCTTACGGTATTAATTGAAACCATGTAGTGACTTTGTTGTTATCAGTATGCTACCATCCATAGAACATACATTTATAATTTAACTGAATCTGAAGTAGATGAATCAAAAACACTTTTACTTAATAATCAGCTGTACTTATTGTGTTAGAAATTTTACTTTTACACAAAACTTAAGGTAACATTTAGTAAATGAAGGTTAATAATATGTAAGAATTAAATAACTGATTAGATCTTATGCTTTTTTTTGTTAATATGTATCAATCTAAATATAAATTATGTGATTGAATAACACAAATGCAAGCGATTAATTTGAATGTGACTTTGGTGACTTTAAAAAAAAAGCTAATTTTAAGCATTTAAGAAATTCCATTAACGAATTTCTTGAAATTAAAGTGATTTAATTTTTTTTTAAAAAAAAAAAACTGCATTTTATTTTTATACGCTCAACAACAACAAATAAGAAGTATTTCGAATTATATTTTGTGTTTTACCTTTTTTTTCTAACATATAAAAATTTTTGAATTTTGTTGTTGTTGTTAGTCTTGTTATTGTTTTTGTTGCAAGAAATTCAAAAAAAAAAACTGTAAACAAATTATTTTTATATAAAAAATAAACTAAAAAAAATTGTTTTTTATTTGAAAAATATACGAAAAAAATTCTCCTTTTTTTTTCTCATTTTTTATTATTTTCTAGTTCTATAAAGGTATATTTTGATTTTTTATATTTTGTTTTTGTTATCATTGTAAATATTTTTTTGCTATTCAAGCTTTTCTATATAAAAAAAAAGAAAATAATAATAAAAATACTAATAAAATCAAAATATACACTCACACACACACATACACACGCAAAAGACCAAAATAAATTTTTTTTTGTTTTGTTTTTTTTTTTTTATTTTTAAAAAAATTTAAAATAAAAAGAAACAAAAGTACTAATACAAATATAGGAGTTATTATTTTTACAAAACAAAAAAATTGCGAGATAAATAAAGATTTGATTTTTTTTCAACAACAACAAAAAAAAGAACTCTTTATTTAGACTTTTCATTCAATTTAGAAAAAAAATGAATTTTGTTGTTGTTGTTGTTGTTGAATTTTAAATTAATTACTGTTTGTTTTTTAAAACGAATGTTTTCATTTTTCTTTGTTTTTTAGGCCAAGTTGATTTTAATTCTAAATATACTCTCTCTCTTTTTTTTTTTTTTGATTTTTTTTTTCAAGGTAATAGCAGGTATGTTTAGTTACTCTTAACAAAAGTGTTATTTATAAATTCAAAAATAAAAGTTAAAAAAAATTTCTTGTAAATATTAAAATGATTGCTAACAAATCTTCTTTATTTTTTTTTTTCTAAGCTTTTTTCTATTTAGCTATTTGCGTATTTTTTTATTTATTTGATATCATTGTACTTTTTTTTTGTTGGTAAATAATCATCAAACAAGTTATTCGACTTGAGGATAACACGATATAAAAGTTTTATAAATTTTTAATCGTATGAGTTTAAGACTTGTTTTTTTGTAACATTTCAATTTTTTTATGATTTAATATTGTTTAACTCAAGTTCGATTTTTCTAAAGTTCGAAACCAGTCTTCGTGATGAATCGTACCTAGACCTGTTAAGCTACATCAATCAAGGAAGGTAATATTCGTGTAATTTAGAGTCTAACTACACAAATGAGCTTGAAAAAGTAGTGCTAATGGAAAATTTGAATTTTTAAAAGAGCTTCTTAGTCGAAACTTCTGTAAGTGTTCATTTTGGAAATGGGAAAGGAGTGACATATTTTAAGGGATTACAGGTCCAGGACAAAAATGAATTTTAAATTTTTTTGTTCGCCGTGTTCTGACAACGATTTAATTCAAGTCAAAGATCTCGGAAACTAAAAGAAGGTCAATTTCGATGTAAGTCAAAGTCTAAAATAAAAAAGAGTAGGCCATGATTTTTCAAAAAAGGAAAAAAAAAACTTAGTTAAAGGAATACTTGAAAAAAAAACAAACAATTGAACCGATTATTGATTAAGTTCAAGAAAGCATAAATATTTATGTAAACATATCAAAAGAGGAAATTTAAAAAAAAATAAATATCAATTTGTTTTTTTTTACAACAAAAAAATAAAAAACTTCGACTAAAGGGTCAAGTAAATAAAATAAAAAAATTTTTTAAATTTTATTGTTTTCTAAAATCAATTACTATACCAAACGACCAGTTAATTAATTTTTCTTTTGTTTTTGTTTTCTCTTTATCGTTTTTTTTTTTACTAGTCATCGTAGAGTAAAAATTGTTGCCGTGGATATTTATATTTCAATTTTAGGGTTTTTCTCTCTCTCTCTCGAGTGTGTGTTTGATTAGAAGTACATTTTTGTTGTTGTTGTTTTGCGAGCGAGAGAAAAAAATAAAATAGTTTGTCTTTTAATTGAAGTTAAAAAACAACAAATATTTCAAAATCTTAATTTTGAGCATTAAATTTGTTTAAAACCCAAAAAAAAAATAAAATATATATAACAACAACAACAAAAATACTATAAACTAAAAAAAATAAAAACGAGTCTAGAATTCAATTTAGAATTGTTTGTAAAATAAGAAAGTGTTAATTATTAATTTATTAAAAACAGAAAAATATTTATTAAATTTTGGAATCGTTTAAAATGAAAACAAAAAGAGGGCCCATCTTGTCGTTTAAGATCCCAAAAAAATATAAACAATATTAGTACTTGACTTAAAGTTTTTTTTTTTATTAGTTTTTTTTTTTCTAAAGAACTTGCTTTATCCAAATTTCTTTTAAAATTTTACCCCATAAATTTTAAATAAATTTTTATATTGATTAAAAACGAAAAAATAAAAAAAATTGTTTGTTTATTTAAATTGTTATTTTTAAAATAAATTTCTCTTCCAATCTCTCTTTTATTTGTTGGCTTTTATTTATTTGATTGCTTATAGAAATTTTCGTTTTTAGTTAAAAAAAAAAAAACAATTTTTTTTTTTAAAACACGACTATTAAAAACAAAAGATTTTTCATTTTGTTTCAAAACAGTATTTTTTTAACTTTTAAAAAAATTTGAAATTTTTTCTATTCGACTCAAGATTGAGGAACTATTGATAAGAAGTTTATTTTAAGAGTACAAGTGTAGACAATAAAGTAAACAAAATATGTTCCGTTTCAAAATGAATTCAAATAGTGGTTAATTACCCCCTTTTTTTTATTAAAAGCACTTTCAAATTAAGTTACAAAATTCGAACAAAAAATATGAAACCAAACAAAACATAAATAAATAAGAGAAAAAAGAAAACAATTTCAATTATATTATTTAATTAATAGCGCGTTTCTCCGTCAATTCTTTTCTCACTTGCAAGCTTTATATTGCAAGTTTTTGTTATTTGTTGTTCTTCTTCATTTCTAGTTGTTTTTGTTTTTCTTCTTTGTTTAGTTGTTGTTTTTTTTCCCTATCCTGACATTAAAAACAAACTTATTATTTTTAGGGTATTTTTATTTTGTTTAGTTGCAAAAAATAATTTTTTAAATTTTTAATTAAAATATATATTTAGATCTGTAAGCTGAATTTTTTTTTATATTTTTTGTTCGAGTTCAAATTCTTGTTTTTTTTTTGTTTTTTTTTATTCTTGTTAAATTCGTCATTAAATAAATTTAGAAATAACAAAAATGCAAAAATCAGAGTCTATACGAGGCTCAATCGACCATTCAGATGTTTTATTAAACGATTCAAATCGCACACGTACGTCAAGTAGCAGTTACGCTAGTTATGACGAAGACGATGATACAGATTTTAGACGTAAACGTCAACGAACAGATGAGACCGACGATTTAGTAGAGAATGAAACAAATGAGATAAACACTAATTATTTATCCACATCGTCTGCTTCATCAACCGCGTCTCTTTCTCCAAATAATAAGCTAAAATCTAAAAACAGTGACGAATTAGATAGTAATTCGGATACATATGCTAAAAAGCCACCGTATTCATATGTGACACTAATTGGTATGGCCATAAAAAGTTCTCCCATGAAACGGTTAACTCTAAGTGAAATTTATGAGTTTATTTGTAAACAATTTCCGTATTATGAAAAAAATAAAAAAGGCTGGCAAAATAGTATTCGACATAATTTAAGCTTAAATGAGTGTTTTATAAAATTTCCTCGAAGTTCAACTTTAGCAACAATGAATACGAACGACAATAATTCTAAATCAACCGGGTGCTCGGATCGTAAAGGATGTTATTGGACTATTGATCCGAGTTGTTATGAAATGTTTTCAGATAATTTAATTAATTACAAACGAAGACGACGTGTTGTTAAAAAGACCACACCTAGTTCAAATCCACAGCCCACTCAAAATAATTTGTTGCCACCACCAGTTCCAGATGTAAATAAATGTCAAAAAATCGAGGTCAAGTCGAAACATCAATCAATAAGTCTAAATACTCATCGTTCTTCTTCACCATCGCTTTCGACATCTTCCGCTTCCTCAAATTCATCAACATCTTCAACTCCGTGTCTCACGCCCAATAATAAAAATAATCAAATAAGCAATTCAATTAGCAATCAACAAATAGATCCATTAGTACATCTTAAACAACAAGCCTTAGCTCAATTGGCTCCGTTAAATTATTTAAATCAAGGTCTTAACTTATTTAATCCGTATTTAGCCTTACAACAACAAAGTCAATTGGATCCTGCTTCAGCAATGGCTTTGTTGTCCAGACCACTTGAGTCTTTATATGCAGCTGCAGCTCTTGCGGCCGCAAGTCAACCAATAAACTCAAATCCAATCGGATTGGGAAACGCCGGTGTAGGTTTAAATGGTTTAAATTTATTAAACAATCAATTAGGTGCACAAAATGATATCAAAACGAGAATGGTCGAACTAGCTGCTATGTTTCAACAGCAACAACAATTACAGTATCAAAATCAATTTCAAAATTTTAGTTTATTGCAACAACATCAGCAACAACAACAACAACAGCAACAACAACAGTTGAATCAATCGCATCAATCAAACCAGACAAAATAAAAATAATTCCAGGTTTTAAAAAAATAAATAAAATGGAAACCATAAACCGTTAAAATAAAGGAATAAGCCTAAAGTCAGACTGAGATTTTGTTTAATTTTTCGACCTTTTTTTTTTTTCTTGTTCCTCTCTAAAGAACAAAGAGTTAGCCAAGTTACTTTAAACGTGCTTTTTAATCTAATTTTTATTTTTAAGTTTTAATTTTCTTTTAAATTTTTTATTTGTAGTTTTTTTTTTTTTCTCAAGTCTCCATTAAAGTGGTTTTTAAAAAAATGTTTTCTTTTTTTTTTAAAAAAAACTAATTAAGAATTTTAATTGTAAATTTTTGTAAAAAAAAAACACAATGTCAAACAAATTCAATAAATTAATTGAAACATAATTTTTTGTCTGTTTTATTTTTTAAGTTGAGACCGATTTAATTAAAATTGAGAATCTTGAAATTTGTAACATTCATAGCCTACTTCTGAAAAACGATTTCCCGAAAAATTGTCGATATTTTAACTTTCGATTACTTGATGATAGATTTAGCAAAAGCTAATCTGATAACAGATTTTAATCATGTTAAGTAAGACTTAGTCAAATTTTTGCTTAAAATGGTTTAAGTGATTGATTCAAAAAATTCGCTAAGATAAACAAGATAAAAAATAATTATAATCTTTAGACCATTGAAAATAATCAAACTGATTCTGATTAGTCATCGACATTCCGTCTCAAGTTTAATGGAAAAATGTTTAAGAAGAAGGACCATTTTCTTGTCTTTTGAAAGATTATGAAAACTTTTAAATGTTCGGACACATTCGAATGAAGGTTCAAGAAAGGTTCCGAACGTTCATTTTTGGAAGTTTATAATGACCAGGGTTGTATATTCAGTCGTTTACAATTCTTATTGGTAATTCACAAAAAATTTTTCCATTAAAATTTACAAAAAAATCACATTTTTGAATAAATGTCATTAATTTACGAACTCAAAAGTAAAAAATTAGAAATTTCGCTTCTTAAAGCATTTCATATTAACTATGGGTACAATATAAATAGAAAATTTCTACAAGCGCCAACCAACTCTAACTCTAAAAGAAATAAGCACCAATGGCGTTCAAGACGATTAACTTGTTCAATCATAAAACCTGGAATAAATAAATAAGGCGACTCATTGTAAGGGATGGAGGCGAAGGGTGATAATTCAAAATATTTACCTTAGGATAATGTGAATATCAGAGACAAAAAAAAGTTACTCGAGCAACTTCCAGTAAAAAAGCAACATTTAGCATTTTTTACCGATTTTAGGCAACTTTTTGCCATTTTTGACAATTTTCCTTATACTATCTTAAAAATTCCAGCTAAAATTACCGAAAAAATTCCGAATTAAAAACTTATTTTTTGTTCGCTTTATAGTAGCAACGTTTGAGCAAATTTTTAAAAAAAATTTCGCTGAATCAAAATGACACTAAAGTATGATTTTTTTATGAGTTGAAAAATTCATGAATTTTCATAAAGTAGCATTGTAAAAGACCGGATTTTTAGGTACTGTTGGGTCATTCACATGTTCCTCTTGTGAACTTTCATAAACTAATGATTCGGAAATGGTACCATTGAATTATGGGTATCAACTGAAAGCTAAAAAAAGCTCTAGTTAAAGCTAGAAGTAGCAGACATTTGATACCCATAAATCAATGGTGCCATTTCCGAATCATTAGTTCATGAAAGTTCACACGATGAACATGTGAATGATCACAACAGTAACATTTTCTTTCTTTTCGAATCAATTTTATTAAGATGATACAAGGACTTAGTATGATGATCAAATTACAATTTTGGCGAAAATTTTTAAAGCGTCAATGAAATAAGAATATTCTATAATCAACTTTTTTGAAATTGTTAAAAAAAAATAAACATTTAAAGTCAGGTTTTTTTCTTAGCAAAACTGCTTCTAACTAAACTAGAAACTAAACAATCATAAAAACAATCAAAACAAAACTTGAAATACATTTACAAGTTACTTTTGAGGAGAATTTTATAATAGTAAACAAATTCGTTAGAAATCGAGTTTTTTTTTTAATTTAATTTTAAAAAATCTCTTAAGTAAATTTGAGATTAGAAATTTTATAAAAAATAAGCTTAAATGTATTTCTTTTTTTTAAAGCAATTAGTTGCAATTAGTAAATAAAATGCGTTAATCGAATAGTTGAATGTGTATTAGAAAATAAATAAATAAAAATTAAATCCGAAATTGTTTTCAAATCTCAGTCTTAATTGAACCAAAGGTTTAGTTCTATATTGCTATAATAAGTTGACGAAAAAATGAAAAAAAAAAACAAAACAGATTTAATAATTTAGGTACAGCGGCGATAAGGGAGTCATTTTCTGCTTCTGTCCGGTGTGGTGGTTCAGTGGTTTATACCGCGACTTTGCAATCTGGAGATCCTGGTTCAAATTCTGGTGGAGTCATAGAAATTTTGCTGCATTGTGATCCTGAACAAGTCACTTAACGAACATTGTTTTAAAAAAAATTCTTAACTAGATTGTATTTTTTTTTACATTCATGATTTATTTATAAAAAAAAACCCGAACGGGTCGGCTGTTTGAGAGTAGATCGCCCCTCTTTTAGCAGAAAGATTAACTCCAATTAAGTTTACAAATATTTACAAAAAATTATTGACTTTTGATTTTAAATAAAAATTAATAATAAAAAAAAAACAAAAAAGAAAAAGAAAATTTTTTTAAGTAATCAATTAACCCATAAAAGGCACTATTTGTTTTACAGATAAAGTTTACTTGATGCTGACTTCTTGTTTTCGACATGTCTATTTGAACAATCGAGTAGAGATTTAATGATTTTATTTGTTTTTGACGCCGTTGTAATGTATTTGAGAGCCAGTTTTTGTAATCTATTTTGTAATATGTCCATGTTGGCAATCGAGTGCAGAATAGTCTGTGGTGTGCTTCTATGTACCTTAAAAATAATTCTGATGGCTCTGTTCTGGATTGTTTGTAGTTCTTTCTTGATTTTGTTGCTTGTGATTAAGTATGGGAACATACTGTATTGGATTAGGGAAAGTATAATTGATTTGTAGATGGTTAACAGATGGTTGCTACGGATACCGTAGTGCTTTGAACTTAGTATTTTGAGTAAATTTAGCTTACTTTCACATTTTTCTTTTATTTCTGTTAAGTGTGGTTTGAATGTTAGTCCTGGGTCGAGTTTGAACCCTAGCAAGACTGGATTTGCAGCTTTTTGTATGGTTGAGACATTGATTGTTATATTGAGGTTGGTGTTGAAGTTATATGTTGGGCGATTGTAATTTCTCGATATCACTGAGTAATTGCATTTCTTGACATTGAGCTTTAGTCCCCATTTTTTTGTAAACTTAAAAATTGTTTTCGTCGCTTTTTGGAGTATTTTATTCTCGAATTTGAGTACCAAATTGAGACGTCCTTAGCAAAAAGTGCGAATTTAAGGTCCTTGCCGAATTTCTTTAGGTCCTTTCCTAAAGTGTTTATTAACAAAGCGAATAGTACTGCACTGAGGCAACCTCCCTGCGGGATCCCAGCGTTAATGAAATAATGTCCCCTTTAAAACTTGATCCCTGTCACTATTAACGAATACTCTACAATTGTGACATGTCACAAAAATCGATAAAATACGTTAGCTGTCTATTAATTCTTACTTTAACAACTAAGATGGTATATCAGATTATGTACCTGATAGGAAAGATCTTGATATTTGAAATATCATTTTTAAAAAATATGTTTCATTTAATTAAATGTATGGAGCCCAGTGTTCATCGAATAAATTCGTTTTTTTGATTAGTGCGTGATTAGAACCGCTATCGGATGCTACGAAGAAATTTTGTTGATGCTGGCATATTTTGAGATTGGAAATTCCAAGATCCAAATTTTTGGTTATTTGATTTTGCAAAGATTTGAGGAATTCAAATGTTTTATTTTAACAAAATCGTCTAGGCCATTTAACAATTTTCAACAACATAGATTGAAATTGAATAGCACAAAAACATAAAATACTGCAAATAAACATTCAACACTATTCTTTTTTCTATTTCAAAAAGTTGTTGAATTTTAATTGAATACAACATTCAACAAAAAAAAGTTGAAGTTTTAACTTTTTGGAAATTAGGATAACAATCGGATTTTGACAAACTCCTTCAATTGGTCACAATTTTCATATGTAAACCAATTGATGTGTTCGCTCCTTCGTTGAGTAAACTTTAAATTGAATTTCAAAAAATTTTCAAATCCCCTTTTTTTGTCATACGCATTTTAAATCCTTTTGTTGAGCCAATTTACATGAATCCCCATAGAAATTAAAATAAAAAAATTATAAGAAAAAATTGAGAGCACTACTACACAATTTAAAATGCAATTTTTTTCATGCAAAGTAGTAAAATTCTTAATCAAAATGATTTCAAATAAATTTAGGAAAAAAATATAGTAATATTTTTCCACTTAATTTTGAAATGGCCGAGTCTTCATCTTCTTTTAATCGAGAAAATATTGTAAAAGATGCTGCAACAGGTAAATCAATAAATTTGAATCTGTAACTGCATATAGTAAACCAATTTTTTCCAAAGGAGATGTATACATTCCAGCAAGTAGAAGACCAGATGGAACATGGAGAAAACCAATCAAGGTTAAACAAGGATACGTTCCTCAAGAAGAAGTAAAAATTAAATACAGCTTTTCTACCGAGCTTTTGTCGGAGACCGAACCTTTCTGTTCAATCAAATTTAGGTTTTCCAATAAGTTCGGTATAAATAGAGTTTTAGACAAAAAATTCTAAAAAAAATTCACTTTTAAGGTTCCAATGTAATTTTTGAGCTAAGATTTAAACAAAAGATTGAATTCTAGAAACATGTTTTATTTTAAGTTATGAATCAAAAGGAGCGCAGATAGCTAAGCAAAAAGAAAAGATAATAAAGAAAATACCTGGAGCTGTTTTTGTTGACGATTTAGAGCGGCAACAACGAGAAAAACCAAAAACCAAACAGGATAAAACAACAGATCTTACAAAAAAAATGTCCGAGATTAAAATATCGAACAAAATAACGCCAGAACAAATTGAAGCAGATGCGCATCAAAAGAAAGCTCGAAAATTAAAAAAACTTTTAAGAGAAATAGAACAAATCGAAGAAAAAATGAAGAGTAATCAACCAGTTGAAAAAGAACAAATCGAAAAACTTAAGAAAAAAGAAGAAACTTTGAAAGAATTAGAAGAATTAGGGGAAGGTTTAGATTAAGTCCTGATGGTTCTTTTATTTATAATAAAGTTTTTTGTTGAAAAATAAATTACATTAATAAAAAAAATCCCACAAACACTAACCTGGGCGTTGACATGTTAAAAAAAGAACGTTCATCCGAATTCGTCCGAGAATTCCAAAGTTTTCAATAGCTTTTATTGCGGTTCGTTGCCTTTGAAAAATTTTGGAAACCTTTCATAATTTTTCGGAGATTTTCAGGGTCCTCGAAAATTTATGGAAAATTTTGTAAGACGCGAACGCCCATGAATATTCATGAATGTTCATTTTGATTATTTTTGATAGAACTCAATGCGCTCTACAAGAAAATCAAACTTATAGGGGCTTTTAGAACCAATGAAATATGCTATGTTTTAATGATAGCCTCTAGTCATTTTTAATTTTATGACCTTAAGTTTTACTACTTTAAGGATTTTTTAATCAATTACATTTGTAAACATAAAATAAAATGCTTTTGCTTAAGTTGTCGAGTGTCAAAATTTATTTAAGACCATCGGGTACCTCGCATGGTTTAATTGCAAATCCAATTTCTAATTCATTTATTATTCTGATTTTAAAATTTTAGACTTAAAAGAAAAGAAATTAATATTTTACTCCAGCAAAAAATGCTAATCTTGGATTTTCGTTTAGCAGAATTGTGACCTTTTTTAAGACTAGCGTAAACCCTCTCTACCCAGAAAATTTGACTTTTAACAGAAGGTTTCTATTAAAAAAATTTTCTATAAAAACTTTAAGGCGGGAAATACCTCATTCTAACCGACCCAGCCTTCTCTTTAAAATAAGGTATCAGGAATCTAACTGAATACTTCACCTATCAAAATATTTTAAAACAATTACTGAATACAAATAGAGGGGGTTTACGTTATGCAAATTCAAAGCTTTCAGTAACAAACTTTAAGTACAATGGAAAAAACTATAATTTTTGTCGATAAGTCTCAAAAAGGAATCTTTATTATTTTAAAATTATAAATAAAATGATTTCTTTTGCAGTGAAAGTCTTAAATTTACAAATCATTGAATAATATCTCGATTGAATAAATATACAATTATTAAACGGATTGAGAATTGCGAATACTTTATTAAAAATTCAAACGCTTTTTTAAACCTTTGGAAAAAAAATTTAAGAAAATTTTTTTAATTAAGTCTCTAATAAAGTTTTTTTTTTACCTGATGTCTCTTCAGAAAGTTTCCTTTTTGATGGATTTCTGGTCAAGGCTTCTGATTTATTTTTAATTCGATCTAAAACACTTTGAGGTTGTGGCAATTCTTCTGGCAAAGTTGGACCTGGCGGGTTACTAAAATAAGGCATACCCAAAGCCTCTCTACATGTAGTTCGTTTTGAAGGATTTAATTGTAACATATGATCAAGTACAAAAATAACGTCTGGTGTAGCTGCGCTGAAAATCATTTTCAAAGGTCTTGGATAGCTTTGTTTAAATTCGACATAGTCGGGCAATAGATTTGAGTTCTTAACAAAAAGGTGTAAGAAATTTCTTAAAATAATTTCTTAAAACTTAGAATTATTACTGGCCAGTTTGTTTCATTCGGTGTTCCAAAAATGTCAAAAATTTTTACTAATTGATCGAGATCTGAGCTGCCTGGTATCAAAGGTTCCTTTAAAATAGTTATGTAGTTGTTTAAGTGAATAATAAAACTTTTAAGATTACTCTTCTAAGGAGCTCTGCAAAAATACACCCCACAGCCTAATTATAATGTCGTTTAGATTAAATCAAAATTAATGAAACTATTTTAATTTAGTTACCCAAATGTCGATTCCGGTTGCATAAATTCTTGAGCCAAAAAGAAGTTCAGGTGCTCTGTACCATCTTGATTCAAAGAAATTAGTTTTGTTTAAGTTATAATTCCATCAAAGTTTCTGAAATACCTTGTGACAACTTGATGAGTCATTTCACGATTTGGCGAGCCATAAAATTTAGCTAAACCAAAATCTCCTATTTTCAAGACACCTTTTTCATCCATAAGCAAATTATTAGGTTTCAAATCCTTAATGTAAATTAAGATTGTTAAATGATTAAAGTGACTTTAAAATAGAAAATTACCCTATGAAGAATCCAATTGGCATGTAAATATTCTAAACCGCAAAGCATCATAATCATGTATGACTTTATGTCCGATGGTGTTAAAACAATATTTTCACGGTCTCTAATTATTTCTTCGAGATCAGTAACCATAAAATCGTAGACTAAACTTATGTTTGATCCTTGACCAAATACATCATAAAGCTGATTTTAAAAATAAAGTTTTAGACAATTTAAAACTAGTTCGCGTAAATCTTACTCTTATAATATTAACATGGTTCAGTTCTTTAAGGAGTTTAATTTCTCTCAAAGCAGTACGGTTAATACCATCGGCAGCTTCTACTCTGTTACCAAATTTGATCTTAATTAAGACAAAGTTAAAAATAATGTTTCTAGCAAATGATTTTAGAGTTAAATGAAAACCTTTTTAATAGCGACGATAATTCCTGTTTCTAAGTCTCTAGCCTTATAAACTGTGGCAAACTGACCTTCACCAAGAAAATTTAATTTTTCATATCGTTTTGATTTCTCAACTTGCATTTTAGATTTATTTTTCTTTTTTTGAAAAATGAAATTAAAATTTATTAATTTGGATCTTTGCATATATTTTGAAAATTGAGACAATATTTTTTAAAACATAGTAAGAAAGATCCTTGTCACTCTATAATTAGTCAGATCTTGATTTGCAAAAGCTTTATTAACAGCGATTCGTGTGAAAATCAATAGTTCAGCTCGCGTGCTGTTCCGCTTCAGAACTTGTCAGAAATGTTTGTTGTTCAACGAAAAAGTTTAGTTAGTTCACTAATAGACAACAGAAAATGAAGGAAACTTCATTATCCTTTTAAGATTCAAAAATAAACATTAACGGCGCATCATTTTAAATTTATAACTTTTTTGAAACTCAACCGAGAAAATTATCTTAGTTATTTTACAAGACTAGGTCTTAGAGACCAAAGCATCATGTATGAGCTTTTTGTCCTTTTTAAACTTAAGGTTTTTGAGCCCCGGGTAGGGTTCAGTTTGGGGCAAGGAACGGAAAGGTCTTAATAGAAAAACAAACGGGGTACGGGGCGTAGCCCCGGTTAGGGTTCGGGTACGTGCCTGTAGTGAGATACTTCTATTTAAAATACGAACGGGTTGGGGTTTAAGACCAAGACCAATTCTTGTAAAAGGTTAAAAAGGACAAAAAAGACATCCAGGATGCTTGGGTCTCTGTACCAAGTCTTGTAAATGTCGAGTAGTTAGACCACGACCAATTCTTGTAAAAGGTTAAAAAGGACTATCCTGAAACATCACCACCAGATCGGTAACCCTAAACATGGCTTATTCTCGAATGGACATTTTCACTTGTAACAAGTTTCACTTATATCTTGTTTGACGCCCACGGACAAATAGGATGATATAACTGAGGTACGACTGTAGTATTTATCAATTAGGAGAATATTCTAAAAATATTATCCGAAAATTTTGTGTCAAATTTTATGTTTTACACGCTGATAAGTTTGAAATTATTGCTTTTGGTGCATTCCTTGGATTAGATATGAAAAAACTAAAATAAAAGGAAAATTTATCTGTTTTTTACCTTAAAAAAAGGATTTTTGAAATATTTTTTAGCATAAAAATTTAATTAGATTATAATATACTGGGAACACATTTCCCAAGTCGTTTTTTTTTCAGATTTAGATAGAGTGGAAGTTTTACATTGGGCGAACATTATATTGAGTTTTTTAAAAATCTTAATATTTTTAAACAAAAATTCGATTGTGTAATGGATTGATATCATTTTTTCTCAAAACAAACTCTTTTAAACATTTTCCTGAGATTTTTTTTTACTACCGTAATCTCGCGACCACTACTCTAAGAGCTAAGTCTAAATTTGGGTTTGCTCTATAGGGCTTTAATCCCATCGAAACCATGTTAAAACATTTTTTTTTATTCTAGAACAATGGTAAGATCCTGTCTTTATACTTAGAGTAAAGACCAAAGTTGCCTCTTATTCTAGCGAAATATCCGCTGTAATTTGTGGTAAAAATTCAATAATTTAGGTAAATTTTAGCAAAATCTTCCTATCAAAACACCACTTTATTAATAGAATTAACTCGGATTTTAAAATAAATCTAAATTTTAATATTTGAAGTTAACTCCGCAATTTTTTTGATTTTTTTTAATTTTCTTTAGAGTAAAAGCGGATATTTCGCTAGAATAAGAGGCAACTTTGGTCTTTACTCTAAGTATAAAGACAGGATCTTACCATTGTTCTAGAATAAAAAAAAAATGTTTTAACATGGTTTCGATGGGATTAAAGCCCTATAGAGCAAACCCAAATTTAGACTTAGCTCTTAGAGTAGTGGTCGCGAGATTACGGTAGTTAAAAATTTCAAATGTAAGACCATTCAATTTGTTGCAATGTTAGAAAATGAATTTCGCACTTAAAAATTCTAAAACATAATATAGCACGCCAGTGCCATGCTTGATTGATTTCAAGATATTTTAATTCGGTATTGTATTTCACAATAAATTTCCTATCAAAAGGCAATTTTATATGTAATTTAACATGATATTATATATTTATTGTATTTTGAAATAAGATACTCAATTTGTTAGAAAAATTATTTTCAAGGATGCTGTAACATTTTTTAATAATAAAAGTCCTTTACCTCGGAAAACATATTTTATTTCGATTGAATTGCGATATACAATACTAAATTTAAAAAAAATTGAAATTCTTTATTCTTTTACATTTAAAATATCGCATTTGAACATTCATTTTAACTATTCTCTTAAAATGTTGTATTTATCTTTAACTGTTTTGTTTTTATTTTTATGTAAAGTGCATTTATCTGAAAATGCATTTAAGCTTGGATCATTCGAAGTCACTCAAATTGTTATAAATGATGGAATAAGAAACTATCACGCGTATGAACACAATTACTCACAAATTCTTCTTGAGTTTGTAAAAAATAATCGGTCTTATATTCCTGATAATATACGCATTAGGCGACAACTAGCAGTCAATGAAAAACTGCTAGATTCAGATGCAAAACAAATTATTGGACCTCGTTGTTTTCCTTTAAAAAGTAAAAATATTGGTTCAAATTTATATCATCATTCATTGATGAGTATACCGGATACTGAGATAAGAAAAGGTTTGGGTAGACCAGTTGTACTTCAGGACATACATCCAATTCATTGTCCAAAAGATGCGAAAGAAGAATGTAAATTATCAATAAGAAAATCAACAAGTGTGACTGTTAGTGATTCGTTTTCTATTGGTGTGGGAAGTAGCGAGTCGTTTTCAAAATCATTAGGATCAAGTAAAACAAGTGGTACAAGCAATTCATGCACAAAAAGCATTGGAAACACAATTGAAAAATCAATATCAAGATCGATAACGACTACTGATGAGAGATCATTTTCGGAGCAAATTAGTGAGGGTTTGCAAAAGACACATGAAAAATCATCTGGTTTTGTAAATACAGTATCTAGAGAAACCTCGGATACATTAACAATTAGTCAGGATACAACTGATACAGATACTACTAACACTGAAACAAGTTTATCTAGTACATTTTCGGCGGATTATTCTCAAACAAGCTCGCTAGGGGGCTCCAATTCTAAAACTCAAGGGGAATCAAATGATAAGACAAAAAGTAAAACAAGCGGATGGAATGTTGAAGCAAGTAAGAAAATTTTTGGCATAGGTTTAAGTGGCGGTTACCATGAAGATACGACTGAATCAGAAACCAACTCTCGTCATAGCTCAGAAACAGAAGAAAATAACTGGAATAACCAGTACGGAAATACGATAGGTTTATCAAGCGCTGAATCTAATACAAATGGTAGATCAAAATCGTTTGCTATAAGCAATGGACGTTCAAATTCAAAAACAAGAAATTTTGGCAGTTCATCATCTAAAGAAAATCGTATATCTGATTCAATATCTGTGTCACGTGATGTTGCCAGAACATCAACTCGAAGTAAATCGGAATCGAGAAGTGACAGCGATACATTTAGTGATTCGTATCGTATTGATGATTCTTTCACATCTTCAAAAGAAAATAGTTTAACTGAGAGTTCTAACGAAGAAATAGCAACGTCAAATACAATAAATAAAGAAAGATCCAAATCATTTTCGCGTACAATCGAAGTAAGTGACGAAATAACTATTCCAGTTACTACAGGTTCATGCAAAATAGCAGTTTGTATGCCTTTTGTGACATCAATTGTGTTACCATTTGAGTGTATTAATAGTGATACAAATACACATGATTTATTTTATGTTGAGCAATCGTTCATTAGTGAACAACCAAGTGTCAAATGTGTTTATGCAGTAATCGATTGTGGGAGTGATTTAAATCATGAAACATTTTTTGTCTCAACTAACAAAGAATTTGAAAATGCAAACTTTAAAAATAGCATTGAATTCGGAAGAAATATTGAACACAAAACAGATTCAATTATTACATCTGAAAATGGGATTTATTCATTGAATTTTTTATTCAACGGAAATCTTGTTCTTAAACAACATGACACAATCTATTGGCAAAATTCAATGGATTTATTTACAAACTATGAAGTTCGAATAAGAATAAATGAGAAAGGACACTTTGTACAAGAAGCAAAGCAAATATTTACGGAAGAAGTGTCGGACTATAGATCGGACGAATGGATAAATGTATGGTCAAGTGTGCCGATTAATTATAATGTAACTATTGGCATGCCTAATACACCCGGTTCTCGGACTAGTTATAAATTAATTTTAGAAAATAATGGCGACCTCAAATTGTACGATGCAGTTGGTGTAATGATATGGTGCACGAACAAAAATTGTAGACATAATACCGGTTATAAATTTCAAGAAGTTTATTTAGTGCCAACTAAAATGATTACACCGCAGTATATCGACAAGCATAATTCAATATCAAAAAGTGTCAAGTTTCTCAAAAAGTCTTCGTTGATGTCACTCGATTCGAATTGTAAAGAGTATTTAAATGAAAACGAAGCATTAGTATCAGAAAATCAGCGATTTAAAGTTATTCTTGAAGAAAGTGGTAATTTAATAATTAAAGATTCATACAGAACAATGTGGGAAAGTGCATCTGGATACATACCTCATGCTAAGGGTCCATTTACATTTTTTCTAACTCCTACTGGAGAAATGGTTGTTAGAAGCTCAAATGGTTATTTGGTTTGGCGTTCGAAAATAACAATAAATTCAAAAACATTTCGACCCTATAAATTAGAGATATTGGACGAGGGGAGATTAGTAGTTTATGATAGGCATAACACCGAAGTATGGGAATCGTGGCCAATTAGACAAATGTCCAGAGGTTTTACCATTATAGGCCAACTTGAATACAAATATCTTAAATGTGATGGTAAGGGTTTATTAAAAAAATTTGAATTAAAAAGTAACACTGAAAATAATAGCCTTTTAAATAATGAAAAATTGAAATCGAAGAACGGTCGTTGGGATATCGCCATCTTGGACAATAATAAATTTGTTAAACGACTATTTAATATCGAAAATGAAGTATTTAAGCTCGTAAGTAGCAAAATAAAACACTTGATCATGCAATCGGATGGTAACTTGGTATTGTATGATACTAATAATAAACCAATATGGGATTCAGGAACTTTTATATACGAACCTGAATCGTATGCACCTTATAAGCTTACCATACATGATAATGGTTTGTTAGAAATTTTAAATAAAAATAATCAAGTTCGATGGAGACATCCACGTGATAAAAAATATTTTTTTTTACAAAGTAATCTAGAGAATCGATTGATGAAAAATGAGTTATTTGTGTCAGAAAATAATGAATGGAGTATTCAAATTGTAAATGATAGTATGTTAGTGAAATATAGAAATAAATTTGAAGTAGAAAGGCTCTTTGAAAAAAGTGGTGTAACATTAGGCAGTTTGATTATGCAATCAGATGGAAATCTTGTACTTTATGATAAGAATAAACAGGCGCAATGGTCTACGAACACGTTTATGCATGGTTCAAAGAATGCACCGTACAAGTTAGTTATTAAAAACAATGGTGACTTGAATATATTAAATAAAAATGAACAAAGTATTTGGTCGACTGAAACCACTAGAGCATCAATTACAACAACTAAAGACCCAATTGTGTTATTGAAAAAGAAATATGAACTAGATAGTAGTTCAGTCAACGTGCTTTTAAATAACGAAATTTTGGTCGATTCGAGTAAAGATTGGGATCTAGCGATTTTAGATGAGAGAAAATTAACGCTTAGGTATTTAAGAAACGATCATTTGGTTTTAAAACATATTCATGATAGTAGCAAAATAAAACACTTGATCATGCAATCGGATGGTAACTTGGTATTGTATGATACTAATAATAAACCAATATGGGATTCAGGAACTTTTATATACGAACCTGAATCGTATGCGCCTTACAAATTAACATTAAAAAATGGCGGAATTTTAGAAATGATGAACAAAAATAGTCAAGTTAGATGGATATTTCCTCGTAATGATAAATATTCTCAGCTCCAAAGCAACTTGGAGAAGAGTTTATGTAATAATGAAAAGCTGGTTTCTGAAAACGGTCAATGGAGTTTGAGAATTATAAATGAAAATAGTTTGATTAAATATAACGGTGAGAAGAAAGTGGAAATACTTTTTTCAAATCCTGATGTAAAGTTAAAAAATTTGATTATGCAATCAGATGGAAATCTTGTACTTTATGATAAGAATAAACAGGCGCAATGGTCTACGAACACGTTTATGCATGGTTCAAAGAATGCACCGTACAAGTTAGTTATTAAAAACAATGGTGACTTGAATATATTAAATAAAAATGAAGTTATTTTATGGCCTAAAGATTCTACAATAAGGGCGCTAAAAAGTAATGGTTTTAATACATTACATGCTGGTGAAAAAATATTTTCATCGGATAAAAAATGGGCCTTTAGTCTATATAGTGATGCTCGAATCGCTATTGAACTCAATGGGGATAATCGAAGAACATTTATGTCTGCAAAATTACAAAAAGGTCGGCCACCTTATAAATTAGTTTTGTTAGAAGACGGAGATTTTGCTATGTTCGATATAGATTCGAAATTTATATGGAATACAAATACAAAAAATATAGGAAGTGGACCATATGAAGCAAGGGTTACAGATGATGGAAAAATGCGTCTCTACAATAGAGATAATTTTAATTATTGGTGGTATCCAGCGTAATGAAATTTATTTTTAAGAGTGTGAAGCAATCGAAATTTCATCTACTTTCTGAAATCTATTTGGATTTTCTAATACTTAAAATATATTCATAATAAAATCTTTTTTCCTAAATTCAGATTTTTTACTTTTTTCAAGAATATAAAGCGTTTTCAATTTTATTAACATATTTTTTAAAATTAATCGATTAATTTGGTATACCCAAACCAAGACCCAAACCTTAATAAACTTGAAAAGATAATATCGAGAATTTTACGATGTCAAAGGATTGTTGTTTTTCTTCAATTAACCAGTTTAAGCCTGCCTTTTACAAACAATTTTTTTTTAGAACATTAAAAAAATAATTTAAAGAAACTTTATCTTTACTCATTCTTCTTAAGGCAAGTTAAAACACGTGTTTCAACAACAGCCTTATTAGTAAATGGTTTTAAAAGCCATGCTATAGTTAACACTATATGACTATCAAATTTGTTCTTGAAGCTATTGACATACTGGACATTCTTGGTATCCGGCAAACTATTCCAGTAGGTATAACTCTATTTGCAAAAAAGTTATGCCTTGACGGGCATGGATTATACATGACTTAACAAGTTTCCTGTATAGGACATGTGTTTTACTTTGGTAACCGTAAACATTAGAGATCGTGGCCGAGTGGGTAAAACAACAGCTTTGGCAGCTAGTGGCACGAGTTCAAATCCTGGTCGAGTCAAAAAAAATTGTAACGTTTAGAAAAAGTAATGATGGAAATGGATGAGTGTCATTAGTGTTGTGCTGCCTGGAAACGATCCGACTAGAGTCATCGACTAGTCATTCTCTAGATGGCCTGATACTAGAACAACTTTGAAAATCATCGTATTGGGACTCGCGAGTCGCTGTGACTTAAAATAAGGGCGTCGAAAGATGCAAACGTAGCGAGTATAAAAAAATTCTGTTATGGCCTACCCGGCTAAGAAGTCTAATCAGCTTCTGCAGCTAATAAAGTCTAGGATTGTTCTACTAGATGTTAGATCTGCACAGAAAAAGTACTACTACTACTACTATTCTCTAATGTATTCCAGTATGCATCCCCCTATGTATTCTTGCAGAGATATGAACCCGGATATTTTTCAGGTTTTAAGTTTGGGTTGGGTTCGGGTGGACCACTCAAACTCGATACCCAATTACCCACTTTTTTGGGTAACCAACCCATAACCCATACCGATAACACTTTACTTTTCAGGTTACGTACCTGAATCCGATAACCACATACTCGATTTTTTCGGGTTTGTTTTGAGTAAAAAGGTATCAGATTCAGGTACGTAACCTGAAAAGTAAAGTGTTATGGGTATGGGTTATGGGTTGGTTACCCAAAAAAGTGGGTAATTGGGTATCGAGTTTGAGTGGTCCACCCGAACCCAACCCAAACTTAAAACCTGAAAAATATCCGGGTTCGTATTTCTGTATTCTTGTATGTATTCTTTTTAAAAGAATACATGTTTGTATTCGTTTAAAAAAAATATGTATTCTTTTGTATTCTCGAATACATATTTATGTATTCTTTTGATTTTAAGAAATAAAAATAAAAAGTACCAAAAAGTAGGTTTGCAGTAGGGATTCAGTATAATTTTTCCCTTTTAACATTTTTCCCTGTTAACTTTTTTCCCTCTACAAAATGTAACTCAATATTAGCCAATTAAAAAAAAGATAAATTAATTGATTGACTCTGACTCTCTAAATGAATTTAATCCAAAAATAACTTTTTCCTGATCCTAAAACTCAAATACTTACTGTTGCTAATACTTCTGTGTTAATCTTTTGTGGGTCAATATAAAAGGTGGTAAAATGATCTTTGAAAAAATATCTCAAATTCTAAAAAATAATCTTAAAAAATGGAAACAGCTGAATACTTCAACGAGAAAAAGACAATAGTCTTATACAACAATTAAAAACTTCACCGACTTCCAGCAAATGCTGATGGTTCTATACGTTTTCGTTGTCAAACCTGAAAAGCTATGAGTATAACTGTCACACCAGCTCATCTTATAGAGAGAACTCCGAATGCTGAATCCAAACACTCAAACAACTGCAAGAAGTTTTCCAATGTCCAAAAAATATGCCTTCAACAATATGACAACATGAAAAAAGATGCACGTAATGACACAAACTTCAGCTTTGCGAAAAACTACTCCGAAAACCTCCAACAGCTTCAAGCGAACTTCGAACCGGGACTCGTAGCTGAATTTTAAAGAAGAAACGGCACGAGTCACATGCTCCAAAAACAAAAACAAGCAATCGCCTAAAGAACAATCAACATCATCACTTTTAACACTTACCGAAGATCAAAAGTCGATTACCATCAACGGACAGAAAGAAGCTTTTTCGCGATTTGACAACGAAAACCTAAAGGAAAACCGGGTTTTCTTATTTGTATCCAATACTGGGATTGAAATACTACAGAAATCCGAAGAGTATCATCTTGATGGAACATTTAAAAATGCACCAAAACAATTTTACCAAATTTTAACTGTTCTAATAATTTAAAATAAAATTCAATTCTAATTGGCTTTGCTTTTTAATTTTTTTTAACACCTCCTAAATAAAGGGAAACATATTCAGAGGGAAAATGTTACGAAAGGGAAAAAGTTTAACCGGGAAAAACAAAAAGGGGAACATTTTAAGAGGGAAAAATGAAAAAGGGAAAAAATTACGATGACCGCAGTAGGCATCTAAACTCCAAATTATTTTCTCATCTGATTAAGATCCAATAAAAATAGAATGTTTATGTTTGCTATTTTAAACATTTCAATAAACTCACTCTCGGATAGGTGCTCCTTCTAGTAAGTGAGTTGTTTAAATAAATTAAAATAAATTAGAAAAGGAGATAAATTTAATAATAATTTAGAAAAAAATTGGTCTCAAAATTTGAAAATAAAATCTAAGTTTGGATGTAAAAGATAAGATTTTCATGATAAGAATTTAATGGTATTTAATTACTTTTTTAAATCGAAAAAATTAAGTTTAGTATTTAACAATTTAATCAAAATATTAAAGAATTGTATAATTTTACCCACCCTTACTTAATTTTGCCAAAATTTAAAAAAAATTAATTTAAAACAAAATGCGTGTGATAGGATTATTATTTGTGATTATTTTGTTTTTAATTTATTTGGTTGAGTGTTCAAAAAGAAAAATTGATGTTTTAAAACCAGATAACAATAATAAGCCAAAATTGAAAAAACCTAAACTTGCGATATATTCTCGTAATCTTTTAGACAACACTTATCGTCGATTAAGCGAAGATCTAAAAAGTGATGTAAACGAATTATTTCGTGCTCGCGACGGTGTAATATCTAGTTCGAGTTTAGGAAAATACACAGTCACAATAACAAAAACCACTAATCAAGAAACAAAAAAAATTAATATTCAAATAAGTATTAACGATGAGGAAGTAGCTAATGTCGATATAGAGGATGAAATTGTAAAAAATGATAAATACATTACCTTGAGTCGACCGTATACTGCACTCTTAGAAAGTTTTGACAAAAATGGTGCCACGGTAAGTTTAAAAGAATATTCAAAAAAACCTATATCGATAAATCGTCTCAAGAGTGTATTCATACGAAGATCGACTAAAGAATATAAAGACAAAAAAATTCGATTTTTCCAAACAAATTCAAAAATTGGAACTGAAGATGGAAAAAAATTTACAGTTAGTTTTAAACAACTTGACCAAAACAATAACGAAATAAAAAATAAAGAGATATTTGAATCGTTGCAACAATACCCTTTAATGGCGAATGGAAATGAAAATTATTATGGAAATGGAAATGGAAAGTCACTTGAAGTTACATTAAAAATTGGCGGAAGCGATCGTACCTTTATTATGAAGAGATCCCCTTTTCCCAATGTAAAGGAACATATTTATATTACTATTCCAAATGATGATAAAAAATTTGAAACAAGCTATGCGGCTCTTACAAAAAAAATGGATGAAATAGAAGTTGAAAATTCAAAGAATGATAACTATAAAATAAACCTGAAGAATGCTTTAATTCAAAGACGTGCACATCTAATGCTTGATGGGATCGAACAGAATCCATCTGTTCAAAAAATTTGGAGTAATGATAAGCTTTATGAAACATATGATAGTGATGGTAATGTATTTTATCAAACTGAAGAGCAAAAAGATATCAAAGATGTCAAAGAAAATTATAATGGTGTCATTATTTTCGAAACTAGAGACACAAATGGTGAGAAAAGATTACAAAAATTAGATGTAAAAAAGAATGAATTGATAACAAAAAAAGGGACCAGAACAGCAAAGAAAAAAGAAATTAAAGTAATGACAAAAGCTCAAGAGAAAGCAGCATTTGCACTAATAGCTATAACCCAAATTTCCGAAGCAGCATCACCAGAAGAATCAATTTTTGAAATTATGGTTGAAACACGAAGTAAAGTAATATTTGATAATATTAAACCAAGTGGTCGTACTCCTGGTAGTGATAAACACGCTAGAAGTGTGTTTCGGTTATTAGAAAAAGACGGAAGTTCAACTTTTTACGATATATTTGTAAGAAAAAATACATATCCAGCAGCAGCTAAAGGAGGGACAAAACTTCAAAAACTTTTAATGATTGATGATGAGAGTGAACTAAATGATGCATTAAATGCTGTCGAAGAAATGTCCGACTCAACTAAAAATCAATCCTCAAAATAAAACTTTTTTTGAGCATTCTTAATTTTTAAATTTAAAGAAATAAAATAAAAAAAGTCTTTTCTTTAATAATTTTATTTAAACTCCCGACTTTTTGAACCTACAGCAACCTGAAGTTTTGTACGATTGTTCTATAAGATTCACGTACTATTCGTGATAGAATATTTTTTCCTAAAAATGAACCTTACAAACATATTCAGATTTAATTTGTACAACTATTCCATTACGTATCAACTTTGTACCTCTTTAAAAATATCAATAGTAAAGTAATAAACATACCAAAATCACATCTATTGTCAATGACTGCATAAAAATCGCTTATGGAACCTTTTTTAACTTTTTATGAGAATTCTTTCCGATATTAAAGAATCATTTGAATTTATGAACTTTATGTCCTTTAAGAAAGGTATCAATAAAATCAAGGGAACCCTTATGCAAACTTTATGGGTATTTATGTAAAAATGGCGCCTAACCCTGATTTTATGCACTTTATGTTCTTTAAGAAAGGTATCAATAAAATATGAGTAAATACCGGGCAATATCTGTTCTTTCTCCTATTGCTAAAATGTTCGAAAAACTTCTAGCAAAGCAAATAAGTTTTTATTTTGAGAACAACAATATTTTCTTTAGAGGTCAGCATGGTTTCAGGTCTGGTTGCTCATGTCAAACAGCTCTTCATGAGTTTAAATCATTCTTAAATAAAGCTATAGATCTAAAGCTTATTGATTTTAGGAAAACGTTTGATCTAATTGCCCCCTTGCTTCTTTTATTAAAGCTTTTTCACTATGGTTTTGACAATAATTCACTGGGTCTTATAACTAATTTTTTTTGATGATCGGTCTCAATTGGTCAAAATGAAAAATTCTTCCTTTATTTTAGCGAAACTAAAGCTGGGAGTTCCTCAAGGCTCAGTTCTTGGTCCACTCCTATTTCTAATATTTATCAATGATCTTCCTTTTTGTATCCTCAAAGCCTTTATTGAGCTTTTTGCTGATGACACAATTCTCACTAGAACTGGAGAAAGACTAGATGAAGTTCTCAAAGAATTTGAGTGCGTTATTGAAGAATTGACTTTATGGTGTAACTTCAACAAAGTAGATTTAAACTGGAGTTAGATTTTTTTCATGGTTTTTAACAAAAAAAAGATTGAAATTCCTGATTTTTTTATAATAAGAGCTCTAAAAATTAGAGTTGTTAAAGAATTTAAATAATTAGGTTTTACTATAGATTCAAAATTAAATTTTATGAAGCTGGTTTCAGAAACATGTCTAGCTCGTGTAAATCGTAAACTCTTTTCTATTAAGAGACTTTTCTATCTTTGTACTTCTGTAAAAATTCAATTTTTTAAAACCTTTATTTTACCAAATTTTGATTATGTGTTCACTTTAATTTGTTATTTTTCGAAAGAAGCCATTCAAAGGCTGGCAAACTGTTTCTATCAATGTATTTTTAAACTTCTAAAACTAAGAATAGGGTCGTGTGACTTCAATGATTTGAATAATTCATTGGAATAGTATGGTCTTTTTGCGTTTCAACATCGAGCTTTAGAGAGAATGCTGTCCTTCTCTTACAAAATTATAACATTTGTTAACGCACCAACACAACTCAAAGAACAATTAGTATCGAAAGAATCAAGAAAGATTGAATACAAGTTGAGAAATAAGAACGATTTTATGGTACCAAGCTCAAAAACAAAGAGTGGTGAGAATACATTTTGGTTTGTGTATTCAAAAATAGCTAACGAGTTCATTGTTAACAGAATGGTCCTAAAATTTACTACATTCAAGCTGTCAAGTTTAAATGCATGTCATACTAAACGAGAATTGTTGATATTCCCTATCAATGATCGTTTTTTTATTGAAGTTTACTTGTTATTACAGTTGTGGACATTCACGTGTTCCTTTTGTGAACTTTAATTTAAGCTAGTTTTACAAGCTTTAACAAGAGCTTTTTAGCTTTCATTTGATACCTATAAATCACTGGTAGGTTTTCGAAATCAATAGCAGTTTGTCTGGTCGGGATGAATTCTTACGGGTCATTTCTATCTTAAAAATCAAAAAAATTTAAAAATTAAAAATTTATTTAATTCCAAAGTCGTTTGTTTATCATTTAAAAAAAAATTAAGAAGAAGAATAAATTTTAAGTCTATTTTACAAATACATTAAAGAATTGAAAAAAAAAAACAAAAACACATTTTTATTCCTTTAGTGTTAAAATAATTTTAAAGGAATGTTCGATTTATAACAAAAGTGAAATTTTTTTAAGAACAGTCCGCATTAAACCTATTCTTAAAAAAAAAAGTTTTTCAAAAATTTTTCTTACCGAAAAAAAAAACTAAAAAAAAAACAAAAAAGAAAACAACGTTTAATAATATTTTTTTTTAAACATAAAAAAAATTGTCAGTTTATTTTTTTTTATTTTAAATAAATATAAATTTCCGATAAAAAAAAAAAGAAGGATTAAACTAGTTTTAGGTCGTTTAAAATTTTAAGCTGTAATTGAGCTAATTCAATGTGATCTTTTAAGTGACGTTGTTTCAATGCGTTTAGAAGTTTTGAATTTAAAAATAAATCAAATTCTTCAATTTGCTCTCTGTTTCGATACCTTTTTTATTTTGAAAAATTTGTTAACTAAAATTTTTTAATGGTTTTAAATAAAGTCTTAAAAAATTACTTTGATAAAAATTCGGATACGATTTTGGATCGTTTGTCAATTCCATTTTTAAGGTATAAGGCCTCGTCTTTTTTACGATGAATTTGATTTAACTCTTGTTTTAAAATATCCTTTTGTTTTTTTGTAAAAAAATTATTTTAGGTTACAAAATTTGAAAATGAAAAAATTAAAACTTACAATTTCCTCACTGGATAATTTAGATTCAAAAACCTCATTTGATTCAGTTTCACTACTAAAATTTGAATTAAAATGCATTAACTGTAACAGTTGAATTGTGTTTTCTGTATGAGCTATTTTATTGCATAGCTTAAGCAATAGATTTGTTATAACATCGCTTTCATTTACCAATAGTTTGTATTTGTCCAACTCAATGGAAGACATATTTGAGTTGATTTCAAGTTCTTTTTGAATCTTAAAAATATTTAAAATTTAGAACTTCAAAACAGACAACGTAAAATACGAAAACAAAATCGAGATGTTTTGAAAGACCCTTCATTTTAAGCTAAAGTCAAGTTGATAATTTTATTGACGGCTCTTTAGCCGAGAAAGTTCCATTTTGAATAAATTGAATCATTTTTTTGTCAAGAAAAAAATTGATCAAAGTTATTCTTGAACTTCAATTAGAATTTTCAACCCTTAAGTAAATTACACCAAATCATAAAACTTATTTATTTTGTGGTTTTTGAGAACTAATTACTCTTCAGTTTTATTTATTGAAAATACATAAACTCCTCAGTTTTGTAAATCAAATCCTTCTCTAGAAGAATACATGAGGGTTTTTCAAATGCAAAATTCTCAAATTTTTGAAATAACGTTTGTATTAAAGAAACCATTTTTTTTAATGACAAATCCTCACTTATCCCTAAAGATATCTATGATCAGATATATGTACCCATTAATTTGTTACCCATATATTTTATTATTTAAATTTTGGGTATAAAACCCAATTATTATCGAAAAAAAAAACTATTTTATTGGTTACCCAATTCAGACCCCAAAACCTGAATTTTCCGGGTAACTCATACCCACCCAATACCTTAAAATTAATGGGTACATATGTCTGTCTATGAGACACTTTTTTGCCATATTGTAAAATAGAGGTCATCTCAGTGCTCCTGTATGGAAGCGAAAGTTGGATCGTAACAAAAGAAATAGAGAGGAAGTTAAACAGTTTCGCTACAACTTGCTACAGAATGTGGTTGGGCAATAAGCCGCTGGACAAGGTCTCGAACGAAGAAGTATATCAAATGGTAAGTCAAAAGTCAGTTGCTGAGAAGCTCAGACGAAGACAACGGGGTCCTTAAAAAAAACAAAAAAAAATAGATTTTAAAAAATCTTACCTTTACGCCTATTTTATCATTCAATTCGACATTTCTTTGAACAATTTTAAGTTCATCATTAAAATATTGTAATTTATACAAAATAAAAAGAATTAATTTTGATTTTAATAAATCAAATTCGTTTGTATCAATATTTTCGTGTCTATGTCCATTTAATTTTGAATTAATTTCATTAAATAATTGTCCATAATTATTCGAATTAAACTCGTACAAATTCATGTTTATTTGTTTATTAAAATTATTTTCTTTGAACAAATCATTTTGATTCATGTTAATCATTTCATAACTTTCAAGATTTAAATTTTTCATTGCAATTGGTTGAATTTGTTTTTTACTCGCCAATAAAATTGGTTTAAAAAATTCAATTGTAAATTTAAAATTAAACAACGACGAATTCGAGGTATACGTCGACAATGAATCGGCTAAAATTGGATCTAAAACATTACGTAAAAATACATTTGACTGATAAAATCGTGTTATAAAACCCCCTAAGACATTTTCGTATGTTACAAATAGCTTGTCATTCATTAGCTTCATTCGATCTAATTCTAACTTACACTCTTCGTCTTCTGTTTCGTCTGAGTTTAAATAATAACGATAAAATTCATAGTAAAAATTGAACTGAAAACGATTCTTGTTCGAGGATGAGACTTTTTTTTCTTCCTGATCAAACTTATGTTCATCTACTTCAATTATTTCGTTGTTCTGAATTTGTAAATCTTTTGAAAACGAACCTGATGATAAAGATGATGAAATGGCGCTTGAACGAGACGAAGACGACGATATAGACGACAAAGCAGGAGAATTGAGATTATTTTTATTCCCCACTGAAATGCTTGTATTGACACTTAAACCATCGGATTTTAATGAAATAGATTTAACTGAAGCTTTAGGGCTCTCACAACCCTCTTGTTTATAACTTTCAAATTTGTCTCGTAGTGATATAACATTTGAGTAAGCCGCTGGATTAATAACAGTCTCAGACGATGAATGAGATTTAGGAGAAATTGAAGAATGAAATGAATTTGAAGATATTGAACTTGAACCAGACGAACAAGATAAAGTATTTAAATTACTGTTTACTGATTGACTATTTTGTTCATTTAAACTTGAAACAGCAGCTGCAGCGGCAGCAGTTGCAGCTGCTATGGCACTTGAATGTAACAAATTTATTTCAGACAAACGTTTTGAATGTTGACGTATATTATCAACATAACTATAAACAACATTATCAAACGCATTCGAATCGTCATTTGTTTTTTTAGTCAGCGAGTTAATACGTTTAAGAATTTCATCACTGGGCTTTGAATCACATACTTTAAAATTAGTTGAATATAAACTTCTATCATTTGAACCGGTGTCAATATTTTCTAAATTGTCTAGATTTTCATAATTATCATAAAATTGTTGTTGGGGTATAAAAATGAGACCATTGTTTTTAGTCGAAAATGCAGTGTTCTCGAATTTTTTATTGTCTAAACTTATAAAAGTATCATTTTCGTTAACCACGTTTTGATTATTTTCAGAGTTAAGTATACTCAATCGGGCCACATCGTCCAAACTACGTCTCATCTTAGTTCCTTCGTTTTTATTTAATTTAGATTTTGAATTAAACAAAGAACTAAGCGATGCTTTTGAATCACTTTTCGAATCAGACTTAGAATCGTTTGATTTTGGACTAGTCGAGCTTGTCGAATCGTTTAGCTTCGATTTAGAAAATTGACTTGAAGACGTTGCTCGTTTTAAATTTTTAATATTCAAATAATTTGGGGTTTGTTCAGTTTTGCTTCGATTCAAAAGATTAGTAAACAAGTTAAGGACTTTATTATTTGATGTAGGCGATGTGTTATTAGGAATAAATGTGTTTAAATTATGAGGTAAAGTTGATCGCTTTTCATTACGACTTAAACCAGAGCTTTCGCTTATAAATTCACTTGTATTCAAGTGAGAAGAAGGCGATTGGGTTATATGAGAAATTTGTTTTTCCATTTCGTGTTTCATTAATGACTGTTGTAATTTTTGAAGCTGTAATTGAGCATGAGGGTTTGTTACTTTTTGTGGAGATTGTTGTTCACCGTGAGAGTATGAATTATTTTTAGACAAAGATGTAATTGAAGTCGAAAGAATATCGCGTTGTTTTTGTTTAAGTTCTTTTTTGTACAAAGTATTCGAATCAAAGAAACGATCATTTTGTTGTTCTTGGATATTTTTAAGAACCGGTGAAGGCGACGATGAAGTCGAAGAAGAAGAAGACGATGATACTACAAGAGGCGTTGGAGACGAGAATTTATTTTTTAATATTGAACTTGGTCGAATGTTATTCTCATTTTCTGAAACATAAATTTCAGGCTGGGTATTCGATAGAGTCGAATTTAAAAATGAAATAGACGATGTGGACGATATTGAAGACGACGACGACAATTTATGACTTTTTACTTGTTTATTTTGATTCAAAAGAATCGGTGATTTTACCGATTGTTCCGTTGGACTTTGACTTAAAAAGTTATTGGCCTGAAAAATCGATTTTATTTTAGGCGATTGATGATTCGGTTGCAAAAAAGCTTGTTTATTAATGAAACAAGTCGACGGGGATTGTGAATTTCGATGGTGTACTTGAATTATTTTAGGCGACGATTGATTGATCAATGAAGACGTCGATTGGTGTAGATTAGTGTTTTCAATAAATTGTGCTTGTTCATTATGAGATGTGTTTGGGTACGAGTGGTGATGATGATGATGAAGGGTCGAAGGACTCGGATTTGGTGATTGATACAAATTCCTCATTTTATATTACAATCAAATTCATAATCGGAAAATAATTTCTAAAAAAAGCAACAAAAAAAATTTGAAACAAAATTTTAATTAAAAATAATTAGTGACCATTATTCAAGAGAGAGAGAGAGGCACACACATGTTAAAATTAAACCCTAATTTATGCTTCACTATTTGAAATAATTTCAAGTCGTTTATTAAAAAAATTGTATTAAAATTAGTGTCAAATATCGCATTTAGCAAAAAATAATAAAATTTAGAAACCCTAAACAAAAAAAAAATGAGAATTTTAAAATATGGTCCATTAGTAATAAATAACTTCAAAGAGTCTATAAAGTTGATCAGCTGATTTAATTACAAGTTTTAACGTGTGTGGTGGTTATCTTAAAAATGTAAGACTAAAGTCATTGTAAAACAAAAAATTTGCTTCGAAAAAAATGTATGCAAATTAATTTTTTGAAAAAAGAAAAAAAGTTGATAGATTTTTGAAACAATTTAAAACAGATTAAAATTTAGGTTTTTTTTTTTCAAATAATTTCTAAAGAAATTACCCTACTAAAATAAATTTTTCTTTTAATAAATAAAAAGTGATGACGTTTGGTCACTACTTTCATTTTTTTTATAACAAAGACGACAAAAATTCTCCAACTCCCTTCTATTCATAAATATTTTCTCTCTTATAATTAGGTTTTTCCCGTTGAAGCAAAAAAAAAAATTTAAATTTTAATTATTCAAATCAACCTCTAACTATTACAATGTAGGAAAATCAATATTTTTTTCTAGCTTATTTCCGATTGAATATCGATTTTTGTTGTTGTTGTTGTTGTTTGAAATATGGACAACCGGGCGTGTACCGTTAATGATTTAAAAACTAACATTTTTATCGATTAACAAAAAAAAATATTGATTTCAATATTTCTAAATCTCTATCATTTTCTAATTGAAAAAAAAAAACCTTCTACTATACAAATATTTGTGTTTAATTATTTGTTAAGGAAGCTAATGAATAGAGTGAATGACCCTTTTTTTTTTAATCATTCAAATAATTACCTTAAAGCTTTAAGATGATCAATATCTTAGATTGAGATAGTTTTACTTCAAACAATTCATAAATATAATCAGATAAAAAGATTTTTTTTTTGTAAAACATGACCTTGTCAAATTAACATTGTACCCATTTTTTATAAAAAAATTTAATCTTATACCCTAGAGTCCTTGAGAATTACAGAAAACAGCTTTCGAAACATTTTTATTAAATTTCAATTCCGATAAAATCTGAACTGTGATTTTGAAGAATCAAAGTCAACTTGTGTCTTTAATGCTAGAAAAAAATGCAGTTGTGGTCATTTACGTGTTCCTCTTGTGAACTTTCATGAACTAATGATTTCGAAAAGCTACCATTGAATTGTGGGTATCAAAAAAGCACTAGTTGAAGCTTGTGAAACTAGCTTTCATTTGATAGCCATAAATTAATGGTAGCTTTTCGAAATCTTTGAATGAAAGTTCACAAGAGGAACACGTGAATGACCACAACTTTATTCGGCTTTTAATCTACAATGAAGATAAAATGAAGATCCTAATTTGTCACGTGTCGACTCTATAAGCATAATATACGACCCATGAACAGACAATCATGTTCTTGATCTGGTAAAAATAATAAATTTTATTCTTACAAGTCTACCCAAAATTCATGAGCTTTCAAAAATAGGAATTTTGAAAGACCAATTTTGAGATTTTATTACAAAGAAACTTTATTACAATGAAAGATTATGAGCATATAACAAGAACTAACTAATAGAATTTCTGAAAATTTACTTTTTGTTACCTCACTGTTCAATTTGAGTTAGAAATGAACCCTTTACTTTCTCCAATGATTTAAATTTGACTTAAACATAAAATTCAATGGACCATTTTACTATCAGGCTTATTTTCAGAGGTCAAGAATTGACAATATTATTAATAGCGAGTACAAAATGGAGTTCTTTTAGTCGGGCTAAACCATTGATTAATGTTGTCTCAAACAATTTTTTTTAAGAGCTTTGTGTCGTGGCATTTGAAGATAACTTTCTATGGATTCCAAATTGAAATATTAGCACAAAAAGAAAACTAGGAGAATTAATAAATAAAAAATTGACCCCATGTTTTGTTTGTTATTTCATTAGAAATTCTTAATTTTTGAAATGTTTATTTAATAAAAAAATTTCAAAAATTTAAAGCTTTAAGAAAAAAAAAATGAAATTACTGCCAACGGTCATTGGAAAAAAAAAAAGAAATCTCAAATAAATTTTTGATATCAACAAAATTAAGATTTTTAGTAGGATTTTTTAAATACAAAAATCAAAAAGAAAAAGGTATCCAAGGATATTAAATGAATATAAATCTCAAAATAAAATACAAAACTTTCTCTCTCTTTCAATTTTTGAATCCTATTATCCTTTTAAAGAAATCATTTTTTTTTTTTGTTAAAAAGAAATTCTCTCTTTTTTTTTTATTAACAAAAATATTCTCTTTACAAAAATTGTTTTTTGAGTTGTAGTTTTTGAAGCTTTAAAAAAAAAAATTTTTTTTTTTAGAAATTAGATTGAATCACGTATTCTACCTTTTTCTTTATTTACGATTTTTAAAAAAATGTTATTAATGATATTACATATATCTCACTTTGTTTTAACCTTTGACTAAATTCTTACAATAATAAAACACTTTCTTGCCAAGATGCGAGAAAAAAAATTACTTATTACTTAACCCCCCATGAAACTTTTAACAATAAACATGTTTGTAAGTTTATCACACTTGGAATAATTTTGTTCTAATTCGTTATTATAATCCTTTTTAAATTTTATTTTCTTTTTTAACAAAAAATGTGACAAAAACCATACGTAAAGATAGATTAAATTTACTTTTTGCGAGTTTAATTTCGAAATATGTAATTTAATCATGACTTTCATTGGACTGATTACTTTATCACTATTTTCTTATGGCTCTAAACAAATATAATCATGAGAAAAAATATCTTTCTCTTTACTTTAAAATGATCTAGAATTTAATTTTCACTGGATGTAATCTAATAAAAATATTATTTCAAAATAAAAAATGTTTTGAATTAATTTTTTTAATTAAAACATTACCTTAATCAAATATAACTTAAACTAACAACTGATTAGACAAAGAAAAAATACACCCATGCCTACATTATCTCAACTGTAGTTAGTTAATACGATCGTTTGTTCAATGGTGTAATAATAGCTAAAATAATATCTTAATAAAATATTAATTATGTTTTAGTCGATTATAATCTGAAAAAATTTGAAAAAAATTGAGAATTACATATGTTATAAGCTTTTTTGGACGAAAAACTTAATTTAACAGTTAATTGAGCTATAATTATGGCTTACTATAAAAAGCACGACAATTTTTAAGATTATACTTTTCGACTTTTCTATGAACATATTCTCATTCTCAGTTTAAAAATGCATTTTTTTGTTCAAGAAACACTGATGAAAGTTAAGCATTAAAGTAATATTTGCTCTAGGAAATTTAAGTGACTAAATTAAAAAAAAATAGAACAACGTTTATCAAAAATGGCTAAACTTCTGAAAGTTTCGTATTGTATCTGTAAAATAGGACTTAAAATATTTATTACAATTTTCGACAAAATCAGAATAAAAGACTTTTATTGAAACTAGAATGTTGAAAAGAGATGGTAAATTGATACTCCAAAGTGGAAGTTAAAAAAAAGTACCCAGGATACTTTTCGCTTCAGTTTCACGAAGTAAAAAAGATTTAGCATTAACTAAAATTGATGATTGAAAATTTAAATTTGACCATGTCACTGTAATGTCCCAAGGAATATTTTTTAAAATGCTTAACTTGTTAGGAGTAGGAGTTTAACTGCGTCTCGATAAATCGAGTAGAGCCTTACGGCTATAACAGCTTTGTTGCAAGCCCATAAGACTTGCCCTTACACCATTCATCCAATTTGTTACATTTGTTTTTTTGAAAAAAAATATAATTTGTAAACTTTAAGGTTCATACCTTGAAAAATCATCTACGCTATCCAAATTTTCAGAATCTAAAGACATAAGCATGAATATCATATTAAATCTCGCCACTCTCGATCAGAAAAAACACAGAGAACCCAGGATACCTGAATAGTTTTTAATCCATAAAAATTATTGCGGTTATGACCCCATACTGATATTGAGCTTTGAATACTTCGCCTAAGAAATATGCTTTAGCCAATTTTATATGCTCTGTATTGTTGATGATCCATGACAGAAAGTTTGGATTCTCCAAGCCGAAAAGACTTAAAGGTTTGAGATTAGACTGGGGTAGTTTACACGGTCCTTTATTTAATTTTTAAAAATTGGGTAATTTTATCAATTTTTTTAAATTTTTGGGATTTAATAACATAATTAACAAAGCCTATCACATATCGGATTTACACGAGTCCACTAAATGAAAAATACTCATTTGTCTTAAGATTTTGAAATTTGAATTTTTCATAGAGAGAACCTTTTAGTTTACAGATTGAATTTTCAAAAAATCAACTGTATCAAGCTAAACATTAAAATAGGTCTTAAAATATCTATTAAAATTTTCGACCAGATCAGAATAAAAAACCTTTTATTGGAAATAGAATGTTGAAAAGAGATGGTAAATTGATACTCCAAAGTGGAAGTAAAAAAAAAGTACCCAGGATACTTTTCGTTTCAGTTTCAGGAAGTAAAAAAAGATTTACCATTAACTAAAATTGATGATTGAAAATTTAAATTTTTGTTCGATTCGGTCTGAATTAAAAGACTTTTGGTAATTTTGTATTGTCAACCAGTTGTGTATTCTTTAAAATAAGATTAAATCTAAAATCGTAATATATCTAAAGTTAAAATAGTAAAATATCAAGCCAACCATACAATCAACTAGAACTTCAATTTGGTAATCTCTAGTGATGAATTATTTAAAATAAAAGAAAATAGTTAAGATACCATGAATACCTCAGCTACACAATTGAAAAGAGCGATTTCGAGTTTTAAAAAAAAGAGGATCACAAAAAAATTTCCTTATTACCTAATTGCACATACTTTGGTAGAAGGCTAAAAATTCTCATAATTCTATTTTGATAATCAAAAGTTTACGGACTTAAATTTACTTTTCAAAAAAAAAAAGCTGAAAAATATTTACAAAAATTTTTGAGGACGAACCCAAGTCCAAGCCGTATTGATCGCCACAGCATATCGACCAAACTACTAATCATTATATTAATTAGAGTCGTGAAAATGTTTGAATTTTCTTAGATTCTATTCATGTATGACTAGATGATTTAGGTTTTAAATATCTAACGGACATGTACATACATGACATAAACTATGATGTTGTATTATAAAATTGGAAAATTTAATTTTTTTTTTCAAAAGTTTTAGATTTTAACTCTGAATAGACTTAAAAAAAAACAATTTTTTTGTTCTTAATTTAAATTGAATTTTAAAAATTTTCGTTGACTGTTTGACATCGAATAATAACAAATGTACAAAGTACAAAAATACACATAATTTTAAGATGCTCTAAAAAAATATATTCACACAACAAATTTTTCATCTTGAACCAAAAAAAACACCAAAAAAAAAAATAATTTAGAGTTTTTTTTTTAAAATCGCTTGAAATTTCTTTGGTATCCTTAAATTTAACAAGTATTCGAGGTCTTCATTAAATTGCTTTTAACCTTAAATAATACTAAAATCCTAGGATCCTGTTAAATCATTGTTTGTTTATATTAAAACCTTTTTCTATCGAAGCCTTTTTTCAAAAAAAAAAAGGTCCTTAATCTAAAATTAAAATGACCGAATAAAATTAATGAATTTTTCGAGAAAAAAAATGATATTTTCTTTTAATTTAAATTTATTGATTTAGTTCTATGGGTTCATTTAAATAAAATAAACAAGACGAATACTTTTTTAGAGAGTGAAAAAAAAAATAAATGCAACTCGTATGGTTTCTTATATATTTTTTTATTTTTTGGTTGAGTTGTTAGTTTGTTTCTCGAGACAATAAGATTGTTATTTTATTGATTCGATTTTTGGACGATGGTCGAGTTAGATAAGAAACATGATAATCATGTTTTTTAAACACGATTGAACCGGAAATTTAAAAAAAAAAAACAAATTACGCCATTAAATTTTTATACTTTATTTTTTCCACTGTATTTATTTTGTTTTCCGCTTTTTTTTTTTTAAAGTATATAAATATTGAGGTAACGTTTTATTTTACTATGAGATTAAAAATAAAACTAAAAATCCAACAGAATTAAAATTAAAAAAAAAAGCTGTTAGTGTTTGTTTTAAGGGGGATTAAGTCTTCCAACGAACGAACTTAGAAAATTTATAGATTTTTAATTAATAAATTATGATTAGTTTCGTGAAATTTCTAAAATAAAATATTTAAAAAAAAAAAGCGCACACATATTTAAAATCGCATAAATATTTGGTTTGTCCGTCATCTAAATGAAAAATTTTAAAAACAAAACGGACAAATTAATATATTTTTGTTAAAACTGCGAGCAGCTATTTTTTTTTGAATTTCGAACAATTCAGTCTGTGAAAATAAATTTAAATTTATTAAACTTTTATTTCATAATTTCAATTTTGACAGTTGTTTGTTTTATTCGTAAATTTCAAATTTTTAAAGGTCATTCGAGTGAAAATTTAATGAAAATATTAATGTCAAGTCAAGTGTTAAAGAGTAACTAAGTAGACTAGCCAAAGGATCGAAGTTGAGTACGGAAAATTTTAATATTAAACCGTATATCGCCTAAAATGGATCCATCCATCAAAATTTCAGGTCATACAGTACATTTCTTAAATAAGTTGACATGTTTCGGAGCATTGCTTAAGACGCTCAAGCGCATTTCTTAGGCAAAGTTTCAGGGCTGCCTAGGACGCTCCGGCGCATTGCTTAAGCACGCAAAAGGAATTTTTTCAATGCGCAAGCGCATGCTCTTGCGCACGATAATTTATTTTAATACAATTTTTTTCTGCGCTTATGCGCAATAAATATTGTGCTTCGAAACTTTGCTTAAGACGCGCAGGAGCAATGCACTTGCAAAGCTTAGGATTATACTGCGCATTGCTTAGGCAGAGTGTCAACTTATTTCAGAAATGTACTGTAACTTTTTAACTGTCAACGATCATAAATGTGCAGATCTAACATCTAGTAGAACAATCCTAAACTTAATTAGCTGCAGAAGCTGATTAAACTTCTTATCCGAGTAGGCCGTAACGGAATTTTTTTATACTCGCTATGTTTGCATCTTTTGACGCCCTTTTTTTAAGCCACAGCGACCCGCGAGTTCTAATACTATGATTTTCAAAGCCATCTAGAGAATGACTAGTAGATGATTCTAGTCGGATCGTTTCTTAGAAGCACAACATTAATGACACTCGCCCATTTCCATTATTATTTTTTTCTAAACATTACATTTTTTTGACTCTACCAAGATCTGGACTCGTGCCATTAGCTGCCAAAGTTGTTGATTTACCCACTCGGCCACGACGACTCCTATTAAATTAAATAATCGTCTTTTTTCAAAATGGACAAAAAAGGCTACTTAATTCTTCTCGGAGATTATCTTTTCTAAGACGAGTTATTTTTCCTAAAAAACTAAATGAGTATTCTTCGAATAAAAGAGAGGGTAAGAAAACGAGTCGAGAAAATCAAAAAGTCCAAAAAAAGAGAAGGCTCCTTCAAGAACATACAAAATTATAAATTTTTAGAGTCATTATTGGGACCACTTGAAATTTTTCAAAATAGAAACGAAACAAAAAAAAAGCTCTAAAAATCTAATTAAACTTTAAAGTTGAAATTTTGTTCTAATTTTTATTTTTCGAAAAAAAAAAAGTTTAATTGTGATGATTTTTTAAGTGTTTATAGAATGGTTTGTTTATGAGCATGAATTTTTTTTTGTAGTACGTATCCTTGAGATGAACACCCAAGTTTAAACTATCACAACAACTGTAATATTCAACAACACTGTTGTTGAACAACTTTTTTGTTGAACAAAAAAGTTGACAACACAATAAAAAAAAAAACTTAAAGATTAGAAACAAAAAAATCAAGATTTTTAACTTTTAAATCTAAAAAAAAATATAAAAATTTTTGGTGTTGTGAAAAAAATATTGTTATTCTAAATCTTTTTTAATTGTTCAAAATAAAAACACACGTTCTCTTTTTTCTCTTTTTTTTATTTTGATATTATCAAATATTGTTAATCTTAACATAATGACACTTGAGTGTTTAACAACACCTTGAATTTGATCGCTAAAAAATTGCTCAAAAATGTCTCACTCTTTTTAAAAGTTTTTGTTGTTGTTTTTTTGTTCAAAAAGTTCAAAAAAAATTTCAATTAATTTTATTTTTGGAAAATATAAAACAAGAAGTCTTTCACGAGTTTTTTTTGTTTTAATTAATAATTATTTCGAGGCTTAGGACACAATATTTTGTACTAAAAAAGTCAAAATAAAATAGATCTTTGCCTCTTTTTTCTTAATTAAACAATTAATATTTTGACTTTGAATTCATTGAACCCTTTAAAAAAAAAGAATTTTTTTAGTTTTTTTCTTAGTCTTAATAAAACTTGTAAATTTTGATCGATTGCCCTACTTAATTGATATCTACGAATATCAATAAAATCTATATTGAAGGTGTATTTTTTATAATATTTTGTTGTTGTTGTTGTAAAATAAAAGTCAAATAAAAATTTGAAACATTAGTCTTCAAAATAGACCTTAATATTTATTGGTGCATACTTAAGTGCAACACATAAGCTATTTGAATATCTTTGAAAATTAAGACATTTTTAAATCTATTTAGATGTCTCAATAATTAGTCTGGCTTTAAGAGACCAAAAAAAATTTACCATTGACCCATTATTAAAATTTATGTAGACATGATAAACGACGTAACAATTCTTTAGAACCTTAAAAAAAACCTCTTGTTATCTCTAGTTAACCATTATTCCTAACAAATATAGTCATTAGCTTAAATAAAAATAAATATTAAAGAGTTAGTCTAAAAGTTTGACCATGTCACTGAAATGTCCCAAAGAATATTTTTTAAAATGCTTAACTTGTTAGGAGTAGGAGTTTAACTGCGTCTCGATAAATCGAGTAGAGCCTTACGGCTATAACAGCTTTGTTGCAAGCCCATTTGACTTGCCTTTACACCATTCATCCAATTTGTCAAATTTGTTTTTTTGAAAAAAAATATTATTTGTAAACTTTAAGGTTCATACCTTGAAAAATCTTTCAGAATCTAAAGATATAAGCATGTTTATCATTTTAAATTTCGCCATTCTCGATCAGAAATAACACAGAGAACCCAGGATACCTTAATTCATAAAAATTATTGCGATTATGACCCCATACTGATATTAAGCTTTGAATACTTCGCCTAAGAAATATGCTTTAGCCAATTTTATATGCTCTGTATTGTTGATGATCCATGACAGAAAGTTTGGATTCTCCAAGCCGATAAGACTTAAAGGTTTGAGATTAGACTGGGGTAGTTTTCACGGTGCTTTATTTTATTTTTAAAAATTGGGTATTTTATTTAAATTGTTGGGATTAAATAACATAATTAGCAAAGCCTATCACTATCGGATTTACACGAGTCCACTAAATGAAAAATACTCCTTTGTCTTAAGAGTCTGAAATGATTCTGAAATTTGAATTTTTCATAGTGAGAACCTTTTAGTTTACAGATCGAATTTTCAAAAAATCAACTGTATCAAGCTAAACATTAAAATAGGTCTTAAAATATCTATTAAAATTTTCGACCAGATCAGAATAAAAGACCTTTTATTGGAACTAGAATGTTGAAAAGAGATGGTAAATTGATACTCCAAAGTGGAAGTAAAAAAAAAGTATCCAGGATACTTTTCGCTTCAGTTTCACGAAGTAAAAAAGATTTACCATTAACTAAAATTGATGATTGAAAATTTAAATTTTTGTTCGATTCGGTCTGAATTAAAAGACTTTTGGTAATTTTGTATTGTCAACCAGTTGTGTATTCTTTAAAATAAGAGTAAATCTAAAATCGTAATATATCTAAAGTTAAATAGTAAAATATCAAGCCAACCATACAATCAACTAGAACTTCAATTTGATAATCTCTAGTGATGAATTATTTAAAATAAAAGAAAATAGTTAAGATACCATGAATACCTCAGCTACACAATTGAAAAGAGCGATTTCGATTTTAAAAAAAAAAGAGGATCACAAAAAAAATTTCCTTTATTACCTAATTGTACATACTTTGGTAGAAGGCTAAAAATGCTCGTAGTTTCTATTGATATGTTTAGTATGTTATATTTTTTGTCATTTCCGTACTTATCACTCATAATTGAAACTGAAAGTATTGAAACAAAGGATTAGGCTTATTTGTGATTATTTGGAATATTTGAACTTGTCTTTTTGAATAAATAATACAATCAATTTTTCGTTTCTTATGTAGGTTGATATTCATAAATCTCAGAAATTTAATACACTAACGCATATGATTTTAGTAGTCAAATAAAGAATTATCTTATTTAGCTTAAATTAGTTAGAAAAAAAAATTATTTTTTTTTCAAATATGACAAGTTTACCTTATAGAAAATAGGGTTATTTTGATTGTTTTTTTGTTCTAGTGGTTGTATATTCAAAATCGTCAAAAAAATCTTGTTTAGAAAATATTAAAAAAAGATACAAAAAATGTTTAATATCCAAAAAAAATCTATTTGAAAAGGGATTTAAATAATTTAGATTATCTAAATCGAAGAAGAAAAAAATTTCTTTAAATCCTAAATACTGCCACAAACAACGAAAAAAATCTATATTTGACGTTGATATTATTAGTAGTTCTTTATTCCTAATGAATTTTATTCGGACACGTCTTTACTGATCTTAATTTAAAAATTTGATATTTGACATGTTTTACGATTACTGCGCTTGAAAGATATAGGTATTAGCCTAATTACTACCTCTATCCTCGTTTAATTTAATTTTATTAAAATTTTTCTAACAAATTTAACTCGCTGAAAGCTATGAATGCTCACTTAGTAGATTGCTTACTTCTCAAAAAAAATCCAGAGAAATCGATTAATGGCATTTTATTCCCGAGCTATCACATTACGGTTAATTTTGCCCACTCAGCAACTAATTATGCTAGCGTCCTTTCGAGATAAAACGTGACACAATCCGCTGACGTGCCACCTTACGTTTTATGGACATTATAGACCCTTTAAAACATTGGTATTTTTCCGTTATTTTAGATTGACCAGTAGATTAAATTTTAAATTTGGAATATTTTTTAATAGTCCTTTTTGGTCCTCTTTAATATTAAGACCTTCCATGACTGAATATTGGAAGCTCCTCCTTTTCTGAATTTCGAATATCTTAAATTTTTTCTACCAGACCTATTTAATCATCAAATGAATCTACCCTATCAGAATAAAATATAAATTTTGATTCTATATAAGATCAAATTTTTAAAGATTTCACATTGTTAAAGCAAAAATAATTTGATATTTTCACGATTTTGGTCACACTTTTTATATATTGGTCACGTACTTTTTAACGTGACCAGAAAATCGCCGAAAACGTGGTCAGTTTTTAAAATTACAGAAAAAAGACCTAACAATTAAATATCTCTCACAAACAACTGCCTCTACAAGGCTCAATAATAAATATTGAATGAGTTTATTTAATGAAAGAAAAAAATGTGTATTCAACTCCGGGCTTTCATTTTTGAAAGCTCACCAATCAAATGAAGATCAAAATTTTGTAACCATATCGATTCTATAACTGCACTCTACGACCCCAAAAACTCAAGATTTCAATTTTTTTTATTTTGTAAAATATCAATTTAAATGATGAAAAATTAGAGTGTTTTTACGAAAATGTAATGTTCCGTTCTTGAAAAGTCACAAAAAAAGAACAGTTAAAGAGTTCCGAAATAAAACTTAGGTTCCCAAACCGTTCCAGTTCCTTTGGAGTTCTGTTTCCAAATCGTTCTCGTTCCATAAGAGATCCGTTCCCTTAAAAATGCAAGTCTTAGTAGAAAGGAGTATGGAGTTGACTGATTATGGAACTCAAAAGGAATCAACAAGGAATTTTAGCGGAAGGGAATTCTAATGGAAGAAGAAAGAAATTTTCGCAAAAAACACTGTATAATTCACGAAACTTGAGGATTGGGACTTTTGTAAGAAACAATAGGGTTTTCCGCATGAAATCTCTTGCGGTGTTTTACGGTAATGATAAATTTGTTGATTTTGAGTATAACTCATCGTATGTCATAAAACTTGTGTAAGATTCTCTTAAAGCTTCAAATGTAAACTCAAGCCATTACAAAATTTAATTATTACACACGTTTTAAATGAGATTAGATCCTTGTTTTTAAAAAAAAAGTTCAGCTAAATTTTTCATTTAATTACATTTAGGTCTAGAAAAAATCGAATTTTTGTTAGACTCTTTACTCAAACATTATTGAAATTTTCAAGTTGTACTCTATTCTAAAAGCCACTTGAGAGCTTAAAGTGGCAAACAAAACTTCTAATGACTCTGAGAAGAAGGCAAATTTTGTTAATAAAGTTTCAGTTTAAATTAAATTGCCTTATGTCCACTTCGTTGACTTTCTGCTTCTAATTAATTAAAGTTAGGCAGAAGCTGCTTTCGATGTTTTTTATAAAAATCAAAATATCCAACACAAAAGGATAAGAAGATAGGATGCTAATTCGACAAAGGAAAAAAAAATTTAAATCATAGCCTAAGTAATAAACAAGATTAAAGAAAAAAATAATTATTCAGTCTTTTTTTAAGTCATAATTTTAACCTAGTCTTTATTAAATTTATTCTAAGTTAATAATACACCGGCTAGCAAAAATGACACAGTTGTCCATTCAATTTTTTTGTTCATTATGATTTATTTTGTATTTATGAATTTTTACGACTATTCGAAAAAAAAAAGTCACCTAAAAAATTTCTTATTTTACACTACGTGATTGTAATTAATACATAAAAATTAATATTTAAAAGTTTCTTTATAAATATTATTTATTTTCTAGTTCTTTTATAAAATAAAAAGACCCTAACAATTAAAAATCATCGGTTATAACGTAACATAGTTCTTTCAACAACAACAACAACAACAAAAAGAGCACAAATACTCCATATTCCATAATTGTCCCGTTTTGTTGAAATCAGTATTTTATTTAATTCATTTTTTACTTGTTTGAAATTTTGCTTTTTTTTTCTCACCCCCTTTCTGACTCTTTTTTTTTATAAAGGAAAAAGAAAAAAAATTTTCATTAATTAATTTTTAATAATAATTATTTAAGGCATTGTAATAATCAAATAAAAATACAATAATTCCAAGTATACTTAAATCTAAATAAAAAAATTTAGCACTTTTGAGAAAAAAAAAAAAAAACTTGGTAAATTAATTTCGCTTGAATTAAAAATATTCTTACGTAAAAAAATGAAAAAATATCGAGTTTAATCACCATTTACTTTCCGAAAGGCTATTCGCTTTTAAAAAATAATGATAGCAAAAAAAAAATTGTTGTCCCATTTTAAAAATTAAAGATAATGAACTGTAAGTAGGTAATGATTGTTTTTGAAGAAACTTTATTAAAAATTTTTTTTTGCAAGATTTTTAATTCAAGCTTTATAAAAACTAGGTTTTATAAAATATTTATAATCATTACTTATTATCCAATTAACAAATAAGAAAAATAAAGGTTTAGTAAATGACTATTGAAAAAAATGACGATTGAAGTTTGCTTAAAATAAAATCTTTAATGCTTACATGAGTCTTAATTGATTCATGAAATTTTAATAAGTTGAATTAATGGCTCGCACAGCTTTAATTTACTTTTGCAAATAGTCTTGACTATCCAAAAAGAAATAACGAAAAAGTAAAGCTTGACAATTAATGTTTCCAAAATAAAAGTACATAAGATTAAAAAGTCGTTTTTAGATGTGGAAGTGGTTGTCAAAATCACGAGTGAAAGTTCAAAGTTGTTTGATGGGCTCACACATATTGGTTCATGCAGACCAAAAGTGAGAGAATGAACGAAAACCACATTCCGAAGAAGCTTTTGTTAAATGAAATGGCGAAAGAAGCCAAGAGACGCATAATTCCAAGTATTGGGCGAAACTGTTTGAGAAAGTGTTACCAGAGAGGTGTATATAAAAACGATAATGATTGAATGAAAGGGTAACCGAACACTAAATATTGGAAGAAGAAATCCGATATGGCTCACACAATGGATCAAGTGTTTCAAATCGAGATTGAAAAAAAAATAACTTCAGATTCCATTTCCATTAGTTTATACTTTAATCGTTATTGAAGTTTGGACATGACTTTTTATTCGAAATTATTGGTACATAGAGAGTCTTCAAGGTTTTCATTAGAGAATAATTGAAACAGTATTGTGTTTTATTAAAAAATTGAATTGTGATCAAAATGCACTAGAATGCTTAAGAAATGAGCTTAAGTGGACTACACTTAAAAATAAGAACTTCGATCTAAGGAGTAACTGATAAGTGATATTTGAACCAAGTAAAATCTGAATCGATTTGTTGTAAGATAAGAATATATGTTCCAAGATCCAAGAAACTTTCAAAGATATTTCAAGATAGTGAGCAAAGTAGACTGTCAGCCTATCGCCAAGCGGAGCAAAAAATTCCAGTTGGAACCACTTGAAAAAGAATACTTAAAAAAAATTGAAAACCAGTAGAGAACCATTAGAAACCTTTTGACAGGGCAAGATGGCTAGACCCTATTTTTTGACCTATTTGCCATTGTTTTATATGGAATTCAAAAACCAGTAGACAACCAGTCGTAACCTTTTGAGAGTTAGATAAGGGGAGGCCAGCTAGACCCTACTTTTGAACTTTTTAACCTATTTGCAATACTTTTACATGTATTTTGAAAACCAGTAGAGAACCAGTAGAAAGATTTTCAAAGCAATTCAAATCTGACCGCCAATCCAAATTACGGTTGTCGACCTCGGTTCAACTAACAAAGGTTCCTGAGTCAAATTGTACCAAATGATTAGCTTATTTTCTAAGAATCAATAGAATGAAAAAAATCTTAAGTGAAAAACATATCATTTAAACAACAGAATAAATGAGTTATCTCTTTAGTGATATGACTTGAGAGAGCACTTTTGTCAAATAAGTTAACAACCTGCTTAAGAAATTTAGCTTTTCATATTATGCGCAGGTGCATTTCTCATAAAATTTTCCGTGATTTGCCGTGATTATTCCTTTTTTTAAAGTTCACTTGAAAATTTTAAAAAAGTCTCCTTTCCATTTGTTTACATAATGCAACTAAATCACTGCACTTTACTAAGAAGTATCCACATCTTGAATATGCTGTAAGTATTTGGAACCCTTCAACGAAAGCTAACATAAATATTATTGAAAGAGTCCAAAGAAGAGCGACGAAACTAGTCAAATGCTTGAAGGAGAAACCGTATCAAGAAAGGCTTTTGGCCTTAGACTTAATGAACTTAGAAGACCGTAGAACAAGAGGGGACCTTATCTAAATGTTCAAAATAGTCAACCGTCATGAGAAGATTAATCTAGTGAAAGGAGTAAATATGGCCACAAGTTTGAAGCTGAACCTAAGAAGAAAACATGACATGAAGCTAGAGAGAGAAATTTGCAAACAATCAACATCAAGATATAACTTTTTGACGAACAGAGTGGTTTCAAAGTGGAATGTTTTATCGCAAAGTGTTGTCAACGCAGAAACAGTTAATGGCTTTAAAGCGGGTATCGACAGAGAAGTGTTTGGTATAGAACGAAGAAAGAAAAGAAAGACTGCCACAGCTCTTATAGAGCTAAATGCCGAAAGGCGTTAGTATAGGTAACTATACTGCAGTCTCAACACTACTACTACTACTACTACTACAATAAATGAAAACAAAAATATTTTACAAACACTAGAGTGTATCCAGTACATAACAAAAATAGTATTTTTGTATCCAAACAAAAATTGAATATTTTTGATTACAAAAAGGAAATGTGCGTGTGTGTATATGGGTCCTAATGTTTTACTAAAGCAAAAAAAATTTTGTTTATTATTTTAAATGAAAAAGCTTATACAATTAATTATAATTTTTGTATTCTCTTTTTGTTTAGATTAATCCTATATTTGTTATCGAAAATTTTCTAACCACAATAGAAGACATATATATGTATATTTTTTACTTTTTCTAAGTATTATCTAACTCTGAGTTTGGATCTTTAATCCAAACAGAGATTATTCAAAACAAAAAAAAAACGAAAATATAAACTTTTTTTTTTGTTCAATCATTATTTTAGTTAACCCATTTATATTTCTGTGGCTCATTACATTGCTCTTCGTAATAACTAAATACTATATCAACAAATCATAAACGATACTTGGACATTTTGTTTTCACTCAACTTAACCTGTACTTTTAAAAAAAAGAGAAAAAAAATTACTTATTGAATCGTAAAATTTTAAAATATATTTCAAACAAGATCATTGAGGTAAATGTTAAATAATATGAAAGACGAAACAATCTTCAAAAAATAGTTCGAGATTTGTAAATTCGAGTCTTTCTCTCTCTCTAAAAAAACTACCAAAGGTTTGTAATTAAAGTTTTTGAAATTTTGAATATCAAATTTTAAATTTGTTAATACTTTTTTTTTTTTGAAAAATATACAACGAATTATGAAGGTTCGGTAAGCATTAGATATTACGAAATTAACCGAAGATGATTGCGATTGATTTGAATCATTCAAATTGTTCTTTATATATTTTTTCGAGGACAAAAATTGTTCACTTGGATGAATTAATTTGAATACTCATTCTAAATTAATCAAAATTCGATTCAAAGGTTTTCTAAGAAAAACACAAAATTAATTTTTTGAAATTTTTGTAATTTGAGAATATTTTACTTGATCAGAAGCAAAATAATTACCTACTTAAGTCTGTTTATTGATTCACCAGTGTTAGTTATTTATGGTAAGCGAAAGCTAGTTAGGTCTAACGCAACGATTTTTTTGTAAAACAAAAGTAATCTGATTCGAAATTAATCTCTAAAGAATCAAATAAAATAGTTTTAATTGATTCGTTCTGTTTTTTGATCACTTATCTTGACAAAATTTTATTTCTGTATTCAGGAGGGCCATTAGTGATATCCATTCAATTCCGAATCATTTTGAAATTCATGATTGAACTTACCGTAGTTCTTTGCTGAAAGAGACGTGCACAAATAACCGAAATTAGAAACGAAGTCTATGCAGAGACATAGGCATTTTCCTACAGAGACAAATACATAACTTTGACGATTAGCCCATGGATATTGACAGAATTCTCAAATAATAACGCACTGTTTATAGCCGAAAAATTGATAAAAGTGCAGGGTTAATATTCGAAAAACATCCCATAAAATATCCGTCGCACTTTTAATGATATTATTTTAACAAGTAATTACACTTCATTTCTAACTTCGGTTATTAGTGCATACCTCTTTAAGCAAGGAAATACAGTTCTAAAAAAAAAAGTGTCGTGTTACATAACCCTAATAGAATGCTGATACATTTAATTTAAGAAGTCTAAGTATTCCAAGAATTTTAATAACTCAATTCTTAAAATAGCCTTTAAGTTCTACGACCAAGTGCCAAGATGCTTAAATTTGCCTTTAATAACAACTAAAAAATTAATAAATAAAAACGGTTTATTATCACTACAACTGAAAATTTATTATTAGCAACTACAACTGAAAATTTCAAGGCAAAACTAGATGAATGGTGGAAGGGCAAGTCACATGGGCTTGCAAAAAAACTGCTATAGCCGTAAGGCTCTACTCGATTTATCGAGTCGCAGTTAAAACTACTACTACTACTACTACTACATACATTTTAAGATCATGTGAGTGTAAAAGTTTTCTTGCGTCTTAAATATGAGCCTAATCAAAAGATTGATATGATTATTAATTTATTGGGAGGGAGGGTCTTATCAAGTTTAAAGAATTTTCTGAAGCTCTACCATAAAAGCTTAGGTAAAATTAAATTTTAGTCCATTTGACAATTTTCATGCCTAAACAGCCACTATTATTTTTCTACAGTGTTTTACTTATTCCGCGGAATTCCGAAAATTCTTAGGAACAAATTTATTTTTTCATTTTTTCTTTTGAAATAATTTGAACGAAAAAAAATTCAATCAATAAAAGAATACTTATTTTAACGGTTTCCTAAAAAAAAAGTTGTCATTTTGTTGTATAATTGAAAATTTCCTATAGTACAATAAAATTTAAAAAAACTTTTAAAATTTGAAATTTCTTCAAAAAAACTATACTTTATGTCGAAGCTATCTAATATTATTTTGCTAAATCTAAATATACAAATGAATTAAGCCAATAAAAAATCTAAAACGAATTCAAAAAAAAAGAAAAGATTATAAATAGCTATGCTAAGAGTTTCGTATTAATATAAATTAATTTAAAAGGCCACACAAAGACAACAACAACAACAACAAAACTAAAATACGACTACACATAAAGAAGCATACCAGAGGTATCATTTTCCTTCTTCTTATAAATATATACAAAAAAGTTTTATTTTCTTTCTTTATTAAAAATTTGGTTATTTAAATTAGTTTTTTTTTTTTTAAATGAAAATTAGAAAACAAAAATTGAACCGTTAATCGTTTTCCAAAATTTTGTAGTGTCATTTTCAAGATTTTTGTTTCAAAGCCACTTAGTCATTTTTGTTGAAAAAACACGAAAATTCTTAAAATAATTTTTTTTTCTTTTCAAACAATTTTTGCATTTTTAGACATAAGCATTTCAATTTCGGTCAACATTGTTGTTGTTTTTTGTTTTCATGAATTTAATATGGCTAAGTTCAATAATATTTGCAATATGTTTATAAATTTAGTAACATTTGAGATTATTGCTAACCAATGTCAAATAAAATAGTTGAAAAAAATATATGTACTTAACTTATTTTTTTTTAAATTTGATTCTTGAAGAAAACATTTGATTAATTAAAAAAAAAGGTTTAAAACCTATATCTTGACTAATTTTGAATAGACGCTAACTTTTTTAATATGTTGTTGAACAGTAAAAATTGTACTCCTTCCTATCAAATTTTTTTATCAATGCTCTCATTAATATTTTTGAATTTTTTCATGTAATTTCAAAGTAAATTTTAGCAGAAAATGTCCTGGCTTGATCCAGATTCATAGTTTAAACATCACGATAAATGTTTTTTTTTGTACCCCAGGGGATGCTTTTTGGTCATTTTTTTCCTTTGTCCAAAAAAACTATGGTGAAAAACGTCATGTAGTTTGTTTTCTGAAAGAAACAATTTTATACCAATTTATATTCAATCTTCATTGGCCTTTAATTGTCCACGTAAACGATATTCTCTTCGTGAGTGATAGATTAAACCTTTCCATCGTTTGTGCTGTATGCTTCGAGTTTTCTAAGAGGCCAATGTCATCCGCGAAATTGAGATCGGATACTTTTCTATCTTGTTGGTTTCCTGCAAGATAGAAAAGTTTCATAAAGTTCTGTTTGTTATTTGAAATTTGTTCTTGGGTCTGAACTTGTTAAATGCTCATAATCTCTCTTTAGTACTAAAACGGTGAGGGATCCGGAATATCGGCGACACGAAGTTTTTGTCCCTCACAGGATTATCCTAAGCTTATAAATTATTGCGAAAAAGTCATTTCACATTAATAATGACATGAATAACAACCTGTAAGAATATTACGGTGGTAAAGATCAATTACAAAAAGAATATTTTTGGGCATAAGTATCGTTACAATTAATATAAATATGAATCGTCTTCATTTTTAATAATAAAAAAATTTTTTGACCGATTCGAATTAAAGCTACATTGGCTTTTACTGAACAAAAAACGCCCAAATCCGATATTTTCGTTCAAAAAATTTAAAGATAAATGCTTTGACTCTCACAGTCGGAAACTTACTTGAAGAATCAAGAACTTAAAAATGTGGTCATACTGTATCCAATCAATGAGATTAGAAAAATACAATTTAGTTCTATAGGACACTGTCTCCGTATACCTGAAGACGAACCATCACTCATCGTCTAAACTGATCGGAAATCATTTAACTTAGTAAACCTGTTTATCAGAGAGTTTGCTTGTTTTTTAATGGAAAATTATGTTTTCGAGACACCATAATAAAATCAAATAAATTCTAAAACTTAAAGTTATACCTGAGAAAATTTTTTATTAATTTTTACAACTCGAAATTTATTTTTATGAAAAAAATACGGTTGGTTTTAATGCGAAATTCATTTTAAAAAAAAAATCGGAATTCAAGTTAATCATGAAAATTTTTTGTTAGTAGAAAAAAAAGAAAAGAAAAATGATTCTCAACAACAGATTATGTAACAAAATTTGAAAGAACAAAAAAAAAACATAAAGCGATTTTCAATCACTGATAAGTTTGTATTTTTTAACGCAATGTTGTATGAAACAAGAAACGTATAGATATCCTTCTTGGTCAACATAGATATCACTTGGACGAACAATTCTTTCACCTAAAAACAAAACATCACACTTGTATCTACCATTGGCATCGTATATCTTTACAAATTAAAATAAGATTTTTATTTTTATGTATTGAAGAAAAAAATAGTTACTTGAAGTCTATCGTTTCGGCTATCTCCAATTAAAATAGCTTGACCATCACTTTCAACATGTATTCCTGATGGTTCGTTCATTTCACCTCTTTTTTTGCCTTGAAAACCAAAAGCAAGTTCGATTTCACCGTCCAAATTGGTCTTGAACACCATGCTTCTGCCTAAATCACTGGCATACACTGAATTGTTATTCGAACATATAAATCGAACTTTTGATTTTTCAAATGGCTCTATTCTTGTTGACAATATTTTTTCCTGTCCAAATTTTTGATTCAAAACATATGCATTAGCAAATACTTTCATAACTGGATGATAATTTTTTGTTTGTATGACTTGACCTGTCTCTTTATTAAACACATGAACAACTGGTTGTCTAAAATTGGCATCGACACATACCAAATTTTCGTTTTTGTCGTAAGCTAAACCGTATGGTTTATTCAAAACACCATTGCCAAATTTTCTCAATAATTTACACTCTTGTTCTAAATCGAACACAAATATTTCCTTGTCATCTTTGACGTACATTTCGTTTTTTTTGTCATTTAAAAGTATAGCTGATGGTCTTTGAAATTTTATACCTTTTGTTGGATCATCGTTTATTTGACGTATCAATTCACCTGATGATCTTTCAAAAATTTTAATCGAATTAGTTCCATTATCGCATACAATCATCCAATTTCTAATACTACAAGATCTAACACCTATTGGAAACTTTAAATTATCGAATTTTCGTTGGAATTGGGCTTTCAATGGTGGTATTTGTCGGTCATCTAATAGTCTCACTAGTCCATTTGGATTTGCGTAACGTCTCAGATGGTTGCTTATAATATTGACTGTTGAACTATTTCTTTGATTAAAAACGACTGAATTTGTTCCGGTTGCGACATTTAAAGAAAATAAAGATGGAATTGTTTGGTCTGTAAATTTATTCATTGAGCCGTCAATCGATCCTAATTTTTGTAATTTACTTGATCCTTCGGCTTGATCAGAGCAATCTTCGGCATCCATCATTTCTTCATTAATTACTAAATTATTATTTGAATCGAAACGATTGTCTGGACTTTTGCGTTTATGAGGTAGACTAGGTACAGTTGGGTTGACTAAAACTGATTTTTCTGAAAAAATAGATTCAGTTTGGACTTGATTGGCTTGATTTCTCATTCTCAATAAACGACCACGACCAGCATTAAATGAGGGTACGCTCATCACAGCAGAGTTGTCGATTTTTTCTTGGTTATGCTCCAACTCGCAACGTTTCATGGGAGGCTTAAACAAATTTGGATTAATTGACTCATCATTTTTGACACTGTAACCGTCCATGGCAAAACTGGTAGCAGAAAAATTTGAACTAGCCAAACTTGTATTTGAACTTGACATTACAAGTGACTCATTTAAAACAACAAACGCAAATGGACTATTTGGTATATCCTGATCTTTAAATTTAATACGTAATGAAAATATACCAGCCGATTGTGGAACAAAATAAATTCGAAAAAAATGTTTTGTTGGAGTTACTTTTTCTTTTAAATCAAAAGGAACAAACGTGTGATTCGAATCGTACATTTCTATTCGAATGTATTTGTGAATAGATTTTGAATCATCCGACTTGTCTTGATTTTCAGAATTAGAGAACATTATAAAATTTTTTTGATTTTTAACAAATGTAAAATTTTGAGCTAGTTCAGTCTCCATTTTGAATTTTGTATGATCGATCCAGTCCAAAGATGGCGATTCCTGATTATTTGAGCCATTCATTTGAATTAAATCTAAATCAATTTGATTAATGTCTATTTTTCCGTTTGATATTTCGTTTAACAAATTTTCAATTTCTAAATTTTCGCTCATTAGTATTTCTATTGTCTTTGCAGTTTCTTCCATTTTTGTTTTGATCTCACTCTGAGAAGGTTTAATTTGACTGTCATTTAGTTCATAATAATCGTTAATCATCAAGGCGTCATCTTCGGTAAAATCTTGCTCAACATTTTGAAATTGAGTTTTTTCTTTTGAAGCTTCGAATGATTTTGATAAATTTTCAAATATTTGAATTTGAGCGTCAAGTTCTTGTTTACGCAATTCAGCTTCTTGTAATGCTGCATCAAATTTTCCATTTAGCTGACTAAATTTTTTGTCAAGCTAAAAATATAAAAATTTTTCATTTAAAGTGGTTCATGCAGATATGCATCGTTTTGTCCAGAACACGTCCAGAACCATCTTTAAAAACGATCATATTTGTATTTATTAGAGTTCTTTAGACTTTCAATAATTATTCTGTTCGACCTTAGGACGAGTACAGTCTTAGAACGAATACTAAATCCTGAAAGACCATAAAACTGACCCTTTGGACCGTTTTTAACGCGTTCTGAACAAAACATTACATTTCCGCTGGAATCACCGTAATCAATGTAGCCATTAGATGATATACGATAATTTAAGTTATATTTTCTTAATAGCAATAGGGTAACTCACTCGGACTAAACGGAATTTACTATGGCTTTAGTCCTTAAATTGAGTTTTCACACTATAAAGATATTTTCATTTTAAATTTTAATACTTTGTCAGAATCCCTAGTATTTTTTCTAGGATCAAGAGGTAATTTAGAAAAAAAAGAGAAGAATCGTTCAAATTAGGTGTCGAACCAGACGTCAGAATTTTTAATCTGAGAATGTGTAGTGAGACATTACAGCACAAAACTTCTATTGAATATTTTTTCTTGATAGATTTCAGACAACTTATAATAAGAAGTTGTAAAAGAAAGAAGCAAGAAGAGTCTTAAGTAAAATTTCATTAAACCTTAAATAACTTCATTATCTAATTTTAGTTTATTTGGACTATAAGTTAATATGCTCTCCTCAAACCAATTTAAAAATGAACTACAGCCCTGGTCATTCAAAACTTCCAAAAATGAACCTTCATGAACGTTCAAGGTTTTGGAGGTTCAAGGGCCAATGAAATCAAAAATTTTCATATTTTCAAATTTGAAAAAAATGAAATTTTAGAAGAATTATGAAAATATTTGAAGAGATTTGATTTGAAGCTTCATTTTGCGAAGTTTTGAATGACCAGGGTTGTAAATGTTTAAACTTTATTTATAAAAAAATCGAAATTTACTTGGATAACTTTGCTTTGAGTGGTATTGTCTATATTTTGGAAGACTTTTGCCTTTGTAGCCTGATAAGTTTTGGTAAATATTTCTTTATTGTCTGTTAAATCTTTCGCTCTATTGAATAAAATGGCTATAAATAACAAAAAAGTAGACGGAAGGTCTAAAAAGGTTACCTTTCGTTCAGATTTTGTAAAAAAACATTATAATTTTCTTTGAATTGATTTATATTCGCTTGATCGCTTTCGGATACATTACATTCAACATCGGACATTGTGTGTATGTGTAAATTTTGAGATAATTCTAAAAAAAATTAAATTTAATTTTAATTTAGATTATAAAAAAAAAGCATGCAAAATACTAAATGTTAAAATAAAAACTAAATTTAAAATTCTATTTTTAAGAGATCATTAAAAAAATAACAATGCTTAGAAGTAGCTTCTCTTTTAAAATCGAAATATTCAACGAGTTTGTTTGAATCGAGAACAAAAAACCTCCTCTAAAAAAAAAACAACAACTAAATTTTGCTTCGATTTAATTTTTAACTGCTACAAAGCACAGAAAAGACATTAATGACAAGAAAATTAAATGTCATCTTCAAAAGGCTAATGAGTTTAAAAAATATTTTCATAAATAAGCAAGCATAATGCTGAGGGGATAAGCTAAAATCCAAATTTGGTTTTCGACCATTTTCGCGTTAAGGAACACATTTTGAAAATGAGGCCTCGTTTTTAAGGTTCTTTAAAAACCCTAGAAAGAGGCTATTTCAACAAGAAGTCTTGTAAATTTAAATTTTTTATTATCAGGACTGAATGAAACCATTTTGTTTTATCTCTTCTGAAGATTTTTTGAGTCAACGGTTTTTCAACTGATAACAAGTTTTAAACTTTTTGTTTAAAAATTTAAATATTTATTTACTATAATATTTAATCGTGCGTTTACTCTAAACAAAATTTCCAGCTTAAATTAATGTCGGTTAAAGAAAAGGAATTGTTCACGTTTTTTCTTTTAATGTTAAAAAAGCAAATATTTAATTAAAATAACTTTTACAATTTTGTTATCTTTTTTCTATCAAATTTAAATTTTTGTTCCAAAATAATATAATTAATGACTTATTTTTTTTTGCATTTAGAAAAATATGGATTAATTCTGATGTAAACCTTTAACGAATTTTAATTACAAACTTTTCTTTCGTAAAAAAAAAGGTTAGTTTTAGATTCAATTTGGAGATTAATATTTTCAGAATCGATAATTTTAATCATAAGGACCTGGTTTCATTAGGCAAGTTTAAATATTCCTTTTGCTTAATTTTAAAATCGGTCAAATATTTGTTCTAAGAGGGTTTTCGTATAAAAAAACTGTAGCAGTTTTCAACAAAGTTTGCCGAGTCTATTATGAAAGCCTGCAAAATATAGCGTTGGCAATCAATTTGTAACCAACACTAATTAACGTAACTTGACGTTAGCAAAAGTTATAAAAAACCATAATTATTCTCTAGTAAAAATGGTGGAGTGAAAATTCTTAATTTTAGCAAGCGTTAAATAACGTTTCTTTATTTTTTGCTAACTTTATATAACGTTAAAAACAGGGATTTTACGATAAGTCACACAACGAAATCGAAATTGATTTTGTTCGATTTCTCTTAAATAAAAAACGAAAGGGAAAACAGATGAATCACAGTGGTTCTTGCGAAAATGTAACGTTCCGTGCTTGTTCCAAACATTTTCCAAAGGGTTTCGTATCCGTTCCTAAAATCATTTCCTTCTAAAGAAAAACGAGAAACTGGACCGAAACCTTTTGGGCAACGTTTGGAATAGTGTTGGCAGTCGACTAATGAACCAACTGGATTAAAACAAGAACGGTAAATTTTCACACCAGGTTTTTAAATGCAAATTAAAGATCTCTTAGTCTGCCTCAAAATGGTGCTTTGGTTTAATAGAGTCATTCCTAAATGAGAAAATTGGATTTACTTGGAACTGAAAACCGTTTTTAAATTCAACTAAGTCAATATTTCTCATAAAGGAATATCAAGACAACTAAAGCAAAATTTAGAAGCAGATTAAGAGATCTAAAATTTGCGTGTATACACCTGGTGTGTAAATTTACCGTTCTTGCTTTTGTCCATCTTATTTTCGTTTTAGTTTTGGTGGATTTTTAGGGTCTAATAGAGCTAAAAATTTGAAATCCTCGTGCAAAACTACCCCAGAAAACATGTTTTAAAAGTCTCTTAGACTTTTTATTCGATTTTTGAAAAAATGACCCGATTTCACACAATTAAGAGCACCCAAAACCAAGATTCTCAAATTATGATTTTAGCATCATCAGATACATGTTTTCTGGGGTAGTTTTGCACGAGGATTTCAAATTTTTAGTCAAAAAGTGGTAAATCCCCTTTATTTTTTGTTTTTCATTTCTATGACTTTTTTCGTCAACTAGCATACAAAAATTTAAAATTAAAAAAAAAAACGAATTCCTGAGATTTGTAGAGAATCGCTTCTTGTATAAGCAGATACAAAAAAAAATTGTGTATTGTGGCTCCCCTTTGAGGAGATGCGGTTTTAATTCCCTTTTTTTTACCGTTTTCACCCATGTATTGCTTTATGGAATTTTTTTTCCTCATCGACAATGGTCCCATCGTCAATGACAGCTTTTTAGTTTTCATAACATATTTTACATCAATCATAGCTTTTTCCGATCATGTTTACTAAAATGTTTAAACAAAGCACCTCGACGTTTGGCTGCAAAAAGCGGGAGGGTAGGGTCAAAATTTTCGATTTTTTACCCCAATAAAAAAATTAATTTTTTGGGGTTTTCGGGGTCTTAGATTAACGTCGTAAAGTCAAAAATGACTTATTTTGATAATGTGGACGTTTTGCTCCGACCGAACCTTATCTCGTAATAAATTAGTTTTCACCAGAATGAATTTTTTATTATATTCTTTTTCATTTGAGACAACCCACTAGGGTTTCTCTATTTATTCTATTGAAACCTGAATCTTATCAAGGAATTACTAGGTAGAAACATACACTTTGTTTCAAGTAAACTGGATTTAATTCATAATCAAGCAATCAATATTTTAAGTTATTTAACCCTGTTTATAAATATATTTAATTTTGTTCTGAAGCTGCCATCTCTCAAGATTTTTTCTTCGGATTTTACAAGCTTTATATTGAAAATTAATTTAATATTAATTGTTATTCGTGTTCTTTTATCAAGTTCATAGGTCATAAAAAGTTTCTAAATACTCAGAAAAAGTTCAAATCAATTCAATTAAGTCTCTTCATAAGCATAAGTATTCCGAATACGTACAGTGGTGCTACGATACCATGAATTCACCACATTTTACGTAAAATAACGTTAAATCACCAAATTTGACAATAAATTACGTGAAATGACTGATTCTAGAAAACGTCATTTAACGTAAAATATCGAAAATTAACTTTATTTTACGTAATTTATCGTCAAATATGGTAAAACACAAAATTTCCAAAATTTTTTAAAAAAATCGAAAAATCCGTAAAAAAAAATTATTTTTTTCATTTAAAGTCTCAAAAATTGATTTTTCATTTTTGACCAAAATGTAAGTTAAATGAAAAGAATAAAAATATAAATTTTTTTACGTATTTTTCGATTTTTTTAAAAAATTTTGGAAATTTTGTGTTTTTCCACTGTATTACAGTGGTGGCAAAGCTTTTGTAACAGTCCGTCACCTAACGTCAGATGACGTCAGGTTACGTCATTCGTCAGGTAACGTCAGCTGACGTCAGATGACGTCACCATAAAGTATCCAAATCAAGGTTTGGTAAACTCAAGTTGAAAATGACGTCAGGTGACGTCAGCTGACGTTACCTGTTAAAAAACCTTTGCCACCACTGTACATAGTATGTATTTCTTATTTTTTAAAATCTTAAGAATACATATTTTTTTAACCAAAAACAAGTATGCATTCTAAACAGCACAATATTTTAGGGTATATTTTGATGACGAAATTTTTTTTTAAACTTTAATTAGCAACATTAACAAAAATCACGTGTAAAACTCTTTCGCTTAGTGTTCATAGTCGACTTATGAACGGTATAGATGAGTCATGTTAACCTATTTTTGGACCTGTATTCGCGTATATATATCCGATGTATACTCGTATACATTCGTATGCAAAAACTCATTATTATTACTAGGAATACAGTACATTTATACGAGTATAGATCCGATATGAATACGAGGATCTTTTTCTCTATTAGACTCTCTGACCCTCTCAAACGACAATATCTCATCATTCAAAATATTTTCTTCATTTATTTATTTTTCAAGTCTTCATTTTTTAAAGCAAAGAGTCATTGAAGCTTTGGAAAGCTTTCTTTAAAAGCAGAGAAATTTTTTTTCTTAATATCATCTTCTATTACTGAAGTTGTTGGTTGAATTGTTGGTGTCGGCTGGTGTGGCTGATCGAGGTCTTGTTGTGGAACCACCCGGTGTAGATCTATTTACCCCGCTTCAAAAATGCACACTAGTGTTTTGATAGGGTCATTTCCTAAGGAATTAATTCGATCAACTTTTCTCCTTAAGAAATGACCCTATAAAGACATCCTGTGTATATTTTTTATTATGTATTGCCCTATGTATTCACCTATTTATAGATGACTCGAATACATATTTATGTATTCGGAAAACATACCAAATTAGGTTCACAGGAGTCATCTATACCTCAAGGCTTAATTAATAATTCAATTACTAAGCGACTGAATAAGTTCAATCTGTTTTTTTTTTTGTTAAACTTACAAGTGATTTTAGGAATTCAATTAAAAGTATTAAGAAGAATTTTTTCACTGATTATTCTTTGAAAATATATCAATCAATTTATGAATAATTGATATGTAAGATATTCTTTGATTAAATTTTAATTAATTAAAATTTGCTTTGAAAATTTCAAAAAAAAAACTATAAGAGGCTTTTGTTTATAAGGATTTGAAACAAAAACTGAATAATTCTTATAAACCATATTGATGAATCGAATACAAAAAAAAAAAAGAAAAACAATTTCTATTTTTTCTAATCGGCTGTTTTTGAGTTCTGAAAATCAAAATTAATCTATCTTAAATCAATAAATTTAATTAGCAAAAAGAAAAAAAAAACTGAATTCAGGTTTCATTATTTTTTAAATGGTTGAAAATTGAAACAAATTTTCTTTCATTAATTTTATTTTTAAAACGAATTCGTTAATCTTCAGTTTTTCTTCAAATGGACCACTAAAGTCTTAAATAGTTTAATTATTAAAAATCTTGACTAGGAAAAAGATTTCAAGTCAGGAACATCAGATCTCTTGTTCGTTTTTATTTTTTTTCATTTGACTTAATTAAATTTGATTTAATACAAAATTAAGTTATTTCGGAATATAGGTCACTTATTCTGCTTAAATCGACATAGAATAATTAAATTTTAATTACAAATTGTTGATCTATAAACTAAAAGATAAACAACTAGAACTCCAACACCAGTCAAAAAAATTAATTTCAAGTTGCAATTAGATTTGAAATCAAAATAAGAAATTTTGTTTCTGTTTATCTTCATTTAATCAAACATAAGTTAACTCGTTTATTTGTCATTTGTTGTAATTAATTGTTATTTACTGATAGTAAGGTGCATCTTCCAAAATTTAATTTTTTAAATATTGTACGGTACTTTTACAACATGATGAAATTAGGGCATTAAATGATTTCACGTCATAAAATGAGTTGTAAAGTTTTCATCGATTTTTTGTGGATCAAATTCTAAAATTTTTAAGATGCTATACAGTGTTAGCAATCAATTTGTAACTAACTTTTTTTTAACGTTATATGATATTAAAAGACGCCAAAAAACGTTATTTAATGCTTGCTGACATCAATAAATTTTACTTAGCAATTTTTACAAGTGAATATTCGTCCGTTTTTTTATTGATATTATTATTATAGTGTAATCTGCAACGAGCTTGGCTCGCGGAGCTAGGGTTAAAATACCTAGCTATGGCATATCTGTTATACATCAGTAGATAAAAAAAATCAATAAATTAAAACTTAATTTGTAAAAGTCATGGTAGGTAAATCTTTAAAAAAGAAGTTAAAAACTACTGCCATGTGAACCGGTTACGAGTAAAAATATTTGTCATGTTTGTTTTTGGACATGTTTACCGATACACAGTTTGTTAATTCAACGGGTAAATCATGTGTCTACCGTTCGATTTGAGAAGAATGAAGTTGACGATACTTCCTTTTTGTTCTACGCGTTGAGCTGGCAGGGCCAGTTCCAGTTGTGTTTGGTACTTTGCTTAATGGATGATACCATTGATTGTTCTTACCCTGCTTTAACCACTTAAATGAATTCAGGAAATATTTTAGAGAGAGTTGACATAAAGAAATATCCTTTTTAACCCCTAACGCCCGCTTGATCAATTTTCATGTTATTAAAAAACGAATTCTATGAACTTTACGGGAAAATTAAGGCGAGAAAATGTCTGATATAGGAACTTTTAAATGGCAATGTGGTCTGACTTAACACTAGAAACACCAACGAGTCAAAATGACTCTTTTTGAGATAAATAATGCTTTGTTGGATATTCTTTAATTGTGCCTGTATTGTGATTCTTTGCACAAGTGATTTTTTCTCGAGGAGATAGATTTTAAAAAAAGAATTAGCCCGAAATCATTATTAGTTTTTTTAAAAATAGTACCGTAATCCCCCGCAAGGCTCCCCATGGGGGAATTCATGTTTAGACCCTCAGTTTCGGTTTTCAAAAAAGTTCAATTTTGAAAAAAAATATATTAGCAACTAGTTTTAACTTAACTGTGAACAGTAAAACATTTTTTTTCATATCAAATATTCCCATCTTATCGCTGATGAGGTGCATTGGGGAGGGGGGATTGTGCGGGGGATTACGGTTTGTATACCTAGAAGCACCAGAAAGTCAATTTATCGATATGAGATCTAAGAATTTTTTGAAACCAAAAATATGATTCTGAAACGAGAAGGAATTTCCTACAAGATAATCTAATTCGCATTTTTCTCTCAAAAGAAATTTAGGACGAAAGAAGGCGTATCGAGCTACAAAGTTAAGAGTTAAAACTGATAAATTTTAGTTTAAGGTTAAATCAAACCTAAATTTCTCATTATCCCAAAAACACGCACCCGGATCGATTTTTTAAATTTTCTTCTAAAAAGTGTATTTTATTAATGCAATGTAACATGTGACGTTTTATCGTGGTAAAGCCTAAATATAATGGCACTTGATTTCCCGACTCCTGTCTGAATTTTAGAAATCATTCAAGACTACTTTATTCTTCCTCTAAATTTCCGGAAGACATCATTTTATTTTATATTTTAATGAGTACTAACATATTCTTTAAAACTCAACAACCCTCTGATCACCGGAGATGGCTTAAAGTGGTCTAAGGAAATTCTCGTAAATACTAAAAACCATCAATAATATTTGTTATCATATTGTTATTTGAGTTAGCTTAAAATTGCTCTAACTTTCAACCAAGAAATTTTTTTTGAAAAATATGGAAAATGAACATAAGAATTTTATGAATAAGTAAAATTAGGAATTGTATTCATTTGGTACCTCGACAGACAGCCTTAATTTCAGGTAACTAAAGTCTTCCTGATTTTCTAAACAAATCGATGCTCTGGTGGATGCTCATGAACAGAACGCATAAAAAACATTTTGGCATTGTGAAGTTTAGTACAAAAGAACAGAGCAATTTTGAAAAATTGAAATAATTTTTTATCTGTTGGTCTTATGACGGATCTGCGCATGTAACAAAGTGTAACAAACTTTGTTACACCATTGGGCAACCTCTGCTAAATGTATGCAAAGTCTCTGCAAAATGCACACTATTAAAAAGTATTGAAACTAAATGCGCAATTAGACTGCAGAGTTTTTGCAGAGTTTACTCAGTGGTGTAACAAAGTTTGTTACACTTTGTTACATGCGCAGATCCGTCATAAGACCAACAGATAAAAAATTATTTCAATTTTTCAAAATTGTTCTGTTCTTTTGTACTAAACTTCACAATGCCAAACATTTTTTGCTCATTATCGTTTAGTTTTTGGGTAATTTTAGCTTTTTTATTTTTACTTTTAACCAGGCTCATCTTAAAATCAATTATTCTTGAAGTTCAACATTCGTCTTGACAAAATCAGATCAGACATTTTAAAAAAGTAAATCATGAATCGTAAGTCACGAGGAGTGAAATAATATGCCAGCAGATTGTTTTATAGATAGTAATATAAAGTATTTATTGTTAGTCAAGTAGTCATTAAGTAATTAAATCAGCAACTGAAAACGATATCAATTTAAATAAAGAAAATAATCTTTAAAAAGGTCAATCAATTTAATATTAATTTGTCTCAATATTGGCACACAAAACTTCAGGATTTTCTTGTCAATTACTAGTCATTTATTTCCTAATAAAAAGTAAAACTTTTGTCGTGTTTAAAAAAATCACGACTTTGACTTTCTAAAAATTTCGTTTCCTTTTCTATGAAAACGAATACTCAAGCATTCATTATCAAAACACCATTCTAAGCTTATGTTGATAGATTTGTTTTTCAAGAAAAACACTGTTTATTTCAATAATTATAATAATTTTACAACCTTATCGGGTGATTTTGAGGCACAAAATATCGACTTTTTGATAAAGGAATCAATAATCTATTAAGAAATAGAAAAAAATAATTTTAATTTAAACAACAGAAAGTTAAGCTTTTCAATTTTTTGGCATTGATTGACTCTGGCACATTTGTGCTCGAAAAAAATTGCCCGAAAAAAATAATATCTAGATTTTATACAAATTCAAAACCGTGTTACCTAGAATAAATTTAGATAACTATAGAGATGAATAACTCAGTAGAGACTAACTTTCAATTGTGTAACCTTAGAATGGATTAATAAATAGATTGAATGATTCGAATTATGGTCTAGTAATTTTATTTTTTTATTAAAGTATTCGGATTATCGAACACGTCGATTCAGAGATTTTTTTAACTAGTTTAAAGTAAGAGAATTATTTTCAGCTCATCGATACAGAAATATAAAATCGCAATAATAGAGATTTCTGATCAAGCGAATAAGCTCTTGGGGTTGTATTTGAAGGTGTTTGTTACGAACTAAAATTTAGAACGTATTCAATAAATGATAGTTTTATGTTTTTGTTTCAATACTGATTTCTCCCTCTCTCTCTCTTTCTCTCCCTCTGCGAGAACTAAATGATATTTTTTTCTAATGAAACTTTTTTTATTGAACGTCTACTTGGATTCAGTTCTAATAAATTAGATCAGTTGAAACTAATTTATTTTTAATTTATCAATTTTATTAGTTTGAAAATGAATAAAGATAAAATAAAAAATCAAGATTTAGTGTAGATATTTTATTTTATGCAATATTAATATTGTTATTTAACTTTGTCTACCTAAAGGCATATCGATTTTTTAATTAAAAAAAAAAACTAAAAGAGAACTTTAATCCATAAAACATGTTCTTGAAAACAAAATATAAATTCGATTCGTTATCATTTTAATAATCTACATTATTCTTTTTGCTTTAAAAACATTTTCCCTTAAACGACAAAGAACGATAAGCAATTTTAGTTTTTTGGAAGTTGATTAGTGTTTTCGAGACCGTATATTAGCAGTTCGTATATTAGCAGTTTGTTTTGTGTTCTTTTGAATTAAATTTAGCACGTAGAAAGAGGAATTTCTAAAAAGTATCATTTTTTGCAGGGTTAATTGGCATTGACGTAGCCAGAAACTTTTTGATAGTGTTTAAAGTATAAAATTCTTAAAAAAGATCCAATTTATACGCGAATATTCCACATCGATTAATCTCCTACCGTATTGTGTATTAGTTTTTTTCCAAACTGTTCTTGTAAAGGTTCCATTAATGGTCCGCAGTAGGCTTTTCTTTTAAATTTTCGAATTGTAAACTAGAAATACAAATCACTTCCAAGTATTCCTTTGTAAGAGTTGCAACGCATTCAAAACTTGTCCGACTTGGACGTCCCACTTTAGATCACCTTTGATAAAAATACCGAGATCTTTTTCGCATTCCGACTTGTTCAGAATTCGTTTTTCGCCAGCATAGGAACTAATTTCATAGTCAAACCGCGGGTTTGATTTGCCTAAATGTAGTACTTTACATTTTTCTGCATTTAATACTGTTGACCACTCGTTGGACCATCTACAAATTCGATCAACGTCATCTTGAAGCTGTATGTGGGAAAATAAATTCTTGATAACAGTGATAATTTTTGTGTCATCGGCATAAGCTTCACAATTGTTTTGTAGTTTTGTAGTTTTGTAGATTATGCATTTCGTTTATATAGATTATGAAAAGCAGAGGACCAAGGACAGAGCCCTGTGGTACCCCACTGAACACTGTAAGCCAGATTGAAAAAACCTCTCCTAGCACAACACGTTGAGACCGTCCACTCAAGAAGGCTTTTATCCAATTTACCAACCTTTCTCCAAATCCATACTGTCTCAATCGGAAATCTAGCTTTGCATGTGAAATTTTGTCAAAGGCTTTCGAGAAATCGGTGTAAATGATGTCGACCGGAAAGCCCAAAGCCAAAGCATTGGTGATTATGTCACCAATAAAAAAAAGTAAAAATGGACTTCTTTATTTTTAAAGTTTTTTCTCATGGGTTAGTACATTGAAAATATTATGATTTCTTTAAGATTATAGGGTAAATAAAATAGAAAGATCACACGATTATTAAACAGGCGTAACCGAGTTACAAAAAAAGTATTATCTGTTTGACTCAATGTTTCTTTGCTTTAGAATTTAAAAATGGTTTTATGTCATACCCTAAAAATTACATAATCGTTTGTGTTATCACATCGCAAAAAAGATTCCTTATTTCAAATTATCGAAATAAACCTTCCTAGGTAAAACTTTTTTTCGGAAAATCTAAATTATTCGCTATTACACCGGGGTTCTAAGAAAAGTTGTACGTAATCAACTTTTTGATTACAGTCACTATTTTTCAAATTAATATTTTTTTTTTATTTAGTAGAGTTGTCACTATGATTTTTGTTTGAGTGAAAATCCTGTAGGATTGACTTATGTATTAGAGATCATTGAGATTCATCAAAATAATCAAATGTAGACTTTATCATCAGTGGTGATAATTATTCATCATAGAGGAAAGATTTTTTTTAAAATTTAATATATACAGTGATTCTTGCGAAAATGTAACGTTCCGTTTCGAACGCATTCAGAACGGTCTTAAAAAACAGTTCCGTTCTAGTCTCAAACATTTTCGAAAAGGTTCAGGGACAGTTTCTCACCTTAGAGGGAAACGAGTTTAGGAACGAAAATGATACCCTTTTGGAACTGTTTTTAAAGACCGTTCTGGACGCGTTCCAAACGGAACGTTACATTTTCGCAAGAACAACTGTAACTTAAAGTCTACTATACGAGTATGTAACGCTTTTTGAAACTTTTTGCCCAACAGATACTTAATTTTTACACATTTTTTTTCGAACATTCAAAGAGCAAGTCTATTAGATTTGTCAAATATTTAAGAACTAAAAGAACATTACTTATTGACTTAGCTCATATGCTTGAGCATAATCATTAACAGAATTAAAAATGAGTACAATATGCATTGAAGTAAGCGAAAACTAATTTCCTTTCGATACGTTTTTTTTTTCAAGCTTTTAATTTGAACTGAAAAAAGAAGCAGCATAATTAAAAAAATTAAGAAATTTTTTTTTTTACGGAATTAAAAAAAGAGTTTTTTGTTTTAAAAAATTTTGTGATTTTTCTATTCTAAATTAGCTAGATCATCATAAATAATTAAAATTCAAAAAACGATTCGAAAATCAAACAAATTCGGATTATGTTCTGGGAATTTTTTCTTTTTCGTTATTTTTTTAATTTTATTTGTTAGCTTTTATTTTTTTGACTTAATTCAAAAAATATTCTGATTTTTGTGTTGCGAGTTAAATTAAATAATTTTGTTCGATCAAAAAAAGAAAAAAAAAATTGAACAAGATAAATCGAATCGCAAATATCTTCAAGTTATTTATCATTTTGAGCAGCGTTTTTAGTTTTTGCTGTTTTTTTCTTGTTTAACACGAAAATCAAAGGAGCATTTTTTGCGTTCTCCTTTCTCGTTTAATTCAAGTTACCGTATTCCCTCGTTCGATGTTGCGGCACCACAAGTTAAGACACGTCTTTGGACCATGCACCAGAGTACATCTCGCCCATGCTATAACATTGTTAACTTGGAGCGCATGCTCTAATAGCGTAATCACGCGTTTAGATCCGCATCAAACACTGAAAGTCTTAGTTTAATGCGTCATCAAGGCTCGATTTTAAAGAAATAAATCGAAAATATAAAAAATGAATTTTTTAATATTTTTTTTCTTAATCTTTGGTGCTGCACCAAATGCATAATTCAAAAAAATTATTTTTTATTTTTTTCTTTAAAATCGACTCTTGATGACGCATTAAGCTAAGACTTTCAGTATTTGAGGCGGACCTAAATGCGTGATTACGCTATTAGAGCATGCGCTCCAAGTTAACAATGTTATAGCATGGGCGAGATGTACTTTGGTGCATGGTCCAAAGACGTGTCTTAACTTGTGGTGCAGCAACATTGAACGAGGGAATACGGTACTCAATACACTTAAATTTAACATCAAAAAATGATAACCGACTAAGAGCCAATTTTGTTAATAACATCAATAAGAAGTACTTAAATAGATTAATTTAATGTTATACATTCTAAGTTATTAATCCTTGATTAAAATATAATATTTCTCTTCATAATACTTATAAGATCCTTTTTATTTTATAATTAAAGGAACGTAGCATGGAGTGAGCAAAGCTCTGTAAAATATTTTAACCGAGTGCTTTATAAATCACATGTATATATTGTAGATATATCAATTTAATTGGATCAATTTACGTTAATAAGGCAACTGACTGATTTAAATATTTAATACAATAATTATAAGCCATTTATATACTTTGTGAAGTTTCTCTTTTTTTTTGTTCTAGGCTTTAAGATAAATTAAATGCATTTTATTTATTTATCAAATAAAATTAAGAATTAAGTAGAGCAATTATTTTTAGGGTCTCTTAATACATTATGGAAATAGAATAAAGTCTGCGTTTACTTGGCTATGAGGGCAGAATTTTTTGAGGCAGCTTTGATCCAATCTTGT